>JAQPPZ010002930.1:12531250-13796875 GCA_028583015.1 Wollemia nobilis
ACAAAGCATTACAAAGAAAAGTGAATGCTCAACAAATGAAATACTGATGTGGTGACCTCATATTTGATTCAAGAAGAGATGATTGAGCCTGGTCTATCGATATTCTACAATTGGACTCTACTACTTGCTTTGGCCTTCATGGATTCTAGCTATGCAATCTTTCCAAGAATGCATTTGAGACATCTCGTGTTCTTGCAATCCTTTCTTCGCCATTGATTTGTGTAGACACAAAAATCTAGCCACTTGTCATTCATTTGTATCCTCCAATCATAGTCATCCATTATATATATATATATATATATATATATATATATATATATATATATATATATGTGTGTGTGTGTGTGTGTGTGTGTATTTATTTAATATATACATAAATATTAATATTTTATATTTATATTTATATATATATAATATATATATATGTAAATAAATCCTAGCCATCCACCATGACTTAATCTTAGCCATCCATCCATATCAATCCATGTCACTTGCCCAAGCTTAATCTCCACCCTTACTCATGTTTTAATCTCGATCACTATTTGGCGTCATAAAAACCCTAACATGTTCAAGGGCATATTATAAAATATGAGTCATTTTGATGAATCAAGTCCTTAGAAATCCTTAGAAAGTCTTAGAAGGTCTAGGTTTTCAATCCCTCGAGTTTGAACATTATCCCTCGCCACCGCCATCGCATATCCCCCATTTCCACTTATGCCAAACCCTCAAGAACTAGATATGGTTCTACCTCATATCCATCCACACCTTGAACACTACCCATAGTTCACAAAACACTTCTAAGTATTTTTGGAATACTACTAGGCATTCACAACCATCATCGAATACTTTTGGGTGTTTCCCATAGTAGATTTGTAGTTCGTAAGCCCTCAGATGCTTTTGGGTGTTCGTGCGACTATCGAACATAGATACAAGAATATACATTAGTTTTGACAAGGTAAAAATATTTTTTGCATCATTTATTTTATGTTCTTGCATCTTTTTTCAGTAAATATTACATCATTTAGGGTTTATTAGTTTTATCTTTCAAAGTGCCTCACATAGTGGAGCCCTTATAGGTGCTTTTAATCCATTTTATGTTTTTTATGTTTGCAGGTGTAGAAGCAATATTTTTTTGAGTTTTTGCATCTATGGTGGTCCCATAGGGATACACAAGCCCACCTGCACACTTGTTTGGATCAAGGATGAACTAGAAGACACCAGTTGTTCATTGAACTAGGGTTTTAAAACCCTATTATCTGTAATCATTGTATCAAAAGTATTTGTAACCCCATATTGGGGTATATTTATTGTACAACTCAAATATATACCTATATCAATAAATATTATTCATTTTGTGCATTTTGTGGTGTTATTATGCTTTTGTACCTTTATCTTTGGTGTTGTTCATTTTTTGTTTACAATTTGCAACTGAATCTAACTAAGAATCTCAAATGCTTTTAGCTTCTCAACTTAGAAATACCTACTAATATTTGTCATCTCTACATCACCCTTAGATCCTCACTCTATAGATAGTAATCAATGATTCATTATTATTCGTCGATCTATATTCAAACGACTAAGATCTAGTCTTTATAAGGGACTTGTGTATTTTTTTCTTTTTGATGTTTGTGGCCAAGGTATCACCCTTCCTCTACTTTAGAGTTACATGGCCATATGTCTTTTTGTTATTTTATCCAATTTTGATTGTGCTTATTGTGTCTTGGATCATCTTGCAATATGTGGCACGCAGTTGCAGTTCCTCCTTCATTATTGTTCCACAACAAAACTAGAGTGTAGCATAGAAACCATTTTTTAGATTGCATTTTGAATTACAACTACTTGGTAGTTGATTGTGTTGATTGCAATGTGGGGCTTGGTTATATGACATGTGCTCATAGTTCCTCATTTGTATTTGAATCAAAATGAACTTTGGATTTGCTATTAAAACAATGCTCTACAACACATTTATTATTACAATGTTGGTCGATTGACTATATGATGGCGGACGGGAATATCACACTCTCTCAGACTACAAATTCCAAAAAATTTCATTCTATTAGCTAGAAAATACATACAGCATAAGCAGCCCGCAGGCTTTACATTCACCAGTGCTCGGCTTGGTTTTCCTCGCACACACTCTAAGTGTGATCTTCCTAAATCCACCACTGATCTATTACATTAAACTGGGTTTTTATAGAGGCTCCGACCCTCTAAAACACCTTACGTGAAAATCGGGACACCAACCCGATTTAATACTCCACTCTGCACGGCCCCTGTCATCGCTACTTTCATCAGAATACCCTGCACGACCCATCCTCTTCCTTTCCCACGCTTCTGGGTAATCGCCCGCTTTAACTGCACCCTGGGTGCCACATGTCGTCCCTTCTCTGCAATCGCCGCCTTGTCAGAATGTTCATCGAGGACTATTGCCTCTTTTTTCATGCGCATGGCCGTCCGCATGGCCATTTCTTAATTGCTTTCTTCTGGTCGTGATATTGTGACATGTCACGATATCACATTGAAATTCCCTCGCATCCTCTCTTCTATTTTTGTGTCACGATATCGCGACGTCGCGATATCGCGACCTCCTCACCTTCTTGCTTTGTCTTTGCCTTTATGCTGTGATTTCACGATGTCGCGATATCACAACGTCGTGATATCGTGACCCATCTGCCTTCTTACTTTGCATTTTCTTTTGATGTCGCGACATCGCGACAAACTTCTACTCTTCGCCTTGGTCTCATTCTGACGTCACGATTTTGCTACCACTTTCATCCTCCGCCGAGTCTTCACTCCGACATCGTGATTTCAAGACGTTGCAAAATCATGACGTCACGATTTTGCTACCATTTCCATCCTCCACCAAGTCTTCACTCTGACATCATGATTTCGCTACCGTTTCCATTCTTCGTCGAGCCTTTACTTCGACATCATGATTTTGGGATGTCACGAAATCACGACGTTGCGATTTCGCTACCGTTCCCATTCTCCATCGAGTCTTCACTCTGATATCACGATTTCACGAAGTTGTGAAATCACGATGTCACAATTTCGCTACCATTTCCATTCTCCATCGAGTCTTCACTTCGACGTCATGATTTCGCTACCGTTTCCATTCTCTGCTTTGATTTTCGTTGCGATATCGCGACCCTTTCGACCATCGCCCCTCTACTTTCTTCCTGTGTCACGATTTCGCGACGTTGCGATATCGCGACATGTCACGATTTCGTGACCCTCCAACTTCTGCCTTGTTCCTGCTAAACACTTAGAAACAAAATAAATTTTGGAATCACTTAGAAAAATTTGGTTGATGCCAGATTGCCCTGTTGCTTCCGGATGCTCCTGCATCAGACACCTGGGGTTGGTGGAGAAGTGATCTTCACTTCTGGGCTGTCTGGTTGCTACCTCCTGCAGCACCTCCAAACATTAATCTGCCCCTGCAGCCTATTCCAACTCCTTCTCCTGGTCCACATAACTTCTGTCTTCCTCCAGATAGATTCTCCCACTACTGCATACTTCTTCTGCAGCCTGCTTGCACTTCTCCTCTTGGCCAGTTAGATTTCTGCCTTCTTCAAGGTAGATCCTGGCACTACTGCACTCTTCTTCTTGTCCAGTTTGATTTTTGCCTTCTTCCAGGCAGATCCCGGCACTGCTGCACTCTTCTTTGCATGCAGCCTTCTTCAGCTTCAGCTTTTGATGCACTCCGACATCTCTTTTTTTCTGTCTTTCTTCATGCCTTCTGTGTTGCTCTTCTTGCTCCCGCAATTTTATGCTGAGCCACTCCTCCTGCAGGGCTTTAAATTGTCGCTACAAAGCTTCGAACTCTTCCATCGACACCACATCATTCTTACTGCCACGGTTTCTTCTTGGATGCTTTTTTTCTACCAGGTCCTGGTGTAAACTGCCTCACGTTCGGCGAATCTACTTGCGCACTCAAAGACCCTAACTCACTCTCTCTCTCTCTCAGAACCCTACCACAAATCCTGGTGTAACTGCCTCACGTCCGGAGATCTGTTACACACTCAGGAACATTAGCTCTGATACCACTTGATGGTGGATGGGAAAATCACACGCTCACAGACTCCAAATTCCAAAAAATTTCATTCTATTAGCTGGAAAATACATACAGCATAAGCAGCCCGCAGGCTTTACATTCACCAGCGCTCGGCTTGGTTTTCCTCACACACACTCTAAGTGTGATCTTCCTAAATCCACCATCGATCTATTACATTAAACTAGGTTTTTATAGAGGCCTCGACCCTCTAAAACACCTTACATGAAAACTGGGACACCAACCCGATTTAATAATCCACTCCGCACGACCTCTATCACCACCAATTTCGTCAAAATACCCTGTGCGACCCATCCTCTTCATTTCCCATGCTTCTGGGTAATCGCCTGCTTTAACTACACCCTGGGTGCCACATGTCATCCCTTCTCTGCAATCGTCGCCTTGTCAGAATTTTCATCGGGGACTGTTGCCTCTTTTTTCATGCACGTGGCCGTCTGCGTGGCCATTTCTTAATTGCCTTCTTCTGGTCACGATATCGTGACATGTCGCGATATCATACCAAAATTCCCTCGTGTCCTCTCTTTTGTTTTTGTGTCATGATATCGTGACGTCGCGATATCGTGACCTCCTAACCTTCTTGCTTTGTCTTTGCCTTTATGCCACGATTTCACGACATCGCGATATCACGACGTCGCGATATCATGACCCATCCACCTTCTTGCTTTGCCTTTTCTTTTGACGTCGTGACATCACGACAAACTTTTGCTCTTCACCTTGGTCTCATTCTAACGTCGCGATTTCATGACATCGTGAAATCGCGATGTCACGATTTCTCTACCACTTTCATCCTCCGTCGAGTCTTCACTTCGACGTCATGATTTCGCGATGTCACAAAATCGCGATTTCGCTACCATTTTCATCCTCTATTGAGTCTTCACTTCAACATCGCGATTTCTCTACCATTTCCATTCTCTACCGAGTCTTTACTCTGACATCATGATTTCACAACGTCGCAAAATCATGACATCGTGAAATCGCGACGTCGCGATTTCGCTACCGTTCCCATTCTCCGTCGAGTCTTCTCCGACGTCACGATTTCGCGACGTCACAAAATCACGATGTCGCGATTTCGCTACCGTTTCCATTCTCTGCCAAGTATTCACTTTGACATCATGATTTCACGATGTCATGAAATCACGACATCATGATTTTGCTACCGTTTCCATTCTCCACTTTGATTTTCATCGCGATATCGGGACGTCGCGATATCGTGACCCTTTCGACCATCGCCCCTCTGCTTTCTTCCTGCATCACGATTTTGCGACGTCGCGAAATTGTGACATGTCACGATTTCGTGACCCTCCAAATTTTGCATTGTTCCTGCTAAACACTTAGAAACAAAATAAATTTTGGAATCACTTAGAAAAATCTGGTTGATGCCAGATTGCCCTGTTGCTGCCGGATGCTCCTGCATCACTATATTGACTGTGACCAGAGACACCATGCATTGGATGACATTGATGTTAGTGCAGCCTAGATACACCATGTGAGTGTAGACTAGATATGACCTATAGCTATGTCATATTTCATATTTTATGAATGATCAATTTGACCATGTTGATTGCGGATTGGTGCTATATTCATCTTAGTGTGACCTAGAGACACTTGCTCAACACTTAGCAAAATTTTATATTTTTGTAAAAATCTCTTATGTAAAATTTTAGGCCTACATTATGGTGCCTCTCAGGGAACTTTGCTTGTAGATTCAATGAATTCAGAGCCTTATCTATTGGGTTCATGGAGTCAAAAATTTCATGTATGGATGATTGTGGAATGAAATGAAATGAATAGAAATAAAATGGAAGGTATAAAATGACTATAAGGATGGATGAGATGGATGGTAGGATTAAATGAGGTGATGGGATGGATTGTGAATGTTGGTGTATGGAATAATGTAGAACGATTGACTAAAATCCAATCGATTACAAAATAATATCTCGAAGCATTATTTATTTATGACTATCATCCTCTCGATCAGTAGAAAATATATTTGGAGGGTAGTGGTTCATATAGAGACAAGGCAAGAGACAAAAATATGTGCTTGCTCAATATAGGATGACTCTCCCTTTAAAACTTAGCTTCATGACTTCAGATAACTACAGGGAGATATATCTCTTTTAAAGTCTTAGCAGAGGATGAGTTCCCTTTATTACAACTTCAACCATATGATTTTTTTATGAATCTGTAGGGGTATGGTTTCTTGCTTTTCTAATAGCTATCAGACTGAAGTCATTCACAAAATGTGTTCATCCTGTGATTCATTTTATCCAGTATTTTACAAATATGATTTTTGTTCTTATCATCCTCCTTGTTCTTTTTGCTCTTATTGAGACTTCTCTATTATTTCTACATCACTATCATCCTTGTCCTTAAGTGCCTCTTGGACCTCTTTCTCTTGTTCCGCATTATTGAAAACATGTTCCTTTTATTCTTCATAAAAATCATCCATTTGTTTCTCATCCTCATTATCTGGATCTTCTTCTTCTTCTTCTTCTTCTTCTTCTTTGTTAGCTAGATTTTCTTCTTCATCTTCTTCCTTTTACTCATTTTTTACCTTTTCTTACTCTACTCCTTTGTCAAACAACTACTCCATATAGGAATTTTTTTTTAGAAATTCCATCTAAGATGTTGGGGAAGGGTTCAATATCTCCATAAATAGCTAATGAGTGAACCTTAGCTTAGTTTTTTTAGTGAACCTTAGTAATTTGACAAGATCGAGTGATATCATGTTGAATTTGATTATGATTATTGATATTATGACTACCCCGTCAAGCAACAAGTCGATGAGGATAGGAGAATCAATGAAGTGATGAGTCACTTGACTAACATGATTGATATGAATAGTTGAAGACTTTTGCACTTTGATATTACTTGGCAAGGCCGAATTCAGCCATGATTTCAACTATTAATAGTAATTGTACATCTCTATCCTATGGAGTAGTCTGGTCACAATGGCCTTCTTGGGGAATTAAGATGATAGAAATTCTAATTAGGTTTATGTTGAATCATAATGTTTGATGATATACTAAAAAATTTCATAGAATAATTGAGATAAATCCTTGTTCCCATGGGATAGTCTGGTCGTTGTGGCCTTCTTCGAGAGTGAAATTTTAATTCTAGGAATTGTAGTGTTAAAGAGAGATTTGGCTCTCTACCATGGTATGTGACGTCCTTTCAATGCCATTGTACACACATGTGAAATGATGTACCATATTGAAGCATCTCAATTCGATCAATGACTGATTATTTTACCCCAAATGTCCTTATGGTGACTTATTCATCTTACCATATTGCATGGATCGCAAGTCATTGCAACCACTAAGTGTATAGAATAAATTACTGAATACGAGGCACATTTGAATTTTAAATTATGTTAATATTTTTGTTATTTTTGAAGGTGCTTAACCATTGAATATTTTTTATTTTGCATTTTGAAGCCCCTCATGGTGACATTTTGAGGGTTTTTATTACTGGATGCTAACTGTGCTTGTCAGCCACAACTAGTTTTTACAAATTCCTTAGTCGTGGCTCTAACCTGCGGTCAAAAAACCCTAATTTTGCACCCATAGTTTCTAGGCATGGCTATGGGTTAAATTGGAAATATAAAATAAAATATATCATTTTCAATTCATTATTTTCCAATTCGCTACAGCTGCAAAGAGAACTTTGAGAGGAGATTAAAAATTTGATCCAGGATGCTGTTGAACCGAACACTCACACCCATGGCTGATCAACAAGAGGTGTCTTCCAATGGTGAAGCTAGTGCTAAAAAAGTAGCATCACATCTCACTTATTTGATTACCAACTTAAAATGAACCTCATTAAGAAATAGGTTAAATGAACCAAATTAAACTGCTGGTAAAAAACCTCACTCTAGTTAGGATTAGTCTAGGTTAGCTTATATGGGAAGGTTTTTTAATTTTTGGGGCTGCTTAGGATGGGAAGTGACCACGAAAGGGACACTTATCTTAGTCGCAGGTGGTAGACACAACTCTCAATTGGTAAATTGGGGGTTGTAGCTATCAGCCATGATGGGATTCACATCCCAATGATCAAAAGTTTGATTGTTGCTACTGGTCATGGGTCCCAGTTGTAGTTGAGCAACTTTAGGAAAAAAATTCCAATTTGTTTAATTTTATTTTTATTTTTGACTTATTTAACTTATTTTTTTTAATTTTTTTATGCATTTATGAATGTTTTTGCTTGATTTTATGTATTATTACTTTCCATTTTAGGTGACTACCTGGGCGAGGGAGTTCGAGGTCTTTCACAACCTCCTTCGTCAGATCAATGATGTTGATCGAGACTGGTTCATCACTATAGGCCTTGGTTATGTCATCTTCTTACCTATTATTAGTGCTAACCAGGCCTACATGATAGCTTTGGCCCATCATTGGGATGTGTGGACCAACACATTTCACTTATCGACCAGAGATATCATAGTCACCTTGGAGGATGTTTATCACATCTTCCACATCCCTATCGATGGTGAGGCCATCACCTCTTTGCCTACCATGATGAAGGTTGCAGTATTCTGATGGATATTTAGAACTTAGAGCGATGAGGAACTCGAGGACATTGACCACGGGGGTGTACCCATTAAGCATTGGTACAAGACACACATATTCATAGAGCGACATGCCATCTTGATGTACCTGTGCATACACGTCCTACTCCTAGATACATCTAGAGTGAGGTTTCCTTGAAACCTCCTAGCTAGGATGTAGGACCTTCTGTGGAGTACTAGAGATTAGTCATTGATTCTCCCATGGGTTAGCACCCTACTCGCATAGTTATACGATAAGTTGTATCAAAACACATAGTGAGGCCACATGGGAGTTGCTTGTAGTCTGCTACTCCATATATAGGTGTGGCAGTACATCACCATTGACCACCCTGGAGGACTTCCACGTCATATCGATGATATTGTAGAGGCCTCCCAGTTCTATGCTAATTGTTGTCCTAGAGAGGCCGATGGGTTCAGAAGTAGATCCCAGGTAGGGTATTTGCAGTACTACTTAGACTGATTGACTACACTATGGTCAGGGCAGGTCCTATGGCAACCTTACATGGACTATCCTGCATGGAGGGAGGCTAAAAGTTACTTGAGGTAAACAATATACGATAGGTGGCTCCTCAGGTGCAAGCCCTACATGCATGAGTTTTTCCATTTCTTGCACATCACTAGGTAGTTTGAGATCTACTAGGATATTCCACCAGTGCCCACTATCTACCGCCACCTTAAGGTGGAGAGAGATTTTATTTGGTCTCAAGTGACTCCACTAGGTGATGAGGATGATGACTAGTAATATTTAGGACTGGAAGATGCTAGGACCACTGTTGATTATGATTCCTTATGGACTACCAGGATATGGTGGGATGGCGGCCCACTAGGTAGAGCTAGGGATGGAGCACCAGAAGAGGTAGTTGAGGTAGCTGAGGAAGCAGATCCTCATGGGTGATGAGTGCACCAGTGGAAATAGGTTGGATGGGGTGAGGGTGCAACCATAGAGGAGGAGCCCCAAGTTGAGGAGGATGGAAAGGAGGAGCTATATGATGAGACCTCGTAGCTTAGAGCCCAGGTGGTTAGCTTTTAATCATAGCTAGGAACCACTTAGATGCAAATTTTGGGGAGGGATACCTCCATTGCCACTCTACAAGAACAACTAAGAGTAGCTCAAAATTATCTTGCAGAGGGACAAACTCAGTTCCACAGATACCAAGAGAAGATGACTTTTTACTTGGTACAGATTGAGAGTGCCACTCTAGCTCTAGAGAAGATGATGCTTGAGTATGTTCTTCTATAGTCTCAACTAGACTTGAAGACTTAGGAGAGGGATATGGCGATCATGTGAGGTGAGACCTTGACTCCACAGGCTACTCTTGTGGCTCTAGTTATATAAGGACCTATAGTTTTGGACCCATCTATATATATCAGGAGGCTACATGCTCTAGTTTAGACTCACATCAGACAGTGAACTTCAGGTGCTGCCCACATCACTCTCTTGGAGGGAGAGGTCACACTCCATGGTGGTGATATTCCAGAGATATCCATAGATCCAGGGAATCATAAGACTCAGACATGGGAGATAGGGTAGTCCTTAGCTTGGTCCAGCCACAAGACTCATATATTTGAGAGGTCCATTGGTACCAGCTCTAGGCGAACTCATCGAGAGGGTGGAGGTGATGGAGGAGCCTCACAAAGAGGGACTGCAGGCCAGTCATGATTATGATTTAGGTATATTGTATCATTTTTTAGTGTAAGGTTTGAGGACCTACACATTTGTAGCCTATGGCCATTTTTGGTACACTTATGTACTCTTTGAGACACATATTTATATGATATGACATTGGATTTACGACTCATTACATTTGTACTTTTATTTTTTTTATGTTTATGAGATGCATATGGATGCAATGTTTATATGTTATGTTTATGTGATGTTATATGATGTGATGTATGGATGACATGCACTAGCTAGATGATGAATGTATGACTAGATACTATGATCTAGATGTGTAGATGGACTACTATGATGTATGCATATGGATGCAATGTTATATGTTAAATGCATGTTTTATTTGATTTACTTGTATGCATTTAATTTATGATGATATAAATGCAATGTATATAATGCATTATTTACATGATGATGATCTAATGTAAATGAACTTGTATGCTTTAATCACTTAAAACACAAGTAATGAATGCAATATGAGTTAACAATCTAATGGATGATACCACATGATGTATAAAAATCATGAAGTGTAATTGATATATCTTATCATAAGAATTAATCAATTAGACATCCATATGTGAGATGAAATGATGATATTATTTCTATTCATAATATTTTGTATATGCACAACATAGTCAATGGTCATCTAAATACCATTGCTGATATCCATCCAGTATATTACCTATTTTATGAACACCCCTTAACAAATAAAATCTCATAAAATTTAGTTGATGATTGATTGATTGAAATGAGTTGTTTCTCTTTAGGAAATTTTTGATGTTTTCCATGAGACTCAAACACCCTAGTTGACTTATCAAAAATTGTATAATGACTATACTAGACTTCTGAAAGCTAAATTTTTCAATATGAAATACCAAGCTATTCGTTATCCATGTGTGTGCAAATAAATATGTTAGATGAGACATAAGACTACCTCATTTCCAAGCGGGATTCATTCAACCCATTACTGTAATGAGGATCACCACATGCTCACCCGATCCTAGGTTTGGACTTAGTTGGACTAGACCACTAGGAAATACAAGCCACCTAAAGCTAGCTCATTTATGAATTGCTAGACCTACCCCAATGTCAGGTGGGATTCATTCAACCCATTTTTGTATTGGGGATCATTCCATAATTTTTGAGTATTTACCATTCCAGGGATTCAAGATCACCCCCTTATTTTCTTCAATTTATTGGGATACTTGCTCATATATAGTGATGAAAATCATTGTTTATTTTGTATTTTTTTTTTGGTAGAGCAAGGGATTGGGTTTGACTCTGGGATTTTTCTCCTTTTGATATAAGAAAGGGATTTCTTTGGGTAGGGATAACTTGTCCTTTTGCAAATGACCTCTACACTAGACCATTGTGCCTCACAAATGAGCAACTAACAAAACATTTTGCTTAAGGTGACCTGGATCACTTTTTAGTGTTCAAATTTCCTTACCCTATTTAAGATTTTTAATGTGTTTGATTAGTGATTAAATTTTTATATGTTAAGTGCTATAAAATCTAGACCTCATATACAAAAGCAAAGTAATATTTCTACTAAATTTGAGAAGACCACTAGGTATGGCTGAATGATCGAAAAACTCTAGTATATTCTTCATAGCAATGGGAGGGGTTGTGTTGAAAACCATAATTACTCACAAGGGTGATGGATGATTATGATGCATAGATGTATGATTGAAATACAAATGTGGTGTCATTTATAAGATTGCAAACACAACCCATCCTAATGCAAGTGTGATGGATGGAAATGCCTAATGCAATGCAATTAACTGAATTTAAGTGTAAAATGAAATGCATGATGCAAATGTTTTTGGAATTTTGAATATTTTGTAATATTTTTAGGTTTTATTGCTTTTTAATTTTTATATATTTTGAAAATTTCCATATTTTTTAATTTTTGAATTATTATGTGTGGAACGCCTTAAGGTGAAGTATTTTGAGAGGTTCAGGCTCTTCAAAACCTTCAAGTGATGTCAGGCGATACATTATAGGTCCAATCTACTCTTAGATGATATATGGACCTAATCAGTTAGCCATAAATTTATCTTGCAAGTGCGGTGGTAGGTTTGAGTTTTTTTGGTTCTCTTTCAGCACAAGATCACCAACTTTAAAATCTCTCAGATGGACTTTATTATTGTAAGATCATTTTAAGCATTCTTGATAAACATGGAGATACTCAAGGGTATTCACATGACGTTCATAAAGAAACATCAATTGATCAAGGTGAGCTTGTTTCATAGTGTCGTCAT
The DNA here is from genome assembly GCA_028583015.1 of Wollemia nobilis. Classification (NCBI taxonomy): domain Eukaryota; kingdom Viridiplantae; phylum Streptophyta; class Pinopsida; order Araucariales; family Araucariaceae; genus Wollemia; species Wollemia nobilis. The sequence goes on from JAQPPZ010002930.1 coordinate 12,543,826, forward strand.
AGATGAACTCTTTCAATGTGATGCACAACATTGGAATTTCCAACTTTAAGGGCATAATGGCCTCAACACCATATACTAGCGAGAACAAGTTTTCCTTAGTGGGCATCTGAATGCTAGTTTTGTAAGCCCATAATGCAAGGGGCAGCTGGATGTGCCAATATTTGTGATTTTATTGTATCATCTTTTTCAATATGGCTACCACTATCTTGTTTGAAGCCTCAACTTACCCGTTTGCCTACGGATAGTATGGAGTCACAAAATTGTGTTGTATGTTGTACTTGGACATCAAAGCCCTCACATCTTTGTTATTAAATGATTTTCCATTATCTGAGATTATCTTGGAAGGTATCCCAAAATAACTAATGATATTGTGAAGTATAAACTCTATAATACATGCTCCAGTTATCATCATTAAAGGGATGGCCTCCACCCGTTTTGTAAAATACTCGATAGCTATTATAATAAATGTATTTCAACCCAATTATGGGGGAGAGATCTTACCAATTAGATCCAAACCCCACTAATAAAATGGCCAAGCTGCCTAAATGGGCTATAAGGTCTATGATGGCAAGTACATAAGATTAGCATGATGCTGGCATTTAACATATTTATTGACATACATGGTGTAATCCTTATCCATAGTGGGCCAATAATAACCCATTTAAAGGATGTTCTTGATAATGGTCATGTTGCTAAAATGGCCACCGTATGTATCGTCATGAGCCTATAAAATTACCCAAGCTGATTCTTGGGGCTCTAAAAAATGAAGGAGAATTACATCATAGCTTCAACAGTACAAGATGTCTCCTAACAAGACATACTTTGTCGCTTTCTATCTGAATGTGTGCTTCACAACACATGATAATATCTAAGGGATTAAACCAATCTTAAGGAAGTCATGTAATTGTGACATCCAATCCTAATAAGATTTTTCCTCGACTGACTTGTTTCCTTGGTGTTTCACTGTGCATGAATGTAGACTAAGACACAACCTTGTGGTGAATGGTGGTGTCATTATCCATAGGACCCTACGAGATGAAATACACCTAGGGTGCCTTCTTAAGAAAATATTTGGCTTTATAGAACCATTCATGGTTTGGTTATATATGAATCATGTTGAATGATTCCTTGTTATTGAAAGCCTCACATTGCATCATGACATGTGATAGCATATTTACATGAATGGTAGTAAATTAGGTAGATATATTATGAGGGATTAAAGATCCCAAATATGCCATAGTGTCTGTGAATTTGTTCGATGAATGAGAGATTGCCTCAATGTCATACCACTCTAGCTAGACTAGATAAGTGTTAGCAAGATCCTTATAAGCTTTCAATATAGGACACCTACATTGAAAAAGTCCCTTCACTTGATTGACTATGAGAAGGGAATCACCAAAGATGTTTAATATTTTAATCTTCATGGTGATGGTCATTTGGAGGCCCAAGATTAGGGCTTTGTACTCAACATTGTTATTGGTACAAGGAAAGTCTAGCTTAAATGACAAGGGCATTGGAGCACCTTGTGGTGTGAAGAAGACAATTCCTGCACCACCCCCTTGCTCACACTTTGAACCATTGAAGAATAAAATTATGTCAGCTTTGTTATCTAGTTCTTCGGGTTTGGGATATTCTGATAATGCAAAGACTACATAATCAGGAAGATATATGGTAAGAGGTCTACTATTCTAAAGAGGTGCCTCTGCCAGCTGATCAGCTATGACATGTTCCTTGATGAAATTTTGGTTGATGAATTCCAAATCAAATTCTATCAATAACATGATTCACTTTGCAATATGTGTATTATGATATGTATTGCTCATCATATATTGTAAAGGATTTTGTTTGGATATCACATACGTCATATGACTTAGCATGTAATGATGCAATTTATTTCTTGCAAACACCACTGCTAAAGACAACTTTTTCATGTATGCATACCCAAGCTCATAACTCACCAAGGTGCTGCTGATGTAATATATCACTTGCTCTTTGTCTTACATGTTCTTTTGGGCTAACATAGTTCCCAATACAAAGTGAGTAGCTGATATATAGCAAGAAAGTCACATTTTGTCTTGGTGGAGCTAATACTGGCAATGTTTCCAGGTATTGCTTAATTTTAGCAAAGATCACTTGATAGTTCTTGTCCTAATTGAATGGGACCCCCTTGTGTAGAAGTGATTCATGGGTTGGTATTTATCCGATAATTATATGATGAATCACTTTATGGATGCTACTTTTCCCTGTAGGCTTCTTAGCTCTTTGATATTTATTAGAGGATGTATTTATAGTATGGCCTTGACCTTCACTGGGTCAACTTCGATCCCTCATTTTAAAATGATGAATCCTAAGAGATTTCCTGAAGTTATGCCAAATACATACTTCTTGGGATTCAAGCTAACATTATGCTCTATAAAGTGATAAAATACCTTCCTCAAGACCTCTGCATGATCTAAACATAGCAATGACTTTGCCAACAAGTCATCGATATAATATTCTAAGATTTTGTGCATATAGTCATGAAAAATGTATGTCATGGCTCACTGATATGTGGCACCAACATTTTTAAGGTTGAATACCATAAATTTATAATAGAAAATTCCCCATGGTGTTGTGAACATGGTTTTGTGTTGGTCTTTAGCTTTAATCCAAATTTGGTTGTAACAAAAAAATCATCCATCAGGGAGAGCATCTCATGACCCGTAGTTATGTCTACAAGAGCATCTATGTTAGGCAATGGAAATGAATCCTTTAGTGTTACCTTGTTGAGGTATCTAAAATCCATACATAGACGGATCCTTCCATCAGGTTTTCCTATAGGTACCATGTTTTATACCCATTTTGGATAGTCGATGGAGATAATAAACTCTAAATCCAACAACTTTTATAGCTTGTTTTTAACCATTAAAACAATTGTTGGATGCATCTTCTTGAGCTTTTGCTTGATAGGTGTTTTGGAGGGATCTAGTGAAAGGTTATGAGTAACCATTTTTGGATCTAGTCCCGACATATCCTTGTATGTCCAAGCAAAGAGATCAGGTCTCTCTTTTAGTAGAGGGATGAGGTTGGCACGCTCATCAAGAGATAGACTCTCTCCAAACTTAACCTTCTTAGGATTAGTGGGATCATCACTAATATCCACATTGAAGGTTTCCTCTACTGATATATGTGATCCCTCCTCAATATGGTGAGGCATAGGAATAAAGTGGATGTCATCAGCTGGATTTAAAGGTCCTACATCAGAATTTACCTCAACATGATAAACATCATGTGCACAACCTAGTGCAAAATGAAAAGGTTGCAACATTTCTTTGTTAGGGAAGAAATCTTTAGGATCTAGTGGTGAATCAATGTGATCCCAATCAATAACATCTATATTCAGATATAATGGTTTAGAAGGATCGACTAGATTTTGAAGTGGAGTGGTCAAATCAATAGATATCATATTTATGGAATGGATTAGATCTCCAGAACCATGCGTGTGTAATTCTACTTTATTTGTGCTATTCCCATACCCAAGATATAGCTCTGGGGGTATGGGGGTCTCTGAATCCAGTCTATGAATATATTGGAAAGTGAGATCACTTGGCTTAAGGAGCTACATGTATTTCAAAAGATCAAGGAAGACTATATGATAAATCATATATAAATTTGGTGGTCTCTCTTTGGGGTGTGCTCTAGGATAGACTCTTCGATACATCTCATCGATGTCAACCGATTTGTGATGATGCTGTAAATAATGAGGTTTGAGATAGGATCTCTCAGTCTCATCCTTATCATCACTATCGTACATGAGTCCTTCACCCTGATCAATAGGAATCAGGTGATTATCAAGATGAGGCCCAAGGTAGGCACACTCTTCATAGCCACTATCATTGATGAGGGTCCCTCATTCTTGCCCACTGTCTCCGTGGATAACAGATTACATAAATGTAGAGGGCCTAGGTAGGCCAACTCAGTTCCATCCTCATATTGTCCATTTCCTAAGGATTGCTCATTATAATCTATTCCATAATTGCAATATAGTCCAACACTTTCAACAATAGATTATGCTTGCACTTCCTCAAAAGCAACTTCTAATTCAGTATCGATTGTTATACCCAAATTATAGATCTACATACCAATATCATCAGTAGCTTCATGGTCTTCAATTTCCAAGTAAGCTCTTGGAATCTCTCCTATAATGACCTCTACCACAATGTTGTCATGATATATCTTAGGCAGTTCAATAGATACGTAGGTTACCAACCTATTACCCCTTCGTATGTGAGAAGGGTTAGGGTGATAAGGATTTCAATATACATCATCCCCTAAACTAAGGTTCATATAATCTAAAGATGCTGCTAGGAGATCATTCTATCCTCTTATATGGTAGCCTAACTTGAACCTATCAGTTGGTATCTGATACTATCATTCATAAGGAGTTCGACGTCCTTGTTCGAATAAGCCTAAATCGTAACCATGCCAATGGTAACGTTTGAAGTAGAGCAAGTGTATCGCCCAAATTTTTTGCACCCTTACCTTCGGGCTAAAGGATCCATGCCCTGGAAGGGGGATGCGAGAAGGATGGGACAATACCTCGGATGGAGAGGCCCTTTGAAGGTCGCGCCTCTCGGGGGAGGGGTATAAGGGTGAATTTTTGACGGATGGTGGGGTTCACCAGGAAACTTTGAGTGGTAGTTTCCGTGCCTAGGTTGAGAATGGGTTTGATGTGTTCATTTTATATTCAATCATTCATATTCCTAGGTTGGCCAAAAATGAATCTAAGCTATTCTATATGAAATTTTGGGTTTATATGAAGACAACAAACATGAATGAATCCTAAATACAGAGACTATGTGAAATGGAGAGGAATACACCTGATTCTTGATGTCTGATGAAGATTCTGAAGCTTGTAGGAGTCCAGATCATCTCGGATATGACAGGATCATCTGTAATTGTACAGAATCATCCCAAATCATAGGCGATCATCTGAGATCAGACGAGATCATCGATGACCTGATGAATTTGTCAGACGAATTCATTAGAAACCTGCAATCATGGAAACAGACACCAAAAACCAAAAATGCAATTGCAAGAATGATGCAAAATGATAGAAATAATAGTATAGGTGCTTAAATAATGAATCCAGATAGCAAATCAAATGGGATGCACTATTTTAATAACTTATTTTAAATTTTATCATGCAAATATGCTAAATGAGGTGAACTCCAGGATGCAGAACAGAAATAAATCGATCTAATGCATAATTAAATAAGAGAGAAAGGTAGAAAATGCAAACTCAGGGCTCTGGTTGCCCCCAATCTGAACTGTAGTGGAAATCATCTGCAATCGTACGAGATCGTCACCGATCTCGTCAGGATCATCTGAAATCGTGTTGGATCGCCTGCGACGATCCGAGCTTCCTTCGGCTGAAACACAGTAAAATCCTGCAATAAAACCTGAAAATACAAATGCCAATGATGGGGCGAGGATGTTCTAATACAACAAAAAACTAGAGTTGCAGGGAAATGATCAGCCAGGGGGATAAACTGGGAAAATCCCAAGTTTATATAGGATTAGGGGGAGGTTAGGAGGTTGGGGATCATCCCAATCTGGGAGATCTCCAACGTAGGAATCTCCAACCGTGCAAACACGCTTCTGCCCGAGTTGGAGAGGTTGTTGAAACAGAAGCTAATTATGAAAATTTGGTTTTGGGATGAAATCGTCTGGACGTTCTGTCCTAGATGAATTCGTCCGATCTGGGATGATATCGTCAGATCGGCGATGATATCGTCCAACGGTCAAAACAAATTCTAAAAATGGCACGAAAAATGAGGTGAGCGGTTAACGGGCGGTTTTGGGGTTAAAATTCAAATTTTTGATCTTTTTACTGATGGTTTAACTGTGCCAATTTTAGGGTGCTACATTTTGCCCCCTCTTTAGCGAATTTTCCGAAGAAAATGCGTTAAAGACGAGTTCTTCACGCTTTACGAGAAAGCAAAAATTTATTCAATTTTTTAGACGACGATTCTAGGTCGAATCGTACAACTGCTTGCTATGGTGCCCCCTCCGAGTTTTTACCCAAATCGAACGTTTGAGGTAAAGACGCGGAAAAGCAAAATTAAAAAAAATGTTGTTTTTAAATAAAAATAGGAAAAATAGGGTAAAACCCTAATTCATTTTTACTGTTCACTTTCACTGTTTAGAGCTCTGCAGGCGAAATGGTGGAAACAACACACAGATCGACAGAGGTCCGACGTGGGTTGCGGGTAAGGATCTAAACCTAGTGTATTATGTTTTTAGCTTGATTTGTTTAATTTTTTAGTTGAATTTTAATTGTTTTTGGGCGTCGCGGCCATTTTTAGGCCGTCGACGACCGCGGGATGAAATCGTCCCAATTCTGTCGAAATCGTCCCTAGATCACCGATTTCGTCTGAGGACGAAATCGAAGAAATAGGGGTGATCTCGTCCAATAAGGGGTGATTCCCAAATTGATGAATCGGAGATGATTTCATCCTATTAAGGATGATTTTGCTAAATTTGGTACGATATCATCCAATAATGGGCGATATCATTTTTTTTATGAGATGAAATTAATTTTAATCGATTTTAATGATTATGTACTAATGATTTTTGTTGTTTTATTGTTTATTTTGTAGAGGGGATTACTAAAGAGTCAAGAATGGAAATACGGGGGCTCAGAGATGATGTAGCCATGCTCGATCAGGCCGAGCGAGACAGGCTAGCGGAGGTTGGATTACAGCATGTGGCAGAGATGCCACAAATTCCTACGGACATGGGGCTACTGACAGCCCTAGCAGAGAGATGGTATCCGGGGTCATCCTGCTTTCGGCTACCGATAAGGGAGATGGCTCCCACTCTAGAGGATGTATGGAGGATCTTGAGGATCCCCATACATGGGCGATTTATGACTCCTTCGGCCAATCAGGGCCATGCTATGATGCGACTGTGCATGGATCCGAGCTTCACCCTGGAGAAGGGCGGAGTGAACATCGAGGCATTGAGGCAGATGCCTAGGGCATCTCGATTGACCCGAGTTTTGGTAGGGGTGGTGGGTGGCCTACTTCTATGCCACCAGAGTGGATGCAGGTTACCATGGCTCCTCTCAGATGTGGTCTACGACATGAGAGACCATGGTTACAGGTTTTCTTGGGGTAGTTTTGTACTATGCCGCTTGTATAGGATCCTCTACGGGGTCGTATACAAGGGAGGTCAATGTCTGGTACTGACATCGCTACTACAGGTTTGGTGCTGGGAGCACATTGTGGTACGGAGGCCGGTAGGGCTTCCACTGATAGGAGTTGACTAGGAGAGACCCCGAGTTTTCTATTGGTGGCTCTAGAGAGGGTCACAATGGTGGATAGATCTATCGATGTCTCGGAGGTTGCTAGATGACCTCATCCTAGATCAGATCACCTAGAGGCCATGGAGAGAGCATCCAGGGTGGGGAGAGGATGGACAGGAGCTGGCTCGCATCAGGCGAGTCTACTGGTTGAGGATGGAGTGGGGAGAGGTAGAGCTCCACCGCTACGACCGAGTTTTGAGGTAGTTCGGTCTACAGTAGGGGATCCCTTCTCTTAGGGATTACGAGTACTCCCGAACTATCCGAGATAATACTACACTGAGCGGGGCTCCAGACATGCAGTGGTTCTAGAGTCAGGACGTTGACGATGCCCCCATTCAGCTAGTGGATGGGGACGATGTAGGAGTAGCAGATGGATATGATGCTTGGTATGTAGGCATCCACCCTCCTCGGATGATGAGGGCATAGGGTCCGATGCATGCTATTGTGCAGTGGATGGGGAGGTGGTGCCAGGCTACCATCGATGCAACGAGGGGTCACGGAGGGAGGGATCAATGATGACCTCCTCAGGAGAGATGTCGAAGAGTGCCACAGGCTCCGGAGAGACCGCAGTAGCCAGAGAGGAGGGAGGAGGGGCTCCCTTCTTAGTAGAGGGAGAGGCCACCATCACCCGATAAGGGCAAGGGTATCGAGGTGGGGGAGAGCAGTGAGATGGTGGCTCTCCGAGTGGAGAATGCCCGCCTACGAGCTCAGGTGCAGACGCTGCAGGATGAGGCTACATGACTCAGGGCTCGAAGCGGAGGGGCGAGCATGCGAGAGTTGGCATGGGCTATTGCTCAGACCACATTCTATCAGGGAGCATACTTCCAGCTAGTTCCAGAGGGCCAGAGGTTATAGCTGCCAGTCGACATTGTGGAGCCGATCAGGATGGGGTCATCGAGGACATCCTCATGATCGACGTCGAGGACCCATGACACAAGATGGACTTCGATGGGGCCACCTCCTCCACCTCAGGGCGGGAGAGGAGATGAGGCTGAGAGCTCGAGGGCTTCTCGAGACTAGCGACACATTGACTATAGTTTGTATATTTGAGAGGATTGAGTATGCCAGGGTATAGATTGTGGCATACCAATCCATTTTGATATGATGTACATATATTTCTTGATATATATATATATATATATATATATATATATATATATATATATATAATCTTTGTGATATGACTTGTGCATATGTTTTATGATGCTTTAATATTTTAATTGTTGATTGATTATTCATGTAATTATGTCATTTGAAAATATTATAATTTTATGTCATGCCATAAAATTTAAATGAAATAATCTGATGTAAACAAATTGGTTGTTGTGGTGTGATTTGATGAAAAAATAAAGTGACTTCTAACAATAATTTCAAAGGACATTGTCGTTGTTACATGACCATTTCATGGAGTCACCGCTCGCTAGGTCATTAAGCTAATCCCAGTAGAGAAATATTGCTAAAAGTAAAAGGGTGCTTAAGAGACTTTCTTAAGACTTTTGTGTTGTGATGATGAAAAATGATGATGGTGATGATTTGTTTTCAGATGTCCATGAAAATATTATGCATGAAATATTAAAAATATGATTTTTGCTAGGCATAAAATTCCTAAGTGTGATAGAAATTTGAACAATTGCCTAGGAATTATACCATCGTCGCAAAACTGAATGTTGACATAATGAAATGAAATAGAAAAGGTTTTCATTCTTTTTAAAGTACAATTGTGTAACATAATGATTTAAGCCATATGCTTTTATGGATTTAAATAAATGGGAAATAAAATTAAAATGATGGCTTGCGCTAGGCATAGAATTTTAGGTATAGACTTATACCATCATCACGAAATCCAAAGAAAAAATTGATATAATAGTTTTATTGCATAGTTGATTTTTGAGTTTAAGATAAACAGAAAATATAAGATGAGGACTTGCACTAGGCATAAAATTCCAATTTAGGTTTAGGAACTATACCATCATTGCGAAAGTCGAAAATATATAAATGTGACTTTATAGATGTTCTCAAGTAAGAAAAATCAAATTATTCCAGAAGATGTGCATAAATATTTTAAATTATCTCAAAGACAAAATTTAGATTTATAAGGAACCCCATGTGCATATGTGAGTTCATTACCGATCTGGATCTAACATAATGATACAAAATCTCTCAAATACAAATGTGTGTGCAATTGTATTGTTCATTTACCAATTTTGAGCAAGATAATTTGATACAAGTAATTTGAATTAACCAAATGAGTGTTCGTTGACCATGATTTATATGCATATAACCGTACCAAACTACTATGTAAGTCGGGTCATCAAGAGCTAGCTGATCCATAAGCAGACATAGGTCTGTACAAAAGAAGGTCGCTAATGTAACAGACATATCACCACGCTAGGAGTTACCCAAGGCCAAGCGGGTTGGGCACAAACCACCTGTTATGGGGCTTACCTCACAGTTTTCGAATAATTGAGAATTCCAGGGATTCAAGCTCATTCACCCTTCTTTTCTTTTCAAAGGGTAGGGGAAGGGATTTTATTGCTTTTTGCTTTTTCTTTTCTTTTCTCTCTTTTTTTTTTGTATTTTTGCTTGATACTGAGATAATGCTGAAATATTGTTGAGATGGTACAAAATGCTACTGAAATAATGCTTCTTTTTCTCATGATTTTTTTTCTTGATTTTCTTTTTCTTTTTCTTCCTATACTAGGGATACTTGCTCGGATTGGTTGTAGAGCAAGGGATTTTTATTCTGGGCAGGGGTGAGCTTGTCCTTTTGTCAATTCTCAAAGATTCTAGACCATGTGCATGATAGGATAGCAGGGGAAACTTTTCGCTCAAGAGACCACTTCTACTATGTAGCATCATTTTGGAATTTGCAATGAAATCATTTTAATGTGAAAAGGTATACTTGGTTCAAGTAAATAACAAGATCAGTTCTCTATGCTCAAAACTTTATTTAATTCAACTCGTGGACTTCGATATAAGAGAGATTAATAATCATACTAAAAAAGATCAAGATATTTATTCATGTGAGTGTGAAAGTGAGGGATTCCAAATAAATGCTAATTTATCCAAAATAACTGAAAATATAACTGCAATACTTCAAGAATTGACAGGTGCAAAAATAAAAGATGTTTGTGAAAATTTTGATTGATTTTGATTTTTTTAGATTTTGATTTTGATTTATGAATTGAGAGAATACATAATATGACTATTTTTGAAATTTTTATATGAATTTACTAAGAATGAGACAAGATGTACAATATATACAGTGATGAAATTACCAGAATTATGCGTAATAGCGCTTAAGATGCATAATGTTCATAGGTTCTTTAAGATCTTTACCATCTAAGGTAGCTAATCTGTATGCTCCCGATCCAAATTTAGCAGTGATGATATATGGCCCAAGCCAGTTAGGTTCAAATTTACCTTTAAGGTCTTTAGTTGCATTAGTATTTTTTTTATTTTCTTTTAAGACGAGGTCACCGATCTCAAAGGATCGATGATGAACTTTCTTAAGATATGCTCGTTTGAGCTTGTTCTAGTAGGCTCGAAGATGCTCCAAAGCATTGATGCGCTTCTCATCTAGGAGTTCCAGCTGACTAAATCTGCCAACATGATATTCATCTCCTACTTTCGGTATCTTGAAGTAGAAGAGCCAAAGAAGGAACTTCTAATTCAAAGGGAAAAATAGCTTCAATGCCATAAACCAAAACAAAAGGTGAAGTGCCCGTGGGAGTACGAACGCTAGTTCGATAAGCCCACAAAGCAGGATATAATTGAATGTGCCAATCTCGGCCAGATTTATTGACCAGTATTTTGAGGATTTTAATTAATGTTTTATTAGATGCTTCGGCTTGGCCATTACCCTGAGGATAATAGGGAGTGGACCAACGATGTTGAATTTTATATTTTTGACATAGTTTCTTTACATCTTTATTTTTGAAACAAGTTCCATTATCCGAGATGAGATTTGCAAGAATTCCGAACCTACAAATAATTTGATTGAAAATAAATTTGGAAACTTGGGTTCCAGTGCAAGAAGCTAAGGGCATAGCTTCAACCCACTTCGTAAAATATTCGATGGCGGTTATGATGAATTTGTGTCCATCCGATGACACAGGATTGATTTTTCCAATAATGTCTAAGCCCCATTTTGAAAAGGGCCAAGGAGATGAAATAGCCTGTAGTTCTTGTGCAGGTGCATGGACAAGGTCAGCATGTTTCTAGCACTTGTCGCAATGGTGCACGTAATCATGTGCATCATTCTCCATGGTAGGCCAAAAATATCCTATCCTAAGGAGCTTCTTAGCAATGGCGTTACCACTAAAGTGTCCCCCACAAGATCCATCATGGGCTTCACTCAAAGCTGATCTAGACTCTTCTAGATTCAAACATCTCAATAGGATACCTTCAAAAGATCTCCTATATAAGGTATTGCCAATTATTACGAAGCGACTTGCTCGTCTACGCAATAACCGATGTTGGTTTCTATTAAAACCTTCAGGGAAGGTTCCATTTTGAAGAAAATTGAGGATATCAGTGTACCAAAGTTCAGGAGTAGTTTCATTGATTAGAAACACGTCCAAAGGTTCCAAGCATGATTTAATTGAAGTGGGTTCCTGGAGTCGATGAATAATGATGGTAGCATATTCGTCATCTAACTCCAAGGGTAAAAGAGATGCAACTGCGGCCATGGCGTCACCGCACGATTGCTAGTTCTAGGAATAGCTTCCAAGGTAACTTGATCAAATAAAGATATTAATTGTAATACATATGCTTTATATGGGCGCAATTTATCATCTCTGGTCTGATAAACATCATTAATTTGATTTATAACAAGTTGAGAATCACCAAAAACTAATAGATTTTTAATTTTCAGTGCCATGGCAGCTCGTAATCCAAGGATTAGAGCCTCATATTCAGTAGTGTTATTAGTACAGGCAAACGTTAATTTAAAGGATAGAGGTATGAGATGTTTCTATGGAGATATCAAAATAATACCTGCACCAGCCCCACTCATGCATCGGGCTCCATCAAAGTATAAGGACCATTGCTCGGAATGACCTGCCTCTAATTTAAGGCATTCGTCAAGAAACTCAATGACGAGGGGATGGGTGGATCCTAAGGGTGCAGCAACTAATTGATCTGCTATGATTTGACCCTTAACAGACTTCTGTCCTATAAACGTGAGTTCAAACTCGCTTAGCGCAAGAACCCACTTTGTTGTGCGACCAGATAAATAAGGTCGACTCATGAGATACCGCAAGGGATCGGATTTAGCAATAACGTATGTTTTCTGACTGAGCATATAATGGCATAATTTTTGTGTAGAAAATACGACTACTAGACATAACTTCTCTAATGTTGTGTAGCGGGTTTCATAACTAATTAATGTTCTGCTAATGTAATAATTAGCACGCTCTCTTTTCTCATCATCAAGTTGAGCTAACATAGCTCCTAAAGCAAAATTTGAAGCAAAAATATACAAGATAAATGGGCGATCAGGCCTAGGTGGTGAAAGTATAGGTGGGTTAAGAAGATATTGTTTGAGGAGTTCAAATGCTTCCTGACATTCATTGTCCCAATGGAAAGAGACATCCTTCTTAAGAAGCTTAAGAAAGGGTCCAGTTTTATCCGCAACTTATCGATGAAGCGACGGATGGCTTGAAGCTTACCTTGTAGACTCCGTAATTCAGATATATTTGTGGGTGCGGGCATATCAGTGATAGCCGCAATCTTGAGAGGGTCAATTTTGATGCCACGTAAAGAAACTATAACCCCCAATAATTTATCGGACTTAACTCCGAATATACATTTGGTTGGATTCAATCGGATAAGGTATTCCCTTAACCGATTAAATACTTTTCTCAAGTCATCTAAATGGTCATCTTCTTCAGTAGAACGAGCTATAATGTCATCTACATAATCATGTAGTATATCATGCATCATATCATGAAAGATATAAGTCATGGCTCGTTGATAGGTTGCACTTGCATTCTTTAAACCGAATGGCATCACTTTCCAACAAAAGGTCCCCCAAGGGGTAATAAAGGTTGTTTTAGCCTGATCTTCAGGAGCTATCCTGATCTGATTATAACCAGAAAATCCATCCATTAAGGATATCATTCCACTCCCAGTAGTAAAATCAATGATCTGATCCATGTTGGGAAGGGGAAAATCATCTTTAGGGCATGCAACATTAATATCTCTAAAGTCTGTACAAACCCTAACCTTAGTAGCTTCTTTCTTAGTTATTGGAACTACATTCGAGATCCATTCAAGCATAATCAATGGCTTGTATAAAAATAACATTCAAGAGTTTTTCTAACTCTCCTTTGACCAGTAAGGCCACTTTAGGATGCATTTTTCTAAGTTTCTGTTTAACAGGTTTAGCATCCGGATGGACTACTAGGTGATGCATAACTACAGAAGGGTCTAAACCTGGCATATCTTCATATGTCCAAGCAAAGACATCTTCATATTCTTTAAGAAATGCAATGTATTTATCCTATTTTTCTTGACTCAATTCTGATCCGATGTTGATTATGTGAGGGTTATCCTCGGTTCCAATGTTAATTTTTATGACATTTTCTACTTCCATGTGTAGATCTCTCTCAAAATTAGGTGGGGCGGGTGAGACGCCCAATTCCTATAATTCTTCCAAGGTTAGCTTGGATAATTCATCTTGAGGAGTCATGGCCTCAAGTTGGGCTATAGTAGGTATAGAGCCATCAAAATAAAATCCGTTATGTAATAATTCCTCAATGGAGACATCATGGAAGATATCTCCCTCCAACTCATCGTCGGATTCAGTGATCATCTCAGGATAAGCTATAGATAGCATATTACATGTGAATGGCTTATTCGTTAAATGCAAAACATCACGTTCATCTAAATAATCTTGGTAACTTATAAGATGGTCATCATCCTCGAATGGCTGACCCTTACTAGAAAATAGGCCCACACCACATCGGGCGGGCCATGGCTCTACCTCAAAAGGTTCTTTCATACCATTCTGGAAAGGTCCCAAACCTTTCCCTTTATATCCCAATTTAAGCATTATAGGTTTGGCTTTAGTATACTCATTAGTAAAATAACATCGAGCATATCCATCATAATGAGTTCGAATGTTTCTGGGTATTCTACCCCAGTCATATCCCTTATAAATAAAGGCACAACTCCCGACTTGGTAAATACTTCCCATAGGCTGTGGGAGGCCCAAGGTACGAGGAGATGGTGGCAAATTATTTAAAACAAGAGAATCTTGCATAGAAGCATTGGTTTCTTCTGATATAAGGATTTTAGATAGATCGGGTAAGAGCTCGTCAGTAAGAGCATAAGAGGTAGAAGGAACATTTCCTACGTCTTCTGATGTGGAAAATATGACTTTGGTGGATGTAGACGGTGTAGAGGTGTCAATAGATGGGTCTATTATAGGTATAGAAGTTATAGGAGTAGAACAAGAGACATTGGTTGTGGGATTAGGATCTTTCTTAGGTCCTAATGCGGTTTGTTTAGAAGATGGTTGAGCTATATGTGAAGGTGCATCTGATGGAGAAGAAGTAGATGACATTGTGGGTGTGAGTTTCACATGTTTAGATGGATAATGAGAATTAGGATGTGTGGATGACATCAAAGGGCAAAATTGAACTCCAATGGGTTCTGCCAAAGCACACATATCAAAGGGTCGTGGATCACCATGAATGGTAACCAACTGATTCTTAAATTTGAATTTAACACATTGATGTAAAGTTGAGGGAACAACTCGCATCGCGTTGATCCAAGGGTGACCCAAGAGTATATTGTACGATGCAGGGCAATGTACAATAAACACAGTCGTATCCAAGGTTCTTGGACCAACCTGCAATGGAATGGTAATAACCCCACACGTTTCTTGTGTTTCATCATTGAAAGCTTTTATAATCATATCAGTTCTTTTCATTTCATCACTTCTAAACCCAAATATTTGGTAGAAGTCAAAAGTGCAAATATTTAAAGATGAACCATTATCAATCAAAACTCGTTTGACTGCTACATCTCCAATTAAGGCGGTAATATATAAGGGGTTATCTTTATGTAAACTATGTTGCGGTATGTCTCTATCCCGGAAGTCAATACAATCAACTTCACGAGTTATGATAGTATTGGCCATGTCTTGAGGGTGAATGTCTTGTGGTACCATCATCTGGCTTAATGTGAGCATTAATTCATCTCTATGTGTGGGAGAAGATCTTAAGAGGTCCAAAAGGGAAATTCTAGTTTGTAATATTTGATAATTTTTTTTCATTAATATTATAGGGAGGTTTAGGTTGAACATTAGGTGCATGATTACCTTTATTAGGAACCTTCAAAACAAATGGAGTTGATCCACCATTCTGAATTTGATCTTGTTGAGAATTTTGAGCCTTGTTGTCTAGTAATAGCTCCGATGGTACCCACAATATTATTCTGCGGATGATGAATGGGTCTTGGTCTAGCGTTTATAGCTAACTCATTAGAAAGTAATTGGTGGGACGATGGTCTAGTAGTGACTCTTCTTGGAAATGGTTCTTCTGGAACCATATGACTTGTGATAGGGTGAATAGTATCCGATTCATCTTCAGAGCTATTCGATTGATTTGATGTGATTTCCATATCACTCTCAGTCTCATATTCTGTATCACTAAAATTAGGTATCTGAATATTATGTAGAGGCCTGGTTGTAACCATGGATAAAGTTGTGTCAAAGGTTTCCAGATCATGAACGGGTAAATGCCCACTAATAGTTCCTACATATCGGGCAGGAGGAGGAACATTATGATGTTCAATTTGATTAGCCACCTCCTTACCATGTTTTGGTAAAGGATGTTGAAAGATGTCCAATGACTGATTGGCGTTCGATTCTGGTTTTGTGTGATGTTCTGTTGAGTGTTATTAGGAGGATTTTGCTTAGGTTGAAAGGCTTGTACCTCCATCTCATTGTTATCAATCAAGTCCTGTATTTTATGTTTTAATCTTTTACAAGAGTTGGTAGTGTGTCCAGGTCCTCTATGGAAGTCACAATGTAAATCTGCTCTATATCCGGGTATAGTTGGATCAGGTTCCCGGATATTTGGTAATTGAATCAAGCCTCATTCTAATAATTGTGGTAAAATAGTTGATAAAGGTTGATTTAACCTAGTAAATTCTCGAGGAGGTCTATCAGGAGGTTTCAATACAAACTTCTTCGTTGTCTTTGCAAGCATTAACATTAGCAATATTTCTGCTATCAGTGACTCCATCACCCACAACTTGTTTATTCTTATATTGATTTCTGGATGTTTTCTCATCGTCTTTCTTTTTAAGCTGACCTCTCCTAATGAGAGCATCTTCCACTCTTCGGGCTAAGTCTATAGCCTGATCGAAGGTGGTCAAGGTAGCAGTTGATAATTCGTAAGATAGTTGCTCTTGCAAATTATTAATAAAGATGTCCAACATCTCCCTATAAGGCAACACAAAGTGCAATTTTCCTATCAATTGTCTCCACCTAGCTAGGAAATCAGCAAAGCATTCATCTTTGTCTTGTTTTAAGTTATACAAATCTTTAATGGTCACATGTCTTTCGATATAGGCACTAAATTGATGAACAAAAGACTCGACAGTTTCTTCGAAATTCCTCAAAGAATTAGTGGGTAATTGATAATACCACTCTAATGCCATTCCTCCCAAGATTTTTGGGAACATTTTTAGTAATAACAAGTCATCATGTGATATATCATGACATGCTATCCTAAACATACGAAGATGCTCTATGGGATCTTCCGTTCCTTTATATATGGGCAGGACAGGCATAGGAAAATGTTTAGGATACGGTTGTGCTACAACTATAGGATCTAAAGGCTGACTACACATCTCTCGATAATTGTACGAGGGTCGGTAGGGATCTATCTGGTCCATGCGGGAAACTAACTGTTTCACCATGGTTTCAAGATTACTAGTTTGTCCACCATATTGGTTCGGTGGGACATAGGTATGGGATTTATGAGTGTATGATGGTGTGGCATAAGGATTAGATGCTATATTGCTATTATGCAAAGTGTTGGTAGGAAGAGTATTATGAAGGGGATTTGTAATAGTATTATGTTGTATCCCGGATTGTTGGTAATTGGTGTTTGGTTTTGTTTTGGGTTTTTGTTGATTTGAGGTATGTTGCTCAATAGCTTGGCGAAATAGAGTAGTAAATGATGGTTTCTTTTGTGCGGGAATGACCCTAGGCTTGTTAACAGGCACTTTAGGTGGTTGGGTAACCTGTTGTTGTTGCATGTTCCGGATCGTAGCTACTATATCCAAATTGGATGGTCCAGCTTGATCACTCTCTTGTTCAATAAAGGACAAGGGATTAGTGCGTGTGTGAAATACGTCTTCTAGAGTTGCTTGAGTGTCACTAATTCGATCCTTGTCCATATGGACTGCTCTATTAAAAACACCAATATTTGTGTTAATGAACTTCCAAAATTGTTCCATGTTTTCAAAAGTGATAGCTCCTCCCGGAGACATTTTAGGGGATGAGGATCCTTCCTCTCTATTAATTTCTTCTTGTTCATTTGCTACAGCAAGCTCTTCTTCTTGTCTGGTCTAGGATTTCTTCTTCCTGAACTTGGTCCTCAGGAGGGACATTTTGGTCAATTAATGGTCTTCCTAACCAATCTTCTTCTTCTTCGGTTTGTTTTCCATTCCTAAGTCTAGGCATGGTGCTAAACTTAGGTTTTAGAAAATATATATACTTATATATATATATATATATATATATATATATATATATATATATATATATATATATGCGATAGGGTTGAGAGGTATATATTTTAACTATATACCTACTATAATACTTAAAAAAAGGAATGTTTTGTTGTTTTTTTGTTTTTATTTTTGTTTTGTATTATTATTTCACAAGTATATAAATAACAAACAACATGCTAGTTGTAAGAAATAACAATAGTAAAAAGAATGACTTAGTTTTCTATAAATAGTTTATGGATATCGTTGATAGGATCAAGTTCATCAGGAGTCATGAAATGCTCCTCTTCAAATTGGAAGTGGTTTTTCAAGAACTTGACAAAGTGTGCTATGGTAATATGATCTACTTCAGACTCTGACTTGTAAAAATAAAGTTCATGGCAATACTCTCGATACAACACAACTCTAGGAACTCTATTCCATATTTTTCTATCCGTAAGAACGACTTCTTGATCCTCTATACGAGATAGAAACTTATGTACTACAACTGCGTTCTCAAGGTATTCCTCAAAGGTGTACAATTTTGAAGACACAAGTGCTCTTTTATCTGCTAACCACCTATGGCAAGCTCTCTGAAGTTCATGATACAAGGTCACCTGATCGGGATCCAGGATTCTATCTAGGACAAACCTCTTAATTTGCCTAAGTTCTATAGATCTAGATTCAATAGTACCCAATCTCCTATCAAGTTCATCCCACAAAGGTTGGACTCTATTTGTTTGAGGTACTCTAAGCACATAAGTAATCTCTATGGCCGTTAATTGATTTTCAACATTTATGGTGACAACTCGTCTTCTATTATAATCTACCATCTAAATATGGTATGCAAATTTAACAGTTTTCTAATGATTCTAGATGTTCTTAATAATGTGTTGTTTTTTTTTTTGGATTGTTTTCAAAAGGTGTTTTAGTTTCACGTCGGGTTCACCAAAATGTATCGCCCAAATTTTTTGCACCCTTACCTTCGGGCTAAAGGATCCATGCCCTGGAAGGGGGATGCGAGAAGGATGGGACAATACCTCGGACGGAGAGGCCCTTTGAAGGTCGCGCCTCTCAGGGGAGGGGTATAAGGGTGAATTTTTGATGGATGGTGGGGTTCACCAGGAAACTTTGAGTGGCAGTTTTCATGCCTAGGTTGAGAATGGGTTTGATGTGTTCATTTTATATTCAATCATTCATATTCCTAGGTTGGCCAAAAATGAATCTAAGCTATTCTATATGAAATTTTGGGTTTATATGAAGACAACAAACATGAATGAATCCTAAATACAGAGACTATATGAAATGGAGAGGAATACACCTGATTCCTGATGTCTGATGAAGATTCTGAAGCTTGTAGGAGTCCAGATCATCCCGGATATGATAGGATCATCTGTAATTGTACAGAATCATCCCAAATCATAGGCGATCATCTGAGATCAGACGAGATCGTCGATGACCTGACGAATTCGTCAAAAACCTGCAATCATGGAAACAGACACCAAAAACCAAAAATGCAATTGCAAGAATAATGCAAAATGATAGAAATAATAGTATAGATGCTTAAATAATGAATCCAGATAGCAAATCAAATGGGATGCACTATTTTAATAACTTATTTTAAATTTTATCATGCAAATATGCTAAATGAGGTGAACTCCAGGATGCAGAACAGAAATAAATCGATCTAATGCATAATTAAATAAGAAAGAAAGGTAGAAAATGCAAACTCAGGGCTCTGGTTGCCCCCAATCTGAACTACAGTGGAAATCATCTGCAATCGTACGAGATCATCGTCGATCTCGTCAGGATCATCCAAAATCGTATTGGATCGCCTACGACGATCCGAGCTTCCTCCGATTGAAACATAGTAAAATCCTGCAATAAAACCTGAAAATACAAATGCCAATGATGGGGCGAGGATGTTCTAATACAACAAAAAACTAGAGTTGCAGGGAAATGATCAGCCAGGGGGATAAACTGGGAAAATCCCAAGTTTATATAGGATTAGGGGGAGGTTAGGAGGTTGGGGATCATCCCAATCTGGGAGATCTCCAACGTAGGAATCTCCAACCGCACAGACACGCTTCTGCCCGAGTTGGAGAGGTTGTTGAAACAGAAGCTAATTATAAAAATTTGGTTTTGGGACGAAATCGTCTGGACGTTCTGTCCCAGATGAATTCGTTCGATCTAGGATGATATCGTCAGATCGGCGACGATATCGTCCAACGGTCAAAACAAATTCTAAAAATGGCATGAAAAATGAGGTGAGCGGTTAACGGGCGGTTTCGGGGTTAAAATTCAAATTTTTGATCTTTTTACTGATGGTTTAACTACGCCAATTTTAGGGTGCTACAACAATGTAAACTCGGGGTTAGAAAAATAATGAACATTTTCCATGAATGGTTCATAATCATTCTCATCTATGGGTGAGTGATTTGCAATTTGATCCAACCCTCCATAAATAAAGTTTTTTTGGTTGGGAAGCACCCCTAGTGGTACTATCATTGCCATAGGAAAGCGATGGGCTTGAGGTCGACCCATGTCCTGTGTAGTTTTGATAAATGGTGTGAATGTCATGTTTTGCATGATATATTTTGCTAATATGGAATTAACCAAATGTACAGTCACCTACAATGCAGATGATCCTACTGAAGAAGCAGGTGAGGCAGGCTGAGGTGCCTCCTTGACTTGATTTTGAGCATCCCCTTAATCCATGGGACTAGGAAGCTCGATAGTTGCTACCTTGGGTGTTTTTTTTGGCTCTTTTCACCCATAACTACCTTAAGCTTCTTGTCATTTCTAAGCATCTTGGATGCCATAAGTTTAATTGAAGCTGCTATTGTGTGCTTTGATAATTGTGGTGCTACCATGGAATGGCTTGCACAAACTTATTTGAATTTACCTTCTAGATGTTTGATTAGCAATGTCGGTTGTATATCCAGATGAGTTGAGGAAAGAATGAAATCTCCCAAAAATTTAGCTAAGTTCACATATTTGAATGGCTCCTCATCAGAAGGAACCATGTGAACTTGTCCCTCATGTATATATTTAATACATTGATGTAAAATCGAGGGAACACAATGCATTTATCTAATCCAAGGCCTCCCTAAGAGAATGTTATACTACATGGTGCCTTCTATCACATGACACATCATAGGGATGGTATTCAGTCCAACCTGAATTGGAAGTACTATAGTACCTACCATTGACCATAGTGCATCATTAAATGCTCTCAAGGTGAAGGTAGAAGGTATGATGTGTGACTTTGAAAACTTCAAATGTTTCAATGCCTTGGTGGTGATAATATTGATTGACAACTCTGTGTTAATAAAAACTTGTTTGAATGGTGTGTGATTTACACATGCAATTATATGTAGCAGCGAGTCTGCTATAGCAGTGGAGATCATTTTAATCTCATGATCATTGAATTGAATCATTGGTTCACTACACTGTTGCACATGCCCCATGAAGTTCATAAATGCTTTAAGGTCATGGTATTGAACTTTGATAGACTTGAGGATTTCCATGAGCATCTCCCTATTCTTAGAAGATTTTTAAATTAGGTCATAGATTGATAACTTCACTAGAGTTGTCTATAGGCTTTGAACTAGCCTACTCCTAATTGTCACCACCGGTCTAGTTGGTGGGCTTGGAACATTTTGCACTGGGCTTTTAGGGGGTGCAACTTGAACTCTAATGGGATCTAGAGGTATATTTGGTCGCTCATACCTCCCTTGTCTTGTGACAACATTGACCATGCCTATGAATCCTTGAGTTGGTGGTTCCACCCATACTTGATTCACATGACTAGCATTGTTCCTCGATGGCTCATGATTCAGTAAGAGGTTCTTGAAGATCCCCATATTTTGGTTATCTAGAGCTTGAGGGTTATCCATAATTAGCTCACCTTTTTTATCATATTTTGCACTACATGTTTGAAACTATAACATTCTTCGATGTCATGTCCCTTCATCCTATGGAAAGTACAATACAAATCGTCCCTATACCCCTTTGGTTTAGGTTGATTATGATCTATTAACTTGATCTCCAATATTAAGGGCCTTGGCCTTGCACATTTGATGGAATATTGATGTCATCAACTTCAACAAAGGTGTGAATTGGTGACGTAGGTGTTGTTCTTTATTATTACACTTCTTTTTATTTGCACTGATCGTATCATGTAGGAGGAGGTTGGGCCTGATAATTTTTTTTTTACCCCTTATCCCTTTTCTATAGGTTTAACACCACTTGGTTGACGTGGGAAGGCTTGGCCTATTGATTTTGATGTTGGGTGTTCTTCTTGTTCCACTCCTTATTTTGGAGCTTCAAGTTACCCTCATGTAACTTGATGTCCTCTATTACCTTGGCTTACACCAAGGCCTCCTTGAATGTTTGATATTGTTGCAACTTTAGTAGTAATGATATGTGTTTCAGACAACTCTTTGTAAACATACAAGTTATTTCTATGGTTGGAATGGAAAATGGCAACTTTACCATTATATTTCTCCATATTTTTCCATAATCCATGATCAGCTCATCATCATGTTGTATTAAAGAAGCCAAATTAGATAGGTTTGCCTTATTCTTTATGACAAAGGAGAAGTATTTAAGAAAAGCATTAGCCAACTGTTCAAAGTTGCTTATGATGTACCTCTTAAGTTGATTGAACCACTCTTGGGTAGGGCTTGAAAGGATTGTGATGAAGGTTCTCAACAATAGAGCATCATTTCTTTCTATCTGAAAGCACATATACATAAAGCTCATAACATGTTCTTGAGCATCCTCCTCTCCTTGAAATTTCTCTAGATTTGAAATCTTGAAGTGATCGGGATACACTGGAATGGGCACTGATAAGCATAAAGTCTCATTGTGAATTTTTTTCAAGGTTGGCTTTTGATAAGCCATCCCTTGTTTCTCTATTGCTCGAACCTTGTCTGCCAAGGCCTTATGGGCCTTCGAAGATAGAATTTACTCTTCTCTAAGAGGTCATTGGGGAGCCTTTGGAGGTAAATTCTTCTTCAGTTGAGGTGGAGGACTAGGCTAATCCTCCACGTCTACTTAGGAGATCTCAAGATATTCTTATTCTTATTCATCTCGTGCTACTTCTTTGTACTGCATACACCCATGATGTTATAGTGCTTGGTACTACATCATGTTTTGGATTGTGTGGTGAGTATGAGTTTCAATGTGCTTAGGTCATAGATCAGGCTACAAAGTAGCTCATCTATGAGTGTGATCCTTGTATTCACTATGAGAGAGTAAATTTATGCAAGCCAATTGATCCTCTCACTCAGCACACTCCCTTTGATCAAGGATGTGTTGCTCATGCATGCATTACTAAAAAATATGCTACCTTAGCAACCTCTATCTCTGAGTATCCTTATTTTAAAGGCACTCATGCTCTATGATAACATCTTCTAATTGATCTTGGAAGATTTGTTGTCATTGTTCTGATACCAATTTATGTGATTGATCTATAATATCGGTCGTATGTAGTCTCTAGTGGATTCATTCTATTCGAGCAACTTTGTCAGTGTGACTTCCAATAGACTTGTTTGCCATGCTCCTACCTTTTTTTGTGTAGATGAAATTTACATTCTATTGTTGTCTATGCTCTATGTTCATGTGGGTTGATGGGGCAAGTATACTAGGAGAACACTTAGAGCATTCTCTGTTAAACTCAGCAAACTTATTGTTTATTATTCAGCAGGGTATAAATAAGTTTTACAATGCCGGGAATAGTCACCGGCGCAACAGCTGAACTGAAACACTGTTACGAAGTTGTAACAGTATAACAACAGTCTGTCTAATAATGAATAAAGACAAACAGTATGCTAACATCCCCCTTTATTACATTATTTGGGTAATGTAATAACTAATAGCTATACTAGACTACTAACATCCCCTTACATCATTTTGCAATACAAAGTGAGCCACGAAACAATTCAAATTTGACACGTCCAAGTGCCTTAGTGAAAATGTCTACAACTTGAGCATCGGTGGGAATGTGCTGAAGCTGAATTCGGTGCTTTGGAACTTCATCTCGAATGAAATGACATTGTGTGTCAATGTGCTTTGTTCTTTCATGATGGACTGGATTCTTGATGAGGTTCAGAACACCTTGATTATCGCAAAACAAGTGTATTGGATATTTTGATGGATGGCCCATACTTGTCAGAATGCGACGTAACCATATCACTTCACACACAGCTTCATGTGTGGCGCGATACTCTGCCTCTGTTGATGAAATAGCAACCACCTGTTGCTTCTTGCTGTGCCAAGATATAGGACCGGATCCTAGATGAAAAATGTATCCAGAAGTTGACTTGCGATCATCAAATGATCCGGCATAGTCGGAGTCCGTGTATCCTTGCAAGAAGAATTTGTTGTTCCTCTTGTATTCTAGGCCATATTCCATAGTACCACGGACATAGTGAAGAACACGTTTTGCTGCTTTCCAATGAGTGGTCTTAGGCTCCTGCATGAACCTCGAAAGATAGTTGATAGCAAATATGAGATCTGGCCTAGTATTGGTCAGATATATGAGACTCCCAATCAACTGTCGATAGAGTACCATCTACCTGAGGTGAGTCATCATATCGTGATAACTGAAGTCCATTCTCCATCGGAGTTGCCATTGTCTTGCAATCAGTCATGCGATATTTTTCCAGCAATGTCTTGGAATATTTTTTCTGAGACACTTTGATGGAGTGCTCCTTCTGGCTAAATTCCAGACCAAGACAATAATGGAGAAGTCCAAGATCTGTCATCTCAAAATATTTGCACAAGTTTCTTTTGACAGTAGAGATCATAGTTTTTGAACTCCCTATAATGAGCAGATCATCCACATAGAGTACAAGCAACACTATCTCAGAACCTTGTTTCTTGAAATAGAGGTTTGCATCTGATGGACATCTCTTAAATCCATGCTGCATAAGGTGATTGTCCATTTTTATATACCAAGCTCGAGGAGCTTGTTTCAGACCATACAAGGATTTGACCAATTTGCAAACTTTCTGCTGTTGGCCTTCCACTTCAAATCCTTCAGGCTGAGTCATATAGACTTCTTCTTTGAGATCACCATTTAGAAAGGCACTTTTGACATCCATCTGGTGAACTTTCCACCCATATTGTGCTGCCATAGCACACATAACCCGAATTGTGGTCATCCAAGCAGTAGGTGCAAAAGTTTCCTCGTAGTCAATGCCTTCCTTTTGAGCATAGCCCTTTGCAACAAGACGGGCCTTATGCTTATCAATTGTTCCATCTACCTTGTACTTTACTTTATATACCCATTTGCAGCCAATGGGCTTCTTTCCATGCGGCAAATCAACAAGCTTCCAAGTTTTATTCTTCATCAGAGACTCATACTCTGTATCCATAGCGGCCTTCCATTGAGGCTCACTGAGAGCATCTTGCACTGATGCAGGTTCAAGACTATCTATGGTAGACATGAATGCCCTGTCATCATTAATATCCATATCCTCAACTTCTGTACTTGGAGTTACAAAAATTTCCTCAAAAGATTGACAAATATCATCAACCTCACCAGTTTCTTTGGCTTCTTTTTCCTTTTGAGCCATACTACGTGTACGAGGTCTATCCAAATTCAAATTGGGAGGAGTGGATAAATTTGCATCTCTGATTGTATTTGTACACCATTTAGGATTCTTCTTCGATGGAGTTGAAGAAGATGTAGAAGGACCTCCTGTCTGTGTTGACGAAGGAATCTTCTCTTCCTTAGTTTCCACAATATCTTGGTGTACTTTAGATGTGCTCTCGTGATGTGAAAGCTTCATCAAAGACAACATCTCTGCTGATATGAATTTTCTTGGTCAAAGGATCTATCAACCGATATCCTTTAGAGTGCTCAGAATAACCAAGAAAAATACATCTCAGTGTTTTCTCATCTAGCTTCTTCCTTTTCTCTTTCGGTATGTGCATGAAAGCGTGACATCCAAAAATACATAGATGAGATATGGAGGGTTTTCGACCACTCCATGCTTCCTGTGGAGTCATTACTTTTAGGGCCTTTGTGGGTGCCCTATTTAACAGATACACTACAGTGGTGACAGCTTCTGCCCAATATTGTTGCCCAAGAGTAGCTCTTGTGAGCATACAACGAACCATTTCCATTATAGAATGGTTCCTTCTCTCAACAACTCCATTTTGCTGAGGAGTATATCCAGTTTTTGCACCGATGACTATTCCTGGCATTTTAAAACTTATTTATACCCTGCTGAATAATAAACAATAAGTTTGTTGAGTTTAACATGGCATCAGAGCCAGTGGCGAGAAGAGATGCTGGGGATAGTACGCAGTTTATTTTCGGAAGCGTGCTACATTTTTTTTTCTGCTAGGAGGAGAAGCTGTGTCTGGCTAAGAAATTGGGACACGATTTTTTTAATCACGCCATTCGTGTGATTATTTTTTCAAAAAAAAAAAATATTGCGTGGGATGCAGACATCCCGCGCCCCGTAGCCCCTCCCCCAGACACAGCTAGCGGACTGCGCAGAGGGAGCAGCAAGGCACAGCCACAGCCCTACGTGTTCTACCACTACAGAACATATGCGTAGACCCTGCAGAGCACGCAGACATCTACAGCCTACGCGCAAGCCCGCCAGTGCGCGCAGAGGAGGAGGGACCCCCCCGTGCGACGCACAGTCTGCAAGAGACGTGACCCGTGCAAGCGCGACGAACAACCATGCGCAGATCTATGCATTATGCATAGTCTACAAGGAAGGGACGTCCCCCCCCCCCGCCTCATTGGTGGAGATAGCGCGCAATCGCGTGCCTCCCCCAACGCCACCCCCTCCCCCCCTCGAAATTTAAAATGGTTCTTTGATGGTCCTACGTGTACTCTCACTATGATAACTCATAGAATGAGAGTGCATAACTAAGTATTTATACCCTAGCTACCCTAGGACTCTATCAATATCATCCAATTGTCTAGTGCATCATGACTCATGTGGTGGCATACCATTGAATCCAACCTTAGATATATCAAATGTGAACTTACCAAGTTCATTGTTGTTTGGAGTCTATGCAAGCTCATGCTTCGAAGCAGCCCTCTCTTCCCATCCTTGAATGGGTAGATTTTTGCTTTTCTATTTTGAATTGATGGGGACCTTGAGCCACCCTTAGCTCAAGTATGGATAGAAATAAACTTGTTTATAGTTCTTTTATCCATGATGTACTCTTCAATGGATCTAGTGGATCCATGAGGTGTACAATCGTGATATATTCTCCCATGATCGAAGGCCCCATTTTGGGATCTTCCATACTCAGATATATGTCACAAGGTATGTACATTGCCTCCTCTAGATGGGGTAATCTGATGATAACCCCCATGCATAGAGTTATCCCTTATAATGCTCACTGAACATCATTTGAGAGGATCTTGTGATTGAGGGTTTAATGTGTTGTGTTGTGCATTAGGTGGAGCTTCGACTTTGACCTCAATTCTACATCGATATCGGCCTCTCTGTGTTCTAACCATGATGTGTATTATCTTGTATGTATATTTTAAAGCAAATAAAGAAAACAAGAATAATTATCTCTTTTAAATTTTATTTGTGAACACTACACTGGTTTGATGTGTTTGAAATTAATTGAAAACTTAAACTACTCTCATTGTGTTTGAAATTGTTGATGTAATGCTCAAATAGTTTAAGGGTTTTCACCTGTATGCTCGCATCTCGAAAACCAACAATGAAAGTCATGATCACATAAACCCCTAAAAAAGTGGAGATTAAATTCACACCTAGGTAGGGAGCACAGGTCCTGTCGATCCTCACCCAGCACCCCATATGCAGTGATACATCCTTTCAAAGAGGAATGCATGCTATTTTGCATGGTTAGGACAGATCTTGGAGTTAGTATTGGCCAATAGTACAAGGTTCAAGGGAGTTGGGCCAATGGATGGAAATCACTACCACCGTTGTTGAACCCTACTAGTGGTTGGATATGACTTCCAACTCACTAGTGTTTAAGTGTTACTTGGTGTGTGTGTGTTCATTTTATACTTTGTAAAAAAGGGAAAATGCAACACCAAGCATACAATGCTCTTTCCTATATGCCTAATGATAAAAGTGTTTTAATATTTAGAAAGATACATATAATTATTGAAATGTACTTAATAGAATGCAGTAAAATGATGCAATTGGACTCTAATTGAGCCACAATAGGTAATATATACAAACATACTCTGGTTGTTAGCCATGGGATAGAACCACAAGTAATAGTACTAGCCATAGGATAGAGCCATAGGCCAAGAAATTAGCCGTATTTGACAGGTGTAGCTAAAAGTTCTACCGTGGTTGTCAAACGCAACTGACAGACAACATGAAAATTTGCATGAAAATTCATTCACTTTACTATTTCTCTAGGTTTTCTAATTACCTACAGCAGTGAAAATAGAAAGATAAAAATTGCAAAGGATCAGGGTTACCCAGATTCCTCATCTGATGAAGAGACAAATCAATTATTGTTTACTTTTTTGATCTGCTACTAGCCATGGCTATCAAGTGCGGCTGAGACTGTGCACCATGGCTGTCAAATGTGGCTAACACCTACAACAAGAAATATTTAAAAATCCATCAGTTCTTACAAAAATTTTGGGGTTTCTATCGTGATCACCATCTATAACGATCTAAGCATACACCTAACTAGTGCATCTATTGAAATCAAGTATTAAAGCAATAAATAATAGACAACAATTAATTTAACAAGAAAGTAGGTTTTATTTTATTAAAACTTTGTCAAATATAGATTACAAATACGTCCCTCTTAAGGATACTCAATTTTTGATACAATTGATACAATTTTTAAGACCCTCTAAACGAGGGGGTGGTGTAATCCAAAGACTTTTTATAAGGTACTTCTTAAGGCCAAATATTAGCCTTCTTCTCCTTTGGTTGGAGGCATATGCTTCCTTGAATGCCTTGAAAATGATTAGGTCCTATAAACCCTATGTTTAAAAAACAACATGAAAGGGGTTAATAACAAAGGAGGCCTCTCTTGATGAGGTTTTTGAGAGAATTACATAAAATTATGATAAAGAAATCAATAAAACATGTGAATCTATGAATATATGTAAGAAATCATCAAATTACTATAAAGCATGTAAAGAAATCCTGAAATCTAACTATTATGCATCCTAATTAGCCATTAGAACTTGAAAAGCATGAAACTAGTCTAAATTGATGATTGCAAGGAAATGGAAGCAAATCTACCTCTAAATCCTAAATTAATCGGTCAAATGTATGCTAAAATGTTAATTTATGCTATATTAAGCTAATTGCATAACTAGAAATGGAAATATACTACTAAAATAAAGAAAATTAAAGATCAAACCCTCATCACAGGTCTGAGGTGCATCTGGCACTATTAGCCATGGTTGGCAGCCATGGTTGAGGTGCCAATATCTTTGCTCTTGTAATCAGGGCTTATATCTCTAATTCCCTCCATGGAATTGATGATCAAGGGTCACCTATGTGTACCAAGATATATTGGTGGTTGAATTTTATAAGATTCACATTCAATTGGCTTTATTTTATGATTGATGCTTCTTAGTCCTTTGGAAGCTTCATTGATATATTCATGCTTTTCACTCCATAATTGGGTAGCATTTCGACTCTCCTCAAGGGGTTTTCAATTCAATGTCCATTTTAGTAGAGCTTCACTATGTTCCAAATCAAAAGCATTCCAGACTTCCCCCCAATTTTAAGGGGGGTCTTATAGCCCTCCTAATCCCTAATCTTGGTTTACTTCGGAAGCCAAGATCAATATCCAAGAGGTTGTATCAGTTGGGAATAAAACTCTCGAATCTTCCTTGCCCAAAACCATTTGTTTTTTTTTGCCTAGACCGTTGTAACCAAATTTGGCTCATCCCAAGATTCAAAACAATTTTAGTGCTATTCATGGCTTTGAAGTGTAGGTAGCTCTATTAGCTATGGGTGTCAGCCATGGCTAAGGCTGAGTATGCCAACTCTGCCCAAATTGAGTGGTTAAAACCACTGCTTCACCTTGGAGTTGTCCAATATCCTTCATATGGTCTATTAGCATGCCCATATGAGTAGTCCCCTACACATGATGCATTTTAGGTGTCTACATATTTTCTTCTTCATCTTCTTCCTTTTGCTCATTTTTTACCATTTCTTACTCTACTCCTTTGTCAAACAACTGCTTCATATAGGCCAAAGTTTTTATAAATTCCATCCAAACTGTTGGGGAAGGGTTCAATGTCTCCATTAATAGCTAATGAGTGAACCTTAGCTTAGTGATTTTTTTGTAAGATAAAAATTATTCCTTTTCAATAAATTCTCCCATTACATTGTTTATTGAAGTTAGGTCTTTTACCAGTTCAATTACTTGCTCATGTTGGATGGGATTTGGCTAGGCATCTATCTTAGAGTCATCCTAGATAATAGATTTCACATTCATTAGGATATCTTCAATTTTCAAAAGTGTATTTTTTTCATTCCAAAATCCTTTGAAGTCATATTTTGACATTTGATTAGTGAAATTAAATATCTCAACCCTCCTATTGAGCTTGTCTATCAATAGCCATCCCTTCTAGATCATCTTATATCTCCTTATGATGTTTTTGGCTATCAGCCTTGTAGTATTCCATTCTCTACTAGTAATGGGCTTGGTAACAAATCTACATCATAATTGAGACAATGTATAAAATTTTGAGACTTGAGAGACCATGGGTTGAACCTCACTCTGAACCCTTTCAAAATCCTTCTTGGTTTGTACTAACAGGTGACTAGCCTTATCTAATAAATCAAGCACAGGCTGGATTTGTGTACACTTTTCTAGGACTTGGCTCCACATTTCTTTTCTAATTTTCTTTACTTTACCCTTGTAAAATCCTATTGCTCTATATTTTTCAACTTGCAACTATTATTGCAAAGACTCTATCAACTTGGCCTAATATTAGGCCTACTTCTTAAATTCCTCAAGCTCCTATTTATACTAGGTCATTTTTTGAAACTTATCCTGCTAGCTTTTAATCTCATTTAACAAAGCTTTTCCTATAGTTTTTTGCTCCTTGTTTGTTGATTTCAACTTTTTCAATTTCTCCTCCAACTTCTCATATTTATCCCTTACAATATCACTTTAGACATAAATGGTATCAAGTTGTGCCCTAGCAACAACATATTCATCCTCCAAGAGAAATTATTCGATATCTTCAGTGACCTCCTGAAACTGATAGTCCTCCAAAGTCATGATTTCTTCTAGTTTAATAACTAGAGGAGTCATGGAGAGTCTTGTCCTATTTCGAGCGACTGGATCAACTATCATGCTTATCCTGTATCGAGAAGTCCTTTTAGAGGGTTGGGAAAATTTCTTGCCCCAATAAATTTGAGTGCTCATTTTAATGTGCTTAAAATTTTGTAAGGAAGCTACAACGGGATGAGTTGAAGGTGTGGATGTAGTGATCAGTTATGGTAGGAATGGGACTGGAGATAATGGAAGTGATAAATGTGATGAAAGTGGAATCTATTTTGATAGCTTGAATAACTACATATGTTAAATTAGTACTAACAATTTCCACTGGTGGAGGATGGTAAAGAAGGTGGTAACGCTTGTGCTTCTCTGGAAATAAGGGGTAATGATGTTGGTGGGGAAATTACATGATTCTATGGTGATACGACTTGATTTTTTGATGAATTAAGGGAAGAAGATATGGAATGGGGTAAAGGAGAATTTTGTGGTGGTGGAGGAGGATTTTGTATGGGTAATTGTGAGGGTAACTCTTATTCTTGTGAATGAGAGGCAAAAGAATTTTGAGAAAGAGGAGGATAGGAAGAAGATATATTAGGGAACATACCTGCACTTACCAAGGTAGTTTTTGAAAGATATTGTCTAGATTATATTGTTTTCCCTGATGAGATGATTGCCCTATTACTGAGGCATGTGTTGATTCATCTACCTATAGTGTCTGATCTGATTTCCTTTTCTTATTGTCCTCTCTAGAGCCTTTTCCAACTGAATTCATTGTCTTACTTTTGGTAACGATAGGAGGTATAGGGTTTTTTGTTGGCTCAATACCCTATTTTTGTGGTGCATATGGAGAAACATTTTGAGTCAAAGGGGTTTAAGGCTTTGTAGTAATTGCAGCAATAAATGTTACTTTAGTTGAGTTATTAGTCTTCTTTGGCTCTTATGTTGAACTATTTACCCCTAAGGCTTGATATTTTGGCCTCATGTCAACCAGTATTACCTTTGTAGGACCTGAAATACTTTTTCCCAATCCAACATTGGAGTATCTCAATTTCTTCATCATTTTAGCCCTTTTGTTATAAAGCTGCAATTGCTCTTATGTGGACTCAAAAGTAGATTATGCTTCTACCACTTTTGGAGCCATAGATGTTATAGTATCACCCTATTACTATTTTTGTTGAGGAGGATGGGGGGGAGGAGCATGAATTCCTTTTTGTTTCTTTACTTTTGATCTTCCTTACTTCCTTTTAGTCTTTTGTGGCTCTTCTTTTATTTAAGCATTCCTAAAGCTTAATGCTAAGCTTCTTCCATTGGTATCTTTCCAAGTTTCGTGATGTTCATCATATTTTTCTGAGAACTCAAGATCTAGCTAAAAATAATACCTAGATTTTATAGTGTTTGTCTCTATTCTCATTTTCCACCATTCCAAAATTTTACCTTCATTCTAACTGTACTTGTCTTGCATCTCCTAAATATTTTCCTCTGTCAACTGATGGGACTTTTGTGTGTGGGATCATAATCAACCAGCTTTTCATAAAAATATCTCCATGGAGGTAAAGGTTCTATATTTCCCACCTCTCATTCCATAGAGGCATCTTCTATGTTATTTCTATTTTTCTCGATGTGAGGCCTCAAAGTCCCTATAAATTTAGGGGCTTTACCCTCATTAAGATCTTTCAAATTTTCTAAAAATTTATTGTCAATCATATCTCCATATCTGTGGAAGTTCTATAAGTCCTATATTTCTCAGTGCTTTAGTTATTTGACCATGTTACCCCTTACCTATCAAATTTATCTCTTCCACTTTGTGAGGGTATTTGACTATAA
Source organism: Wollemia nobilis (assembly GCA_028583015.1). Classification (NCBI taxonomy): domain Eukaryota; kingdom Viridiplantae; phylum Streptophyta; class Pinopsida; order Araucariales; family Araucariaceae; genus Wollemia; species Wollemia nobilis. The sequence goes on from JAQPPZ010002930.1 coordinate 12,576,968, forward strand.
ATTTTTTATTATGTCTAGAACTAAAGTAGGAGATGATGAAATTAGCCTTCCTGTAATACTCTAATGCTAGTATATGTCTAGTCACATAATGTGGTAGTAGAAATGGCTTCTCTATGAAACCATATAGCCTTATTATTGTTCCCTCAGTTAGTATGTACTATTCACCTTCCTTAGCTTGTGGTATTCTCAATAATTCTTTAGCTAGGGGGGAATCCTAGGAAATTGATTGTAGATGATCTTTAGGGCTGGTCCCAAAAATTCCCTATTGAAATCATAATATGATTCTTCCTGGCTCAAAACCTTTGTCCATGTGTAAACTGGTATAGGGTTACCCTCATCATTTTTATCTCTGACCTCTATCCAAGGCATCTCTTGCCTTGTTGCAACCAAAAATATCCATGCTAGATTTGAGAAATGTATGAATGAAGTGGGTTGAGAATATTTCTTCATGGTAACCAACTATTCATGGATCCTTTTAGCAAGGAAATCAAGCCAATTAAAGTAGATAACCTTATTATTATTTTCAATAATGGATATATCATACATATTTATGTTTGAGATGCAATAGGTCATGGCTATCTGCTAATTGTATACGTTGATGTCCAACTCTAACCCTGATAATGCTACTAACATTGAGTAAAGCTCTGGATTAGTAGAATGACTTGTAGCTATTGGAGGTTTTGGTAAATAGTTTTTGACATGTAGGGTTTTGAATTATGTGTTTAAAAAATATAGAAAGAATTATCCATTTTTAGGATGCTTGCTCAAAGTGTAGTATTTTGACCGATACTCTATGTTAAAAGGCTTAGGGTTGACATGTGGGGTTCTACCCATGACAAAAAATTGGTAGTATAAATATGGAGTTATCTTAAAAAGGGTTATTCCATTAGTGGTTTTAATTACCCTATTTTTTGAGTCATAAAATTTTATAATTATGGATATGAACTCAGGACATGGATGAACAAAATCACAAATGTAAAAATATAGTAGAGAGAATACCGTATACGTAGAAGTTCTTGGAGTAGACAATCCCTCTAGTACTCTATTGTCCATATCTCTCCTTAGCTTATTTTTGCTTTTCCATGTCATAATAGTGTCATCTATTGTGCTTGTTGCGTTGAGATACCACCACATTCTACTATTTTCTCCATCAAATATTTCTTCTGAGGATGAAGATATCATTGTAGCTATTTTGATTGCCTATGGCTTCTCTTCAAAACTCTAAAAGTATTAGCAACTCTTCCTCTAGTATTCTCTAAGTGTTTTATCGCTAGTATTTGTAAATTAAAACGACCAACAACCCTATATTTTATGAGCTTCACATGCCACCAACTGCAATAAATACAATAGATGAATTGCTATTAAGTCATAGTTCAAATTCTAAAATGGGTGGGAAAAATGATAAGCTTGTATGAGAAGTTATATTTTGGCATGGATCCTTACTCTTGGCTACATTTAATCAATTGCCTTTTACTTTCTTCTTGCTCGGCACATTGAAGTATTTTACACACATTTTGATCCTAATGTGCTTAGAGCAGGCTAGTGTTAAGTGTGGCCTAGAGCAAGTGGGTGTTGGGTCGCATTTCAAGTCTCGACTCTTTGTTGTTTTGACCATGCTGACTATGGCCTAGGACCTGAAATACCTTTTTTTAAATGCTTGGATGTGGTACGAATCTTGTGCAGGGCCTTATGCTTCATATATATAGCTACTTTTACTTGGTTGATAGTCGGCTGTAGGTCACAACCCTATTTTTCTCTTTTTTTTGAAAAATTAAAAGAAATGACATATAATACAATATTGTACATAAAATACAAGGTGAGGGATTTTACTTAAAATATAGCTTAAGGTGGTAGCCATTAAATGGGATTGGCTACAAATTCCCATACTAGTCTTGGAGTTGGAAGGCGTTGCTTTGTTTTATTGTAGTTATCACAAATGGACCTTCCCAGAATGCATTAAATTTTTGGTGCTTTCTTGGTTTGGCTTTCTCTTCATTCCATCTTAAGATTGAATCTCCAACTTTAAATTTCTGTAAGTGGCTCTTTTGTCAAACCAACCCATTTTCTATGCTAGGTGCTTCTGAAATTGATTGTAGGTCTCATTCCTTTGTTCTTCTACTTGCAACAACTGAAGTAAACCTTGATTTTACTGGATTGTCATATGGAAACTCGATCCAACTAGCTAGCTTTAAAGCAAGTATCTCCAAATGTGTAGGAAGCATAACTTCTTTTCCATACACTAAGGAATAAGGAGATGTACCTATTGATTTTTTCATTGTTATTCTATCTACCCATAGGACTTGATTTAAAAGCAAGTGCCAACTTATTTTGTTATCCTCCAAGGACCTTTTCAACATTTTGAGTAGATTTTTGTTGGTTGATTCTGCTAAGCCATTCCCCTATGGATAATAGTTAGAAGAATTTTTTAAGCAAATGCTATATTTACTAGAAAAATCAATGTACCTTACCCCTATGAAGGTTGGGCCATTATGGCTCACCAAAGCTTTGGAGATGCCAAACCTGGTGATCAATCTTTCAATAAATTTGATAACTACATCTTGGTCAAAATTATTAGTCAGAATTACCTCAACCCATTTAGTGAAATAATCTATGTTAGTTAGGATATATCTATGTCCTACTGATGAATTAGGATTTATCTCTCCTACAAAGTACAATTCCCACTATTGAAATGGTTGCTCTACTTGAATTGGCTAAAGAGGCAATGATGCATTCCTATTCCTCCATACATATCTCTGATATTTGTTGCATGATTTTGCAATTTTTAAGGCATAAAATAAAATAGTAGACCAATAATATCCCACCCTTATACTATTTAATGCAGTAGTTCTACCTGAATAATGACCTCCTAATAATTCGTCGTGGAATTCTTTCAATATATTTTTCTTTTTGTCTTCCTTGACACATCTTAAGAGGACCCCATCTAGGTTTTTTATATATACTTTAGGAAATAGAACATAGTTCAGGGCTTGTAGCCTATACCTCCTTATTTATGAAGCATTGAGATTTTGGGAGCACCTTCCTACTTGAAAATAGCTTGTGAGCTGATCAACCCAATCTACTCCTTCTAGGGTAGTGTCCTCATTATGCTCTGACTCTAGAATCTGGTAGGCTACCTCATATTCATTGTTTACCTTGGTAGCTAATTCTTGATATAGGGATATTCCTATAACCAACTTGGTAGGATGAATTTCTATATCAAATTCTTGAATATTTTTAATCCACCCTACCCTTTTCTCACCAAGCTCTCCTTGTAGGATAAAATTTTTGACATCATGGTGCACTACATGTACCAAAGTTTTGCTTTGAGCCAGATATTGCCTGAATTTTTTTAGTGATTTCATTACTGCAAACACCTATCTCTCTATAAAATTGTACTTCCTTTGATATTCATGAAGATTTTGGATCCAAAATAATATAGGGTGTTTGTTACCTGCATCATATTTCTGGGTCAAAACTATGGCATAGCTCTCTTCAACTCCATAAGCATATAGAATGAAATCTTTACTAAAATTAGGGTTAATCAATACTAGAGTAGTAGCAATGGCTTGTTTTATTGATTCAAAATCTTACTTCCTCTTATCGATCCATTTGAAATCAACATCCTTCTTAAGCAGCTCATAGATGGGTTTAATAATCTAGGAAAAATCTGAAATAAATTTTTTGACAATATTGATCTGCCCAAAGAAATACTACAAATCTTTCTTATTCATTGGAAGAGAGATTCAATATTGCTTTTATTCTATTTGGATCAATAGACATTCCCTACTTGGACACCACATGCCCTAATAACTTGCCTTCATGGATTACAAATATTGATCTTTTTTTGGATTCAAAGATATTCCAAATTCTTTGTATTTTTGAAACACTTGCTCTAGATGCTCGAGATGTTCCTACTTCTTATAAGAAAAAACTATCATATCATCCAAGTAGATTAAGATTATCTTATTGATAATTTCACCAAAAGCATAATCCATGGCTCTCTAAAAAGTAGCACCAAGCATTGGACAAGTCGAATGGCATCCTTTGATACGTGAAAGTACCCCACTTTGTAGTGAAAGCGGTTTTGTATTGATCTTCATATTTCACCCAAATCTGATTATATCTAGAGAAAACATCTAATAGGGAAAACCTCTCAGCACCAACAACCATTTGTAAAATTTGATCAATCTATGGCAAGGGGTAATGGTCCTTAAGAGATGCTTGATTCAAGTTTTTTAAATCCACACAGAGGTGGATATCTCCATTATTTTTTCTTACTAGAACCAGATTGGCAACCCATGTAGAGTGCTTAAAAAGATAAATAATTTTTGCTTTCAACAACTTAAGCAACTCCTATCTCATGATTGCTTCAATATTAGGATTTATAGGCCTTTATTTCTGCCTAAATGGCCTAGCATCAGGTACTAACTCTATAGTATGTTGGATAATACTTTTATCATAAAATTTCAAGTCATCATAAGGCCAGGATATGATGTCTGGATGTCAGAGGCACAAAGCCTTAAATCTTTCCACTTCATTTTTAGAGCATTGAATACCGACCTTGAGCCTTTTTCCTTCTTCAATTTTTATTTCCTTGTAAATCTTATCATCTATTTTCATCTGCTTTAGTTTCTTCCCATATTCATTGTTAAAAAGGCTTTCTAATGTGATCATCCCCTTAGGTATATGATTATTTTTTAACTGTATAATTTCTTGTTGCTCAATTTCTTGAGATGTGTCCACCTGTGAATTGATGTAGCCTACCTCTCTGACTAATAAATCAATAATTTGTTCATCATTCTCAAACACCTATCAAAATATTTGCCTATCAGAGAACTGAAGGTCTAAAAATAAGCTTAACTCTTTTATTCTTAGTTGATCCATAATCCAAGGATGGGGAAAAATTAGAGCCTTTGATAGCTAAAGCATCTTCCAAAATATTTTGCTACCTTGGAACATGTAAGTTTAAAGCATCAAAGGATTCCATAAAATCCTAGACTCTATTTCTATAGGTCTTTAAGTAGTGATGCTTGCTATTACACTTTTTTGTGACTTGATTTACAACCAATTATGAATCACCATATATGTCTAGCATCTTAATGCCCATCTTCTCTGCTTGCATAAGTCCTAAGCACAAGGTTTCATATTCAATAGTATTATTGGTGCAAGACCAAGTCAATATGTAAGAAAATATTTTAACTCCCTCTAAAGGATATTTTAAAACTACTCTAGCCCCAACTCCATTCTTGCATCTTGCTCCATCAAAATGCATTATCCAAATTTTTAATTCTCTCAATGTCTGGTTGGATATGGCAAGAGTCCTTTTATCTACTTTAAAATATATGCTATATGTTCCCATTCCTATCTCAAGCAGGCTATGATCATCCCTAAAAGGTAATCCATCTTCCACCTCTAAATATTCAAGAAGTTCCACTAACTCTGGCTCTTCCATTACAGAGTGATTATACATATCTTCCTCAATTTTCTCAATATGATAAGTCACTAGATTTTCAAGAGTTAACCTTATCCTTTTACCTTTGTAAGGGATCATCATGCCAGAATAGTCTAAATACATGTAACCCCCTAGCTTGGTAGTGAATTCTCTAGAAAGACATAAACCAAAATAAGGCTCAAGGTCAACCACCACAATTTCTTGCACAATAGTGACCTCTAGAGCACTGTGTAATTTCATCAAAACATCCTTTACCACCCCTACCATCTTGATTGGTGTTCCATCAAGTTGTAAAACTCTTGGGCATGAACATGTGTATTCCATTCCCATTTCATCACAAAATACCTTGGGCATGATAGTAGTGGATGCCCCTGAATCTATCATGTAGTTGTGTACTATCCACCCTTTCATTCTAAGGGAAATATAAAATGGTGGAGGTTTATTCTTTAGGGTGGTGGGAGACATTTTCTCTTGGTCATGAGCTAGATTAAACATAGTTGTGGTCTCCTTTTCTTGGGAATTCTTTCTTAAAGAAGCTTTTAACAAATCAATTTGACCAGGAAGAAAAAGTGTGTCATAGAGACTTGCTCTAGATGGAGTCCTCTTTAACTCTTCCATAATATTGAAATCAGATTTCTCTAAGGGGACATTTTCAAATTTCCTCTCTGGTTCACCAAATTTTCTCTTGTACTACTGAGTAACTTCAAGTATTTGTCCCTTGGTGATAGAAGGAAATTTCAATTTCTCCCTTGCTTCATCTTCAGAGCTTGACTACCCTTTATCCTTTTCTCCTTGCTTTGGAATATTCTTGTGCTTTTCTTACTTCCTAGGAACTGGATATTTCTTCACAATAGTCTATGTGACTGGGAACTTATCCTTATTTGGCAAAGGCTACTCTATTTTCCTTTGAGAAGGAACTTGGAAGGAACCCATTTTTTATGGCTCTACCTGCAATGATTTATTACGAGATCTCGTTAGGATAGAAAATGATTCTTCTTCCAAGGGATTCTATCCAACCATAACTTGTTTAGGTTACCACAACATATTGAATCTTCCCTTTTGGATCCTCTCAAAATTTCTATGGCCTACTGTACATGATGTTGGTACATGACACAAGAATCAAAATCATAGGGCTTATTGTAGACAAGGTACCAAACACTCACCAGACTAGTTTCATGGGTTGATCCATAATCTTCTAGATTGAAATTAACCTTATGTCATGTATTGCTACTGGTACTAGACCTTTGATATTTATTAACATAGGGGAACATCCTTTTTTAAGATCTCTCCATTACTCTCTTTTCCATAGCATTGAACTTATTTTTGATAGTATTCAAGGTAGTTTGTCAAGCATCAATGATGATTATATAGGGTGCTTGAGATGGAAGTGGAGGAAAAGGTATTGAAGTAGATAAGGGCTTAGGGGAAGGAGGTGTATTCACTGAGGGAAATTGAGTTGTTAATGGAGGAATATCCATTGCAAGGAATGATGTGTTAGTGGATTGAGGAGGATGTTGCATGATTTTAGGATAATATGGCATAACATGCTTGGGAGGTAATATTCTTACTAAAATCAAAATATTATCATCATGGATAGTTATTTGATATATTTATGGGAATTTTTTCACTCCATATTATTTGTTTTGTAATCCCATGTCAAGCCCTAATTCTCAGACATAATACATGTAAGCAAGTGGAGTGGCTGGCCTAAATTCATTAGGTATTCTCTTCCACGATCTACTAAATCTAAGAATAAAATTAGTTATTGATTTTTATGGGTGTCTTTGAATGATTGTGAACTAGATGAGGAGTGAAAATGGATCTGTAGACCCATTAAATTCTTCTATAAAGGGACCTATTAAATCAGCCCATGAACTGATAATACCATTTTTGAGAGTTTTGAACCAGTGTAGAACTTTACCTCTAAAGGAAAGGACTAACAATCTCACAATGACATCCTCATTCTTAATATTATGAATAGAAGCCATAGACAAGATATCTTGACAATGTTCATATGTAGTTCTTCTAGTACCATCATATGTGGGTATGGATTTTAGTGTAGCTTGAGGAATATCATGCATCTATTGAAAAGACAAGGGACTAGCAGTTTTCCAATCAGGGAAATTTTGTTGAGCTATATTTTATTCTTGGTCCATATCGACTTGAGTATGAGGTGTACTAGGTTTAGATGATTTTGAATAAGTGGACGATGATTGATCTTCATCAAGGGTAGTTTCAAAGGAAGGATATCTTGAATGCCTAGATTTTAGAAATAACTCAAAGAAATGTGTAGGATCTTTATTGTTCTTAGTAGTTGATCTGGTAAAAATGAAAGATAATAGTGATAAAAAAGGCTTTACTAGGTTTTATTCTTAGTGGAGTCACCAAGTGAATTTACTTTCACCATTTTAATGATGTCAAGATAATTCACTAAATCTTGATTCCTTTAGGTAAATATGCAACAAAAATATATTTGGTGGAAACTATCCCACCGAACATGCCAAAAACTATTGGGGTCTCGATTGACATCAGGATAGGGCCTTGAAATATAAATATTATCTACAAAAATCTTGATATGCTAGCACCCACTAATCATAGCCCAAACCTCAACATTGGAAGAATCAAATTGCTTTGATTCAACCTCCAGAGTAGGCTGGTATACCTCATCAACTTTATGGATGTTGACTCATTTAAGCTCAGTTAAATGTATACAAGATAGGGATAGAAATGTAAGGGTTAAGAAAGAATGAATTAATAGTGGATGAATGAAGCTAATAACATAGGCATCTACAAATAACCTTCTAACAACTTAACCTTCAAAGAAATACTTGAAGCTAACAAAATTCAATATTTAGCTATCTTCAACATTAAAATCAATTGCATACCTCAAGAATTATTCCAAACATCAAGAGTATTAATAATCCAAATTAACATAATTAGATTAACACCCTAAAATAAATAGAATTCTTTCCAAGCATACATTCAAACATGAATCATTCCAATTTGCTCTAAGTTAGCAATCCAAATTAACATAATACACTAACCATAGCAACAATAGCAGAAATGACTTCACAAGGTAGAATTCAAGAAATAAGAAGATGCAAATCTGAGGTAAACACTCCAAGTAATTCTCCTTTCATTAATCAACATAAAATATACAATAATAGCACAAGCAAACACTTTAGATCTAACCCTTTGAAAAGAGGTCATGGTCTCTATTTATAGTTTTTACAATAAATTTTAGATAAAATAGAGCATTACAAGGAAAAGTGAATGCTCAACCAATGGGATATTGATGTGGTGGCCTCATATTTGATTCAAGAAGAGAGGAGTGAGCTTGGTCCATTGATATTCTACAACTGGCCTCTACAACTTGCTTCGACCTTCATGGATTCCAATTATGTAATCTTGCCAAGAACACATCTGAGCCATCTCTTATTCTTGCAGTCCCTTCTTAGCCATTGATTTGTAATTGAATCTAGCTGGGAATATTATATGCTTTTAGCTTCTTAACTCAGAAATCCCTGTTTAGATTTGTCATATCTATGTTGCACTTAGATCCTCATTTTATACACAACAATCTATGGAATCATTATCACCCATCAATCTATCTTCATATGACTAAGATCTAGTCTTCATAAGGAACTTGTATATTTTTTGATGTTTGCAGCTAGGGTATCACCCTTACTCTACTTTAGAGTTTCATGGTTGCATCTATTTTACTATTTCAATCAGTGTTGATTGTATTGACTTCAGCTTAGATCATCTTGCATTGTGTGGTGCATGGCCGCAATTCCTTCTTCATTATTATTCCATAATAAAATTAGAGTGAGACATAGAAACCATTCTTTATACCATATTTTGAATTACAACTACTTGGTAGTTGATCATTTTGACTACGGTGTTAGGCTCAATTGTATGGCGCATGACAATAATTCCTTATTTGCATTTATGTCAAAATGAATTCTGGATTTGGTATTAAAATAGTGCTCTAGACAATATTTCTGATTACAATGTTGGCTGATTTGACTATATTGACTGTGGCATAGAAACATAGTGCACTAGATGACACTGAGGTTAGTGTAGCCCGGATACACTATGTGAGTGCAACCTAGAGATAACATGTATTTGTGTTGCATTTCAGATTTTGTGAATGAGCAGTTTGACCATGTTGACTGCAGCCTGGCGCTATATTCATATTAGTATGGCTTAGAGACACCTACTCAAAACTTAGAAAAATTTCAAATTTTTTGTAAAAATCTCTTATGTAACCTTTTGGGCCTACAGGAGGACAACTTCTACACATTTAGTTAGGTCAACCACCTATTTGAAGGAAGAGATATTGTTGATTTCCAAAGGATATGATAACTAGAAGTGTAGGTTATGTATGAAGATATGTAAGAGATTATTTTGTGGGGGATGTATTAAATTATTCCAACAAAGGTTTATAATTTAGCCAAAAAATGGCAAAATTTTCATATTTGGCCTATTTGAGCTGATAAAGTTCATCGATAGTGATATTTTCTTCAATGTACACCAAATATTGCTTTATGAATGCTTCCATAAGTTTCCTAAAGTTTTTAATTAAATGGTGAGGTATTTAAAAATACCATTATAGGGCTAGGCCACTAAGGCTTCTAGGAAAGAGCCTAAGGATTAGCATTTCATCATGGGTGACATATCTATAAGCAATTTAGAATTATTTAAGGTGATTAAATGGGTCTTGCTTACCATCATATATTTAAAATTTTAGCATTTCAAAATTTGGTGGAAATGAGTGACTAGTTACCATAGGATCAATTGTTGATTATAAAATTTATCATAAGAATATTTATGGCTAGTTGAGGTTCATTAGAGAGAGGTTATTTATCATTCTAGATCCTCCAATTTGGAGTCTCATTTCTCAAGATATTCTAATTTATCATTTATACTTTGATATTCAAGGGAAAGTAGATTCAAAGGTGCTTGATGTAGGTATAGAATTTAGATACTTTTAGGAAAGACACCAAGTATGGTGCCATGTGACGTGGTACCAAATGTGTTAACATGTAATTAACTCCTAAATCACTTGATAAAAAAAGTATTGGTAGAGATAGGATTTGAAAGGGATGGAATGTATAGAGGAATTCTAGAAGAGGGGATAGAGGTGGATACATTAGGGTATAAAATATCTATGTGGAAAGTGGGCATAGCATATTCAAAGGATGACAAGATGTTTTGAATCCTACTACTTATGGAAATAGTAGGAAGAGTGTAAAATAAATAAAATAGGCAAAAAATTCATTAGGGCCTAGGATGCTTACTTGGCTAATATTTTTATTTAATTTTGTAATGTTTGATTGTTCATTATTTCCTTGAGATGTCCTAGGATTAGGATTTGATGGTTCTTCAGTATTTTGGTTATCAATATCCTCTCTAAGAGTATCTAAAAATATATATTTATTTCATCGTAGATAGTCTCTAATATGATCTATAGAGTCAAAAACTATGTTTTCTAAAATAGGTTCTTCTTCTTCAAAATTAGGGTTTGACCATAAATTTTCCTCTTCATGGTTACCCCCTACTAGGATATTTATAATGATATTAATCCATAAGGTAAGGTGGATATGGAAGAATTTATTAGTTATTTTCTTTTTGAAGTTGATTAGGAAAGTAGAAAATATTGAGAATATGAAACTAGCCAATATAGCTGAGGAGAGTCTCTTGATATACCTGAACCAATTTAATATAGCTACCCTCCCAAGATAACATTTTATGCATGAAATAGGATTGGTACCTTCAATATGCATGACCATATAGGAGGGTAGACTTTGAGGCAAATGAATAAGGAATAGTATGAGGATCAACCGCACCTAGATACATGACTCAATGATGGTATGTGAGAGGGTAAAATATCAATATATTTATGGCTAATCTTAATTATTGTGATCTAATATACTCAAACAAATGTATATGATCTTATTCATATTTGAATTAATTTGATATTTTATTAAAATTAGGCTCAAGGAATCTAGTGATCTATGGGGGTGTTTCATGTTAGTTTCACCAAAAATATAGATAGTGGATCATGTGTAGGTTGATTCCCAAGATCACTTTCCAAAGGGTACTTATTCATGCAATGATCTACCTCAATATATTTTATGTTCAAATCATATACTATGTTGAATGTGTAAATTGTAAAAATACCTTGAGGTTTAATATCTATGCCTAAGCCTCTTAAGGAGGGTTCTAAAATAGAAATTAAAATAATTAAAGAATACAAATGATGCAATCAAATAGGTACTAATTGTGTGCTTTTTTATTCAAATTATCACAATGAAAATAAAATAAGTTTATACTTTCAAGTGCATGCAAGAGACTATACAAGCATACAAAATTATCCTAAATGCAACTAACTGCTCTTATGATTCTTTGCCTAAGATGATTTTATAAAGCAAATTGAACTAAACTTAATATTTTTATTATCATAAAATTATTATGAAATAGACAATAGAATACAAATACAAAAGGTCTAGAAAGTAAATATTGTAGACACCTAAAACATGTCATGTTTAGGGGAGATACTCACATAGGCACATTCATAAGATCATATGACATAATATTGGACTTTCCAAGCATCAAAAGTGGTTCTCACCACTCATCTGGGGCACTTTAAGCCCATCAAAGCCTAGCCACTCAAGACTAGAGTGGCAATACCTTAGCCACTCAAGCTTAGAGTGGCCAGACCTTAGCCACTACAAACGACAATAGCCAGATCTTAGCCACTGTAGACGATAGAAGCTAAGGCATAAAAATCATTTTGCTGATAGATATGCCCAATCATGGCCATAAGTGGTAGTCTACATGTAATAAAGGTGATCGGGAGTAACTTTGCATTCCCTTTCATAGCCAGTTCACATAGGAGACTTGAGTTTGCATTTAGACTTTAGTTAACTGGTCTTTAAACATATAAAAGATAAAAAGCTTCTCATGCTAACCTTCACTACACATGAGGGATTCAGTCCTTGGTCTTGGGCATAGATCTAGGGTTTCAAACACTTTAAAAGGTGCAAGCCTAAGAGCACCAAAAATAAGGAGATACACTTGATCAAGGACAAAAATTTGATAAATAACAAGATAGGTGATTATTCTAGAGCACCGAGGAGAGCTTTTCAAGACTTGAAGAGTTCCCCTTGGGGATAAACTCTATGAAAAAGTCTTTTCAAATTGGAAGAGTCCACTTGAGGGTTTTCCACATACAAGATATTCAATGTATCAAGCAAAGCAACCATCATTTCAACATTGGATACAAGCTTTGATCCATAGCCTTGAGGCAAAGAGGACAAGATTAGCTTTAGCAGCCACTGTCATTGGACAGTGGCCCGCAGGACTAGCTTAGGATTTTAGACATTAGTTTCATTATTCTATTTAGCATATCATTAACATAGCATTATTTCATTCATTTGTATTCATAGCATCGGTTTAATTTGCACTTGCTTTCACTTGATATATTCATTACTAACAACCTCATCCAGGGAGGCATTCTCAAACATCTAAGCATTTGTTGTTGTTTCGTTGCTTACAGGGCCACAAGTTCATCGTATAGAGTCTGCAACATACGCGAACAAAAGGAATCCCTCTAGGAAACATACCTGGAGAAGGAAGCATCTATAAGCCCTCATACATTTTTGTGTGTAGAACTATGAAGCTTGTGATAGTGCACCACCCCTATGCGAGGGGACATTTTACCCACTTGTAACCTTATTGTATCGAAATGGGTATCCCTAAGAGGGACCGACATGTAACCGAGTTTTAATACAAATAAAGAGATATACCTTTGTTACTTTCGTGTTATATGCTTTTTCATGGCCTTTCATTTCATTTTGGGTTTAACACATTGCAAGTAGAGTAAGAGCAGTGCGTGCACCCCAAGATCACTATAGATGGAAATCACTATGGGACATCCATTAATTTTTCATTTTTCTACCTGGATACTAACATAATTTTGTATGCAGGCTTAGCCAATCTAGTCTACAGCAGCCAAAAATCAGTCGCTCTGAGCCATAGCGACCAATAGAGCCTAAGCTTCTCTTGTTAATAATGACTAGAAACCAATCGCTCTAGTCGATAGCGGCCAGCACTGGAGAGTAGCAAAGGATAGAAGCTTGTTATTTGAGCTGGAGTAGAGGTTGGTACAACTTCTCTGATATTTTACAACTTTTTGTCTGCTTCTGTGTGTCTAAAATAGTGAACTTAAAGTGTTGGAAATAAATCTAGTAAGAGTAAAAAGGTGTAAAAATTGGTTTCAACTGTAAGCTTTGGATATTACCCCTTTTACCTCCTTGGATGATAGCTGACTGGGTAGGTAGGTTCACTTGGATGGTAGCTTACTAGGTATATTGGATGGCAAGGATGTCAAGGCGAACCAATTCTATTTCCCTTTCTCTTTTCCTCCTTATTTCTCCTATTTTTGTAACTTTTCTATATTCCCTAAAGTCGTTTGGAGTTACCATTATAAATACCATTGTAATCTCAATTTTCTAAGGTTCAATATATATTATTTTCTATTTGCTCCTAATTTTTCTCTCACAAACCACATCTGGTATCAGAGCCAAAGCCGAGAGGGCACAAGGATCGAGGTGAGGGAGGCCTGAGGACCGAGGTGAGAGAAGCCTACATCACACAACTTGAAGCGAGGTCGAGGTGAGAGAAGCCCAAAGCATGCAAATTAAGGCAAATTTTGGAGTAGGCCAACATAGCAAGCATGTGGAGATAGGAGCGATGTAGGAGGACCTATCACAGAGCAACATGTGGTGATAGGAGGATGACTCAGGAGCTGACGCAGACATACACATGTCACGAGGAGGAGGAGCAACATGGTAGTCAAGGGAGCAATGTGGTGAGGAGAAGTTAGTTGAAAGGAAGTAAAAGGGGTGATCTTTTATTACCTGAAGGCAATCGCTTCATTACTCACCTACCCAGGGTTATAAACCCTGTTTTTGCCCCCGTTCTGCTCAATGTGGAACAAAAGAATTTCAATTTTTTTTATTAAAATCATCATCCACTAAATTTCAAATATAAAATATTCCTCCTTCATACCCATCCGTGGGTGCAGCTTGAGCAGCTAAGGAGGAGCGCTTGTGAGTAGGGTGTCTCGGGTTCAAATCCCGCCAGACACATTTTTTTTTTTTAATCTGTGGGAAGCACAAGCTATAAAAGGATCGTGGATCCTTTAAGTTTCAAATAGATACTATGGTGCATTGGTCAAAATTTTTGTGACATTCAAGAGGTCACAAGTTCGAATGGACTAGAGGATAAATTTTATTAAAAAAAATTATCATTTAAACTTTAGAATATTTAAAATTATTAAATATTAATTTAATAAAATTAAAACTAATTTATAATTATTTTAAAACTTAGGTTTTTAATAATTATAAAGTTATTTTTTTTATTAAATATGAATATTTAATTTTTTTATTAAGTTTAAATTTTAAAAAAATTATTGTAAAAGCCCTAGAGGCTTGATATTGTCAATTATTGGAGCCTTGTAAATTTTACATTTTGTGAAAATTTCAGAGATTGTAAAAGAGGTTAAAACTTTCCTAAGAGGAAAGAGTGTGTAATAAACCTAAGAGGCTTAGTTTTTTTTGTAAAGGGCATTGATGATAAGACTGAATGGCTGTTATCATGCCTTATGTGCAATTCTAGCAAGAGAAGGTGCAGAAAGGTTTGATGAAAAGGTAAGAGGTTATGGAATCAACATTGTGTTTTGTTAACTCCAAAACACAATAATAACACATCAAAGGCATCCTAACTCAGGGTACAAAGCAAATTTTGAAGATAACTCATTTAGGAGTCAATTTGAACAATCAGAATCCATACAAGCTGCACCACAAGAATCAGAGTACACACACTACAATATTTTAGTAGAAATCCTAGAACCATAATCACCAGAAATCATACAGATAAGTGATGATGAAGAATAAGTGGCAGATAACTTTGTAAATCAAGAGATAGCATCCCCACATCAAGAGGAACAAGCAGTCAATGATAGAGTAGAACAAGTCATATTTGACTTAAATTTGTAAGCTCTTCCTTCTTTCTTCTTCTTCTTTCCTTCTTTCAAACATCAAAAGTACTTTATTATAACCGTGAAATAAAGATATTTTTTTGGTAACTATGGCCTCACACAATAGCTTACCTATACTAGAATTTAACGGTTATGACTATGAGTATTGGTCTATAAATATGAAGACCTTGCTCATAGGTAGAGGTTTGTGGGACATCATAGAAGAGGGCTACACAGAACCCTCAGACTGGACAACACTTAGTGCCATAGACAAGAAAACACAAAAAGAAGAGAAAAAGAGAAACTCATATGCTCTTTCTCATCTCCAAGCTACATTGGAGAAAAACATATTTTCTAGAATCACTGCTTGTACGACTACACAAGCTACATGGAAAGCATTGAGTGATGGATTCCAGGGTAGTAATCAAGTGAAGCAGGTAAGGCTTCAAACATTGAAGTGATATTTTGAAAATATCTGAATGAAAGATGATGAAAAAGTTAGTGATTATTGTGTTAGATTAAAAGCAATTATAGATAAAATGGTTACACTAGGTGAAGAAATCAAGCCTGAGATAATTATAACAAAAGTGTTGAGAACACTTACACAAAAATGGAACCATATTTCCATAATAATAGAATAATCCAAAGATATTTTCCTTTTAACATTTGATGCATTGATCGGATCGTTAATATCACATGAAGAGAGGTTTCCTGAAACTCCTTCAACAAGCTACGAAGGTGATGATAAGGCCTTCACTTCCAATGAAAATAATGGAAGAGGACAGGGAAGAGGTCAAGGTAGAGGCAATAAAAGAGGTAGAGGTAGAGGCAACTATAGAGGATGCAATTCCAATAGAGGAGGCAACCAGAACAGAGGAGGCAATTCCAATAGAGGCAATAACTCACACAGAGGAGGCAACCAACAAAGAGGTGGAAATCAGAATCGAGGTGGAAATCAAGGACAAAGTGGAAATCAAGGGTGAGGAAGTGACAAGTCCAAATCAGCATGTTTCAACTGTGGCAAGTCGGGTCACTTCGCTCATGACTGTTGGTCGAAACCTTCACAAGGTAGCAGCAGTCAATATGGTAATTATGGAGAAGAAGATGATATTTCTAATATTTTTTTGTCATATGGCCAATCATAATAGAATCTAAATGACACATGGATTTTGGATACTGGTTTTTCCAACCATATGAGTGGTAAAGAACATTTATTATGCTACTCTCGATTCCACTTATAAATCCCAAATAAAATTAAGGGATGATAAGACATTGCAAGTAGAGGGTATTGGAGCCATGGAGGTTCCAACCAAAGAAGGACTAAAGAAAATACTTGACATCTATTACACTCCAAAGCTCCAACACAATCTACTAAGCATTGGAAAAATGATGGAGAACAATTACAAGCTTGTATTTGATGAAGGAAAATGTATTATTTTTGATAAGATTAATTGTAATTGTGTCATCAAACAGGTCCCCATGACGAAGAATAGGTTATTCCATCTCAAGTTTTATGAGCCAGGGGGAGCTCAAATTGCAAATGTAGCTATAAAAAATCCAAGTGTCCTTTGGCACTTTTGATATGGTCACCTTAATTCTGCTAGCTTGAAACTTCTAACTTCTCAAGATATGGTGATAGGACTTCCTAAAATCAATGAACAAAAGGAGTTATATGAATGATGTGCTTTGGGAAAGCACTCAAGTCAAAGTTTCCGACAGGACAAGCATGGAGAGCCAACTATCCACTACAGTTAGTACATTCGGACATTTGTGGTCCAATGCAAACACATAGTCTCGAAAACAGTTCTTATTTTCTCACTTTCATAAATGACTTCTATAGAATGTGTTGGATTTACTTTCTGAAACACAAAGATGAAGCTTTTGATTGCTTCATAGATTTTAGAAACAATGTAGAGAATCAAAGTGGAAATTATGTAAAGTCTTAGGATAGATCGAGGAGGTGAATACTCCTCAAAAGCTTTTTTGAAATATTGTAGAGCAAGCGGGATAAAAAGGCAATTTACCACTGCTTATACCCCACAATAGAATGGTGTGGTAGAAAGGAAAAACCCCCATAGTTGAGATGGTGATATAGATGTTACAGTCTAAGCATATAACTCATATGTATTACTCAGAGGTTGTAAGAACCAGTGTATATATTCTAAACAGAAGTCCAACTTCTAGTTTAGATGGTGTCACTCCGTATGAGGCATGGTATGGAAAGAAATATAATGTAAAGCATTTCAAAGTGTTTGGTTCTTTAGGATATGTACACATTCCAGACGAGAAAAGGAAGAAGCTTGATCAAAAAAGTCAAGCTTACATATTTGTAGGGTATTGTGAGTCTACAAAAGGATATAGACTCTACAATCCCAAGACTCATATAGTTATAATCTCTAGGGATGTAATTTTTTATGAAGGAGTAGAATGGGGTCATCAAAGATTTTTTGTTGATGATGAGTCCCAAGATGTAAGTTCTTCATAGGTACAACATGTGTCTCCAAAGAAAAGCAAAGGCACACTACCCCCTCCAAGCCCATACAAGAGTACTACATCAAGTACTTCAACAAACACTCCAAGTCCTTCTCCACAAATATCAATAAGTTCTTCATCGATGGACATCAACAGAGACTCTCCATTAAGAGGCAGAATAATATTACAAAATCATCCATCCTTTCAAATGTTGGATCAGAATTTCCAGAGAAGATTCAGTAGAAGTCAAGCTAGTGAGATGAATACAGTTTTACAACTTGAAAATTTGTAATTGTATGGAGATGATGACTCCCATGATCCTATGGGAGATGTAGTCAATTATGCTTTATTTGCTAGTATATAGCTAGAACCAGCTAGATATGAGATGGCATGTACTCAAAATGTATGGCAAGAATCCATGAAAGAGGAAATAACCTCTATAAACAATAATGATACATGGGAGCTAGTAAAGCTACCCAAAGGAAAAAAAATGTGTTGCATGTAAATGGGTCTACAAGACCAAGTACAATATTGATGGAAGCATTGAAGGCATAAGGTGATACTAGTAGCAAAGGGTTTTACTCAAAAATTTGGTATTGACTATGAGGGAACCTTTGCTCCTGTTGCACGACAAGAGACAATCAGATCAATTCTTTCCTTAGCAGCCCATAAATGATAGAATGTACAACACATGGATGTGAAGAGTGCTTTTATGAATGGATACTTGACAAAAGAGGTTTATGTTCAACAAACTCAAGGTTTTCAAGAACAAGGAAAAGAGAACCTTGTTTACAAATTGAAGAAAGCACTTTATGGCCTCAAGCAAGCACCAAGAGCCTGGTACTCACACATTGATGGCTATTTCAGCAAGTATGGATTTACTAGAAGCAAAAATGAACCAACTATGTACTAACTAAAGCAAGGAGTAGACATTCTCATAGTTTGTTTGTATGTGGATGATCTAATATTTATGGGTAGTAACAATAAAATTGATATGGAGTTCAAAAAATCCATGATGAAACAGTTCGAGATGAAAGATCTTGGTTCAATGTGATACTTCCTAGGCATGGAAGTGCATCAATCAAATAAAGGGATCTTCATATGTCAACACAAGTATGCTCGAGAAATGATCGAGAAATTTGCCATGGAGCAATGCAAATTAGTTGCAACTCCAACTGGACATGGGATCCAATTGAGCAAGGATGATGGAGCATCAAAGGTTGACATGACCACTTATAGAAGCATGGTTGGGAGTCTAATGTTTCTCACCAACACCAAGCCCGATATTCAATATGTAGTTTCTCTAGTTTCAAGGTTTATGACTAGTTCATCTGAGCTACATTTACAAGCAACTAAAATAATTTTAAGATATGTAAAAGGTACATTGGATTTTGGAATCCATTAAAAAAAATGTAATTCTATGAAATTAGTTGGCTTCAGTGACAGTGATTGGGGTAGCAATAGAGATGATAGCAAATCTACATCAGGGAATTTTTTTAGTCTAGTATCAGGACTAATTACATGGAGTTCCAAGAAATAAACTATTGTAGCATTGTCATCAACTGAGGCTGAATATATAGCCATCACTCATGCTAGTACTCAGGCCCTATGGTTAATAAAATTTCTTGAAGAGATTGGAGAAAGTCAGAGTGGTCCAACTCGACTGTATTGTGATAACATAAGTGCCATTCAGTTGGCATAAAATCCAGTCCACCATAGCATATCAAAGCATTTCGATATGAAGTATCAATTCATTCGAGATATGGTGGAACAGTAGATAGTTGAGCTTCAATATTGTAACACTTTGGATAATATTGCAGACATATTCACCAAAGGTATAGCTAAAGCTCAATATATAAATCTGAGAGACTGTATAGTCAGTCCTCTCAACTTTAAGGGGGAGAATGTTGGAAATAAATCTAGTAAAAGGAGTAAAAAGGTGTAAAAATTTGTTTCAACTGTAAGCTTTGGATCTTACCCCTTTTACCTCCTTGGATGGCAGCTGACTGGGCGGATTGGATGGCAAGGGCGGCAAGGCGAACCAATTCTATTTCCCTTTCTCTTTTCCTCCCTATTTCTCCTATTTTCCTAACTTCCATATATTCCCTAAAGTCATTTGGAGTTACCATTATAAATACCATTGTAATCTCAATTTTCTAAGGTTCAATATATATTATTTTCTATTCGCTCCTAATTTTTCTCTCACAAACCACATAAAGCACATTTCTGTTTGGGAATTGAAAGAATAAAAGAAGAAAGAATTAGGTGTTTTGCATATCTTAGATCTTCTTTTAGATTTCCACTAGGCATTGCTAGGAACAGTGGCTTATGCTTAAAAATTTCACCCTAGGATCCAACGTGCTAGACATTGTATGTTGTTTGCTTGCTTTGAGGCCTTGCAAGAGGCCATATTTGCACGAAATAAAGTGCACCCATACAAATCATAGTAGTTCATGCATCTTTCTGAAGATTGAAATGTATTTTGCACTTAGGCATATAGGAAAGAGTCATTTCTGCTATATTATGCACTTTACTTCATGCAAGCTTAAAATGAACACCACACATGCACGTATCATTTAAACATTGGGGAGTTGGATTTCATCACCAACCCTCAATTCAGTCTGGTGACGTTGGAATTCATCTCCTTCCACCGGTTTGCCCCCTAGATTCTCCTAGAAACATATTGAAGAACTTCTTCATAGTGGTACTAAGTTACTTGTGTTCAAATTGTCTCCCACTGTTGGAACATTCATTGGTTCAGAGTGGAAGAGCTAGGTGAACCCCCCACTAGGATTTCAGTGGTGTACCCTAGTCTCTTTTGGGAAATCATGTTTGGCATGAGTACTCTTGATTATCACTATGGATGAGTCTCCTCATTCCAAATCCAAAGCAAGAACAAGAAACAAGAAACAACAAAACATCAAAATACAGCAAATAGTTTAGGGCACACTTAAAATTGTAAGCAAGATAAACATTTGCTTGATATTGTTTGTGCAACACAAAAGCTAAAGCTTCCAAAAAATAATGGTCAAAACAAGAAGTAAACACCCTCGGTCTATCATCGAAGGGGGAATCTGAGGCAACTCATACCCTTAGGCGAAGCCGTAGTAACATTGAAAGACCTACTCGAAAGACCGTGAGATGCAGTTCCACGAGTCTAAGAGGTGATAATTCAACCCTTGGGGGATCTCCTCGAGAAACCCCAAATAGGGAACCACAACATGAAACTACATCTCATAAACACAAAGAGGCCTCATGACCATCATCATCAAGGAGACATGAGGAAACCTCAAGGGCTTCCTCTAAATGCACAAAAACTTCTCAGAGACATGAGGAAGCTTCAAGAGCTTCCTCCTCACATAGACATAAAGAGGGTTCTAGACCCCGTTCTTCACACAGAGATGATGAGGTTTCCCCATATCCATCCTCATGGAGGGTAGAGAGGGCTACAAAACCCTCATCACCACAAAGACACACAAGAGTCAAAACATCTCAACATTCACATGCAACACTTAGAACTAGATCAGCCCACTAAGGGGCAGGAAACTAGAAACACATCCAATCATAGACATCAAACAGAAGATATCCTTCAAACAAGAGGAAGGATTCCATTAGACTATGACCTCATTGGAGTGAATGGCACCCCATAGGATCAGCCATGGAAAACAAGATAGTTGGATGAGTTGGATCGGTTGCACCCAAGGCCACCACCCAAAACTGTAGCCACAGAGAACTCTACATTCGAAAGTTCATGAACTATGACTTCTAAGCCCACTTCTCAAACTAGTGGTGCCTCAGGGTGACCCCATAGTAAACATACAGAGTCTGACCATAGAGATGCACCCAACAATATACTGAACAAGTCACACTAGCTAGCCAAAGCAAAGAGACAACAGAAACCTCTTTGAGGAATCTGCGAATCAGAACTACAAGAACGGAGTCAGATAAGCACGAGTCTTCTATGACCATGCAAGTCAACCACATGCGATGGTTAGAAAATGCCTTGCATAAGGAGTGAGAGCTTGTAGAAGCTCTTGAACATGATAAACAAAGAGAACGGTTGTTACGCAAACATGAGCAATGCTTAAGAGAGCAAGTTGAGCAGCTAGCTCATAGCAACCAACAAGCAAATAGAGATGATCATCAAAAGGATCAATGCGCTAACTCACAACAGAACGGGTGCACTAGACAAGAAAGTAACCTACACCAAAATCACCCTCCAAATCATGAGCAGAATCCAACTGGGGGGGAAATGGTAGACTTAATAAATCAGGATCAGGCATATCCTAGATCCCCTCATAGGAGGGAAGAAAATAGAGCAAATCAAATGGATAGAGTGCTACCTCCACCATCACCATGGGGGGGTTTGCAAGAGGAAGAACTCCTTGCTTCAAAGGCATTTCGAGAGCTTACTAAAAATATGAAAGCCTTTGAGAAACAAGAGGTTGCTGGGAGCCAACCAACATTGAGAAAAATACACAACCAACCATTGTGTCCATCAGTTCCTAGCCCTCCCTATCCTAAGCACTTTGAGATGCCTAGGCTAGAGAAGTTTAAAGGTGAAGAAGATGCACAAGAGCATGTCACCAATTTCATCAATGCATGTTTTCATCTCGAAGACAATGATGCTCTTATGCTAAGGACATTCATCATGACATTTTTGGGTGCAACCACCCAATGGTTTAACCAATTGCCCAAGCATAGCATATCCAACTTTGAACAACTAGTGAATGCTTTTCTAAAGCATTTCTCCTTTGGTGCTAAGAGGAAAGTAAATCTCTCAGACCTGGCCAATTTAAGACATTATGATGATGAGCCAGTAATGGATTACGAGAATAGATGGAGAAAAGTCATGGCAAAATTATCATTCTCCATTCCCATAGAAGAAATCATTCGGATGTTCACCAAGAGTTGTTCCAAACACATTTCCCTCTTGCTACAACTACAACAATACCCCTCATTTGAGGAAGCTTTGGCACAAGCCAAACTCATTGAGGACATCAAAGTAGATGAGGGAACCATAAAACTCTGAACCAAGAAGGAGTGGAGCAAAAATGATAAGAATGGCAAATATAAGCAGAAGTAGGCAAACCCTGCCCCAGTTAATCAAGTGGTATTGGCTACGCCTAAGGATGGGGCTGCACAACAGCCCCAGAATTATCAAGCATAGCCCCCACCAGCCAACTATGATCAAAAGAATAATCAGGGTCAAAACAAAGAATGCAAACCCCCTCATTATTTTACACCATTGACAGAATCAATGCAATCAATCTTCAATCAATTGAGCGAGGTGGGAAAGATCAGATTCCCTGATATACCTCTTATAGATCCCAACCATCCTAAGCCAAAAGGATATAGGGAAGATCAATTCTACCCGTATCACAGGATATCGAGGCATAATATCAAAGTTTGTGTTGGTTTCAAACATCAGGTGCAAAACATGATTGAGGCGGGAGAACTAAAAGTGGACAACCCATTGGCCCCTAACAATAGAGATATGGGCATCTACAAAAACCCGTTGCCAAACCATGAGGCCCCTAGAGGGCAAGGTGCACAAGTCAATCAGGTCCGAATTGATACGCCTACCCACGGGTGTGTTGGGATGGTTGAAATTGTCAATATAGCAACCAGGAGTAGATGGTATGGTCAACCGCAACCTCCTGCAGCTCCCATAAATATCCCCACTACACCTAGGTAGAGGCAGGGGAAAAACAACCTTCCAAGTCCACCAACTCGACCTGTGGTAACTATCCGGAGTAGACTTGAGCAAAACTTACAAATGACTCCAGCTAAGCTATCCATTTATGAGCTCATACAATAGTCCCCAAAGCACAGGGAGACCTTGATGGAGATTTTAAGGTCAATTGAGATCCAACCACAAGATCCAAATGCATTCACCCATTTTGTGGGACAAGTACAAGAATTCCAGGAACCTATAATTTGATTCTACGATTATGAGATTAAGACAGTACCTACTGCCTTACCAGACCCTCCGTTGCACATTGTGGCATCAATCAATGATTTACCTTTTAAGCGGGTCTTGATCGATACAGGTTCATCAATCAACATCATCACAACAATGACAATAGAACACCTTAAGATCCCCAAGTCCAATATCATTTCGGGAGCCTATACATTAAGAGCTTTCAATGATGCTTTATGCAATACTATGGGAATGATAGTCCTACCTATCAAGGTGGGGCATAAGACCATCCCCATGATGTGTCATGTCTTGGAAGGGGCCATGCAATACAACATCCTCCTAGGGAGACCTTGGATAAGGGACATGAAATGTGTTCCTTCGATTTTACACCAATGTGTCAAGTATGTGCATGATAACAAAGTCTACATGGTGTTGGCCGATGAGGAGCCATTCAAGTATGTTCATCAAGTGGATTGTCCAGGAGAATTTGTGATTCCTTCTACCCACTTGTATGTAGGACCTTCATCTCCAACTATCCAACTAGATAATAAAGACAAAAGGGTATAAAAATACCCATCTGCATCAACACCTCATCTTGTGCACAAAGTGGCCAATGCTTCTAATCAACCATCAATGCCTAAACCAAAAAATGATCAGAAGCTAAAGGCACCTATGGTTGAGGAAAATAAACTCAAGGAAATGCTAACCATAGCTATTGAAGAGGGTCCAAATCCCATGGAAGAAGATCACCAAGACCAAGTCGAAGACGATGACTACCACCCCGCTTCACCAGTGTCATCCATGGGGTCATCCACCTCACATACGACTATACACTTGGCAAGCACAGGGATAGGAGAGTATCTTGTGCAGAACATAACCTTTACACCTATCATAGAGTCTACACAAGATATGGGATATCTAAAGGATCTAAGGCCACCAGTAGGAATAGTGGTTCCGCTTGGAATCCCTCCCAACCAGACAAACTTTGTCTACACTAGACTAGACTACGCCCATAAGTCTACTGAAGAAGAAGAGGACAATGATGACTTGTTCACTGTTAATGTTCATTACCTCTCTAATCCTGAGTTCACTTTAAGCTACTTTGAATGCTGCCATTGGCATGGTTACGGTCTTGGTATCTATGAGCAGGGGTGAAGGTGGCCAATCGAGCCATAGTACCAGCTTCCCACTGATAGATTTGGGTTAGGCTATCACATCAGAGGTCGATATGACTCTCTAGCAGTAGCCTTAGATAGATTGAGCTTGGGGTTAGGAGAAGACATCAATTTTATTCCTTATCACCCACTAAGTTCAAGACTTATGAGCAGCAGACAAGTGGCCACGGTAAGCATACCGCCACCCGAGACTTATCATCCAAGACTCACAATTGAGGCCATCCCAGCAAGGTACAACTCATGGGATGAAGAGCAAGAAGAAAATGGATATGTGGCAAGTGATGATGAAGCACAAGAGGGCTTGGCCTATCATGGGCCTCGCTACTTATGAAGACTTACTTGGTCCATCCACAATGAGAGTGGATACATATCGGATGAAAGTGACTATGAGTCAGAGGACTCAATAGAGAGAGCCTACTTAGGGGTAAGGCAATGGCCCCATGACTTGGGGCAACATACTAATGCAAATGGATTCTTCATAAGTGATGAAGAATATGAGGATGAAATAGAGATGGCTTACTTAGAGCCAAGACATGAGCCCCTCGTCTTAGGGCCACACACTAATGCTAATGGCTTCTGGATAAGTGATGATGATTTTGAGGATGAGACTGAGATGGCCTATCTTGGGCCTCACCATTTATGACAAGTCAATATGTTGGTGGAAAGAGAAGCGACACTTCATGCCATAGACCCTGGCTTGTGATTTTTAAGGAGACCTGTTGACTTGAATGTCATTCATCGCATGGTCAATCCCCCTCCACCGACATTCAAGGAACTCTTAGAACCCAATGATCCTATTGTCAGCCCGGCTCATGGGCCAGATCTAGAGATTCCCATTCCTCCAGAGCCTCATCACGAGCATGGAAGGGAAATCTCGAAGATAAGATTTCACCCATGTGGTCCTAGAGATTTCATCCCATCCATCAATACAATCTCCATTGATTTGACCACTCCAATTCATAACCCAACCAACCTGAATAAACCTTTGTGTCTTGACACAGAGATGATTGATTGGGATCATGTTGATTCACCAATAGATCCTAAAGATCTTTTCTCTAATGAAGAGATGTTACAACCATTTCATTTTGCACCAGGTTATGCCCATGATGTATTCCATGCTGGTTTGGATCCTGAGTCAGTAGGACCTATAAATCCCATTGATGACATTCACTTGATACCCACACCTCACCAGTTGGAGGATGGGTCACATATGGCTATAGAAGTGACTTTCGAAGTGGACATTAGTGATGATCCTACTCAACCAAAGAAATTCAAGTTCGGAGAAAGTCTATCTCCAAAAGAACAAGCCATCATAATTCCTCTCCTGAAAGAGAGGCCAAATCTATTTTCTTGGACTTACAAGGATATGCCTGGGATAGATCCAAAGTTAGTCATTCACAACCTTTCATTGGACCCCATGAAGAAACCAATCAAACAGAAGTTGAGAAAAATGCATCCCACCATCGCTTTGATGGTAAAGAATGAATTGCAAAAACTATTGGATGCAGTTTTCATAGTTCCTATCGACTACCCTGAGTGGGTATCGAACATGGTGCCCATGGGGAAACCCGATGGAAGAGTCCGTATCTACATAGACTTCAGAGACTTAAATAGGGCAACTCCAAAGGATTTGTTCCCATTGCCAAACATAGATGCTCTTGTGGATGCAACCGTAGGTCATGAAATGCTCTCCCTAATGGATGGTTTTTCTGGATACAACCAGATCTGGATTAAACCCGAGGATCAACATAAAACCACTTTCATTACTCCATGGGGAACATTTTGTTACAAAGTGATGCCATTCGGTCTCAAGAATGCTGGTGCCACATATCAATGGGCCATGACATACATATTCCATGACTACATGCATAAGATCTTAGAAGATTACATGGATGACTTACTTGCCAAGTCCCTATTGCGGCAAGAGCATGTTGAAGTCCTTAGAAAAGTCTTTAATCACCTCATTGAGCACAATGTCAGATTGAATCCTAAGAAATGCATTTTTGGTGTAACTTCTAGAAAGCTTTTGGGATTCATAGTTTCTAAGAGAGGCATTGAAGTCGATCCTGCAAAGGTAAAAGCTATACTAGAAATGGGCACCCCTACCAACATTAGGGAGTTAAGAAGCCTACAAGGCAAAATAGCATCCATCAAAAGGTTCATTGCATAATTATCAGATAAGTGTCAGCCCATGAACCAGTTGCTATGCAAGGATGTCCCATTTCATTGGGATGGAGAGTGCCAACAAGCCTTTGCAGAGATCAAAACTTATCTGGCGATGCCGCTAGTGTTGGCTCCACCAAGGCCAGACATACCATTCTTATTATATATATCGGCTACTGATTTCACTTTGGGCACCATGTTGGCCCAAAAGAACGTGCAAAACAAAGAGCAAGCCATATATTACATTAGTCGCACATTGGTGAGTTATGAGCTAGGGTATGCATATGTCAAAAAGTTGTGTTTAGCAGTGGTCTTTGCAACTCGAAAGTTGTGACACTACATGTTGAGCCATACGACCTATGTTATATCAAAACAAAATCCTTTGTAGTACATGATGAGCAAGACATATCACAATACGCGTACCATGAAGTGGATCATGCTATTGATAGAATTTGATCTAGAATTCATAAGCCAAAATTCCATCAAGGGACAAGTCATAGCAGATCAATTAGTAGAGGCACCTCTTCAGGATAGCAAGCCTCTCACCATAGAGTTGTCTGATGATGCGGTCTTTGCACTATCAGATCCACCAGAACTCGAAGAACCTAAGAAGGAAAGAGACATGTCATTGTTCTTTGATGGTTCAAAGTGTGAACAAGGGGGCAGAGTAGGGATAGTCTTTATCACACCATAGGGTGCTCCATTACCATTATCATTCAAACTAGACTTCCCATGCACAAACAACAACACAGAGTATGAAGCATTGATCTTGGGACTCCAAACAGCCATAGCAATGGGCATTAAAATATTGAATATCTTTGGTGACTCCTTGCTCATAGTAAACCAAGTCAAAGGATTATTCCAATGTAGGTGCCCACTCCTAAAATCTTACAAGGAGCTTGTTGACACTTACCTAGCCCAGATGGAATGGTATGACATCGAGGCAATCCCTCATACATCAAATAGATTTGTAGACACCATGGCATCTTTGGGATCCTTAATCCCTCAGAATCCATCTACTGATTTTACAACCATTCATGTGAAAGTGCTTGCACACTTAGCAATACAACGTGAGGTTATTGACAACCTAGAGTCAATCAACATGATCCAAATCGAGCGAAATCAGGATTGGTCATTCAAAGTTAGAGCCTTCTTGCAAATGGCCCCTTGGGAATATTTGATCTCTCAAGGTCCCATGGAATGTGGAACAACCATTCATCACAGGGTTGTTTCCCAATCAATGTTCACAAATGCTTAGGAATCACAAGATGAGCATGTCATTCTATCCATAGAAGCAATGGCTTATCAGGATTGGCTTTCCCAATTGCGGGACTTCCTGAAGCTTGGAATAGTACCTCAAGGTCTGTCGCATACCGAAAGATGAACATTTAAACAAAAAGTGACTAGATACATCTTTCTAGGAGAGATCCTCTATAGACGAGGATATGATGGAGTACTACTCCATTGTCTTGAGCCCCAGGAAGCATCCTAGGCAATTTCACAAGCTCATGATGGTACATGCAGAGGACATTTTAGTGGCATGGCCATCATTAAGCGCATCTTGAGAATGGGTTACTATTGGCCCACCATGGAAAAGGACTACTATGAATATGTCAAGAAATGCATTAAGTGCCAGCATCATGCAAATCTCATGCACTTGCCATCACAAGCCTTGCAACCCATCCAGGCAGCATGGCCATTCTCGTAGTGGGGACTAGACTTGATTGGGAAGATCTCACCCCCATCCTCAGGCCGACACACATTCATCATAATGGCCACTGAGTACTTCACTAAATGGGTTGAAGCGATCCCCCTAACATCGACAACTGGACCAAGGATTACGGAGTTTATACTCCACAATATCATAAGTCATTTTGGGGTCCCTTCGAAGATAATATCGGATAATGGGCCATCTTTCAAGAACAAAAATATGCATGCTTTAATGAACAAATACCATATTCAGCATAATTTTTCAATGCCTTATTATCCACAAGCAAATGGGCAAGCAGAAGCCTCAAACAAAACAATAGTCTCCATCTTGAGGAAGACGGTGCAAGAAAATCACAAGGATTGGCACATACAGTTGCCTCTAGCACTATGGGCATACAGGACTAGTGTACGGATGCCCACTGGGGCAACACCATTTTCACTTGTATATGGCACTGAGGCCATCATGCCACTAGAGTTGGAAATTCCAACTCTACGCATAGCATTGAAGGACTTCATAGATGATGATACCGCATGGCAAGGCCACCTTGATCAGTTGATGCTTCTTGATGAATGACGAGTCAATGCTTTAGAGCATCTTCACGTTTACCAAGATCACCTTGCGTGAGCTTACAATAGTAAAGTCCACTTAAGAGATTTCAAAATTGGGGATCTTGTGCTCAAAGAGAACCAACAGAATTCTAATTTACCACCGCACCTACGAGACAAATTCATGGTAAATTGGATAGGCCCTTACATGGTTTCAGAAAGAGTTGGGCCTAGAGCATATCACCTTATATCATTAGATGGTGTTGAAGAGCCTGAACCTCTCAATATCATTCACTTGAAGGTGTTCTACACATAAAACAAAAAAAAAAAAAATCAAATATGTCATAAAACACAAAAACATATGTCATAAAATAAAAATACAAACAAATCAAAAAAAAAAAAAAAAAACTCAATCCAATCAAAATGCTCCAAGGGTATCCAAGCCACTTGGTCAAATTCCAATCAAAATGCTCCAAGGGTATCCAAGCCGCTTGGTCAAATTCAAATCAAAATGCTCCAAGGGTATCCAAGTCGCTTGGTCAAATTCAATCAAAATGCTCCAAGGGTATTTCATGCTACTTGGTCAAAAATCAAAAGCCCCAAAGGCACAATAAGCCCTTTGGTCACATTAATCAAAAATACAAAAACAACATAAAATCAAAAACGCAAAAACAATTGCATCTCACATATTGCATCCACATAGTTGCATTACATTGTCATTTCCATTACATTCGCATATGGTATGATCACAGCCTTACAAGTAATGCCATAGTTTGTATCATAAATCATTCACAAAATCCACCATCATCCATTCATTCATGTGTGTAATTGTGTTTCTCAACACAACCATATCAAAGTTGCTATAAGGAATAGGCTAAGATTTTTTGGTTATTCAACCATATCTAGTGGTCTTATCAATTTTTGTGAAAAGCCATATTGATTAGTAGAGAATAAGGAATAGTCATGAAAACCTCAGATATTCAGAATCCCATCACTAATTATAAAAACTTAAATCCTAGCTGGACAAGGGAAGATGAAAGTTGCATATAGGGTTCTAAGTTACCTTAAGCGAAAAGGGTCATCCTTGCTTATCCCCCTATGCAACCGGTTCAAAGGTGCTGAGAATTGGCAAAAGGACAAGTTCTGCCCTACCCAAAAATGAGTGATTATCATCACTGCATACATCCCTTGCTTTCATAAAAATAAGCAAAACCCTAGAACAAAGCCAAATTCAAATCTCAAAATCCAAAGTTCAAAATCTTCAAAAGTCGAACATCAACGCCCAAAGTCATAGTTCAAAATATCAAAAGAACAAAAGAAAAATAAATAGTGATTATCATCACTACAAGAATCCCTTGCTCAAAAGAAAACAAAAAAATCAGTTAAAATAAATAGTGATTTTCATCACTAGACATGAGCAAGTATCCCGAGTCAAAATGAAGAAAAGAAGGGAATGGAACTTGAATCCCTGGAATTCTCAGCACAACCGAACCAAAAGCATGATGATATGTCTAATACAAAGGCATTATGCATTTGTGTAGACCAATGTTTGAATGTGGATGAGCTAGCTTTAGGTAACCCAAGGTCACCTAGTGGTATAGTCCAACTGAGTCCAACATAGGATAAGATGAACAATTGAGGATCCCTGATCTTAGCAATGGGCTGAAAGAATCCTGCCTGACATCGGAGGAAAATATTGAGTTCTATCTAAATATATTCATTTGCACACATAGGGACAATGAATCCATAGGTCCATGATCAAAGCCTTGCTTCTTCAAAAGTCTAGTATGGTCAGTACGCAACTATTGATAGGGTAACTAGAATGTTTGAATCTCAAGCAAAGCCCCAAAAATTCTTATATAGCAACAAATCATATCATCAATCATACCAACATTTTCTTTATAAGATTCTATAAATTAGGGGGTATCAACATAGTAGGATAGATACCGCATATATATTAGAAATAATATATAGATGACCATTGACTACTTTATATCTTTTAATTTACAGAAACTTATCAAGAAAATACATACATTTCACACCATTACATCTCACATATGAATACTTAATCAATTCTTATGATAAGAGTGATTATTTAAATTCATGATTATTTTTTTACTTTTTGTGGTATCACCCATTAAGATTGTTAATATCATATGCATTCCTTATGTTTTAAGTGATTAAAGCATACAGGTTCATTCATACCATACCATCACATAAGCTAGATGCATACAATTAAAGCAAAATTAAACATGCATTTAACAATAACATTGCATCCATAAATACAGAAGTCATCAATCATCCATCATTACATCATAAAGCACATCATAAAACATATAAGCAATATCCATTTGCATATAACCATAAATCCATCATTAGATCAACTCATAATACATCACATCATATCATATGAACATCTACAGATATACACACATTAGCATCTATTTCAAATCCACATCATCATAAATATCATCTATCACCTAACACATACATATATCAATTCATCATAATACCATCATCCATCACATCATAAAACAAAATAAAACAAAAACATAAGCAATAAACGATACACATAATGAGTCATAAAGCAAAGATATCATATAAATGTGTGTATCAGGTCCATAAAGGTACAAAAATGCCCATGGGCTATAGTCAGGTAGGTCAAGCCGACCTCAAAAATGAATCAAAAGAACACCATCAATCAAATACAAGGGCTGAGCCCCCGACATCACCTCCCCTAGTGCCACCTCCCCCTATGGCGGTGTCACGGGTCGAATGGTGTGAACCTGCTGGTCTCTCTATCCGAGTCCAGATCCTCTAGCTAGGATGGGTAGAAGACTACCCTGAGGTAGAGCGCCCACTGACCTATGAACCACCTGCACCGGGTGCCTCCTTAGGAACAAGCCCATGCCTCCTGAGCTGCATCTAGAGAGCGGTAATGTGACCAACATGCTCCTGAATCTGCCCCTCATACTCATCCAATAGTAACTATAGGCGTAGAACCTCTACCCCTGAATCTATCTCTAGATCCCCCTATGGTGTAGGAGGAACAACAAACTGCATCCTAGTAGTACCGCCCCTGATAGTAGCCTACAGAGCCTATATCTATACCGTGAGCTGCTCTATGGTGGCATCCCACTATGCTATGGTAGCATCTCACTTGCACCTAGATCTTGGTCGACTGGAGCTCAACCTCGACCTCATGCAACTATGCTCTCAGAGGAGAATCTCTCTCCTCGAGCTCCAGCTCCTCCTCATCCTCCTCAAGAGCCTCCTACTCCTCCACTACCACCTACTCTATTGGCTGGCCCCATACCTCGATCCTGGCTCAAACTCTACACCCTGTCAGATCTGTGCCATCACCCCCACCATCATCCTCATGACCTAGGCTATCGATACCATGCCACATCCGATCCCCCCACCACTGAGTGTATGCCTCTGTAACACCCCAATGACTCTTGGGTCAACTATTAGGGCATCCTCCTCATCTGAGAGCTCTGTAATCTACCATGGGGGTAGGTCCTTCTCTACTATGAGGCACTTGTACAAAAATGGAACAAGAGGCACGTCCTACTGTAGCCCGTACTGACGAAGAACCCGAGAGTAGAAGAAATACTCCTGGATGCCAACCTTGTGGCCAAGGAGCCATCGCTCACACGTCTTAGCAGTAAAATTGGTCGGATCATCCCATCAGGCACTCATGATATGGGTGCCACATAACATCCCCGACCTACAGCCTAGTGAAAGTAGCAGTATAATGGGGAAGCTCCCCCGCATGAGGATGACTCTTGTGTAGCTCATGCTCTCGAGCCCATCTAGCGGTATAGCACTACATCCACTCCTCCATAGTTATGATCACAAGAGGAAGCCCTCTGGGATGATCTACCTTGATGTGCTCCCATCCCCAAACCTATAGAAGCAAGTTGCAAGCAATGTTGACGTGACCTCATCGATGGATGTGGTACAACTCATCATAGCACTAAGCCAACAAAGACCTACCCCATGCATAGATGATAGGCTCCTCACTATCCAACAAGTCTTGAACCATCACCAAGAGGTTCCATGAGAACCTCAAACCTGAGCAATCTGGAATCAAGATATTGTTGATGACCATCAGCAACACTGCATGCCTCGCAGAGAAGACACCCTCCTCATACCACTACGAGATGGACACTCCCCTAGATTTGGTGTCCTTGAGAGCCTCCGTAGAGCGCCCTCCAAACACCCGAGTGAAAATAGCAACCTGATCATTAGTGGTCGAAGAGACAATGGCCACTCCATCAAAGGGGATCCGAAAGATCCTATACACATCTTTCGACGTGATGGTCATCTCACTGGTAGGAAAGTGGAAGGTATTGGTCCGAGGGTCCCATCGATGGACCAAAGCCATAAGGTAGGCATGATCTGCCATAATGGTGGGTAGTCTGGTGACATACTATAGCCCGCAGGCTTTGAGCCAAGCCCAATCATCGCCATCCAAGAGGGGCAGAAGTGTATTCATGAGCTTCGGGTCCCGAGCCCGAGCAGTAAGAATCTAAGCAAAAGAAAAGAAAATGAATCATAACTACAATGCATCTAAGGCATAACTCACAATAAACATGAAAATGGTGCAAATAATGATGGGCTATCCTAAGTCTAGGCAAAGGAACAGAGTTGCACCTAATCAAACAAGTCAAAATTTCAAAAAAATCAAAAATTTCACTAAGTGTTCTTGGCCGTTGTCGCCTACAGTGGCCAGAAATCAGTCGCTGAAGCTGACAGTGGCCAAGCCCCAATGGTCAATTTTTTGACCGTTGGGATTCAAATCGGTCGTTGCCAGTGACAACGGCCAAGTTGCAGGCCTTCTTGGCCGCTCTGATCGATAGCGGCCAATGGGTGGCGAGGCAGACGCGTCGACCCTAGGCCAAAAAATACCAAAAAAATATAACAAGAACAACAAGACAAAATGGGGACAAGCCCACCACATAAAAACCTAAACTAAGCCTAGCTACGAGTTTTGATTCATTGCCAACAAGCTTAATGAGGTTCAATTACCGATTACTTAATGTGGTTCAGTTTTACCCAAAATAAAAATAAACAAGCAGGGTTAAGGTTTGAGGGAGTACTCGAGAAGCTCCGGCTCCTCCACCCGAAGATGCTTCACCCCGTGCAGCCATGATCTTCCAAGTCGTAGAAATGCTCCAAATCGCAAAAGTCACTTTCACCTCAAATCTCAAGAAAGCAAATTGACAACTGGCAAAGTGAAAAGACAAAACCCTAGGTTGACTTTTATATTGCCTTGGCCGCTCAGGACTAGAGTGGCCAGGGCCAGGCCTTTGGTGGCCGCTGGACCTGACAACGACCGAGATCCTAGACAAAAACAACCACAACCCCTCCATGAGAAGGAACAAAAACATTCAAATAAGCACATTTTGAAGACTTCTAGTCATCATAATGACCAAAATAACATAAAAATCACATAAAAACAAATTCTCGAGTAAGCCTCGTATCCAGTCACTTACTCTATCAACTTAGCGATTGTAGCGACTTGCACTCCATGTAATTCGGTAAGACGAGTAAGTCACCATAAGGCTACTTGGGGCAAAAACATTCATTTTGGAATCACGATGTATCACTTCAAACCCAAAAAAGACCAAGATGGTCGGACTGCTCCATGGGTGTGATAGGATCATCCTCATTCCCTTGTGACATCAAAAACACTAAGCCAAAGTGATGCAATATGAGCATAAATAGAATCACTCATCCTAACTCCCTAAGAAGGCTATTGATGGTTGGACCGCTCCTCGGGATAGGGATGGATGGTTATCATAAACAATTGGAATCACACTTGGATGTGGGTTCACCCATTGAAGGAACAAATGCTAGAAAGGAACCAGATTAGTCATATTGGTCAAGTGACTTGTCGCTTCATTCATTGTCATTTCTTCACCAATTCGTTGAGTGAAGAGGTAGTTCAAATATTCAAAATAATCATAATCAAAATCAACAAAATATCACTCGATCATAACAAAATCATGTTCATCCTACGAATCATTGCATACAACAATCACATAATTTCCCTTGTTTTTTGGGAATGTAAGCAGACATGACATCTTCAATTGTAGCTCTCCTACCGATCGAAACTATTGTAGCAACTGAAGCTACCCGATTGAGTTTGAGGAATGAGTGCAATTTAACATGTCCAAGCCACTGAGCTAAGTCCTCCGAACGTTGAGGCAATGATTCAAAGGGTGCGTGCCATCTTGCATGATTGGGCCATCCGACATTGATCAGACCACTGATCACCATACACCCTACAAACAGATCAGTCTACGTTTTTGCTCAGCGTTGTGTTTTCCACACAGTGCATCGCAAAAAGGGGCATCTGTAGACACCTAAAACATGTCATGTTTAGGGGAGCTACTCACATAGGCACATTCATAAGATCATATGACATAATATTGGACTTTCCAAGCATCAAAAGTGGTTCTCACCACTCATCTGGGGCACTTTAAGCCCATCCAAGCCTAGTCGCTCAAGACTAGAGTGGCCAGACCTTAGCCACTCAAGCTTAGAGCGGCCAGACCTTAGCCACTACAGATGATAGCGGCCAGATCTTAGCTACTATAGATGATAGTGGCTAAGCCATAAAAAGTATTTTGCCAATAGATATGCCCAATCACGGGCGGAAGTGGTAGTCTGCATGCAATAAAGGTGAGCGGGAGTAACTTTGCATTCCCTTTCATAGCCAGTTCACATAGGAGACTTGAGTTTGCATTTAGACTTTAGTTAACTGGTCTTTAAACATAGAAAAGACAAAAATCTTCTCATGCTAACCTTCACTACGCATGAGGGATTCAATCCTAGGGCTTGGGCATAGACCTAGGGTTTCACACACTTTAAAAGGTGCAAGCCTGAGAGCACCAAAAAAAGGAGATACACTTGATCAAGGATGGAAATTTGATCAATAGAGAGATTATTATTATAGAGCACTAGGAGAGCTTTTCAAGACTTGAAGAGTTCCCCTTGGGGATCAACTCTACGACAAAGCCTTGTCAGATTGGAGAGTCCACTTGAGGGTTTTCCACATACAGGATATTCAACGTATCGAGCAAAGCAACCATCATTTCAACATCGGATACAAGCTTTGATCCATAGCCTTGAAGCAAAGAGGACAAGATTCACTTTAGTGGCCATTGTCATTGGATAGTGGCCCATAGGCCTAGCTTAGGGTTTTAGACATTAGTTTCATTATTCTGTTTAGCATATCATTAGCATAGCATCATTTCATTCATTCGCATTCA
The DNA here is from genome assembly GCA_028583015.1 of Wollemia nobilis. Taxonomy (NCBI): domain Eukaryota; kingdom Viridiplantae; phylum Streptophyta; class Pinopsida; order Araucariales; family Araucariaceae; genus Wollemia; species Wollemia nobilis. The sequence goes on from JAQPPZ010002930.1 coordinate 12,613,740, forward strand.
TAGCATCGGTTTAATTTGCACTTGCTTTCATTTGATATATTCATTACTAACAACCTCATCCAGGGAGGCATTCTCGGACATCTAAGCGTGTGTTGTTGTTTCATTGCTTACAGGGCCACAGGTTCATCGGATAGAATCTACAACATACGAGAGCAAAAGGGATCCCTCTAGGAAATAGACCTAGAGAAGGAGGCATCTGTAAGCCCTCATACATTTTCATGTGCGAAACCGGGAAGCTTGTGATAGCACACCACCCCTTTGCGAGGGGACATTTTACCCACTTGTAACCTTATTGTATCGAAATGGGTATCCCTAAGAGGGACCGACATGTAACCAGGTTTTAATACAAATAAAGAGATATATCTTTGTTACTTCCATGTTATATGCTTTTTCATGGTCTTTCATTTCATTTTGGGTTTAACACATTGCAAGTAGAGTAAGAGCGGTGCGTGCACCCCGGGGTCACTACAAAGATAAGGTACATAAACCAATAAAAAAGGGGTACATGAATTATGGTACCCAATTTTGGCAACCCATGTAGAAGTGCTACCTTTCATCAAAATCACTACGAATATTATCATTACCAATCGAGTGCTTTCACAATAAAACCTACAAGACAAAGAGAATATAATTGGGATTATATTTAAGGGGCTTGTATCATCATAGAGAGATATAAAACCATCTGGTCAAATTGATAAGACTATATTTTTGGTATGACAGAATGAATAAATACCTAAAAATAGAGAAAATATGTCCTATGCAAAAAATTTGAAGTCTAGAAATAGCACTAGTAGCACTTTTTTGGTTTCTTAGCATTTTTATTCTATGATAGATAAAGGGTAAAAATGCTAAAATTTTATAAACTATTTATTTTTATTTCCCCTACAAGTATAAATTAAAGGCTTAGGATGGTTAAAATATTTCTAGTGTATCTTAAGGATAAATTTAATCTTATGAGGTGATCAAGTCTTATTTCAAGGAGCTTCAATAAAAAATATATGTATAATAGTAATATTATATATGAAAGTAAAGGGAAGAGTAATGTATGTTAATAAGTAGGTTTTTTACAAGTGCAATATCTAATAAGACACAAGAATCAAATAATTGCTACAAAGAACCAAGATCAACAAGACCTATAAGAAAGGATATTAGTAGAAAGATCAAGAGAGAACTAGAGGGAATGATATGTTGCAATGAAATAGAAGTTAAAAATATTAATAACTATAAATATAGCAAAAAATTAGGGTCAATATGCTATTAAAATGTGATAAAATTATAGAGCATAAGTGCCTTTAAGCACATTAGGTAGTGAGAGTAAGAGCTAATGTAACTAAATATATAATGCAAATAAAATAAAGGAGATAAGAGATGCATGTAAGAAAATATATTAGTAATATGAGAATAGAAATCTTTCTAATAGCTAAGGAATAAAATCAAAATGTTATTAACTATTGAAACAAGCAGGAAAGTAATGATAAAAGTGGTTTTAGTAGCTACAAATCTATGAAAGGAAAATAAACTAGTTAATCATAGTTTCAAATGCCAAAAAATGGAACCACACCGATTATTAGTAATTTTAAATGCAATAGATGTTATCAACGACAAGAAATAATTATAATACAAGCTAAATAAAATAAAAGAAGCAAGAGAAAGAGGTGAGGAAATACAACCAAACTAATTGGATGCCTCCTTTATATATAAAGATCTCAATGTTTGGTGGAGTAGTAGGTGATTGCCTAGATTGGATGCCCTTGTGCATTGCTTCACTTTCCCCAAATGTTGATGGAAAATTCTTGAAAATACAAGAGAGAGTGAATGCAATAAGAGAGAGAGCAAGAGAGCTTAAAGAGATCAAAATTTTGGTAGAGTTTGGATGTCTTGAAATTTCTTGTTGAATTCCCATCCCATGGCCTCAATTATAGATTTGGAGAGGGATTCTTGGAGGGGAGAGGGGATTCAAAGATGCCTTAAGGATAATGAGTAAAATTTAAATATATAGGCCCATGGGATGAGAGGTAGCATGCACAATCATGTGTGGGAGTAGTAGAGGGAATCTAAATTATGGAGGCTTATTTTATAGAGATTCCACTCATGCTAGAAAAAGCACTATGATCAAGAAAAAGCACTAGTAGTGTTATTGCTCTTGATCAACACTTTTAAATTTTTGACCATTTGATGGTTAAACTATTTTAAAAAAAGTTAGCATACAAAAGTGTTATAAATGTTATGATATCACTATTAGCACTTTTGCTAAAGAATGGTGATTTTGCTTTGAGGTAAGTTTGGGTAGGATTTAATTTGAATTAGCTTTATTGGTTGAATATCAATTATTGGGTGCTATGATTGGGGTTATGGTTGATTAGGTGTGCCAAAATTATGTCTATACTTCCTTATATGGTATTACCATAATAAAAAGGAAGGGCCACACTTGGAATTGATACAAGGGACTCAAGTTACCTTATAAATTGGTTCTCTAGAAGTAACTTTGATCTTAAATTGAGAAACTTGATGGAGCACCCCATATTTCTATAAAAAGTAGCAAACTAATGGTCAATAATTTTATTTATACCTTCAAGAACATGAGAGATGAATCAAGTAGAAAGGATCACATGTTGTAATAACAATAAAGGTATAAGGTATTTGGAAAACTAATAAAAGAAATAACAAATGAAATAATTAATATTTTGATGATTAAATGAAGAAATGAAATGGGTATTTAATAGTTAAAATAGACAACTTTACCTTTTGAGGCTAACAAATGGATTACACTCTTGTTTAAGCAACAAAATCATAACTGTAATTATCTTAACCCTAAGTTAAAAACCATGTTATCCTTTTAACATACACCAAAAATCCTAAACCTTGATCAAAACCATGATTTTCACTTACAATGGAAATTACAACACCATTAATTATCAAGGCATGCACTTTGGGGGACATATCTCAACACATCCTTTAATCATATCTATATCCTTATTTTATATTTTTTAGCAAAATAACAAGTATAATATGGCAAAAATATGACAAACTAGATGATAAATGAAAACTAAAACCACTTGTCAATGTGGCGTGTTTCCATCCTATCCAAGGACTAAAAAATTAAATCCACCCTTATCCTATAATAAGAGGATGGATCTCTCCACAACCTACAAGTTATTAGTTCTCTTTTTACAAATATATGTTTCCCCTCTCAAAGGATTGTGGGAAACACTAAAAGGGACATCCAATCATGATATCCTAGACAAAAGAAAAATAATATGAAAAAATTAAACCAATAAAAAGAAAATTCTATGCTATGGTGCAAAAAAAAATATTAGTTTCATTCTATTGTTTATATCAAATACAAAATAAATTGAAATAAATAGTAGAAAAATACAAAAATAAATCCAAATAAGATAAAATTATAGGAAAATATACAAATTACTTATCTATATGTGGTCCTAGAAATATTAGCTAGGTGAAAATAATTTTGCTTGTCCTAGTAGCTTTAAAGGATTTATTCTAAAAAAGTTTTTAAAGCACTAAAAAATGCTAGTTGGGTGTAAAATGAACAAAAAAAATGCACAAACAAGTCCATAGTAGCCAAAAAACCCTAGAAACATTACCTCTGTGATATCCTTGTAAAACTTGAAAAAATATTACATAGAAAACCATTTTTTTTATTTACATTAGCACTTGCATGTATGATTATCATTTACTTTTTAGTACATGAGATTTATAAATCTAGCAATATTTTGCAGGACACATTATTGATACAATATATGTAACATGTTGCTTGAAACTTTTAACTACATCAAAAACAAAAAATAGGGGTAGGGGATCAAAAGGACACCACCAACAAGAGATGCAAGTGATCTATATATTTGCTCGAACCACCTCCCTATAATATCTATCAAGCACAATGTGTCAAACAATATATGCATACCACTATAGTAGGAAAACAACACACTACAATCATAGGCATGTGCAATGGATCAAATAAGACATGCCAACTATTATCGTGGAACAAGAAACCACATGCAATATCCAATAAATATGATGTGTCAAACAAGACATGCTCACCACTATAATGGGATGTATAAAAGTGACACCACCAATAAGGAATGTTGGTGATTTGTACCTCATCCCATGAACACCCCATAATATAATATATCAAACAAGGCATACTCTTCACTATAAGGGAGAATAACACATTGTATTATATGATAGGAATGATGTTCTAAACAAGACATACCAACTACTACAATGGTAAAAGATAATTTTTTTTTTTTTGGTAGATAAGATACTATAGCATTAATACCGGGTTTTACAGGTTGACCCAAAACCTTTTACAAAAAGCATCCCAGGGTTATTGATGAACATGTCCTTACTAAGGATCCTATATATGTAAAATCTACATGCCACCAAAGCCATTACATCCGGTAAGGCACATAGCCTATTATCAAAAAGAAACTTCCCATACAACATTTTGGGTATACCTCGAGAAAACACACCTGCATCATAATTACAAAAAAGAAACAAACATAGATCCCTTTCTTGAAACAATGGAGAAAAAAAAAATTGCAGACACACATAGCAGAGTACTGAAAAAACTCCCACAAGCTTTGTATTGATAGTTAATCTTAATAATTATTTGGTAATTGCTTTCTTTCATATATGACATGCTTTGGGACCACATCCCGTCTTGGCCAATCAGCCTTGGAGAAGTGAACCTGTTGGCTAGATTTATGGCAGTGTCTATCTGGTGGTCCACGTGGCTCTAGTTCGAAGACTTATATTGCCATTTATTTCTTGCCCTATGATTATCAACCAACCTCAAATTACTAAGATGACTAGGATCCATGTTATCTTACATGTGACTATCCCCATTAGTCTTTGTGGCATTTTTAAGCAGCATCCACCAAGACTAACAGCTTGGATAATTTTTATTGTGAGTCCATTTCAAAAAAGTGACAAGAATACTCATAGCCTTTGAACTTGCAGTGCCTTCCCTATTGGAAAATTCGACTATCATTCTTGGCATTCTTGTTGAATAAGCTCCTCTAATTTATTTGGGATACCGTGTTCCCATTTTAAAAGTTTGTCACCATTGACACCCAAACTAGCCAGCTTATTAGCAACTTTGTTAACTTCGCGAAAGACATGTTGGGCTTTTCTATCCTATATTCCCTGGAAAAGGATCCTAGCCTCTTCAAAAATTGTTTTAATCCTCCAAGGAGGTATTTTCCAATTATTGAGGAGATTTATAACATGCATAGAGTCTCCTTCTACGATCAAATTACCTTCTAAGTCTTGAGTCATTTGAAGGCCTCTTCACATAGCTCTAGCTTTAGCTTCGTTGTTCGTCCTTGTTCCCAAATATTTAGAAAATACAAGCATCATATTCCCATTATGATCTCGCACAATGCCACTAGTGCCTGCTCTGCCATGATTGTCCTTAGCTACTCCATCAAAATTAAGCTTAAACCAACCCGTAGGAGGTGGGGACCACTTAACATTGGCTCTAGGGTTGACTATCCTAGGCACAGAATTATCTAACAAGGTTAAGCTTAAATATTGAGCAATCATGGTCTCCTGCAGATGAGGTTTACGACTATCAAAAGGGATAAGGTTCACATTCTCATTGGCAAAGGATAGGATCCTGGAAATTATAGTTTGATGATCATTGATAGACTCATTAAAGACTTTATGGTTCCTTTCTAACCACACCTGCCAAAGATAGTGATTGAGACAAATTTTCCACATGTATCTAAGTCTTTAGCTTGAAAATGGGTAAGGTCACTGGATGAACAAATCAAGTACAGTGGCTGGTTTAACCCAGAAAATATTAAAGGCCTAAAAAACCCAACTTAGGATAGTCAAGGAAAAAGGGCACTCAAGGAAATTGTGATAAATGGTCTCCCAATTAGCCCTGCACAGATAACAATGATTAGTGATACAAATACCTTTACGCATCATATTATCAATGGTTAGAATTCTTCCTTGGATAACTAGCCATGAAAAGACTACAATTTTTAGAATTAATTTTTTTATCCAAACTAAGTCCTTTTGGAGGATAAAATCCTCGCCATCAAGCAAAAGCTTGTAATCTGATTTAATAGTGAACTGCCCATTTTCTGTAGGAGCCCGGGTCACTTGATATTCCTTGGGTCTCATAGGGATAAATTGTTGTCCGAGATCATTTGACTCCACTTGAAATCCCTGAATCCTTATTTGTTAAAATATAAATTATAAGATAGTATTCAACAAGCATGATGTGTTAAAAAAGACATATTTACCTCTACTATGGTAAGAGACAAATTACAAAATAACATCTAATAAACATGATGTGTTAAATAAAACACATCCAACACTATTATAGGGGGACAAGAGTATTTTTCTCTTGGTCTAACTCACATCCTACCATATTTGGTGAATGTGATATGTCAGACAAGGAATTCCTAGCATAATGGAGGAAGAATAAAATAGGGAAATAGCAAAGAGTCAAGTAAGATACACACTATAATGCACCTAGAGTAAGGAGTCTCTATGAAAATGATAACCCACATGTCTATACTACAATGGTATAAGCTCCTACACTATAGCATCTAGTAAAGTATGATATATCAAATAAGGTATGCTCACACCTATAATATAAGATTACTATGATTTATTAATTGATTTGATTAATTTTTATTTTTGATATTTTTAATGTGGATGAAATTAAAAAATATTTCCTTGTTGTTCATGTCAAATACCATATAGAAGATAGCATGGGTTGAACTAAGTAATTTTTCTTTATGGCACTTAAAATAGGGTACTAACACATACATCAAACAAAATAAAAGGAAAGAATTTGAAACATAATGATGTCCCATACAAGCAATAGTTGCACCATGATGATGGAGGAAATAAAATAAAGTCAACAATAATAAAATCCAGTGAAAGAGGACAACAAACACTATGAAACTAGAAAAATATGTATAACAATCGTTTAAATAAAAGAAGAAAATATCAAAAGATGACAAATCATTGATGAAATCATCACTTATTGGAAAAAAATTGCCAACAAAAGAAGATCACTACTTAAAGTGGTAATTGTGACTAGTAGAATAAAGAGTCAAAATAATATCACAAAATATAAAATGATATGCCAGTAGTCAAAATATATAGAATGACACTAACATAGAATTAGAAAACAAATAGGAAAAGCAAACAAAGTGAAAATTTGGCAACAAGGTCAATCATTCAAACCAAGAAAGCATAAAAATTATATAAGCAAGACAATAAGGTTTATACATAGAAGAGTTTGACATGCATGGAATTGGTGGTTTACCCAACTCAAATCCATCTATTTTTTGTAATATTGTTTTATGTGCATACAACTCTTTGGTAGTATATGCACTAATTTATTTCTCAATAAACTTGCCCTTGTGCTTTTCATACATATTGATCTTGAGGACAAAGTCCTCAATATTGGAATTACAATGATAGATTTTCGTATTATATTGTTTGGTGATGTGAACCTTGTAGGATTTATTATGCTTAAGATCATAAATTAACCTCATCAAGAGTAGTGAATTCAACAAGACAAAATTTCTATTACTGATGATTATACTCATCATGACTCAATAAATTCTTTAAGAAAACATGTATGGATGGCAATTCAATTTCAAAAAGTAAAACATATTCCATAGACCAAAGAAAATGGGTTACCCCTATGGATGTGTAAATACTGGTGTAATACACCTACAATGCAAGATATAACTTTTAGTGTTAATCTTTCTTTGATTCTTTAACTGTATTTTTTAAAATAATTATTACTAGACTTAGGTTGACCACTCCTTTTTGGATTGTAAAGCATAAAAAAATGATGCTGAATTTTTAATTCTAAAGCCAATTCTTGCATTTCTTTATTTTTAAAAGGAATGTCATTATTTAAAATGATATTCTAAAGTAACGCACAATCTTATTAGAGATATATTTAGACATAATAAGGGATTTTTGATTAGTAAGAGGTATAGCCTCCATCCACCTTGAAAAATATTTATGGTTGTGATAATAAAATTATGACCATCAAAGGACACAAGAGATATAGGTCCAAGGTTAATACTCCAAGTGGAAAAAGGCCAAGGAGACTCAATTGAATGAAGAACTTGGATAGGGGTATGAATTTCATCTTTATAGAATTAACATTTGGCATTAGCTTCCATTAAGGCTATAAGTTACCCATCATTAAAATTTTATAAGTCATGGAGTAGCCACTAACATGTCCACCATAGTCCATTATTTTAGGTCTAAGGTGTAGACCAATTGGTTCATCCAAATCCCATAATGGGGACGAAGGTCCAAGGTTCAAATCTCGGGCCTCGTCGAACTAAACGCTTGTCCCTTTCCTGGTGCTTTCAGCAGCGTAAAAGGTTTAAAATTATTGTGGCATGGTGGTTATAGGGGTGATCTACGCAAAGATCTATGTGGCGGCTTCTAGGGCGGATAGCATAAAATACTATGGCAACCATAAAATTTGGACTGCCTGCCCGGATTCATGGCGACTACCGATTACCCCATGTTAAAAAAAAAAAAAAACATGTCCACCATAGTCACCATTGTGGATATTAAATAGGGATTTAACAAATCCAACAAAAATAAAAGCTAGTGAAAGAGGACAACAAACACTATGTAACTAGAAAATATGTATAACAATCACTCAAGTGAAAGAAGGTCAAAGGACAATATATTATCAATGAAATAATCAATTATTAGATCAAAATCACCAAAAAAATATCACTACTTATAGTGGTAATTATGATTAGTAGAATAAAAATTCAAAATAACATCACAAAATATAAAATGACATGCTAATAGTCAAGAATATATAGGAAGACCAATTTTTTGTGCCTTTAGGAGGGGCCTCTGCGTTGCTTGTTGTTGTGATCCTGATGGACTTCCTCATATGGTTATGTGAAGTTGTTCATTGGTGATGTTGAAGATTTTCTAGTATTTCTTGCTATATATTTTTGGTCTGGGATGACCTGTGCTAAACACCTGCAAATGGTTCACCCCATGGCTCCTTCCTTTTGGGTTCCCTAGGAACTTTTCCATCTCTTTCCCATGGCTTGTTGTTCTATATTTTTTGCGTCCTTTGCTTCTGCTAGAATCTTTGTAGTTTCCTCATTGCAAGGGGATTTCATGGCCTGTGGAAATACCTAGCTTGTTGTTCCAAATTTTTAGGCTTGTGCTGTCCCAATTCCCTGGCACTTCCCTCGCCCTTCCTTCTTGGTTGGTTGGTGTTGCAGATAATATCCTTGGTGTGGGAGGTCACTGATCCATATTTATACCCTTTTCCATACCTTTTTGTGGGGTTCTTTTAGTTTCCTTTGTTCTGGGACTTCCCTGGGATCTGCTCCATCCTACTATTTAGGGTGGTTTTCTATTTTGCAGGTCTAGTTTTCTGATATTTCCTTATAGGTTTCTAGTTTTTCCATGCACAGGACTGTATTTTTTGTATTTTCCCTTATTTTGAGGGTATTCTCTCTTTCCCTCTCATGGGTGGTTCAATTTTGTGTCTAGGTAGGAGTGTTCAAAATTAAAATTTCCCCGCTTCTTCCTTTTCCTGCTTAGCAGGTTGTTCAAACTCGTGGTTGGGTGGGACATCCTTTTTTCTTGCTTCAGGCACAATTTGTTTTACAGATTTCCTGATGTTCTTCCTGATGGTTTTCCTTAAGCCTTTCCTTAGGCTTTTCCTTGAGTGTTTCCTCTAGCCTTTCCAGTGGCCTTGTCTATGGCCTTTCCTACGACATTGATTGTGGTCTACTGACCTGTTGTAATAAGGTTTTGGGGCCCTTTCAAAACCCCTTTTAATGAAATTTTAACTTACCAAAAAAAAATATAGGAATAAAATTGATATAATTTGAAAGTAAATAAGCAAAGCAAAATTTGAAAGTAAATAGGCAAAGCAAACAAAGTGAAAAAATAGGAAATAAGATCAACCATGCAAAGAAAGAAAGCATAAAAACTATATAATCAAGACAAAAAGGGTTATGCATACAAGTGTTTGTCATGCATGGAATTGGTGGTTCCCTTGACTCAAATCCATACATTGTGTTGGAAATATGAGCAAGATTTATTGTCATTAATGTCAAAGGAATACTAAGCAGATGTCAAAGGAATTTTAAGAAAATGGTTCATGGTTGATTTTCTAAGAGGCAAGAATATAATATTTAATTTAAATATTATATGGCTGAAGCATCAAAAAGAAGTAAGAAGGATAGCAAGATCATAATATTTGGGCAAAAAAAAAAAGGATGAAAATATATATCCGTTCTATTGTGGTTGAAAGAAAATAATAAGGTTATTTTGCTAAAGGTGATATTGGCAAAAGGTTTTTCTAAAAACCTAAGTTTATGTTTTATTTAAAAAGGCCCAAAGGACATTTAATATTTAGTTATAATATTTACTTTCGTTTTGAATTTAAAATAAATATAATTAAAATATTATTTTTGAAATGCAAGTCTAATTTCCTATCTGCCAACATGACGGTAAATGTCTTTGAAAGATATATTAATAAATCCTAAATCTAAGGCTTGTGGTGGTAATTTTGAAAATTTGTGTATTGGTTGTGCTCATCGATGGAACACAAAAGTGAAAGGATAAAATTTGCGTAGTTCTAACACCAAGGAGAAGAAGGCATAAAGAAGAGCAACACTAAAATCGTAGCACCATCCGGACGGCTAGCCTAGATGGCAATAGGCTTGGTTTCTAAGTTACAGTAGAGGGAAGGTCTCGGGTTCAAGACTTTGTGGTAGCAAAAGGAGGAAGCTTTTAATTTTTAAAAGCTTTGGCAAAATTTTTGGGAATAAGTGTGCGCAAGCACACTTAGGTCCCACATGAGTGCCTAGCTCATGCGATAGTGGAAGCCACAACTAGGGCACCAGTGTGGGTTCAATTCTCACCAAGGGCAAAAGGTACTTAAATTTTTTAATTTAATTGTTTGTCCTAAGGTTTTTTGGCATGAGCATTTAGGGAGGTATAAGGTTTATGAAAATATTTTTTTTATTGTGATTCTTGTGATTAAAGTGGTGAAAGGAGTAATAAGGCTTAAGAAGAGTTTGGATATTATTTTGAAATAAAGTCTTATTGGGTTTGATAATTAAAAAGAGTAATAAGGTGTAATTGAGATCTAATGCTTTCGTATTGTGAGAATAATTTGTGAGGAAATTATTGGTTAAAGTTTTGAGATGGTTCTTGCTAACTAACCTTTAATATTGGCAAAAGAATAATTGTGATTGAGATAGGTTTTATAAGGTCAATTCTTCATCAAACAAAAGGTATGGGTACATCTTCCTTGTGAGTGATTGTTGGATGTTGTAAATGCTAAGTTGGAGAGAAAATGGTTGTTTGAAAAGCATTGTTGAGTTTGATTGTTAAAGATTTTTTTGGGTGAAAATTTATAGTAAAAACCTTGTTTGATAAGCATTGTTGAATATGATTTTTGAGAAAGCTTGAGTGATAACTTGTGAACTATATTGAACTAGGGTTTAGAAAAATATCATGAGTATCATTGTTATGTGAGATTGTTTGATAAGAATTGTTGGAAATAATTGAGTGTTCATAAACTTGGACTAGGGTTTGTAAGCAAGGAGTTTTTCATTGAGTGATTGATTGAGTGGAGTTGATTGAGCCTAGTCAAGTGGAAGTGTTGAAGTGATAGTTCTAATTCTATGAAACAAATTGTTCTATATTCTAAATTAGTTTAAGAAAGAGATTGAAAGTGATTGAGTGTGAAGCATATTGAGTCTCTAACAATTCTCTATATTTTTCTATGATTAAGAAAGAGAGATTGAAAGTGATTGAGCATTGTTGTGGGTGTGAAGCATATTGAGTCTCTAATAATTCTCTATATGTTTTTGTGAGATTGGACAAGTTCTAGTGAGGACTTTTTGAGTATATTTGAGTTAAGTATTGGTGAAGACTTTTTGAGTAGATTGGACAAGTTCTAGTGAGGAATTTTTGAGTATATTGGACAAGTTCTAAGAAGGACTTGTGGATAGATTAGTGTGAGCTTTTGTAGAAGCTTACAATGTAGATTTGAGATAAGTCTTTGAGAAGACTTGTGAGCAGAGTTGATTGATTGATTTGTTCAAACCTTGAGTTAAGGTTTGGGGCAGATCTAGCAAAGTTGATTTGTGGTTGAGTCAAGTTTTATGTTAAGGCTTGAGGATAGATTTGAGAAAATATTTTGGTGTAGATTTTATGATAGGTTTGTGCCAGACCAGAGATAAATAATGAGAAAATTTGTGCTAGATTGAAGGACTGTGTTTAGTGCAGATTTGAGGACAAATATTGAGAAAATTTGTGCTAGACCAAAGGACTATGTTTAGTTCAAATTTGGAGATAGAGATTGAGTATATTTATGCTATACTAAAGGATTGTGTTTAGTATAGATCATAGACAGAGATTAAGCAAATTTGTGCTAGACCGAAGGACTATATTTAGTACAGATTTGAGATAGAGCTAAGAGTAAGCTTTGGAAGTGATAAAGTATAGAGGATGATAGTCTCTAGTGGATGGATGTCCATTAGCCATAGCAGTGAATATAGGTCTTCTAAGTAAGGATAGGAGTCTTTAGTGGATAGAGATCCATTAGCCAGTGCAGTGGAGGTAGTAGTTCTTCTAGAATTTCACCAGCTAGAGTGGAGGAGAAAGGAGTTCTCCTATGGATAGAGATCCACAAACTAGCTAAGGAGATTGGTGTCTCCTGTGGATAAAGAACCATGAACTTTATTAGGGGATTGGTGTCTCCTTTGGACATAGGCCCATAAACATTGTAATAGGGAATGATTTTCCAAGAGATTTATTGAGAAAATTTTAGTGAAATATTTTCTCTATGGAGTAGTCCACATTGGGTGAACCACATTAAATTGGTGTCTCAATTGTGTATGGTGATTTATGCATTGCTTTGATTACTATTGTTGATTTTTCCACTGATATATTGCATAATATTGATTGGGAAAGAAAAGTAAAAAGTTTTCTTATACTGTTCATCCCCCCCCTCTCAGTATAAGCTTGTGTTCTTCACATTGTTTATAAATCTATTGTCTTATATCCATACTACTTATTGATAATATATGGACTAAGCTATTTTTTAATAAACTTACTCTTGTTATTTTTATGCATAACAATATTGAGTAGAAGGTCTTAAATATTGAAATTATAATGATAGATTTTTTTATTATATTATTTTACAATGTGACTCTTGTAGTATTTATTATACTCAAGAGCACAAAGGCTCCTCTCATCAAGAGTAGTGAGTTTTACAAGACGAAATTCCCAATACTGATGATGATAATAATGATGATTTAATAAATTATTTTAAATAACATGCAAGAATGGAAATCCAATTTCAATTAGTAAAACATATTTAGTACTATAGACCAAAGAAAAGGGGTTGCTCCTTTGGATGTGTAAATACTAGTATAGTAAACCTACAATGTAAGATATAACTTTAAGTGTTAACATTTATTTGATTCTTTAACTATGTTTAAAAAAAAAATAACCAAAAATTTATTGTTATACCTAGCTTGACCATTCCCTTTTGGATAGTCAGGCATTAAAAGTGATGCTGAATTTTTATTCTAAAATCAATTCTTGCATTTCTTTATTTTTAAAAGGAGTACCATTATTTGAAATGATAATACTAGGGACACTAAAGTAAAACACAATCTAATTAAAGATATATTTAGAAAAAATGAGGTATGTTTTATTAGTAATAGGAACAGACTCCATCCACATTGTAAAATAATTATGTTTGTGATAATAAATGTATGCCCACCAGCGGACATAGGAGATATAGGTCCTACAAGGTTAAGACTCTAACTAGAAAAAAGGCCAAGGAGACTCAATTGTATGAAGTACCTAAGTAGGGGCATGAATTTTATATTTATAGAATTAACATTCATCACATGATTTAACATAGTTATTAGCATTAGCTTCCAAGTAATCCATACTTAAAATTTTGTAAATCATGGAGAGAAAAGGGTTGTTTGATAAGCATTGTTGAGTTTGATTGTTAAAGGTTTTTCTGAGTGAAAAACGATGGTAAAAACCTTGTTTGATAAGCATTGTTGAGTATGATTTTTGAGAAATCTTGAGTGAAAACTTGTGAACTATCTTGAACTAGGATTTAGACAAGATCATGAGTATCATTGTTATGTGAGATTTTTTTATAAGCATTGTTGGAGATAATTGAGTGAGTGGTCATATACTTGGACTAGGGTTTGTAAGCAAGGATTTTTTCATTGAGTGATTGATTGAATGGATTTGATTGAGCCTAGTCAAGTGGAAGTGTTGAAGTGATAGTTCTAATTCTGTGAAACAAATTGTTCTATATTCTAAATTAATTTAAGAAAGAGATTGAAAGTGATTGAGTGTGAAGCATATTGAGTCTCTAAAAAATCTTTATATTTTTCTATAATTAAGAAAGAGAGATTGAAAGTAATTGAGCATTGTTGTGAGTGTGAAGCATATTGAGTCTCTAACAATTCTCTATATGTTTATGTGATATTGGATAAGTTCTAGTGAGTACTTGTTGAGTAGATTTGAGGTAAGTCTTGGTGAAGACTTGTTGAGCATATTGGACAAGTTCTAGTGAGGACTTGTTGAGAAAATTGGACAATTTATAGAGAGGACTTGTGGATAGATTAGTGTGAGTTTTTTTAGAAGCTTACAAGGTAGATTTGAGACAAGTCTTTGAGAAGACTTGTGAGCATATTTGATTGATTGATTTGTTCAAACCTTGAGTTAAGGTTTGGGGTAGATCTAGAAGAGTTGATTTGTGATTGAGTCAAGCTTTATGTTAAGGCTTGAGGAAATATTTGAGGGTAGATTTTGGTGTAGAATTAAGGATAGGTTTGTGCCATACCAGAGACAAATATTGAGCATATTTGTGCTAGACCAAAGGACTATTTTTAGTGTAGATGTTAGGATAGAGATTGAGCAAATTTGTGCTAGACCAAAGGACTATGTTTAGTGCATATTTAGAGATAGATATTGAGAATATTTGTGCTAGAATGAAGGAATATGTTTAGTTCAGATCAAAGATAGATATTGAGAATATTTGTGCTAGACTGAAGGACTGTATTTAGTGTATATTTGAGATAGAACTGAGAGTAAGCTTTGGAGGCGACAGAGTATAGAGTACAATAGTCTCTAGTGGATAGAGGTCCATTAGCCATAGTAGTGAATATAGGTCTTCTGATTGAGGTTAAGAGTCTTCAGTGGATAGAGACCCTTTAGCTAGTGTAGTGGAGGTAGTAGTTCTTATATAATATCACTAGCCAGAGCAGAGGAGAAAGGAGTTCTCATGTGGATAGATATCCACAAACTAGCTAATGAGATTGGTGTATCCTATGGATAGAGATCCACAAACTTGGTTAGGATATTGGTGTCTTCTTTGGACAGAGTTCCATAAAAATTGTAATAGGGAAAGTTTTTCCAAGAGATTTGTTAAGAAAATTTTAGTGAAAGATTTTCTCCATTGAGTAGTCCACATTGGGTAAACCATATTAAATTGGTGTCTCAATTGTGTATGGTGATTTGTGCATTGCTTTGATTACTGATTTTGATTTTTCCAATGATATATTGCATAATATTGATTAGAAAAGAAAATTAAAAAGTGGTCTTATATTGTTCACCCCCCTCTCAATATAAGCTTGTGTTCTTCACATTGTTTATAAATTTATTATCTTATATCCATACTACTCATTGACAATATATGGACTAAGCTATTTCTCAATAAACTTACCCTTGTTATTTTTATGCATATCAATATTGAATACAAGGTCTTCAATATTGAAATTATAATGATAGATTTTCTTATTATATTGTTTTGCAATGTGACTCTTGTAGGAATTATTATACTCAAGAGCACAAAGGCTCCTCTCATCAAGAGTAGTGAGTTTTACAAGACAAAATTCCCAATACTGATGATGATAATAATGATGATTTAATAAATTATTTTAAATAACATGCAAGAATGGAAATTCAATCTCAATTAGTAAAACATATTTAGTACTATAGACCAAAGAAAAGGGGTTGCCCCTTTGGATGTATAAATACTAGTATAGTAAACCTACAATGCAAGATATAACTTTAAGTGTTAGTATTTCTTTGATTATTTAACTATGTTTTTCAAAAAAATTAACCAAAACTTTATTGTTATACCTAGCTTGACCATTCCCTTTTATATAGTGAGGCATAAAAAGTGATGCTGAATTTTTATTCTAAAATCAATTCTTGCATTTCTTTATTTTTAAAAGGAGTACCATTATTTGAAATGATAATATAGGGGACACTCAAGTAAAATACAATCTAAGATATATTTAAACAATATGAGGGATGTTTTATTAGTAAGAGGAATAGCCTCCATACACATTGTAAAATATTTATGTTTGTGATAATAAATGTGTGTCCACCAGCGGACATAGGAGATATAGGTCCTACAAGGTTAAGACTCTAAGTGGAAAAAGGCTAAGGAGACTCAATTGTATGAAGTACCTAAGTAGGGGTATGAATTTTATATTTATAGAATTAACATTCATCACATGATATAACATAGTTATTAGCATTAGCTTCCAAGTAATCCATCCTTAAAATTTTGTAAATCATGGAATAGTCATTAAATTATCCACGAAATACACCATTATGGATATCAAAGAGAGATTTATAAACATCAACCTTAATAAGGCATCATAAGATAAAACCATCATGATTTATATAGTATAAGGCTCCATAAACAACCTCATATTATAAATCTCTCCTATAGATGTGATCTCTCTACCTAGCATTAACCTTGGGTGGGTGGGTTTGATTATCAAGGAAATACATGATATTCTCATAACAAGGGTCTTCTAAAAGAATGTGGCTGTCAATAACATTAATCTCGATTGCATGCACACCTATCAAGCCATTAGTTATAGAAATAATAGTATTGGAAATATGTTGAATATTTTCCATGTTATTCAGGTTCGGGCTATTTTTAGACAAGCTATTTATAGACATGTTATTTATAGACAAGCTATTTATAGACATGTACTGGACACTCCAAATGTTTTTAGGGTTTAAGCTATTTTTTACATAGGTTATTTTTAGTTGTGCTATTTTTAGACCCATATGGGCTTTTAGGGTTCTATATTTGAACCCTTGCATTATTCACCCATGATATTGTAAAAATCCATTCATGTGCTTTTGTTATATATATCACACTTGCATGAGATTTTTGAGAGATAAAAGGAGAATATTATTGCATTGGAAACAGTCAAGTTAATGCAATAATAAAATAATACCATGATATTGTAAAAATCCATGCATGTGATTTTTTTATATATATCGCACTTGCATGAGGATTTAATAGAGATAAAAGGAGAATATTATTGCATTAGATATGGTCAAGTTAATGCAATAATAAAATAATACCATGATATTGTAAAAATTCATGCATGTGCTTTATATATATATATATATATATATATATATATATATATATATATATATATATAATATATATATATATTGCACTTGCATAAGGGTTTGATAAGACAGAGAGAGACAGAGAGAGAATATTATTGTATTGGAGATGATGAAGTTAATACAATAATAATACTATGCTAGTTTTTCCTGGTTGAGGGTTTCCAAGATAAATATTGTGTAATGTGTGAATCTATTATCTTCTTCTTTTGATTATGTTATTACTATTTTTTAGTTTTAATTTTATTGGGGCTATTAATTTCTCTTCATTTGGTATCATATCCAGGTCTTATCTTTGTTTGAGAAGTAAGGGTTTCAACCCGATGATAAATTAATTCTTGAGTGAGAGTCGTACGTGACAGGATCAAGGAAAAAGGAGAAATATGGGAAGCATGCAAATAGAGATTGAAAAAATTAATGGAAAGAATTTTGAGTTGTGAAAATTCAAGATGGAAGATCTATAGGTTGATAGAGATCAATGGATTGCGGTATCATAATCAAAACCAAATGCAATAACAGATGAGGATTGGCTAAAAATTGATAAGAAGGCAAAGAGATCTATCAGATTATGCTTATTTGATTTGGTATTATTGAATGTATCTACAGAGACCAAGAAAAATTTATTTGATTTGATAAAGTCACTAGTAAATAAACTCTTTCTACGAAAGAAGTTGTATTCACTTTGGATGAATGATGGTGACTCTATGGTTGAACATTTGAATGATTTTAATACTGTGGTAAGTCAATTAATGTCTATAGAAGTAAAATGGATGAAGAGAAAAAATGTATTACTTTGCTTTGTTCATTACCTGATTCATGGGATAACCTTGTTATGGCTATCACCAATACTACATCTACATTGAAAGTAGAGGATATAGTAAGAACTTTGCTATCTGAGGAGATGAGATGAAAATATTCTAAGGATTATCATCAAAAGGAAGCCTTTATGGTGAGAGGTCCTTATCAAGAAAGAATCAAAAAGAAATCAGGAGAAAATAAATCAAAATCAAGGGGTAAATATGTTGCCCCGAAAAAGAGAAAATGTTGGAATTGTGGTAAAGTAGGGCATTATAAAAAATACTGCAGATCTAACAAGGCTTATAATGATCGATCATCTTATGAAGGAACTTCTACAGAAATGAAGACCACAAATGAAGATTCAGGGGACTTATTCTTGGTTGCAACATGATCAAGTGAATGCCTTGACTCATGGTTGATTGACTCAAGTGCTTCTTTTCATATAACTCGTCATAGGGAGGTGTTCATTGAATATGAAAATATAGATGGAGGTAAAGTATTATTGGGAGACAATTTGACATATAAAATAATAGGTCGAGGAAGATTCAAGTTGAGGCTAAAATATGGAAGAATTAAAACCCTTCCTGGTGTGTTGCATATTCTAGGTTTGGCAAGGAATTTGATATATATGAGTAAGATGAATGATGCAGGTGTGAATGTGGTATTTAATAAGGATAGTTGCAATATGGTTCATGGATATTTGGTGTTGTCAAGGGGAGTTTGTATAGGAAATTTATTCAAACTTGAGGCTAGAACTGTAAGTATTAATTGCAATAACACTTTAGTTGTACAGGAAAATAATATGGTTGAAATGGCTCTGAGTATTCCTACAGTAAATACAATGTTGTGGCATCAACGCATGGGACATATTGGTGAGAAAGGACTTTGTACCTTGAAAATGAAAGGTATGGCTGAAAGAATTTATGATTTCCCATTAACTTTTGATTTTTGTGAGCACTATGTTTTTGAGAAACAAACTAGATTCAAGTTTCCAAGTAGTGCTACAATATCTGAAGTAATTCTACATCTAGTTCATAGTGATGTGTTTGGACTTGCAAAAGTACCATAATTAGGTAAATTTATCTATTTTTTTACATTTATAGATGACTTCTCAAGAAAGACATGGGTATATTTTCTATGGAACAAATATGAGATTTTTAATAAATTTAAATAGTTTAAGGCTCTTGTAGAAAATTGGATAGAGAAAAAGATAAAGGTTTTGATAAGTGATAATGGTGGTGAGTATTGCTCTAATGAATTTGAGAAATTTTACAAGGACTGTGGAATAGAAAGGTAGAGAACAACTCCGTATAATCCACAACATAATGGTGTTGCAGAATGGATGAATAGGACATTGATGGATAAGGCTAGAAGTATGTTAAGTGGTGCAGGGTTAGAAAAGAAGTTCTGGGCAGAAGCTATGTTAATAGCTTGTTATCTCATCAATAGATCTCCTACCTCAGCTTTGGTGGACAAGACTCCATAGGAAGTATGGACTGGTAAGAAACCCTCTCTTAGACATCTAAGGTTTTTTGGTTGTGATTCTTATATGTATGTCCCAAAAGATAAAAGGACTAAGCTAGACTATAAATCTGAAAAAATGCATATTTGTGGGTTATAGTACTAGTGTTAAAAAATATAAGTTTTGGAACCCAAAAATACAGAAGGTTTTTTACATTCATAATGTGATCTTTAGAAAAACAAAAGGGGTTTTAAAACAGGAAATGCAACTAAGTAAAGAACCAAAAATAGTGCAGGTAAAATTGGAACAGGAAGAAGAATCAGTTGGTCAAAAGTTATTTGTTGAACAGTGTCCTAAAATAGACGAGGAAATTGAATAAATGCATCTTGTTCCTTATGCTAGTGTTGTAGGTAGTTTGATGTGTGCAATGGTCTATACTAGACCTGATATTGCACATGCAGTGGGAGTAGTGAGCAGATATATGTCAAATCCAAGAAAGGAACATTGGACTACTGTGAAGAGGATCTTCAGATACTTACGTGGAACTACAGATTATGCTATCAGTTATGGAGTAAATTTTGAAGGTAATAATACTATAAATATACAAGGGTTTATGGATGTTGACTGGGCTGGAGATCTTGATAAGAGAAGATCCACAAGTGCTTATGTTTTTAGGCTGTTTGGAGGGGCAATAAGTTGGATGAGTAAAAAGCAACCAGTTGTTGCTTTATCCACTACAGAAGCAGAGTACATTGTAGCAACTCATA
The DNA here is from genome assembly GCA_028583015.1 of Wollemia nobilis. Lineage (NCBI taxonomy): Eukaryota > Viridiplantae > Streptophyta > Pinopsida > Araucariales > Araucariaceae > Wollemia > Wollemia nobilis. The sequence continues at coordinate 12,634,269 of JAQPPZ010002930.1, forward strand.
CCAGTAAAGAAGCAGTGTGGCTACAAAGGTTATGTTCAACAGTTGGCATTAAATAGAAGGCTATGAGAATTAACAGTGACAGTCAAAGTGCAATATTTTTGGTCAATAATCCTAATTTTCATGATCGATCAAAACATATTGATATCAAGTACCATTTGTGAGGAATATGATTGAAGAGAACTGGGTGATATTAGAGAAATTTGACACAGAGAAGAATATTGTTGATTCGTTAACAAAGGTTGTACCTACTCAAAAATTTTCTTGGTGTAGAAGATCTATGGGTATGGTTACCCTTGACAGTTGACAATGGCAGTTTTTGGCCCCTATGGAAATTATTCAACAAGTGGGAGAATGTTGGAAATATGTTGAATATTTTCCATGTTATTCAGGTTCGGGCTATTTTTAGAATTATAGACATGCTATTTATAGTCAAGCTATTTATAGACATGTACTGGACACTCCAAATGTTTTTAGGATTTAAGATATTTTTTAGATAGGCTATTTTTAGCTGTGCTATTTTTAGACCCATATGGGCTTTTAGGGTTACTATATTTGAACCCTTGCATTATTTACCCATGATATTGTAAACATCCATGCATGTGTTTTTGTTATATATATCACACTTGCATGAGGGAGATAAAAGGAGAATATTATTGCATTGGAAATGGTCAAGTTAATGCAATAATAAAATAATACCATGATATTATAAAAATCCATGCATGTGCTTTTTTATATATGTCACACTTGCATGAGGATTTAATAGAGATAAAATGAGAACATTATTTCATTGAAGACGGTCAAGTTAATGCAATAATAAAATAATACCATGATATTGTAAAAATCCATGCATGTGCTTTTGTTATATATATTGCACTTTCATAAGGGTTTTATGAGACAGAGAGAGACAGAGAGAGAATTTTAGATGGTGAAGTTAATACAATAATAATACTGTGCTAGTTTTTCCCGATTGAGGGTTTCCAAGATAAATATTGTGTAATGTGTGAATCTGTTATCTTCTTATTTTGATTTTGTTATTACTACTTTTCAGTTTTAAGTTTATTGGGGTTGTTAATTTCTCTTCAAATAGGTTTCTCATGTTCTTTTAATATAAAAAATTTAAATGATATTCTCATATCATATGAATTTACAAGCCAAAGCAGCTAGACAACTAGTCTTAGTATTTTTCCCCCATCGATAATGACTAATGCAAAAGGAATCAAAAGAAAATTTAATTTTTTATCCACTTGATGGTAAGGGGTTAGACATAATGCTTTGAAAATATATTCACCTAATATATATAAAACCAAAATTTATGAATTCCCTAGCACTTTTATGTGTTGATCATTCATGTTTTGACCATCTAGGAGCCCTAAAATTAAAGTATTATATTTTACAACATTGTTGGTAATGCAAAAATACCTTATGAATAGCTAGGCCAATAGGATACTTGAGAAGAATGTATTCCCCTACACCAAACTTATTTTTAGCACCATGAAAGTGAAAGGCCCAAGTGTCAAGATGAAGGTACTCTTTAGGTTCTATGGTATGAGAATATGTGTCTTTCCTATCCTTATGTTTGGATTTATAATAGCTCTTATTAGCATGATATACCTACTATATTAGAAAATTTATACCTAATATGGCATTTAAAGTTTAAAGTTTATTGATTGAGAAAATAAACTTTAAATGCCATATTAGGTATAAATTTTCTAATAGCTCTAAGCTTCCCAAAGAAATATTTGATATCTTTAATAGTACATGGGAATGTATATCATCGATGGCCTTTATTGTATCATGGTTCATATCTATGCCCATATGAGACACCATGAAGCCTGAAACCTTACCACTAGTAACACCAAACACATATTTATTTGGGTTAAGTCTAACCTAGTAGTGGAATAATCACTCAAAAATAACATGCATGTTAGTGAGGTGGTCAACCATTTTTTATTCTTAAACAAAAATATCATCAACGTAATATTCTACTATATTTCCAATAAAATCATGAAAAACTCTTATCATAGCCTAATGATATGTTGGTCCAATGTTATTTAATACAAATGGAATGAAAACGTAGTATAATGTGCTCTAGGAAATGGTAAAATGTGTTAATGGTAATACAAATTTGGTTATACCTTGAGTAGCAATCCATAAGGGACAACATCTCATACCCCATACTATAGTTAACAATATCATCAATGGAAGGTAGAGAAAATTTATTCTTAGGATAGGCTATATTTATGTTTCTAAAATGATAGAAAATATAGATAAAATTATTCTTCCTTTTTATCATATTAGACACCCATCATAAATAATAAACTAGTCTTATAAAGGTAGCATGTAATAGTTTCTAAATTTCTATTTTGTAAAGGTCTTGAATGAAAAGGGAGAACGTCCTTTGATTTTATTGGATGGGAGTTGCATCCTCCTAAGTGATGATGTTGTGGAAATCAAGTTCCTCATCCATTCCAATCACATCAAATTTTCCTAGGAAAAGATCACTATGTCCCTTAAGTAGAGTAGTAAACATGGTCTATTCATATTTAGATAGGCTAGTTCCAAACTATTCATGGAATCTCAAGGGAACATATTTTAATATTTATGGTAGGCTTAACATTCATGAAATTATGTTATTCAAAGTGATTTTTTGCAGAAGGAATTTTCTCAAATTTAGAATTGATCCCAACCTATCAAACACAATCAAACCACTTATGTTGATCCAACATAGAATTGGGTTTTTGAGAAACCCTTTCGTATGATACTATTAGGGTAGTTATCCTCTCTAGTATATAAAAATTCAAGAATGGCTTAATTATTAGGCAAGGAGGGGATGAAGAGTACATTACTTAGAATTTCAAAAGCATATTAAATCTTATTTCTTTTTCCTTTCAATCAAAAGAATATTTGGGCATGTGTCTAAAAATTATGGAATATAGGGATATGAGGACCAAGATATGACTTCAAACATCTATAATATTTCATCAAGGCATCCATGACTATCCTGGCCTTGAACTTGGGAGAGAAATTTTCTTCAATGAGATGTCTAGCTAGACAAGAGGGTGTAGGATCAATTAGTTTATCAATATGTATGACCATAAAGGTGTGCACCCGATATTGTAATTGCGTAAAATGAAACAAAATGAACATTCACACAAAAATTGACAAATACAAAAGCAATAAAATGAAATGCATATTTATTCCTCTTTGAATCAATTCATGTTTTACAAATGAATCCCTCTTAGGGATACCCTTTTTGATACACAATTACAGTGTTACAATCCTCTCAGAGATAAAATACACTTTTCAAGCCTTTAAGGTGACACAAACTGCTCTAGGGTGGAGTTGACCCTTTTCTTCGTGATGAGGAAGGAATTGGATGATTGCATATCCTTCGAAACTACTTTCCTACAATAAAGAAACAACACAAAAGCATCAAACAAATAGGCAGCCTCTCATGATGAGGCCCTTTGAGGAAAATATGCATAAAGATGCTATAACAACTATGAAATAAAGAAAATGAGTAAAACATATTAAACTTATGCAAGAATCATAAATATTGTTATAAACATGAAATCAAGAAGTGAAGCTATCTATCTACTTGATCAATTACATAAAATTAAGCACGTTATAATGAAAAGAATCCATTAATGTCCTACTTGTTGTAATGAAAATAAGATTGATTAAACCCTAAATATACCAGTCAGATTGTCTCTAATCATGAATTAACCCACTAAAATGATTAATCTAACCTAATTAAGCATAATGGAAAGAAAATAGTAAGGATATCTATCACCTATTGCAAACCACAGCTCAGATGAGCGGTCTGCACTCTAAACCGTGATTTTCAGTCGTGGCTAGAAATCAAGAGTTTTTCCCTCAGAATCTAGGGCTATGGGCTTGATATTCCTTGTCCAATTGATGTTCAAGTTTTGCCTTGATGTCCTCTAACTGGATTGTCAATTGAATTCCACAATTGGGCCTTCGTTTGCCTGAATTAGCGTTTCTTGGAATTCTAGCTCCTTAGGGCATCCATGGCACAAATTGACATGGTGCTTGGAGAATACGTCAAAAATATTTTATTAAAGTTGTAGCAGAATAAGTACATAGGAGAAATCTAGGATCACATTTTCAGGGGTGGCCTATATATTTATAAGATATGCAACCATCCCTATTACAAATCAGAAATGAATCACTTGTTTGATTCTATTTTACAACAATATGCATGAATAAAGGGAATCGGGTAAGATATCAAGCTTTAGACTATTTCAACGTATTTTGTTTTATCAAATACGTATGATATTTGTTTTACTTGATTTACATAGATATTTACATAATAGCTAAAAAATAGATAACTAATCATCTTTGATATTGTCCCTGGTCTGGATTCAATGTTGAAACTCCATCCGCATCTTTTATTGAAATTGCATTATGTTTTACCAAAAATAGAGTCGTGCTGGAATTCAACTTCAATGGAAATCAAGCGCCTTATCGGTAGAAGTCAAGAAGCAGGCACCAAGATGGGATTTAGGTACCTAAAAATAATTAGGCACCTGTCAATCAAGAATCAAATGGAAATTGGGCACCCATAAATCAAGCACCAAATAGGATTTGGGCACTTCAATGGGAATCGAGTGCCTAACTTAGCGCTTCACACCAGTGTATTGTAGATTTTTTACCTTCATGCAATTGAAAGTGTCAGGTCCGAGTGGGACCTCGATGTAAACATATTAAAACACAACAAATTCTACGAAATCTACTCAAAATGCACTCAGAAACAAATATTAAATATCATGTAAAATAAACTCTTAAACATATATAAAATTCTCATAAAACATATATATCTACAAAAATAAGTATCGTAGTTCATACGGAAAGTATTACAAAAATGAGCATTTTCAGGGCTAATCATCCCCCATGCTTAAGGTTTGGCACATCCTTGTGCCAATTTGTACTGGTAATTACCAGTTTTATTTACAACCTTCCAATAAGCCCTAACTATTTCTTTCCTATTTTTTGTAGTGACCTTTGCTTTTTCTTTGTATTTGGACTTTCGTCCCTTTGGTGCTTTGGGAGTGGCTGCATCCTATTTCTACTATTTTTGTGCTTACTGCACCGAACTAGCTAACTTGGACCTGCTATTTTCCTTGGTTGTTCCCTTGTCCACCTCACCTTTCTCAAATTTTAAATAGTAACCAGTAAAACTAGTGGCATCCTTCTAGAATGTAGGCTCAACCATCTTCCAGTATTCATGGTGAATGGGTAAATGGTCTCCCACAGGTACTGCAGATTCATCCCCAAATGGGATGTTGGACTTCTTAGCAACCTTGGTTATGGTCAAATCATCCCCCATTGGGTCGAGTGCAACATTAGACTTAACCTCTATTTCTTCCATTGGAGGTTTTTGCTACTTGATGCTTGATCTGCAGGTGGTACATGACCTAAAAATCCCATATTTATGAAATACTCCATTTTAGAAGGATATTTACCATCAAATCCATACAATCCCTAGAACTGATGAGGTTGGGAAAATGGAATTTTCTTGGGAGTCGTATTGGCCTTCTTTTTGGCCTCTTGTTTAGATTCCTTGAGTGCCCTCTTAGAAGCCTTTTTCCAGTTCTTTTTTCCTGCTTCTATATCTTAATATTTTTTAAATTTTTCTTTTTTTGCAACAAACAATTTTTTGGTTACCTCCCATTCTTCATCAGAATTCATGCCTGATTCCTCATCGGAATCCATGTCTGATTCCTTATTGGAATTTATACCCAATTCCTTTAATTATGCAATTCTTGCTCTAGTTTTGGGTCTTCGTTGATATGCCCTTACAGCCTTTCTCTTTGGTCTCAACTTTTTGGGGTGTATTTCAAGGTATGCTGGAATTGTTGTTGCTTCCTATTTTTCAGTAGATACAAGTTGTTGAGTCTCTTCTACCTATTTTGAGGGCTCAGGCAACTTCGTAGTTTCTTTTTGTGCAACAAATTGCTGCTCTACTGGAACTACCTTTTTCTCCTGAGGCTATTCAACCCTTTCATCTCCTTGAGAATGGTATGGCTCAACCCCTATACCCTAGTTTGGTTTTTGATCTGTAGATTGGGTAAACTCCTAAGGATTTTTAGCCTCCAAATTCCCTTCTTCACATTTTTCTAAAATTTGAGGCTCTTCAGCCTCCACTTCATCCTTCTTTTCATCTTCTTTTTCTATAGATTTTTTTGAATTCTGAGGTTCTTCAACCTCGACTACATATTCCTAATTTACCTATTTTGTAGGGTGAGATGATGAATAGGGCTACTCAAATTCCATTATAGCATCCATCCCTTGCTCATTTTTTGTGTGAGAGTGTAGGGAAGTGCTTTCAATTATAATTGTGGGGGACCTCTTATGAGATTGAGGACTTCCCTATTCAAATAAATTTTGAGCAAAAGCCATAGAGTGGTCTCCTGCCTTTGCCTCTTGGCTGACATTTTTGGCATCTAAATTCCAAGTACCAAATCATGTCACCTTCTCTTTAGAATTGGTATAGGTATTGGGCACATCCATTTCCCAATTAGTCTGAACCCCTACATCCACTTTATTTGATTGCTCGGATTCCATTGGCTTGCCCTGTAGCTATAATTCTCCTATTTGTCCTCGTAGTTTTTGAATCATTTGATACAATTTATGCATTTTTTAGTGCAGCTACTTTCCTTGACTCTTGAAATAGATTTTGTTCTTCCTTATATTTGGATTCCCAAGTGTAAGCATATTCTTTTAATAATTATAGTTGTTGTTGCAAATCCTCTATATGGTCCTCCTGTTGTAAATCTCCTGTTTGCACCTCCTATTGAGGAGTATGTCCCTTGGAAATATCCTATAAAATCTAGGCTAGATACTCTTCCCTGTTCAACTCGTCAATTTTTGCCTTATCATATGATGAGCTGGAAACCACCATAGATGTATTTGCCCTTTTTATTCTAGTTCTGGTGGAAATTGGTAAGAAATTTGGGCTTGGTAGATCATGCCTTACCTCATCATCTAACTAAGGGTTAGTTGGGGACAAATCCTGTCTTGCGTCCTCATCAAATTAAGGGAAAATAGGAGATAAGACTTGTCCTACTTCCCATGTATTTTCCTCAAGTAGGGATGTAAGTGCCATATCTGCTTTCTCTATAATCATATCAACCAACTATTCATTATGTTCTAGCACCTCCACTTATTCTTGTGCCCTAGGAATTTCATTATTGCCCTTAGCCTCCTCAACCATCATATTTTTGTGTGACTATGTGTATCGCACCAAGGCTAAAATTATACCATGGTGATCCAAGGCATAAATTATGCCTACTTGGTACCACCTGGCCTCATCTTTGAGTGCACATGCAAGGTAATGGGGGACATTGATATTATCCCCATGTAGTATATGGTTTAAAAATAAAAAATGATTTGAATTCAACTTGGAGTACTACTAGAACAGGTGAAGAATTGTGTGATATGATCAAAAACTACCCTCTAGAGCTTGGGGATGTGCTACTTGGGTAAACCAGTGCATGTTAGGTTCTCTATCATACTTCTAAATAATATCTATACATAGAGAGTTGGGTTATCTTCTTTGTATGTGTGCTCCCCTATTAAGGGAAGGCCCATTACTGTGGTAATATATTCTTCGATAACTAGGATTTTCAGTCCCCACATGTGAACAACCCCATCCCTCATGGATGCTGCAAACTCCTTAGCTACCCCTACATCTTGGCCCTAACTGACCAATCAAAAGTACTCCATCCAACCTATAGCATAAAATTGTGCTTGGATGTTCCATAAATACCTAAGCAGTCAGTAGGTTCACATTTCTTTAGATCATGGTTTTATACTTCCTCCCATATATTCGAACGCAAATTTCCCTTCGGCTCATGATTCACTCTACAACTATTTCACACTCTGGTTCTTCTGAGTTACGATACTTTGTAATTTTTCTCTTTACATGATAATTTATTGGTAAGTAGTTTTTTAAACCTGGTTGCTTCCTTGGATGCAGGTTGTTAACTACCATAATCATAAGTGATTACGTTTATCTATGTAAAATTTCCTTAGAGCATGTACTAGATCTTGTGTAGGTGATAACCATAAGCATTTTACCAATCAGAGCTATGACACGTAGAAAAGTTCCAAGTGGAACAATATGGGTGGATAGGATTATAATGGGGGTTGTATCGACACTTTTCCATAGACACACATGCATATAAAAATAATATAGACATAAAAAAAAAATTTAATCATGTACCTAAATTTGCTCCATGGGTGCACCATGCACAGATATTTGTGGTGCATTGTTATTGGTTGGTAGATGATGACTAGGAAAACCACAATAAAAAATGATGGTCATATTTCCCATGTGGTGAATTCCTCTCCATGTGACTAGTTCTTGATAACTGCAATATGATACATTTTAAACATCCTGTAGGGTTTGAAAACAAAGGTTAGAAAAAATAATTTTTTTGGGATGACAAACATCCCCTCCTTGAAAGTTGTTTACTGAAAAATTTTAATTTCATCCGTAACAAATTTGACTTTGTTTTTGAGTGGATTACTGACATGGCTCAGACCACTTCCCAATGCTAAAGTTTATTTTTACGAGGCACAAACACACATGAGAATAGAAAGTAGATGCCTTTTTCTATGTGGAAATTAGATGCCTTCATTTAAATCAAGGCACACAGGTGCCTAAAATAAAATGCAGGCACCTTAACAATCAGGCATCGTTCTTAACATGAAAAAAATGCACCTTTTGCTGGAAATCAGATGTCATATGTAAAGAAAAATTTATACAAAACTTAAACTTTATATATATATTATGTTCATAATATTAGGTGTCGCCTCCCAAAAAAATAGGATTCGGGTGCCATCTCCTTGGAAAAACCAGGAATCAAGCATTGGTCTACTAGAAAATGGAATGCAAGTGCCATCTCCTACTGGGAATCAGGTGCCTTGTACTACAAAAATGGGAATTAGGCATCATTTCCCTGAAATATAGGAATCAGGTGCCTTCTTTCATAAAACGTGAATCAGACAACATTTTCTCTAAAAATTTGGAAGCAGGCACCTTCTTCATCAAAAAATAAAAAATAGGTGCTTCTTCCTTATTTTAATGGCTGCTTTATATGCCCACTTATACACACTTGAGGTTGATTAGGCCTTTAGCACTTTGGTTGAAAAATAAGGACAAAATCAGCATTCACTACCCGAACCAACAGTTGGGTGTTTTATTGTCCATAAAGACCAATTCAAACATTCCTGTACATATTTAGGTATAGTTTTCCCCTTTCTAAATGGGGACAAACTACTCCTACTAAAAACAATTCTTCTAGAAATCTGAGAAGGTGCAGGTTCATTGATCATGTGCTTGTTAGGCCTAGGTTTCCGAGGTTGCCTAACTGTTGCACTCAGGGCATCGTTCCTGCAAAATAGAAATACAACTAAAAAAAATTAAAAGAATAATTGTTTTTGGGACTATGTGGACTACGTCCACATATTACTGACTCAATTTGAAATTAGAATCAACTGAGGTCTCCCCCATTCCTAATTTGGACTTCATCATGCATGTTTTAAATACATGGTATAGACGTAGGTGATGACCATTGATTATTAATGTAATGTTGTTGTTAATTATTCTGACCCTAACAGTTGCATTATTGATGATTTCAGTCACTTCATATGGTCCTATCCAATGTTTCATGAGCTTACCTTTCCTTTTCTAGAATCGGGAGTCATATAGTAATGTTCATTCTCCCACTTTGAGCTGCTTTGGCTTGGTGTGGCGATCATGCTACTTGACCCTTTGTTTTTGGATTACCTCTGTTCTTTGTAAAGTAGCAAGGTGGTATTCATCTAGCTAGTTAAGCTACTAAATTCTTTCTTTCTATACATCATCCAAGTTTATATTTATCTCTGCTATATTTCTAAGTATCTTCACTTTAAACTCTATAGGCATCATAGCATTCTTCCCATAGACTAGTTGGAATGGTGTGAAACCAGTAGTAGTCTTCCAAGTGGTCTGGTAGGTCCACACTAATTCTGGTAATCTAGTGTTACAGTCCTTCCTATGTTGTTGCACTATATTTTTCAAGATATTTTCCAACTCTCGGTTGGTTACCTCAACTTGTCCATTCACTTATGGGTGGTATGTAGTGGTTTTTTTAAGACTAATTTTATATTGTTGCATGAGTTTTTGAATCATATTTGAAGTAAATTGAGGTCCTTGATTAGTTGTGATCTCCCTTGAATATGAATACAATAAGTCTACTACAATATTCTCTTTTGAATCACGCAAAGCCTGCACTTCAACCCACTTGGTCACATAGTTAGTATAAACTAAGATAAACCTTTTACCTGTTGATTGTGGATTAATGGGTCCTACAAATTCCATCATCCATTTATCAAATGGCTTAATGTGAACATGTGGTTGGAGTTGTATATCATATCTAAGAGTATTTCTACCCATCCTATGACATTTGATCACACTGACTCACATGCTTGGCTACAGATTTGAATAGTGTAGGTCAGTAGTAACCAGCCTACAACACTTTATATGCAGTCCATTTTCCTGCAAAATGGCCACCACAAGGTTCATCATGGTAAGCCTTCAATATTTCTATTATCTCATTCTCAGCAACACACCTTCTCATGATTTGATCAAGCCCTATTTTAAATAGGCACCCATCAATCCATGAGAATTCTACACTTTTCTCAATTAAAGTTTATTTTTCATGAGCTAAAAGTGCAAGGGATACTTTACGAGTGGCTAAATAATTAGCCATATCTATGTACCATGGTATCTGTTCATTCAGAGCAAACAAATGCTTATCTAGAAATTTTTCATATGTAGTTGCATGATCTGGAGGTGTCAATCTGGATAAGAAATCAACTACCACATTGTATTTACCTAGCTTGTCTACTATTATCACATCAAACTCTTGTAGAAGCAACAACCATCTAATAATTCTGCCACTAATCCTAGGTTTTTTTGTTAGGTATCTAATAGATGAGTGATAAGTATATACAAAAACCTGATATCTAGTGATATAATGATAAAATTTATTAATAGTATGTATAACTACAAGAAATTATTTTTCTATGATAGTATAATTGAATTTAACACCTATAAGGTGTTTACTGACATAATAGATGACATAGAAATCATCACCATACTTCTATCCCAGCACTGATCCTATTGCATTGTTAGATGCATCAACATATATGTGAAAATGTATGGTCCAATTTGGACCTCTCTTTTTTTTGTAGATAAGATACTATAGCATTAATACTGGGTTTTCTAAGGTTGACCCAAAATATTTTACAAAAATTAGCCCAGGGTTGTTGATGAACATATCCTAACTAAGTATCCTATATATGTAAAATCTACATGCCACCAAATCCATTATATCCGGTAAGGCACATAGCTTGTTATCAAAAATAAACTTCACATACAACATTTTTGGTATACCTCGAGAAAACACACATGCATCATAATTACAAAAAATAAATAGACACGGATCCCTTCCTTGAGACAATGGAGAAACAAAAAGCTGTAGACACACATAGCAGAGTACTGAAAAAACTCCCATAAGCTTTGTATTGACAGTTACTCTTAATAATTCTTTGGTAATTGCTTTCTTTTGTATATGACATGCTTTGGTACCACATACTATCTTGGCCAATCAGCCTTGGAGAAGTGAACCTGCTAGCTAGATTTATGGCGATGGCTATCTGGTGGTCCACGTGGCTTTGGTTCGAAGTCTTATATTACCATTTCTTTCCTTCCCTGTGATTATCAACCAACCTCAAATTACTAAGACGACTAGGAGCCATGTTATCTAACATGTGATTGTCCCCATTAGTCTTTGTGGTATTTCTAAGCAGCATCCATGAAGACTGACAACTCAAATAATTTTTATTGTGAGTCCAATTCAAAAAAGAGACAAGAATACTCCTAGCCTTCGAACTTATAGTGTCTTCCCTATTGGTAAATTTGACTATAATTCTTGGCATTCTTGTTGAATAAGCTCCTCTACTTCACTCGGGACACCGTGTTCCCATTTGAAAATTTTGTCACCATCGACACCCAAATTTGCCAGCTTATCAGCAATTTTTTTAGCTTCTCGAAAGACATGTTGGGATTTTCTATCATGTCTTCCCTGGAAAAGGATCCTAGCCTCTTCAACAATTGTTTTAATCCTCCAAGGAGGTGTTTTCCAATTATTGAGAATATTTATAACATGCATAGAGTCTCCTTCTATGATCAAATTGCCTTTTAAGTCTTGAGTCATTTGAAGGCCTCTCCACATAGCTCTAGCTTCAGCTTCATTGTTTGTCCTTGTTCCCAAATATTCATAAAATGCAAGCATCATATTCCCATTATGATCTTGTACAATGCCACCAGCGCCTACTCTGCCAGGATTGTCCTTAGCTACTCCATTAAAATTAAGCTTAAACCAACCCGTAGGAGGTGGAGACCACTTAACATTGGCTCTGGGGTTGACTACCCTAGGCATAGACTCATCTAACAAGGTTAATCTTAAATATTTAGCAATCGTGGTCTCCTGTAGATGAGGTTTATAGCTATCAAAAGGGATAAGGTTCACATTCTCGTTGGCAAAGGATAGGATCCTGGCAATGATAGTTTGATGTGGATAAACTCATTAAATACTCTATGGTCCCTTTCTAACCACACTTGCAAAAGATAGTGATTGAGACAAATTTTCCACATGTATCTAAGTCTTTGGCTTGAAAAGGGGTAAGGTCACTGGATGAACAAATCAAGTACGATGGTTGGTTTAACTAATGAAATATTGAAGGCCTGAAAACCCCACTTAAGATAGTCAAAAAAGGGCACTCAAGGAAAATGTGATAAATGGTCTCCCAATTAGTCCTGCACAGATAACAATGATTAGTGATACAAATACCTTTACGCATCATATTAAAAATGGTTATAATTATTCCTTGGATAACCAGCAATGAAAAGACTACAATTTTTGGAATTAAATTTTTTATCCAAACTAAGTCCTTTTGGAGGACAAAATCCTCGTCATCAAGCAAAATCTTGTAAGCTGATTTAACAGTGAACTACCAATTTGGACCTCTTAGTACTGAGGCAATAATTAATTTTTCCTTTAAGGCATTAAATGCTTGTTCACATTCCTCTATCCAAAAAAACTCTATGTCCTTTGATAAAAATGTGCTCATGGATTTAGCAATTTTGCTAAAATCTGTTATAAACCTCCTATAATAACCTGTTGATCCCAGGAAACTACAAATATCCTTATGTATTTTAGGAGTAGGTAAGTTTTGGATAACTTCTATCTTCTTCCTATCTACTTTTATCCCATCTATAGAAATGTGATGTCCTAAAACTATCCCTTCCTGCATTAACATATACCATTTCTCATTGTTGAGGGATTAGTTTCCTCACACCTCTCAAGTGCTTTCTCCAAATTTTATGTCGTTGTTTCAAAATTTTCACCATATAAAATGAAATCATCCATGTATACCTCCACAGTTTCTCCAATCATGTAAGAGAAAATGCTCAAAATTGCCCTCTGGAATGTGGCAGGTGTATTGCACAGACCAAAAGGTAAAACTCGGTAAGCAAAATTCCCCCAAGGGCAATTAAATATGGTTTTATATTGATCTTCTTCCCCTATTTGAATCTGATTATATCCATTAAACCCATCCAGGAAATAAAAATACTTCTTACCTGATAAGGTGTCAAGGACCCGATCTATGAAGTGTAAATGGAAGTGGTCTTTCTTAGTTGCTTTGTTCAACAACCTATAATTTACACAAATTTACCACTTGCCATTTTTCTTGGGCACCACCACCAAAGGTGATACCCATTCACTATCTGAAAAGGGGTAAATAAACCCAACTTTGAGGAGTTTCTGCAAATCATTTTTGGAAATTTCCTTCATTTCTAGATTCATTCTTCTATGTGGTTTTCTTACTGGTTTAACCTGGTATTACAGATATATCCTATGAGTATAGGTTTCAAGAGCTATTTCTCTCATGTCCGAATAATCCCAAGCAAAGGCATCTTGATGTTTTACCAATGTTTCTTTCAATTTTATTTTGTGTTCAGTTATCAACTTGTCATCTATGTTCAACACTCTGTCAGATGCAACCTTTATTCATTTAATATGGTGGTTTTTTCCTCCAACTAATGGCAATTTAGGAGGATGACAAGAGGGTTCTCCTTGGAAAAAATTTGATATTAACCTATCCTCATCATTCTCATCTTCCAATTCATCAAGTGTCATGACAGATTGGTGTTGGAAATTTGAGTGATTTTATGTTGTCATTGGTGTCACATGGATCATTGATATCACATGGATCACATTGAGTTTAGGTGGCCAAAGCATTTCATAAGTGAGCATTTATGATATTTTGGAGAGCATGAATATATACAGGGTTTTTGTGAAAACCAAGGCAGGCAAAATAAAAGGTTTTATTTAAAACCATTGATGGCAGATTTGAAATGGGTTTTTCTTAAAACCCAGGTTGGCTTTTCATTTTGTCTAAAAATGTGCCCCCATGATGGAGATATTTAATTTTAAATATTTAAGTTTAGATTTTAAATTATTTAAAATTAAAATTAAAATTAAAATTTAATTTATAGCGTCAACGTCAAAGAAAGGAAAAGGCATAAAAATAATATTTAAATTATAGCATCGACGTCAAAGGAAAGGAAGAGGACATATATATATATATGCCCAAAGTTTAGATTTATTTCTCTAAGTGCTTGATTTGATATTTGGATTCGAATGGTAAAAGAGCCTGCGCATCATGTGTCGAAGTGTGTGTGAAAAGAGTTTTAAAGGCCTACGATTTTTGCATTCATTGAAGAGACTATTGTGGAGTAAGGAAAAACGTATAGGTCTCTTTGGCCTAGTGGTTTGTGTGTCATGTGTTACACAAGAGGTCCTGCAATCGATTCTCGTTGAAGGTGTTTTGCTGTGCTGAAATGTGTGAAGCGCATTTTGTTTTCGAAGGGCACAAATATTCGCGGTATAAGGTTTTATTGTATGCTCCTTTTGAGCACGTAAGGGTGTGTGGCCCAATGGCAGGTTGGTTTTGGTTAAGGTACTGAGCAAGGAAGGTCACGAGATTGAATCCCGTCAGGGACAAAGGCAAGTTAATAATTTTTAGATATATTTTATTTTTCTAAAGTTGCCCTATGAGGAATAAGGGTTATGATGCATGTTTAAAAAATGAGAGATTTCTGGTGATTTATTTTTTAGAAGTATATCATATTATATATCGTTGGAAATATTTTTTCGAGGGCTATTTGATTAACTTGCTTAGAGGGAGAAATAAGGTGTGTATAAAGAGATATTTCTGATTTTGTAAAGAGGTTCAAAAGTGAAGGTTACTTTGTTATTTTTCAAAAGATATCAATTCATTTATGAAGTGACATGGTGTATGTTATTGAGTAGGAGTAATAAGGTGTTATTTGGATGTTATTATTGTGTTATTATTGTTTTATTAATCGAGATCTCTAACCCTTATTGAAAGTTGAAAAATAAAGTGTGTTGAGTGAGAGATTTTGTGGACAACCAAAAGGCTTCTTCATCTTCATAAAAGGTATGGGCACATTCTCCTATTGATTGTTTATGGTGGTTTATTTCTGAAATATCATTAGAGAGAAAAGGATTAATTGTGGTTTCCTTTTCTAAAGTAGTTGGTTGAATTCTTCAAGGTTTTCTAGGTTGAGATTTGCTATTAAATCTTGTTTTATAAGCATTGTTGTTGAAGCTATTAGTAGTGTGAAAAACATGAGATAGGGTTTGAGAAGAACATGAGTATCATTGTTATGTGAATAATGTTTTATTAGCATTGTTGTTGAAACCCATTGGTTATGCAAAGAATTTGAACTTGAAAAGAACATGAGTATCATTTTTATGTGAGATTTGTGGCTGAGCATTGTTGGTGTAGCACCCTAAAATTGGTGCAGTAAAACCTTAAATAATTACAATTACTCTAGTAAATATTCAAATTCAAATTTTAACCTCCAAAACCGCTTCCAAACCATCGTTTAACCCGTTTCCTCCTTTCCTGTGCCATTTTTAGAGTTTGTTTTGACCGTTTGACGATATCGTCGCTGATCAGATGATATCGCCTCAGATTGAACGATTTTGTCTGGACTAGGATGTCCAGACGATATTGTCCCAAAACTAATTTTTCTCAATTAGCCTCTGTTCCAACGGCATCTCTAATCTGGGTAGAAGCATGTCTACGCCATTAGAGACCCTCCCCATTGGAGATCTCCCAAATTGGGATGATCTCCAACCTCCTAACATCCCTCCTAAGCCTATTTAAACTTAGGACTCTCCCTTGGCATCCCCCTGGCTGAAATTTCCTGTAACTTGACTTTACACACACTAAAACATCCTAAATTACCATCTGCACTTGTCCTATCCAAATTTTGTTGCAGGAACCTTATAATTCTTTAGTCGGAGCAAGCTCAGTTCATCGTGGACGATCTTGTTCAATATGAGATGATTTCATACCAATCCGAGACGATCTTGACTGCAGTCTGCATTGGGGGCAATCAGTGCCCAGAGTTTGCATTTTTCTCTTCTCATATGTTGTTTTATTCTACATCTAGTCAGTTTATTTATTATTTTTTGCTATTCTGCATCTTGGAGTTCACCCATGTAGTTTAATTGCATAATGAAATCATGATTAACTATTAAAATATCGTAATTTGCTTGCATTCCTATTCAGGATTATCTTATTAACATTCTTTATTATTATTTCACATCATTGCCCTCTATTTGTATTGCTGTATTTTCTGTATTATGTGTCTATTTCTTTGTTTGCAGGTCTATGACGAATTTGTCTGACGAATTCGTCAAATCTCAGACAATCCTGCAGGTCAGAGATGATCCCGTAAAATTCTAGACGATCCTGTCTGCTTCAAGAATCATAACCTCCATCAGACATCCGAATCAGGTATGGCTCTGTAATTTAGCTTTTTCTCTCTATTTCTTGTTTAAAATCTGTTTGTTGTATTTCATTTAGTCTGCATTTTCATAATATAACAACTTAGATTCATTTGGCCAAACTTAGGACTTGAATGTTTAAAGATAAAACTAAACACATTAAACACATTCCCAACCTAGGCATGGAAACTGCCATTCAAACGTTTCCTGGTGAACCCACCATCCATTGAAAAATCACCATAATATACCTCCCCTGAGAGGCGAGACCTTCACAAGGCCTCTCAGTCTGAGGTACCGCGCCATCCTTTTCCCATCCTCCTTCCGAGCACGAATCCTATAGCCTGAAGGTAAGGATGCAAAAAATTTGGAGCGATACATTTTGGTGAACCCGACGTTAATGCATTTAAAACCTTTTGAAAACAAAAACAAAAACAAAACATAAATGCATTTCAAATCATTTAAAACTAATAAGTTGCATATCATGTTTAGATGGTAGCTCCTAAGAAAATATTAGCAGTTACTATAAATGTTGAAAACCAATTAGCAGCCATAGAAATCAATTATGTGCTTAGTGTGCTTGAAACAGATAGAAACCAATTTTTGTGGGATGAACTTGATAGGAGACTAGGTGTCATTTCATCTAGGTCATCAAAACTTAAACAAATCAAAAGGCTTGTCCTAGATAGAATCCTAGATCCTCATCAACTCGTATTTTATCATGAACTTCAGAGAGCCTGCCATAGATGGTTAGCTTATAGGAGAGCTCTTGTGTCTTCAGAATTGTTCACCTTCGAGGAATACCTCGAGAATGTAGTCACTATACACCAGTTCCTAGGTCGTGTAGAAGACCAAGAGGTCGTTCTTACAGATAGGGAAATATGGAATAGAGTTCCTCAAGATGTGTTATATCGAGAGTATTGCCACGAGCTTTACTTCTATCAACCAGAATTTGAGACAGATAATATCACTATAGCCCTTTTCATTAAATTCTTGAAAGAAAATTTTCAATTTGAAGAAGAACACTTCATGACTCCTGAAGAACTTGAGCCCATTAATGATATTTATAAATTGTTTATAGAAAACTAGATCATTGCTTTCATTATTATTATTTCTTTTGTTTTGTGTGTTGTTTGTTATCTTTACAATATTGTTACAAAAACAAGAAAAACTAAAAAACATAACAAAAACCAAAACATTTTATTTTAAATATTGTAGTAGGTATATAATTAATATATACCTCTTAAGCTTATAGCATATATATATATATATATATATATATATATATATATATATATATATATATATATATATATATATATATATATATATATATATATTTTTTTTTTTTTTTCTGAAATCTAAGTTAAGCACAATGCCTAAACTTAAGAATGGTAAACAAACTGAAGGAGAAGAAGAAGATTGGTTAGGAGATAAAAAAAGAAACCCAAATGTCCTTCCTGAGGATCCAATCCCGAAAGAAGAAACTCTAGACCAGCAAGACGATGAGCTTGTTGTAGATGAACAAGAAGAAAATGTTAAAGAGGATGGATCCTCATCCCCTAGAGTAGCTCCAGATGGAAGTATTGCTTTTGATAACTTAGATCATTTCTGGAAATTTTTCAATAATAACATTGGCGCTCTTAATATGGCAGTTCGTATTGATAAAGGGCAAATTAGTGACACTCAAGTAACCATGGAACATATGTTTGATGTGCACACTAATCCCTTGTCTTTTATTGATCAAGAAAGTGATAAGGTTGGACCATCCAAAAGAGACATGGTCACTATGATTCAAAACATGCCAAAACAATAGGTTACCCAACCTCCTAAGGAACCTTTTATTGAGCCTAAAATCATTCCCACACAAAAGAAAAATTCCTTCACTACTTTACTTCGCCAAACTATTGATCAATATGCTTCAAGTAAACAAAAATCTAAAATGAAGTCAAACACCAATTTCCAACAATCTGGAATACAACATAATACAACTTCAAAATTTCTTCATAACACCTTTCCTACCAAAAATTTACACAATAGCAACATAGCATCTAATCTTCATGTCCCTCCATCATATGCTCACAAATCCCATATTAATGCCTATCGAACCAATATGGTGGGAAAACTAGTAATCTGGAAGCCATGGTGAAACAGTTAGCTTCGCGTATGGACCAGATAGATCCCTACCGTCCCTTGTACAATTATCGAGAGATATGTAGTCAACCTTTGGATCCCATAGTTGTAGCACAACCGTACCCTAAACATTTTCCCATGCCCATCCTGGCTATATATAAAGGAACTGAAGATCCCATAGAGCATCTTCGCATGTTTAGGATAGCATGTCATGATATATCACATGATGACTTTCTATTACTAAAGATGTTCCCAAAAAG
This sequence comes from Wollemia nobilis, assembly GCA_028583015.1. Taxonomy (NCBI): domain Eukaryota; kingdom Viridiplantae; phylum Streptophyta; class Pinopsida; order Araucariales; family Araucariaceae; genus Wollemia; species Wollemia nobilis. The sequence continues at coordinate 12,653,620 of JAQPPZ010002930.1, forward strand.
TTTAGGTGGAATGGCATTAGAGCGGTACTATCAACTACCCACTCATTCTTTGAGAAATTTTGAAGAAACAGCTGAATATTTTGTCCATCAATTTAGTGCCTACATCGAGAGGCATGTAACCATTAAAGATTTATACAACTTAAAACAAGACAAATATGAATGTTTTGCTGATTTCTTAGCTAGATGGAGGCAATTGATAGGAAAACTACACTTTGTGCTACCTTATAGGGAAATGTTGGACATTTTTATCAATAATTTGCAAGAACAAATATCTTATGAGTTATCAACTACTACTTTAACTACCTTTGATCAGGCTATAGATTTAGCTTGAAGAGTAGAAGATGCCCTCATTAGGAGAGGCCAAATTAGGAAGAAGGATGATGAGAAAACATCCAAAAATCAATATAAAAACAAACAAGTCGTAGGTGACGGAGTCACTGATAGCAGAAATGTTTCTAATATCAATGCAACGAAGACAACAGAAAAATTTATATTGAAACCTCCTCATAAACCTCCTCGAGAATTTACTAGATTGAATCAACCATTATCAACTATTTTACCTCAATTACTCGAAAGAGGTTTGATTCAATTACCAGCTATCCGGGAACTTGATCCAACCATACCCAGACATAGAGCTGACTTACACTGTGATTTCCATAGAGGACCTGGACACTCTACCAATGCTTGTAAAAGGTTAAAGCATAGAATACAAGATCTGATTGATAATAATGAAATGGAGGTGCAATTTTTCCAACCTAAACAAAATATTCCTAATAATCCTCAAAAGAACATTCCCCAAAATCAAAATCAAAATGCTAATCAATCATTAGACATATTTTAACATCCTTTACCAAGACATGGTAAAGAGGTGGCCAATCAAATTGAGCATCATAATGTTCCTCCTCCTACCCGATATGTAGGGACTATTAGCGGACATTTACCTAATCATGATTTACAAAAATTTGACACAACTTTATCTCTGGTCACGACCAGGCCCCTACATAATTTTCAAACTCCCGATCCTAGTGATGTAGAATCAGATACTGAAAGTGAAATAGACATTACCTCAAACCAATCGAATAGTTCTGAAAATGAATCAGATCCTATTCAACCTATTACAGATGCTATGGTTCCAAAAGAACCATTTCCTAGAAGAGTTACTACTCGACCCTCTTCTGATCAATTCCTTTCTAATGAACAAGCCATAAACGCTCAACCAAGACCAGTTCAACGTCTTCAATATAACATTATAGGTACCATTGGAGTCGTTACCTGACAACAAGCTCAAAATTCTCAAGAAGAACCAAACCAGAATGATGGATCAGCTCCATTTGTTTTGAAAAATCCCAATAAAGGGAATCATGCTCCTAATGTTCAACCTAAACCCCCTTACAATATTAATGAGCAATTATCCAATACTACAGCCAAAATTTCTCTTTTGGATTTATTAAGATCTTCTCCTACCCATAGGGATGAGTTAATGCTTACATTAAGCCAAATGATGGTACCTCAAAATATTCAACCCGAAGCCATGGCCAATACTATCATCACTAGAGAAGTCGATTGTATTGACTTCCGGGATAAAGATATCCCACAACACAGTTTACATAAGGATAATCCCTTATATATTACTACTCTAATTGGAGATGTAGTTGTTAAAAGAGTCCTGATTGATAATGGTTCATCTCTAAACATTTGCACTTTTGACTTCTACCAACGGTTTGGCTTTAGAAGTGATGAAATGAAGAAAACTGACATGATCATAAAAGCTTTCAATGATGAAATACAAGAAATGTGTGGAGTTTTTACCATCCCATTGCAAGTTTGTCCTAGAACCTTAGATACGACCATGTTTATTGTACACTGCCCCGCATCATACAATATACTCTTGTGTCGTCCTTGGATCAATGCAATGCGGGCTGTCCCATCAACTTTACACCAATGTGTTAAATTCGAATTTAAAAATCAGTTGGTCACTATCCATGGTGATCCTAGACCCTTTGATATGTGTGCTTTGGCAGAACCTGTTGGAGTGCAATTTTGCCTCGCTCTGTCATCCACACATCCTAATTCTTATTTTTCATCTAAAACTATGAAACACACACCCATAACTTCACCTATTTCTCCTCCATTCATTTCACCCTCATATATAGATCAACAATCTTCTAAACAAACCACTCTAGAACCTCAAAAGGATCTTCAATCCACAACCAATCCTTCATGTTCCATCCCTATAATTTCAAAACCTATAGACCCATTCATTAACACTTCCACATTATCAACATCTATCATACCTTCCACATCTAAAGATATAGGGAATGGTCCTTCTACATCTTATGCTCTTTCTGATGAACTTTTACCAGATTTATCCACAATCTTAATATCAAAAAAAACAAATGCTTTTATGCAAAATTCTATTCTTTTAAATAACTTGCCACCATCTCCTTGTACTTTGGGCCTCCCACAACCTATGGGAAGTACTTACCAAGTTGGGAGTTGTGTTTTTATTTATAAAGGATATGACTAGGGAAGAATACCCCGAAATATTAAAACTCATCATGATGGATATGCTCGGTGTTATTTTACTAATGAGTATATTAAAGCTAAACCCATAATGATTAAAATGGGATATAAATGGAAAGGCTTAGGACCTTTCCAAAATGGCATGAAAGAACCTATCGAGGTAGAACTGTGGCCTGCCCGCTGTGGTGTGGGGCTATTTCCTAGTAAGGGTTAACCCTTTCCTTTTGAAGATGATAATAAACTCATATGTTATCAAGATTATTTGGATGGGCATGATGATTTGCCTCTAAAAAATCAGCCATTTACATGTAACATGCTATCCATAGCTTACCCTGAATTGATTGTTGACTCCGATGAGGAGTTGGAAGGAGATATCTTCCACGATGTCTTCGTTGAAGAGATGTTACACAATGGATTTTATTTTGATGGTTCTATACCAAATATAGCCCAGATTGAGGCCACTAATCCTCAATATGAATTATCCAACTTAACCTTAAAAGAATTATAATAATTGGGCGTCTCACCCGCCCCACCTAATTTTGAAAGAGATCTACACATGGAAGTAGAAAACGTCATTAACGTTAACATTGGAACTGAGGATAATCCTCACATAGTCAATATTGGGTCAGAATTAAGTCAAGAAAAACAAGAGCAATACATTGCATTCCTTAAAGAATATGAAGATGTCTTCACTTGGACATATGAAGATATGCCGGTCTGGACCCTTCCGTAGTCATGCATCATCTAGTAGTCCATCCGGATGCTAAACTCGTTAAACAAAAACTTAGAAAAATGCATCCCAAAGTGGCCCTGCTAGTCAAAGGGGAGTTAGAAAAACTCCTGAATGTTGTTTTTATACAAGCTATTGATTATGATGAATGGATCTCAAATGTAGTTCTAGTCACTAAGAAAGAAGCTACCAAAGTTAGGGTTTGCACAGACTTTAGAGATATTAATGTTGCATGCCCTAAAAATGATTTTCCTCTTCCAAACATGGACCAAATCATTGATTTTACTGCTGGGAGTGGGATGATGTCCTTAATGGATGGATTCTTCGGTTATAATCAGATCAGGATAGCTCCTGAAGATCAGGCTAAAATAGCCTTTATTACCCCTTGGGGTACCTTTTATTGGAAAGTGATGCCATTCAGCTTAAAGAACGCAGGTGCAACCTATCAATGAGCTATGACTTATATTTTTCATGATATGATGCATGATATCCTACATGATTATGTAGATGATATTATAGCTCGCTCTATTAATGAAGATAACCATTTAGATGATTTGAGAAAAGTTTTTAATCGATTAAGAGAATATCTTATTCGATTAAATCCAGCCAAATGCATATTTTGAGTTAAGTCCGGTAAACTATTAGGGGTTATAGTTTCTTTACGTGGTATCAAAATTGACCCTCTCAAGATTGCGTCTATCACTGATATGCCCGCACCTACCAATATATCTGAGTTATGAAGTTTACAAGGTAAGCTTCAAGCTATCCGTCGCTTCATCGATAAGTTGGCAGACAAAATCGGTTCCTTTCTTAAGCTCCTTAAGAAGGATGTCCCTTTTAATTGGGACGATGAATGTAAAGAAGCTTTTGAACTTCTCAAACAATACCTCCTTAACCCACCTATGCTTTCATCGCCTAGACCTGATCGCCCATTTCTCCTGTATATTTCAGCTTCAGATTCTGCCTTAGGAGCTATGTTAACTCAGCTTGATGATGCGAAGAGAGAACGTGCTAATTATTATATTAGCTAAACCTTCATCAGTTATGAAACCCGCTACACAGCATTAGAAAAACTATGTCTAGCAGTCATATTTTCTACACAAAAATTATGCCATTATATGCTTAGTCAGAAAACCTATGTCATTGCTAAATATGATCCCTTGAGGTATCTCATGAGTCGACCTTATTTATCGGGTTGTACATCCAAGTGGGTTCTCGCTCTAAGCGAGTTTGACCTCAAATTCATAGGACAGAAGTTTGTTAAGGGTCAAATCATAGCAGATCAACTAGCTGCTACACCCTTAGAGTCTACCCATCCCCTCATCATTGAGTTTCCTGATGAATGCCTTCAATTAGAGGCAGACCATATAGAACAATGGTCCTTATACTTTGATGGAGCCCGATGCATGAGTGGGGCTGGTGCGGGTATTATTTTAATATCCCCGCAAAAACATCTTATTCCTTTGTCCTTCAAATTAACATTTTCTTACACCAATAATACTGCTAAATATGAAGCTCTAATCCTTGGATTACGAGCTGCCTTGGCTCTAAAAATTAAACATCTGTTAGTTTTTGGTGATTCTCAACTTGTCATAAACCAAATTAATGAATTTTATCAGACCAGAGATGATAAACTACACCCATATAAAGCCTATGTTTTACAATTAATGTCTCTATTTGATCAAGTTACCTTGGAAGCTATTCCTCGAACTTGCAACCGTGCAGCTGATGCTATGGCCGCAACTGCATCTCTCCTGCCCTTGGAGTTAAATGATGAATATGCCACTATCATTATTCATTGACTCTAGGAACCCGCTTCAAATAAGTCATGCTTAGAACCTTTGGATGTGTTTCTCATCAATGAAACTACTCTTGAACCTTGGTATACAGATATATTTGATTTTCTTTAAAATGGGACTTTCCCTGCCAATTCTAATAGAAACCAGCGTCGGTTATTACGTATAAGAGCAAGTCGATTTGTAATAATTAGCAATACTTTGTATAGGAGATATTTTGAAGGTATCCTATTAAGATGTTTGAATTTAGAAGAATCCAAATTAGCCTTGAGTGAAGCCCACGATGGATCTTGTGGAGGACACTTCAGTGGTAGTGTCATTGCTAAAAAGCTCCTTAGGATAGGATACTTTTGGCCTACCATGGAGAATGATGCACATGAGTATGTGCGCCATTGTGACAAGTGCTAGAAACATGCTGACCTTGTCCATTCCCCTGCACAAGAGCTACAGGCTATTTCATCTCCTTGGCCCTTTTCAAAATGGGGCTTAGACATTATTGGCAAAATCAATCATGTGTCATCTGATGGACACAAATTCATCATAACCGCCATCGAGTATTTCACGAAGTGGGTTGAATCTATACCTTTAGCTTCCTGCACTGGCACACAGGTCTCTAAATTTGTTTTCAATCAAATCATTTGTAGGTTTGAAATTCTTGCAAATCTCATCTCTGATAATGGAACTTGTTTCAAAAATAAAGATGTCAAAAAATTATGCCAAAAATATAAGATTCAACATCGCTGGTCCACTCCCTAATATCCTCAGGGTAATGGTTAAGCAGAAGCATCTAACAAAACCTTAATCAAAATTCTCAAAATATTGGTCAATAAATTTGGCCGCGACTGGCACATTCAGTTATATCCAACCTTATGGGCCTATCGAACTAGTGTTCGAACCCCCACTGGAACTTCACCTTTTGTTTTGGTTTATGGTGCTAAAGCCATTTTTCCCTTTGAATTAGAAGTTCCTTCTTTGGCTCTACTACTTCAAGATATCGAAGTAGGAGATGAATATCGAGCTAGCAGACTCAGTCAGCTGGAACTCCTAGATGAAAAGCGCATCCATGCTTTGGAGCATCTCCGTGCCTACCAAAACAAGCTTAAAAGATCATATGCTAAAAAATTTCGTCATCGATCCTTTGAGATCGGTGACCTTGTTTTAAAAGAAAATCAAAAAAATACTAATGCAACTAAAGACCTTAAAGATAAATTTGAGCCCAACTGGCTTGGACCATACATTATCAACTGCTAAATTTGAATCGGGAGCATACAAATTAGCTACCTTAGATGGTAAAGATTTAAAAGAACCTATGAATATTATGCATCTTAGGCGATATTATGCATAAAATTTAGTCATTTCATCATTTGTACATATTTTGCATGTTGTCTTATTTTAAAAATATATCAAACTGTTTACACAAAAACAAAAACAAAAAAATAATAAAAATAAAAATAGCAATATCCTTGACTCTTTCGAAACCAAAAAAAAATAAAGAAGAAAGAGAGAGTCAACATTCTCCAACTTCCCAAAAAAGTATTTGTATATATTTCTTCTTACAAATGTTGCAGTAATATGTTTCAAATTATTTTGGATAAATTAGCATTTATTTGGAATCCCTCACTTTCACAAACACAAAATAAATATCTTGATTTTTATCTGGCATGATTACTAATCTCTCTTATATCAAAGTCCACAAAATTCAATTAAATGAAGTTTGAGCACAAAGAATTGATCTTTTTATTTACTTAAACCAAGCACATCCTTTCACAATAAAATGATTATATTTGTAATGTCCATGCTATGCTACATAGTAGAAGTGGTTTCTTGAGCGAAAAGTTTCCCCTGCTATCCTATCATGCACATGGTCTAGAATCTTTGAGAATTGGCAAAAGGACAAGCTCACCCCTACCTAGAATAAAAATCCCTTGCTCTAAAGCTAATCCGAGCAAGTATCCCTAGCATAGGAAGAAAAGCAAAGTTCAAGAAAAAGAGAAAAAAAAATGTTATTTTATATCATTACAACAATGTTTCAAGCATTATCTCAAAAATCAAGCAAAAATACAAAAGAAAAGCAAAAGAAAGCAAAAGCAAAAGCAATAAAATCCTTCTCCCTACCCTTTGAAAAGAAAAGAAGGGTTTATAAGCTTGAATCCCTGGAATTCTCAATTATTCAAAAATTGTGAGGTAATCCCCATAACAGGTGGTTTGTGCCCAACCTACTTGGCCTTGGGTAACTCCTAGCATGGCGATATGTCTGTCACATTAGCGACCTTATTTTGTATAGACCTATGTCTGCTTATGGATTAGCTAGCTCTTGATAATCCGACTTACATAGTAGTCTGGTATGGTTATATGCATCTAAATCATGGTTAATGAACACTTATTTGGTTCATTCAAATCACTTGTATCAAATTATCTTGCTCAAAATCGGTAAACGAACATAGCAATTGCACACACATTTGTATTTGAGAGATTTTGTGTATCATTATGATAAATCAAGATTGGAAATGAACTCACATACGCACATGGGATTCCTTATAAATCTAACTTTTGTCTTTAAGATACTTTGATATATTTTTTGCAAATCGTTTGGAATAAATTCATTTTCTTCCTTGAAGAACAGTTGTTTAGTATAAATACAACTATATGCATTATCAAAAATCAAAATCATCTTCACAACATACAATCAAGTTACATCTATATATAACTTTTGACTTTCGCGATGATGGTATAGTTCCAAAACTAAAATTGGAATTTTATGACTAGCGCAAGTCCTCATCTTCATATTTTCTGACTATTTTCAAAAATTAAAAATCAACCATGCAATAAAACAATCTATTTTCTTCTTTTATTTTTGCGATGATGGTATAAGTCTATAACTAAATATTCTATGCGTAGCACAAACCATTGTACCAATTTTTTATTTCCCCATTCATTTAAAAATCATAAAAACATATGACTTAAATCATTTTGTTATACAATTATGTTTTAAAAAAAAAAGCATGCACATTATCACTATTTCATGTCATTATGTCAATATGCAAATTTGCAATGATGGTATAATTCCTAAGGAATTATCCAAAAAAATTATCACACTTAGGAATTTATGCCTAGCAAAAATCATTTTAAAATATTTCATGCATAATATTTTCATGAAAAGTCTGAAAACAAAATCATCATCATCATCATTTGCATCATCACACCAAAGTCTTAAGACAGTCCCTTAAGCACCCTTTTACTTTTAGCAATATTTCTATACTAGGATTAGCTTGACGACTGAGTGAGCGACGACTCCATGAAATGGTCTATAACAACGACAATGTCCTTTGAAATTATTGTTAAAAGTCCCTTTTATTTTTTATCAAATTATCATCACAACAACCAATTTGTTACATCAGATTATTTCATTTAAATTTTTAAAGCATGACATTTAAACCATAATATTTTCCAACGCCATAATTACATGAATCATCAAATCAATCACACCAAAACATTAAAAGCATCATACAAATGCATAAGACAAGTCATATGATCAAAAAAATATCTCATCTATATATATATATATATCAAATATATGTACATCATATCAAAAATAGATTGGTATGCCACAATCTACATCTTGGCATACTCAATCCTCTCAATCATATATCCTCTGTGCAGTGTCTCGAGAACCCCTTGAGCTCTCAACCTCATCTCCTCCCCCGCCCTGAGGTGGAGGAGGTGGCCCCATCGCAGTCCGTGTGGTGCCATGAGTCTTGGATGTCGATCATGATGATGTCCTAGATGACCCCATCACGATAGGCTCTGCAAAATGAGCTGGTAATGGCACCCTCTGCTTTGCTGGCACCGCTTGGTAATATAGATCCTGATAGAATGTAACCTGGGCAATAGTGCATGTTAAATCCCGAGTGCTCGCTCCTCTGCCCTAAGCTCTAAGTTGTGTAGCCTCATCCTGCAATGTCTGCACCTGAGCCTGTAGGTGGGCAACCTTAGCTCGGAGATTCGCTGTCCCGCTGCTCTCTCCAGTGTCAACACCCTTGCCCTTATCGAGAAATGGTGGCCCCTCTCTCTATGGAGAATTGGGTCTCTCCTCCCTCATCTCCTGCTTCCATGACCTCTACTGAGCTTGTGGCCTCATTTTTTCTCTCCTGCCATGACCCTGTGCTACCTCAATGGCTGCCTGGTACCGCCTCCCCATCTGATGCACAACTGCATGAATCAGACCCTAAGCCCTCGTCATTTGAGGAGGGCAGATGTTTGTGTACCAAGCATCATAGCCATCGGCTACCCCAACATCGTACCCATACACTGGCTGAATGGGGGCATCATCTGCGTCCTAACTCCAGAATCGCTACATAGCTGGAGCCCCGCTAACTATAGTGTTATCCCAGACAGTTCGAGAAAACTTGTAGTCTCTCAGAGATGGGATCCCCTACTGTAGACCGAACTGCCTCAAAACTTGATCATACTGGTGGAGATCCACCTCTCCCCTCTCCATCCTTAGCCAGCTGACTTGCCTAATGCGAGCTAGCTCCTGTCCATCCTCGGCCCATGCTGGATGATCTCTCCAAGACCTCCAGGTGATCTGGTCAGAGACGAGGTCGTCTAGTAGTCTCCTGGATGCTGACAAATCTACCTGCCGCTGTGCCCCTCTCCGGAGCCACCAGTAGAAAACTCGGGGCCTCTCCTTGTTAATCCCTATTAGTGGAAGCCCTACCGACCTCCGCATCGCAATGTGCTCCCAGCACCAAACCTGTAGTAGTGATGTCATAACCAGACATTGACCGCCCTTGTATACGACCCCATGAAGGATCCTATATAACCGACAGAGTACAAAGCTCCCCCAAGCAAACCTATATCCGTGGTCTCTCATGTCGTAGACCACATCTGTCGGTACCCATGGTACCCTGCATCCGCTTTGGTGGCACAGCAGAAGACCACCTACTACCCCATCCAAAACCCATGTGATTCTAGATGCCCCAGGCATCTGGCGCAGCGACTCGATATTCACTCTGCCCTTCTCTAGGGCGAAGCTCGGATCGCCACACAGTCGCATCATCACGTGGCCCTGATTGGCCGTGGTAGTGATCAGCCATCCTTGTATGGGGATCCTCAAAATCCTTCATACATCCTCCAGTGTGGGAGTCATATCCCTTGTCGGTAACCAAAAATAGGAAGAACCCAGATACCACCTCTTTGCTAGGGCTGTCAATAGCCCCATATCTGTAGAAACCTGTGGCATCTCTGCCACATGCTGCAAGCCGACTTGAGCTAGCTAATCTCGCTCTACCTGAGACAGGGCAGCCAAGTCATCCCTTAGTCCGTCGTATTTCCATTCTCTGCTCTTTAGTAATCCTCTCTGCAAAATAAACAAAATCAACAATAAAAATCATTAATTAAAAATGCAAGTCAAAATAAGTTCAATTTTATAAATGATGATATCATCCACAATTGGATGATATCGTCCCCAATTTGAGAAAATTTGTCTCCGATTTCGCATGAGGAAATCGTCCCTTATTAGATGAAATCGTCCCCATATCGCCGACTTCGCCATTAGACGAAATCGACGATATAGAGACGATTTTGGCGAAATCGAGACGATTTTGTCTCGACGACATCTACCGCCCAAAAATGGCCGCGATGCTCAAAAATAATAAAATTTAATCTAAAAAGCATGAAATTCTAAAAATTAAGCATTCTAAACTAAGTTTAGATCCTTACCCGTAGCCCGCACTGGACCTCTGTTGATCTGTGCGCTGTCTCGACCATCTTGTCTCCAGAGCTCTAAAAACTAGGAAAATGAATAGTAACAATGAATTATGGTTTTACCCTATTTTTCTTAATTTTATTCAAAAACACTTAACTTTTTTTTTTAAATTTTGTTTTTTCGCGTTTTTACCTCAAACGTTCGATTTGGGTAAAAACACGGAGGGGGCACCATAGTAAGATGTCGTACGATTCCACCAAGAATCGTCGCCTAAAAATGGGAATACTTTTTGCTTTCTCGTAAATCGAGAACTCATATTTAACGCATTTTCTTCAATAAATTTGCTAAAGAGGGGGCAAAATGTAGCACCCTAAAATTGGCGCAATAAAACCTTAAATAATTACAATTACTCTAGTAAATATTCAAATTCAAATTTTAACCTCCAAAATCACTTCCAAACCGTCGTTTAACCCGTTTCCTCCTTTACCGCACCATTTTTAGAGTTTGTTTTGACCGTTTGACGATATTGTCGTCGATCAAACGATATTGCCTCAGATCGAACAATTTCGTCTAGACTAGGACGTCCAAACGATATTGTCCCAAAATTGATTTTTCTCAATTAGCCTCTGTTCCAACGGCATCTCTAATTCGGGCAAAAGCATGTCTATGCCGTTAGAGACCCTCCCTGTTGGAGATCTCCCAAATTGGGATGATCTCCAACCTCCTAACATCCCTCCTAAGCCTATTTAAACTTAGGACTCCCCCTTGGCATCCCCCTGGATGAAATTTCCTGTAACTTGACTTTACATGCACTAAAACATCCTGAATTACCATCTGCACTTGTCCTATCCAAATTTTATTGTAGGAACCTTATCATTCTTCAGTCGAAGCAAGCTCAGTTCGTCGTAGATGATCCTTTTCAATACGAGATGATTTCATACCAATTCGAGACGATCTCGACTACAGTCTGCATTGGGGGCAATCAGTGCCCAGAGTTTGCATTTTTCTCTTCTCATCTGTTGTTTTATTCTACATCTAGTCAGTTTATTTATCATTTTTTGCTATTCTGCATCTTGGAGTTCACCCATGTAGTTTAATTGCATAATGAAATCATGATTAACTATTAAAATATCATAATTTGCTTGCATTCCTATTCAATATTATCTTATTAACATTCATATTATTATTTCACATCATTGCCCTCTGTTTGTATTGTTGTATTTTCTGTATTCTATGTCTATTTCTCTGTTTGCAGGTCTCTAACGAATTCGTCAGACGAATTCATCAGATCTCAGACGATCCTGCAGGTCGGAGATGATCCCCTCAAATTCCAAAAAATCCTGTCTGCTTCAAGAATCAGAACCTCCATCAGACATCCGGATCAGGTATGGCTTTGTAATTTAGCTTTTTCTCTCTATTTCCTATTTAAAATCTATTTGTTGTATTTCATTTAGTCTGCATTTTCATAATAGAACAACTTAGATTCATTTGGCCAAACCTAGGACTTGAATGTTTAAAGATAAAACTGAACACATTAAACACATTCCCAACCTAGGCGTGGAAATTGCCATTCAAACGTTTCCTGGTGAACCCACCATCTGTCAAAAAATTACCATAATATACCTCCCCCAAGAGGCGGGACCTTCGCAAGGCCTCTCAGTCCGAGGTACCATGCCATATTTTTCCCATCCTCCTTTTGGGCATGGATCCTATAGCCTGAAGGTAAGGATGCAAAAAATTTGGAGCGATACAGTTGGAAATATTTGAGTTGGTTGATACATGCTTGGACTAGGGTTTGTAAGAAAGAGTTGTTCCTTGTGGTAGTTGGTTGAGAAGAGTTGTTTGAGCCCAGTCAAGTTATTGTGTGAAGTGGTTATTCAAGTTCCATGAAACAAACTATTCCATATTATGAATTTGAGTTGAGATTGATATTTGAGGATAGAACATATTGAGTCTCTAACAATTCTCTTTATGCTTCTATAATATTTATTTGATTTGAGATTGGGATTTGAGTATAGAACATATTGAGTCTCTAACAATTCTCTTTATGCTTCTATGAGATTGAATTATTGGGCAAGTTCTTGGTGAGCTTGCTAGTGCATATTTGTAAAATTTCTTGGTGAGATTGCTAGAGCAGATTTGGGCAAGTTCTTGGTGAGCTTGCTAGTGCAGATTTGGGTAAGTTCTTGGTGAGCTTGCTAGTGCATATTTGGGTAAGTTCTTGGTGAGCTTGCTAGTGCAGATTTGGGTAAGTTCTTGGTGAGCTTGCTTGAGCATATTTGGACAAGTTCTATGTGAGCTTGTTGAGCATATTTGGACAAGTTTTATGTGAGATTGTTGAATAGATTTGGACAAGTTTTGTGTGAGCTTGTTGAGCAGATTTGACAAGTTATGTGTGAGATTGTTGAGCAGATTTGGACAAGTTCTGTGTGAGATTGTTGAGCAGGTTCTAAGTGAGCCTATTGAGAAGGTTTTGAGTGAGCCTATTGATAGAGATTTGGAGGTGATAGAGTACAGAGGACAGAGTCTTAGTGGATAGAGATCCAGTAGCCAAGATAATTGAAGATAGATCTAAGTGAGGAGTCTTCAAGTGGAGAGAGATCCACCATCTAGTGCAATAGAGAGATAGAGTCTTCTAGAAGATCACTAGCTAGAGTAGAAGGGGTAAGAATTATCCTGTGGAAGAGATCCATGAACTTGAGATTAGGGTATCAACATCTCCTTTGGATAGAGATCCATAAACATTGTAATTGGGAAGGATTCCCAAAGAAATTTATTGAGAAATTTTTAGTAAAATATTTTCTCTGTGGAGTAGCCCACATTGGGTGAACCACGTAAACTGTGGTGTCTCTATTGTGTATGGTGTTTTATGCATTGCTTGATTACTGCTATTGATATTGTTCTCTATACACTACATAATATTGAATTGAAAAGAAAAGTAAAAAGTGGTCTTATACTGTTCACCCCCCTCTCAGTATAAGCTTGTGTTCTTCAATTGGTATCAGAGTGGGTTCCTTCATAAAGGCTAACAGCTTGAGGGTATATTCTACAAGAACACAGATGGCTTCACAGAATGGATCATCTACAAATAAGGCTCCACTATTTGACGATAACAATTATGCTTTCTAGAGCATGAGAATGAAAAACTACTTGATATCACAAGGATATGAGGTATGGCAGATGGTTGTAAAAGAGTATAAGGTTGAAGGTGATCCCGAGGCAGATAAGACTATCAGGAAATTGGTTGAGATCAATGCAAGGGCAATGAATTGTATTCTAAGTGGGCTACGTGAGATAGATTTTGCAAAGGTCATGGTATGTAATTCAGCAAATGAAATGTGGACCAAGTTGCAGAATACCTATGAAGGAGATTCGAAGGTAAAGTTGGCAAGACTACAAACTCATAGAAAAATATTTGAGGAATTGAAAATGGAAGATTCTGAAGATATTGCAGAGTTTTTACTTTGAGTTGATGAGATTGCTAACACCATGAGAGGTCTAGGATTTGAGATGAAAGAATCAGATGTTACTCAAAAGGTTTTGAGATCACTTCCCATGAAGTATGATGCAAAGGTTTCAGCAATAGAAGAAACAATGGATATCAACAAGCTAACAATGGAAGAACTACAAGGAACTCTCACAACTTATGAGATGAGGAGAAGTAAGCATCAGGTTCCAATAAAAGAAATTGCATTCAAGGCTTCAGAGAAAAATAAAGGGAAAGTTCCAGAGACAGATAGATATTTAGATAATGATGAGGAAGCTAACTTCATCAAAAGGAAAAAGGACTTAAGAAATTACAGGGATATGAAGAAAGTCAGATGCTACAAGTGTGGTGATTTTGGTCATTATGCATCCAAGTGTCCACATGAAGAAAATAGTGATGATGAAAAATAGGGTCACATAAGAAAATAATATGGAAAGCATAAACATGACAAAGATGACAGATACAAGCAAAACAGGTATGAGAAGAAGAAATGTCTTCATAAGACAAAGAAAACTTTCTACATTGAAGAAGCAAGTGATGGTTCTGTTCACAACAATGAAGACCAGTCAGATGAAGAAGAATGTACATTCTTTGGAATAAGTGAAGAAAGGGAAGAACACCTATTCCTAGGTATTTAAGTTAAAGAAGAGGATACATCTATCGAAGAAAGACATGAAGAGCTTGTTATAGCCATTGAGAAATAAAATAGTAGAATAAGGGTCTAATAATACTAAAATGCTTCATATGTAGAGATTTTGGGCATTTAGATGATGATTGCATGTACTACAGTAATTGCAACAAGGAAAGTTTATTTATTGAAAAATAAAGTAGTAGTTCCAGTAATAGTTCTAGCAGTAGTTCTAGTGATAATTTTCGTAGTAGTTATGATGAAGAAGAGGAATCCACAAAACAAGAAATAAAAATCAGGAGATTGAAAAGGAAAATAAAAAGGTTTGAAAATAAGGTTCCCCAAAATGAAAAGGTCAACATAATGCTTAACCAACACATTCAAGATTTGGAAAAAGAGCTTTAAGAAACAAAAGAGCTTAGTATCACTATTTATGAGCAATTGAAGAAGAAGAAACAAAGATGTAATATCTTAGAAGAAGAAGATCATAAATGTTTGGGGACCTACATAAATGAGTTAGCACGATTTCAAAGGAATTCAAAATCTCTAGATAATTTTTTGAGTTTACAACGAGATCCATTTATAAAGACAGGGTTTGGTTATGAATAAGGGAAATCAAAAACAAACACACAGGGACCTCTATTTATATAAGGAGGCTTTGTTTCAAAAATATATAAGGAAGAATTGGTCCCCAAAGAAAAGGAAGCAACAGAAATGAATACTTGTATTTTAGAGACAACAGAGATGGATGCCAATTTGCTATTTGACACAAATGAAGAGAAAGAAGAGGAAGGTTCCAAAGCACCAAAGGTCTCATATTTTAGGTTTGGAGAATCACACTCAAAAGGAAAGGAAGTTCTAAAATATGAAAGCAAGGAAGCACCTAAGATTTATGAAGAAAGTTCCAAAGTTCCTATGGCTCCAAACATCCAGTTTGGATCTTGTTTTGAGATAGGTGAATCAAGTTCAAAAGGAAAAGAAATTTTTGAAGAGGAAAGAAAGGAAGAAATTAAGGAAGAGGATTTAGATGCTACAAAGAACATTCAAGGATACAATGCACAAGTCAAAGATGATTACAAGGATAATGATCAAGAAAGGTATGAGGAACCAAGGCATGAACAAAGGGCTTTTCAAGGACATTGTTTTTCTTGTAATGGATTTGGACACAGGGCTATACAACTGCAGGATCCATGGATCAAAGAAGTTTGATTTTGCTAGAAGAAACTTCAAAGGAAGAAGGTATGGTTTTCAGGGACATTGCTTCTTATGCAACAAGATTGGTCATAGAGCTTCTCAGTGCAAAGAAAATGAGCAACATGGTTTTGGTTTTAGAGCTACACAAATCAGAAGTCATGGTCATAATGGTCATGAAAATAGAACTTCACAATACAGGGTTCAAGAAAGGAATGGATATGGAAATTATTTCAAGAAAGAATTCAGGATATGGGCACCATCCAAAGGCTACAATATCAAGTGTTTTAATTGCAATAACTTTGGACATATTGCAAAATGGTGTAGGACTCAATTCCAAACAAGTTCAAGACAAGAAGGTCAAACAGGTTCAAGACAAGAAGATCAAGTAATTCATCAAGAGAAGGATATCAAAAAAATATGGAAGGAAGTTGATAGAGGAAAGAAACAATGTAATATGGGAGTAAATGTACTCCCACCCCAAAATTAATCACCTCAAGAGAGAAGGTGGTGAGGGGGCTAAGCTTAAGAGTCATATCTTTTAGCCCCATAGGTGTCCCTTTTGCCATTGATGTCAAAGGGGGAGAGATTTGAGTAAGGGGGAGAGCATTGAGTTAGGGGGAGCAGCCTCCAAAGAGAGCATTGAGTTAGGGGGAGCAGCCTCCATAGAGAGTATTGAGTCAGGGGGAGCAACTTTGATTCTCGAGAGATGGTTTTTGCAGTGATTGTGGTGATTTACAATAGAGGTGTTGCCATCAATGACAAAGGGGGAGATTGTTGGAAATTTGAGTGATTTTATGTTGTCATTGATGTCACATGGATCACATTGAGTTTTGGTGGCCAAAGCATTTCATAAATAAGCATTTATGATATTTTGGAGAGCATGGATATATACAGGGTTTTTGTGAAAACCAAGGCGAGGCAAAATAAAAGGTTTTATTTAAAACCATGGATGGCAGATTTGAAATGGGTTTTTCTTAAAACCCAGGTTGGCTTTTCGTTTCATCGAAAAAGGTGCCCCGGTGATGGAGATATTTAATTTTAAATATTTAAGTTTAAATTTTAAATTATTTAAAATTTAAAATTAAAATTTAATTTATAGCGTCGACGTCAAAGAAAGGAAAAGGCATAAAACTAATATTTAAATTATAGCATCGACGTCAAAGGAAAGGAGGAGGACATATATATATATATATGCCCAAAGTTTCGATTTATTTCTCTAAGCGCTCGATTTGATATTTGGATTCGAATGGTAAAAGAGCCTGCGCATCGTGTGTCGAAGTGTGTGTGAAAAGGGTTTTAAAAGGCTTACGATTTTCGCGTTCATTGAAGAGACTATTGTGGAGTAAAGCCAAACGTATAGGCCTCCTTGGCCTAGTGGTTCGTGCACTGTGTGTGAAGCAGGAGGTCCTGCGTTCGATTCTTGTCGGAGGTGTTTTGCTGTGTTGAAACGCGTGAAGCACGTTTTGTTTTCGAAGGGCGCAGATATTCGTGGCATAAGGTTTTGTTGTGTGCTCCTTTTGAGCACGTGAGGGCATGTGGCCCAATGGCAGGTTGGTTGTGGTTAAGGCGCTGAGCAAGGAAGGTCACGAGATCGAATCCCATCAGGGACAGAGGCAAGTTAATAATTTTTAAATATATTTTATTTTTCTAAAGTTGCCCTAGGAGGAATAAGGGTTATGATGCATGTTTAAAAAATGAGAGATTTTTGGTGATTTATTTTTTAGAAGTATATCATATTATATATCGTTGGAAAGCTTATTCCGAGGGCTATTTGATTAACTTGCTTAGAGGGAGAAATAAGGTGTGTGTAAAGAGATATTTCTGATTTTGTAAAGAGGTTCAAAAGTGAAGGTTGCTTTGTTCTTTTTCAAAAGAGATTAATTCATTTATGAAGTGACATGGTGTATGTTATTGAGTAGGAGTAATAAGGTGTTATTTGGATGTTATTGTTGTGTTATTAATCAAGATCTCTAACCCTTGTTGAAAGTTGAAAAAGAAAGTGTGTTGAGTGAGACAGATTTTGTGGACAACCAAAAGGCTTCTTCATCTTCATAAAAGGTATGGGCACATTCTCCTATTGATTGTTTATGGTGGTTGATTTCTGAAATATCATTGGAGAGAAAAGGATTAATTGTGGTTTCCTTTTCGAAAGTAGTTGGTTGAATGCTTCAAGGTTTTCTGGGTTGAGAGTTGCTATTAAACCTTGTTTTATAAGCATTGTTGTTGAAGCCATTAGTAGTGTGAAAAACCTGAGATAGGGTTTGAGAAGAACATGAGTATCATTGTTATGTGAAGAATGTTTTATTAGCATTGTTGTTGAAGCCCATTGGTTATGCAAAGAACTTGAACTTGAAAAGAACATGAGTATCATTATTATGTGAGATTTGTGGTTGAGCATTGTTGGAAACATTTGAGTTGGTTGATACATGCTTGGACTAGGGTTTGTAAGAAAGAGTTGTTCCTTGTGGTAGTTGGTTGAGAAGAGTTGTTTGAGCCTAGTCAAGTGATTGTGTGAAGTGGTTGTTCAAGTTCCATGAAACAAACTATTCTATATTCTAGATTTGAGTTGAGATTGAGATTTGAGGATAGAACATATTGAGTCTCTAACAATTCTCTTTATGCTTCTATAATATTGATTTGAGTTGAGATTGAGATTTGAGTATAGAACATATTGAGTCTCTAACAATTCTCTTTATGCTTCTATAAGATTGAATTATTGAGCAAGTTCTTGTGAGTTGCTATCAGATTTGAGCTAAGTTCTTGTTAAGCTTGCTATGAGTATTAATTTGGGCAAGTTCTTGGTGAGCTTGCTAGTGCATATTTGGGCAAGTTCTTGGTGAGCTTGCTAGTGCATATTTGGGCAAGTTCTTGGTGAGCTTGTTGAGCAGATTTGGACAAGTTCTATGTGAGCTTGTTGAGAAGATTTGGACAAGTTCTGTGTGAGCTTGTTGAGCATATTTGGACAAGTTATGTGTGAGCTTGTTGAGAAGATTTGACAAGTTTTTGAGCTTATTGAGATTTGGACAAGTTCTATGTGAGCTTGTTGAGTAGGTTCTGAGTGAGCCTATTGAGCAGGTTCTGAGTGAGCCTATTGATAGATATTTGGAGGTGATAGAGTACAGAGGATAGAGTCTCAGTGGATAGAGATCCAACAACCAACATAATTGAAGATAGATCTGAGTGAGGAGTCTTCAAGTGGAGAGAGATCCACCAGTCAATGCAATAGAGAGACAGAGTCTTCTAGAAGATCACTAGCCAGAGCAGAAGGGGAAAGAGTTCTCCTATGGAAGAGATCCATGAACTTGAGATTAGGGGATCAACATCTCCTTTGGATAGAGATCCATAAACATTGTAATTGGGAAGGATTCCCAAAGAAATTGATTGAGAAAGTTTTAGTAAAATATTTTCTCCATGGAGTAGCCCACATTGGGTGAACCACGTAAAATATGGTGTCTCTATTGTGTATGGTGTTTTGTGCATTGCTTGATTACTACTATTGATACTATTATCTATACACTACATAATATTGAATTGAAAAGAAAAGTAAAAAGTGGTCTTATACTATTCACCCCCCTCTCAGTATAAGCTTGTGTTCTTCAATTGGTATCAGAGCGGGTTCCTTCGAAAAAGGCTAACAACTTGAGGGCAGATTCTACAAGAACACAGATGGCTTCATAGAATGGATCATCTACAAATAAGGCTCCACTATTTGATGGTAACAATTATGCTTTCTAGAGCATGAGAATGAAGAACTACTTGATATCACAAGGATATGAGGTATGGTAGATGGTTGCAAAAGAGTATAAGGTTGAAGGTGATCCCGAGGTAGATAAGACTATCAAGAAATTGGTTGAGATCAATGCAAGGGCAATGAATTGTATTTTGAGTGGGCTACGTGAGATAGATTTTGCAAAGGTCATGGTATGTAATTCAGAAAATGAAATGTGGACCAAGTTGTGGAATACCTATGAAGGAGATTCCAAGGTAAAGTTGGCAAAACTACAAACTCATAGAAAAATATTTGAGGAATTGAAAATGGAAGATTCTGAAGATATTGCATAGTTTTTACTTTGAGTTGATGAGATTGCTAACACCATGAGAGGTCTAGGATTTGAGATGAAAGAATCAGATGTTACTCAAAAGGTTTTGAGATCACTTCCCATGAAGTATGATGCAAAGGTTTCAGCAATAGAAGAAACAATGGATATCAACAAGCTAACAATGGAAGAACTACAAGGAACACTCACAACTTATGAGATGAGGAGAAGTAAGCATCAGGTTCCAATAAAAGAAATTGCATTCAAGGCTTCAGAGAAAAATAAAGGGAAAGTTCCAGAGACAGATAGAGATTCAGATAATGATGAGGAAGCTAACTTCATCAAAAGGAAAAAGGACTTAAGAAATTACAGGGATATGAAGAAAGTCAGATGCTACAAGTGTGGTGATTTTGGTCACTATGCATACAAGTGTCCACATGAAGAAAATAGTGATGATGAAAAATAGGGTCACAGAAGAAAAGAAGATGGAAAGCATAAACATGACAAAGATGATAGATACAAGCAAAGCAAGTATGAGAAGAAGAAAAGTTTTCATAAGACAAAGAAAAATTTCTACATTGAAGAAGCAAGTGATAGCTCAGATCACAAGATAGAAGACAAGTCAGATGAAGAAGAATAATTGAATAATAAAAAGAAAGAACATCTACTCCTAGGAATAGAAGGTAAAAAGAGAAAGAAACAATAAGAGCTTTCTATGTGTAGAAGAAATAGATACAAGATCAAGATATTACAATGGCTTCATAGTGATAGATGAAGATGATGATCACTAAAAATTACATCAAAGAAATTTATTTATTGACAAAGAAGTATATTATAATAGTTATAAATATTATAATGATCTTGATAAGTGAAGATGAAGAAGGGTATCCAAAAAAGAAAATAAAATATATTAAAAGAAAATAAATTTAAAATAATTTGAAAATGAAAAAATATTAAAAAAATTTGAAAAAGAACTTCAAGAAACAAAAGATTCATCCTACTTTTGAGAAATTAAGAAGAATAAAGAAAGATGTAATCAATAGAAGAATAAAATTAGAAATTTACCTACATAAATGAGTTCGATTTCAAAGGAATTCAAAAGAATTTTATCCATAAATAAGAGATTAAGAAGAAATAAAAAGATGTTAATATAATTTTAATATAGACATAAGAAACATAGAAAGGAAACATGTATTTTAGAGACAACAAAGATGGATGCCAATTTGCTATTTGACACAAATGAAGAGAAAGAAGAGGAAGGTTCCAAAGCACCAAAGGTCTCATATTTTAGGTCTAGGGAATCACACTCAAAAGGAAAGGAAGTTCTAAAATATGAAAGCAAGGAAGCACCTAAGATTTATGAAGAAAGTTCCAAAGTTCCTATGGCTCCAAACATCCAGTTTGGATCTTGTTTTGAGATAGGTGAATCAAGTTCAAAAGGAAAAGAAATTCTTGAAGAAGAAAGCAAGGAAGAAATTAAGGAAGAGGATTTAGATGCTACAAAGAACATTCAAGGATACAATGCACAAGTCAAAGATGATTACAAGGATAATGATCAAGAAAGGTATGAGGAACCAAGGCATGAACAAAGGGCTTTTCAAGGACATTGTTTTTCTTGTAATGGATTTGGACACAGGGCTATACACTGCAGGATCCATGGATCAAAGAAGTTTGATTTTTCTAGAAGAAACTTCAAAGGAAGAAGGTATGGTTTTTAGGGACATTGCTTCTTATGCAACAGGATTGGTCATAGAGCTTCTCAGTGCAAAGAAAATGAGCAACATGGTTTTGGTTTTAGAGCTACACAAATCAGAAGTCATGGTCATAATGGTCATGAAAATAGAACTTCACAATACAAGGTTCAAGAAAGGAATGGATATGGAAATTATTTCAAGAAAGAATTTAGGATATGGGCACCATCCAAAGGCTACAATATCAAGTGTTTTAATTGCAATAACTTTGGACATATTGCAAAATGGTGTAGGACTCAATTCCAAACAAGTTCAAGACAAGAAGGTCAAACAGGTTCAAGACAAGAAGATCAAGTAATTCATCAAGAGAAGGATATCAGAAAAATATGGAAGGAAGTTGATAGAGGAAAGAAACAATGTAATATGGGAGTAAATGTACTCCCACCCCAAAATTAATCACCTCAAGAGAGAAGGTGGTGAGGGGGCTAAGCTTAAGAGTCATATCTTTTAGCCCCATAGGTGTCCCTTTTGCCATTGATGTCAAAGGGGGAGAGATTTGAGTAAGGGGGAGAGCATTGAGTTAGGGGGAGCAGCCTCCAAAGAGAGCATTGAGTTAGGGGGAGCAGCCTCCATAGAGAGTATTGAGTTAGGGGGAGCAACTTTGATTCTCAGAGATGGTTTTTGCAGTGATTGTGGTGATTTACAATAGAGGTGTTGCCATCAATGACAAAGGGGGAGATTGTTGGAAATTTGAGTGATTTTATGTTGTCATTGATGTCACATGGATCATTGATGTCACATGGATCACATTGAGTTTTGGTGGCCAAAGCATTTCATAAATAAGCATTTATGATATTTTGGAGAGCATGGATATATATAGGGTTTTTGTGAAAACCAAGGCAAGAAAAATAAAAGGTTTTATTTAAAACCATGGATGGCAGATTTGAAATGGGTTTTTCTTAAAACCTAGGTTGGATTTTCGTTTCATCGAAAAAGGTGCCCCGATGATGGAGATATTTAATTTTAAATATTTAAGTTTAAATTTTAAATTATTTAAAATTTAAATTTAAAATTAAAATTAAAATTTAATTTATAGCGTCGACGTCAAAGAAAGGAAAAGGCATAAAACTAATATTTAAATTATAGCACCGACGTCAAAGGAAAGGAGGAGGACATATATATATATATGCCCAAAGTTTTGATTTATTTCTCTAAGCGCTCGATTTGATATTTGGATTCGAATGGTAAAAGAGCATGTGCATCGTGTGTCGAAGTGTGTGTGAAAAGGGTTTTAAAAGGCTTACGATTTTCGCGTTCGTTGAAGAGACTATTGTGGAGTAAAGCCAAACGTATAGGCCTCCTTGGCCTAGTGGTTCATGCACTATGTGTGAAGCAGGAGGTCCTACGTTCGATTCTTGTCGGAGGTGTTTTGCTATGTTGAAACGCGTGAAGCGCATTTTGTTTTTGAAGGGCGCAGATATTCATGGCATAAGGTTTTGTTGTGTGCTCCTTTTGAGCACGTGAGGGCATGTGGCCCAATGGCAGGTTGGTTATGGTTAAGGCGCTGAGCAAGGAAGGTCACGAGATCGAATCCCATCAGGGACAGAGGCAAGTTAATAATTTTTAAATATATTTTATTTTTCTAAAGTTGCCCTAGGAGGAATAAGGGTTATGATGCATGTTTAAAAAATGAGAGATTTCTGATGATTTAATTTTTAGAAGTATATCATATTATATATCGTTGGAAATCTTATTCCGAGGGCTATTTTATTAACTTGCTTAGAGGGAGAAATAAGGTGTGTGTAAAGAGATATTTCTGATTTTGTAAAGAGGTTCAAAAGTGAAGGTTGCTTTGTTCTTTTTCAAAAGAGATTAATTCATTTATGAAGTGACATGGTGTATGTTATTGAGTAGGAGTAATAAGGTGTTATTTGGATGTTATTGTTGTGTTATTAATCAAGATCTCTAACCCTTGTTGAAAGTTGAAAAAGAAAGTGTGTTGAGTGAGACAGATTTTGTGGACAACCAAAAGGCTTCTTCATCTTCATAAAAGGTATGGGCACATTCTCCTATTGATTGTTTATGGTGGTTGATTTCTGAAATATCATTGGAGAGAAAAGGATTAATTGTGGTTTCCTTTTCGAAAGTAGTTGGTTGAATGCTTCAAGGTTTTCTGGGTTGAGAGTTGCTATTAAATCTTGTTTTATAAGCATTGTTGTTGAAGCCATTAGTAGTGTGAAAAACCTGAGATAGGGTTTGAGAAGAACATGAGTATCATTGTTATGTGAAGAATGTTTTATTAGCATTGTTGTTGAAGCCCATTGGTTATGCAAAGAACTTGAACTTGAAAAGAACATGAGTATCATTGTTATGTGAGATTTGTGGTTGAGCATTGTTGGAAACATTTGAGTTGGTTGATACATGCTTGGACTAGGGTTTGTAAGAAAGAGTTGTTCCTTGTGGTAGTTGGTTGAGAAGAGTTGTTTGAGCCTAGTCAAGTGATTGTGTGAAGTGGTTGTTCAAGTTCCATGAAACAAACTATTCTATATTCTAGATTTGAGTTGAGATTGAGATTTGAGGATAGAACATATTGAGTCTCTAACAATTCTCTTTATGCTTCTATAATATTGATTTGAGTTGAGATTGAATTTGAGATAAACATATTGATCTCTAAAAATTCTTTTTTTGCTTTATAATTTTTTTTTGTGGGGAGAGTGGGTTGGGAAAGAGATTTTAGTGAGCTTGCTAGTGCAGATTTGGGCAAGTTCTTGGTGAGCTTGCTAGAGCAGATTTGGACAAGTTCTTGGTGAGCTTGTTGAGCAGATTTGGACAAGTTTTGTGTGAGCTTGTTGAGCAAATTTGGACAAGTTCTATGTGAGCTTGTTGAGCAGATTTGGACAAGTTCTATGTGAGCTTGTTGAGAAGGTTCTAAGTGAGCCTATTGAGCAGGTTCTGAGTGAGCCTATTGATAGAGCTTTGGAGGTGATAGAGTACAGAGGATAGAGTCTCAATGGATAGAGATCTAGTAGCCAGCACAATTGAAGATAGATCTAAGTGAGGAGTCTTCAAGTGGAGAGAGATCCACCAATCAATGCAGTAGAGAGACAAAGTCTTCTAGAAGATCACTAGCCAGAGCAGAAGGGGAAAGAGTTCTCCTATGGAAGAGATCCATGAACTTGAGATTAGGGGATCAACATCTCCTTTGGATAGAGATCCATAAACATTGTAATTGGGAAGGATTCCCAAAGAAATTGATTGAGAAAGTTTTAGTAAAATATTTTCTCCATGGAGTAGCCCACATTGGGTGAACCATGTAAACTATGGTGTCTCTATTGTGTATGGTGTTTTGTGCATTGCTTGATTACTACTATTGATACTATTGTCTATACACTGCATAATATTGAATTGAAAAGAAAAGTAAAAAGTGGTCTTATACTGTTCACCCCCCTCTCAATATAAGCTTGTGTTCTTCAATTGGTATCAGAGCGGGTTCCTTCGAAAAGGCTAACAACTTGAGGGCAGATTCTACAAGAACACAGATGGCTTCATAGAATGGATCATCTACAAATAAGGCTCCACTGTTTGATGATAACAATTATGCTTTCTAGAGCATGAGAATGAAGAACTACTTGATATCACAAGGATATGAGGTATGGCGAGATGGTTGCAAAAGAGTATAAGGTTGAAGGTGATCCCGAGGTAGATAAGACTATCAAGAAATTGGTTGAGATCAATGCAAGGGCAATGAATTGTATTCTGAGTGGGCTACGTGAGACAGATTTTGCAAAGGTCATGGTATGTAATTCAGCAAATGAAATGTGGACCAAGTTGTGGAATACCTATGAAGGAGATTCCAAGGTAAAGTTGGCAAAACTACAAACTCATAGAAAAATATTTGAGGAATTGAAAATGGAAGATTCTGAAGATATTGCATAGTTTTTACTTTGAGTTGATGAGATTGCTAACACCATGAGAGGTCTAGGATTTGAGATGAAAGAATCAGATGTTACTCAAAAGGTTTTGAGATCACTTCCCATGAAGTATGATGCAAAGGTTTCAGCAATAGAAGAAACAATGGATATCAACAAGCTAACAATGGAAGAACTACAAGGAACACTCACAACTTATGAGATGAGGAGAAGTAAGCATCAGGTTCCAATAAAAGAAATTGCATTCAAGGCTTCAGAGAAAAATAAAGGGAAAGTTCCAGAGACAGATAGAGATTCAGATAATGATGAGGAAGCTAACTTCATCAAAAGGAAAAAGGACTTAAGAAATTACAGGGATATGAAGAAAGTCAGATGCTACAAGTGTGGTGATTTTGGTCACTATGCATACAAGTGTCCACATGAAGAAAATAGTGATGATGAAAAATAGGGTCACAGAAGAAAAGAATATGGAAAGCATAAACATGACAAAGATGACAGATACAAGCAAAACAAGTATGAGAAGAAGAAAAGTTTTCATAAGACAAAGAAAACTTTCTACATTGAAGAAGCAAGTGATGGTTCAGTTCACAACAATGAAGACCAATCAGATGAAGAAGAATGTACATTCTTTGGAATAAATGAAGAAAGGAAGAACATCTATTCCTAGGAATAGAAGTTAAAGAAAAGGATACATCTATCAAAGAAAGACATGAAGAGCTTGCTATAGATGAGCAAAAAATAGATACAAGAAGTCAAGAATACTAAAATGCTTCATATGTAGATATGTGATTAGATGATGATTAATACACAACAATCAACAAGGAAATTTATGTATGGTCAAAGAAATCAATAGTTCAGTAATAGTTCTATAGAGATTATAATGATCTAGTAACAGTGAAGATGAAGAAGGAATCCACAAAAAAGAAAATAAAAAGAAAAAAAAAATCAAAAGTAAAAAATTCAGAAAATGAAAAAAATAAAAAAAAACATTCAAATGAAAAAGACTTCAAGAAAAAAAAGAAACACACATTAGAAGAAAAAATAAGAAATAGTAACAGTTAAAGAACAAGATCAGAAATATTTGGGACATACATAAATGAGTTAGCATGATCTCAAAGGAATTCAAAAACAGATAATTGACTTCAATGATATCCATGAACAAATACAAGAGGTATAAGAAGAATCAAAAAAAAAAGACATGTACCCTATTGATTAGAATTTATCAAATCCATAAGAAAACGTCCCAAAGAAAAGAAGCAAGAAATGGAAACATGTATTTAGAGACAATAGAGATGGATGCCAATTTACTATTTGACACAAATGAAGAGAAAGAAGAGGAAGGTTCCAAAGCACCAAAGGTCTCATATTTCAGGTTTGGGGAATCACACTCAAAAGGAAAGGAAGTTCTAAAATATGAAAGCAAGGAAGCACCTAAGATTTATGAAGAAAGTTCCAAAGTTCCTATGGCTCCAAACATCCAGTTTGGATCTTGTTTTGAGATAGGTGAATCAAGTTCAAAAGGAAAAGAAATTCTTGAAGAAGAAAGCAAGGAAGAAATTAAGGAAGAGGATTTAGATGCTACAAAGAACATTCAAGGATACAATGCACAAGTCAAAGATGATTACAAGGATAATGATCAAGAAAGGTATGAGGAACCAAGGCATGAACAAAGGGCTTTTCAAGGACATTGTTTTTCTTGTAATGGATTTGGACATAGGGCTATACACTGCAGGATCCATGGATCAAAGAAGTTTGATTTTTCTAGAAGAAACTTCAAAGGAAGAAGGTATGGTTTTCAGGGACATTGCTTCTTATGCAATAGGATTGGTCATAGAGCTTCTCAGTGCAAATAAAATGAGCAACATGGTTTTGGTTTTAGAGCTACACAAATCAGAAGTCATGGTCATAATGGTCATGAAAACAGAACTTCACAATACAAGGTTCAAGAAAGGAATGGATATGGAAATTATTTCAAGAAAGAATTCAGGATATGGGCACCATCCAAAGGCTACAATATCAAGTGTTTTAATTGCAATAACTTTGGACATATTGCAAAATGGTGTAGGACTCAATTCCAAACAAGTTCAAGATCAAGAAGGTCAAACTAGGTTCAAGACAAGAAGATCAAGTAATTCATCAAGAGAAGGATATCAGAAAAATATGGAAGGAAGTTGATAGAGGAAAGAAACAATGTAATATGGGAGTAAATGTACTCCCACCCCAAAATTAATCACCTCAATAGAGAAGGTGGTGAGGGGGCTAAGCTTAAGAGTCATATCTTTTAGCCCCATAGGTGTCCCTTTTGCCATTGATGTCAAAGGGGGAGAGATTTGAGTAAGGGGGAGAGCATTGAGTTAGGGGGAGCAGCCTCCAAAGAGAGCATTGAGTTAGGGGGAGCAGCCTCCATAGAGAGTATTGAGTCAGGGGAGCAACTTTGATTCTCAGAGATGGTTTTTGTAGTGATTGTGGTGATTTACAATAGAGGTGTTGCCATCAATGACAAAGGGGGAGATTGTTGGAAATTTGAGTGATTTTATGTTGTCATTGATGTCACATGGATCATTTTCACATGGATCACATTGAGTTTTTGTGGCCAAAGCATTTCATAAATAAGCATTTATGATATTTTGGAGAGCATGGATATATACAGGGTTTTTGTGAAAACCAAGGCAGGCAAAATAAAAGGTTTTATTTAAAACCATGGATGGCAGATTTGAAATGGGTTTTTCTTAAAACCCAGGTTGGCTTTTCGTTTCATCAAAAAAGGTGCCCCGGTGATGGAGATATTTAATTTTAAATATTTAAGTTTAAATTTTAAATTATTTAAAATTTAAATTTAAAATTAAAATTAAAATTTAATTTATAGCGCCGACGTCAAAGAAAGGAAAAGGCATAAAACTAATATTTAAATTATAGCACCGACGTCAAAGGAAAGGAGGAGGACATATATATATATATATATATATATATATATATATATATATATGCCCAAAGTTTTGATTTATTTCTCTAAGCACTCGATTTGATATTTGGATTCGAATGGTAAAAGAGCTTGCGCATCGTGTGTCGAAGTGTGTGTGAAAAGGGTTTTAAAAGGCTTACGATTTTTGTGTTCATTGAAGAGACTATTATGGAGTAAAGCCAAATGTATAGGCCTCCTTGGCCTAGTGGTTCGTGCGTTGTGTGTGAAGTAGGAGGTCCTACGTTCGATTCTTGTCGGAGGTGTTTTGTTGTGTTGAAACGCGTGAAGCGCGTTTTGTTTTCGAAGGGCACAGATATTCATGGCATAAGGTTTTGTTGTGTGCTCCTTTTGAGCACGTGAGGGCGTGTGGCCCAATGGTAGGTTGGTTGTGGTTAAGGCGCTGAGCAAGGAAGGTCACGAGATCGAATCCCGTCAGGGACAGAGGCAAGTTAATAATTTTTAGATATATTTTATTTTTCTAAAGTTGCCCTAGGAGGAATAAGGGTTATGATGCATGTTTAAAAAGGAGAGATTTTTGGTGATTTATTTTTTAGAAGTATATCATATTATATATCATTGGAAAGCTTATTCCGAGGGCTATTTGATTAACTTGCTTAGAGGGAGAAATAAGGTGTGTGTAAAGAGATATTTCTGATTTTGTAAAGAGGTTCAAAAGTGAAGGTTGCTTTGTTCTTTTTCAAAAGAGATTAATTCATTTATGAAGTGACATGGTGTATGTTATTGAGTAGGAGTAATAAGGTGTTATTTGGATGTTATTGTTGTGTTATTAATCAAGATCTCTAACCCTTGTTGAAAGTTGAAAAAGAAAGTGTGTTGAGTGAGACAGATTTTGTGGACAACCAAAAGGCTTCTTCATCTTCATAAAAGGTATGGGCACATTCTCCTATTGATTGTTTATGGTGGTTGATTTCTGAAATATCATTGGAGAGAAAAGGATTAATTGTGGTTTCCTTTTCGAAAGTAGTTGGTTGAATGCTTCAAGGTTTTCTGGGTTGAGAGTTGCTATTAAACCTTGTTTTATAAGCATTGTTGTTGAAGCCATTAGTAGTGTGAAAAACCTGAGATAGGGTTTGAGAAGAACATGAGTATCATTGTTATGTGAAGAATGTTTTATTAGCATTGTTGTTGAAGCCCATTGGTTATGCAAAGAACTTGAACTTGAAAAGAACATGAGTATCATTGTTATGTGAGATTTGTGGTTGAGCATTGTTGGAAACATTTGAGTTGGTTGATACATGCTTGGACTAGGGTTTGTAAGAAAGAGTTGTTCCTTGTGGTAGTTGGTTGAGAAGAGTTGTTTGAGCCTAGTCAAGTGATTGTGTGAAGTGGTTGTTCAAGTTCCATGAAACAAACTATTCTATATTCTGGATTTGAGTTGAGATTGAGATTTGAGGATAGAACATATTGAGTCTCTAACAATTCTCTTTATGCTTCTATAATATTGATTTGAGTTGAGATTGAGATTTGAGGATAGAACATATTGAGTCTCTAACAATTCTCTTTATGCTTCTATAAGATTGAATTGAGTTGAGAATTTTGGTGAGATTGCTATAATTTGAGCAATTATTGTGAGCTTTCTAACAATTAATTCTTTATGCTTCTATGAGATTTGGGCAAGTTCTTGGTGAGCTTGCTAGTGCAGATTTGGGCAAGTTCTTGGTGAGCTTGCTAGTGCAGATTTGGGCAAGTTCTTGGTGAGCTTGCTAGTGCAGATTTGGGCAAGTTCTTGGTGAGCTTGCTTGAGCAGATTTGGACAAGTTCTATGTGAGCTTGTTGAGCAATTTGGACAAGTTCTTTGTGAGCTTGTTGAGCAGATTTGGACAAGTTCTGTGTGAGCTTGTTGAGCAGATTTGGACAAGTTCTGTGTGAGCTTGTTGAGCAGATTTGGACAAGTTCTATGTGAGCTTGTTGAGCAATTTCTGAGTGAGCCTATTGAGCAGGTTCTGAGTGAGCCTATTGATAGAGCTTTGGAGGTGACAGAGTATAGAGGATAGAGTCTCAGTGGATAGAGATCCAATAGCCAAGATAATTGAAGACAGATCTGAGTGAGGAGTCTTCAAGTGGAGAGAGATCCACCAGTCAGTGCAACAGAGAGATAGAGTCTTCTAGAAGATCACTAGCTAGAGTAGAAGGGGAAAGAGTTCTCCTATGGAAGAGATCCACGAACTTGAGATTAGGGGATCAACATCTCCTTTGGACAGAGATCCATAAACATTGTAATTGGGAAGGATTCCCAAAGAAATTGATTGAGAAAGTTTTAGTAAAATATTTTCTCCGTGGAGTAGCCCACATTGGGTGAACCACGTAAACTGTGGTGTCTCTATTGTGTATGGTGTTTTGTGCATTGCTTGATTACTGCTATTGATACTTGTTGTCTATACACTGCATAATATTGAATTGAAAAGAAAAGTAAAAAGTGGTCTTATATTGTTCACCCCCCTCCTCTCAGTATAAGCTTGTGTTCTTCAATTGGATCATTGATATACCACCATTGTTTTTATTTTCATTTTTAGGTTCTCCTAATCATTATGCAGATTATGGAGGTGGATGGATGATCATTTTTTTATGTTCTGACCATCAAAAATGGTCATTTGGCCATCTCTATAGCTTATGTAAGCATCATTTGTTGCCATCCAAGGTCTACCTAATATTAATGGATATCCACCCAACCCAAACTTGGATTGTAACACTAAAAAATCTATTGGATACTCCCATGCATCCATTGTAACTACGATATCCTCTAGTATTCCCTCTAGTAGAAATGTATACCTATCTGCCAACTATAAAATAGTCTTGGTTGGCTTCAGGTTGGATATTTTAAGCTTTTGCATGGTTTCTTTGGGCATGATATTAATGGCAGCCCCAAAATATACCAATGTATTGGGTAAAATGTAGCCCTCTATTTGTATAGTTAGGACAGGGCTTATTGGATATGAGTATTTTTTTTTGTAGGTGTTCCCTAACATAATATTATCTAATTGATTAACCAAACTGATTGACTTTACAGGTTTTCTTCTTGGTTTCTTCAGGAATAATTCTCTTATGGCCTTGCCATAGATAGGAATATCTCAGATGGCCTGAAAGAGAGGAAGTGTGATTGTCAGGTTCTTTAGACTAGAGAGAATATCAAATTCTGATTGTACTGGCTTTTTGGGTTCCTACAATATTTATGGAAAATGTGGAACCTCTTCTCTAATATTTATAGGTGTTGATTCTTCTTTTATTTCTACTATAAGAGATGATTCCTCTTTGCCTAATTCTATGTTTTTCTCCTCTTATAATAGAGGAGTGACTTCTACACCTACTTATTTCCATGATCTTAATTCTATTGGATTACAATATAATTTAATATTTTACATGGGGTACATCTCATTCTCCACTTGATAAGTTGGCTATTGTTTATTATTTGGATTGGTTGTAGGTTGTGCTGGCAGTTGAGTAGGCCTGAAAGTAGGAGTTGGTAACGTTGGTTGTAGTGTAACTGGTGTATCCTGCTATGGGTTTTGATTCCAAGCATTATGGTTCCTCCATTTCTACCTAAGCTACTAGTATTGCATCCATTAATATGGGTTATAAGGATTTTCTCCTTGGGGATACTGATTCCAATGTTGTTGTCCCCACCATCCCATATTGGGTGGCTGAGCTAGACCTTGGTGTTGAAAATTGCTACCCCATAAGATGGCATTCCTGTTGGCATGTTGTTTCCCATAGGATACTACTAACAGTTTCTCCTATTACCCAAAAAGTATGATTCTACTACCTCAAACTCCTCTCTAGGTTTTTATAATTGTTGGTATGGCCCTTTTTTGTAATATTTTGAACATACAACACACACTCGAACTTTTTTTTTAGGATATTCATTTCTAGGGTGTTTTCCCCTATATTTGGGATAAAATTGGGCCAATGCTACCTCATTCTACTTCTTTTTCTGAAGTAGAAGGGTGTCCATTTGAAGAGCCAGAGATGATAGCATCTCTCTCTTGAGATCTTCAAGCATATTGCTTATTTCTATTTTAGTGGCATTGGTTGATTGTTTGATATTTCTAGGGATCAACTTTCCTTTCCTTCTTGAAAATTTTCAACACAAAACACCGAATATCATCCATCTGATGTTGATAAATATCCCCTCCATAAATCATGTTTAAAGCTTCCAAATATTCATTTGTAAGTCCCTTTAAGAAAATACTTCTTAAGGACTTGTCTCCTAATTTAGAATGGGGTGATTTTTTTTAATTAAAGTTGAACCTATCCCAATATTCCTCCATAGATTCCCATTCCTTTTGTGTCATGTATAGGACTTCTTCCCTTGCATCACGTGCTCTACCAAAATCCTGGTATTGATCTAGGAAAATTTTCTTCAATTATTCCTTGGTAGTTATCCGTTTATTCTCCAAATTGATGAACCAGTGTAAAGTTGAATCATCCAGAGTGGAAGAGAATAATTTTAGTTTTTGAGAATCAACTGTATAGTCCACAAATCTGCATAGGACATCAAATTTAAATAGAAATAGATCTATATATTTTTTTGGTAGTCCTCTAAAAGTTGGAAGGTGGGTAGGGGAGATATGTTTCATCTTGTGGTCTCCTATTGCCTCTCCTATGGGAAAATTAAAACTAGTGGATGCTTCCTCTCAATCGACCATCTTGTCTATGAATAGGTTATCTACACTAGCTACATTCAAAGCAACTTTCAAGGATTCTAGTTCATTTCTCTTATCCTAAAAAAGGATTAATAAATCAATGTTTGATATAGTTCATTTTCTAACTACTTGCCAGCGTTGAAAGTTCAATAAGTCTTCCTCGGACTAAACTCTACTTATCTGAGATCCTTCTCTATGATGTTTATTTGTTTCAGAAAGATCCTATGCAAATAATGGATGTTCAAGCCAATGCATAGGTGGATATTATGGAGAAGAGTATTCAATATCAATATCAAGTACAACTAAAGCATAAGACTTTTGAGAAACATCATTGTTTTTAACAAAACGGTTGTTCGATCCTCTATTCTTAGGTAGGCTCATACAAAGCTTTAAATATGGAGGTTATATAGGTAGCAACCTAAACTACTGCTAGCATGCTTCCTTCCAAATGAGAAATTATAATAGGTTACTCCCTAAAAATAGCACCAAAATGTTAGGCAAAAATATTGGTTAGTTTTCTACGTTCAAATTCATTGCCTCATTTAATTTGTCAATCCAAGGTAGCTCATAGACTTGTGAGCAACCTTGCATAATATATGCTTTTAATTCCCTCCAATGAGATGATTCCCTCAAATTTATGGTTTGGGGGTGTTGGCATTTCGTTGAAGTTTTGATTTAATTTCCAAACCACTAATATATCCTACACTATCAAAACATGACTAAACTATATTTAGAAACTAAAACTGCACACTTGTTAGAAATCACAAAAAATAGGAAATTGCGACACTTTTTCCTCCTTCGGTCGTGGCAATGCAACATGTCACGATATCGTGACACTTTTCCTCTTTCGGCATCGTCGTTGCAACATGTCGCGATATCGCGACACTTTTTTTCTCTTTCGGTCTCGACAAGGCAACATGTTGCAATATCACAACACTTTTTATCTTTTGGCATCGTCGTTGCAACATGTCACGATATCGCAACACTTTTTCCTCCTTCGGCCGTGGCAATGCAACATGTCATGATATCGTGACACTTTTTCTCTATCGGCTTCATCTTTGCAACATGTCGTGATATCGCGACACTTTTTCCTCCTTCGGCCGCGGCAACGCAACATGTCGCGATATCGTGACACTTTCTCTTTTGGCCTCGTCGTTGCAACTTGTCGCGATATCGTGACACCTTCTCCTCCGGCTGCGACAATGCAACATGTCATGATATCGTGACACTCTTTCTCTTTCCGCCTCTTCGCTGCAACTTGTCACGATTTTACGACACTTTTTCCTCCTTCGGCCACGACAATGCAACATGTCGCGATATCGTGACACTTTTTCTCTTTCGGCCTCGTTGTTGCAACTTGTCGCGATATCGTGACACTTTTTTCTCCTCCGGCCGTGACATTGCAACATGTCGTGATATCGTGACACTTTTTCTCTTTCAGCCTCGTCGTTGCAACTTGTCATGATATCGCGACACCTTTTCTTCCTTTGGTCGTGGCAATGCAACTTGTCGCGATTTCGCGACATTTTTTATCTTTTTTCCGAGACGATGCAACTTGTCATGATTTCGTGGCACTTTTTCTCCTCTGGCCACGATGCTGCAACTTGTCGTGATATCGCGACACTTTTTTTCCTATGGCAGCGATGACGCAACATGTCGCGATATCGCGACACCTTTTCTCTTTGGCCACGATAATGCAACATGTCACGATGTCACGACACATTTTTCTTCTTTGGCCGTAGCAATGCAACATGTCGCGATATCGTGACATTTTTTATCTTTTTGCCGAGAAGATGCATCACGTCACGATTTCACGACATTTTTTCTCCTTAAATCGTGATGATACAACTTGTCGTGATATCGCGACACTCTTTCTCTTCAGGTCGTGACACTGCAACATGTCATGATATCACGACACCTTTCCTCATTTGGCTGCAACAATACAACTTGTCATGATATCACGACACCTTTTCTCCTGGGGTCACGACAATGCAACATGTCATGATATCATGACACTTTTTCTCTTGGGGTCACGATAGTGCAACATGTCGCGATATCGCAACATATTTTCTTCTTTGGCATCGACGATACAACTTGTCGTGATATTGCGACACTTTTCCTCACTTGTCCGCAATAATACAATATGTCGCGATATCATGACACATTTTCTCCTGGGGTCACGACAATGCAACATGTTGCGATATCACGACATTTTTTCTCCTGGGGTCGCGACAATGCAACATGTCGCGATATCATGACATATTTTCTTCTTTGGCCATGACAACGCAACTCATCACGATATCGCGACACTTTTTCCTTTCCAACAGTGATGTTGCAACATGTTGCGATATCGTGACACTTTCTCTTCTTCGGCCGCGATGCTGCATTTTGTCACGATTTCACGACATTCTTTCCACCCTTGGCCACGACAGCGCAACATGTCGCGATATCATGACACCTTTTCCTCCTTGCTTTTTCTCTATGCTGTGGACCACAAAATTGCAACATGTCGTGATATCACGACACCTTTCTTATTGTGGTGTTTGGCTTTTTCTTTGATCTTTAGCTCTTGGGCCTTTTTGGTCGGTTTGGAAAACATGTAAAAAATACTTGTACAAGGTTCAGGGACCTTTCAACATCCTTTCAACCAATCAAAAATAAATAAAATAGAATTGAAAAGACAAAAAAATAATGGAAATGTAAGGGAAGAACACCATTGAGAGTGGGCCCATGCTTCCAGTAGGTTCTGCCCACATTAATCATTCACCAGATGCAAGTCGATTTAATCAAAAATGACTCAGAAATATTTTATTAAATTTGCAGCATAATAAGCACATAGGAGAAATCCAATATCACATTTTCAAGGGTGGCATACATATTTATAATATATGCAACCATCCCTGTTACATATTGGAAATAAATCACTTGTTCTATTCTATTTTAAAACATTATGCATGAATAAAGAGAATCGGGCAAAATATCAAGCTTTAGACTATTTCGATGTATTATATTTTATTAGAATACGTCTGATATTTGTTTTAATATATTTACATAGATATTTACATAACAACTAAAAAATAGATAGCTAATCATCTTTGAAATTGTCCTTGGTCCGGATTCAACACTGAAACTCCATCCACATCTTTTGCTAAAATCGTGTTCTTTTTTGCTGACAATAGAGTCATGCTGGAATTTGGCTTCAATGGGAATCAGGCACCTTATCAGTAGAAGTCAAGAAGCAGGTGCCAAGATGGGATTTAGGCACCTAACAAAAATTAGTCACCCATCAATCAAGCACCAAATGGGAATCACATGCCCACTAGTGAAGCTCCAAATAGGAGTCGGGTGCTTCAACGAGAATCGAGCGCCTGACATAGCATTTCACATTGGTGTACTGTAGATTTTTTTTCTTCATGTAATTTAAAGTGCCAAGTTTGAGTGGGACCTCGACGTAAACATACTAAAACACAATAAATTCCACAAAATCTACACAAAATGCACTAAGAAACAAATATTAAATATCATGCAAAATAAATTGTTAAACATATATAATGTTCTCATAACACATATATATCTACATAAATAAGTGTCGCAGTTCATAGGGAAAGTATTACAAAAATGAGCATTATCAGGGCTCATCAATAACAACTATAAAAATGATATATCTCAGCTTGTGTTAAATTCTTAGGAAAATGGATAATTTTTTTTTAATGTTTGAAGGTTTTGTTGTAGAGATAACAATAACATTAACATTTGTATGCCTATGTTAGTTCTATAGTTATTGCATTCATCATTTGTAAGCATACAATAAGTAAATAAATTATCGCTATCTATATCAAATATTTCACCAAAATTTACATCTACATAATATTCATCTTTATTTAAAACATGAATTTTTGTTGAACCTACTTGATAATTCTACACTCAAACATAAAAAATATGATTTTTAAAAGAAGCATTCTTTGTTTCAATGTTAAAATTTTAATTTAATTCATTATCAATATAACTACCAATTTCTTCTCCCACATTACTATTATCAACATTTTAATTTACTTGCTTTAACTTAGTAGTATCCTCATGGGATTTATGTAACTTGGCCAACTATTGATAGAATATGACATGGTATTTTCTCTTATTGGGTTTTAACAGTGATGGAAACTTGCCAACAATATTTGAGGGATGGGAGTGATAACATCCATAGTGGGTTCATCATCTTCTCATCATACATGTCTTTGGGGTATTGTAAACAAACTTTAGGATGCACCTTGTACAATTTCCTTCTAGATGTCTATTTTTTTTGCTCATGACCATATATTAGAACTTTCTAAATTTCATCCATATAAGGAATAAAACAAATTTTATGATTTGGGGGACAAGATCCCCAAGGATATAAATCTCTTTCTATAGTAAAAAATTTATTCTTATAAGAAAACTTAACCACTTGGCAAGTAGAGGAAGTTATGTCTCTCATTTTACTTGTCCATGGTCTAGCCAATAACATAATGTAATTGGTCTTGAAATCAAATACCATAAACTTCACTATAACTTCTTTGGGTCCTCTAGAAATAGAAAACCAAATACAACCCACTAGGTCTTGTGAACAACCATTATAAGCATGACAATGGTTCCTAGTTAATAAGATATTCTCTCTAGGGATATTTAGATTATCTATCAAGGATAACAATAAAATAGATGCACCACTCCCTTCATCAACCAGAGCTTTATGAATATCCATAGCACTATATACAATTATAATCATTAGTGGCATATCACTATCCCTTGTCATATAATCAATAACAATCATGTTTTTAAGAGGATATTTTAATTATCATATTGTTGACACAATATGGTGTTACCACTGTGCCAAAAGTTAAAACTTGTGGTGAGGGTGCATCCCATGAAGTTCAAATTCTAGGAAATAGAGTTGAGGATCCTAATCACACACCAGCAATTCCCTTCAAGCTAAGAGGTATTGGAATACACCCCCAAGACTAGATACTAGACATGAAAGGGTGATAATTGGTTGTAATCAGCCTTAAAGGTGAGAAAGATAGTTGGCACAAATGAGAATCAAACCTTATCCCATTGGGCATGATATTTTTGACACAACATGATGGTACCACTATGCAAGAAGCTCAAATTTATGGTGAGGGTGCATCCCATGAAGGTTAGAATCTAGGAAATAAGGTTGAGGGTCCCAACCTTATTCCAATACAAATTAGGACTAGTATGTGGATAAATATAAAGGTTTTCCTTGTATAATTTAATATATTGCACTTTATAAGATGTTAGAATGGTGGGCATATTATTGGAAACCCTAATTTTACGCTCATTCATCTCATCTAATAATTATTTTAGTTACTAACATTGATAGGGATATGTCCTAAGAAATTTAAGGTATGTGATGTTATAGGGTGTTGTACTCAACTCTTCCACAATAACCTATGCTTTTACTTTTCTCATGAGTACCTTAAACAATGACTCTTTGGGTTTATAGGGATCTTCATGTTTTTCTACTATAGGGATTGAGAATGTCACTTTAAGCTATGATCATAATTTTTTATCATTTTTAAACAATGGAATCCGTAGGACTAGTTGGGGACTTGCTAGGAACATTCTCTATATTAGCAGATCTTTCTATATTTTTGATGGGTTCCCACATGACCAAGGGAGGGTTTGGAATTTTATCACTTATGGCTAGATTGATCATTGCCTAGATAGATTTTTTGGCCTTGTCCTTATTTTTTCTTTTGTCCTTACAATGTTGCTTCTTTTGTATTAGGGTTTATTTCTAGTGATAATATTAATAAAGACTCAACTATTTCTCTTTGCACCTCTAAAATATTGACATATTGGGTCACATTTGACTAGTTATAAATGTACTTTTTATTTAAACCAAGTTAGGTAAATACTTGATTGATTTGAGAAGCAATTTGCACATTGTCTAGGATAAATATTTTGATTTGGGGATGAGAATAATTTTTATTATGGTTACATTTAACCCCTCCTTGGTTATACCCTTGGTTTCCTTAAACAAGATTGTATCCTTGATTTTGATAATTTTGATTACCCCTTGGTTGAACCCCTAACCTTGGTTATGGTTCAACCCTATTGGTGATTATGACTAGGGGCTTGTTTTTTATGGTTGGGGAATGGAATGTTATATATACATATTCTTTGAATATGAGGATGATTTAAAATCTTTTGGAGACCCTGAATATTTTTGCAGAAAAGGTTGACTCTATTATTATTAATGTTATCAATGTTGAAGTTAGGACTAAAAATTTATCTATAATAGAAGTTTTGAAACTTTGAATAGGTATTAGGCTCATGCCCATAAGTACCATGTTAAAATTATAATTTATTAGGATAATTACACTTATATAGTTTAAATATTTTGTTATAGTGATAATATTTTATCCTTGAAATTGAAAAAATCTAGGGAATATCTTCGTGTGTCTATTATGGTACAATATTATCAGGTTTTGGGTCCCTCTTAGCTTTAGTCAACATGTTTACATGGGTTCTATCTATCCCTATCTCATGACCGGTATCTTAAATAGCTACAATATAAATACCAACCCCAATAATATTCTTATTAGGGTTCTTGCATTTCAAGGGTTTTCTACCATCCTTTTTCTAATGTTCAAGAACTTTAATAAATTGTATGACCTTTTCTAAGTAGGGTAAATGAGAGGGATTATTTTATTGGACCTTAGCCTCAAAAGGTTTATTTAACTTATCTACACATATTCCAATGGCTACCTGTTGGATCCTCAAAATCCAACTTGAGTTTGCCCCCCCTTTAAAAAAAAATTACTATTTTTAGGCAATTTGTTGTTTTTGGCCAAAGCTACCCTATTTTTAGTAATTCATCAAAACAACCGGAATAGCCCCCTAAGTCAACATACTATTGCATTTCCCATATTAGGAATTCTAGAAAATATCAACACCTATCCATGTCTAGAAAGTCATTAAATTCCAAATTTTCTTTCTTCCAATTTTTCTAAAAAAACATTAAATCCCATTTTTGGGGCACTAGATGAAGGAATTAGGGCCTGATAACACACTAAAAAATATTCAAGGCTTCTAGAGAAACCTTGCAATGACATTTTCCATCTATTTATCTAGATCCATGTAAAATTTCAAGTCAATCCAACAGTCAAATAAAAAGTTATGCCCTCTAAAAGATAGGCTATTATGAGCCATTTTTTAGATCCAATTAACAGATAGTGAGAGGCCATCATTCAACTTTGGTAATTACAGTTATAAAATATTATTATTATCAAGCTTTATGTAATAGGTATTTTTGACCAACCGAGACCACTACCACACTAAAAATAAGAACCACTACAAGCACAATTAATAATATGGGCCATCATGAAGACAATTGCAGTTATGGACCATCATTGAAACAATTGCAGTTTTTGAATGAGAATCAATTTGCAAGCTATATGAGAGAGTTGATGAATAGAAAAAATTATCATGTTTTTGCACAGTAATTTTGTAAGAGGTATACCAGTGTGCCCATCCTTTTCAATTGTATTTTCCTTTGTGTGTCTTGTCTAGTCACCTCTTTTTTCTTCCCCATTATTGTGCAAGTTTTGCTGAGGAGGGCCTAGTTTACTGAGATAATTTCTAGTGGTTGAGGTTGGAAGCTAGGAGACTCTTTGTTACATCATTTGAACAAATAGTTGTAGTTCTCTATTGCATCATTTGAATGAAGAATTTTATTTTACTGGTTTAGTGAGATCTGGTTATTTTGATCATACTTCCATTGTAATTATTTGTTATTTAATGCAATCCTATTCCCTCCTTTCAGTAGTTCTATGCACAATTTTGTGTGTTCTCCCATTTACATATTACATCATTTGAATGTGTAAATTGTATCTTCTTTCATTGGCATGTTGAATTATTTTTGTTACATTATTTGAATGGATGTGATTGGCTTAGTTTCATCTTTTGCCCTTTCTATATTCATCATATTTTAATTTTGGTTACAATTACCCAATGGATAAGGTACCAGTCTACAGATTGAAGCACTAGCTAGGAGTTCATTTCAAACGTGGTCAAATTTTATATTGTAGTTTTATTTCATTTTTATAAATTTGGTTGAGCATGAGCATATAAGAAATATTTTAGGCTCACCTCTAGGGCTTCCTTACCCTACTCGGTCTGTATAGAGTCTTAGGATAATATTTTCCTGAGTTAAATAGGTGGATCCACCAGAGTCCATGGTACTGATTGGATCAGGGAAGTATTTGAAGAACACAAGCTTATACTGAGAGGGGGGGTGAACAGTATAAGACCACTTTTTACTTTTTCTTTCAATTCAACTTTCAATTCAATATTATGCAGAGTATAGATAGCAGTATCAAAAGCCGTAATCAAAGCAATGCATAAAAACACCATCCACAAAGAGACACAACAATTTACGTGGTTCACCCAATGTGGGCTACTCCACGGATAAAATCTTTCACTAAATTTTATCAATCAATTTTTGGGAAAACCTTTCCCGATTACAATGTTTATGGGCACCAACCCAAAGGAGACACCAATCCCCTAGCTCTGTTCTGGATGGTGATCCTCTAGAAGACCTCTGCCTCCGTTGCCCTTAGCAAATGGAACTCTATCCACAAAAGACACCTGTCTTCCCTGCTCTGGCTGGAGACCTCTGTCCTCAACTCTATCACCTCAAGATCTGGTCCTCGAATTTGCACTAAACATAGTCCTTCGGTCTAGCACAAATGTCCTCTTTCATCTTTTCCTGTTGCACTTACTACGCCCTCTACTTTCTCTATGCAAAACACAGCAGCACTATCTTCACGCACTCTGATTCCTTGTGATCTCTCTCACTTAGATGATTCGAAAGAAATGCACTCTGTACTCGGTGATCGAACTTCTCCCTCGCACTCTATCTGTGAAAGTCGCACTTCAAACACACACATCCAATTGATGCTTAACTCTCCAAGTAGCCCTCCTTTTATACTAACACTATCAAGATTAAAACCTTGATCTTAGTCGACTGCACACCCTAAACTATGTCGATTGCAAACCCTAAACTTCATCGGCCCAAATTTAACTTTGTCGGCTTCACTGCCTCTGCAACTCCTCTGTAGCTTCTGTCGTGAAACTACAACATGTCGTGATATCATGACACCTTTGCAACCGAACACTATCTTATGGCTTTTGTCGTGATATCGCAACACTTTCTGCTTCTGCTGACGTCATCTTCACTCCTATCATGAAATCGTGACCCTTCTGTCTTCATGGCCTTCTTCTCTGCTTTTGTCATGAAATCGTGACACTTCTACCTCTGTTGATGTCATCTTCAATTCTGTCATGAAATCATGACCCTTCTCGCTTTCTCAACCTTTTCTCGGCTTGCACTAGCAAAAATGGAACATGTCACGAAATCGCGACACTTTCGTTGCCTTATGCTTTTCTCTGCCTTATGCTCGCGAAACTGGAACATGTCATGAAATCGCGACACTTTCACCTTCGAGCTCTTCCTTCTTGAATTCATCATGAAATCGTGACGCTTCTTCTGTTGAAGACTTGTTTACTATCTCTGTCACAAAATCGTGACACTTTCTCCAACTGAATGCCCCCATCTCAACCTGTCGTAAAATCATGACACTTTCTCCAACTGAATGCTGTCATCTCAACTTGTCATGAAATCATGACACTTTCTCCAACTGAATGCTGTCATCTCAACCTATCGTGAAATCGTGACACTTTCTCCAACTGAATGCTTCCATCTCAACCTGTCGTGAAATCATGACACTTTCTACATCCATACGATTTCTTTGCAGCCTATCATGAAATCGTGACAGTTCTCATTTTTGACTCTTCCCTTTGCTGCATGTCATGAAATCGTGACACTTTGTCTTGCTACTTTCTCTCTCTTCGAACTTGTCGTGAAATCATGACAATTCACACTACGGACTCTCTTTTCAGCATTATGTCACGAAATCGTGACACTTTTTCTTTTGGACTCTCTCTTCTGCAACATGTCACAAAATCGTGACACTTTTTCTTTCAGACTCCCTCTTCTGCAACATGTCGCAAAATCGTGACACTTTTCCGTCCATACAATCTTCTTTGCAATATGTCGCAAAATCACGACACTTTTCCT
This sequence comes from Wollemia nobilis, assembly GCA_028583015.1. NCBI lineage: Eukaryota > Viridiplantae > Streptophyta > Pinopsida > Araucariales > Araucariaceae > Wollemia > Wollemia nobilis. The sequence continues at coordinate 12,697,103 of JAQPPZ010002930.1, forward strand.
TCTCTGCCTTCCTGCACTTTTCGAGTCGTGAAAATGCGACATGTCATGAAATCGTGACACTTTCCACCTTGCTCTTCTTTTCTGCCAACATGTCGCGAAATCACGATAGTTTTGCCAGCTCTTTCTCTCTCCTCAAACATGTCACGAAATCATGACAGTTTTTCCAGCACTTTCTCTCTCCTCTAACATGTCGCGAAATCATGACAGTTTTTCTTGCCTGCTGCATACCTTTTCTTACTTGTCTATTTCTTTGATCTTTTGCAAATGGGCTACTATGATCTTCCTGGAAACTCACTGTCCATGCTCTGAATAATCTGACATTAAATCAAATTCCTTCAAGAGCTTCTTGACATCAATGACAACTTCTACACTTGAGCAAAGGCAATGTACCCAAGGTACCCAAAATTGCCAACAATCTCCCCCCTTTGTCATTGATGGCAAACCTTTACTGAAAACACATCTCAAAAAGCCAAAACTAAAACCAACTATGCTCACAACTGAGAATATTCCTTTAAGGTTTTGCTCCCCCTGACTAGAAGCTCTTCTCTTCACTTGAAGCTCTCCCCCTTACTCATATCTCTCCCCCTTTGTCATCAATGGCAAAGGGTCACCTTTGGGGCTCGAGACTAAGAATGAGCATCTTAGCTTAGTCCCTCCCCCACCTCCTGATGAGGTGATTAAAATAGGGGTGGGAGTAAAAATCCCATTAGGCACTGATCATCATCAGCGTCTACAATTTCCTTGTCGGGCCTTCTCTTGAACTCTTTGTCAATATTCCTATTCTTGTTCCTATCACTGTTCTTATCCATGCCTTGATCCTTGGACCTGTTCATACTACTGTTTCTATTCCTGTACCTTGGAAGTTCAGCTCTACACTGTCTAGCTGTGTGACCTTCATTGTTGCACTTATAACAAGTAACAAAGTTATTTCTTTTAGGCATACCTACTTTTTGAATCCACCAGTTCTGACCAAACTTGTTCTTGTTATTTGCCTTGCAATAAACTGCCTTGTGCCCAAATTGTTGACAAGAGTAGCAATATCCTTGAAAGAAACTAGCACTTCTGAAATTGTTGTTTACCTTCTTCATTTGAGCCATGCAATGTGCAGCCATGTGACCAAACCTGTAACACGCAAAACATCTATCGTGAAATTTTCCTTTATTCGACCTCATGGGTCCCGAAAACTTCTTCTTATTCTGAATTCTGTTTTCTATTTCTACGCATCTATCATCCACGGACTCTTTCTCTAAAATACTCTCCTCATCAGAACTCTCTTCTTTTTGAAATCTCTTACTAGATTCCCCAACCTGTTCCTTGCGCGGTTTAACAAAGCCAAGGCCTGTTTTATCTGTTGTCTTTCTTTGACCTTTGATGAGTGACTTAACCTTTTTGGAGCTATCTTGAAACCTGTAAAGCTTATCCTTGTACTCTTTAGTTTCCTCTTTCAAAGAAGCCATTTTCTTTTCTAACTCACTATACTCAAGAATCTTAGACTCTAACTCGTCCTTGAGTTCTTGTGTCTTAGCCATAGAGAAGTCAAGACTTTCTGTAAGATCATCTCTCTCCATACAACATTCATCTAACTTATCCTTGAGTCTAGCATTCTTCTTTCTTTCCTTTTTCAAAGCACTTAGAGCATTAGAAAGTTCACTTTCAAGATCCTTTATTTGATTGCTTTCTGGATCATCAAAGCCTTTTTCTGTTTTCTTATCGCTAGAGGTGCTACCCTCTTCAAAAACCATACATGCATCTTCCTTATAGTTTTCTGAAGCATCCTCATACATACTGGAAACCAAATCATTATTTGTACAATCATCCTCAAGGTGACCAAAATTTCCACATCTAAGACATTTCATGATAATGAATCTATGTTTCGGTTCTTCCTCTTTTTTGAAATAAACATCTCATTTTCATCATCACTCGAAGAACTTTCACTATCACTACTCGAACACTTACTTGCTTTGTCTAGGTAGAAACTCTTCTTGTGCTTGTGAGAATACCTCTTTCCTTGATTGTTGTGCTCATCTTTGTATTTCCTGTGATGCTTGTGCTTTTCAGATTCCTTGCTCTTAGAATCCTGTTTATCTTCATCACTTTCATTCTTGGAAACAGTACAGTCAGTAGCATAATGACCAAACTTTCCGCAATTAAAACATCTTATATTTTTCATGTTTTTGCTCTTTCTAGAGAACTTGTCTTTCTTGCTGTAATATGCTTCTTCATCACTAGAAGACTCATCACTCTCTTTAAGCTGTTTGCCTTTTGATTTCTTGGTAGCCTTGAAAGCTCCCTCTTTCTTGACATCAACCTTCACTTGAGTTCTCAACTCAAATGCTGCAAGTATACTATGGAGCTCATCCTTTTTCAACTTATCCAAATCTTTAGCTTCCTCAATAGCAGAAATATTTTCACTAAATCTATTAGGAAGAGATCTTAAAATCTTATCACAAACATCATTTTTAGCAAGCTCAAGACCTAAGTCTTTCATGGAGTTAACAACCTCATCCATACGAAGCATGTAGTCACTAATATTTTCATCATCATTCATCTGGAGTTGTTCGAACATACCTTTGAAGTGTCTCAACTTGGCCTTTCGGACATTTGCATCACTTGTATGAACCACTTTCAGCTGATTCCACATTTCACTAGCTGTCTTGCAGTGAATCACCTTGGTCAGATCTACCTTCTGTAAACCTTTCAGGATTGCATTCATTGCTTTTGAATTGTTGTGATGTAGGAGCCTATCTTCTTTAGTATAAGGACCATGTTCAGGAATAGTGTACCCATCTTCAATCACTTCCCAAACCTCATTCCCAAGTGCCATTAGATGAACCTTCATCCTTGCACTCCAAAGACCAAAATTTGATCCATCAAGAATAGGTGTTGCATTGCCACTTGAATAATCCATTGTGTTCTTTGCTAGCTTTTCCTTCAAGCTGTTAAACTTTTCGAAGGCACTCGACTCTGATACCAATTGAAGAACACAAGCTTATATTGAGAGGGGGGTGAATAGTATAAGACCACTTTTTACTTTTTCTTTCAATTCAACTTTCAATTCAATATTATGCAGAGTATAGATAGCAGTATCAAAAGCCGTAATCAAAGTAATGCATAAAAACACCATCCACAAAGAGACACAACAATTTACGTGGTTCACCCAATGTGGGCTACTCCACGGATAAAATCTTTCACTAAATTTTATCAAATCAATTTCTGGGAAAACCTTTCCCGATTACAATGTTTATGGGCACCAACCCAAAGGAGACACCAATCCCCTAGCTCTGTTTTGGTTGGTGATCCTCTAGAAGACCTCTGCCTCCGTTGCCCTTAGCAAATGGAACTCTATCCACAGAAGACACCTGTCTTCCCTGCTCTGGTTGGAGACCTCTGTCCTCAACTCTATCACCTCAAGAGCTGGTCCTCGAATTTGCACTAAACACAGTCCTTCGGTCTAGCACAAATGTCCTCTTTCATCTTTGCCTATTGCGCTTACTATGCCCTCTGCTTTCTCTGTGCAAAACACAGTAGCACTGTCTTCGCGCACTCTGATTCCTTGCGATCTCTCTCACTTAGATGATTTGAAAGAAATGCACTCTGTACTCGATGATCGAACTTCTCCCCCGCACTCTATCTATGAAAGTCGCACTTCGAACACACACATTCGATCAATTCTTAACTCTCCAAGTAGCCCTCCTTTTATACTAACACTATCAAGATTAAAACCTTGATCTTAGTCGGCTGCACACCCTAAACTATGTCGGCTGCAAACCCTAAACTTCATCGGCCCAAATTTAACTTTGTCGGCTTCACTGCCTCTGCAACTCCTCTATAGCTTCTGCCGTGAAACTACATGTCGCGATATCGTGACACCTTTGCAACCGAACACTATCTTATGGCTTTTGCTGTGATATCATGACACTTTCTGCTTCTGCTGACGTCATCTTCACTCCTGTCGCAAAATCATGACCCTTCTATCTTCATGGCCTTCTTCTCTGCTTTTGTCACGAAATCATGACACTTCTGCCTCTGCTAACGTCATATTCAATTCTATCATGAAATCATGACCCTTCTCGCTTTCTCAACCTTTTCTTGGCTTGCACTAGCAAAAATGAAACATGTCATGAAATCGTGACACTTTCGTTGCCTTATGCTTTTCTCTGCCTTACGCCCGTGAAACTGGAACATGTCACGAAATCGTGACACTTTTGCCTTCAAGCTCTTCCTTCTTGAATTCGTCGCAAAATCGCGACGCTTCTTCTGTTGAAGACTTGTTTACTATCTCTGTCATGAAATCGTGACACTTTCTCCAACTGAATGCCCCCATCTCAACCTATCACGAAATCGCGACACTTTCTCCAACTGAATGCTGTCATCTCAACCTGTCACAAAATCGTGACACTTTCTCCAACTGAATGTTGTCATCTCAACCTGTTGTGAAATCATGACACTTTCTCCAACTGAATGCTTCCATCTCAACCTGTCACGAAATCGTGACACTTTCTGCATCCGTACGATTTCTTTGCAGCCTGTCACAAAATCATGACAGTTCTCATTTCTGACTCTTCCCTTTGCTGCATGTCACGAAATCGTGACACTTTGTCTTGCTACTTTCTCTCTCTTCGAACTTGTCGCGAAATCGTGACAATTCACACTACGGACTCTCTTTTCAGCATTATGTCATGAAATCGTGACACTTTTTCTTTTGGACTCTCTCTTCTGCAACATGTCATGAAATCGTGACACTTTTTCTTTCGGACTCCCTCTTCTGCAACATGTCGTGAAATCACTACACTTTTTCGTCCGTACAATCTTCTTTGCAATATGTCGCGAAATCGTGACACTTTTCCTTCTCTGCCTTCTTGCACTTTTTGAGTCACGAAAATGCGACATGTCACGAAATCGTGACACTTTCCACCTTGCTCTTCTTTTCTTCCAACATGTCATGAAATCGCGACAGTTTTGCCAACTCTTTCTCTCTCCTCAAACATGTCACGAAATCACGACAATTTTTCCAGCACTTTCTCTCTCCTCTAACATGTCACGAAATCGTGACAGTTTTTCTTGCCTGCTGCATACCTTTTCTTACTTGTCTATTTCTTTGATCTTTTGCAAATGGGCTACTATGATCTTCCTGGAAACTCACTATCCATGCTCTGAATAATCTGACATTAAATCAAATTCCTTCAAGATCTTCTTGACATCAATGACAACTTCTACACTTGAGCAAAGGCAATGTACCCAAGGTACCCAAAATTGCCAACAGTATTACAGCATGACACATCTATTAAGGGTGTAGGAATTTCTCCCAAAACTACCACTTTATTTAGTATCATATTAGCATTATATTTAAGTCTTTCCCATATTGTATGGATTTTAGTTACGACCCATTTTATCCTTGTTTATCATTAGAAAACACATCTAGTGCTTTCAATGGATTAATATCATCATCATTTTTTTTTTATATTTTGACAAGAGTATATATGGATTTGATTAAAAAAATTAACAAAGATGCAACCTATCAATATCATTTCCTATTAAAACCCAAATCATCAATCTTAACAATTCCTTTCATTATGCAATCAATTCTTATACTATGAAATGAACTTTTAATTTAGGATTTATATATTCCATCATAAAATTATATAGGGACATGCCTAGATAAGTAAATGGATTCCACATTAGGGGATAGAGACTATATTTAATAGTTTCTTAAAGTAGGATTTGTAGACATAGTCATAGGTATCCTAGGGCTAGCTAGAAGAGGAGGTGGAGGAGAGGCATAAGGATGTAGTATTGAGGGATGAATAATATCTCATACTATATAGGTTTTAGTAGCACCCATGATCTAAGTAAGGTTATTCATGATATTTTATATAATGTTCTGTAATTGTTTGGTTGTTCCTCTCCTAGTCGTTTTCATTTGTCTCACACTATCTTCCCTATGGTTCTCTAATTTATAAGAAATTATATTATTCATCATAGTCATATAATCAACTAATTTTTGATTTTTAGGGTCATAGCAAGGCTAGGATTGATAAGAATAATACCCCATATTTTTTATTTTCATTGGTATAGCATTTGTGATGATCATCACATTAAGCAATAATCATGGTAAAGCATGACATTCATCTTTAATAGTCAATATAGATGATCCTAAGACACCTTAGGATCCTATGGTAGACCAATAGAGCTCATCATAATCCTTGGTTGTGACATTATCATCATAATCAGAATATCCCTTCCTCTTGATCAAATCTTTGATATGTGCATCTTCTTTATGTCTAATGTAGAAAGGGTGAGAAACATAATTTTTTGGAGGAATAGAATAACTTCTATCCTCTTCAATTTCTTGGATTTGCTTATTTCTAGATCTAGTAATCATTTCAACACCTAGAGAATAACTTACAAGATTCATAAGGACTAGCAAAAAACTATTTAGAAGCTACTAGACATTTAAAAAAATATTTAGCCTCAAGCAAGCTTCAAATAAAGCAATCTACTAGAAACCCTTATAGGAGAAACAAGATTGTTTTAGAAATCATAATTAAGAGAAATATGAAATCTAAAGCAAGTCATAGAAAAAGTAGTAGCTAAATCAATATCTATCACAACAAACCTATGGAACCATATGGGTTTAAAATATGTAATATAAATGCCTCAAAAGGAAAATTCACATCAAGTTTACAAAAATATTTTTGAAAAAAATGTAATTTATCATACAATTGATTGAATTAATACAATATAAACACTAACCAAAATAGTAAAGCAACAACAAGATAAGCAAACTTGTAATAAATGAGATAATATCATCTTAATTAAAACTAAATAAAATAAATGATATTAAAGGATATTACTACACTAAGATCATTAAAAAATCATGTGCAAGTCTAATCCTATTGAAAAAAAGGATATAATTGATACCCTAGGGTATCAAGGACCAAAACATCAACAATATTACAATATAAAACATGAGAAACACTCAATCCTATTCTATCTTTCTTACGATGCCACCACAATAATAAGGAAGTGTCACATCTCATATCAATATTAGGGAATTGATTTACCTTGGAAAATAGTCCTTGAGTAGTAAATTTAATCTTGATATATGAAACTTGGTGCAGCACCCTATCCTCCTCCATGTAAGGTAATGAACCAATAATCAATAAATTTGGTCATACCTATAAGAATAAGATATATGAACCAAAAAAAAAGGATCATGTGCTATGATGAAAATAAAGGTAGAAGATTTTTAGAATAATAGGAAAAGAAATAAATAATTGGAGATTAATGTTTTGATAGTGAAATGGGAAAATGAAATGGTTATTTAATGGATAGAACAAATAACTTTCCAGTTTGAGGGTGATGGATGGATTACACTCTTATTAGAGCTATAAAATTATAATTGTTGGTCAAAATAATCCACTATCTTAATACTAAGGGTAAAAACACCTTAGGCTTTGGACCATATATTGAAAACCTTAAAACCCAATCAAAAACCATGACAACCACTTAAAGTGGTGATCATAACTCTATTGATCATCAAGACATGTACTTTAGAGGACACATAAACTTATCCCTTAATTACACCTATATTTTTTTTTTTTTTTTTTTTTGCAAAATTTAGCAAGTGAAATGACAAGAAAAAGATAAAAAAAATATAACAAGCTAGGTTATATAAAGGAACCAAAATCATTAGCCAACATGGATTATTTCCATCCTACCCAAGGACTAACAAATTTAGTCCACCCTTGTTCTATATTAGGAGGATGGTTCTATCTACCACTTTCAAGTTAGTTGTTAGTGCTCTTTTATAAATACAATTATCCCCATTAAGGGACACTCTCTTACTCCAAGATGCTCCCACAATTATATAAAGGCACCTTACACATGACCTTAGCCATGATATCCACTATCTACTCCTCTAATGGCATATAGACTAAATCAAGCATTGCATGGGCATAGATCCATAGCACATATTGCATCCAAACCTTAATATGCTTGGTCCATTAATGAAAAATTATTGTAGATACATTTAATTGAACTTTTATTATCACAATGAAAGGTGATAGGAAACTACTAAATATATCCACTTGCTCTTAAATAATGAGCATTTATTGAAGGTACTTGGATGTCTCATTGGTAGCATAGTATTTAGCTTCCATAAAAGCATGAGATATAGTGGGTTGTTGTCTACAATACCAAGATACTAGAATAGATCCAATAGAGAAGGAAAATTGTATAGTAGAGCACAACCAGTCCAAATCACTAGCCCAATTTCCATCAGATAATCCTATCAAAACTAGATATGCTTTAACTAAAAAGTGAATACCAATCTAGTATGTACCTTTGCTATACCAAATGTTTTGCTTAGTTATTGTTTAGTTACTTTGATGGAGTTCTTGCATATACTTAGAATAATATCTAAAAGTAAATGTAACATTCAACTGAGTGTAAATAATATAGAGAATACCCCAGAAAGTAGTTGATACAAAGTAGAATCCACCAAAGGACTAGTGCAATATGCTTGTACTTAAATCAAATGGGGTTCAAGTATACTTATAATCCTCGATCCTTAATCTTTCTAGAAGATATAAAGTATAGTTAGACTAAGATATAATGATATTAGAGAGTAATGGTCAATATAAATCCCTAAGAAGTAATGTAGAAGTACCAAATCTAGCATCTCAAAAGTATCATGAATCCAAGACTTCATATTCTAGATAAAAAATATTGAACTTCCCATAATGAGTAGATCATCAACAAATACAATCACCAATGTATGATCATCATGATACTTGTTGTTAACATCATGCTCAACCTCATAACACTAGAAACCATAGTTGAGAAAGAATAAATTAATCTACTCATACCAAGTATGAGGAGCCCATTAATCCCATACAAGAACCTGTCTAGTCAACACGTAGGCCTATCAAACTTAAAAATAGGTGGTTATATATCCTCCTAAAGATCATTATGAATAAATAAACTATTCACATCCATATAATGTACCTTCCATACATAGTAGGCAATGATAAAATAATCATCTAAATAGAGAGCATCCTAACAACTAGAGCAAAGGTTTTTGAGAATTCAATTCCCTCCTTCTAAGAGAACCCCTTAAAAATAATGCGTACCTTGTACTTATCTACCTAACAATTAGAAGTATACTTAATATTAAATGGTCATTTGTAGGCAATAAATTTTTTCCTCTTAGAAGAGGAATAAGGTCTCATATTTGATTCTTCATCAAAGACTCATACTCAACAAGAATAAAATCCTCCCACATTTGATATCCCTTGGCTTGGGATTAGGTGAAAAGATATCTAAAATAATTAACTATCAAATGTAGTTATTGATAAAGAGGATTTTGATGAAATATTTTGGAAGGAATGGACTAAGCATCATAAATAAGAGTCCAAACCCATTAGGGCATTGGATGAACCATGGAAGACTATGACATATCCTATGGAGAGACATCATCAAAAACCTATACTAAAGCATCCAATATAATCTCACCATCTACCTCAATATCCATAATTATTGCACAAGGTATAAGAGGGTCTGTTAATCCACTCTAGGATCCAAAATTTATAGGTGATGGTGAAGAAGCCATAAAATATGAAGTCAAATAAAAGAAGTCTAGAAAAACTAGAATATTACCAATAAGCATCTATGGGGGAGGAGGAAAAATCACTTGAGAAGTTATAAAAGAAGAATCATTGTCCAAAATGATAATAAGAGGGCTAAAAATAGCATCTATAATAACCTCATCAAATATCACATCTCTCCAAATACAAATGTATTGGATATTGGGGTCATAAAAATGATAAGAGTTGGAGGTATCAAAATAATCTATAAAAATACAATGATCACTTTTTAGTTCTACCATGTTCTATGTATCATTGATGATATGAGTCCATGTAGTGGATTCAAAGATACAAAGGTGAGGAACTTCTGAATTATTTCCTATTAAACTTTAAATATTAGTCTTATCCTAAACAACTCAAGTCTAAGTCTGATTAATCATATATGCTACATAAGTTATTGCTTTATCCCAAAACTTTGGGTCCATCTATTTGGAATGCAATATATATTTATTCATATCCATAATAACCTTGTTTTTTCACTCATCTACCCAATTCTATTATGGGGTGTAATTACTAATCCTTTAAAAATTTATACCATGAAGAGTCAAAAAATCAATAGAGTCATGACTTGTATACTCACCTCCTTATTTTACCCTCAAGAACTTGATCCTCCTCTCAAATTGTTTCTACACAAGTGCCTTGAAGTCCTTGAACTTTATAAAAGCCTCATTTTTTGTATGAATGGTGCAAAAACATACATAATGGGATAGTCAACAATTAAAGTAAGAAAGTACTTATTCTTAGAGATATTTTATGCCCTTATGGATTCATAATATCACTATGAATGAGCTCCAAAGGTCATGTAGCATGCCTAGTAGTCCCTTTTGGAAATGACTATAGGTAATGCTTCTCCAAAATGCACCTCACAAGCACCACTAGCAAAAGATATAGGAGGAATACTAATAACCAACTAGTATTGACTTATATAACTCTAGGATCCATAGGATAGATGCTAGCACATATTAATATCATTTGTATATGCCACCATAGCCACAAATTATTGCTTCCTATAGAAGTAAGGAGAAGTATATAAATCACCAAACTTGTATATCTAATATGAATCATCACAATATCCTAAGACAACTATCTTAAAACCATAATTAATATCCTTAATCACCTATTGATCTATACAAAAATTCACCTCCTAGTTCATGTGAGTGATAAAATAAATAGATACAAGATTGGGGCCCACACTAGGAACATGAAGGACCTCATAAAAGGATGATAAACCAATTTTTATGTCACCACATCTAGTCACCTGTAAAGAGGTATCATTCTCAATGACAAAATTCTCTCTAAAATATTATTTGTTATAGTCACAGAAGAGATGATGATGCTTATTCATGTACTAAGTTGCCCTTGAATTTTTAATCCACATTATAAGTGGATGTACAAGATTTTAAATGAACAACTACATGTGACTGTGATGTCTCAACATTATCACCATCCTCACCCTTTATGTAGAATAGAGTAGTGTTATAATCCCCCTTTTTATATCTTATTCAAGCGTCTTCATCTATATCTAATTAAAAATGTATCTTTTTTCTTCCTTATTATAAAAAGTACAAATAGCATTTTTGAAAGGCTTCTTTTTTTTTATTCAGTAAATACTTCTTATACTTTTACATATCCATCGTGGGGATTGAATCTGGGTCACATCACCGATAATACAAGTGGTTTCCTTGTCGGTAGACCACATCACACGGATTTTTGAAAGGCTTCTTAGTTTTCTTCTCTCCTTGCTTTGGCTTCTTGTCAATTTTTATTTCAATAATTTTATTTTCATAAGCTTAAATAGTCAAATAATGGCTCTTACACCTATTTTGTCAAGCCTAATGATACAAAGGTACTCAAACACATCACTAAAAGGAAGATAAGTTTTAAAGACGTAAAATTAAAGAATATAAAACACATTAGCAATCATCTCAAGTGGTGCAGAAATGTTATTGAACACAATATTGAGAAGATCAATGTCATTCTTTCCACTATCATCAGTGCCCTTCTTCCCATTTTTTACTCATCTGGTAATGTATGTATCCTCTTACAAATTTTTTAATTGACTAATGTACTCATATATGGTCTCAAAATTATCCATGTTCAAGGTAGTAAATTTATACCTCCAATCTATTAATTTGTGTAGAGTCAATAAGATCACACAGGTTCTAAAACTTATCTCTTATTCACTTGGCATTTGAGGTGTTGTTGATGTAAGATCAGTAAAAATAGGTTTTACCTCTCTCACCTCAAATGTAAAATGTGGGTATGGCAATATAATGTCTTTCCTACCTTGATTACAGATATGCTTATATCTATGGTCAAATTGTAAGTTTAAGAGTGTGTTAAACTAAGTTTTATGAGTTTGTTACAAACAACTAAGTTTGAAGATATTCTAAAATTACAAATGCTAAGCTTTCTAAAATAAAAACTATTCTCTAGATGTATCAAACAAGATATGTGTACACACAAAGTCTAGTCTATATACTTTCTCTTTTGAATGTACAATAATACAAATATTTTCTCTTTTTTTTTTTTTGCTTTTCAATATATATAAGAAATCATGCAACAAAAAACTGATTTATTATACAAATTAAATGTTTTTCCACTTTTTATGCCTAAGGATAGAAATAAAAAGTATTTGTATTTTTTAATTAAACCATATTCCTTAGATTTTTTCTTTTAATGAAAAAAATCAAAATATCAAAGATAGAAAGACAAATAGAATTAGAAGCAATTACAAATAGCAACTTTTGGGTGTAGAGGGATCTTTTACTGTTGAAACCATTAAATTGCTACCATTGTGCAAAATTGCTCCTAAAGTGAGATTGCTACCTAAATCCTTACAACTATAAATTTCATGATCTTGCAACAAAAACCTAAAAAGATACAAAGAATTTTTTTTATGGGGTTTTCCTAGCCAAAGAGTGGTAAATTTCTATCTTACTCTTCTAGTCAAACCCCTCAATGAAAGTTTGATCAAAAATTAAATAGACAACCATGAAATGTGAAATTAAGAGATAGAGGTGATTTGAAGCAAATTCTAAATTTAAAATGGATGTAAGAAGCTTTAAAACATTATAGATCATAGTAGGTGCTTTACAAATACTATAGAATATTTAAAACCACTAAATCCAAAGTCAATAGATACAAAAAGCAATAGCTTAAAACCACATGCAAATTCAAATGCAATAAATTGAATGTGAGCAATAATAAAGTATATATATATACACATTCCAATCAATTAGTAAAAGTATGACCAATTAGTCCAAGCAAGAATATTAGATCAAAATGGGCATGCTAATCAAAAGGATCATCAATTAAGATGGACAAATAAAATAAAGTAGATTAGTATAACAATGTAATTATGAGCAATTAAAATGAGTGTTGATTCTAAAACTAATATATTAGTATAAGCAGGGTAAATGAAGCGAATTAGTTATTCAATGAATAGATATGCTAAACTAAAGAAAATTTCCAATGAAATAGTTAGTAATAATAAAAAAGTGAGGGAAAAGAGAATAATGGATGTAGCTTAGTGTTTTAATCCTTTCTTCTTTCCCCCTGTGAATGTTGGAATTATCTCAAAAAATATTGAATGTAGATGTTCACAAGAGTGAGAGTGTGTAGTCACAAAATTCTTATGGCTCAATTGAAATTCCTACAATATTTTGATACCTAAGAGTGTGTTGTTGAAGGGCCACCCTAAGGCCTTATTTTCTAGATTTTACATGGCCTCGAGGAGGGAAGATTCAATGGATTTGGATAAAAGGGTGAGAAAGGCAACTGTGTTAGATTGGATAGGAAGGTTTACTAGTTTAATTTTATTTTAATTTATTTCTTGATTTTAAAAATTTGTTGCTCTAAATTATAGGTAAACATTCATAAATAAAGTAAGAAAAGATCAAAAAAAGTAAAAAACTAAGATTTTTTTGGAGAGAACCTAAATATTTACATAATATATATATATATATATATATTAATGCGAGTGAATTATGAATTTCTATATTTTATTTCTTAATTTTAAATTCATAATTTTCATTTAATATGGCATATATTATTATTATTATTATTATTATTAGTTGGTGAATGGGTTTTTGAAACGGCCCCAACCCTTTTACAACCATAAATATTTTTTCAGAAATTTGCTAGTTGAAACTTACCAAAAAGGAAAAACATAGGTTATATAAAAAATAATCATGTAACCCTTCAAGGAAATCACCCTAGACAACTAAAAATATATCCTAAAACATCAAACCAATATGACATAGCAGGATCAAAGACAACCAGGAGTTACATTGACGAGTGGGCTATCTATCGTGAAATCCCTTCATCATAACCATTGTACTTATTTAGGAAATGTAGTAGGCCACCTCTATCAATAATCTCCAAAACCTCTTTATCAATGTATTAATACTGGTTTGACTTTGACAATGTCACCTCCATGTCTAATTCATCTAGTTGAGCACTTGTTTTAACAAGACTCTCTTGTTCTTCAAGCACTGAGGCAACACTCCTAGCTAGAATTATCCTTATAGTGAAGTTATATTTCATGTTTTGCATGTGATAGTTGAAGTTGCACCACCTTGATATGGGTGTAATGCTTTTCGTGAGTTGATATTGATCAGTCCTTCCATCTAGACTGAGGACAGTACGATCGAGTGCATTTTGAGTTCTCTTGGAACTTGAAGATGCACAATTAGTCAATTTTCCTTGGTAAATCTATTGAGAAATAAAATCAAATATTAAAATACAAGGATTAGAAATAATAGTATGCATAGTAAAGGTCACATTAGTTGGCCTGAGGAGGACCCCATCTGAGCTAGAGGTTTTATCCTAAACGGAGATTCCATTGTTGGGTTGTTCAAAATGATTCCTGCATCACCCAAAAATATTTTATCATTATCTAGGGCATATAATTGGTTTAAAAACTAGAATTTTTTGGATGCATATGGGATACAAAATAGCAAGCCTAAAGCACACACCCACTTGGGGCCCTAACGAGAAAAAACTAGTTATTCTTCAAAGTACACATTACTTTTAACATTTCGTAATTGTTTGATCTCCTTGTTCACCACCTCCAGTGCTGGGAAGTTTCTCTCCTAGAATTTGAGTTCCTCCAAATTAACTCCCATATTGACCATGATATTAGTTGCATGGTTACCTTCCCTAAAATTTGTATAATCTATGAACTATCAAGACTCTTGATACTTATCCAAACTATTAAGATCATATCTTCAATACTCCAAATTTCCACCTATGAGCCCATAACACAACTAATTATATTGACTAAATCACCTTCAATCACCACCCCTCTGACATTCAATCTATTTAGTAAGAGGACCCCTTGGAGCAAGGCTCTAACCTCTATGAAGTGACTAGTTTAAGTTCCTAAACCTTCTACATAAGCAAGGATGATCTTTCCTTCATGATTTTTGATAACATCCCCTACACTTGCCATTCTTGGGTTTCCCTTTACATCCCTATTGAATTTTAACTCGAGCTAATTCCTTGGAGGACCTTTTCATACTATTTGATAGTATAGTAGTGGTTCAGACTAGGAGGTGGGCATTGATCACTATCAAGACCCCATTGAGTTGCAATATTTACTTATTTCATATTACTCTTCTAGTTATCCTTGAAGTTGATACTCTGAATATTTTCCACCACAACTACATAGATTCTTGCCTCAATGGATTTATAGTCTCTTTTTTTCATTTCAAGGCTTTTTTTTCCTCTCTTTCCACAAGCCCTAAATGGTTTGTGGAAGGCTAAAGTTCCATAAAGAGATCATATTTTGCTATGAAATGGGGGATCCCATTGGATACATAGATCAACTACATTACTCATTGAAGCCTAGGAAATATTAAAATTGCTTAGGATTATATTGAGTACTTCCAAAAAAAATGGGTAATCCAAAAATAAATGCTTCACACTCTCCCAATTATTCTCACAAAGATAACATTTGTTGGGAATTTCCAACCCTCTTTTATGGAGGTTGTCAATGGTGAGAACCTTGTTTTGGACTACTAGCCAATAGAAGAAGTTAATATTAGGGGTTAAATATTTGAGCCATATTTTTGCAACTAGAAGCCATCCCCATCCTTCATCTTCCATTAGGTAATAAGCTGATTTCATAGTATATCACCCTCCCTTGTTCATTTCTAAAATAAGGCATCTTCTTCTTTTTGCATGTCTAGTATCTTGAGTCTTAGAATCTTATTGTGTTTTATGAGGGCTTGACTTATCTATTGGTCCAAACCATGAATATGGATGGAATTCCACCTCCTTCCACCTTCATAATCCAAGATGAAATCAAAAACCAAGCTACCAAATTATTGAGACGGCAAGGGCTCAACGAGAGCCAAGTTCTGATCTTCAATCAAAGGAGATTATTGGAGCCAACATTTCTTCCAAAAATTTATCTTCCTTTCATCCTCAACCTTCCATCTAACCCCTTTCAGTAAAATATAATTGTTTTTATGTGGATTTTTCCAAATATGGGATCCCCTAGGAAGGTTTTTCTCCTCCACTTGGTTTTCTCCTTTCCTAAGGTACTTTTCTTTCAGGATTTGGATCCACCCAGCTTTATTTTTAGTTAACAATTTCCACCATATGTTAGCCATGAGTAATTTATTCATCCTATTCAACTTCTTGAATCTAAGGCCCCCCACTTCTTTTCATGTTCAAACTTGGTCCCAAGCCACAAAGGTTAACCTCCTCATTTTTGTGCCATACCATAAAAAGGATTTTTGGATTTGTTCAATTCTTTTACATTTTTTGGTAGGCATCTTGAATAGAGACATGAAATAGATTGGGATTCTTTGGAGCACTGACTTAACTAATTGGTATTTCCCAACTTGACTAAGGAGGGAACCCTTCCATAAAACTAATTTTTTCTTTATTCATTCAATCACTAGGTCCCAAAAATTGACCTTCATGCTTCCTTTGAAGAAAGGCATTCCCAAGTAGGTAGAAGGCAGATCCCTTATTTCATAGCTATAAAATTCTTGTTATTATATCTTGTCTCCTAGGGGGATATTAAGGAATAACACTTTAATTTTGGAATAATTTACTTTCTGTCCCACAACATTTTCATAGCAAATTAGAAAATATTTAATCTCATTGGCTTGTGGAACCAAAGAAGAGGTGGCCAGAATGGTATCATCAATAAATTATTTATGAGATACAATGAAAAGAGTGGTAGTTGGTTGAATACCATCAATAGAACCAGTTGAGGTGGAAGTAGTAATTTCTCTTCCTAGGGCCTTAGTCATAATTATGAAAAGGTAGGGGGATAGAGGGTCCCCTTTACATAAATTCCTATGGATATTAAAATGCCTTGCAACTACCCCATTCACCAAGACCAAAAACATAGTATAGGATATGCATTCATTGGTTAGGTTAATCCAATCCTGATGAAATCCAAATTTGGTCATGACTTGGATTAAAAACTCCCATGAAACCTTATCATAAGCCTTATTCATGTCAAGTTTCAATAGAAGACTAGCCTTATCACTTTTTTTAATTGAATGTATTACCTCATGGATTGTGATAATACCACCAAGTATTTTCCTTTCCATAACAAAATATCCTTGATATGGATCAATGATAAAAATAAGTATGACTTTGACTCTGTTAACCATTACCTTGGTTAGAATTTTGTACAATGATGTAGAGGCTAATGGGTCTAAAATTCTTGAAATCCTTAGCCCCAGCCACTTTGAGAATTTTTGGGACTAATTGAAGTCACAATGTATTGATAAAATAAGTTACAATATATAGGCATAAAGCCTATAAGAGAACATGACAAGTGTCATGCATAAGACAAAATATGCCTAAGATAAAAGAAGGTATAGTGCACATTATAATATTCTAACAAGAATGAGTGCCAAAAAGGTAGAGTTGACATCCTAAGGGATGTGATGAGTCCTTTGAACTTCACAAATGGTTGCATAAACCTCATCACCCACTATATACCAAAATATTTGGAATAAGATGGTCGACAAGCCATCAATCCCTAGAGCTTTCTCCCTGGCCATTGTAAACACCACACTCTTCACCTCCTCTTCCTTGAAGGGGCTAACCAGGTAAGAGTTGTGCTCTTAAATGAAAATATTGGGGATGTTATGAAACTATAATTTATAGTAATTTCATCCACCCTCTCTGAAGACCCGATGATGTTCCTAAAGAACTTAATTGCTTTCCCTCTTATCTCAATAATGTCATCAGTACTTGATCCATCTTTCTTAATAATTTTTTGAGCCATAGAGATCTAGATTTTTGCCTCTAGAAGTATTCCTCATATTTGCCAAAGTGTTATGATAATCACATAATATTTGTCTCTCTTTACCTCTAACTTACTATGATAACTTTTCTTCATTTTCCATAGTTTCAATATCCATTAGATACTATATCAGAGCATATTTCCTTTGAAATAGGTGTCCAAACACATTCTTATTCCAATATTTGAGTTTATATTTAATAAATCTGAGATTTTTAGCAAATTGGGCCATTGTAGATCGAGAGAATTATGTCTCCCACCAATCATTAATGCATTGTTCAAGGCATTTATTTCTCATCCAAATCGTGTCAAACCTAAAAGGGCTATAGAATCTTCTTCTATCAATTTGGAAATCAATCACTAGAGGATTGTTATTGGATCCAAATTTGGGAAGGATAGTTAAGATGACATCTCCAAAATTAATAAACCCTTCTTAAGAGACTAGAAACCTATCAAGTCTTATCTGGATCAACTAGTTTCAAAGTCTTATGTTACTCCATGTATAATTGATCCCTTTGAGGTCAACATCCATAAATTCATTCTCAATGATAAACTGTTCAAAGTCTTCCACACCATCAAAAGATTTGGGGTTTCCACCCTATTTTTTAGATGGGTACAAAGTGGTGTTAAATTCCCTATATAAAACCCATGATAGATTATGAAAATCCTTTCTCATTTAGGTTAAGTCCTTCCAAAATTGTTTATTCCTATAGTAGGTGTTTGGAGCATATACATTAGTAAGAATCCAAACAATTAAATAGAACATTGGTTAATATATCCATTGTTGAAATGACTCTCCCTTCAATAGAATTATCATCCCACACACATAAAAGCCCTCTTGAAGTAATATTCACTACACTAACAACAAAATTGGCTTTTTTCCAGATACTCTTCCTAATTCTATCCAAATTTTGACTATCCAACTTGGTTTCCTATAAAAACAAAATTTGAGGTTTAAGGTATTTTCTAAGATATGACACCAAAAAATATTTGGAAGGGCTATTAAGGCCCCATATATTCTAGGATATGATTCTAATTTCTTAGCTTTGGATGGTTGCTTACTTTCACCTAATTTTAGGGTCATATGTGTTCCATTAGTCACATATTTTGTTGTTTCTCTTTTCCCTAATTTTAGACTAAGATGGTCTGCCATGTTTTTATTCATATCCCACATCCACCCCACCCTTTCTATAGCTTCTAGTAGTTTGATTCAGGCTTCCTTGTTCCTTTCTGGGTTCCTAGGCCCTTGGTGATCTGTCATGAGTTTCAAGGTTTTCCTCCAAGGACATAAGGAAAATGTTTTTGAATTGTGTCTTAACTTTAGGGGTGATTTGCTCTTATCCAATTTTAAAACCTAAGGTATTATATACTAAGCCTTCTAAAGTGTTTTGTAGATAATCAAATTGATTTTGAACAACTACATTGATTGAGGCAACTGGAATGGTTTCCATGGTATTGCTTACTTGAGGGGGTTCCTCTATGATTTCTCCTTCTTCCCAACCTTTCATATTAGGTAAAGGTATATTCTCTAAGTTAGGATTCTTTGCATCCCCTACTGATGCCCCTAATGCTTCTCCCTTATCTCCACCATCTCTTTTTTACTACTACTATTGGGTTTGATATTTCTTTTGAGGGTAGTCCTTGTTGAGGTGCCACATCCGTTGGTATGAACTGCATTTGAATGGAAGGTTTTCATACTCAATCACCTGGTTCCATGTCCTAAATTTAGATACCAATTTTATTGACTTCATAGGTAGTTTTTCCATATCCATTTTCACATAAACCCTTGCATAAAGAAGTTGTGATCTAGCTACCGTTGTAGATTCAATCACCACTAAGTGCCCCAACTGATGTCCAATTCTTGCCAAGATGTCTTCATGCCAAAAATATAATGGAATACCTAGTAGTCTAATCCATACTATATTTTGGTTAATACTCTATGTAAATAGGTTAAAATATGTTTTCCATATTTTGAGAAATAATCCTCGATGCCAAAAAAACTAGGGTCCTCATTTGAGAATCCATTCTAAATCCTCCTCACATTCCAAGTGGATCCAAAATATGTTCCTCAGCATAGAAACTATATCCATATGGACCATAGGACATCATTTTTCATTACCCATCTTTGAATTAGGTCTATCTTGGGGTAGACACCCATAAATATGCCAACCAAATAGTATTCCCCTTGAGTAGTAGCCATCCACACTAACTCGTATGACACCACAAATTTATCTCCCTATAAATAGAGAATAAAATTATCAATTGAGTTTTTTTATTACCCCTCACCACTTGAATCCACAAAACTCCTAGATCAAATGGTATGGTTCATGTACCAAAATATTTGCCATTTTTTTTGTTCAAACCCTTCAAAACCCCTGTAGTAGGCGTTCATGCCTGAGCCTCCGATTCAAAAATTTTATCACCTTCTACCATCACCTTTTTCACCAAATGATTACTATTCACCCAAGATTCCTTGTTAAAAATTTTAAATATGGCATATATTATTTATTTATTACTATTTTTTTAATTTGTTTTTATTCTTTAGTTTAACTATTTTTAATTTGTATTTTTTTCTTTTCTAAAGAACAAGGGGTTATACTTAGGTCCCCCACCCTTGACAAATCACATCTCTCTCTTTTAGAGTTTGATATTCATAAAAAAATTCAATTCTTATCTTAATTGAGTTGTTATAGATAGATACCTATATCATTTTTCATAAAAGTTTGAATTCTTTATTTTCATTTTTTGGATATTTTTCAATTTTCTATGTGAATAAAAATATTCCAAAATTTACCTTCCTTCTTATTGATATTTTATTGCAGCAACCTTCACAATACAAAAACTCCACCTGTTTATGCATTGCATCTTAGTAGAGTAATATTTCCAAAACATTGCATTATCATAGTCTGCTTTACTAAATCTAGATTGCTAGTTTTCTTCCTAAAGCATAAGTGCAACCACACAAATTGTAATAAATAGTTTATATGAAAATAAATTAATACTATAAATTAAAACAAATATTACCATTGGAAAACATTAAAGTAAATTTTAATCATTATTGGATTCAAGCAATCAACAATTTCTTGTCAACTTTAGCTAAACTTACTACTTCCTATAACCATGGAAAAGAGAATTCAACTTCTTGATCCTCAATTAAAGCCCCTCTATTGGATAACATATCTACACATTTTCTTCCTTCCCTTAAAATATGTGTAACATAATTTTTTTAAACTTTGTAGCAAGGTCTTGCATTTCTACAATTGTCTCTTGTATGTTCTATGGAGCCTTTGTTTCCTCAAAATTGCATTTATCACTATTAGTGAATCACATTTCATCCATACTTTATTCTATTTCATCTATCAGTATATTTTTAACCCTTCCAAAATTACCTAAGCTTCAGCTTCATTATTTGTCTTAAATTCACTATTGAAAGCATAATGAGATAAAATCTCTCACTTATGATTTCTAACTATTCCTCCTCCTCCTACTAGTCATGGATTTCTTTTATATGCTCCATAAAAATTCAATTTGACCAACTCCACTTCTGGTGGTTTCCACTTTATATTCTTTACCTTTTTTCATTTCTCTTGCACCCAACATCATAATTCCACTTTATGACTTGACTCCATCTATCAAGGCTCTTTGCTTCAATATTAGGGATTGAGTGATTTGATAGGGTTGGTTTAGCCTGCTCTATGTCTAAACAAATATTCCTTTTCATTACCTCTAAATTGATTTCCTTTCCTTTAAATATTTATCTATTCCTTTCCAGCCATATAATCCCAAGTATTGTATCTTTTGATATAACACAAATTGTCTATAATACCTCACTTTTAAAAGTGCTATACCATTGCTTTATTCATTCTTAAATTCTATCATTTATCACCATGCATTTACTAAACATATTAAGAATCCATTGCCATAGTTTCTAGACTATTTATGGTCTATACTCTTCTCCTTTTTACATAGAATGAGGGTCATAAAAACCCCTTTTCATAAGGTTATCTCAGGAAAAAAATCTATGACCTATTAGCCAAACAAATATTTGACTTTAGAAATACTTGGGCTATCCCAAATATCCCTCCATATTCTTGTGGTATTTCTATTTCATTTGTGCTTTACAGTATATCCACTTCTTGATATGGATTCCCTTGAGCTATTCATTTTCCAAATCAGCTTATCCTTGGCTCCCCTCAAAAATAAAATTTTAGTTATCTTTCTGCTCAACTGCCTCCTAGCATCAATGTCTTGTATACTTGTAAAAAAACTATCTTTCTATTTGTATCTTCCTTTTTTAGTTTTTATATATAATTTTTGAAATCCTATCACCATTTTTTCTTGAAGTAATCTCATCCATGGTTTCAAAATTGGATCTAGATAGAGTGGTTTTTTATCACACCAAGTATTCATCCAAGTAGAATTTTTTTCTCTAGTCTCCACCACCCATATTAGACCTTTAATCTCTATATCAATTGATTTTTTTAAATTGTTCCACAATGTAAAGTGATCTAGTAGTAAGAATGCAATAAACATTAAAATTGGATCATTGGGCTCAATGTACTTAAAATAATTCTTTCCCATTGTCTTTGACTCTATTTATAAAATCTCCAAATAACTTTTTCCCTAAGAGTCGAGTTTGCATCCATAAGAATTCTTAAACTGAGACCTCCCCTAATTTTATTATCACACACCTTGATCCATTTCACCAAAGGAAATTTCCTTTTATCATGTAATATTGACCATAAAAATGATTGTGTAATATAGATTAAACTTTTTCTATCAATTTTGGCATAGTATACAAGGACATATAATATATTGGAATGGCATGTAAGACTAATTTAATTAGTTGCACTCTTCTTGCTAATGATAACCATCTACATTTCCATACTAATAGTTTATTCTGAACTTTACTTATAACTAGATTCTATAATTTTACTCTTATTCTCTCCCCAAATAAGGGCATCCCTAGATAAGTTGTTGGTAAATTTGCCTCCTCCATTTGAAGTAACCTACATATCCCTACTTTGATTGTAGTTGGAGTGTTTAGGAAGTAAATTTTGGATTTTTTTCCATTTAATTTTTGCCTTGACACTCTTTCATATTTCTTCAATTAGTAATTCAAAGATATGGTCTCATTTATTCCTACCCTTCAAAAAAGGTTTGTATCATCTATAAACATTTTAAAGTTAAGAGGAATTCATCTATTTATAAGTTTATAACTAGAGTTTTTTTTTAAGTTATTTAAAATCTTAAATTGGCAAGCAACCTTTTGTTTGAGCTATTTTTTTTTTTCATTGGTAGAAAGGGTGTTGAAAGGTCCCTGAACCTTGAACAAGAGAGATTACAAGAAATCCATATCGACCGAGGTGGTCCAAGAAGAAAGAAATAGAGAGCTGGCAAACCTCCACACTAGGGAAGGTGTCGCGAAATCGTGACCAAAATGGTGATGTCGCGAAATCGCTACAAGTTGCACCGTAGATGCCAATAGAAGAAAGGAAGTCGCGAAATCACGACAAGAAGCACCATCGAAGCCGAAGAAGGGAAGAAGTCGTGATATCGCGACATGTTGTAAAGTGTCACGATATCACGACAAGTTGCCAGGTTGGAGCCGAACGAGAAGAAGAGTCACGAAATCATGACATGAAAGAAGACCGTGCCCGGGAAAAAAAGGGGTCACAAAATTGCTACAAGAAATAAGAGCACTGTCGAAGAGAAAGGGTGTCGCGAAATTGTGACAAGAATGAAGACCACAGCCGAAATAGAAAATGAGTCGTGAAATCGCGACGAAAGTGGAAGCCTGCTGCCAAGAGGAAAAAGTGTCGCGAAATCGCGACAAGAAGGAAGACCGCTGCCGAAGAGAAAAATTGTCGCGATATCGCGACAAATAGGAAGACCGCCTGTTGGAAAGAAAAAATGTCGCGATATCGCGACAAAAAGGAAGACCGCCGTTGGAGAGA
Source organism: Wollemia nobilis (assembly GCA_028583015.1). Taxonomy (NCBI): domain Eukaryota; kingdom Viridiplantae; phylum Streptophyta; class Pinopsida; order Araucariales; family Araucariaceae; genus Wollemia; species Wollemia nobilis. The sequence continues at coordinate 12,720,985 of JAQPPZ010002930.1, forward strand.
AAAAATGTCGTGATATCACGACAAAAAGGAAGACCGTCGTTGGAGAGAAAAAATGTCGCGATATCACGACAAAATGGAAGACCACCCTTGGAGGAAAAAATGTCACGAAATCGCGACAGAATGGAAGACCGCCGTTGGAGAGAAAAAATGTCGCGATATCGCGACAAAATGGAAGATCGCCGTTGGAGAGAAAAAAGGTCACGATATCGCGACAGAATGTAAGACCGCCGTTGGAGAGAGAAAAAATGTCGCGATATCACGACAAAAATGAAGACCACCATTGGAGAGAAAAAATGTCGCGATATCGCGACATGAAACAAGAAAGTGCCTGAAGGCCAAAAGTGTCATGATATCGCGACAAGTTTGCAAAAAGGCACCCGGAGAGAAAAAGTGTCGCGATATCGTGACAGAATGGAAGATCGCCGTTGTTTGAGCTATTTTAATTGTTAAATATGATTTGTTTTAAAATTTATGAATGTTTTTTTGTTTTAATTTGTAAATAAGGAAAATATCAATTTAATTTTAGTTTGTTAATAGACCAAGTTCTAATTTTAAATTTACTTTGATTTCCTTTAAAATGTTAATTTGTTTTATAGAAATTTATAATTTATATTTTTAATTTAATTTATTTCAAAATTATAATTTTGGTTTGATTTAAATTAATTTTTATTATATTTTTATTAGGGCTAAAATAAAGGAGGGGTTACATGTATCGGTTGATGGATATACGACGGTCCAACTAGCTGAAGATGCAAGGATGTGAGGTCTACATTGGTCCCAAGCTATGAGCATTTGCAAATGGGATTTATAAGGGTTTCAATTATTACAAGAATATGGGCATGCTTATAGTCAGTGGAAAACTCTTTTGAGCTTGTTTAAATGGAAGTATTTTTTTATGAAGGTGAATTAGAAGGTTGGTGGATAAGGTCTAAGGAGGGTGAAAGTGCACCAAAATAAGGTTTCTAAAGTTGACATGGGTTTCATAGATCTCATAAATATGAATATAAATCACACCAAAATCCTTTTCCTTATTATCCTTTAACAATTGCTTTCCCTAATCAAAATTACTATGTGAAGGGTCCTCATTCATATAATTGAGTAGTACCTTTGGAGCAAAGCTTCAATTTCTTTTCAAGTGGTATAATTTGGATCATTGAGTAGGGATAGATGTTTATCAATGGAATAATTTTCAAAATATAGTATTATATGTGTATATATGACCAAAAACAATACTATCAATAAAGAAATCTTGAAAAATCATGCAACTTGAAAAGGGGGCTCTCAATATTTTTTTATAAAAAAGTTATAGCCCTCAAAATTTTGGCCCAATAATCACACAAAATTTCATCAAAACTTTTCAAAAGTTCAAAAAATAATATGTATATTCAACAAATAGAATTATGCCATGAGTCATTAACTAGACAACTATGAGGATGCCAACTATATATTGACTATGCATTGTTTTGCTGACTTGATTGTCATCACATGGCACTGAATGAAGTAGGGAGTCTCCACTTGGACATTGAATAGACAAGTGATTGGGCAATAAATAAATAAATTAGATATTTCCACATGTCACCTTTATATAAAATATTGTGCCAAATTTATTTTTTATTGGACATGCCACAATGAATCTAAGTTTAAGAGATGTCAAAATGTGACTATGTGGACTAGTTTTATATGCAAATTGTTGAGTTACCACATCATCACCTATGTCAACAAAAATATAATGGAGTTTTAAACTCTAGACATTATCTATGGTTCATATCCTTAATCACTCTCTTCTACCCACCAAGGTGCCTAGGTACATTAAGCCTAAAGGCTCTAAGCAAGCCTAGAAATTCCCTCATCCAAGTTTGTTGGCCCTCATCATAAAACCAAAGATGATATTTGAACCCACAACCTATGTGCACTAATTCCCTAACCAATGTTTTTTTAGCCAATGAACTAACCATTCTTTAGTGCATGAAGGAGGAAAGGGACATCATGTTTGAGACATGGGTCACATGAAGAGGGGACATGTGCACCTCATAAATATCGCATGCACCATCAATCAAAATATGTCCTCACTCACATTTGAACCCATGATTAGTCATCTCCAAAACACTTAGATCAAGCATCAAGGTATGACACCTAATGATCTTAGGGTGCATAAAGAATAGTTTTCTCTCTAAAAAATACACCTCTAGACCATCCACCATTTCCCCAAAGTTGAGCATATCTTCCATGTATGAGAGTCTTATCATAATATTTTTAGGATGCAAGTGCTACCAAAAAATATTCAACCTCTTATTTTATTTTTTGGTAATTATAGTGAATTCTCACTACACTCAAATATTACCTTAAGGAAATATTAAGAGGGAAAATAGGTAAAAAAACAAAAACATGGGGATCGAACAAATGCAAAAAAAACTTTTGATCAAAATTTTCCAAAGGTGAAAGTCCTAGATGTAATAAAGCTACGTATTTGAATGTCAATTTTTTTGTAAAAGTACCAACCAAAGATAAGAAGCAAGATTTTGTATGTAAGGCGTATCATGGTCAAATGGTGAAAAAGTATTGAGGATGAAAGATGATAAAATTTCCAATGCTAGATAAAAATTTTAAAGATTAAAACCACCCATGCTTTGAAAATTTAGGGGACCAAAATTTGCTTCAGGGGATCCCACCCCTAAACCCTTACATGGAGGGTCATTGGCCCCCCCTACCCCCTAGTTGGGATTGTGGCCCTATACCCCACATATTGTGCTAAGGTACACAATATTCTAGGGAGTACAGTCCTTTCCTACAATAGATCACAACATATATCTTTGAAAGAACAATAGTAGCATAACCTCAAATATAAAGCATCAAATGCAGAGATATTATACACCCAAAGTACAAGAAATCCAAAAATGGATATATGGCAATAATAGTGGTATTTGTTCATCCAAATACTCAAAACTATTTGGCATTTATTATTTCAAATCTAGATACCTTAAAGAAACCAATAACTTAAATGAAGATATTGCCTAGCACCTAAAGGAGTAGTAATCCTTGAAATCTCTACATATTTGGAGGGAAAATATCCACTTATATATTTATAAATAGTTATTAGTCTAGCATTGTAAAGGATCAACAAGTTTGTAAAATTTTCCTTTCATTTCTTCCTGTATAGTAGTTAGCGAGAATCTTGAGCGAATTTTGGGCATTAAAACCCTTGCCCCAGTCATAATCTTTGTAATATTGCTTGCATATATATATATATATATATATATATATATATATAATTAAGGCCTACACATATTTTTTGGGTAGCCATCTATGGTTCTCATGCTCTGACCCATATTTGTTATGTATGTGTGTGTTTGCAATATTTACCTATTTTGGGATTTTACTTGCATGCGGGTGTATATGGGAGGCCTATGCATCTATTTTGAGTAGTCATCTATGGTTCTTATTCCTTGATCCATATCTTTATGTGTATGCCTATAATTTTCATATGGGCTTATCTATGTCGATGAGAGGAAGTGTTCATGTTGGCACATTGCATTCAGGCCTATTATGTAGGAGGATCTTATTTTATCTTTGGCTCATCGTTGCTTTGTTATCTTAGGACTCATTTTTCCTTTTCACTATATTTTTTTTTCCTATTTTACCCTTAACCCTTTTTCTAATAGTTGTTATATTAGGAAGGTGCACCCAAATATCATATATTAATAAGGATTTGGCCTTGTAAAAAACTCCTAAATGCCCTCAATTGAGCCAAACCTTGTGCTCTTAGGAGAGGCCTTGCGATTGTGCTCTATGTGAGGCAGGATTATCTCAAATATCTTATCCAATATAATGGTAGAGGACAACAATATTCATACAATAAATCCTATCATATATACTACACCAATACCACAAAATTATAAATAGAAAAGGAAATAGATTTTTTCAAAAGAATTGTAAAAAGTTTAATTGAAGATTTTGAGTATTCTCAAAATATTTAAACCTATAACTAGGGTATCCATCTTGTCAAAGAAAAATATAATTTAGATTAAATTTCAAAATATGAGTATGAACCTCTCAATGAATTTTCTCCTATGGAAACCAAGAATTACTGCAACACTAAGAGATCCTCGTAATCCAAGTTCACCTAGGTATTTTGTCAAACCCTAACAAACACTACTAGTGGCACATAAGACTTCCACAAATTACTTTGAAACATACTAGCTACTACTCCTTAGAACAACCATAGAAAATAAATAATCAAATGTGAGCAATCAAGTAATGGAGATTCACACCTATTCTAATACCATGTTGGATTTCACAATACTTTCCAAAAATGAATGGAGTCAACACATTATTCAAGAAAAATAACCCATAGAAATTATGCACATGATATGAAGTATGTTTATAGATACCAAAATAATCTCACTAAAGAAAAGAACTACACTCTAGTCAATGATTAAATGGTTGGTAATAAGGGGTATAAATACCCAATTACTATGACCTTTAGGTCAAGGTTAAAGAATCAAGCTATCAACATTTAGGTTAAATAATAAAATACTACAATAAACCCACCTATATAAGGTGTATAAGGGCCCCAAGGGCTATATAATAGATATAATACAAAATTTGGTTGTGGCCTCGTGTTAGAGTTAGAATATATTACATCATTTGGGTCATGTAAATGTACCACCTATGGTACATAGTTAGAGTAGAGATTACTTTAGAGGGAAGTTAGCTACTTACTTCAAGCAATGTAATAAATTCACAAGTATCAATGTGCATGTTGTAATGTGCAAGGTGTCCACTTGTACAACTAGGTAGAGTGTTGGCCAAGAAATCTCTTTTCCTATATAAAGGGCCTCATAGTGATAGATTAGAGAGGCAGAACATATATATATCAAGAGTATTGTTGTAGAGAGTAGTTTGTGGTAGAGCTCCTACATTGAGCACAATGTAGTTCTTTAGCTTATATTAATAGAGTGAACTTATCCTCCATATTGCATCGAATTTTTACCACTTTCTATTTATAGTATATTTCATTCATATTTTCAACTTACTTATTTTATATAAATAGGACCTATGTTAGATCTCTTCCTTTGCATATACCCTCAAAATCTAATAGTGGTATTAGACCCACGGTGAATCGAGATAGGAATAGGAGGACCTACATCTATCATAAGAGAAGTATAATATATCAAGAGGAATAGGGAGAGTCAATAGGATTAGAAAAGTGAGGATTAAATCTTAGTTACAAAAAATTCTGAGATTATATTTGGCTAGAGTCTTTCCACAGAGTTGCAAAAAAACTTGTGAAGACTAGGACTCAACATTCAAGCCACTAGTTTAAAAAATCAACTAGTGAATATTATTATCTCTAGATTTATAAGTTCTTTTGTTCTAGTTTCTAATAGTTTGTTGCAAGAAAATGAGATTCAACAAAAATTTGGTAAGATTCCTATAAGAGAGTTAGGAAGAACATCTTCAAGAATAATTCTAGTAATTGCAGCAACAAGGATAAGACTGTATATTTCAAATACCTCAAGAAAGGTCTCATTATAAGAGCTGCAATCCTGCAAATTACATAAGTAAATAAAAAGGCCACAATAGCCTTATAGCATACTCAAGGAAGAAGAGACTCCAAAATTTGAGTCATAAGAGGAGACAGGAGATTGGTGATCTCCATTCAAGATTAATACCTACAGAGTGCAGAAGAAGAATAGGCCAAAGAATCCTGGAAGAAGAATAGGCCAAAGAAGCCTAGAATAAAAATAGGTCAGAGAAGCCTAGAAGAAGAATAGTCTAGAGAAGCCTAGAAGAATAAAACTGCAAAGAAGCCTAGAAGAAGAATAGGCTAGAGAAGCCTTGAAGTAGAAAATGCCATAGGATCCTTGATCAAGAAGGGATCCATAGAAGCCTTAATTTTGAAGAACATTTGAGAGAAGAATTCCTGATTTAGAAGATAAATTCTTGACTTAGAAGAAAACTCCAAAGAAAAGTTTTTGAAAAAAAATCTAGAAATAGAATTTCAACTCAAAATATAAAGTTCATGATTCAGAAGAAAGACTCCAAAGAAGATTCCAAGAAATAGGAGGTTGTTTATCTCCATAAAAACCTGTAAATTGTAGAAGAAAGAGAAAGGAATAGTGAAGTCCTATTCAATAATCTAGTAGTAGTAGAATCAAATATCAGAGAAGAATATTTCATCACCAACACTTCTAGAAGCAGAAGGTTGAATAAAAGGTCTTAGTTGGAAGACCAAAGAAGCTTCTAGATAGAAGACCTTAGAGAGATCTCAAGAAAAAAAGAAGAAGGCTTGGAGAGCCTTACTACAAAGCTCATAGAAGCATTATCAAAGGATTTCCAAATCTAAGAAGAAAAATTTGGTAAGGAGTACCAAATTTAGAATAATAATCTAGTAAGGATCTCAAGATATTCAAAATATTAAGAAGAAAAATATCTTATTTGAAGCCAGAGTTTGACAAGAAGGTTGAAGGAAGATTCGAACAAAATAAGCCTATCAAATCTAGGAGACTTGAATATTACCTCTCACAACAAAAAGGTATAAGTTTAGAGAAAGTTATCTGAAACTACAGTAGAAGATAGAAGATCACTGGAAGGATCAAGCCACCAAACCTAAGGCTTAAGATAGAAATTTCAAGACCTCAGTTTGGTGAAGCAAGAAGCTATTCTAGATAGCCAAAAAGAAGTTGTGAATTCATCTACTACAAGGCAGCAACTTGGTGAAAACAAAACACCAAGATCTACATCTACTTTATAAGCCATTAAAGTTAAGAAACTAGGGTGCAATCAATTGAACTTAAATTAGGGTTCATTATTAAATTCCATTAAGCACCATATTTGGATTAAAGTTGCAATAAGAAGTGATCATATTATAGTCTTCCATAAAGTGTAAAAAGGAAAATTTATTTTAATATATATTTGCACATTAATAGGAGTTGGATATTTTTGAAAGAAATAAAATTATCATCTACCTATTATCTATCTAAAAATAAAGAATGTTGCATCCTACAATATTGATTGTAGTGAAATTTGTAGAAGATTATTAAGTGCATTATAATTTATTCTGATAGTTTATTATCATTAAAAAGTGCATTATTAGTCCATTATAGCACTATACTAGTTGATCTTTGACTAGTTACTCTCAAGAAATTAGTTTATGTTACTAAAAGCACTAAACTAGCACAAAAAATTGTAGCACTGTGTGGCCAAAGGAAGCCACCATTACAAGCAAAAGGTGAAGAATAAATCCACCATTAATATCCTTGAAGGAATTATTAAATCAAGACTTTGTGAGTCTCAATATTCAAGGAAAATATAATGATTTCAAAGCATAAATCCTTACTTCAAAAAAAATAGCATCTCATTAGCTTGGATTAACTATCATTAAAAGATCTAAGGAAGGATATTAAAAGAGGTGAGAAGGATTTCATAAAAAGGTCCTTCATGTTGGTGAAAATCTAACTATTATAGAGCACCTCTTGTGTTCCTTTGAAAGACAAAACCATCATATTTACAGGAAGCAACACAACTATCATATTTTGCAGGTTGAAGGGAAAAATTAAAGCAAGAGGAAGGAGCCACCAAAGAGCACACAATATAAGAAACAAGGTGTTTAAAAACACCATTTCTCCACATCCAATCCAATCCCTAGGAGAAAGCGTATCATCTGCAATATTGGAGTCATAATAAGAAGACATTACCATCAAGTCTACGTAGAAGGGCATCATAGAGAAAGAAACTATCTACGTAAGAAAAAGTGCCATTAAATCTAAGCAAAAGGCTAGAATAAAAGACATATAGATAGCGTAGAATAAGCATTATAAAAGCCAAGCAAAATACTAAGCAATCGACTATTACAAAAATGAACAAGCAGCATATTACAGGCGTAGGAAGAAGTGTTATAACCAAGGTTTCTACTTGGAGAGAACGCCCGCCATTGAAGAGCACAAGAAGTCACCATAGAACCGCCATTGGGGAGTGCCATATAACCAAGAGGCAATATAGCTAGTGCCATCCATAATCCTCTTCAAAAAATTGAGTGAATAGGAAAGAGATATTTCTTGTATTTTAATAAATATAGCAAGCTAACACACATTTTCAAGATATAGGTAAAATAGAGGGCATCATTAGAGCATTATAAGATAGGCTTACATGCATAAGATATGAGTGCCACTTGGTACAAGAGCTATAAGAATTCAATTGTTCAAAAATATTCCAATGCCCAGGTTGATTTACAAGTCTTAAAGAGGTTACCACCAAAACTTATCATTGCATACGTTGGAATATCAATACCTAACAAAGTAATGCTCAAGTGACACTTTTCCAAAAGTCACAAGGAAACATTCCTATTTAAAGTGTTCATATTGAAGAAGAAAAGCACTAAAGGTCAAAGAAGAAGACTAGCATTGAATGGTGTGAAGCATATTTAGAGTAGATGGCTAATTTAAGCCTATGCACCATTTGAAGGAGAGAGATCTAGCATTAAAGACACTGTTATAAATATTAGAAAATACAAAGCCACATTTGATCAACAATCCATGTCTTATTCATGGAAGGAAGCACCTCATTTAATCATCAATTTAGCGCATTTTTTGTGTAATTGAAACGTCATTGAAACCAACATACTAGTGTACTATTTGTAGAGAAGGAAGCACATAATTGGAGGTGAAGATAAGATCGAGCATTCTCAAATTCATATCAGCACTAGTTATAGAGAATATAAGCACTACATAAAGGAGAATTCATCACCGGTCAAAGTGCTACATAAGGGAGAATTCAATGTCAATCTAAGAAAGCAACGACTTTCATATCAAAGCACTCAAATATTCCACCTTATAGCATCAAAGACAAAGGAATACTAAGGTAGATTGAAGACTATTTATTGCTTGCTATAAATTAAGAAATATAGGAGTTATAAGGGTAATTATATTTACTATTGCAATTCATTCACTTAGCATTAGTAATATATCAAGCAAGCATATTATAAAAGCTTTATATTTGAAAATAATAAAGAAGGAGAAATAAGGAATTTCAACTTGGAAATTAAAATCATATTATTGCAAATAATACATTGTTTTCTAATATTCCAAATTAGGGAGTCATAAGGAATACTACATCAAATAAATTAATTAGGATTTAGAAATATTAAACAAACATCAAAAGCTATAAAGGAGGTCTATTAAGAAAATAAAGAGTTAGAAATACATTGTCATGCTTATCTCAAATCATATTAAAGGAGACAAAATAAATATAACCAATAGAACCTCATCTTATTAGAAAGTTCTTAAGTTCAATAGGAGTAATAAGATGTAAAAGAAGTTTATTTTTACCACTTACAAAATATTATAAAAACAACTAAAAATTAAACTACTATTCTCAAGAAGCACTTTATCCAGCATATCTATAAACACTAGGGAGTCATAAGGCATTCTATAAAACTTAATAATTATAGCATTCATCAAAAATTATCAAGTGGTTAATCCATTTGGAATCATGAGGTTTCTATAAAGTCTACATGTACTCTCCAATTCACTTAACTAGGGAGATATAAGGAAGCCTACATAACCTTGAATCATCATGGCATAAAACAAATTATTTCTTGCAGAATCCCAGTTACTCAAGGGACAAAACTATTTATCCTAGAAAAATATGATAAAAGTAATTTTAGTATATGCAAAACTTTGGGAGATAACTCAAGGAATATAAAAAAGGCCAACGACAGATGATACTGAAATTCATAAGTTTGATGAAAAATATTCAAAGGCTCTAATGATAATAACCTTTACTATCATTGATGAAATACAACCTTATATCAGTTCAGCAAAGACATCTACTGAAGCATGGAAAAGCTTAGAAAAACTATTTTAAGGAAAAAATAAAGTCACTATCCTACATCTTCAAACTTAACTTCATTCTCTAAAAATAAATAGTGGTGAGAGCATAGAACTATTTCTAAGGCAAGTAGTAGATATTAAAGGGAAATTATTAACCTTACAAGAAGAGATCAAAGATGAACTCCTTACTCAAGTAACCATGAAAGCACTTCCAAATAGCTATAAACATTTAGTTACATCTTTACAAGTCCTAAGTAAATATACTTCTTTTGATGATCTAATCAATATTCTACAAGAATATGAGGTAGAGAATACAATTAAAAATGAAATGACTAACACTACAATGACATCAAAATATAGACCACAAGAAATATTACTTCATCATCGAGAGGATGAAGACCATGGTATAACAGGTATTGTCAGATATGCAAAATAAAAGGTCATAGCACTAACTATTGCAAATTCCATCCCAAGAATCAAAATCAAGAAAATTAGATGAAAAATGGAAGCGGATTTCAACCATGACAATATCAAAATTAGCAATAAACTCAATGTTCAACCAATTATCCCCAATTGAAGTATCGAAAAGAGAATTGGAAAGGAAACCTAGCTCAAAGGATAGAAGAAATTGAAGAACTAGAATAATCTACAGAATATTATGAAGTGAAAGTTGTTTCAGCAAGAATGACAGGTTATGAAGACACTAACTACTTTCTTGAATAGGTTATAGAAGACAAAGAAGAATAATACAATGTTCAAGACAAAGAAGATCCATTTTGAAGATTGAAATCTTCAATACCCAAATAATGTAATACATGGGGTGTTAGAGTTAGAATATATTACATCATTTGGATCATGTAAATGTACCACCTATGGTACATAGAATAGATATTACTTTAGTGGGAAGTTAGCTACTTACTTCATGCAATGTAACAAATGCACAAGTGTCAATATGCATGTTGTAATGTGTAAGATGTCCACTTGTACAACTAGGTAGAGTGTTGGCCAAGGAATCTCTTTTCCTATATAAAGGGCCTCATAGTGATAGATTAGAGAGGTAGATCATATATATATCAAGAGCGTTGTTGTAGATATTAGTTTGTGATAGAGCTCCTACATGGAGTACAATGTAGTTCTTTAGCTTATATTAATGGAGTGACTTTATCCTCAATACTACATTGTATTTTTACCACTTTCTATTTATAGTATATTTCATTCATATTTTCAACTCACTTATTTCATATTATTAGGACCTGTGTTAGATATCTCCCTCTGCATATACCCTCAAAAGCTAACACCTTGAATGTATCTTAACACCAGATATTTTATTACAATTTATACTTGAGAAAGTAATTCTTTATTTCTCCAAAATTAAAACTCCACTTCATACTCTTGCTAAAATCAAGTTTATAAACTTAATTGGGACAATAAGCATCAACTATAATTTGATAATTTGAAAACATAATAAGGTATGCACTTATTTTATATTTTCCTAACATAAAACAACTTTTACGGTTCAAACAAATGTAACTAGCTATTCCATTGGATCCATTCCCTTATGAGGGGGAATATTGACTTATTATCATATAAAATTACTTTATAAGATGACAATGAATTATCCTCCAAATGAAAATGAGTTTTATGTTTTGTTTAAAGAAGCATCCCTTCATAGAAATTCAATAGCCATTCATACTAATTATCAATGACAATATTATTTACAAATACAAATCAAATCCAATAAACAAGGTACTTCAAACAAATAAATATTCAATATCACTTTCATTTATATTAAGTTCAATAAATGGATGACTAAAAATATAGTTGGTGTGCTCTCAAAGTCATTAAATTAGGAAAATTATATATACATGAGAACCATCAAATTATTTAAAACTTTTACTTATGATGTGCTAAAGCAAACATATATTGAGAATTTCAATTTTGGATAAATTTTAATCATTTAAAATAATTTAGAAATTACTCAAAATAAAATGTTGATGTCAACTTTTTTTTATTAGATAAAATAAGGGGTTTTAAAAGGATCCTCAAATATTTTAAAAAATAAAACTGAAAGATCCCAAGGCATAGCCTCGGAGACTCTAACTCAAAGAACCGACCCAGCTACAACAGCAAACAGCCAAACCAAAACCAATTGGATGCCCAAAAAAAACACCACTAGAAAGGAGACCCAAAAACCAGAGGGAAACAAGAACATGATTACCATCCAACATAGGGGAGACCTAGGAATATCAAAAAGAAAAATAATCACACCTCTGCTTCCTTTGCTTCCTTACTGGGGATTCTTCTACATGAGGTTTTCTTCTACAATTTGGATAAGTATTGCACACTCCAAGGTTAGAATATGCTCCATATTTTGAAGGAAGGATACTCTTATGATATTATCAATAACTTACTAAAATATAATAGATTGACAAAGTAGAAAAGGTGGGTCTTTGGTCTAATATGAAAGAGCATATTAAGGTCAAAAAAATTGTGCATTATAAATGTACTACTAGCAAATATAGCAACTTCAAGTTAGGTCTTAGTACATGATAGACAACACTATCAAGGCCATGGAAATATATTTTATATACTTTTGGAAGGCAATTCAAGATATGCTTATTCATTTCTTATTGATAGATATAGTAGTATATGGACATACATTCATCATAAGAAGATAAGATATTCGTAAACAAGCAAAGATGGTTATTTGGTCTAATATGAAAGAGGATATTTGAAGGTAAAAAGTTCAATTATATATGTACTGCTAACAAACCAAGCACCTTCAAGTTAGATATTTATACATGATTGGTAATACTATCAAGGCCATGGAAAAATATTTTTATGGACTTTTGAAAGGCAATTCAATACATGAAGAGGCAATGACTATTCATTTATTGTTTATAGATTTATCAACATTAATTGTTTATAAGAAAATCACTGGTATTATATGGGAATCATAAACATTTATGTATAAGATATGTTCATTTTACTTTCCAAAATATATTATTTTTATAAGTATATAAAATTATTAAGTTATTTTTGTAGATACTTGGGAGAAGATGGCTACCACATTGAAAGAATTTATTTCCTTTTAGACACAAATGGATAGAAAAAAAAAGAAAACGGTAAATCATACTTTGGTGCACTTGTTGAGAGGCTATAAGAGAAAGAATGCTAGCACTTGGGGTGAGATATTGACATATATTCAGTATGGCTACAATAGGGCTTTTCATGCTTTTAGGTTTTTATCATCATTTGGATGATTTATAAATATCTTCTTTAATGGCCCTTTTATTTAGCACTTGAGCTTATTATTATTATTATTTTAATTTTTAAGATGAATAAAAATAAATAAGTAAGACATCATTTTATGAAGAAGATAAGGTAAGTAGATCAAAATGTCTAGTAAATATTTCAATATTCTCAACCAAAAGATAAATAAAGGTAAGAAAAATATAATAATACCATAACTTATAGGTTGGATACATTTTTTAAATATACCTAATTAAGGAAATAATACATAAAAAGAAAAATACGTTGAATACAATCTGGTATTACCTTTAAATATCCTTAATTAAATGGTGAGGAATAAATTTTTGTTTGAATTGCTTTCTTGCATACATACATATTCATTTATTTATTTATTTTTAATTTAGTGAAAAACCCCTTGTGGGGCTGCCTTGGTCTAAGAAACCACGACTAGGGGGTTCTGCACCACCAAAATCACCTGGGAGTTGCGCCCGACCCTGACCACACCAACATTATCAATTAGATTTTGGGTACTCGATGTATGTTTGGTAGGGTGGAGATTCGAACCGGGGACCTCCCTTGGAGGATTGCCCTAACCTCTCCAACTCACCTATATCACGTGGGTATAAATATTCATTTTTTAATATAGATAACTTGAAGGTGTTTAAACCATCTATATTTTATGAATAATAATTACAAGTATTACATTCACTAAGGTGTTAGTACATAGGATCCATGAATAAATGAAGGAATACCCTGGATAGAGAAGAAAATAAAATCTACAAAAGTACTAGTTGATCTTCCCTAAGGGATAAACCTTGACCAATCTAATGCAACTTAACTAAAGGAAACAATATGGAATATTACCTTGAGCTCTTAATGGACCAAGAGCCTTTCTATAGGAGAGGTATGATTTATCCCCAAGTAAGAAAATATCATATCTATAAACATCACCAAATTTTGAATTTACAAAAGATTAAAATATTTTTTCTTATGAATAGAATAAGTTATTTTATATCTATCAATAAAACATGTTTGAAAGGTTAAAAAGACAAAAAGAAAAAGAAAAACCTCTTAATTATCATATCTCTTAGATCTTAATCTAAATTTGTAAAACAAAGGTCATCAATAATCCAAAATAATATAGTACTCCATTTTTTAATAAAATGTAAGAATTCTTTTGAGTGTTTCAAAAGAGGGATAAGCATTGAGAGGAGATGTAGGGATAAATAACAAACATAGCAAACACAACAATTTATTCTTAAACTTGAATAATTTAAAAATGTGTGTTATACTTTTGACCTTTTATTTTTTTTTTAGCGAAAAACCCCTTGTGGGGCCGCCTTGGTCTAAGAGACCATGAACAGGGGGTTCTACACCGTCAAAGTCACCCGGGGGTTGCACCCGACCTTGCCCGCACCAACATTATCAATTGGATTTTGGGTACCCAATTCAGCTTTTTGGTAAGGTGGAGATTCAAACCTGGGACCTCCCTTGGAGGATTGCCCTCTTCTCTCCAACTCACTTAAAACACCTGGGTAGTTTTGACCTTTTATATTTTTAATGAAAGAAATATATTTTTCTTCATTTTGTTTTAATTTTTCAAGTGAACTCCTTAAGTGTGTTCTTAGATTTTGATGAGGTGTTGTATTTTTTATGATTCTTTGAAATATATCATGCATAACTTTTTATATTGATTCCTCTTTTTTAACTTAAACCTATACAAATTATATTTATTAATAATTAATATATGTATATATATTTTCTTTCTTTTGTAATAAATTTACATATTTTCAAAAATTCATTATATATTTTTTTATATTCAACTTATTAATTATCTAAACATGTAAAGTTATAAAAATAAGTTACTTGATGAATAATTATAAGTTAATTTGGTATGTCGAATTTGGAATCTGTTACATCACCAATATAGCTAGTCGGCTATATTTTCAATTATCATTAATTTATTGATTTATTCTTATTTATAGATGTAGGTTGTTTTACATTTAATCATCTATCATCAATTATTATCCAATTGCATATCGCAAGAGACTTAGCCCTATCTAAGTGGTGAAGGACTTAGCCCTCCTTAAGTGGCAAGAATGATTTGATTCACTCCATTCAGTCTATGTTTAATTATTTTGCAAGTAGATTCACTCCAAGTGGTATCAGAGCTATAAGTTTCCTATGCATAAAATATTTCCTCCAATTTACAATTTTCAACTATAGTCAGCTTCCTTCAAAAATTGTTGTGCTTAACTCAGTGTGGTTCATCATTTTTTGGGAGACGAGATAATTAACCTACAATATTGTGGCCCATAATTTTTTTTAAAGCACTAAGTTTTATATTTTATTTTTGACATTTGGGTAGTTCACAAGTAAAATCATTTATTATTTGTCCGTGAACTTTATCCCACATGAATGGTGTGGATACCATGAAGGCATACATCATTCGTAGAACGCACTATCAAAGTTGTGACTTCGATCACATAAATCCTCACCCTTTTCTTCGTGTAATTTTTCTCGTTCGCATGCAGTTGAAGTGCCCCACTCCCTATCCATGTGTTATTCAATTATTTGTTCCTGACTGGCTGTCTATTCCCCATTCACATGTGGTTTAATCATCTCCATTCCCCGCTAATGTGGAGTAAAGTGTCTCCATTCTCCATCAAAGTGCTAGTCTCTTCTTCGCTCTCAATTGACAGTCCCATCGTAGTGGTTCCAGTTCCCAGTTAGCAGTGGGTGTCTAGTGGAAATTATAGTTTTTGGGTCGTCCAACATTAGCATCAAGTAGATCTTCAAATGAGTCAGTCTAAAATCTAGCCGTTAGGGAATTACACCACTAAGTCAGTCTGAAATCTAGCCATTAGCAAAAGTCACCGCTAAGTCAGTTCAAAATCTAGTCGTTGAGGAAATACTCATTGGGAAAATTTCAAAATTACAAAATACTAACCATTAGAGCAAATATAATTTCACAATTGGAGCAAAAATTTTCACAGTTGGAGTGAAACTAATTGTCAATTAAAATTAACAACAATTTTTTTCTTAACCAAATAGTTTTTGCAAAAATCAATAAAATTATCAAAATATTTTCCTTTTGCACATTATTGGGAGGTAAATCAAGTGCATGAGTGACAGGTGGAATAGAGGACCAAACGGAATATTACATAGTGTAGCTAATCCAAATGAAGGATCATTAAATTCATCAAGAAGACCTCCATGAAATAAAGGTACACAACATAATTCTCCTTTACGCATTAACAGTTTTAACCCCAACCACCCTGCTATTAACTCCATGGCTCCTTCCAACTCATCCCGAGAGAATATCCAACATGATGAAGTTGTAATCCCTTCTTCTTGCTCCCAAGAATTACAAGATTGTTTGTCTAAAATGACTAATAATATGAACAAAATGTCAGAAGTTCTCCAACAACTAGTACAAAATCAAAACCTTGAACCTCCTCCTTCTCCAACTAATTCCCATAGACAAAATGATACTATGGATCAAGATCCTCCCCTAGGTCACAATGATCTCGACTCGGATATGGGTGAAGTTGCTCAATTTTTGAAATGGCCTCCAGGTGTTACCATTCCACGTACCGATATGCCCATATTTGAGGGTGGGGATCCACGTGGTTGGTTAGATAAAATGGATGGTATGCTCCACTTATATCATGAACGCTGAAGTCAAAAACATTTCTTAAGCCTCTTCCAAATTGGGTATAGAAGCTTACCAGTGGTTTATTTGGCAACAATGTCAACATAAACATCCCATATTATGGCCATAATTTAAATATATTTTCCTCAAGATATTTGATGAAGGTGTTTCTTCTTCTTACATTGTTCGCTTATTGGAGCTCAAACAAACTGGTTCTATCCAAGATTATATCTCAGAATTCACAAGTCTTCTCGCATACACGAAAGATGTAAAAGCTTATGTGGTGGTTTCTACCTTTCATCATGGTCTGAAGGAAAATATTCAACTCAAAGTGGACCTACATGATCCCTGCACTTTGGATGCTACCATGCAAATTGCTAAGATTTTTGAACGGAAGTTTCAAAATTGGACATCTTCTCGGTGAGACTCTAATGCTCATCCTCAGTATCGCAACAACTCTTTCCACAAAAATGAACAATCATCAAGATATTTCTGCTTTAAGTATCGTAATTATCATCCCAAAGATCAAGCATGTGTACCACATCAAACCTTTCAAATAGAATACAAAAATAAGGATGAAGAAGAAGTAGCAGAAGATATCACTCAACAAGAGTCACCCACATATACAGAACAAATCTTAGCAGATAATAGTGAAGCAACACCATAAGATGACACTATGGCTATTTCAGTACATGCTCTTATGGGGATAACAACTCATCATACAATTAAGGTACCAATATTTATTAGGCACAAACATATTAATGTGTTGATTGATTCAAGTAGTACACATAACTTTATCGACATCAAGACTGCTAAAGCATTGAACTTGTTCATTAATACTACCAATCAAGATAAGTTTCAAGTTTTAATTGCAAATGGAGGAAATGCTCAATGTGTTGGTAGAACATCTCTAGTTTCAATCCAAATGGGAAATTAAACATGTAAAGGAACTCTCTTCATTATGAACTTGGGAAGTTCAGATGTTATTCTAGGTGTCGAATGGTTAGAAAAGCTAGAAGTTGTTAGTTTTAATTTTCAAAAATTATATGTTGAATGGAAAGAGAACGGGAAGACTATTCATCTCCAAGGAATTCAATCTCCACCATCCAAGGTGGTGAGTTCACACTACATGGAAAATATATTCAAGAAAGGAGGTTATGGATTCATAGCTCAAATCAATTGCATGGAAGTTCAAGCACTGGATACCCCTGTAATTCCCTCAAAATATCTTCAAGATATTGTGGCTAACTATGATGAAGTCTTCAGCAAACCAAAAGGGCTACCTCCCAAGAGATCTCATGACCATGCCATACATCTTGTTCCTGGTAGTCTCCCTCCTAATGTGTGTCCTTATCGATACCCTCAAC
Organism: Wollemia nobilis; assembly: GCA_028583015.1. NCBI lineage: Eukaryota > Viridiplantae > Streptophyta > Pinopsida > Araucariales > Araucariaceae > Wollemia > Wollemia nobilis. The sequence goes on from JAQPPZ010002930.1 coordinate 12,739,089, forward strand.
CTCAAAAAATAGAAATTGAAAATATTGTCCAAGAATTATTAGAACATGGCATCATCCATCATAGCACTAGTCCTTATTCATCACCAATGGTTTTGGCTCATCGTAAGGATAATTCTTGGTGCATGTGTCCTGATTTTCATCCCCTCAATAAAATCACGATCAAGGATAAGTTCCCTATCCCTATCATAGATGATTTATTATATGAATTGCATGGTACTAAATATTTCACAAAATTGGATTTACGTTCGGGTTTTCATCAAATCCGAGTAAGAGATGAGGACATTCCCAAAATTACTTTTCGTACACATGAAGGTCATTATGAGTTCTTGGTCATGCCTTTTGGTCTCACCAATGCCCCTTCCACTTTCCAAAGTCTCATGAACCATGTTTTTCATCCATTTCTTCACAATTTTGTCTTGGTTTTCTTCGATGATATTTTGATATATAGCAAATCTTGGAAGGATCATTTAACGCATGTGGGGAAAGTTCTTCATGTATTACATAAGGAGAAACTTTTTGTCAAGCACTCCAAGTGTTCCTTTGGTGTTCAAGAGGTCAAATATTTGGGTCATATCATTTCTCATGAAGGCATTAAAGTGGATCCTAATAAAATTAAAGCCATTCAAGATTGGCCTTTACCCAAAACTATAAAAAAACTTCATGGTTTTTTGGGTCTTACAGGTTATTATCGAAATTTTATTCACAATTATGGCAAAATTACAGCTCCTCTCACCACCCTCACAAAAAAGGATGATTTTCACTTGGTCTGATATTGCTACTCAAGCATTCATGGCACTCAAGGAAGCTATGTGTACTACTCTGATTTTGGCAACTCTAGATTTTCACAAACCATTCGTTATTGAATGTGATGCTTCGGGTACAGGTATTGGAGTAGTATTAATGCAAGATGGTCATCCATTGGCATTTGAAAGCAAGCAAATTTTAGGTAAAAATTTGGGGAGGTCCACATATGAGAAAGAAATATTGGCTATTCTACATGTTATCGATAAATAGAGGCATTACTTACTCAGTAGTCGCTTCATCATAAAAATGGATCATAGTAGTCTTAAGCACTTTCTAGAACAATGTTTCTCCTATCCAGAACAAAACAAGTGGATGATAAAGTTATTGGGATATGATTTCGTCATTGAGTATAAGAAGGGAAAAGAAAATGTAGTAGCGGATGCATTATCCCATAAATATGAAGATGAATTTTCCATCAATGCCATTTTGGGTCCTTGTTCTCAATGGGTTTCTCAACTCCAAGAAGAATGGTTGGTTGACACTGAAACTGCTCAAATTATTCAAGATATGAATAAAGGATTATCAAAGCATCCTTATTTTTCATATATTGACAAGGTGTTACAAAAGAAAGATCGCATTTACATTCCATAAAGTTCCACTATTAAATCCATGATCCTTGAAGAATCACATGCTTCTCCATCAGTAGGGCACTCAGGATTCTTGAAAACATATCAGTGGGTGAAACAATCCTTTTATTGGAAAGGATTAAAATCTGATGTCAAGTCATTTGTTGTCAAATGCAAAGTATGCCAATGCAATAAGGGTGAAATAGTCAAATCTCCAAGACTTCTTCAACCCTTACCAATTCCTGACCGCTAGTGGGAACACATATCAATGGATTTTATTGAAGGTCTTCCCAAGTTAGAAGGTAAAACAGTGATTTTTGTAGTAGTGGATCATCTTTCCAAGTATGCTCACTTCAGCACTCTACAACACCCATATTCAGCAAGCAAAGTGGCCAAGGTATTTATTGACTCCATTTTCAAGTTACATGGAATACCCAAAACTATTGTAAGTGATCGTGATCCCATATTTACTAGCAATTTTTGGAGAGAATTATTCCATCTCAGTGGTACCAAATTAAATATATCTTTTGCTTACCATCCCCAAACCGATGGTCAAACTAAAATTGTTAACAAATGTTTGGGTACCTATCTGCGTTGCTTTGCTCAAGATAAGCAATATCAATGGAGTCAATGGCTTTCATTAGCAGAATGGTGGTATAACACTTCCTTTCATTCTTCCCTCAAGATGTCGCCATTTGAAGCATTGTATGGATTAAAACCTCCAACAATCTCAGATTATGTTCTAGGATCTTCCAAAGTAGCTCAAATTGATGATTGGTTCCAGCATCATCAGTCCATGCTCAACATTCTTAAAGACAACTTGATCCAGGCACAAAATCGTATGAAGCAACAACAAGACTTACATCATTCAGAACGACAATTCAATATAGGAGATATGGTTTTCTTGCAACTGCAACCTTATAAGCAGTTGTCTTTGAAGATCAAGACTAGTCAAAAGTTGGCCCCTAGATTCTATGGGCCCTACAAGATAGTTTGTCGCATAGGTGAAGTAGCATATCAATTGGAGCTTCCACCTTCCTCCCATATACATCCAGTTTTTCATGTTTCCTATCTCAAAAAAGTGATTGGCCAGAAAGTGCACCTCCAAACAGAGCTCCCAATACTAGATGAAGAAGGACGTATAACTCTTCAACTAGAAGCAATATTGCAAAGCATATCACGTCATCTTTGATCTCACCACATTAAAGAATTTCTAATCAAATGGTAGGACCTACCAATATAAGATGCTACATGGGAAATAGAAAGTATTTTTGAGTCATTTCCAGCTTTGAGGACAAAGCTTTCCGAGGAGGGGAGCCATGTTACATCACCAATATAGCTAGTCGACTATATTTCCAATTGTCATTAATTTATTGATTTATTCTTATTTATAGATGTAGGTTGTTTTACATTTAATCATCTATCATCAATTATTATCCAATTGTGTATCGCAAGAGACTTAGCCCTCTCTAAGTGGTGAAGGACTTAGCCCTCCTTAAGTGGCAAGAATTATTTGATTTACTCCATTCGATCTGTGTTTAATTATTTTGCAAGTAGTTTCACTCCAGAATTGCCATGAAAAACTTCATTCTTCTAGTTTTTCATTTGAAAACCAAACCATAAAATTCAAAAGTTAACGTATGATCCAAAAAATATATATAATAGCATCTAAAATTTATTTTTTATCTTGAATCCTAAAAATTAGATAATATCATAGGTAGATAGATATATTAATAGATGAATCTTTCTTATCAAATGACATGAGTTCAAGTGGTTACAAAATCATGCTTCCAACATAGAAACTTGACTTGAAATCTTATAAACGAGATATACATAATTATCAATTATAATGTCATTACGTCATTTGTAAAGATGTCATAGTAATGCATAGCATTTTTATTTTTAAACTATCATGATAATGTGGTCATAATATAATATAGATAGAACTTATTTTAATCCTAAATAGTCATACTTCAATAACAATGACCGTATGAATCCTAAGCAACTGGTGGTCCCTTTCATGTCGGGCCAACAATAGCAAAGCAGAATAGGTTTGGTGGAAGAATCCCTTATGGTTTGAACCCAGCGCTTGTCAGTTACTAAAAATAGTGCGGTTGTGACCAACTCTCCTATGTAACCAAAAAAACAATAATTTGGTTGGATAAACATATATTAACTAAATAATATAGTGAACATTGTTTTTTCTACCTTGTTCAATATCAAAGATACATGTAATATGTACACTCTTATAAAATTCTAATAAAACCTATAAATGAAATGTTCTATTTACCACAACCTAAGCCTATATTCCTCCACATTTATGAGTTTCTCTCCCTATTGTCTAGCTTTTCTCTATTTTCCAAGATTACCTCCTAGAAGTAACAAAGAAAGCTCTACACATTCATCAATCATTAGACATATATCATCCATGAAGACACCAATTTCATATTATTATTTCAATTTTCATCATTATCTCTTTGTCATATATGCCTATCTATTTTTGTTTGTGCTTATGTTCATGTAATCTAATGATCTCATAAAAACTAAAAATTATTTTACCTTTTATCAATTAAAAGAGTCAATCTTACCTACATTTATCATAAAATCATAAGGTATATGTTAAAGCATTGTGGAACAATTGATAAATGAGATATAATCATATGAATACAACTCACATTCAAATATTTGTATTGTAGCAAACACAAATTATATATAAAACTATGTACAAAACTCAAATTGACTTCACGATTAAAAGATAAAAGTCTCTAAAAATATATATTAGTTTAAAAAATAACTATTAAAAAAATTATGAAAGATATATGTGATATTTATCAATAATATACACAAAATATTATTTTTTCTTGAATTTTTTTATCAATTAATTATTAAATTAATTAAATCCATATATATTTTGTTGAAATCATAGCTATTTAATTTTAAAAATATTTACTATAAAATTATTATTTTTTAGATTGTAGGAGAATTGGTAACATCCATGGAGTTGCATCTATAAACCTACCTAGCCTCGGTAATGTGGCCTAAAGTGAGGGAGACCATCGGTGGTTTGGGATTGGAACCATCATAGTTGGGTTGGCGGGCACACAGTGGAGTCAAGATGGTCTACTACCTTTGTCCCAAACAATGAGGTTTGAACCTATATCTCCTGTAAATAAATGCCCAAAACTTACCAATCCACCTATCCCTTGATACTATTTACCATAAAATTATAAACTATATATATATAGTATGAGAAACCCTTAATTATAAACCATATATATTAGTAAAATATTTTTAATTTGGTGGAAAAATATGAGCAGCAACATCAAAGGGTTTTAAAAAATTGGAGCAACGACATCAGAGGGTTTCTGTAAAAAATCTTAGAAATGGTGTGAGAGGGTTTTGATTGAATAGCAGTGTAACACTGGTGGAAAATTTTGAGTGGCAACATCAAAGGGTTTTTAGAAAATTGGAGAAGCAGAAACCTTGGGCGGACAGTGATCACAAGCAGAGTGAAAAACCTCGAATCTGCAAAGATTTTAAAAGTTAGAATAAATCTTTGAAATATAAAAAATATAAAAAAAGGAAAATAATATTTTAATCAAGATTTAGATGGAAGAACGATGGTGCGCTCTGGTGATGACGATGGAAATTTCAATTTTTGGTAGGCAGGAAAACTGAATCTGGTAATGGCGATGGCGACGATCCATAGAACCCTCCCGGTGATGGCAAAGATGACGGTTTGGAATATATAGGTATTGGCAACCCATATGGACCCCCTTTCAGAGGCCACACCACTAGTGGTTATGCTTCACATGCAGTTTTTGAAGATCAAACTATTAGCAGACACCTTTCGAGCTAGTCTTGAGATTCTCCCCACAAGTCCTATGCTAATAAATTTAGAATCTAGGGACATGTGGTTGTTTCTTCTGAGCCAAACCCTTACACCTATAACGGTAAGGAGATATCCATTCCTCCTGATGTTATGAACTCGAATATCAGTCAAAGTTCTCTATCCCTGATAGGGAAATTTGTAGGAGGTCATCCTGAAATTGAATCAATCAGGAAATGGACATCGACCAAATGGTGGCCCAGTGGATCCATGGAAATAAAGGCCATGTCTAGAGGTTTTTTCCTCATAAGCCTCAATAATGTGCAAGACACCAACCACATCTTGATTGGTGGACCTTGGTTCTACGGTCATAGAAGCTTGTTCTTACAAAAATGGGTGAAGGACTTCGATCCTAAAACCCAATATGTATATTTGGCACCTATCTGGTTTTGGCTTCCCAACCTACCCCTCCAATATTGGGATGAGAGGATTTTTCTCCTGGTTATTGAAGCACTTGGGGACTTTTTTCCCCTTGACCGTGCGACGAAAGCATAGTCAAGGCTAACTCATGCCATAATTTGTGTGATGGCAAATCTTGATTTGGAGTTACCCACCTATGTGGATCTCGTCTACGACCTCAAAAGAAGATTCTAGACCATTATTTATGAAAACAAACCAAAATTTTGTATTGAGTGTCGTACCCAGGGTCACTTGAAGACCCAATGTCTGTTGCTGAGAAAGGATATTGTAAAAAATCTGATCCAAAAATTCCCAACAGGTAACTCTAATGATGGACTTGTTCATGAAAATAAAGTTAACTCTAACTCTAATGATGGACCAAGCTAAGCTGACTCAGAAGCTGGCCACCACCATGGACACCGAGAAGTCTGTTGTTGCACCAAGAAGTCCTAAAGAGGAAGGAAATTTTCTCACTCTAAATAAATTTTCTCACTCTTTATTAAAGTAAACCCTTTCAAACCTTTGCATGATTCTGTAGAGGATCCTGTCAGTGATCTCATAGATAAACCTTTGTAGCCCTGTTTATATGCCTATGAGATTTCATAATCCCCTTCACATCTAGGACATTCTGGACTTCATTTGTCTACTGAATCTCTAAACTTTATTCAATCTGAGTCTGGAAAACCCTTGAATCAGCAAGACCTTCTGCTCAATGTATTTATCCCCATATCTCCTCCTCCTGGGTAATATGTCCTTAGTTCTGGGCTGAAAGCTCTTGATACGAATCCTGATAACCAAAATCCTAACCCTCAAAAATCTGTTTCCAAAAATCAAAAGAAAATTTTAGCTGACATAGATTGTGAAAAAGTAAAAATAGGGAGGCCTAGCAAACAGGATTTAAGGTGAAAGGAAGTTGAAGATAGTATTTCTAATGGTTCTCAACCCACTATTATCTCCTCTTCAGTTGAGCAGAATCATTCTAAGGTTTCCATAGATGAGGGGAACAGAACCAAACCCCCTCCAACACCTTCGCGTGGAGGTAAGAAATCTTCAAAGTCTTCCAAATGAATATTGTCTCATGTAATCTGAGAGGTCTTAATGGATGGACCAAGCAGAGAATCCTTTCGTCCATGAGAAAATACATTAAGTCGACCATCATCTTGTTGCAGGAAACCAAGATCAACGAAAACTGCCAAGATAGAGTTATTAAGGCTATATGGAAAATTTGTGGAGTTGCTACTAGCCCTGGTAGGGGAGCGTCTGGTGGACTTATGTGCCTATGGGACCCTGCTAAAGTAGTTATGCAGGAGCATCCAATGGTGTAAGGGCAATATTGCATCACCAAAAAAATAAAATAAAATAAAAATAAAAATAAATAATATATATATATATATATATATATATATATATATGTTTAGACCCATGTGTTTAAAAAATATATATATATGTTTAGACCCATATGTTTAAACCCATGTGTTTAGACCCATGTGTTTAGACCTGTTGTGGCTGATCCACAACACACCCCAAAATTGGGGACCCACCTTTTTTGCATGCTTTCAAAGAAGACCACAGTGGCCCAGATGCTAAAAAATCAAGGAAAAAAGCAAAATATCACAAAAGAGAAGAAGTGTCGCGATATCGCGACATGTTGCTCCGTCGCGGCGAAAATGAAAAGTTGTCGCGATATCGCGACATGTTGCTCCGTCGCGGCCAAAAATGAAAAGTTGTCGCGATATCGCGACATGTTGCTCCGTCGCGGCCGAAAATGAAAAGTTGTCGCGATATCGCGACATGTTGCTCCGTCGCGGCCGAAAATGAAAAGTTGTCGCGATATCGCGACATGTTGCTCCATCGCGGCTAGAAATGAAAAGTTGTCATGATATCGCGACATGTTGCTCCATCGCAGCTAGAAATGAAAAGTTGTCACGATTTCACGACATGTCACGTTTTCGCGGCTAAGAGCAGCAGAATGCATCATAAAGAGAAAAACGTCACGATTTCGTGACATGTCACGTTTTTGCCAAATGCAGACAAATAGAAATCTCAAAAAACGTCACGATTTCCTGACATTCACCCAAAATCGATTTCAAAGAAAAGCGTCACGATTTCACGAAGCAAGACAAGAAAAGCATCTGATTTCGAGAAAAGAAAAGCGTCGATTTGGAAGAGAAAAGCTGTACGATTTCACGACAGAAAGCAGCAAGATGGTACGAAATTAAAAGGTGTCACGATTTTGTGACATGTCACGTTTTCGCGGCTAAGTGCAACAAAACACAGCAAAAGAGAAAAACGTCATGATTTCACGACAGGTTGCATCCACGCGGCCCGAAGCAAAAAAATGTCACGATATCGCGACATGTATCATTTTCATGATGCATGATGAGAAACAAAGCTGCTGACAAAAAAATGTCACGATATCGCGACATGTCTCATTTTCACGATGCGTGATGACGAACAAGGCTGCTGACAAAAAAATGTCGCGATATCGCGACATGCTATTTTTGGTCATGATTTACAGGGGGCCATTATGGAACATGCAGGGAAGCGCTGAACACGTGGCATAAAGGTGTAAGGGTTACAGAACGGTTACAATTAGCAAGAAAATCAAACGTTTCGACGCTCGAACAAAAGTCAGAATAATGAAGAGCGGGAAACGAAACGAATCGATCTGGAAGATGAAACGAAGCATCACAAGGCGAAGCAGAGAGCCGTAGCAGAAATTTTAAAGGCACAAGCGAAGACAGGCACAGGGGTCAAAAACCGCTGGGAGCAGGGTTGCAGAGCTGAGGGTGATGAGCCATTCTGGGCCTGCTTTGGAGTGCTTTTCTTCCACTTTTTTTGGTTTTGGAAAACCAGATATCTGTTATTGTAAAAAGACAAATATTTAATGCAGATAACATTTCAAAAATTTGCATCTTATGGGCAAGAAAGAAGGAGTCATTTTCTGCATGCAAGATTAAATGTCTATTTTCCCTTTTCAGATTTTAGGCTTGTAAATGTAGTTGATACAAGTTTTTCTTGGTTGCTGCATGCGAATGCTTAAATCTGAAAACCTCATTCAAATCCCTAGAAGCTAGCACTTAGCTTATCAAGATTGTGCATGTTTTGCAGGTCCAATAGGTTAGGTTGCATGCATGGAAACCTCATATCTTCGATTTTGTCGAAACAGGATAGCATCAGACTGAATGTGTTCTATTTTTAATTTTTTGCATTTCTTTCTCATTTTTTATTTTTCCAGAAGGTTTAATTTATTTAAAATAAACATTTAAAAATTACAAAATCTAAAAAAAAAACAATGAACAATCACTAAAGCTTCATGATGAAATAAACCAACATTGCCCCTTGTTTACGGTTACTTGCAATCACTAAGGTGTTCCAAGTATTTAAATTGATTATCTTCATTTGAGATTACTAATACACAGTTGCAAATGCTAATACAGTGGAGACCTTGGAGAAGTTGTTTGTTTGACTTCTTTGCAAGAGGGGATTTGGGACCCAAATCCTAAAGGAGAGTTGTACTTTCACAGCTGGGTGAAAATACCACTCAACATTTTGGCGCTAGAAGGAGGGCCTGAACCGGTTTATTTCAGATTGATTTAAATGCTATAGGGATTTAAATTTTGAATATTTCATGCCCTATTGATTATTATCTTTAGCCCTCTTTTAACAATACAACTTTGTACTATTAAAAGGAGGACATGAATTGCTATGCACTGGTCTAACGCTTTGATTGTTCATACAGGAATAATGTGATTTGATTTAATTTAAAAAAAAAAATTGATATTAAAGTTGTATTCTTTAAGATACACTAATGGCTATGTTTTCACCATGGATGCCAGGTAGCCCATTGAACATACCGGGAGTTCAACATTATTTTCCCGTTGGTTTTGAGAGATGTCTTCCTCGATTTTCGTCTAACGGGACAAATACTACAGAAGAACACATTCAAGCATTCAAATTTTGTGCCAATCACTTAACAAGTTGGTATGATGATGTTGCTTGTAAAATGTTCCTGTACACCTTGGACAAAGTGGCATATGATTGGTTTACAAGTCTACCTTTAGGGTCTATCACTTCTTGGGCTCAACTAGAGGCAGCATTTCTTAATCAATTCAACAAAAAGCAAGTTGACTCAATCCGCATGTATGAGCAGTTTTTCACTATTAAAAAAGGACCAAGTGAAAATGTGAAGTCATTTTCTGAAAGGTTCTTTGGATTATATACTCAATTAGTGACATTTTATGTTCTGCAAGAAGAAGTGGCTCTCCAAATATATGTCAATGCTCTTGACCCACTCACTTCCACATATTTGCGAGGGATGCCTCTAATCACATCTTTGTCACAAGCCTATACTCAAGCAATGGCAATTGAGCAACAATTGAGTTGTCAAAATTATGGTGTGGGTTTTGGATCATATAATTTTCAATCATTTAATACCTCCTTTACCCACCCAATGATTTATCCACCTCAACCAAGTTCAAGTGTGAATCAATTTCAGAATCAACAATCACTCCCAAGCTTCAATCAATTTCAAAATCCTCAACCTACTATGCAAGATCAACCATCTTTCTTAAGTATGAATCAACTTCAAAATACTCATCTTGATTCAAAAGATGTTTCTAAAATCAATTTCAATGATTTTCATAATAATATGATTTTAGGCAAGGGAGGAGTACTAGATCCAACTAGTATTGAAACATGTGACAGATTGGGAACCCTTGACTCACCAAAAGATGAATTCTACGAGGATGAATCTGTTTCGGATGACATGTTGGATGACATTGTTGAAGATAATGGCCAAGAAAATTCACACCTTCCAAATTATGTTAAACTTGAATCATGGGTTACACATGTGGATTATGATGGCCTTATCAATTTGAATACAAGCAATAACCCAATTTTGGAAGTAATTGAACCATCTAAGGAAGGTGAAGATAAATTTGATGAGAAACATGTTGATGAATTAAAGGATGATGAAGAAATAGTTGAGAATCACAATTTGATTTTGAAAGATGATCATCATGATTCTTGGGAAGAGTATGCTCACTCCAAAACTGCTAATGAAATTTGTGTGCCTATTGATATGCAGGATAATACAATTGCCCTTTCATATGAGGATATTACAAGTCCTGTACAATCTAAGAATGTTTTGGAAGAAGGGTTGGAATCTCATCAAAAGTTGGAGAAGGATAATGATTCTACTACCATGGATAAAGAAGGAGAATCAATTGATTTTGTTCCCCTTGAGGGGCAAGAAATCGAAAATCTTGATCCACCTATTGTTTCTACAATGTCTATGCCATCTCAAAATGATGAAATTACAAAGCCTAAGTGGTGTGGGTTTGATACTATTGATGATCCTAATGAAAATATGGATTTTGAGGCAACTCAAGCCATTGATCATGGAAAGGTGTCACGCGACACATATCTTGAAAAACTAGGCTCTTGTTTTGAAAAATATGGACGCATGTTTGATTGGGTGCCTAACTTTGGTGTTTTTGAACAGGTGTTGGATGATGAAGAAGACAATGAGGAAAAAGAAAAAGCTACTAACACTCATCAAGTTGTGGTAAATTCTAATCATGATGGGTTGAGTATGGGTGACAAGGTGAAATCTTTACCTTTGGTGATAGCTACAAAAATTTTAAGTGATGGATTAAATGATGTCCCTTTGGATGCTAATGTCATTAATGATGAAATGTTAAATCTTGGTGATGTTTGTCAAGTTTTGAATGATTTTGAGTGCTTTAAAACCCAGGAAAATGATTTGAATTCAAGACTTTTAGAAATAGGCTCTTATTTGCAGCATCTCATATTTGAAAAGGAAGGCCTAATTTTAAATCAAGAATCGAATTATGAAATGGATACTTTCAAGAATAGACAAGATAAAATTGAATATCATTTATGGTCTAATCATTTTAGTAATCGGACGCTCACCTGTGAAAGTACTAATGGAATTAAACCTAATTGGTGGGGTGAGCAAGGTAAATTAAAAGTTGTTGCAAGGTGCGGTCTAATCTTGTTTTGGTTGGATTCCTATAGCATTTGGCATGCGTATCATGTTATATTTTTGTTGAAGTGTTCTAATCATGTTTGGGATCCAGGAAAGTAATAGTCCAAGCTTGGCATCATCTTGTACTATATTTGTATATAGATTTTGGTTTTGGTTTTGGTTTTGGTTTGTGTTTTTCAAGTTTCATTTTTGGGTTTGGTTTTAAGTTGTGTGTGTTAGTCCTCTGGACATGTTTGGTTTGTCTAAAAAAAAAAAAAAAAAAAAAAATTGAGATGTCAACGTATGCCTAAAATCAGGAGAATATGAAACATTGGAATTGTGTTGTAGAAAGCTCCACAAGTAACACAAACATTAAATAATGTCGTTTGAAACTTGTGATGCATGAAGTTGTCAGTTTTACAAATTATGGCAACATAGGTGGTATACTCCATCCACAATTCAAGAAAAGCAATGCATTCATATTACATTCCACTTTGCATATACATGCCATCTTAGTTGCATATGCATTTCAGATACAAATCATTAAAGTGTGTCAAATCCTCTTAGGGTTATGCTATAACATATATTAAAAGGATCCTAAGGTTGGGAACTGATGTCCGAACAATCTTGAACCAAGCACGTTCTATGCACATTAAAGAAGATCTTGAGCAAAATGGTCAAAACCATACTTGGATGAAAAGGTGGGGTGAAAAGAATATTTCATGTCTATCCTATCATGCAACATAATCCTTAAAACAGTGGTTTTTACCACTTCCATCAAGCTTAAAGTCTAAAACCAGAGTAGTAAGGATAGGATTAAATCCTCATCGAACTTAGGTTGAGGATCCAATTCCCCAAAGCTCTGATTTGACCTTCATGGAGTAGTAAGGATAGGACATAATTCTCATCTTACCTAGGTTGAGAATCCGATTCCCCAAAGCTCCCATCATTCATTAAATCATAAAACTTGGATGGAGGGATCGTACTACATGTCCTCTGCAAAGGATGGGTAGTCATCCCAAAAGTCCAAGAAACAAAAATAAAATTAATATGTTCCATATTTCATGTTATCATCTTGGATTGGAAGGATCGTACTACATGTCCTCTGCAAAGGATGGGTAGTCATCCCAAAGGTCCAAGAAATAAAAATATTTTCCATTTTCATCCTAATATTGGATTGGAGGGATCGTACTACATGTCCCTAGTAAGGATGGGTAGTCATCCCAAAGGTCCAAGAAATAAAAAAAGAGAGAAGAGAATGAATGAAGCCAAGTCATGGATTATGGGGTTAAGTATGCTCATGCGTGGCAACATGTCTTGTCTAAAAGCAAGACCACTGATTGCTCAAAAGGATAGACTAGCCTGATCATTTCATCCATAACAGGTTAAATCATTTTGTTCAAGATGAGGTAATGAACTCCAAATCAGAATAGTAAGGATAGGGTTAAATTCCCATCTCGCTTAGGTTGGGAATCCTATTCCCCAAAGTTCTGATTTCACTTACACTTGCACATGGGTTCAAGATGGTAGTGACACATAACCAACTTTGGGATCTAATAAATTAATTCAGTACACATATATTTGATCCTAAGAGGGTTTGACAACTTTAATATGTTTATTCATGACATTAGAAGGTTTGAGCCTTTGTAAAGCAGGTTGTTATATCTCTAGCATCTTCATCATACATCAAATCCTGCACAAATCATTCATAGCCTTGCATACAAATCATGGGTGAAACTGACAATGGAATGTTGATCAAGTGATAGGGAATGAAAACACATTGCACACACCGAGCTGATACTAAATGATTCTGATGTTTCATGTATTTCTGATCTATTGGTATTTGTTTATCTTTGATGTGTTGACGCCTGTATCTAAGCTTGTATATTTCAGGTTGGGTTCTCACCAAAATGCTCAGGAGCATTTGACAGCAGAGTCACCATTTGTTGTGGCTGATCCACAACACACCCCAAAATTGGGGACCCACATTTTTTGCATGCTTTCAAAGAAGACCACAGTGGCCCAGATGCTAAAAATCAAGGAAAAAAGCAAAATATCACAAAAGAGAAGAAGTGTCGCGATATCGCGACATGTTGCTCCGTCGCGGCCAAAAATGAAAAGTTGTCGCGATATCGCGACATGTTGCTCCGTCGCGGCCGAAAATGAAAAGTTGTCGCGATATCGCGACATGTTGCTCCGTCGCGCCGAAAATGAAAAGTTGTCGCGATATCGCGACATGTTGCTCCGTCCGCTAGAAATGAAAAGTTGTCGCGATATCGCGACATGTTGCTCCGTCGCGCCAAAAAAGAAAAGTTGTCACGATATCGCGACATGTTGCTCCGTTGCTACCTAGAAATGAAAGTTGTCACGATTTCACGACATGTTGCTCCTCCGCTAGAAATGAAAAGTTGTCACGATTTCGTGACATGTCGCTTTTCACGCTAAGAGCAAGAATGCATCATAAAGAGAAAACGTCGCGATTTCACGACATGTCACGTTTCAGCCAAATCCAGACAAAAATAGAAAACGTCATGATTTCATGACAAGTTGCATCTTCACGTGTCAAAATAGAAAAACGTCACGATTTCATGACAGATTGCATCCTCAAAAGAAAAGTCACGATTTCGAAGGATGGTACGAAGAAAAGCATCACGATTTCACGAAAGCAGACAAAGAGAAAAGCGTCACGATTTCACGACAGAAAGCAGCGAGATAGCCCGAAAGAGAAAAGCGTCATGATTTCATGACAGAAAGCAGCAAGATGGTACGAAATTAAAAGGTGTCACGATTTCATGACATGTCACGTTTTCGCGGCTAAGTGCAACAAAACACAGCAAAAGAGAAAAACGTCATGATTTCGTGACAGGTTGCATCCACGCGGCCCGAAGCAAAAAAATGTCACGATATCATGACATGTATCATTTTTGCGATGCATGATGAGAAACAAAGCTGACAAAAAATGTCACGATATCGCGACATGTCTCATTTTTGCGATGCGTGATGACGAACAAGGCTGCTGACAAGAAAAATGTCACGATATCGCGACATGCTATTTTTGGTCACGATTTATAGGGGGCCATTATGGAACATGCAGGGAAGCACTGAACACGTGGCATAAAGGTGTAAGGGTTACAGAACGGTTACAATTAGCAAGAAAATCAAACGTTTCGACGCTCGAACAAAAGTTAGAATAATGAAGAGCGGGAAACGAAACGAATCGATCTGGAAGATGAAACGAAGCGTCACAAGGCGAAGCAGAGAGCCGTAGCAGAAATTTTAAAGGCACAAGCGAAGACAAGCACAAGGGTCAAAAACCGCTGGGAGCAGGGTTGAAGAGCTGAGGGTGATGAGCCATTCTGGGCCTGCTTTGGAGTGCTTTTCTTCCACTTTTTTTGGTTTTGGAAAACCAGATATCTGTTATTGTAAAAAGACAAATATTTAATGCAGATAACATTTCAGAAATTTGCATCTTATGGGCAAGAAAGAAGGAGTCATTTTCTGCATGCAAGATTAAATGTCTATTTTCCCTTTTCAGATTTTAGGCTTGTAAATGTAGTTGATACAAGTTTTTCTTGGTTGCTGCATGCGAATGCTTAAATCTGAAAACCTCATTCAAATCCCTAGAAGCTAGCACTTAGCTTATCAGGATTGTGCATGTTTTGCAGGTCCAATAGGTTAGGTTGCATGCATGGAAACCTCATATCTTCGGTTTTGTCGGAACAGGATAGCATCAGACTGAATGTGTTCTATTTTTAATTTTTTGCATTTCTTTCTCATTTTTTATTTTTCCAGAAGGTTTAATTTATTTAAAATAAACATTTAAAAATTACAAAATCTAAAAAAAAAACAATGAACAATCACTAAAGCTTCATGATGAAATAAACCAACATTGCCCCTTGTTTACGGTTACTTGCAATCACTAAGGTGTTCCAAGTATTTAAATTGATTATCTTCATTTGAGATTACTAATACACAGCTGCAAATGCTAATACAACGGAGACCTTGGAGAAGTTGTTTGTTTGACTTCTTTGCAAGAGGGGATTTGGGACCCAAATCCTAAAGGAGAGTTGTACTTTCACAACTGGGTGAAAATACCACTCAACAAGACCCATATGTTTAGACCCATATATGTTTAGACCTATGTGTTTAGACCCATATGTTTAGACCCATATGTTGGAAATTCAAGTTTCAAGTGAATATTTTCCTGGGTGGGAAAATGAAAATGAAAATTTCAAATGAATATTTTCCTGGTGGGAAAATGAAAGGTAGGAAAATGATCTATACTTACCAGAACATTCTTTGGGAAGTTATTAAGAGGGAGAATAGATATTACTGAAGGGGTCTGATATCACAAATTGTGGCTCCAATTTGCAGATCTCCAATCTTTGTAATAAAATCGGCCTTATGGTCGTACATTGTAATTTCTAATATTGTTTTATTGAAGAAATATTTGATGTGGGGTTTCTATTGAGTTTTGTCTATGATTTAATATTAGATGTGGGATTTTTGATAAATTTATCTATGATTTTGAGTATTGTGCAAGTGTTGGGTGGAGTAGCCCTTCATCAAGTGGTATCAGAGTGGGAGTTCCTGAGTCTGTAAGCAGATCACCGAATGTGAGGTAGTTTACACCAGGATCTGTGGTTCAAGTTTGGAGAAGCCAGAGCAAGATGCCCCCATGAAGGAACCGAGGTGTTGCCATTAATGCCATAGTGCCAATAAAGGATTTTTGAGCTTTGCAGAGGTAGGTCTAGGCATTACAAGAAGAGTTGTGTAGAGGGTTTGATCTAAGAAGAGAGGAAAAGAGCGAAGATGAAGCCAAAGAAGAGGAAGACCAGTTTGAGGAAGAAGAAGAGGCAATAGATCCTGCCCAATCGAGGTTGTACAGAGCCATATCCTAGATTGGGAAGAGGCCAAATATGGAGGTTTCCACATACTTAGGAAATCTTAACCCGGAGGAGTTGATTGACTGGATCAATGACCTGGAAGAATATTTTGAATATGAAGAGGTGGAAGATCCTGATCGGGTCAATTTTGCTAAGACCAAACTGAAGGTTCATGCTAGAATTTGGTGGAAAGGAGGACAACTTGACATAAATAGAAGGGGAAAAGAGAGGATCACCAGATGGGAACAAATGGTGGAAAAGTTGAAGAGGCAGTTTATTCCGATAGATTATGAGTTGGATCTGCTAAAGAAGATGTAAATTTTGAGACAATCAAGAAATTCTGTCAAAGAATACACTGAGGAGTTCTACAAGATCTTGATCCATATCGGGTATTCTGATGCTAACAAGGAGAAGGTAGCCTGTTATATCCATGGGTTGAGAACTAGTATTCAAGAAGAGTTGAGTCTGGTTAGGATGAGCACCATTGAGGATGCTTACCAATTTGCTCTAAAAGTTGAAGAGAAGCTGAACAGAAGGTTTGAGGGTAAGCAGAAAGGAAGAGGTCATGGAGAAAGAATTGGTGGAAGAACATATGGAGGATGAGGTGAGAAGAAAGAAGAAGCTAGCAATAATCAGGACTAGAAGGGAGATAATGCTTACATGTCCCATGGTCAAAACAATAACTACCCAAGAGGAAGAGGTAGATTTGGTCGATGAAATGGAGGAAGAGGGTTTTGTGGAACCTGATTCAACTGTGGAGAAGAAGGACATCAAGCATATGAGTGTCCACAACACCAAGAGAAGCCAAATAGGAGGCCATAGAGTAATTCCAGAGCTAATATTACAGATGAAGGAGCTGAATCAAAGCACTCTGAGGAGGTAGAGAGAGGAGAATTTATGGTCACAAGGAGAACCTTGTTGAATGAGGAGAAGGAACCAAACCAGAGGAAGAGTCTATTTTGCACAAGGTGCAAATGTTCAGGTAAGGTCTGTAATGTTATTATAGATAATGGCAGTACTGATAACTTGGTCTCTAAAGAAATGGTTACTAAGTTACAACTAGAGAGGAGGAGACACCCGCATCCATATCGGATTGTGTGGTTGTAGAAGGACCATAGGGCATTGGTCAATGAATAGTGCTTAGTCAAGTTTAATATTGGGAGATACAAGGATGAGGTCATGTGTGATATCCTGCCTATGGATGCTTGCCATATGCTGTTAGGAAGACCATGGCAGTTTGATCATCAGTGTATTCCATGATGGACATGCCAACACTTACTCCCTAACAAAGGAAGGAGTGCGCCATAAACTAAAGCCACTGAAGGAGGTGGACGAAAAGGTATGTAGCAGTGCCAAAATTTGTTTAGTTGATGGTAGAAATTTTTTGAATGGTATGAAGCACGAACATATGTGCTATGCATTGATTCCTAGAGTTAATGAGGAAAAATGTGAAGATATACCAGTAGAAGCCTCAAATATGTTGGGAGAATTTCAAGATATTGTATCAGATAATGTACCTGAAGGTTTGCCACCAGTGAGGGAGATTAGTCACCAGATGGATTTGATGCCAGGAGCTAGTTTACCAAATAAAATGATTCCTACAGAGAATGAGGAGCTGAATAGACAAGTTCAAGAGCTATTGAAGTTGAAGACATATTTGAAGTTTAGTTCTACACACCATCCACAGATTGATGGATAAATAAAGGTGGTGAATAGGATTTTGGGCAACCTGCTGAGATGCTTAGTAGGAGATAAGCCCAAGGGATGGGATTTGATTTTACCACAGGAAAAATTTTCTTACAACAATTCTATCAATAAGAGTACTAGTAAATCTCCATTCCATATTGTATATGGGAGCAGTCCAAGGAATGCCTATGAATTGAGGAAGTTGGGCAAAGGAGAAAAGAGTATGGAAAAAAGTACAAGAAACAAGTAGTATGAAGAATATCTGGTTAAGTGGAAAGGAAGGCCTATTGAAGATTCATCATGGTTGTCTAAGGCAGAGGTTGACCATCTTGGTTTTCCTCCAACACTAGAGAAGTGAAGGTCACTTCTCAATTTACCCTGGGTGTTTGAGCATCCAATGGTGTAAGGGCAATCTTGCATCACCAAAAAAAATAAAATTAAATAAAATTAAAAATAAATTATATATATGTTTAGACCCATGTGTTTAAAAAAACATATATATGTTTAGACATATATGTTTAGACCCATGTGTTTAGACCCATATTTTTAGACCCATATATGTTTAGATCTATGTTTTTAGACCCATATGTTTAAATCCATATGTTTATACCCATATGTTTAGACCCATATGTTGGAAATTCAAGTTTCAAGTGAATATTTTCCTGGGCGGGAAAATGAAAATGAAAATGAATATTTTCCTAGTGGGAAAATGAAAGGTGGTAAAATGAGTTATACTTACCAGAACATTCTTTGGGAAGTTAGTAAGAGGGGGAATATATATTACCGAAGGGGTCCGGTATCACAGATTGTGGCTCCAATTTGCAGATCTCTAATCTTTGTAATAAAATCAGCCTTATGGTCATACATTGTAATTTCTAATACTATTTTATTGAAGAAATATTTGATGTGGGGTTTCTATTGAGTTTTGTCTATGATTTAATATTAGATGTGGGGTTTTTGATAAATTTATCTATGATTTTGAGTATTGTGCAAGTGTTGGGTGGAGTAGCCCTTCATCAAATAGAAGTTCATATTTTATCATCTTCTGATAGGATTACTAACATTGCTTTTTGTTGCAAAGACTCAAATGTTCAATGGGTTTTATCTAATGTGTATGCTCCTAATACTATGTCTGGTCGATAAGAACTATGGTTTTCTATGAGGTAGATGCGACAGATATTCCAGAGTCAGCCTTGAATGATAGCTAGATATTTCAACTCATCGTTATACCCTACTGACAATAAAGAAGGTACTGCTATATCACCTCAGATATTTGAATATTTTGTTGAATTCGTTGATAAGTGTGGTCTTATGGACATCCACCTTCAAGGGATAAAATTTACTTGGACCAACAGGAGAGTGGGGGCACAACATATATTAATTTTATTGGATAGATTTCTCATTTCTCACAAAGCTCTTCAATCCTTTGGAGATGCAACTATCCACTATATTCCTTGGATTGGGTCTGACCATAACCCTCTGGTTTTAGAGGGGTTGAACACTACCTCTTTCAAGTCTCCTTTTTGGTTCGAACCTATGTGTATTCAACACCCATATTTCAGAATAAAAGTACTTGAATGATGGAGCAGATATTTTCTTGGTAACCCAATTTTAAGATTAACTAAAAAACTCCAACATACCAAAGAACATCATAAAATATGGAACAGGGAAACTTTCAAGAATTTATTTGAGGCAAAAAGAATCATTGGTGATAAGATCTGAGCCATTGAAAATCGTATCCAATACGAGGAACATGGTGTGTAGCTTAGGTAACAAGAAAGAGAGCCACTAGCTGAATATCACAATATTTTATCCATGGAGGAAACCTTTTGGCGATAAAATTCGAGAGCTCTCTAGCTTAAACAAGGCGATTCCAATATGAAGTATTTTCATGCTCTCACCCTCCAGCACAGAATCATTAACAGAATCAAAAATTTGATCAGGTCGGATGGCACCAACACAGAAAATGATAAGGAGGTGAGACGTGAAGTCGTAGCACATTTCCAAAACATTCTTGGAGCAGGTCAACCAAGTAACCCTCAAGCTGTTGATTCCCTTCTCCAAAATATTCCTTGTTTAGTTTCTAATGAAAATAATGATAGACTGCTAGTCAAATTTTTTATAGATAAAATTAAAGATGTTGTGTTTTCCATGTCTGCTGATAAAGCACATGGGCCTGACGGTTTCTCTCCATGCTTCTTTCAGCATTTCTAGGACATTACCAACAATGATGTAACCAAATCCATTCGGTTTTCTCAAGCGACCAAGCGTATCCCGAGAGACTTCAACTCCAAATTTATCACCCTTGTCCCGAAGACTCAACAATGTAGAACAATTTTTTATTATAGGTCAATTAGCTTGTGCAATATCATCTACAAAATTTTGACCAAGACTATTGCCAACAGAATGAATAAACTACTCCCTAGTATTTTGATTTATGTCAAGGCAACTCTGTCAAGGGAAGGCTTATAACTGATGGTATAACAACTATTCACAAATTGCTCCACTCTATCTCAAAAAACAAAAACTAAACCTTTTTCTCAAGTTAGATATCACCAAGGCATTTGACAGGGTCTCTTGGAGTTTTTTATGTGTTGTGCTGGTAAAATTTGGATTTCATCTGGAGTTGATTACCCTAATTCGGGAATGTCTTTTGTCTGTCTGGTTTTCTATCATTGTAAATGGTGTTGCTACTGGGTATTTCAAGAGCAACCAAGGAATCAGGCAGGGGGATCCTCTTTCCCCTTATTTATTCATTATTCTTGTAGAATCCCTTGGGAGGACACTCAATTTTGCCTGCTCTAATGGTACTATCTCTGAGATAAAGGTCTCCTCCATCTCCCAATCGATCACGCATCAACAATTTTTTGATGATACGTTACTGGAAACCAAATCTTTAGTTCTTGAAGCAAGGGTAATCAAGAATATCCTAGTCTCCTATGAGCTTGCTGCTGGACAAAAGGTTAATTTTCAAAAAAGTAAACTATATTTCCTGAATACTCCCATTGATAGACAACAAACGATTATCGAAATCCTGGGCTGCAGCATATCAAGCCTTCCTTCCACCTATCTAGGTATACCCCTTTTCCATGGTAAACCTCCTGCAAATGTGTGGAATATCTTGGAGAAAATTTAGAAAAATTTGACCGGGTGGAGAGGCTGTCTCCTTAGCCAGGTAGCGAAAGCAAATCTTATCCAAGCTTGTTTACAAAACGTTCTAGTGTATTTCTTGTCCATATTTAAAGCTTCAAATTCTATCTACAAGAAGATTGAATAGACACAAATGAGATTTCTTTGGTCAGGAAGAAAAAATATCAATAGAATTCCCTTGGTTGCTTGGGACAATATTTGCTTGAATAAGAATCAAGGAGGGTTGGGTTTCAAGAAAGCTAGTAAGATGAATTTTGCTCTCATTGGTAAGCAAGGTTGGAGAATTATCCGAAATGAACAAGCCACCTAGATCAATATCATAAAGAATAAATACTTGCAATAGCGAGCCTTTCTAAGTGATGAACCACTTTCGGTTGGATCACATTTTTGGAACTTTGTGATTAATACAAGACCCATCCTAAAATTTGGGCTCAAGTGGCAGTTGGGAAATGGAATGTCTATTGACTTTTGGGAGGATAGATGGCTCAACAATCACCCTCTAATCAGTGATGCTAGTCTCTCCTACATCAAGCCAATCATTGATTGCCTATTTGGTTCTAAGGTATGTAATTTCTTTTCTAGAAACTGTAATGGAGCTAGATGGAAGCCCTTTCCCTCTATCAATATCAACATTACCCAGTCCTCTATTTTTTCTATTATTGTTGGTCTGCTGCGCACCACTATCATTCCTAGTAACCCAAATGCTTTAGACTCTCCATTCTGGTTCCTTTGTGAGGATGGGCTTTATACTGTTAAGTCTGCCTACTATGCCCAAACTAGAGAAGTCAAATCCTGGCCTGAATTTAAGATTGTCTGATTGAAAAGTCTAATCCCTAAAGTTACCCATTTTTTTGGTTTGCTTCTTTAAAAAAAATCTTGACCATTGACAATCTAATCCACAGAGGTATAATACTCCCTAATTGTTGTGTCCTTTGTAAAAATAGTTGGAAATCTGTGATCCATATATTTCTTGAGTGCCCGTTCTCTAATGAAGTGTTGTCTTCCTTTCTCAAGTTGGCCAACATATCCTAGGTATATCCAAAAACTCTTGTTGAAGTCTGCCATCAGTGGCCAAATCCATTTTTTAATCCAAAAATTTGTGCTTTTTGGTCGTATTGTTTTCCTCATTTTTATGGCAGGTATGGTTGGAGAAGGACAATAGAATTTTTTGTGCTACTACAAAAGATGCCAGATTAGTGTTCTCCCAAGCTTTATCGTTTGTCATTGAGAATGTTAATCTCATCCAAGCTGAAAATCCTAAGAACCAATGGGAATTGTCCATTTTCAATACTCTCAAATTTTAGATTGACACCCCCCTCGAGGTCCTCCAAAAGCTAACAGGTCAATGGTGAAATGGATTCCCTCGCCTTGTGGATGGGTTAAGCTCAACGTTGATGGAGCCTCAAAGGGAAACCCTGGTAGGGCTAGAGGAGGTGGTCTTTTCAAAAATAGTCAAGGTAAAGTCTTGTGGGTGTTTTCTGAGTCCATGGGCAGTCAAACCAATAATTTTGCAAAAGCCTGTGTGTTATACTTTAGCCTCCTCATTTGCAAGAGAATTTAGTTTGAAAGACTTATCATATAGAGTGACTCTATGAATATCATTCGATGCATCTAAAAATATCAGCTTCCTGCCTGGAGCATGTTTAACGATGTCCAAGAAAGCTTGAAGATAATTGAAGGTATCAAATATGTTACAATTTAGCATGTTTATCGGGAAGGAAACAAAGCTGCTGACCTCCTTGCTAAACAAGGAGTTGAACAGGATAACCTCCAAGTATGGTATGATAATTTCCCTCAATGTATTGTGGCCCACACTGATACAAATGGAAATCTTAATCTTTAACTGGTTGTTGGTGCTGATGTGGCTGATTTGGGGCCTAGTGGATGGATATGGTTTATATGACATGGATGCCAACACATATCCTCTTTTCCCTTATGCGCTTTTGTGCAATTTGTCTTGGGGTAATTTTGAGGAGATGTGGAGAGTTCACAAGGCAACTATCATCCGTGAACCCAGGTGGTAAGGAATGTGGAAATTTCACACAACAAATGTCACTTGTGAACCTAGGTGATAAGGAATGGCAAATAAAACTACTAATTTCCAGCATAGTGGAAGTGGTTGCTCCAATAAGCTCACATATTGAACCTCACAGAGCCAAATGCTGTAATATTGGTTGGGCTTTCGACAGTTGTTTTTTATTTCCTTTTGGGTACCGTTGTTGTAGTTTGGACCCTTATTCCTTTTTGTTTCTGCCTGCACCTTCTTTATGGTTTAAAGTTGGTTGTTTCATTCCCCTATGGGGTTGTTTGTTTTCAGTTCAGTTAGTTTGCTTCTGGCTAGCTATCTTTGTTGCATTTGTGTAAAAGGTTTTGGGACCTTTCAAAACCCTTTTTATCAACCAATCATTTTTTTTTATTATTATTCACAAGAACTGCCAAATGACTCAAACCCTACATTTACCAGTTACTAAAAATAGTGGTTGTAACCAACTCCCATATGTAAAAAAAAATGACTTGTGTCATCTTTATAAGTCATTATAAAAATATACTTATGACCCTATTGGAACTAAACTAAAAAAACTTGTCCTAGAGGGACAACGCAACCGTTCAAGCTTTTAGCTCTTCTTCAAGAGGTCCAAGGTTCAAACCGTAGCGTGTGTGAGGGGGTGGGTGTGTGGTGGTTGTGTGTTAAATTCCCTATTGATAAACATAGCTCTCGAGTTTTACAAAGGGGCAACATGTTGGTCGTAACGGTTTCTCACACTAACCAGATAAAAAAAACTAAAAAAAAAAATCACATATATATATATCCACTTGATTTCAATTATTATTATTAAATTTTATACTTAATGACAATTTATTTTTTATATCAATTTTTTTTTGAATTTAGCAAAAAACCTCTTACGGGGCTGCCTTGGTTTGATAAACCACGACCAAGGGGTTCTACATCATTAAAATCACCCGGGAGTCGCACCTTATCTTGATCACACTAGCATTATCAACTAGATTTTGGGTACCTAATGTGTGTTTGGTAGGGTGGAGATTCGAACCAAGGACCTCCCTTGGAGGATTGCCCTACCCTCTCCAACTCACCTACAACACATGGGTTTTTTATATCAATCTATCTATCTTTCTTTTTTTCTTTTTAACACAAGCACACACTATATTTTGTGGTGGTTTGAACCTGGGTCTCTAGAAAGAGAGCCCAAAGCCCTAACCACTATGGTGTCTTATAAAGACCTAATCTATCTTTTTTACACAAACTCACTCACACAAGCACACACCATATTTCCATAGGGACCTAATCTATCTTTTTTACACAAGCTCACCCACACAAGCACACACCATATTTTGTGGTGGTTTGAACCTAAGTCTCTTGAAAGAAAGCCCAAAGCCCTAACCACCATGGTGTCCCATAGGGACCTAATCTATCATTTTATATTTGTTAAGTTGATGATATTTAAAATATTTGAAGAATATATATATTCGTAATTTATTACAAGAGATTTTACATATTATATATTTATTTATTTCAATTATTGTTATTAAATTTTATATTTAATTTAGTTTAAATTTAATTTTTATATCAATTTATTTATTTATTTTCTCTTTTTTACACAAGCTGACTCACACAAACACACCATATTTTGTTGTGGTTTGAATTTGGGTCTCTAGAAAGAGAGCCCAAAGCCCTAACCATTATGGTGTCCTATAGGGACCTAATCTATCCTTTTATATTTGTT
Organism: Wollemia nobilis; assembly: GCA_028583015.1. NCBI lineage: Eukaryota > Viridiplantae > Streptophyta > Pinopsida > Araucariales > Araucariaceae > Wollemia > Wollemia nobilis. Next base: position 12,764,204 of record JAQPPZ010002930.1, read on the forward strand.
AAGTTGATGATATTTAAATTATTTAAAAAATATATATTCCTAAATTTATTTTTAAGAGATTCTCAATCATAACTATACAATGTTATTACAACTTGATTATTATATATTTATTAGTTATAAGATTTGAAACTTTTATATTTATATATTTTTAAGTCTAAAAATATAATCTATTAAACTAATGTTATTTGATGCCCAAAAATATTAATATTATTTCACATTTTCAAACCAGTTCAACTTCAAACTATGAAAATTGTATTTTCTCTTGTTAGAATAATAATTATAACATTTTTCAAAGAACAACTTTTAATCATAAAATATTATACTATAATAATTTATAAGATATGTAATCATCATATATTCAATAACAGTCAAATAAATATGATAAAATAAAATAATTAGGGATAACCATGTCCCAATATGGGATAAATATCTTTGACAATGGACAAAACCATGAACTTGACACACCACTTTTCAAGAAGAATTCTTTTAAAGTGTTTTGTTGATTATCATGGGATGTGTGTGGGGCCTCTTAGTGTGAGATTGTTTTTAAATTTTATGATTCTTAAATAAAAGAATTAATGTTATCTATGTGGGATAGTTAAATAGCTTCTACTATGATAATGGGCAAAACCATGGACTTGACACACCACTCTTGAAAAAGAATTCTTTTGAAGTATTGTGCTGATTACCATGGAATGTGCATGGGATCTTTTAGTGAGATTGTCTTTAAATTTTATGAATTTGGATTTGGTTAATGTAAAATTTTTACAATCAACATTTAGGATTAGATATTCTTATTCCATCGTAATATTTTATAAGGAGGAGAGTTGAGCTTATCAATATTTTTTTTTTAACACATATCCACACATGCCAACGTTTTAAGATTTAGGTATTCTCATCCCATCATAATCTTTCACAAAGAGAAGAGCTGACCTTATCAATAAATAATTTAACACACATTTACACACACCACGGTTTGAACTTTAAACCTCCGAAGGGCCAAAACCTGTACCATTGTAATGTTGATGTCCCATAACGGTTCTTAAACATATTTTAAAGACTCATTAAAAAACCCAAATTCAAACAACATTTATTTATTTATATATATATATATTTTTTTTTTTTCAAAAGCTACTCTTTTACATTGGATTCAAGTCCATTCACACCAATTCAACATGTTTAAGCTAAATTAAGAAATCAGGGGAGATTTCATTTCTTCTAGAAATCAAACAATGGGAATCAACAATCACCTTTGATGGCAGCTCCCAAGACATGGATACCAAACCTTAAAGTTTCACTCAAGTGCATGTCTTCCCTTTTAGGCCTACCCCACATTACCTTTGCCCACCAACTTCTTGTGTGCTCTAAAAGCCTCAAGAACCCACAAATCACAAAACCAATCAACAATGGCCTCCAGAGAATATGCCCCCAAGAATTGGTACCAAACACGTCTCACCTTTCCTTTTGCACTATGAGGTCCCAGCCCTCCCATGCAACACCACCACAATAGGAGATTACCCCTCCTGATGTGAACCCTAGGACGTAAGACACCATAGATAACCCAATCATGCAACTTTTACTAGGCCCCTGTAAAAGCATATTCCTCACCACCGTCACCTCCCCTCACTTTCCCTACCCTTCACTAGGGGAACATATTCCTCCCCATCTCTCTTTTGCTTTTCCTGCCATCCCATGCCACCTCCAACGTTGTAAAAATGCCGGGCGTAATCTCTACGCATACTTCCACCCCACTTCCCTAGAGCCCTTATCTTCTCCCCCCTTATCCCTTTTTCCAAACCTTAGGAAACCATCAAAAATCAAAACACCATTAAAAAAAAAAAATGAAAAGGACAATACGAAGGGCGGTTTTCTACGTGTGGATACGGATACAGATACGATGACGTCATGTGCGAGATAGTAGCCATGCATGGATGCATGGGGTGCGGGGCCCTCCCGGCGGTGAAGGGCATGGGGCGTGCAACCCCCGGGCCGAACGCACATGGTGACGTGGCATGCATGCATGCTCCATGACAGGTCATGGATGTATGATGAGATTTTTTTTTTTGTTTTCTGTTTCCTCTCATTGGCCCACAAATTGCGAAAGCAGACGGGCGATACGGCCGGCGAGTCATCATAGTACACATGAGATTGCCTAGGACGTGCCCGACACATTTCTCCGGCGCGGGACCCACAAAGCGGGCTGCCGTCCCCGTGACGGGTGTCGGGCATGTATTGGTCGCACCATTTGACAGAGTTCCACGTGTAAGGCGAGGACACTTGGTTTCCTTTGACAGGCTGGCACGACGAGGCATTGTCAACGTGGGGGTAATGGATATTTTAAGCCCAATCCCCAGCCCACTTTTTTAAAGAAATTATTTTTTTATTATTGTTTATTTATTTATTTTTGGCTTTTTGTGTGTTTTGGAATTATTTGTATTACCCTTGTCCAATGTCCACCACCTCTTTTGCTTTTACTATGTGCTAGGGGTGGTTCCCTTTTGGTGGGTCTCTCACAAGGGATTGTGGTGTGGGGAGATCTATCCAGGGGTGGGGTCTTATTAGGGGTGGTTCCCTTTTGGTAGGTCTTTTACAAGGGATTGTGGTGAGGAGAGATCTATTTAGGGGTGGGGTCTCATTAGGGATGGTTTCCTTTTGGTAGGTCTTTCAGAATGTGGTGTGGGGAGATCTATCTATTCTATTCTTTTTTACTTTTCCTTTGGCTAGGGAGGGGTGGCCATAATTGAAGGGCAAGTGTGCAAGGTTATCTCTTCCTATCTTAAAGTATATGTTGTTGTAACCCTGGTTAATGGCAGTGGTAAGATATAGAGTTGATGGCAGTGGCTAGAGGGTATATCTTGTGGTATATCTTTGGTTGATGGTAGTGGTGGGAGCTATCAGGGGAGACAGAACGAGTGGAGCAATAGCTCTCACTTCCTCCTTTGATATTTTCACTCCCCACAAATGGGTATAGTCCAAAGCAGTCAACATTGTTGTCTCTCTTCCATAGCCCTACTTGACTTGTAGTTTCAAGAGACATAGCCCTACTTGACTTGTAGTTTCATGGTTGACTTGGTTGAAGTTTCCTTTGTTAATAGACAAGGATATTTGATACGATGTTAATCCCTGGTGGCAATTGGATTCCCCCTCCCCAATTTAGGGTATAAAGTCATTCTCTTATGTCTTTTCATAGCCCTTAATAGGGCTTTCATATGGAACAAATTGGACATTTTGCTTAAGAGCTACCTTCCAAACATAACTTTTCTTTATATCTCCACAAATTTATTACGTGTATGGAAGGTGGATCATGTGTTATCTTTACTTTGCCCGTGCTCTCATTATTGGCATGCACACGTCGATTTCCATAATTCAACGCGTAGATCCCCACCTTCGACCTTTCAAATCAATACATACCCTTGGAAAAATATACACACGTCAAGGAGAATATAAGAGGAGTTAGTTGTTCATGCTAATTGACATAGGAATATAATGTCAATAAGCATATAAATGCATGTATGCAACGAGGAAACACAAAATTAAATGAGTGGAAATAAAAGTAATAAAACCTTAAGTGATAGGAGAGGCCCCACCAAAGATGCTAATCCATCCCCTTCTCAACTCTTCTTCCACAGACAAAAGTTACTCATCTTATTCTCATGGGATGGGATTTATGAAGCTTTTTGTCATGGTTGCATGGACTACACTATGTTGGTATCTTTACGTTGTCTTAAATGAGGCTTCACCCTTTGCTTTGCAGCTTAAAATTTGGCATATGATCCAAGATTGATTGAGTTAGATAAGAAACATTCCTTATTACTTCAGTGCTTGAGATAACTTCAAAATGCCAAAGCTATCCTTATCCTTCTCCATCAATGTTTTAAAGATGTAGTACAAGTCCACCTATTTTTTTAAAAGATGTAGTGCAAGTTGAGCTATTCTAGAAGATTGGGATGTTATCAGTGAGATTTAAAATTTAAATTCAAACCATTTAAATGTATTTAAAAACAGTGTTTAAAAAAAAAATCATAAAATTATTATAACTTATAAATTAAATTAAAATTAAAAAATCACTTTTATCAGGGTTTGTTATTTCATAGATAAATCATTTTATTATAAAGTTTATGATGAAACCGTCACTAATATAAGTGGAGTTGGGCGGAGGTAGTAGACCGATTGGTTCTGTTGAGTGGTCTATGATGAAATCATCACCACCAACATAAGTGAAAGGTTTGGGTGGAGGTAGTACACTGACTAGTTTCTACTAAGTGGTTTATGATAAAATCATCACCACCAACATAAGTGAAAGGGTTGGACGGAGGTAGTGGACCGACTAGTTTTTGTTGAGTGTTTTCTAGTTTGAGATTGGTGGTTTCACTTCTAAGCCCTTGAGTGCTTGCCAGTTTCAGGTCGGTGGTTCCAATCCTAAGCCCCTTTAAGGTCCCCTCACTTGGACTCAAAATCTTACCGAGATGGGATGGGACTATAGTGGTAGCTTTCCAAATTCAAATCATTTTTGCAAAGATAATATAATAAAAATTGTTATCAATTTTTCTATCTTTTTAAAAAAACTGTTACCGATATTTTATCTCTTTAAAAAACTGTTATGGATTTCCTATCTCTTAAAAAAATAAGTGGAGGGGTTGGTAAGAATACTAGAAGACATTTCAAAGGTTGTTAAAGACCATGAAAGGACATCGTTTTGGAGGTTTACCTAAAATTAGGAAACATGCTTCCTCATTATTTTATTGAAATGTATGGTCTTGTCTTTTATGAGTAGCAGAATAAACAAAAAGATCTCCTGTAACACATGATATGGTACTATAGATGCTATATCCAACTACAATAGATGCTTGATTGATCACATGGTTATGTTTGCATGTCTGCCCCACCACATAAAGTGGTTATGTTTGCATGTCTGCCCCACCACATTAAGGAAACCGCTAACCTAGCTTAGACCTTACCTATGTACAAGCGTTTATGCCATCTTTTCTCTTTTGCTTGAAACAAGTTGACCATTTTTTTTTTAATGAATTTGGTATTGTTTTTTTAATGGAAATACAAACGAATTATTGCAATTTGAATTTTTTTTATACAAATTTAAAAACATATTAATTCAATATTTTAACAAAGTTTTAGTAGAAACAATGTAATGATAAATACTTTACGCTTTAAATTCAAACCAATATATATATATAGGTATAATTTCAATTTTAATTCTAATATACATCATAAAAAATCAGACAGATACCCTTCCTATTGGTATGTTCAATAAAAATGGGCAAAGTGCAATATGCATAAAACGAGTAAGAGGGGCTAGTCAATAGACCCACTTTCTAAATTTTCACTTTTTCTAGGTTTAATGTCTTTTGATAGTTTAGTGAAATTTGAACCAATAATGGGCATTCAACATTGGAATAAAGATAAAATACAAGGCTTAAAAGTAAGCGCTCATTTAGAGGATTGCCATGTAACCGCACTTTAAAAACACGGAGGAAACGTTTTAATGGGGCTGGACTTCCTTTTGTTTTCAATATAAAAATATAAGTATAAGGGTATAAAAAAATCGTTTGCAAGGGTTAGGTGGATTGGTAAGACGTTGGGCACTCCTCAGGAGGAGACTTAGGTTCAAACCTTGCGGGCATGCTCACTCTAAGGCAAAGGTAGTACTAGAATCCGTTGAGTGTGTGCCAGTTTGATGACGGCGGTATCAACCCCGAGCTGTCAGGGGTTTCCCTCACTCCGTGACGTGTTTACCAAGGCGAGATAGGGGTTATAGTGGTAGCTTCGTGGTTTGACGCTATGAGAGTTATAGTGGTAGCTCAATGATTTGACGCTATGACCAGAGGGAATGTAAATACCGAGGCGAGGTAGGGGTTATAGTGGTAGCTCTGTGGTTTGATGCTATGAGAGTTATAGTGGTAGCTCAATGATTTGACGCTATGACCAGAGGGAATGTGATTTGACCCTGCAATCAGATATTCAAAAAAGAAAGGTAGTTGCTAATTTCCTTATGTATCAAAAAAAAATATGATAAAATCAAATTTATTCATCTTGCACGCATTTAAATTAAAAGTAAATTAACTTTACCCAAGGAAAATGACTCATTAATTTTAATCTGCTTACATGTAAGATAATGCATTATAAACATGTATTTTTTTTTATATGTATTAGAAAAATTGGTAACATGCTCTCCCGTTCTACAAGTCAGTCTCACTATATACTAATCAATTGATTAAAAATATTGGTTTTTACTGTAAAGATTAAGCTCAATTAAATTTAGTAATGGTAAAATGTATAAGTTTTAAAAAATTAATGGTTATTTTAGTTATTAATTATGATTATTAAAAAATTAACAAAAATAATTTTTTAATTTTTATGATTTTTTGTTTTTATTTCACAAATAGGAGGATGGTTACAGTCATTAAATATGTTCCTAAATTTAATTTCTATCCAACTTAAAATGATTTAGTAGGATATACCCTATTTAAATCGGAATATGTGTGGCACATAATACCTTGATGGAGATTGGCTACATACCTAGCTCGATAACATCTTGATTCATAATAGTTGTAAGCTTTAACAAAGATTAAAGTTTATTATAGTCATGTTCTTGAACATTGCATTAACCATAGATTGAGTCTTAAGAGAACCATAAATTTGCATTCACAACCAAAAATATCTCGTCATGCCATTGACGTCTTGCAATTCTTGTCTCATCTAATGCAGGAGTAGAGAAATCAGATGGACACACATTTGCAATTGTAAAAAACTATGACAAATTTATCAATGAAATTAATAGAAAAATTTATTTACATAATGGCAATGATGATGAAAGTGTCAAAACCACAACGGAGTAGCAAATGAGGAAGCCAAAATGCATGGGTATAATTTGCACTTTAAAAAACTATGACAAATTTATCAATGAAATTAAAAGAAAAGTTCATTTACATAATGACAATGATGATGAAAGCATCAAAACCATAATGGAGTAGCAAATGACGAAGAGAAAAGGCATGGGTAGGAAAAGCTAAAGAAGCTTAAGGTGAGTCAAGCCTATAAAAATTGATGTTGCATAACTTTTATATTTATGACAAGATTATCTTGGCTTGCAAATGTTTACATTTTCTATGATAGATCAACTATAATTTGGTAAATTATGATCATTCTATTAGTGTGTTTTTAAGATCTTTGTCTCTTTGTAGGAGGAAAATAAAAAAAAACATTTTCTATTTTTGTCATAAGCCCTCTTTTAGTGTCATTTTTATATTAATATTTATGCTTTTTATATATATATTTTTCTTTTTCCCTTTAAATTTTGTAAGGTTTAGGGGTTTGAGCCATGTGAACACTAACTTTCTTGATGCATTGCTTGTTTATGTTTTATCAAGCAAGTTATTTTGCATAAATTTTTCTTGAAAAAATCAAATTTTGATGTGTATTTTTTAATTGTGTGTTTCGTATATGAACATGAATCAACAAAATATGTTGGATTTTAAATTTAGCTTTTGATGCATGTTTATTCCTCTTAACAATAAAAATTAGCTTGTTTCCAAGAGTGATACAAACTCACATAAATAACTAGATATAATATTACATGCACAGTAGGTTTTGAAATTTGTTTATTTTTATTTTTGAAAGTGAAAGCATAACATTAACCTTTTTTAATGTTGTAAGATCAAAACAATTAATCATAAAAACAATAAAAAAACAATCCTACTATAAAAAAAATTCACCACGTAAAGCTACTTACAATTTGTAACTAAACAACAACCTCTACACCTCCACTACTTACAAGCATCATCACCACGTGAACTTTTTTAGACTAGTAGTTTAATTATAATGCGTGAAAACTAACTAAGAGCATAAATGCCTTAACCAATCCTAACAAGGTTATGCATAAGGGGTTGGCCCCAAAATATATTTATAAAAATTTGGCGAATCGGTTTCAAAATCCAAGTGAATAGTATGCAAACACATGTAGAAGGTTCACTATTATTAGGGGAAATGTTGGAAATTTAAACTTAAAATGGTCAAATTACTAAAAATTGGGGCGAATCAACCCAAAATAAAAATTGCACCCAAAATTTTTTGGCTAATGGACCTTGGCCAAGGGTCCCAAATATTAGCCAATTCCAAATTTTGAAAATCCTAATTTTAGCCAATTTTACGAAAATAGCCATTATGTATAACCCTAAATCCTAATATCATAGATACATAATAACTTATCAAATCAAAGACTTTCATCAGAATGCTTGCTTTTAAATTGACAAAAAAAAGTATACATATATTGTCATCATATTTTACAATTATGACCAATGTAATATAACCCATTAATTTATATTATGGAAAGAGGGTATTTTTATGCAAGCATATCAAAAGAGAGTATTTAATGGGATTTTTAACTTTAAGTTATATGAGATTGAAACTAGTTTCATCTATATTACATCGTTACCACGAGATCATGGTAGTTCAAGAAACCACACAGTGTTATTCTAATTGACAATGCTCAATAAGAGTTGAACCTAGTTTTCCACATTGGAATCTCATATTTTAACCATATAAGCTTATGCTATTTGATAGAATGTTAAGGTTCACCCATGGGATTGGAACCTTAGTTGATGGTGTGAAGACTGTCACTTCTAATAGCTTGCATAAAAAACTCAAGCTATGTTTATATTTTTATTGTATTTATATTATTCAAAAAATTCTTTAATGAGTGACAATTAACTTGTATGGCCTTTTAACTTTTATTTAGTTTAGTGATACCCATAATTATTGGGAAACCACAAAGCATAGAAATACCTTGAGTGATATTAACATTGAATTAAAATGTGTTAGTACATCAACCTTGGACTTTTCTATTAATCATTACATTTTGATTAGCAAATATTTTAGTGCATGCAATACAATGATAATGCTATAAATTAATTCTATGAAATCAATTTATATATATATATTGTTATATGATATACATAATAATTGGAGATTTTTTTTTTTTTTACGTAGGGGAATAGATAACACCATTGGGTGCTACCACTATAAATCCTAGCCTGTTGGATTAGATAAATTCCAATGGACCCTCGACCCTCCAGGGCATTGAATTGGAGTAGCTAATCGACAAACACTTAATCTTTACCATCCAAACTATCCCTTTTTGGGTACATTGTGGTTTGAACCTTGGACCTCCCCAAAGAGAGGCCAAAGCCCTAACCACTACAATGTCCTTGTAGGACATTGGAGATTATTTTTTAAAACTACAACAAAAATATTTATATAATGATAACATATAAAACTATATAGTCCTAATCAAGATAATAATTAGTATTTAAAGATGTTTTATCTCTTAGGTAGAGTACAATAAATACTTAAATGAATCTCCACTAATAATATTAATTTTATCAATTAAAAGGTAGCTAGTTGATAATCACCTTATGAATTGAGAGTGAGTGCAGCTAGAAGTGAGCACACGAGCCAGGAGTGAGTGTAGTTGGAAGCAAGTGTGAGCACAAGCCAGGAGTGAGTGCAACCAGAAGCAAGTGCAAGCATGATTCAGGAGTGAGTGCAGCCAAAAGCAAGCACAAGCACAAGCCAAGAGCGAGTGTAGCCAAAAGCGAGTGCGAGCACCAACCAATAGTGTGCAAGGATGATCTAGGAGTGAGGATAAAGTGTGAGTAGGAAAGCAAAACGTAGAAAGTAAAGTGTGATCAAGGAACAAGTGTCACTTCTTATTCCAAATATTAGGAGAATTTAAAGGATTCATTTTAAGAAAATCCAAGTAATATGAAAAGAAAATCATTTGTGAAAGTCCTCACTGAAAGTATGAATGACCAAGTTGAAAGTATGGATGCCCTAGCTAGCAATAAGAGAAAGAGTGAATCTATGGTAAACCTAGTCCAGGTAGCCTATTCTACATCATAAGTGATTATCAAGGATGAGATGATTGATCATGATATAATGGTTCTTAAAACCAGAGGGTTAATATGTAAATTTCATGGATATTGGCTAGGTTTTTCTAAGATTCAAAATTAGATCAAGTGGAAGTGGGGATTGAATTCAAATTACTCCATGACTTTTCTTCCAAAAGGGTTTTTCTCATTATTTTCTCTAGTTCAAAAATAAGGGATAAAATAATGGATGGAGTTCATGGTTTAGAGGAAAAGATGCATTATATTTAAGACCTTGGAGTGAGAATTTTTTTGTGGACACATAAACTATTAAAAGGCTTCCTATATGGAATAGGTTTTTTGGACTTCCTTATCAACTCACCAATAAGGAGGTTTTGAAAAATATTGGTAGTACTCTAGGTCAATTCATCTAGGAAGGACCAACTACTAAGGAGAGAAGGCATGTTGTATACACTAGAATATGTGTTGCCATGGATATTTCTAAACCTTTACCATAGTCAATTAGGATTAAATCTAAGAATGGGATCAACAAGTGGATTATGAAAACATCGCACTTTGATGTACAAATATCATGAAATTGGACACATGGCAAGAGGCTACAAAATGAAAATGGAGGAAGAGATGGAAATTTTTGGGCATGAGGGTAGCTTCAATTTGAAACAAGGAGATCATATCACAAGAGAAGCTAGGTCAAATCAAGAATTTTCCACTCCTAAGAAAGTGGCTAGAAAAATATCTCTACATCATTAGATGGAAAAGGCCATTACAATTCACTCAAACAAGTTATTAGAAGAAAAAAATGTTATGGGGTATGAGGAAGTCCAATGCACAAGTTCAAATATAGAAGGAGCTAAAGGTGCGAAGGAAGAGGGAAAGGCAAATTTTAAAACAAAGGAAGATGGGGAGACAAGTTTTAAAGAAAATAAGGTGAAGGGGGTCAATCTTAATCCAAGTAAATCACCTTTATTATCCTCAAGTAGCTTAAAAACTTCTCCTTACAATAAAAATGGAAGTAGTACATAGTGTATTTCTTGCACTTTAGGATTTCAAGAGCAGTATAGTAAAGAAAATTTTATGGAGGATATCCAAGGAAATTTAGGATTTTCAAGCCAACATAAGAAAGTGATGACTATGGAGGATCATCTATGCAAATTAGATATTTTAGGGCAACATAAAGAAGAAAATTCTAATGAGACTACTCCTTGCAATTTCAACTCTTTAGGGAAATAAAAATATATAGAAGATAAGTCTCATTTTGAATAATATGAAAAAATAGAAGAGATTGATGAAGATGAGAGTGTTGGTGGGAATGGGGAGAAGGAGAGGAATACCATCAAAGGAGGAACAAAGAGAAAAAGAAACTCAAAAGAATATTGATTTGGAAATCCAAATAAAAATATTGCAGGTGTTAACAAAAAGTGGGGATAAGCCTACTAATAAAAATAAAAAGTGTTGATGATGAAAATGATATCATGGAATATTAGGGGTATGAATAAAACCTCTAAAAAATAATTAGTAAAGAATTAATAAGTTTTTATAATCCTAATTTTATTTTAATAAAAGAAATAAAATTAAGGAATGAGGAATGTAAGGATGCTTTTAAGAAGATTCAAAAGACAGGTGATTGTTTAGTAGTTTCTTCTACAAGAGCTTCATGCAGTATTACAATAATATTGGACAAATGCAAATGGGATGGACAACTATTAAAAGCAAAAAGTAATTGGGTTGCTAGATTATTTTATAGAAAAGAGGAAAACATAAAATTTGGGGTTATAAATGTATATGCTTCAACTATAGTTACTCCTTGTGAAAGATGTTGGAAAGACCTTAGCATATTTTTGTCAAATGCAATGATGATTCATTGTGATCTATGGATTCTTGGGAGTGATTTTAATATTGTTATATCTCCTTTGGAAAAGAAGGGTGGCATTCTAGGATGGTTTAAATCAATGCAAGATTTTGCTTCATTTGTCAATTCAAATGACCTTTGGGATGTTAGTACCTCAAGATTTCAATATACATGGGATAATAGATGCATTGAGAAAAATCATATAGCATAAAGCCGGGATAGATTATTGTTATCCAATAAATGGTTGCAAATACAGTATACAATCTCTTCAGATATTTTATTGCGAGCAATATCAGATCATAAATCCATTATTTTGACTTGTGAGTTACCTAATAATGGTCATCCAAAGCCATTTTGATTCCAGTCTATGTGGCTCCAAGACACTGATTTTTTCAATATGGTTATGTTGTGGTGGTATGAATAAAAATTTGAAGGATCATGTATGTACAAGTTTGTTTAAAAGTTGAAATATTTAAAGGAGCAAATGAAAATATGGAATGCCAAATATTTTGATAATATTTTTAAAGAAATGAAAAATATTGAATCCAAGCTCAAAAATTTACAAGAGATAGTAGAAATTAATGGAATGGATAATGATTCTTATGTGAAAGAAAAATAATTACTTTCCGATTATCATAATGCATTGAAAAAGGAGTCATATTGGTTCCAAAAATCTAGAGAGAAATGGCTCAAAGAAGGAGATAGAAATACAAAAAAAATCATGTTACAACAAAAAAAATTGTTCGTCATATCAAAATATTATAACTCAGATGGAAGAAATGTTGAGGATGAATAAGATATAAGGAAGGAAGCAATTAATTATTTCAAAAATATTTTGTTAGATACTAGGCAATATAAGGAGGCACAAGAAAAACTTCTACAAAGTATTCCATCAATTATCACTTAAGGATAAAATGAAAGCTTGATGAAGAAGATATCGATGGAGGAGCTCCATGAATAAATTTTATTTTTCTATCCTAACAAGGCACCTGGCTTTGATGGATGGATTTTCTATAATTGTATTTCAAATTTTTTGGGATTTATTGAAGAGTGATATGTTAGTTGTGGTTGAAGAGACCTAAAAAATGAAGGCTGTAATAAGTGAGATAAATGCTACTTTTATTTAGCTCAAGTGTACCTAGCATGTAAAAGTGGTCCTTCAATATCTTGTTGTAAATGTTCACTTAGTACATTAACTGATAGAGTTTGAATGCCATCCAAGTCATCAGGAAAATCATACCAAAGTTATTTTGAAAAACCTTCATCCAATGTTGAATTAGGAAACAGGCTAAGATCTTTAGTGTTTTACCATTAGAAATAGTCATATTTCTAGACCTACAACTGATGTAGGCATCAGTTTTTGCAAGCTATTCCTAGGATTAAGGGATGTCCCCCTAAAATATTTTTTGGTTGTAGAACCACAAATTCTATAGGATACTTCCATGAAGTTACAAAAACTATAATGTCTTCTAACTTTTCTTCTGGTTTAATGGTAGATTTATCTGCAATTTGAAGCACTATAGAGGTTGGTTGTAATGTATATAGCCCTAGAGATTCTACTATTTCCTTGGTCATAAAGTTGATGGTAGTACCTAGGTCCACTAATACATTTTGCAAGGTTGTTTTACCAATGTGGGCTATGAGTATAGGTACTCCGAGATCTACATATTTTAGCAACAATCTCTCTCTAGTCATTATTTTAGATAATTACCCAATAAATTGGATAGTTTGAGGTTCATTTTTCTTTTTCCTCCCTAGATTTGTTGTGCGCGTACTCTTTATTAATTTTGATTAAATAGGAATATCCTTGATATCTTGTAAAAGAGGAATCTTAATGGTAACATTCTCTAGTTCTTCTATGTAATTGAAAGCTGGTTTGGATGGTTCTTTAGTTATTGCCAATATTTTAGGAAATGGGATTTTCACTTATTTTATTTGAGGGATTTGAATATCTTTTTGCTTTGCTAGTATATTCTCTGATAAGGTTTCTATCTGATCTTCCGTATTTTCATTTTTGTCTCCTTTTCCAAATGAGTTCTGGGTAGCTTCCTCAATTTCTATGAAAGTCACCCTATTATTATCCAATAGATTTCCAGACCTTAAATGGATTTGTTGTCAAGGTACCAATTATTGAACATGTTTCATGCATTCATATTCCTATTGAACTATTTTGTTGTTATTAGGATTGGGTACTGGTTGAGCTGGCAAAGGTGGATGCTTAGGAGGATTGTTCATATTATTTGGAGGTGGTAGGAGTCTATTTTGTGGTTTATTTTGAGGAGCTTGTCCCCTAAATTGATTTTGATTTTTTTGTTGAGGCAAACATTAAGACCAACTAGGTCTTGCTTGATTATATTGGCCATTTGTGTTCCAATTAGGCATATTTTGATTTTGTCCTAACATTCCTTGAGTCCATGGAGGTGGATTCCCATATGAGTTGGACATAAATTGAGCCCATGGAGGCATATTCTATTCTTGATTGGATGGATTCTAATTTGTCCAATTTGGTGCATTTGACCAATATTTAGGTTGTGGTTGGTTGGAATAATTGAAAATTTTGACCAATTAGATGGACCATTGAATGGGTTGCTCCTTATTTGGGCTAAAAAATAAACATCCTCTACTTCCTCAACTTTAAGATCTTTTATAGTAGATTTTATAGTTGATATATACTTACAGTTTTCAGTACTATGATCCTTGTCACAAATATTACAGCTAGAAAAAATATTGGAAATATTTGTGACATTAAGAGGACATTCCCTTAGATTGTGCCTTTTCTACATCTATGATAGTATATTTCCTCAATATATTTCTCTTTAGGTTTCTTTTCTATGAGGTCAAGATATGTAGTTAATGTGCTCAACAAATCATTCTTCAGACTTTCCAACATATTATCAATTTTTGTTCTTGTTATCCTTCCTCTTGTTTAGGGATATTTGTTGCTTCTGAGTGGTTTATTTCTTGAACAATTTTTGTAAATATTCACAATGTTTTATTTATTTTTTTATTTGAGAAATTAAGAGACTAGGTAGTATGGGAGGAGAAAATAATGGACCCTAGAATTAACATGGGGCCTATGAGGGAAAACAACCAATGGAAACCACACATGGGGAAAATTCCACACTGACCACCATTGAGAAATGCTCTCACGAGAAAGGATGGAGCATATTGTTGGGCCATGATTCACTTGTTTGAGAGCTTGGGTCATGGTTCGCGTGCTTCCACTTGGGCATTTCACCCAAAAGCCTGCTTCCTGATTTGCAAAGCTCTATGTGGGTGTTGTGGTTTATATATCGCCATGAGGGCCATCATGGGATAAATGAGGGATAATGGCTCAAGACTCTCACAATATTACTCATTATTTTTAATATTTTTTATTTGAGAAATTATGAGACTAGGTAGTATGAGAGGAGTGAATAATGGATCCTAGAATTAACATGGGACCCATGAGGGAAAACAACCAATGGAAACCACACATGGGGAAAATTCCACACTCACTATCATTGAGCAATGCTCCCACGAGAGAGGATGACGCATATTGTTGGGCCATGATTCGCTTGTTTGAGGGGTTGGATCATGGCTTACATGCTTCCACTTGGGCATTTCACCTAAAATCTTGCTTCCCAATTTGCAAAGCTCTATGTGGATGTTGTGCTTTATATACCACCATGAGGGCCATCGTGATCAGCCCATACAAGGCACAATTTCATTTTTTTAGGGTTTGACACATTAAAATCCTAATTTTTTGGAGTTGGCATGTTTTACATTGGCCCTCTTTGGTTTTCCCACCCTTTATACCTTCAAATACGCTATATAAGAAGGGTTTGAATTCACTTTTCACACACAAGTTAACACACACTCACATAATTAGCACTTGATGATTTATTTCTCACATTTGATTTCTTGTAAAGTGTTTTATTTGGTCTACATCCTTCTTCTTATTATTTCACAAGCAACTTTGAAGTATGGAGTTTGATTAATTGTCTACTGCATTGGATTATCATTGTTCGCTCTTGGTGGATTGTTTTTGGAGCCCTAAGGAGAGATTGACCATTTGAGAGATTGAAAACCCTTCTATTTTTCTTCTGTACTCTCTACCAAGTAAATTCATTCTTCTGCATGTATATTTGGATTTTTTGAATGACATGATCAAGCTTATGCACTTATCTTTTATTTTTTGCATAGTTTATGTGAAATCATGCCCGGCCTACTATGGGGTACGACTTCACCTTGCGTTAAAATGACTGCCCATTATGGGGCATGATTTCACCTAAGACAAAATTGAGGATAATATGTTGTTCCTATTTTCTTCATTGTATCATAGACAACATCTAGAGCAAAGTGGCATATTATTTTCTATAAATTATGCATTTTGTTCTATTGTATTATATTATGTTTGCTTTTCTCCAAAGGTCAATTTATGCTTTTAATTATCAAAGGTCAGCTAAAAGAACTTAGGGGGCTTGATTGTTGTGCCTCCAAGTATTTTTATACAATGGCGTAAGTATTCCACCTAATGCTAATCCCATTTTCAAGTGTTTGTTGAGTTATCTTGCAGGAACAAGTATTATTGATAGCATTGGACAAAGGGATAAAAGCAAGGATAAATCATAGGATAAGCTAAGTATTCTAATTAGTCTTTTAGGTTGTTTGTTGAGTGCTTCTATTTCTATTGTAAATCCTAGATCTGATTTTATAGAAATATATTTAATTAATTCTAGGCATTTGAAATATAAACAACATATAGTGTGCACTTAGGGTTAATCTTGTTTGTGCATTTCTCTTGAGCCCTTGCTTAAAGGTTGTTTGCTTAGAAGCCTAGGTTAGAAAGCATTCAAAGGAAGAATCATTCTAGGGTTAGCTCTTGTATTCCTATATTTTTGTATTTTTGCATTGTCCTTTATATTTAATAACATAGATCTAGAAAGGCCAAATCTAGGTGTTTGTCTTGAATCTCATACATCAAACATTCCTAAAATTCTTGTGGACTTGGAGTAAGTCCTTAAACCATTCCTGGTGAACCCTTCCATCCTAGCACTAAATGTAGAGAACAACATGGCCCCCATGGTTTACCCTATAAGGCTTCTCTTCTCTCTTACGAATCTAGCATTTTTGGAATTATATGCGGTAGGACGATTTTCCCCCTCTACATATTTGGTGAACCCGATGTGAAAACCTCATTTTATTTTAAACCTTTAAACAAGATCATTAAATTTGTTTGTGTGATTTTAAAATCTTAATAATATCTTTAAAAATCTTTTTGTTTCTGTTGTTAACATTCTCTTCTATCCTTTCACTTTTCTAATGACTCATGTCCTTCGAAGTTAGCGAAAGCATATTGAATATTATTGTATTCCTCTAGAAGATGATCAAATTGATATAAAGGATCCTAACATAGATCTAGAAGAGCAAGACAACATGGATACTGAGATGAGTTTTGATCCTTATGAGGGACCTAATGGTAGCTTTGTATTTTCATAATTTGAGCACATTTGGGCCTTTATGAAGGCTAATAGGGATAGGATATTGGGAGGCATGGAGCGAGAAGCTCACTTTGAAAGAGATGTGACTCCTCCACCTCCTATAATAAGCTCCCCTATGCTTGACCGAGAAAACACCTTGCCTAAATCAATACATATTGATAAGTTGAATTCAGTTATTGATACTACTACTACCACCAAAATTTAAAGGAATATGCAATCTCCTCCAATTAGTAGTGTCACTCAAAAGTGTTTTCAATTTCTTCCTCAATATTCTAATATCAACACTATTGCTTCTATTCTTCCCAATTTTAGGTGTCCACTTTCACAAGGTGCCACATATAATAATAATATCCATGCTTCCAACCTGAATCAAACATTGGTTCCTCAACACACATATGGGAATCATGAACAATGCATAATAGTAATCCAAAAGTATAGAATTTGGTAAATATGGTGAAGCAGTTAGTTTTAAAAGTCGATACAATTCAGCCTTCAAGTTTTACTTACAGTTATAAGGAAATGTGTAATCAACCATTGGATCTTATTTTTTTTGCTATGCCTTATCCTAAATACTTTTCTATGTCAATTTTGCCTATCTATAAGGGGACATAATATCCAATAGATCATCTAAGAATATTTAAAATAACTTGTCATGATATTATTTATGATGATATGTTTCTACTTAAAATATTTCTTAAGAGCCTTGGTGGTATGGCATTAGAATGATATTATCGGTTGCCTAATTATTTCTTAAAGAGTTTTGAAGAGACAACAAAATTATTTGTTCAGCAATTTAGTTCTTACATTGAGAAATAAGTGACAATGAAAGATGTTTATAATTTAAAACAAAATAAAGAAGAAATATTTTTAAAAATTTTGGCTCGTTGGAGAATTTTAGTTGGACGTCTAAGATATACTTTTCCTCTTAAATACATGCTTGAGATATTTATAGGTAATTTACAAGAACAATTATCTTATGCATTAGAGACTACTACTATTGCATATTTTGATCAAGCAATTGATTTAGCAAGGAAAGTAGAACGAACTCTCATCAGGAGAGGTCAACTCAAAGTTAAGGAAGAGAAACCTACTAAGTATCAACATAAAATATACATATAGGAGGTGACAATAGAATGGATAGTAGGCCTGTGAATAATGTTACTAACAACCTATAAAATATAGTACTTCAAAAACCTCCACAAAGGAATTTTATAAGGCTTAATTTGTCTATGGAAGCAGATTTGAAACAACTCCTAGAAGCTAAGGCAATTGAGTTACCTCCTATTAGACAACCAAATACTATGACTCATTGGTATAAGGCAGATCAACATTATGTATATCATAGAGTGGAAGGACATTGGGCGAATTCTTGTAATAAGTTAAAATATGTAATTCAAGATCTGATTGATGCAAGATGCATTGACTTAGATAATTCTTAGGGAAGTGAATAATCAAGTACCTGTCCAACAAACTATAACTACCAATCAAGATATGGGAATATTTAAAGATCCATTGCCAAAACATAATAAACACATAGCAAATTAGGTGGCTTATTAGAATGAAACTTCTCCCTATGGTAATATGGTTGGCATGGTTGGGATAACTACAATAAAGTAATCTCATACTCAGCATCCTTAGTAAGAACATAATTCTGTGTTACAGTCCAATTCAGTTTTGAATAATAATCAAGGAAAAGTTTTAGATACAGGAACTCCACCTATTGTATTGAGACCACAACCTAAGGTTTCATTTGATCTCCAAAAGCAGTTGTCTAGTAATCCTACAAATATTTCAGTTTTAGAACTCCTTCAAACTTCTCCCAACCATAGAGATGCTTTGATGGAGTAATAATCAGTTCCTTCAGATATTTCTCCCAATGCTATAGTTGATGGCGTAGGTTGTCTTGGGATACATCATATCTCATTTTCAAATGATGATAAAACTTCCTCAAAATTACAAGAATATTATTCACTTCAAATCACTGCACTTATTGGAGATACTTTTATCAAATGGATTTTGATTGGTAATGGTTCTTCCCTCAATTTGTGTATATATCAATTATTTAAAAAATTTGGATTAAAAGAGGAAGATTTGACAGAATATGATATCATTATAAAAGCTTTCAACAATGAGTCCCAAGAAGCCTGTGGTGTCATATCTCTTCCTCTCAAAGTTGGGCCTAAAATATTGGATACCTTGTTTTATGTGGTACATTTTCCTGCATCTTTTAATCTTCTTCTCGAATGTCCTTGGATTCATGCAATGAAGGTTGTCCCTTCTAATCTTCATCAGTGTCTCAAGTTTGAGTTTAAAAATAAAGTTATCACCATTTTGGGTGACCCTCAACCATTTGAATTTTTTTCAAATGTAGAGCAAGCATGATTTGAGTTCAACCTATGTTCCTCAATCTCTTCAATGGTATCTCCGCATTCCTCATATCAATATTAGAAATTTTTTAAAATTTAAAAATGAGTGGGGAACATATCTTAAAAATTTCATCTCAGGATCATGATAATCAGTTTCTTAAGGAACCTTGGATTTACCCCTTAATAAAGGTTATGTTGTACACTTTGGAATGTGTACATTTGTCTTCATAGAAACTACCTTTGAGGATAAGATACGTGGTAGCAACCCCTCTCCCGTTGAGTGTTCTTTTGCTCATTGTTGCATTTCCAATGATTATCCACTTTCTAAAAAGATCCTATCTAGTATGGGATATGTAGGTAAAGGTTTGGGGCCACAAAAGAAGGGCATTCAAGAGCCTTTGGATGTTGAGATCTAGCCTGGTATATGTGGCATATATTTTATACCTAGTAAAGACCAACCTTTACCATTTGACAATGATGATCATCTTATGACTTACGCTGAATATATGGAATATCAAAAGTTAGGAATGGGTGATGAGGATGATGGTCCTCCTTATTATTTTGATGTCTTGTTTTACAATATGATTGATTTTGCATGTTCTAAAAGTAAACCTTCTATTTTAAAAGAGGACCCTAATTCACTATCCTATAGCGATCTTGCAAAGTTAGGAATTGATCCTCCTTATGTTAAAAAGAATGGTTATGTTCGAGAGTGCATTGATTATCGTGCTATGGCTTCCAAAGAAAAATATTTGAAGGAGCCTCTCTGTAATTCTAATTATTAAGAAGGCTTGCATTTTAGATATTTCTTTGACAAAACAGTCCATGGCATACCTTTTATTTTTTTTTACAAAAGGCGACACACTTAGATGTTGTGTTGACTTTCATTCTGCTTGCTTAAATAATTAATAATAAAACATGAAAATAAATAAAAATTGCATTGAGTCAATTAATAATCATTTAGTTATGCATTTGCATTTCCGTTGCATCCATATGCTTGTTCATATTGCATTATTGCTTGTCATCCTTTTGCATTATCTGCCTGACATTAATTCAACTTGCATGCTTGAATTTCATATTTTACATGATTATTTTTTCATGACTGCTTGATCATATAGATTTTAGGGATCTTGTGACAATGATATGTGATGATACCTAGTTAGATTGTAGCTCACATGCATTGCACTCTCTCTAGGGTTCTAATATCTAGTAAGATCCCCACATAGGAATTTCTGCTTTAGTCTTCTTTCTTGCTTTTTGCTTCTTCAAATGTCTTCCTTAGTCTTGGAAATAATGAGAGTATCTCTTAGATCAAGGGTGATAGTTCATTAATATTTTCTTGTCATTTATCCATTGCTCTTTCTTTATATTTTTCTTCCTTTGCTTTTGATAAGGAAATACATGTATTTTGTTTCCTTCCTTCTTAAGTGTCTTCTCAGCACAATTGCACACACTTATTGTCTTATTTTATGCTCTAAACCCCTATCGAGGGTAGCACTTGCCTAATATATATTTTATACTTATATTACACCCCACAATGGGATAGATATACATCCTAGTAGGTATATTATTGGATATGATATTCTATCGGGTTATACTCCATTTTGACTCAGTGGGCTCAACACCCCATTATAGGATAAGCTCCTTGACCATTTTTAGTAGGCCTCGGTATACATCCTAGCAGGTACTCGCCCCATAGAAACCAATAATAAAGCAACCACCCATAACGGGTTAGACTCCAACACCTCATCCCTATTTATGAGCACTACACACATAGTGGGTTTAGCTCCCATATTTTTTGGTACGATTCATAGTATTTAGTCACATTGGTCCCTTACGACCTACGTTGATTTCAATACTATGTTTCACCCATCCTCTCTATTTTAGATGGTTGAAATTTGGATTGTCTTCTTCTTTGTCTTCTCTCTCTTCTTCTTCTTCTTCTTCATATTTTTGGTTTTATTCCTATCTTTTTCCCAAGTTTTCTTTCTTTTATTCCATCCATTTTTATCAATGCATTTCATATAGCCTTGCATTTAAGATAGATTGCATACATAAAATATAAAATTAAAGAACATATAAGATAACAATCAAATCACATGCACACATTCACAAAACATAAAAGAGAAAGTTGCTATGTATTACTCAATGAAAAAAGAGAGAGATACAATCATGTTTGGTTAGTGCACCAAAATCCAGTCCCGGTACACTAAACCAATACCTAGGGGTGCATGCCACAATCAAAATTGGCATATCATCCTGATACCTAGCCTATCTCTTATAGCCTATATCCTCTACTCTACCCAAAGGAGGAGGTGGTCCAAGTAGCTGCATACCCATGAACAGTGATACCAAGAATATTCATGACCAAGACCATGATCTACTAGCTAGATGGAGGGATGGAGGGAGTGTTGCTCTCTACCCTACTGGTATCAATTGGTAGTACATGGTCTTATAAAAGGTAGCCCATTGAATGGACACCTCCATTCTCTCCCCTACCTTTTGTATCTCTACCTATAGAAGGTAGACTCTGTTGCTAGCCTGGCTACTCCTAAAGATAGCCATCCCCTCCACCCAAGCTCTCTGGTGCTCTATATCCAGATGGCTCACTTCTCCTTAGAGATGATCAACCTTTGCTCGAGCTACATCCCTCTCCCTCTTTGTGGTGCTTAGAAAGCCTCATAGTCCCTCTATCCTCTTGGAACTCTCCTCCTAGGGCAGGTCCACCTACCTATGCAGAGTCACCACCTGTTCCCATAGCACCTCTGCCTCCTCCCTCAGATCCCCTTATCTTGGAGCCTAAACCTGACTAGCTACTACTGATGTGGAGGTATCTCTCAATCCTCCACCTAGTAGTACCTTGGTATATATGGGAGTGATAGGGATTAGGTGTGTTAGGTGTGGTACATTTTATGTAATAAACCATTATCTTTTAATGGTCATGTATTTTTAATTATGGTTGTTGTAATGGATAAGGTGCACCAAAAATATTGAATGCAACCTTATCTAAAATATGTGATGTATTGTCTATTTATAGGCCTGTGTTGTCAATGAAAACTTAGTTTTTGGTTTGTCATTCTTTTCCTTGTGCTTGCGATTGTTGTTCCACATCATTTGGTATCAGAGCAAGTTGCGAAAACAAGGCTAGTATCCTCTTCCCCTAGGCCAATATCGGTTCATATGGGGAATGAGAATGCCTCCATAGTTGAATTCGTAAAGTAGATATATCTATTTTAGGCACCCTATTTTGTCGGCTCTACATATTGTCTCAAATATGTATGTAGTTTCATCCCACCTAGGCCATGCACCTTGGCAAATCCAAAACCTCTGATCATCTTTGTTCATTTATTTTCATACAAGCTAGTGATTTGGAGCGATTCATTTGTAACCAAAAGAACTGAGCAATAAAATAAATGTAACACAGAGAAACGAGAATTGCCAAAATTATTTTCTTTATTTGATTTTGATACAATTGTTACAAATGGATCTTGGATTGCCCCAAATGTGTTTGGGACAATGTTACAATGCTCTCTCTTTGTATTGATACAAATGAATAATGATTTGATAGAATGGGGGTTTTCCAAATCTTCAGGGGCTCGTGCTCTTCATTCTTCCAACTACAGTCTAAGGTGAGTGGGATTTGGTATCTAGCAAGGGACCACTCTAGCTACAATAGCTTATCCAAGGTACCTGTCACCTACACACATTCAAACCAAAAAAGGGATTAGTAGCACCTGTATATTTGAGCAATAAGATCAATGCTATACATAAAATCCTAAGCAGATAATTATATGAAACAAATGACATAAAAAATTAACAAATAAAGCCTTGCTAACACAAAAATTACTGATCTTGGCCGTGCGTGTGGTTTCGTGCTCGGGACTGTGGAACTGTGAAAGCGTGGTTGTGTACTGGAAATCATAGACCTACGGTTATGAAACCGTGGACACACATTTTTGACTTTGGAATCGTGGACAGATGATTTTTGCTGAAGAATAGATTACCTTGAGATTCGAACCAATAGTACAAAATCATGCAAATGCTTGCAATTTCTTATTAGGTATAGGTCTATTTTGACAACTTGTCGGTATGCAAATTCAGCTCTCTTTTCTTGGTGGAATAATGGTGCCTTTATAGGCCTCTTGGGGTTTTGGAGGGAAATGGGAGGTGGCAAGCCCAACTTGCCAAGTGGCAAATCTAGACTGCCATATGGGAAGGGCAGTTATAGTGAGTCACCTAGTGTGGCTCACTTAACTGGGGGTGATGTGGCTTCAAGTGGAGTGGGATATGGGATGCTATTTTATATGAAGGGACAAGGGGACAACAATAAATGAGTTGTGGCATGGGTGTTGGGAATCTGCCCCATGTGCAAGGACAAGGGGGACAAGAGTGGGTAAGATGTGGCAAGGGTGTTGGATGAAGTGTCCAGGACACATGTCCAATGGGTAGGCAGGGTATCCTAGGGTGATTTTCTAGATTTAATAAATTTGGGAAAATAGGATAATGTGCAGGATTTTATATCCCTAAGTTAGAACTTAGGCATATATTTTTATTATGCAGGATTTTATGGTGGGGTGGAAAATGTGGTTTTGAAGGTGTTGGATTTTGGTGTCTACAATTGTCCCTTTTTGTACTGCGTTGTGTATAACACAATGCGGTGCAAAAACTAATGACACTCGACTTTTATTTGATGAGTGGACTCAACTATCTTTGGTGTAGTAGAATAAATGATTGTTGTAAATAAGACTTTATTTGTATGCTTACCCCCTCAATTGACAAGTGGATAACGAATGAGACCCAATAGTCAATTGAAATTGTAATTTTATGTTACCCCAAGTTAATGGTGAACTTTGTTCTACAGATTATATTTTAGTTTGTTGGCATGCAAGTGATGAAGTAAAAGGAACCAATCATCCTAGGCGTTTGTCCTAGTGATTGTTAGAAATTCCATTATGCATTTTATTGGATTTGTAATTGACCGTGTTTTGTAACCCCACGGAGTAGGTGTCATTTTAACCTTTGATTGTTTGCATTGAAATTTTTCTATAATTTGGTGCATAGTTGTTTAATTTTTTTTTGAAATGCGTTTGCACGGTTGGCATACCTAAAACCATGGATTTGCGGTTTTAACACATTAACCATGGATTTTGATACAATTGTTACAAACGGATCTTGGATTGCCCCAAATGTGTTTGGGACAATGTTACAATGCTCTCTCTGTATTGATACAAATGAATGATGATTTGGTAGAATGGGGGTTTCCCAAATCTTCAGGGGCTCGTGCTCTTCGTTCTTCCAACTACAGTCCAAGGTGAGTGGGCTTTGGTATCCAGCAAGGGACCACTCCAGCTTCAACAACTTCTCCAAGGTACCTGTCACCTACACACATTCAAACCAACAAAAGGGATTAGTAGCACCTATATATTTGAGCAATAAAATCAATGCTATGCATAAACCCTAAGCAGATAATTATATGAAACAAATGATAGAAACAATTAACAAATAAAGCCTTGCTAACACAAAAATTATTGATCTCGATCGTGCATGTGGTTTCGTGCTTAGGACTGTGGAACCGCGGAAGCGCGGTTGTGGACTGGAAACCGTGGACCTACGGTTGTGAAACCGGATGCGTATTTTCGACTGTGGAACCATGGACGAGCGGTTTTGGCTGAAGAACAGATTACCTCGAGATTCGAACCAATAGTACAAAATCGTGCAAATGCTCGCAATTTCTCGTTGGGTCTAGATCGATTTCGGTAGCCTATCGGTATGCAAATTCAGCTCCCTTTTCTTGGTGGAATAATGGTGCCTTTATAGGCCTCTTGGGGTTTTGGAGGGAAATGGGAGGTGGCAAGCCCAACTTGCCAAGTGGTAAATCTGGACTGCCAGGTGGAAGGGGCAATTATAGTGAGTCACCCAATGTGGCTCACTTAACTTGGGGTGATGTGGCTTCAAGTGGAGTGGGATATGGGATGTTGTTTTATGTGAAGGGACAAGGGGACAACAATAAATGAGTTGTGGCATGGGTGTTGGGAATCTGCCCCATGTGCAAGGACAAGGGGGACAAGAGTGGGTAAGATGTGGCAAGGGTGTTGGATGAAGTGTCCAGGACACATGTCCAATGGGTAGGCAGGGTATCCTAGGGTGATTTTCCAGATTTAATAAATTTGGGAAAATAGGATAATGTGCAGGATTTTATATCCCTAAGTTAGAACTTAGGCATATATTTTTATTATGCAGGATTTGATGGTGGGGTGGCAAATGTGGTTTAGAAGGTGTTGGATTTTGGTGTCTACAGTTGCCCCTTTTTGTACTGCGTTGTGTACAACACAATGCGGTGCAAAAACTAATGACACTCGACTTTTATTTGATGAATGGACTCAACTCTCTTTGGTGTGGCAAAATGAATGATTGTTGTAAATAAAATTTTAATTTGCGTGCTTACCCCCTCAATTGGCGAGTGGGTAACGAATGAGACCCAATGGCCAATTGAAAGTGTAATTTTTGTTGCCCCAAGTTAATTGTGGACTTTGTTCTACAGAATATCTTTTGGTTTATTGACATGCAAGTAATGAAGTAAAGGAACCAATCATCCTAGGCGCTTGTCCTAGTGACTGTTAGCAATTCCATTATGCATTTGGATGGATATGTAATTTACCATGTTTTGTAACCCCACGGAGTAGGCGTCATTTAACCTCGGATTGTTTGCATTGAACTTTGTCTAAAATTTTGTGCATATTTGTTTAATTTTTTTTTGAAACACGTTTGCGCGATTGGCATACCTAAAACCGTGGATTCGCGATTTTAACACATTAACCGCGGGTTTGCAGTTTAGTTCGTAAACCACAGGCTTGTATTTTTGTGCACCTCAAAAAATATGGATGCACATTTTTCACCATAAAATGCGGCTATAAATAGGCCAGGTGCCTTGTCATTTTCATTTTTGCCATTTGTCATCTATTGATTTGCTGAGAGTGATGAGTGAGATGGAGATTGGTGAGGGTAGCGGTGGCAGAGGTGACGTTGGTGGTGGCTCGGTTGGAGCGGAAGGTGGCATCCGCTATGCCGAGGTAGGTGGTCTTGTCCCTTTAGTTTAGGCTTTATTTATTGTTTGTTGTTTTTTTTTTTTTTATTTTTGTTTTTTTTTTTTTTTAATTAAGTGGGGTTGGTAATGAACATTTTTTTTTTATTTTTTTGTATGTTTTGTTTTTTCTTATATTTTAATTCACCTAGGGGTAGGTGAAATTTTTTTTTTTTGTTTTTTTGTTTTTTTTTTTTTTGTTTTTGCCTGTTGATTTATGATCACCTAGGGGTAGGTGAAATTTTTTTTTTGTTTTTTTTTTTTTACTAATGTATTTTATGTTTATTTATTTTTTAGGTGAAGCTTCTTGATGCTCGACATAGATGGCCGAGGGCTATCCAGAAAGTGCGGAAGGCACTTTCTGATGATGATTGGACTTTTTAGAGACCATTGGTCTTGATGGATGTGGGCGGTTGGGAACCGTCCGAGCTGATGAGGACTTGCTTTCTACGCTGGTTGAGCGTTGGGATCCAGATAGGGGGACCTTTCAGCTTCCTATGGGGGAGCTTACTATGACCCTCGAGGATATATACCAATTTGTGTATTCCTATCGAGGGTCCAAGTTAGTGTTGGCCTCGACAAGAAGGAGGCATTGTTCCCTATATTTGGTGAGTTATGGGATGTAGACTACAGAGGGATGACATTTCTTATTTGGATTTATTTCAGGATGAGAGACTTGGTGCAGTGCCTACTTTTCTTATGTATATATTGAGCAACATCTTGTTGCCCAATTCCATGGGGTCGAGGATCCCATGGAATTAGGTTCCTATTATGCTTGGTTTGATTGGTGACCCTCGACGGTTGGCTTGGGCTCCCGCTCTTCTTTGCCAAATCTACAACGAGTTATATGAGGTGAAGAGCAGAGGTGGAAGGGGGTTGCCTATAGTTTAGTGCTCCAGATTTGGTCATGGGAGCATATCATCATTGGACGTCCCATTGGTCTTCCTTGTGCCTATGATGCTTCTTCTCCTCACGCTTTCAGGTGGCTTCTTAGTGAGGAGGTCAGTCATCTATCAGTGGGGGCATCAGAGTATAGATATATGCTTAGCTCACTGACTAGGGACTTGATGAGCTGGCACCCATGGAGGGGCTTGGAATGGGTCACTGATGTGGTAGAGCTTCATCGTATCAGGCGAGGTCAATGGGTTGTTGGTGCTCATCTCAGGGAGATGGAGTACATTTAGTTTAGTCAGGTGCAGCTTCGGTTTGGTTTAGGGTGTTCTTGATGCCTATCACTTATAGGCATCGAGGAGATGAGTTGGGGCTTCCTGTTGCTCCTAATTTTTGGAGGGTTGATGACCCTATGGATGATCCTGAGACAATATTTGGATGATGTGGGTACTACTCTTGAGTATGATGCTTGGTTTGCTTCTCAGCCTCTTTGGACTTCGAGTTTGGTTATTGATGATGAGGGTAGTGGTGATGAGGTGGAGATGGTAGGGTGGGTTCCTTGGTCGATGAAGCACTGATGAGGTAGTTCTTCTGGGGTTGAGGCTATGACTAATGTACAATAGCCGATGGAGGGAGGTGGAGATGGGGATGGTGAGGGGGATGTCCCTCCTCGATGGACAGAGGAGGATTGGGATTTGCTATAGGCTGAGCGTGACAGCCTGGATTTAGAGGTGACTCACCTAAAGGGTGAGTTGGCATGGTACTAGGGTGAGGTGACTCATCTTCAGGCTGAGGTGGATAGTTATGGGGTGGACCTAGCAACGATGCCCTTGCTACAAAGGATGCAGATATTACTAGGCTTGGAGGTGAGGTGACTCGACTAGAGGGTGAGCTTACTCGCTTACAGGTAGGTTCAGGTGGAGGTGACACCATAGCTACTATTGTTGCTCTACAAGTAGAGATTTCTTAGAGGGTTGCTCGATAGGGTGCAGATTTGAGGAGCCTACGTAAGCAGGCTACCTATATTGAGATGTTGGAGAACATCTTGCATGAGCGATAGATTCCTTTGCCTATTCCTCCTTCATCGTCAGTGGCTACTACTAGTCGAGGGACCGAGACGAGTCACAGGACTCATCCATCGCACAGGCTAGCAACTAGTTGCTTATTATTTCTTTTTGTATTTTGTTTTTATCATTTTGCTATGAGCCTTAGTGCTCTGATGTATACAGCCTACGAGCATTTTGTACTATGAGACCTCCATATTTATATATATATACATGGCTTTTATATTGGCTATCTCTTGTGTTAATGATGTTTTATTTATGTTTCATTAGAATGTTCTATTATTGTTTATTGATGTAAATGCAATTTAATTATGCATGTGTTTGTTCTATGATGATTTATTGTTTTCATTTGATGTTTTTGCATTTATTGTGAAAAATATTTATGCAAACTAATATGGAATATGCAGTTTAATTATTTGTTTATGCAAACTATATGATGGAATGCATGGTGTTCATGTGATCTTTTTATAGCTCAGAATATCATTGACCATTACTTGTTCATTGTTGCAATTGGGGGTATCCAACTTGATGACTTTATGTGGGTGATGTATGATGTAGATATGTATGTGATTGTGGAAGAATATATGGATGTTGATATGGAAGATGTTTTGGTTTTTGATTTTTAATAGTGGAATATTTTCAAAGACTCAAACAGGCTAGTGATATCAACAAACTTACTTGACTATTGTCTAACTTTCTTTAGGACCAAGGTGTGTGCAAGTGAAGTTTATTTACTAAATCTTGAGCATGGTAATGACCCTAAGCAATCAAGAACCAGTGTATGTGAATGTGAAGTTCATTAACCCATTATGAGTAAATTGGATGTGACCTATTATGGGATTTACCAAGTAGCTAGCTTGCCCGTATGTGCGGTCAGAGGTCTCCCTTTTTGGGAGAGAGACATGTCGCCCTGCATGAGTTTACTCCACTACCAGTCAAGCGTCTATAGCCCCGATGGAGGCTCACTCCATAGTCCAATGATATGATATTTAGGCTTTGGGGATGACTACATAACTTTCTAAGGGGAATGTAGTATGATCCTTTCAACTTTAGGGATCTATGGTGTGTGCATGGAATTAATTTTGTATAGAGTTTTGGGGAATCAGATTCTCAACCGAAGTGTGATGAGAATGTGATCCTATCCTTACTACTCTACATTTTGTTTATATTTGGAGAGGAATTGTGATAGTGGTGAAAACCACTATTTTTTATTTTGGACTATGTTGCATGATAGGACAAGCGAGGAATATTATCTTTTCACTTCAAGGTGCTACCCAAGTTTGGCGTTATCCTTTTCTTACTCAAAATGTTTTTAAGATGTGAAGAAGTGTGTTTGGTGCAAGATTGTTTGGGGTCAATCGACGATATTCAAGACCTTTTTAATGTGAGAAAAGTGCTTTGGTCCTAAATAAAATTGGACATTTTATGAAAGTTGGTTTTACACTAGACATGGTTGAGTGACTGAAAATTTGATTTTATGACATAGGAACATCATATATGGGTGTAGCGTTTGGTGAATTGCGTAAATGCCTTAGTTGGGTACCCCCAATTCTTGGAACTTGTTTTTCTTTGGTCATATCATCACCACTACAAAAGATCACTGAACATGGGATGGGATGGATGCAATTATATTTATTTATTTTTTTAATGCAGCTAATTGCATATGATATGTTTATTGTAATGCAAATTTATTGAAATTCTATGTGATATGCTAATGTAATGTGCAAAATTAAAATTTTGTGATATGAATATTATCTATGTGATATGCGAATGCAATGTGTAAAATGCATGTAAAAATGTTTATATACAATGTAAAATGTATGCAATTTTTTTTTAGCCATATATATATATACATATGTTGCAAGTCAATTTATGCATAAAATGCCTTTAGGTGCATTATGTTTAAAGGCTCTGGTTCCAACTTTCCTTCTAAGTTGGCAAGTCTATACGTTCCTGGTCCCAACTTATGCTTTACAATATATGGGCCTAACCAATTAGCCATAAATTTATCTCTCAAGTGTGGCAATGCATTGGTATTTTGTTGATTTTCTTTGAGTACTAGGTCCCCTACTTGAAATTCGTGAGGATGGACTTTTGCATTGTAAGCACGTTTGATTCTGTCTTGATATACTCGCAAATGCTCTAGAGCGTTGATGCATTTTTCATCAATAAGTGTCAATTGGTCAAGACGTGCTTGTCTAGCGGTGTCATCATCCATGAATTCCTGTAATGTGATTCACAAGGAGGGTATCTCGAGCTCAAAAGGTAATATAGCTTCAACACCATAAACTAATGAAAATGGTGTTGCTCCCGTTGGCGTTCTGATGCTTGTTCTGTAAGCCCATAGTGCCAAAGGAAGTTGAGTATGCCAATCTCGATGATTTTCTTTGACCAGTTTCTTGAGAATGGATACCATTGTTTTGTTGGTTGCTTCAGCTTGCCCATTTGCTTATGGGTAATAAGGTGTTGAGAAACTGTGTTGGATATTGAATTTGTTGCATAAGGCTCTAACATCCTTATTCTTAAATGACTTCCCATTATCAAAAATGATCTTAGAGGGTATTCCAAAATGATAGATAATATGTTGAAGTATAAACTCCGCTATTCGAGGTCCAGTCGTAGTGGTCATTGGAATTGCTTCCACCCATTTTGTGAAGTATTCCGTAGTGGTTATGATGAATTTATGTTGTCCTGATGAGGCAGGTGATATTTTACCAATCAAATCGAGGCCCCATTGTGAAAATGGCCAAATAATTTGAATGGGTTGTAGAGCGTGTGATGGTACATGAGTCAAATTGGCATGATGTTGGCACTTTTGGCACTTTTTGACATATTGACAGCAGTCACTTTCCATTGTTGGCCAATAGTATCCCATTCACAATATTCTCTTTGTGATGGCCATTCCACTGAAATGACCACCACAAGTACCATCATGGGCTTCTGCTATAGCTCATTCTACCTCAATTGGATCTAGACATCGTAATAATATTCCATCATACCCATGTTTATACAACACGTCCCCCAAGAGAGTGAAACGAATTGCTTTTTGTTTGAACGTTCTTTTTGTAGTTCGTGTCATTTCTATTGGGAGTGTTCCAGACTTGAGAAAGTCTCTTATTTCATCAAGGTAAGAATTGTAAGGTTCAACATGTATCAAACAAACATTCTTCTCACCTGTAGATTCTGCTCTTTGAATTGATGGTTTTGACACTGTTGTTATGATTAGCGGTTGTACTTCTCCATGCTCATTCTTAGGGATGAGAGATCCCAAAGAAGCCATTGCATCCACAAATCTATTTGTCGAACGAGGTAGGTTACTAATTTCATACCAATCAAACTTTTCTAGCAACTTTGTTGCTACTTCATGATATTGCTTTAAAACTGGTTCTTTACATTGATATTCTCCTTTTACTTGGTAAACAACTAGTTGAGAATCACCAAAAATGCTTAGTCTTTTTATGCCCATTGCTATAGCTGATTGAAGACCCAATATTAAGGCTTCATACTCTGCATTATTGTTAGTGCATGTGAAGTCAAGTTTGAATGATAAAGGAATTGGTATTCCTTTAGGTGTATAAAACATGACTCCCGCACCTTGTCCTTTTTTGCACTTAGATCCATCAAAGAACATTGTCATGTCTGCTTCATCCTCAGGAGGGACTAACTCTTCTTGTTCTGTGACAGAGAATACTGAATCATCTGGGAGCTCAATGATTAGTGGTTTATCATTATGTAAAGGAGCTTCAACTAGTTGATCAGCTATCACTTGACCTTTTATGGATTTTTGACTTATGAATTCAAGATCGAATTCTGTTAAAAGCATTATCCATTTAGCTGTACGGGTGTTATTGTAAGTGCGAGTCATCATGTATCGTAGAGGATTTTCTCTAGCAATGACATAAGTAGTGTTGCTTAGCATATAATGTCTAAGTTTCTTAGTGGCAAAAACCACTGCTAAACACAACTTTTCGACATAAGCATATCTTGTTTCGTAACTTACCAATGTTCGACTAATATAGTAAATTGCTTGCTCCTTATGATTTTCATTCTTTTGTGCAAGCATTGTCCCTAGTGCAAAATCTATTGCAAAAATGTATAGGTAAAAAGGGACTCCTGTTCGAGGTGGTGTAAGAACTGGTGGTGAAGCCAGATACTTCTTTATGTCATCAAATACCTCTTGACATTCAGTTATCCAAGAGAATGTCACCCCCTTTTGTAGCAAGTGGTTGAAAGGCCTGCATTTATCTGAGAGTTGTGCAATGAATCATCGGATAGATTGGATCTTTCCTTGTAAGCTACGCAACTCTTTCAAGTTCTTGGGAGGTGGCATCTCTAGTATAGCTTTTACCTTACCTGGGTCTACTTCAATGCCTCGCTTGGAGACAATGAATCCTAGAAGCTTTCCTGATGTGATACCAAATACACACTTCTTAGGATTTAACCTTACTTTATGTTCTAGCAATCGATCGAACGCTTTTTCCAGGACTTCAATGTGCTCAAGACGTGTTTTTGATTTAGCAATCAAGTCATCTACATAATCCTCGATGATCTTATGCATATAGTCATGAAATATGTACGTCATAGCACGTTGATATGTAGCTCCTGCATTCTTAAGTCCAAAAGGCATCACTCTATAACAGAATGTGCCCCAGGGTGTTGTAAATGTTGTCTTATGTTGATCTTCGAGATTAATTCAAATTTGGTTGTATCCCGAGAAACCGTCCATTAAGGAAAGCATTTCATGGCCAGCACAGGAGTCTACTAGTTGATCGATATTGGGCAAAGGAAAATCATCCTTGGGACATGCTTTGTTTAAATCTCAAAAATCAGTGCATACACGTATCCCTCCGTTCGGTTTGCGAACGGGTACCATATTTGAGAGCCATTCTGGGTAATCAATTGGTACTATGAAGTATACATCCAATAACTTTTGTAGCTCTTCTTTCACAATTAATGCAACTGTTGGATGGACTTTCCTAAGCTTTTGCTTGAAAGGTTTAGCATCTGATGCTAAAGTAAGGTTGTGGACTACCAAGTCTGGGTCTAAACCAGGCATGTCTCTATATGACCATGCGAACACTTCTTTCTTTCTCATCAGCACATTGATTATGCATTCTTTTTCTTCTATGGATAAATATTTTGTGATTTTGACAATTTGGGGATTGTCCGCATCTTGACTAAGGTTCACATCTATAGATTCTTCAATTAGCATGTGAGAACCTTCCTCTAGTTGATGTGGAGTTGGGATGAGGTGGATATCATCCGCCACATTTTCAAATGTCTCAGGGGCTTCCCCTTCTATTTTAGTTTGAAAAACTGAGTGATTTGATGATGAAGGTTGTTGTGAAATATATGCATTTGAAGCATGCAACAACTCTTCGGATAGGATAAATTCGGCAATGGATGGTGGGGATGAGATCCTATCCATGGCAATGAGGCTAGTGTCGATATGGATCGGCTTTGCCTCATCATATGGATTGCGGAGTGGGGTGAGAAAATCAATAGAAATCATGTTGACTTGATGGAAATGGGGTGGCTACGATTCGAGAGGTGATGACTCATCCTCTCTAGGTTGCAACTGACCTAATGTGTGTGATTGGTGGTGCTGCATGCGATACCAATGTGATGGAGGAGGTTCTAGTTCAGGACTCTCATGCTCTTTGCTTAGCCGAAAGAGAGTGTGGTCTATTGGGAACTTCTTTTGGTACCAGTCATCTCTTCGAATAGATTCTACATACACTACCTCTTCTTGAGGATCTTCTTCTAGATTTTCCTCCACTCTTTGGAATCCTTCAACATCTTCTTGCATTTCATACATATGATTAAGATATATCATTTTAGTCTCATCTTCATAATCATCATCACTTATCCAGAAGCCATTAGCATTAGTATGAGGTCCCAAAATGAGTGGCATGTAATCTGGCCTAAGGTAGGCCATCTCTATTGGATCTTCGTATTCTGGTCCTTGTTGTAAGGCTTGCTCTAGGAAAGCTCCAATTTCATGAGGGTAAAAATTATAAATTAGGTATTCACCATCTATATCATCATCCTCATCATTAGGTTCATCCTCTTGGTCACTTCCTTCTTCTTCTTCCTCACACTCAATGTCAAGTTCTTGGAAGGCATGATTAAGAGAAGAGCTTGCGATGGAAGGTCTATAGCCTAGACCGGAGCGGTCACTTGGCTCTCTATATTCTGGCTCAATAATGTGGTGAGGACCTTGTTCATGTCGTCCAAGTCCATATCCTTGCCAATTAACCCTTTGAAAGTATCTCATTGGGAATGTTGGGTTAGATAAATAATCAATGTCTTCATTAAACTCTTGTAAAGGGTCCTCATCCGGAGGAGATGGATCAGATGAAGAATCTACCCCCCATATATGAAATTTATTGCATTTGATTGAGAACCCATCCTGTATATCTCACCTATGGCTAAAGGTGGGTCACGAGGGTGACCATAATCTCTGGCTGACTCAATAGGTGGTGTAACTGTGACACTTTCAATAATATACTCACCAATACCTGGACTAGCGAGATGTACTACAACTCGAGAAGGTTGGGAGGTTGATGGCTCGATGGATGAAGAGGGTTCTTCTGAGCTAGCTTGTGGCTCTAATGGTGGTGGTGGATTTTCTCTAATAGGTGGCCCTATTTGTGAGACTACGGGTTGTGATGTTTGTGGTTTGCTAATGGATGGAGTGGGTTGTGTTGTGAATATGAATGGTTTTTGTGGATTTGGTAGTGTGGTAGATGGAGTTGGTGGTTGGTTGGTAGGATGATCAAGTGTGATTGGAAAATGATATGTAGTGTTTGAAGGTTGAATTGAGCTGACACTTTTTAATGCAAAAGTTGGGTCAACTATGGGCAATTCTTCTTGGATGGGGGCTTTTGATGAGGTGTTGCTAGGTGGAATGGTCCTGATGGTGAGTGGTTGGATAGATAGGTGTGTTGATGGAAGCAAGGGCTCATACGGGTTTGAAATTAAGTTGCAGTACTTGAAAGGTTCTGTGTCAGTTGGAATACAATGTACTTTACCTTCATGTACATACTTTAAGCATTGATGCAATGTTGAAGGTACACACTTCATTTCCCTAATCCAAGGGCATCCAAGAAGTATATTATATTGCATTTCTCCTTCCAAGATGTGGAAGAGAACATGTATTGTTTTCACCCCCATGGTGACAGGAAGAACAACATTTCCTATAGTTGAGCATAAAGCGTCATTAAAAGCCCTAAGGGTGAAGGTGGATGTTGTGATGTGTGATGATGGGATGTTGAGTTTCTTCATTGCAGGTGTGGTGATGAGGTTGATGGAGGAACCGGTATCAATGAGAACTCTCTTGAATGGCTTCCTATCAATGTGAGCTACTATGTGCAATGGTGGATCGGGTGAATCTACCAAAATTTGTTTTTCCTCGAAGTCATAAAATGCTATCGAGGGTTCCATGCATTTTTGCACACTCCCCACAAAGGAATTGAATGCATTGGGGTCTTCTAACTGTACTTGGATAGACTTTAAGATTTCCATCAATGCTTCCCTATGGGGTGATGATTGTTGTATTAGCTCATAAATTGATAATTTTGCTGAAGCCATTTTTAAACTTTGTGTTAACCGACTATTTAAGGTGACAATTGGGTGATTATGAAAAGGTGGTGGTGGAATGTTTGGTCCAAGTTGTATGGGCACATTTGTGGGTTGTGTTGTTGGAGCTTGAGTTGTGCGGTTAGCTTGTCTCTATCCATGGGTAACTATACTGATAGCCCCTACAAAACCTTGTGGTAGTTGAGACACATAATTAACCTGATTGGGAGGAACTGTAGAAGTTGATGCTCCCATCGGTTGTTGATTTGCCTCATGATGTGGCAAAGGTGTCTGATAAATGCCGAGGTTTTGATTATTTTGGGCTAATGGGTTGTCAACTTTGATTGTACCCGCTTCCAATAAATCTTGCACAATACCTTTGAAACCATGACAACCTTCGATGTCATGTCCTCTTTGTCTATGATAGATACAAAATAGGTGCTCTTTATAACCTTTTGTCTTTGGTTTGTTAGGATCCTCAGGTTTCATCTCCGGTAATGTAAAGAGTTTTATCGCATACAAATTTTGGAAAACTAATGAATATGGCTCTTGTACTGGTGTGTAATTTCTTTTTGGCTTAAAATGATGTTGTTGCCTTTCTACAGGTTGTGTCTGATTTTGTGCTTGTTGTGGGGGTGGAACCGCTTGATAATTCAATTGTTGTGGTTGTTGTTGTTGTTGGGGTTGTTGGATTTGTGCTTGGGTTGGTTGATTTAACTGTGGTTGGCCCAAGACTATCTAGTTAACCTGCATGGTCTTGGATGGACCATGGTTATTCCCCTTTTGATTCTTATTGTTCCACTCTTTCTTCTTAGGCTTTATCTCACCTTCATAAATTTTTATCTCTTCTATGACCTTTGCTTGGGCAAGTGCCTCATCGAATGTTCTATACTATTGTAGTTGTAGTAATGAAGAGATGGGTCTAGCACAACTCTTTGTAAACATTCATGTTATCTCTGACATAGGGAGGGAAAATGGTAGCTTGATCATGATTCCCCTCCATCGATTGCCAAAGTCATGGACTGATTCATCATCATATTGTTTCAAATAAATTAAATCAGTCAATGTGGTTTGCTTTCTGACATTTAGGGTGAATCTTTCCAAGAACTGGTCCGCTAGTTGTTCAAAAGTAAATACACTTTGATGTGGCAGGTGGTTGTACCAGTCTTGGGCTTCTCCCCCTAATGTTTGAGGAAATGTGTGTAACATGAGTGCATCATTGCTCTTGATTCTGAAGCATGCATTTACAAATCTAGTTACATGTTCACGGGGGTCCTCTTCCCCCTTAAATTCAATCTTGGGTATCTAAAAATCCGTTGGATATGGCGGCTCAGGCACCGAAGCATGAATAGGATGATTGAGTAGTTGCCTTAAAGTTGGCTTTTGGTATTGCAAACCTGGAGTTTGCATGGCAAGACTATCAATATGACTCTGTAAGAACTGGTATCTAGGGTCATCCATAGGACTGACACTCGAGTGTACTTGATGCTACTGGTAATGGGGTGGATTGTATGTAAGCTATGGGTGATAAGGTGTGGTTGGCTGAAATGTGTTATGGTAAGGATGTTGATGGAGGTTATGATACGGATGGGGTGATGGAGGTATGATGGTATGCTGACCTACTGTATTAGCATATGGATGTGGAGGTTGATTATGAACCATAGTGGTAGATGGAGGGTGCATTACCCAAGATGGATCTTGGATAAAGGTATTAGTTTGGTGAGATGTAGGTGGAAAGTTGTGCTCAATCCCTTGCAAATGTTGGTTGGGGTCAGGATTTATGCTATGGTTAGCATTATCTAAAATCATTTGTTGTAGTTGTAAGAAAGCCTATTGCATAGCAATTGCATTTGAAGTAGGGACCGCCACATGTGATGTGGTAGGTTGGGTTGGTTGTGAGGCAACCATGGTAGTGGAAGTGAGTGGGGGGTAAGTAGCAAAGGGTATTGCCACTGAATGTGGTATGGTATGAGATGTAGAACCTATGAGGGTAGTGGGTGGAGTGGATGTTGGGGCTTGTGAAACAACAAGGATTGTTTCATACAAGGGATTGGTGGACATGGTTATTTGTTGAGGTAATGTGAGGGGTGGTTGGTTGGATGGTAATGGTTGGTTAGCTAGTGCTACAACAACCAACTCAAATAGGGGATTTGTGAAGACTTGTTTTGACTATTGTGGGTAAATGAAGGTAGATTCTTGTTGTGATGGTGGTATGACATGAGAAGGGATGGAGAGTGGTGGTAATGATGGGAAGACCATTCCAGTTGCATTCAAGTACATTCTAATAGTATCCATGTCCAACATGGTGACATGACTATCCATTACTATAGGAGGTTCACTCCTAGGTGTCTCAGGTATGGCTGTGTGAGTTGCCCTATTCATGATGTCTATGTCCATATTAGGGGCACTACTAGAGGGCCCTACATTAAGGCTTTGGGACATAGAAAGGGGCATGCTTACTTGTCCTACCACCGAAGTGTTAGGGATGTTGCCAGACTGAGATGCCATGGGGGAAGACCACTGACTTTGACTTGGCACTAATTTCTTAGCCTGACTACGAGTCACTACCATACGCTACTATGTAATAAACTGCCAAGTGCACCTATGTGTCTTATGTAAATAAAATGATAATACAATGCAATACAACATGCAAAGCAAACAAACACACAAAGTTTTTGATCTTAGATTTTTGCCAGTTTTATTTTTTTTTTGAAATTGTTTAAAAATGAAAAGACGTGTGCTCAATGTTTTGCCCTAAATGAATCTAGGATTTCACCTGTATACTCGTAGCTCGACAACCTGGCTATGAACTCTAGGTCGCGTAAACCCCCCAAAGTGTGGTAGTGAAAGTCCACACCCGAGTAGGGAGCACAGGTCCTACCAGTCCTCACCTAGTCTCACTTGGTCAACGTCATACTCTTCGAAGAGAAATATATGCAAATTTTCCAAGCTACGACGGTTCTTGGAGCCGACCTTGGCCAAAAATTAGGGTATAATGTTGGTGGTTCGATGATGAAATCCAAACCCGATGGTGATGAAATCCAGTCATTTTCCAATGTTTATGTGAGTGTGTGATGGTTTGTTTAATTATTGTGGTATGCAAAACTATTATGCAATTTTGTTTCAATGCCTAAATGCAGAAAAATAGAAAATAAAAAATGGCAGACAATAGATCAGGGGCAAAAGTGCCAACTTTAGATCTAATCCAATCAAATTTTATTTAACAGGGCTAACCATGGATGGGCGGTTAGTTCTAAATCACAGATACATGGTTTGCCAACCGTGCATCTACATTTGGGATATCCCAACCGTGGATGCATGGGTCCTTTCTACCAACAGAAATAGAATGGCTTTTAGACCCAAACCGAAAATTAGGTTATTTCTAACCCGACAAATGCAAATATGACTTGTTTTCTATTTATGCAAGTGTAGATTTTTTTTTTATGAATCCTAAGACCTATATGCAAACAAATGGCAAACA
This sequence comes from Wollemia nobilis, assembly GCA_028583015.1. Taxonomy (NCBI): domain Eukaryota; kingdom Viridiplantae; phylum Streptophyta; class Pinopsida; order Araucariales; family Araucariaceae; genus Wollemia; species Wollemia nobilis. The sequence goes on from JAQPPZ010002930.1 coordinate 12,803,902, forward strand.
AGACTGACCTTCTAATTTACCCTAAATGCAATGCTAATAACAAAATTCAAACAAAAAGAAAAAAGAAAAAATCAGAAGGTACAGACCTATGATCCTATCGTTGCTCCTTCCAATTATCAACCGATCCACATTTCCACAGACAACAACCGTGCATTCATTTTTCTAGAATCACAATTATCAACCTGCTTCTGTTTCCTCAGAATAGAAACCATTGCACATTCTTTCAGATAAAACCATGATTCTACATTTTCATAGTAAACAGGCCGAACGTAGGTTCTTCAGATTTATCGACCCAGGGTCGAATCTACGCGCGCCTCGAACTCTCAAAACTTGTAGATACAAACAGAGATCAAAAAATAAAATTAAAAAGCAAGGCAAAACAAAATGGAACCTTTAGGGGGTCCCACCATGATCACCATTTATGTAACCAAAATAACTGAGCAATAAAATAAATGTAACACAGAGAAACGAGAATTGCCAAAATTGTTTTCTTTATTTGATTTTGATACAATTGTTACAAATGGATTTTGGATTACCCCAAATGTGTTTGGGACAATGTTACAATGCTCTCTCTGTATTGATACAAATGAATAATGATTTGATAGAATGGGGGTTTCCCAAATCTTCACAGGGGCTCGTGCTCTTCGTTCTTCCAACTACAGTCCAAGGTGAGTGGGCTTTGGTATCCAGCAAGGGACCACTCCAGCTTCAATAGCTTATCCAAGGTACCTGTCACCTACACACATTCAAACCAACAAAGGGATTAGTAGCACCTATATATTTGAGCAATAAAATCAATGCTATACATAAAACCCTAAGCAGATAATTATATGAAACAAATGATAGAAATAATTAACAAATAAAGCCTTGCTAACACAAAAATTACTGATCTCGCCATGCATGTGGTTTCATGCTTGGGACTATGGAACCGTGGAAGCGCGGTTGTGGACTAGAAACCATGGACCTACGGTTGTGAAACCGTGGACATGCGTTTTTGACTGTGGAACCATGGATGGGAGGTTTTGGTTGAAGAATAGATTGCCTCGGGATTCGAACCAATAGTACAAAATGATGCTTGTAATTTCTCGCTGGGTCTAGATCAATTTTGGTAGCCTATCGGTATGCAAATTCAGCTCCCTTTTCTTGGTGGAATAATGGTGCCTTTATAGGCCTCTTGGGGTTTTGGAGGGAAATGGGAGGTGGCAAGCCCAACTTGCCAAGTGGTAAATCTGGACTGCCAGGTGGAAGGGGCAGTTATAGTGAGTCACCTAGTGTGCCTCACTTAACTGGGGTGATGTGGCTTCAAGTGGAGTGGGATATGGGATGCTGTTTTATGTGAAGGGACAAGGGGACAAAAATAAATGAGTTGTGGCATGGGTGTTGGGAATCTGTCCCATGTGCAAGGACAAGGGGGACAGGAGTGGGTAAGATGTGGCAAGGGTGTTGGATGAAGTGTCCAGGACACATGTCCAATGGGTAGGCAGGGTATCCTAGGGTGATTTTCTAGATTTAATAAATTTGGAAAATAGGATAATGTGCAGGATTTTATATCCCTAAGTTAGAACTTAGGCATATATTTTTATTATGCAGGATTTGATGGTGGGGTGGCAAATGTGGTTTTGAAGGTGTTGGATTTTGGTGTCTACATCATTTATGGCATTGATCTGAATTTTTCAAGCCTCCATCTGATTTACGATGTTTGTGCCTCTCATTGTTTAGCCATATCTATCATTTTTGGTTCATTGCTACAGTTTTTAGGGATAATTTTACAATGTTTTAGCGGTGATCATCCATTTTTGGCACCACTTTGCTATCTCACACACCCATGTGAATTATTGGTGTGTGTTTTCGATGGTTTACCTCCTTTGATTAGGTGATTCTGGCTTCTCTATGGTGATATGTAAACTCCTCAGCCTCACATCTCTCTCTTGGGAGCTCCGATGCATGCTTTGTGACCTTCCTCGATAATTTTTAGCCTCAAATAATTACCAAATAAATTTATATCTAATAGGTTGGGTCCTTATATCATCTTTGAGAATATTAGAGCTAGGACATATCACTTGACATCGTTGGAAGGGGTTTAAGATCCTGAACCTCTCAACATCCTTCATCTTAAAGCATTTTATACCTAAAACCACCAAAAGGTACCAAAGGCATCAGGAAGCCCTTTGGTCATCCAATAAAAGGCTCCAAAGGCATCTGTAAGTCCCTTAGTCAAATCAAAAATTATAAAAAAAACTGGAAAATATCAAAATTAAAAAAATATTGCATTACATTTCATTTGCATCATTGTATTTCATTTGCAATATTTGCATTCCATTTACCACATGCATTTCATTTTTGCACATGCACATCATTATGCAGTGCATTAGGCATTTCCATCCTTCGCACTTGCATTAGGATAGTTTGTGTCTGCAGTCTTACAAATGACACCATGTTTGTGTTTCAATCATACTTTTATGTAGTATCATAATTATATGTCACCCTTGTGAGTAATTGTATTTTTCAACACAACCCTTCTTGTTGCTATGAAGAATATACTAAGATTTTTCGGTCACTCAACCATACCTAGTGGTCTTCTCAAGAGTTGGTAGAAATCTTGCTTTGCTTTTGTAGATGAGGTCTATTTTTGATAGCCCTTAGCATATCAAAAGCCTATCACTAATATCTAAACTAAACAATCCTAATTAGGATGAGGGATATATGAATGCTACGAAGCAAGACCAGGTATCCTGAGGTAAAAATTTTATCTTTCTTATCCCCTTGTGTCGACGATGCAGTAAATGTTGGTAATTGGAAAATGGACAAGTTTAACCCCTATCCAAATAAATCCCTTACTTACAAATGAAGGAGAAAAATCCTAGAATGAAATCCCTGAGTGAAATTCCAGAGTTAAAACCTTATAAATCAAGTCAAATCAAGATCAAATTCAAAGTGAAATCAAATCAGTATCAAATCCCTTGCTCAAAAAAAGAAAAAAGAAAAGTACAAAATAAACAGTGGTTTTTATCACTAAAAGAGAAGTAAAAAATAAACAGTGATTCTTATCACTTTACATGAGCAAGTATCCCAATAAATTGAAGAAAATAAGGGGGTGAGCTTGAATCCTTGGAATTTTTAGCACTACCGTACCTTACGCATGATGATGTCTGTTACATTAGAATCTCACTTTTGTGTAAACCGATGTTTGAATGTGGAAGAGCTAGCTTCAGGTGTCCTGTATCACCTAGTGGTCTACATCCAACTGAAATTTGAACCTAGGATTGGATAGACATTTGAGGATCCCCAATATTAGCAATGGGCTAAAAGAATCCCGCTTGACATTGGGGTATGTTTATGCCTTATCTAATATACTCATTTGCACACACATTGGTAATGAATAGTTAGGGTCTATCCTAGCGAAAACCTTATGTTTCAAAAGTCTAGTATGGTTATTATACAACTTTTGATTAGACAACTAGGGTGTTTGAGTCTTATGGTAAACCTCAAAAATTTCCCAAATAGCAACAACCAATTTTCAATGCAATTATCAAATATAATTTTCTTTTATGAGAGTTTGTTTATTAGAACTATTTGTAATATAGGTTAGATATTGGATGGATGTAAAAAATTATATTTAAATGACCACTAACTATGTTATCCATATTATTTTAATTTATAAATACTTATGAATAGAAACAATACATCATTGCATCTCACATAGGGGTGTACAATTTATCAAATTTATACAAAGATATAGCAATCACATTTCATGGTTGTTATACATTATGTGGTGTCATACATTATATTATCAAAACCATATTGCATTCATACATTATGTTTTAAGTGATTAAAACATACATGTTCATTTACATAGCACTCATCATAAAAAAATTATGCAATACATACATGGCATAAATTATGTCATAACATCATAAATTAAATGCATACAAGTACAGTAAATTACACTGGCATTTAATAGTAAATATTGCATACATATACATTCATCATAATTAGTCCATCTACACATGTATATCATCACATCTAATCATACATTCTATAGCTATCTAGTGCATGCCATCCATACATCACATCATATAGCATAAAATTAGCATAACATATAACCATTGCATACATGTGCATCTCATAAAACACATAAAATCCACACATATAATAAGTATCAAAAGTCGTGTGTGTGTGTGTGTACCAAAAATAGATAATAACAGTACATAGGCATATGTCAAAAATACCCAGAGGCTACATCTATGTAGGTCCTCAACCTTACACTCAAAAATGGTACAATCTCATTTGTCATATCAGTACTAAGAAGCACCTGCACCCCAAATCTGAGAAGCTCCACCGTTGCCTCCATCCTCCCTGTGAGTTTACCTAGATCTAGCACTAGAGGTTCTCTCTAACCCATGTGATCTGCGACTGGAGTGAGCTAAGGACTATCTTGTCTCTCAAGTGCGAGTCCTATGAGATCCTGGAGCATCGGACCTCTAAGGAACCTGACCACCGAGTAGCCCTATATCTCCCCTCAAAATAGAGATATAGGAGGCATATGCTATACTACTACTGATGTGTTGCTACACTATAGCCCATAGTCATATGATATCTACCACCTGGTCCAGCTCTACTGATCTCTATGCTACCAGAGCTTTTGGAGTAGTTGGAGGTGCTAGAGCAACCTATTAAGAGAAGGGGTACTCCATCCCAACCCTGAGCACATCATACTACACCCTTAGAGAATACAGTTGGGATTGTAGGAGGATGTGTTGGACTGTAACCCACTATATCATGGTCCCTGCTAAGTCAATATTGTCCTGTAGAGTGGTATTCTCTTCGTATCCATGCCACTGAGATTGCTTTATTATGATTCAATACTGTAGATACCCAACCTTTTCCTGTAAGGTGGTAATGGTGGTGTCCTGATGTAGAAGTTATATCTACAATGAGCCTACCTGAGTCTATAGGCTGGAAACCTAGACCCTAAGCTGTCCAACCTGGATGTCAGGTGGGACCTCACCCTCCTCAAGAGCATCACCCTCATCCTCAATCAGAGGTGCATCATCTATATCTCCTCCCTCACCCCATCCACCCTCAGTTCTTTTATGGACTTGGTGATCGTGAGGGTCAACCTCTGCTCCCTCTACACCCTCAACTGCATCATCTGCTATCCTACCTAAGGGGCCCTAAAAACCTTGCCATACCTTGAGTGTCCACTAGGTGTCATAGTTAGGAGTACATGCATTGGTTGACCCTAAATACTAAAATTCATCATCCTATTTGCCTAGTGGAGTCACCCTGGGTTAGGTCAAGTCCATTTCTAGAGCGAGGTGACGGTAGATGGTAGGCAACTCTGGAATGTTCTACCTAGTCTCAAATTGTCTGGTAACATGAGAGAAATAAATGAAATCCTATACCTTGGACTTGCGTTCAAGGAGCCATCTATCTTTGTGTCCCTAATGCAGCCAGTCATTAGCCTCTATCCATGGAGGGTAGTCTAGGTATGGGTGCCAATCCACCTGGTCCACCTACAATTGTGAAAACTATCCAATGTAGTAGGCCAGATCTCCTACGCAAGAAATAATCCTAAAGCCCTCCTAATCGTGATGCCAACATGTCACGTAACACTAACACACCTCCTCAATGGCACCAATATCAAGTGGTAGGCTAGTGGGATGCTCAATCCTAATATGCTACCACCCCCAGATCTGAAGTAGTAGGTTGCATCCAATGCCTACTTTTGTCCTCTATGTAATATGGTACAACTCATTATAGAGTTGTGCTAGTAGGGCACTTCCCTAATAAAGGATCAGGGGCTTATCAGTGCTTCTAGGTAGGACCTCCATAGTCATATCCAGGAGGTTCCAAGGGAACCTCACTCTAAAATAGTTGGGTAGGACAATCTACATGATTAGGTGCATAAAAATGGTTGCTCACTAAGAGAAGACCTACTGAGTGTACCAGTGCTCAATGTGGACCCCTCCATGGTTTGAGTGTCATTATGCTGCCTCACTATGACTACCAAATATGTGATCAAGCACTACCTACTTCACCTCTATCGGTGAATATGTGATAGCCTCGCCATCCATAGGGATTCAAAAGATGTGGTAGACATCCTCCAGCGTGATAGTCATCTCACCTATCAATAGGTGAAAGGTATTGGTTCATGCATCCCAATGTCTGGCCAATGCAATCATATAGGCCTGATCATACTAGATGGTGGGGAGGCATAAAATGTAGCCAAAGCCTATAGCCTCGAACCAATCCATCTCTACAGGTATTAGTACATCGCGTAGGTTACGAAGGATCTCAGATTCACTTGCCCTTGCAATCAAAGTCTAGTGGAAAGCAGAATAATAAGGGTAAAAATAAAAATAAAAAAATCAAAAGCAAATTTAAAAATGATAAAAAAAATCATAAATTCTCAAAACACCAAAAAAATGAAAAATAGAACCTCTAAAATAAAATAAAAAACAATTAAATCTACTAAAAACATTAAAAATTTTGAAAAATTAATTTTTTTTCCTAAATTTGTCGAATCACGACTCAGACCCGTGGTCGGGAGGGTAGTCAATTGGATGACCACTGGAATTTGAATCCAGCTGCAACTGATAGTCGTGGCCCCCAATTTGACAATTGGGATCCACACTTTCCAATCGCAGCTAGTAGAAATAATCTTTTTAGGGTCATTTCCCATCCTGAGACTCCCAAAAAATTAAACCCTAACTCCCTAAGATAACCTAAGCTAAACTTAACTAGGGTGAGGTTCGTTACCAATAGTTTAGTGATGTTAATTAGCCCATTATTTAGTGATGTTAATTTTTAAAATAGTAAAAGAAATTAATTAGCAAGTTGCATGCGTCTACCTTAGTAGCATCAACTCCTCCAGGTTTGTCTGCCATCGGTGTAGATGATAGTGAGGTCGAGTTGCGATATCATTCTATATAAAATTAGTCTTCTCACCTCTTAGAGTTCTCATATTCTCAATTACAACAGTAAATAATGAGATTAAAAAATTGTGCAAATTTCTTAAATATTTTCTATTTTTGCCTTGATTGTGCATGGCAATCGCGATCCCCAAATTAGAGTTTTCCACCCATGGGTTTGACCCGTAACTAATAAATTTGATATTTCTAGCTACTTCTAACAAGCGCAACTAGCAATATGCAATAAATTCTCTCAAATCCCACCGTATGGAGTTTCAAAATGCTAAATTAAAAATACCCATCTGGATAGAATTGTCAAAAAATATTAAAAATAATAAAAATAATTAGATAAATCAAAATCCAAATGCGCCTCGTATCTAGTTATTTACCCTCTACACTTGGTGGTTGCAGTGACTTGCACTCCATGCAATATGACAAGATGAGTAAATTACCATAAGGAAATTTGAGGTAAATTAGTCATCGTTGAATAGTTATGCTTCATTTCAATCACTAAGAAGGCCGAGACGGCCGGACTACTCCACAAGAACAATATATTCATGTCAGCTCTTATATGAAATTTTTAGCAAATCATCGAACCATATGATTCAACACATGCCTAATTGGAATTGCTATCATATTGATTCCCTAAGAAGGCCTTTATAGTTGGACCACTCCATGGGATAGAGATGTACAATTACTATTAACAGTTACAATCATAATTGATTAGGCCTTGCCAAGTACTCAAATGCTAAACTTTAATTTGTTCAAAGTATTTCATAGTGGTCAAGTGACTCGTCACTTTGTTAATTGTCATTACCCTCATCGACTCGTCACTTGAGGGGGTAGTCATTATATCAATTATCATAATCAAAGTCAACAGAAGATCCCTTGATCATAGATCCCTTGATATTATCAAAATTGTGTTCATCTTATGAATCATTGCCAACGACTATCATAAGCTTACCCTATGTTGGGGAAAAAAGCAAATATGATAGTTAAGTTAGTAGCTCTCCTCCTTTCAAATCTATATGGCATGGAAGCCTATAGTATCCCTGAGCTACCCGATCACCGTTGGAGCTTGCCAAAGCTTTTTCAAATTAAGCCTTCCATATAGTTGGAAGTAATGATTCTAGGATGCACGTTCTTTGGCTGTATCTTGGGCATCTAATGTTGATCAAAATAATTATCATCATCCAACCTACGACATCATTTTAGGAGGTATATTTTTGCTCAACATTGTTTGATCTCACAACGTATCTCAAAAGGGGTATCTTAGACACCTAAAACATGTCATGTTGAGGTGACTACTCATATAGGACACGCTAGAAGACCATATGGAAGACCTTGGAAAAATACTAAGGTATAGCAGTGGTTCTAATCACTCATGTAGGCATTTTGGCCTAATTGATTTTAGCTGCAGCTGAGACCCGCTATTAATAGAGCTAATCGTGCCTCAGATCTGTGGCTAGTAGTCAAAATAAATTGGATTTTGGCCGATCCAAATTTGGTTATAATAGCCAATTGGTTGCATATATGAGTAGTTTTGGGGTAGAAAGATACAAAATCTTCCCTCCAACTACTCCAGATATCCATTCTTGATATTGGCTTCCTCAAGAAGCTATGACATAACCTTACTAGAGGTTATAAGAACCCCATCCAAAATGGGAAATAGAGAGAGATGCATAGGAGAATTTGAATGGTGAAGCCCTATCAAATTCAGTACCCACCTACTTGCATTGAGAATAATCCTTTAGCTAGCATTGAGATATTGAAATGATAATTAAAATCATGGAGGTCTTATGAGGCTATAAGAATCAAGAAATGATATTACAAGAAATCCACCACCAATTAGAGTAATTCAACCATAAAATATGTTAGAGGACACAGAGATGACCCTTGAACCATCAATTCATCAAGGAAATTGGATAATTAGGTCATATTTGGAGGTCAGATACATTTTTGGCTTAGTCGTGGCTGTCATCCACGGTTAATAGTGCTCACCACATGACAAACCTATTGTCAGGTTCAATCCCTATTTTTCCTTGATTTTAGCAGTAGACTTTGTTTTGTTTGTGATAGAATAGATATATCATGAGTATATTTGCTTTATTAGAGATTTTTATCCGGTAGAATTAAGAGTTTAGGTATCTTTTTCTCATTTGGCATTTATAGTAAGTAGGACAAGAATGCTTAAATTTCATGCGTTCATGCTTTTGATTTCATAATTAGGGAATTAGATAAATAGTTTTGTCATTCCTTTACATCTTTCAGGACAATATTTCATGCTTAACATAGGTTTACCATGTTTCTTGCACTTTATTGATTTCAATCTTTCATGGCATCATTTTGTATATCTTCCTTTTAAAGACTTATCAAGAGGCCTCCTTTATTACTACTATGCTTGTTGTTTATTGTATGCAGGACTAATAGGGTGTTGATATGCAAGGCAATAAATGCCTCTAATTGTTGAGAAGAAGGTCATCGATACCTTGGAGTAGTCATGTTCATTTAGGAGTCTACGAATTACACCTACCCTTGCGTGGGGATTGTTCTATGATTGTAATAATTGTATCACATTGGGTATCCCTAAGAGGGGTGGATTTGTAACCAAGCTTCATTGGAAATTTAATAAAAAGGAAGCCCTAATTTGTGGTTATTTGCAAATTTGTCTATATTTTATGCTTTATGTGATGTTTCAATTATTATTAGCTTAGGTGTATGCTTCATGGGTTGCTATAATACTATTATTATGTGTTTGAGGCTCTAGGTTTGAACCTAAGCCATAAGAGTTTTATTGGGCATGAAAGGATAAACATGATAGGTTTTTGGTGTGAGCATACATATTTAACATCTTTGGCTTAATTTTTGTTGATAGTATAGTTTGGTAATCAACATTATAAGACATCACAACGGTAAACCATTTGTGTGATATGGTGGAGATTCTAAGTTCAAATCTCATTGAAGTCTACGTTTCATCTTGATTAATATCTACTTACAACATGTGGTGCCATTTTTTAATTTGAAAGTAGCATATTGGTTGTTGACAAATAGGCACAACACAATGATAACATTATTTTCTTAAAACATGACAATCATAACTTTATGGATGGATGAGTATACTCCCTTAGTTCATGGAGTAGCTCTTGTAGTAGATGGGTTTTAATATAGAGGGATGCAATATTCATTGTTAAAGCAAAATTATTAGAGATATGCATGATCTTGTCAATATCATCAAGGATGATGAAGGCATGAACTTTAGTATAATTTTTAATGGTGGAGGCATGAAGAACTCTAAATCCTTACAAACATAATAGGTTAATGGATAGGTAAATTTAAAAATAGTGGCTTGTGTGGCCCTTATTATGAAATAATTGGTAGATTATTTATGATGAGTGTCATTAATGCTCTCACTCTCATTTATTTTATCAATATAGGTTAGCATCCTAAGGTTGTATGTGATAGAGGTCTTGGAATTACAGCTTAGATATCAGGACTCTAGACTATCCTAGGAAATTAAGAATCACAATGTCTAAAATTTAAAGGAGACTATGCTAAATTAAAATGTAATGATATCCAATTTATGTTGATAAAATTATAGAATTTAAATGCTATAATTGAAACTTTCTTAACAAAATGGAAAGTGCAGGAATTAACTAACAAGCTAAAATAAAAAATAGGACATAATAGAATTGAAAAATAGAGGGAAAATAGAATTTAAGAGCAGAGGAGAATATATTTATGCTATAGAATGTGAATTAGAAGAATTAAAAGAATAAGAATAATAGTATGCTTTTGTAGTAAGATAGAAGAGACTAAGCTATAGAAAAATAGAAATTTACTTAAGCACAAACTGCAATAAATAAATCTAATTCTATGTTGCTAAAAAATAAATAATAAGAATGAAATAACTATATGAAAACCTATAACTAATGCTAGTATACATTTTTCTATTCCATAGAGTGGGCCCTTACTTTGAGGTTCAATAGAAGAAAGAAAGTTTCAACAAAAAATAAACTAGCCTACAAAGTCAACAATTTCATGCAAGAAAATTGAAACATTCAAGATTGAGACAAAAGACTAATTATTGTATTCTTTATTGAATTATTCTAACTATGTCTTCTTGTTATTACTTTTTCTTACTAACTTTTAAAAATGGAATTATTGAATTATTTATAATTAAATTTCTAACTTATTTGCCTACGAATGGGGGTTAAATTAGAAAATAGTTTATCTTGCATTAAGTACATAGTCTTGCTGTCAAATATGACAAATAAAATTTAAGATAGTAGGTCAAAATAGATGAGTCTCCCTATTTCCACACCTTTTTTTATTTCTAACTACCTTGAAATAGACATAGGACAAATCCAAGTTGAATCTGGAGCATCTAGATCATTGTTTCTAGCTTGCAATCTTCCTATAATTTTGTTCTGCTCTAGCATGAGTTGACTATAGGTGCTCCAAATCATACAATATATTTTTTACATTATGTATAATACCTGTATGATGGCTTATTAGTTGATTTTAGAGTCAAGTATATAATGCCTCTACTTTCCCATGTGTTGATAAGGTTGTTTGACCACTCATTTTAGTGTATTTTTCTCATTTACCACAAACCTAATTTTTTCTGCGCATATGATCTAGAGCATTTTTTGTAATGTGTATTATGTAGACCTATGGTGATCTGGTGCTTGTGTAGAATATATAGTCTAGTGCTAGATCACTGCAAAAATATAGAAAATGGTAAAAAAATGGTCTAAACACATCAATCATTAGATTTTTAGATTTACACACTTGTCCTAAATTCTGATGCATTTATTTATAACTTTATTCGATACATTATAAAGTTGAATCATACAATTTAACTGTTGGTCAAATATATGCCTAATTAACAAAACTACGTTTGTGCACCCTAGACGTGACCAACATTAAAATACTAGAGAAAAGAGATGTCCTCCATGTCAATCTCCAGAGAGGGTTGGTTCCCAAACTAAATCCTACACTAGTTGAAGACTAGATATGCAGGAAAGGGATTAAAAGTTATAGAAAGAAATTGGAAATATGGCCATAGGATGAAGGCGTAGGATTCAGAGCAGACTAATAGTAGGAAAGTCACCCAAGAATGAAATAGCATATAACAAAATATAAACAACAGAATTTACTTATAAACTTGCAACAACAACATTTAAAATAACACTCCAACACTCACCCTCTCATTAGCAATATTTAAATTCAAATGCAGAATTCAAATTCAACAACAAATAAATAACATGAGTGTAAAATAAAAGTATTTAAAAAAAATAGAAGGAAATCACACACAAGATCACTTGCAAATTCAGAGGCCCTGCATCTTCTATTAATGTAAAGAACTTGGAGAGTTTTCTTGCAAAATGTCTAACCTCCTTTACAATGAAAATTGAGTAGTATCTATAGAGGATCTCGCCTCTTTTATTAAATGCACATGGAGACAAAATGATCGCAGATCAGGAACCATAGTGAGGAACTTCCTAAAAAATATTGAAAATTTATCCTCCTGGAACAACGATCCATATTTCAAGGAAACATTCCTAGGAAATCAGTATCTTGGGCATCGGTGCATGGAAAATTAAGAAACATTTGATGCTTTGAAATTGCACTCCAACTTTGAAAATCATGAAAATCCTCCTATGCTTTTAATGACTCTCTTCTTCGCTTGGGATTCACCATTTGAGTTACTCATTGCCACCATAATTTAATGTTTTCCATGATCTACCCTAGACACCTTTGAAAATTTAGACCTTGATGATGAATACACCCTTTATTATCTTAACTCATTTTAAACCGTGGTGATGATAGTTCCTTTCATTTGAGGTGAAAAACCTTTTAATAATTGAACATCTTCATGCTTGTAGTCACATCCGCACCATTTCCTTTCAAAATTGTGTTCACCCTATTTTGCTTTTCTAGCACGTTTAACACATGATTTTAATCTTAGGAGTGCATTCACCCATGGAAGAGGTGAACAGGATGTTCACCCCTCAACCAGGGTGAATGCGATAACATTTTACTTTTGGAGCACGTTCACCCATGGGAGAGGTAAAAAAAATGTTTACCCCTCGACCAAGGTGAACGCGATGTGACTTGTTAGTCAAGTGTGTGTCGTTGACTTCCCTTATTCCTGTCACCTTTCTAATTACATTTGCCCCAAGAAGGGGTGAACGAAGCTTTTGATCCATCTTTAGGGCAAACGCATCTCTTTGCCAATTTTTTTTTAAAAGGCGAGTGGACATTGATGTTTCAAACTTTCAGGAAGACGTTCGCCTCAAGGTGGGATGAACAAGGCTTTCGCACCATCTTCGGGGTGAACATAATTTTCATGTCTCTTCTTTTGGGCATTTTCAAACCTTTCAGTACTTCATCATTTTAATTTTTTAATGTTTTCTTTCCTTTTATTTTTAATAGAGTGTACAGGGGTGAAGGCGTCTCCAATTCACAGCGCTTTGGAATGTTGCAACAATTGTTTTATTTAAATATTCATTGTTTTCAATAAAAAAAGGGTAAATATACAAAAAAAGAAATAACATATAAAATTTGATCCAGTATAAAATTTTTAGAATAAATATAGCCGCATAACAATCAAAATGCTCCATAAAAATAAAACAAAAATCCTAATGTGGCAAAGTATAAAACCACCAACATTTTTGGTGACTCACTGGGTATCTAGCTTGCATGGATGCAAGCGATCCCAAGCCTTTATCCATTGGTCTATCATGGAGTCTTCTTTCCAGCTACGTTGGCTGGCATATTTGCTACAGATGCCTTCTGACGTGCCTCCTCTTCAACTTTCTCCTGTTCCTTAGCTTCGACCACAACTTTGAGGACTTCAACTCACTTTACCTCTTCTGTTGCTTTTTCTTCTACTGCATGTTCTATCGCTGTCGGCTCCTACTACTCCTTGAGGCTCTCAAAAATTACCTCATAGACTGTGACTGCCTCCTTCCAGGCATGAGTAGTGAATAGGCATAGGATACTTAATGAATCATAAATGAAGTGAATATTTTGAATATCCGTCAAGCTGAGGTGCTTCGCTCATTGAACCAGCTCATACAATGACAGCTCCAGGCACATATATTTCTACATCAGCAGCAACACCTATGCTTCCATGAGGAGCTTCTCCCATGCATCGATCTTAGATGTGTATTCCATAAACTTCCTCTAGATCACCTCCAATTGCTCTTGTGGCAAGGGTTCATCCCACTCATCTGTAAAGTCCAAAAATCCCAACTCGGCAAGAGTATCAAAGTGAGTCATAGAAATGGTATGTTCTCGCTCGATGGTGTTGAGAATTATCCGGCCTTCTCTTACTAGGTCCATCCTTTGAAAATAACTATGCAACATGACCTTGAAAATTGACAAGGTGTGATCTATCTCACTTATAGGGTGAATACGTAGGTTGGCATTAGTCAAAGCCTAAATTTTCACAACCATTTCCGTGTATGGCCTCAACCTCTTCTCTGTATTGTCAATCAACTGCTGCCCTAATTGGATCTATATTTGTGCTTCCCATAAATAAGGCAACACTTGGAATGTCTATGCGGCCAACTTCTCACAGTTCTAGGCAGAGCGAATACGGGCCTCCTTGACGCTTTTAGGTGAGAAACCAGTAGCTTGCATAGCCTTCTATGGTAGCTAATTTTTTATATCTTCTAACTGCTAGAGGAGCTTATGCATCTCTATTATAGTGGTATCTATTTCTTTCAAATGCACTCCAACTTGTCAATGCAAGTGCTCATTTTTTGTGGTTGTCTTTTCTTCCTGCGCTCTGCTTTTTGCCAAGGCATTTTCAAGCTCAATAATTTTATTTTCATTCTCAAAATATTTTTCCTTGTAATGCTCGCCATGCAAGTATATCGAGCTCATATCATCCTGTATATTTCCCATATTTTTAGTTGGATATATCTTGGTGAGGTCTTTAGTTATAGTGTCACAAACATAATTACTCAATAACATTTCTCCTTGCAGATTTTGGACTAAGGTAGTGATTTTAGTCATGTGAGCCTCCATGGCGACTAGGTCGAAAACAACTTTCTTGATTGGCTAAGCTAGAGCCAAGGCCTCCTTTTACCTCTTGATCTTAAACCACTATAAATAACTCAAGTGTGCTTGATTAATCTTCTCAACATCAGGCTATTTTTGTGCCACCTACACATTGGGCAATGCTTGCATCTCCAACAATGGGGTTAATGGAATTATGGATTTTGAACGACTAGGCTCAATGGGAGCGGATGAGATGGCTAGAAGAGAGGGAACCAAAATGGAAATTTAAATGGAGGAACCGGGTTTGGTTGTAATTATGCTTACTCTGGGAGGATCTTGCATGCTTACAGCCTCAATGGTAGTGGTGGCAGTGATAGAAGGGGAAGGGTGCAAAAAGGGATTCGACCCTGACACATATGAACTAAAAGAAAGGGAGGATGAAGAAAAGGGAAGAGAAGAGGGAGCAGTAGTGACTTCAAAAATGGAAGATGAAGGAAGTGAAAGAGATATGGAGGGCATACCAAAGGGTGGAGAAATAGAAATAAAAGATGATGGGAGCAAAACTGAAGTCACTACATGATCTGGAGAAGAAGAGGAGGGAAAAGAAGATGTACCTTAGGGCATGGAAGCCGTGTGATGTGGTTACGGGGGTGGTTGTGAAATCACTTCTTCTTGTTGTGCTTCTATCCTATCCTCTATGTTCATATTATATTTGCCATCCATGAACTCTACTTGGGAACTCTCCTAATGATGATCCTCCACCTACTGTTGAGCCATAAAAAATATTTGTGCAACCATAGTCAGAAGATCTATTATCAACAAGGGATTAATAAATACTGCTAAAACAACAAGAACTGTAGGAACCACCACAGCTAAAACTTCCACAGTAGAAGCAATAATGGCACCAGTCCTTGGTCTCTTTGCCACTTTGGGAAGTAGTGACGCTTTTGGTACATCTTGCTTTTCTAATGTAGGCGCCACTTCAACTTTCTATTTCATCCACTAAGATCTCTGTTTAAACATGTATTATTTCTCTTCTTCCACTGGAGTCTCCTCAACCAATGGATGCTTTCCTTCTATTTCACCTTCACCACTATCATAGTTTTGAAAAATCTATGGTAGAATATTTGGTGAAGGCGACGGGCTGATACGAATCAACATACTCATCATAAAGCTCTAAAAATTATTCATCCAACTTCAACCCATAAGGTGTTTTCAGCTTCCCTTGGTGAACCCGCATTATCCACCAATTTATAATTTTCTCCTTAGTCCATTCGAGCTAACTTTTTTTAACCTAGATAAAAAAACCTGAAGAACATGTTCTTATACTAATAAGGGGGGTGAAAAGTATAACATAAAAATTTTCCCCAAATATTAGCATCAACATTAATAAAATAGTGAACATCACACAAAGCATCATACACATGAGAGACATCATTTTTAACATGGTTCACCCAATGTGGTCTACCTCCATAGAAAAATATTTCTTCTAAATATTTCTCAAATAATATTTTTGGAATCCTTCCCAAGTACAATGTTTATGGACCTCTATCCAAAGGAGATGTTGATCCCCTAATCTCAAGTTCGTGGATCTCTTCCACAAGAGAACTATTTCCCCTTATGCTCTGGCTAGTGATCTTCTAGAAGACTCTATCTCTCTATTGCACTGACTGGTGGATCTATATCCACTTGAAGACTCCTCACTCAGATCTATCTTCAATTTTCTTGGTTTCTTGATCTCTATCCACTGAGACTTTGTCCTCTGTACTCTGTCACCTCCAAAGATCTGTCAATAGGTTCACTCAGAAACTTCTCAAATTTGCTCAACAAGCTCACTCAAAACTTATCCAAATATGCTCAACAGGTCCATACAGAACCTTCTCAAATATGCTCAATAGGTCCACATAGAACCTACTCAAATTTACTTAACAAATCCACACAGAACTTGTCCAATCTCATAGAATCATAAATAGAATTGTTAGAGACTCAATATGTTATATTCTCAAATCTCAATCTCAACTCAAATATAGAATATATAATAGTTTTTTTTATGGAACTTGAACAACCACATGCATCCACTTGACTAGGCTCAATCAACTCAACTCAACCAATAACCTCAATGAACAACCCTTTCTTACAAACCCTAGTCCAAGCATGTATCAACAAACTCAAAATATTTCCAACAATGCTCAAAAACAAATCTCACATAACAATGATACTCATGTTCTCTTCTAACTCAAGTTCAAGTTATTTTCACAACCAATGGGATCCAACAACAATGCTTATAAAACAAGGTTTAATCACAAATCTCAATCCAAAAAATATTGAAGCACTAAACCAATCACTTTCAAAAAGGAAACCACAATAAATCCTTTTCACTCCAAAGATATGTTCAGAAATCAACCACCATAATCAATCAGTAGGAGAATGTGCCCATACATTTTATGAAGATGAAGAAGCCTCTTTGGAAATATACCACAATCACAATATTCTTTTGCCAATCTTCACAAGTGTTAGAAGATCATAAAATAATCAACATTACTCCACTTCACAATTATATTCACCAAGGCTTTTAATTAGAAAACCTTCTTAAGAATTAATGCACAACTTCCTTATCATTCCTAAAACCACTTGTATCATAAAATAAAATAAATCAAAACATTGTATAACCTTGTCACTCCACAAACCACTTATACCATAAAATAAATCAAATATTTTGCATCCTTCCTTTCAACACTTTTGCACTCAAAAATAATCACAAAGCTTTCTTAGGCAATATCCCACATTAATCAAATATTAAACCTTATTAAAATATTAAAGCTTGCTTAACCTTATATCTCCCACAAAAACATAATCAAACCATAGCAAGCAAATATTTTAATTGACCCCTGTAAATATCAAAGTCGGAGCGCATACCTCAAAGGAGACCTCGAAGGGCTTTGGCATTTTGAACCTTTGCCCATCGTGCTGCCAAGTGGTAGCTAAGCCGCGTGAGCTAAGACTGCTCTTCCTTAAACTACATGCTCTTTCCTCACAAGGCACCAAAAATTTGACCATCCATGACTTGACTACCCATGTCACACTCCACAAAATTCATTGCGCAATATTCGGATGTAGAAATACTTTGGGTTTTCAAAAATCATGCAACATGACTTAGGTTTTTTAAATGGAAAACCTTTGGATTATTTATATAAGCCATCCTTCAATGCAAATACGTCAGCCCTTTTAACATCGCCTTCATGACGTCGACTATGCTAATAAGAAAGGAGGGAAAAACCTTTTATTTAATTTTAAAATTTACATTTAAATTTTAAATAAATTAAAATTTAAACTAAACCTTTAAAAATTAAATTTCTCCATCATCGGGGCACCTTTTTCGATGAAACAAAAAGCCAACTTGGATTTTAATAAAAACCCATTTCAAATCTGCCATCCATTGATTTTAAATAAAATTTTTCCTTGTTTTCCTTGATTTTAATAAAAATCTTCTGCTAAGCTTCCCTTGAAGCTCGTTTTGGAACCAAATGCCATGCATCCCTTCTAGAACCTTTGATCAAAACCTTGACTTCTCATAAAGATATTTGTGGAGCAAAATCATAGTGCTTACTTACATAGGTCCTTTTGACATCAATACCAAATTTTAGCTTAGGGACTCAAAATGTCCAACAAAACCCAATGGAGGGATTTGAGATTTATACATGGCCTAGGGTTATGCATAAGCATGAAATATCATAAATTGGCTCTATTTAGGTTTTTTAAAATTTTGAAAAGGCTAATTTTGGATCCTTTCACTGGGGCCCATTCGCCCAAAATTTACGGGGTGGAAGTTTTTTTGGGGTAAATTCGCCCACCGTTGATAATCATGAACCTAAATTTATTTTAATTCACCGACCTCAAATTACATATGATTTTGATTTTCCCATCCAATTCACCTTCAAATTATAAATGATTTTATATTTCCTACCCAAATCGCCTTCAAATTATAAATGATTTTATTTTTCCCGCCCAAATCGCCTCATATACTACCCGTATATATATTGTATTGGGTATCGATAAACATACATAAAAAATACTCTAACTCAAAAATAGCTTTGAAACAATGAAAAACTTGAGAAGGTTGTAGAGGAGTGACTGTCTAAATAAACTGATTGGTTTCAGAGGAGTGTCGATCAGTGCAAGATGATTGGTTGCAGAGCACATCGACATGCTTTCAATCGATCTGCATGCAACTGATCGTCATCCCTATAATTGATCAACATTCCTGTAACTAATCATCATGCTTACAACCTATCGTCATGCCTACAGCTGCTCATCATACCTATAGCCGATCGGTATTCATGTAGCTGATCATCATGCCTATAGTCGATTGGTATTCCTATAGTCGATCATCATACCTGTAGCCAATCATCATACCTACAGCTGATAGATATTCCTATAGCTGATCGTCATGCCTGCAGCTGATTGAAATTCCTGCAACTAATCATCATGCTTGCAACCGATCGACATTCCTGTCGGTGATCGACATACCTGTAGTCGATCGTCATACCTACAGTCGATCATCATACCTACAGTCGATCGTAATGCCTAAAGTCGATCAACATTCGTATAGCTGATCATCATACCTATAACCGATCGACATGCCTACAACTAATCGACATGCCTACAGTCGATTATCATACCTACAATTGATCTTCATGCCTACAGCTGCTCGTCATACCTGTAGATGCTCGTCATACCTGTAGTAGCTCATCATACTTGTAGTTGATAATCATACCTCTAGATGATCATCATGCCTGCATCTGATCATCATGCCTGTAGCCAATCGGCATTCTTGCAGCCAATCGACATTCTTGCAGCCAATCGTCATACTATCGATCATCATGTTGACCTAAAGTCTTTTATACCTGTCTAAATATTTAAGTATGCCATACATTTTTTATATTTTGCAAACTAATATTGATAGCCCTCAACACTGAAAACTTCACCATGGTTTGAAAATTTTTAGAGATAAATTAATGAAATTCACCACCGTTTAAATTTTTTTGAAAAAAATAAATGCAATTCGCCATGTATACTTCTACAAATATTGTCAGGATTCCAAGACAATTTGCCTTGATTTTATAAATAGATTTTGGGGTTGATCCCTTAGGCATAACCCTGACGTAGCTAGATTATACTCTGCCTCTTGCTCATAGAAGTCGTGCCAAGGGGGAAGCGATGCCATATTTTTAATGTGTCAATTTATATCAGGCCCATAAAAATTATTTTGATTCTTATTAATATCGAGTCGAGGGTAACAATGGAATGATTTAGATTTTATTATAGCTAAAAATTTTCCCAATGGGTCATACCTCCAATGCTATGGTAGTTCTATCAGTCCCAAATCTTGCAGCGCTACTGTAAGGAGCCAATTTTGTCCTACCTAGTTCACCTCTATACTATCGAATTTAAATGGCATATTGCATGCCATTTTCTTCCTTCACCTAGCTCCATACACATCATTCATGTAATTTGATTGGTGTACTACTTCCATAGTGAAAACATGCTCAGTAGCAATATAGGGCAACAAAAATGGCTTACCTGTGAAACCAAAAATTCTCATAACTACATCCTGAGTAAGCAGAAAAATATCTCCTTTCTCTTGGGAAACCACTGCATATCTTAATTCCCATGGCACTCTCTCACATTTACCATAAATTAATTCTATTGCAGGATCTAAAAAACAACTGTTATAACTGTAATATGACTCCCTTTTTATCAAGATGGAAGTCCATATATAAATTGGCAGAGGTTCATTTTTCTCATTTGTCTATGTTACTGCAGTAAAAGGAAAGCACCATTGGAGTTGAAAAAAGAAATACTATATTAAAAACAAAGTGTGCCTAAAGGAATTTTCCTCACCAATATGCAACTTCTCCAACTAAAAATTCAACCTCCGGGAAATAAAATCAGCCCAATCGAAGAAAATCAGATTAGTGCCTTGTCTCATAGTTGAAGGGGAATAGAAATACACCTAAAAAATACATTGTGCTAAGGCCGCCTGCCACTTATGAATGGTATCATCCGAAGGCAAGCCCGAGACCCATGGCAATATTGAGTAAACATCCAAGATTTTTAAATTTAAGAGCAGCTTTGGTAAATTAGGAAGTTGCCCCATTGGCAGATCTTTAAGCAGCTGGGTCTCCATAAACTGTCGCATTGTCACCGTGGAGATGTATCTTTCCTCATGTTCATCAGTATGCAATTTTTTATGGACTTCATAGGAATTAGGCTTCAGACCACAAGTTAATACCTCTCGTAATTCATTTGGGGTGATAATGAAGAGAAATTCCCTCTTGGTATTTCTCACAGCTCTGGTAAATGGATCGTAAAACTGAGCGATGAGCCGCACTAGCTTTGGGTATGGATGAACTGGCAGGCATGGGTACCAGAAAAACTAAGAATGATAAGGCATTGTGAGCTAGCTTTGTGATGTCACCCTTTGGTTTACTACTAACTCAACATCCTTCTGAAATATTTCCACACCTTTATGGGTAATGAGACAATCACCAATTTTTGCCATGATGTCATCATACAGGTGGAAGTTGACATAGTCATTTTTTTAGGCCTTCTTAGCTCTAGAATTTGATATTCTGGGCTCTACAACCTCTACAACATATTTAGGCTCTTTAATTCACTTTTCCATTATCTCTTTTCCCTAACAAATACTTTGGATATTCTTTGGAAACCTCTGCAATGACAATTTGAAATACAGCAACAGTAAAATTTTTTAAAAAATTAAACTACGGGATTTTACCTCATCATTTATATAGAGCACTTTCCCAACCGCCTTAATAAATGTTGAATTAACCTGGGAACTTTTAGGAGGTCGTAAACATTAATTCGCTCACTTGACATCATTCCCAATGTCCTAATGGTATCACCTTTGATTGACTGCAAATCATCCTATAAAAAGTGCCCTCCTTGTCATGTAAGTCTATTGTAAATTATGCCCTGGCTGCTGAAGCTTGCTTGGAAAATAAATTGGCTACCTAAAAATCAATGGAATATATTTCTTGTTCCTCAGGAATACAAATATTCCTTCTACACAAATTTAGGCTTACGTTTGAATTAATTTCCTTCTTCTACAATCTTCTACCTGCATTTGCGCTCTCATATAGCTGCCACGTGTTTAAGGATGCAATTCCTTTGCAACGTGCTTCCAAAAACACAAGAAACACACTTGTTCCTTTTTCTTCAACAAAGTCAATCTATGGGCACATTGCAATTTGTCCCTTTTTACTGCACTTTAAAAAAAAAAAAGCAAACTATTTCTTTCCTCTTCATTCTAGGGTGCCTTCACTTTGTTTAATAATTCTTAAGGCGAATAGTCTTCTTTAATAGACTTCTCCCCTTGTCTTTTGTGCCTGAATTTAGAAAATTTGATTTAATAAAAAAAAACAAAGTTGCTTTTTAAAGCGCTCTTCTTCATCCTCTTTTTTTTTATATCATGGGCATCTTGCATATACGCATGAGTATTGAAACCTTATCGCTCCAACAAAAACAACTCCCATATGCATGTTTTTTTTTGTGTTTTTATTTTCTCGTTTGCACCCAAAAAGGCACCAAAAGACATCAATGCATTTGCCCTAACATTGGGCGAATGAATGTGTCACTCCTCCCCTGGGACGAACATGATTATGACCTTTTATGTTCACCCCAACATTGGGCAAACAAACATTTCGCCCCAACATTGGGGCGAATGTGACCTCAAGGAAAAAAATATTTTTCTCTTTCGCATTTTCTTCTCTTTATATATATATATGTTAACATAAAATCACTATTTTAAAAGAAATAAAATACCAAGAAAAGAGTATATACATATTTACAAGGAAGTACCTCATTAAAATCTTCATCATTGAATATAGGCCTTCAAATGAAGACAATCGATCGAAATAGGAATATCCCAGCCCTCCATGTCATGAATATGATATCATTTGCCAAATTTATTGTAGAAATATGAAAAGGACCTTCCCAAATAGCATCAACCTTATTGTGTTTCCCTGGCTTGGCTTTATTTTCATTTTATTTCAGCACTAAATCTCCCACCTCGAAACTGTGCTCAGTAGTTTTCTTTCTGAACCACTTCTTCATTTATTTAATGTGCTCAATAAATACTTAATAGGACTGTTCTCTATCTTCTTCCAACTACAATAATTGTGCCAATATTGCACTCATAGGGTCGTACTCCTCATCTTCACCTTGAAATAACTGCAATGTTTGAAGAACTGAAAGCTCAATGTGTGTAGGCAAGACCGCTTCTTTTCCATACACCAAAGAATACGAAGATGTTTTGATAGATTTTTTTAAAGATATGCGATCCACCCAAAGAGCCTGGTTCAACAATAGGTGCCAAATCCTCTTGTTATTCTCGAGTGTCCTCTTCAAAATCCACAACAATTTTTTATTGGTAGACTCGGCCAAGCCATTTCCCTATGGGTAATAATTGGACAATGTCTTGAGATAGATTCCATATTTGCTAGCGAACTCGATGATTTTGGTCCCAATGAATGGAGTTCCATTATCAGTTATAATTGAATATGGGACACTGAAATGAGTAATGATTCCTTCCAAAAATTAAATGACGGTCGCTTGATCAACCTTCTTGGTGGGAATAGCCTCTATCCATTTGGTGAAATAATCAGTTGATGTTAAGATGTATTTATGTTCTACAAAAGAATGTGGATTAATGAATCTAATGAATTCAAGACTCCACTATTGAAAAGGCACTTCCACTTGAATGGGGAATAGAGGCAATGCTCCTTTTCTGATTCTGTCGATGTATCATTGATAGTTGTCATAATGCTAACTT
Source organism: Wollemia nobilis (assembly GCA_028583015.1). Classification (NCBI taxonomy): domain Eukaryota; kingdom Viridiplantae; phylum Streptophyta; class Pinopsida; order Araucariales; family Araucariaceae; genus Wollemia; species Wollemia nobilis. Next base: position 12,827,680 of record JAQPPZ010002930.1, read on the forward strand.
ACTTTATGAGCATCAGAAAATAGAGTGGGCCAAAAATAGCCAGCTCGGATAATTTTTAAGGCCATGGGCCAGCCTGCATAGTGACCACTGGATAGCCTAGAATGAAATTATTCTAATATTCTTTCTCTCTCAAATTCCTTCACATATCTAAGGAGAACTCCATCAATATTTTTGTGAAATAGCCCATTAGGCAACATAACATATTTGAGGGCTTGCAATATAAACCTATTATGCTACAAAGCATCAAGGTGTGGTGGAAACTTTATAGAAGTAAAGTAATAAATAAGCTCCTCTATCCAATCATGATTACTCAGAATGTGATTTACAAAAATGCTTTTGCCAACCTCTTCCTCTTGCATCATATCCAACGATTTAGATGTGGTGCTTTTAGCTAACTCTTGGAAAAAAACTTACCTACAAAATAGATTCATTGGTCAGATCTCCACATCATATTCTTGGATCCTTGAGACCCAACCTGCCATTTTTTCACCTAGTTCTCCTTGGAGTATGAAGTTCCAAACATCAGGATGTATAACATAAATGATAGTTTTGCTTTGGGAAACAAAGTGTCAATTTTTTTTAATGATTTCATCACCGTGTACACCTACTTTTCAATGATAATATTCTTCTCCTGGTGGAGTGCAATGACTTGACTCAGGAATTCAATTGGCTTCTCATCTCCATATTCTTGCTTTTGCATAAAAAATGTAGCATAGCTCTCTTGCTCACCTACTGCATAGATAATGAAGTCCTTTGAATAATCAGGATTAATCAGCACTGAAGCTTGGGTGATTTTTCCTTTATCTCCCAAAAATATTATCTTTTGGCTTCCGTCCATTTAAAATCGATATTCTTCTTTAAGAGCTCAGCCATGGGTTTCACAACCTGAGCAAAGTCAACAATAAACTTACGGATAAAATTTATTTGGTCGAATAACGATTGTAGATATATTTTTTTAACTGGTAATGGTAGCTTCAAAAGTGCTTCAACTCTTGTAGGATCGATTGCCAATCCTTCTTATGAGATCACATGACCCAACAACTTCCCTTATTTAACAACAAATATTCACTTCTTCGGATTTATAGAAATCTTGAACTCACGATACTTCTTGAACACTTGCCTCAAATAGGAAACATGGTCTTATATGTGATGTGAAAACACAATCATATCATCAAGATATATTACAATAATTCTATTCAATAACTCACCTAAAGCAATTTCTATAGCCCTCTAAAAAATAACACCAGTATTTTAGAGTCCAAATGGCATCCATTGGTAGGCAAATGTGCCACACTTAGTGGTGAATATTATTTTATGTTGATCCTCATTTTTTACCCATATCTGATTATAGCCAGAGAAGCCATCTAACAATGAAAATATTTGTGTACTGGTAACCACATGAAGGAATTGACCAATCTGTGGCAGAGGGTAATGATATTTTAATTATGTATGGTTCATATTTTAAAAAGCTACACATAGTTGAATGTCCCAATTCTTCTTTCACACTAGCACTATATTTGCCACCCATGTGGAGTATTTAATTGGATAAATTATCTTTACCTCTAGAATTTGAAGAACATAAACTTATACTGAGAGGGGGGGAGTGAATAGTATAAGAGCACTTTTTAACTTTTTCTTTTTACTTTAGAATAAAGATAGAAGTAGTATACTTTCACAAGATCTTGAACCACGACCCAATAATTGTCAATAATGCAATATCAAGGAATCAAATCCTTCAACATAGAACCATAACTTGCTATCAAACCCTAGCCAAGTTATTTTTCAAGAACTCAAAGCAATCTCTCTCTAAGCATCAAAATTGGGTTCAAGATATATCCAACTTCTCTCCAATGGGAATGCTCAAATTAACCACACAACCAAGTTTATCAAGCAAAGTACAACTTGATAAAATAAAATCTCAAAGGAGCAAGCCCAACTCATGTATCAAGTAAACCATAACTTTATCAACTCAATCTCCATGGAAGCAATCTCAAAACCAAACTCTCAAAAACCAAACAACTCAATTAGGGTTTCAACAACTTATAGCAATGGCATACGCTTCTCACTCAAAAACCCTAAAGTAAACTTCAAATGCTTCCACTCTCATAAACCAAAATTATGCAATAACTCATAAACTCATCATGATCTCATAATGCATAATCAATACTTCCATTTTTAGAAAATAAGATCCACTCCAAATAAGGAAACTTAATTTAATCCTTTTTACTCCAAACTTATTTTTATAAAACCATCAATAAATAATAACCATGGAATAATGTGCACATACCTTTACTTTGATGAAGAAGGAGAACTCAAAATTTGTCACAACACTAAATCTCAATTTGCCACAAATTAGAGTTAGCAATAATGGAATAATGCACAATGATAAGAGTCCTAATAACACCTTATCACTCCAACTCATCAATAATCAAAACTCACAAATATACATATCAAGAATATTCCTTTACACCTTATAATTACTACTTAATATATCACAAAATAACTTCAACCTCAAAAATAATTACAAGAGAATATCCACTCAATAACTCCAAAGGCTTTCTAACCCCAATATGACATTAAGAACAATTATTCCTTAAACCCTTATAACTCCTAAAATACATTTACTTATAAATGCATTTACCATATAAACATTAAGCATCAATAATAACAATTTCAAAGCAATATTTCTATTTAACCTTATACCTCCATCCAATTACCAACAATAATTGCCAAGTCAAATCAAATATTCCACATTATCAACAAAAGATTTACCTTGGCCAAAAATCAATTCTCCAACCTTAAGAGAAGTGTGAAGACACCAAAATAAGTGCCAAAGTGCTTCCTCCTCCAAACTCATGGTCCAAAGCAATCGTCATACCACGTGTACAATAACCATGACCAAGAAAAAACTGAAACACCCTGTCGTGAATCAAAATTGACACCTCTACTTAGCGAGCACCTTCGCTCCATTGCCTCCGCCATTGGAGCACAAGTGCCCAACGAAAATCTCAAGCGCTACTCATCATTTTACCTTCCCTTTGCTCGCAAAATATAACCAAAATTTCCTTCCTCACAGGCGCATGAAATCTGAATTTAACATAGACCAGATTTGTCTTCCTCACTGCACACGAAATCAAAATTTAACATAGACCAGATTTGTCTTCCTCACTGGTGCACAAAATCAAAAATTAACACAAAGCAAAATGAGACTTGAAAATCACAGCGCAATCCAAAATCGAAGGTCATAGAGCAATACGAATTTGAAGGTAATCGCAAAAATCGAAGGTGCTTAAAACCTTAGTAAATAAAGCCCTTTAATAGCCTTTCATCCCATGCAAATTGACGTCGACAGTCCTTTCAAACATTGCATTTTTCATCCCATGCAAGTTGACGTCGGTGAGGTAAGTATTTTACATGGGCGTCGCTAAGGGTTTAGAAACCCTTTCAATAATTATTATTTTATTAATAATAAACTTAACTTAAAACCTTTTCAAAGGTTTGAGTTAATTTATTTATTAATAATAAAAATGGACTTTTAAGGTTTTTTCAAGGAGGAAAACCTTTTCATTAAGCCAATATGGTTTTAATAAAAACCCTTAATGAGTCCATATGGTTTTAAGAAAAACCTTTAACCTTGTCACCATGGTTTTAATAAAAACCCTTAAACAAACATCATGGAACTTTCAAGATCTTTTTGGCACCAAAATATTTTTGACATCAGCACAAATTCCTTTTGATATCAACACAAAATCATTTTGATATCAATGCCAACTCACAAACGTGAAGCTAGGTAACATACCCAAAATTACCAACAATATCCCCCTTTGTCATTGATGGCAAACCACTACTGAAACTGCTGCCAACTGTCAAAACTAAAACCAAATGAAAACCATCCTCTAAATATTTTCTCCCCCTAACTCAAGGCTCTCCCCCTTAATCAAATCTCTCCCCCTTTGTCATCAATGGCAAAGGGTCACCTTTGGGGCTCAAGGCTAATAATGATCCTCTTAGCTTAGCCCCTCCCCCACCTCCTATTGAGGTGATTAATTCTAGGGTGGGAGTAAAACTCCCATTAGGCACTGATCATCATCAGTGTCCATAGCTACCTTTCCATAATTTTTCCTGATATCCTTGTCCATGTTCCTATTCCTATTCTTGTTCATATCCTTGTTCTTGTTCTTGTTCAAAACCCTATTCTTGTTCATGTTCTCATCCCTATTTCTATCCAAGCCATTATTCCTATTCCTATTATTCCTGTTCCTACCATTATTCATGTTACTATTCATAGCCCTAAACCTATACCTTGGAACTTCTGCTCTACACCATCTGGTTGTATGTCCTTCATTATTGCACTTATAACATTTGACAATGTTATTCCTTTGAGATGTACCTATTTTTTGAATCCTCTCTGTTGGACCAAATATGTTCCTATTATTAACCCTGCAATTAACTGTCTTGTGCCCAAAATAATTACAAGAGTAGAAATACCCTTGAAAGAAATTACCATTTTTGAAATTTCCATTAACTTGACTTTCTTGAGCCCTGCACTGTGAAGCCATGTGTCCAAACCTGTGATATGAAAAACATATTCCATTGAACTTTCCTTGCCTTGACATCATAGGTCATTTAGTATTTCTACCCTTATGTTGATTCCTGTTTTCTAATTCTATGCTATCTGAATTACCATATGAAAAATTACTCTCTGAAGTACTCTCTTCATCTAAACCATCTTCTTCTTGGGAGCTCATACTAGATTCCTCAACCTATTTCTTTTATTTCTTTCCAAAACCAAGACCTGTTTTATCTGTTGTCCTTATTTGATCCTTGATGATTGATTTTACTTTCTTGGAACTTTCTTCAAACCTGTAAATCTTCTCCTTGTACTCTTTAGTTTCCTTTTTCAAGGAAGCTACTTCATGTTTTAACTCTTTACACTCAAGAGACCTAGCTGCCAACTCTTCTTTGAGTTCCTGTGTATTTGCTATAAATATATCAATATTCCCTATAATCTCATCTCTTTCATAATGGTATTCATCAAACCTATCAATGAGTCTAGCATATTTCTTTCTTTCTTTCTTTAACACATCAAGAGCATTAACAAGTTCAGCCTCAAGATCTAATTCTCCCTTTTCTAAAACATCTTCTATTTGTTTACCTTTTGAAACATCAATATCATTTTCTGATTTCTTACCACTAGAGGTGCTACCTTCATCTAAAGCCATAAGAAGATCTTCCTCATAATTTTTTGAAGCATCCTCATACATAGTATTACCAGAATTCAAACCATAATTTGTACAATCATCCTCAAGGTGACCAAAATTTCCACATCTAAAGCACTTAAGCACACCAAATCTATTCCTCTTTTCTTTTCCTTCCTTTTATGTTAGAAAAAACATCTAATTTCTATCATCACTTGAAGAACTTCCATCATCACTACTAGAACACTTACTTGCTTTGTCTGTGTAGAAACATTTCTTGTATTTTTGGAAGTACCTCTTCCCTTGACTATTTTGCTCATTTTTGTTCTTCCTTTGATACCTGTGCTTCTCAGATTCCCTGTGCTTATAATCCTATTTTTCTTCATCACAATCATCCTTGGGTTTCGGACAATCAAAAGCATAGTGACCAAACTTTCCACAATTGAAACATTTAACAGATTTCATACCTTTGTGCTTTCTTGATAACTTGCCTTTCCTACTATAGTTTGCTTCTTCATCACTAGAAGACTCATCATTGTCTTCTTGTTGTTTACCCTTGGACTTCTTGGTAGCTTTGAAAGCTACCTCCTTCTTAGAATTAGGTACCACTTTAGTTCTTAACTCAAAAGCTGCAAGTATACTATGAAGCTCATCCTTTTTCAATTTATCCAAATCCTTGGCTTCCTCAATATCTGAAATATTTTCACTAAATCTATTTGGAAGAGACCTCAAAATTTTATCACAAACATCGTTTTCAACAAGCTAAAGACCTAGTTCCTTCATGGAATTAATAATCTCATCCATACGAAGCATATAGTCACTAATATTTTATTCATCATTCATATTGAGTTGTTCAAACATACCTTTTTAATATATCAATTTTTCTTTTATGACATTTGCATCACCTGTATGAACCACTTGCAATTTATCCCACATTTCCTTTGATGTATTACAATGAATCACCTTTGTAAGATCTACCTTTTGTAGAACTTTTAGAATTGCATTCATTGCCCTTGAATTGTTGTGATGTAGAAGTTTCTCATCTGTTGTAGTAGGAGGAAGATTTGGAATAGTGTACCCAAAATCAACTACTTCCCAAAATTCATTTCCAAGAGCCATTAGATGAACCTTCATCTTTATGCTCCATAGACCAAAATTTATCCCATCAAGAATAGGTGCTGAATTACCACTTGTAAAATCCATTGTGTTATTTTCAAGATTTTTCTTCAAGCTGTGAAACTCTTCCGAAGGAACCTGCTCTGATACCAATTGAAGAACACAAGCTTATACTGAGAGGAGGGGTGAACAGTATAAGACCACTTTTTAACTTTTTATTTTTACTACAGAATAAATATAGAAGTAGTATACTTTCACAAGATCTTGAACCACGACCCAATAATTGTCAATAATGCAATATCAAGGAATCAACTCCTCCAACATAGAACCATAACTTGCTATCAAACCCTAGCCAAATTAGTTTTCAAGAACTCAAATCGATCTCTCTCTAAGCATCAAAAAGGGGTTCAATATATTTCCAACTTCTCTCAAATGAGAATGCTCAACTTAACCACACAACCAAGTTTATCAAGCAAAGTACAACTTGATAAAATCAAATCTCAAAGGAGCAAGCCCAACTCATGTATCAAGTAAACCATAACTTTATCAACTCAATCTCCATGGAAGCAATCTCAAAACCAAACTCTCAACAACCAAACAACTAAATTAGGGTTTCAACAACTTAGAGCAATGACATACGCTTCTCACTCAAAAACCCTAAAGTAAACTTCAAATGCTTCCACTCTCATAAACCATAATTATGCAATAACTCATAAACTCATAATGATCTCATAATGCATAATCAATACTTCCACTTTCAGAAAACAAGATCCACTCCAAATAAGGAAACTTAATTTAATCCTTTTCACTCCAAACTTATTTTTAGAAAACCATCAATCAATAATAACCATGGAAGAATGTGCCCATACCTTTACTTTGATGAAGAAGGAGAACTCAAAATCTGTCACAACACTAAATCTCAATTTGCCACAAATTAGAGTTAGCAACAATGGAATAATACACAATGATAAGTCATAATAACACTTTATCACTCCAACTCATCAATAATCAAAACTCCCAAATATACATATCAACAATATTTATTTACACCTTATAACTCCTACTTAATATATCACAAAATAAATTCAACCTCAAAAATAATTACAAGAGAATATCCACTCAATAACTCCAAAGTCTTTCTAACCCCAATATGACATTAAGCACAATTATTCCTTAAACCCTTATAACTCGTAAAATATATTTACTTCTAAATGCATTTACCATGTAAACAGTAAGCATCAATAATAACAATGTCAAAGCAATATTTCTATTTAACCTTATAGCTCCATCTAATTACCAACAATAATTTCCAAGTCAAATAAAATATTCCACATTATCAACAAAAGATTTACCTTGGCAAAAAGGCAACATACCCAAAATTGCCAACAAAATTTTTAACAATTCTGCCTTCATGATAACTTCTATCTTGGTTTTGATAGGCCACTGATTTTGTTAGAAAGGCTTTACCTTCTCCTGTAGCTTGATGGTATGCTGGATCACATTCTTGTCATATCCCTTTAAATACTGATATCCCCATGCAATGATGTCGGGGTACTCATAGCACAAGTTCTTAATATCTTCCAACTCTTCAGGCATGCAATCAGTTCCAATTTTGATGATCTTCTCAGGATCTAACTATAATTTCTTATATTCCCTAGAATACACCTTAATCTATGCTTTTTAGTCCTATTGTTTGATCAAAAAATATTTCCAATGAAATAAGATCCCTGAGAATGTGATTGTTCTTCAATTGTATCATCCCCTCCATATTTTCTTTGATGAGCTTTCTGTAATCTACACTTGCAACCTCCTTGATCAGAAATTTGACTATTTGCTCATCATTATTGAATACTTGCCAATAGACATTATTTTTAGGGACCGAGGGTCTATAGATCACCCTGATTGTCTTGGGTTTTTTAACTATTTGCTCCATGGGAGAATAATTCATGCCAAGAGAGGCTAGAATGTTTGCGTGTTTGTTTTGCTCTTGGGAAATCACCTGAATGTTCAAAGCTATGAAATATTAAAATAAATACCACACTTTGTTGTAGTAATATTTCAAGTAATGCTGCTTAGACACACATTTATTAGTGGTTTGGTTGAAAATGAGTTTGGAGTCACCAAAAATTTGTAGCTACTTAATGCCCAACTTTTTAGCTTTCTTCAATCCAAGGCACAATGCTTCATATTTGACCGTATTATTTGTGCAAATCCAAGTCAATATATAAGAATAAGTCTTCTATAACCCCATTGGGGAGATCAAGATTATACCAACTTCTGTGCCATTCTTACATCTAGCACCATCAAAATAAAGCTTTCATAACTGATTTGTGATAGGATCTAGGGAATCAAGGACCTTTTATTTAATTTGCTCCAGCTTGGTTATTTTATAACAACCAATATCCATTCCAACCATTGCATTAAAATATGTGAGTAAGAATTCATCTTCCAGGTGAAGTTCACCAAGTGCTTTTTACATCAAGTCAACTTCTTCTAATTATTCAGTCATCATGTTAACCGTGCCTAGAGATTTTTCTTCCTCCAACTTCTCAATATGAAAATTTTATAGTTTTTCATTATATGTGTGAATTATCTTTCCTTTGAATGGGATCTCCAAATGTGAATAGCCCAAGTAAAGGTATCCTCCCATTTTCACTGTGAACTCCCTTGAGAGGCACATGCTGAAGTATGGCTCCAGTTCAACCACTACTACTTCCTGGATGACCATGATTTGTGGTATAATATGAAGGAAAATAGTAATATATTTAATTAATCCTACTATTTTGACCAAATTCCCATCCAAATGTAACACCCCTGGGCTACTTCTTATGTATTCCTTCCCCATCACTTCACATATTATCTATGGCATGATAGTAGTCGTAGCACCGAAATCAATTATACAATTATGTACAATCCACCCCTCCATTCTGAGTGATAAATAAAATAGGGCTAACCTATTCTTTCCAGTGGCTGAAGTTGGTAGTGCTTGTGCCAACACTATTTGAGAAGGATTTTTCTTTTGATCTTTAGCAGTCTTCAAAGACTCTTATAGTAGTTCAACTTGTCCCGACATCTGTAGTGCATTATATAGGCTCACCTTCATGGGTATTTTCTTCATTTCTTTCACAATATTATAATTTGAGATGGTTGGAGCCCGTTCTTTTATGATATACTCATACTTGTCCCCATACTACTGAGTAGTTTATACCCTTTGTTTTTTGGTCGATGGGTTCTTGAGGTATTCTTTGGCCTACTCTTTTATTTCATTCTATGTTTGAGTAGCTACTGCAGGTTGTGAGGTTGATGCTTTTATTTGGGAATTTTCCTGAGCTTTCTTAGGCAGTAAATATTTTAACTTGACAGAATCATATTTCTTAGCCACTGCACCAGGTGCTTTCATTGTAGGTTGTCCCTTTTCATTTGTACTTTTGGTTCAGTAGGCACTTTCAATGGTTCAAGCTCAGTTGGATCTATAGTTACTGGTTTATTTTTGAACCTTGTGAGAATCAAAACTTGCTCCAGGGATGGCATCATAAAATTATGTTCAATCTCTCTGATCATGTTGACTTGTCCACCAGCCAAACTTGGAAGTATCTGCACATAGTTCATATGCACCATGTAGTTTTCTTCTTTGTGAGGATCATTGCACGTTGAACACTAGTATGCATTTTCTATCATACTAGTTTCCACATTTTCTATCACTATCATGCTCTTATTAGGGTCTCTACTAGTATATGCTTGTTCTCGAGTAATCGATGGAGTTTGAAATATCCTCGACCAAAATTTAGCCTTAGATTGCTTCTTCCTCACCACTGTAAGCTCATTTGATATCATCCTTAAGGCCGAGTTATTTTATTTTACTTCCTATAAAAATATCATGAAAGTACCAAGGTTAAAATGTATGAGAGGTGCTGGCAAAGGTAGAGGCACTAGAAATGTGGGCAATGGTAATGGGACCGGTGGTTCTAGTAATGCTAGAAAAAGAATAGATGATGGTAATTATGGCACTGACTGAATGGGCAATTACAGAAAACTTGGAGTGGGATGTTGTGATACAAGTATCAGAGTGATTTGAGGTGGGCCTGAAATCCATGAGGGTACTAGGTACATGGAAGGCATGTGCTATGAAAATATACTCGAATACAAATGTTGGGGGAGATCAGGAAGAATATGTATCATCATTTTTGGAGGAAGCTTACCTATGGCAATCAAGTCAGATTTAGATTTTTGGGCTTGTGTATACATATCAGGGAAGGTGTTCACATTGGTTTGTCAAAAAACCATGCCAATATCAGTGTTTAATTCCCTAAGGTAGTAGAATGCAACCTATTCATGCATGGGATACAAACCATTAGGAACTCTTTGCCAGCTTCGAGCAAACCTGATGTTGAAATCAACTATCTCCTCTGACGGATGTCTTTGGATCATTATAAATTGCTACAACAAGAAGTATGGGTCATCTTGTTCATGGAAATTATTTATCAAAAACTCCACCAACTAATACCATGAGGTAATAGTGTTAGGTTGCAGTGATCGGTACCAATACAACAATTTTCCTCTCAATGATAATACCAGTAACTTTACCATTACATATTCATTTGTTATTCCATGGATCATAGCCAGAGAAGCTACATCTTGAATATGTTCATAGGTTATTTTACCAGTGCTATCATAGGTCAACAAAGCCTTCAAAACTACTTGGGGCACTATATTTTATGCTTGTAAGTTCAAGGTCCCTGAGCTATTCCATGCTGGGAACTACCTTGGTGGCTGTGGCTACTGTGGTGGTGGGTTCTGGGCCATGTGGACTGGTATGTGAGGTGGCACTTGAGGGATGTTAGTGGCAGTACTAACTGGACTTGTGGGAGCATCAAATACACTAGTTAGTCATGAGGATGTGACAAATGATATATGGGATGTATGAGGTAATGAAGATGTATGACGTAGAGTGGCTAACTAAGGGTGCTCTCCTAGACTTTGAATATCAAGTTCATAAAACTCAATTTGATGAACTAGATTTTTAGCCTTTGATATTGTATTCATGAGACATAGCTTTCACTATCCTCATGTTTGGATATTTCTAGGTATAATTGAGTTCCCATATGTTCTAACTATATAGCACAAAGGCAAACATTAGACCTTAATACTATTGGAAGTGGAACTTTTGGGGTCCCACAAGGCGTGCCAAAAACTGTTGGTCAAATATCTGCCTAATTAACAAAACTATGTTTGTGCACCCAAGACATGGCCAACATTGAAATACCGAAGAAAAGAGATACCCTCTGTGTCAATCTCCAAAGAGGGATAGCTCCAAAACTAAATCCTACAATGGTTGAAGACTAGACTTGCAGGAAAGAGATTAAAAATTACAGAAAGAAATGAAAAATATGGCCATAGGTCAAAGGTGTGGGATTCGGGGCATAATAATAGCAGGAAAGTCACCCAAGCATGAAATAGCATATAACAAAAGAAAAACCATAGAATTTACTTATAAAATTGCAACAACAACCTTCAAAATAACACTCCAGCACTCACCCTCTCATTAGCAATATTTAAATTCAAATACAAAATTCAAATTCTATAGCAAATAAAGAACATGAGTTTAAAATAAAAGTAATTAAAAAAAATAGAAGGAAATCGTACACAATATCACTTACAAATTCAGGATCCCTATATCTTCTATTAATGCAGAGAACTTGGAGAGTTTTCTTGCAAAGTGTCTAACCTCCTTTACAATGAAAATTGAGTAGTATTTATAGAGGATTTCACCTCTTTCATTAAATGCACATGGAGACAAAATGATCATAGATCAGGAACCATAGTGAGGAAATTCCTCCTTGGAAATATTGAAAATCTATCCTCCTGGAACAAAAATCCATATTTCAAAGAAACATTCCCAGGAAATCAATATCTTAGGCGTCGATGCACGAAAAATTAAGAAACATTTGATGCTTTGAAATTGCACTCCCACTTTGGAAATCATGAAAATCCTCCTATGCTTTTAACAATTTTTTTCTTCGCTTGGTATTCACCATTTGAGTTACTCGTTGCCACCATCATTTAATGTTTTCCATGATCTACCCTGGACACCTTTGAAAATCTGGACCTTGATGACGAATACACCTTTTGTTATCTTAACTCCTTTAAAACCATAGCAATAAAGTTCCTTTCAGTTGAGGCAAAAACCTTTTAACAATTGAACATCTTCATGCTTGTAGTCACATCTGCGTCATTTCCCTTCAAAATCATGTTCACCCTATTTTTATTTTCTATCACGTTCACGCACGATTTTAATCTTGGGAGCACGTTCGCCCATGGGAGAGGCAAACAGGATGTTTGCCCATCAACCAAGGTGAATGCGATAATATTTTTCTTATGGAGCATGTTCACCCCTCGACCAGGGTGAACGCGATGTGACTTGTTAGTCAAGTGCACATCATTGAATTCCCTTTTTATTTTTGCCTTTCTAATTACATTCACCCCAAGGAGGGGTGAACGAAGCTTTCACCCCATCTTTGGAGAGAACGCGTCCCTTTGCTGAAATTTTTTTAAAATGCAGGCAGACACTGATGTTTCAAACTTTTAGTAAGACGTTTGCCCCAAGGTGGGACAAACCGGGCTTTCACCCCATATTTGGGACAAACGTAATTTTCACGTCTCTTATTTTGGGCATTTTCAAATCTTTCAGTCCTTCGTCATTTTAATTTTTTAATATTTTCTTTCATTTTCTTTTTGACAAAGTGTACAGGGCCAAAGGTGTCTCCAATTCATAGCGATTTGGAATGTTGCAACACTTGTTTTATTTAAATATTCATCACTTTTAAGAAAAAAATGGTACATATACAAACAAAGAAATAACATATAAAATCTATCCAGTATAACATTTTTAGAATAAATATCGCCGCATTACAATAAAAATGCTCCATCAAAATAAAATTAAAAAATCCCAATGTGGCAAAGTACAAAACCGCCAACATTAACCTTAAAAATACATAAAAATTAGTTCAAAAAGTAGTTAAAGCATTTCTTATTAATGTACTATATTAAAATTAATATTAACATAAATAATAATCAAAATACTTGGTAGCTACTATAGTATATAAATAAAAGTGACAATTTTTAAAAAAATATTAAATAATGAGATATTTTATGGTCTCATCAGTCCTCCCTATGTATTCTCATGCATGTCCTCATGCATTATTTTTGGCTATGGTGGCATTCAAATCTAGTTCCTTGTATAAACTTCCCCAAAACTTATTGGTTGGTGAATAGTAGCCTTTGTTTCTCTGTGTTTCCTTCAACCAATTTTGGAATTATCAATTTAGTTTTGGGTCAGTATCAAAGTGATATGAAATAGGGGTGAGTATAGTGGGTGGCCAAAAATATAGGCCTATCCATTCATGTTGTAGTGTTGTGATCATCTCAATTAGTGTTTTTGATATTCTGTAGGACCATACCAAATTGGTAGGTGAGATGGATTTCCTCTTCTTTAGGGAGATGGATAGTTCATCCCATATTTGCCTACATGTCAATCTTGCTTTGTCAAAGTCTTTCCTACAAAAAATTTGAAAGTTTGTTAAGCTCTTTTATACATGCTCAAGATACGTTTATTTTATTTTTGTATTTCTCATTAAAACAAAATATGTGCTACTTAACACCTTCAAGTTTGGTTGGTCAGATCCCAACAAAAGTCTAGGTCCTAATATCCCTAGCCTTATATTGTTGCACCTCTTGTTGGCATAATAGTTGGCTGCACATAGTAGAAGTGAATTCTCTTAATTGTACATCACTAGTATAGATATGTGGCAAAAATTATACATCATCATAAAGTGTAAAATTGTGCACATAAAACTAACACAAGTTTTTGTGTTCTTTTAGACTCTGTAGAAATGCTTCAATGAAAACTTGTATAGAAGATAAATCGTAAGGATGCTTAGAACAAATTATCATCACCTATTATTTGTAATATTTTTCTCTCAAAAATAAATTATAAATATGGGTAGGTCTCATGCAATCCACTATTTGTTCTACAATATGGAACAAATGTCTGACTTTTTATTTTTAGAGCTACTAATTCCTCATTTTGTCCTCTATTATGTTTCTCTGAGGTATTCAATGTTGTAAGATATTATTCTAAAAAATGGTAGTGATTCATCCATCTTGCTACTACTACATTATGGGCATCCAATAAAATTGACCTTGTGGGATCACAATATCTAGCTATGGAGCAGGCACCTTTGGAGGTTCATTTCATGCTTCTTCCCTTATATTTTACCCATTGTTTATTTTTTCTCAATAACCTACTTGATTTCCACTTCCAATTCTATCTCAGGTTGATTTGCTTCAATTTACCAACCTAATACTCTGTTTTTTGGGGTCCCTTGCTCTATAGATCTCCTTTATTCTTCTTATTTTGGATCTCCTTCTTATTTCTCTTATTCTATGGCTTGACTTGGTAGCTCCTACCATGTTACCTATATGGTTGTATTTTATAGTGTAACTTGTGCTGATATCTACTCTAGAGCATCCTCTACTCATATGGAGATTTTTTTAATTTCCATAGGCTATTTTTCTACCCATCGTACAAACACCTCTTTTGAAGCCTCTATCCTCTTTTGTAGAAGTGCTTTTCACAATAGGATTAGATGAAATTGGTTCTTATTCTTTAGCTACAATCATATTTATGATATGATTGATTGGATTTGGCCCCTATTCATTAACCTCCTAAAATTGAGTAGCAAATATGAGCAGAATATATGATGCTTCCTCAATAGGAACAAACTTAGGGGATGCATTCTCTTTTAATTTATCCATAATTTCACATAACTTTTACAAAATTTGAGAAATATACTTATCCTTTTCTTTGTTTTCTCCTCAACTTCCTCCAACAATTTTTGTTGTATTTTAATGATGACTCTAGAAAATTTCACATGTGATGAGTCTTCAGTTTCCACTTTTGAATCATCCTCTACTTTTGTTAGAGAATCCAATTCAATTGAATAAGTGGGAACTCAATTTAAAATAAGTATTTTAGGTGGATAATCTTTCTATAGTGGCTCCCATATTTTTGTAGGGACACCAAAATTTTGCTCATCATAATCCTCTATGATAATAAACCTCCTTCTTTGCTTTTTGGGTTTAGGAGGTGTTGGAATCTTCATTTGAGTAGTTGCATTTTATTTCTACCTCAAACTTTATCTGAGAGGAGGTTGCTCTAATGGAGTTTGTTCCTCATAATTTTCACTTGGTGCCTCTTCTTCTCTTCCATTGGAAATAGTTTCAACCAACTTGATCACCTTTTTAGATATTTTCATTTGTTTTTTGGGTTACCTTGCTACCTCTTTTTTGTACCAGATTGGTTTAGTGCTTCCTAACACTGCCTTTTCCTACTAGTGGCAAACCCCGTTTTACCTTCCCTAGTTGGTTGTTCTACATTTTTGGCAATCTAAGGTTGCTTTCCCTTTTTGGTTGATTTTTGTTGATACTTCTCTTCTTGTTTAGTGGATTCTACTTAATCCTCTACAAAATCACCTAAAGACAATGCATCCTCTACTAAATAAGCTTCTACCTAAGATATTCTTCCTCTATGTTTAAAATAGAGGCTTCTTGAGAAAAAATATCTGCATGAGTAGATACCTCTGTATCCCTACATTTGAAAATAATGCTTCTCTTTCTCTTTTTTTATTCTATAGTTACCTCTTTATATTTTCTTTTCTTTCTATCTTCTAGCATCTCCCCAAGATATGCAAGTCTCTTGGATGAAGAAGGCTCCTCTATAGCATGTCTATTAAACTCTAGTTTTTGTTTTTTTTCTACTTCTATATTTTTTGGAACAACAAGGGTTTCTATAGCACTTGATTTTTTTCCACACCTAGATGCTTCCCATTTTTATCTCTAAGCTATTCTAGACATAGAGCCCTATACCCCTAGCTCTAAAAACCTTTTAAATGAGTGTGTATTTCCTTTTAAATGGTACTTACACAATAATTTAATCACACCATGGTATCTAATAGATCCCTACCCCTCTTGGAATCATTTTATCATGTCATGGAGAGCATGATGTAAATATAAAGGTAGGTTAATCCTTATCTATGGTTTCTCAGCATCATGTCTCAGGTGAGTTAACAACTTGATATGATTCCCAGCTAAGATAGAAAAATGACCCTCATAGGTTAGATATATAATTACCAAATGGTAACTTTATCCTAGGGTTTATTTAGACTTATTCTTTTCAAACCCTTGTAGAGATGGTTTTTAATGTGAAATTGTGATTTAGGGTCATATTCTTCCTTAAATGCATTTACTAATTTATAAAGGGTATCCCTAAATGCTTTCATTAATTTTCCCTTATCATAAGAAATTTTACTAATTTCACAGGTAATTTCTTTGATTCTCATGCTACTGATCTTTGTTTGGTTATTTTATATGGTTTTCATGAACTATTCTAGTAGCCCATCCACACATCCTTTAAATTTGCATAGAAATTGCATCCACCCTGCTTTTTGGAAGACTAAAACTACTTCAAGGTGTCATTGCAATTCATCAGTGTCACTCAGATTAACTTTTTGCTTATATCCTCCATATCATTTTTTGTGCATTCTAGATATTGTGTTGAGATTTTCAATTTCTATTTGTAATTTTTTTCTCTAATATAGAACAATCATGGAAGCTCCTATCCATAGAGTTGGTGCAAGTAATGTTGTGATTATTGTGTAATCAATTTTGAAGAGCACTAATTGCTCTGGAATATGATGAATGTAGTTTGAAAAATACATCCAAGATTTGTGTAATCACCATTAACATGATAGGATACATGGCAAGTTGTAGTTTGAGAGTGGCATAATTAAAATTTGTACCCTTAACTGGTATGGAAAACAATGTTAGTTATAACCCATAGTCAATTCCCACATGCATTATTGCTATACCAATTTCCCATGCTTGTTCATTCAGATAATTGACTTATTAGCTAGTACCTTGATTTTGGCAACTTAGCTTAGGTCCCCATATGCCTTGGGTAATCATTGCATCATCCCCTTTTTTTACTACCACATGTGCTTCATAGTTGTGTGGCCATGTGCTTTCAAGGTGCAGTATTGGTTCATATTTTTTGAAGAACACAAGCTTATACTGAGAGGGGGTGAAAAGTATAAGAACAACTTTTAATTTTCTTTCCCAAACAATATTATCCAATATTATCAATGGTAATATCAATAGCAGTAATAAAATAAATGCACAAATCATCACACACAATAGAGACACCAATTTAACGTGGTTCACCCAATGTGGGCTACTCCATGGATAAAACATATCTACTAAATTTTCTCAACAAATCTTCTTGGGAATCAATTCCCTATTACAATATTTATGGACCTCTATCCAAAGGAGACACCAATGCCCTATGCTCTAATTTGTGGATCTCTATCCACAAGATAACTCTTTCTCCTTTTCTTTGGTTCATGGAACTTGATCCAGGAGATCTCTATCTCCTTAACTGGTTCATGGATATCTCTCCATAGAAGAACTCTATATTACTATTTGGTTTATAGATCACACTCCACAAGAGAACTCTTTCCCCTTGCTTTAGTTTGTGGAACTCTATCCATAGGAAAACTCTTTATCCTCTGCTCTTACTGGTGCTCTTCTAGAAGACTTCTACCCCCACTATACTAGCTTGTGGATATCTTTCCATAGAAGACCTCTATCCTATCTGCCCTGACCAATGGATCTCTATCCACTAGAGACTATTGTCGTATGCTCTATCACCTCCAAAGCTTACTCTCAAATCTGCTCAACCTTTGTATCAAATCTAAACTATAAACTATCCTCGATATAGTAAAAATCTGTTCCAACTCTATCTCAAGTCTAGCACAAATATGCTCTCAAATATGCACCAAAATATATCCTCAAGCCTTAACACAAAGCTTGATAAAATCACCAATCAACTCTACTTAGATCTGCCCCAAGCCTTAACACAAAGCTTGAACAAATAAAACCTACTCTTAATGTAGTCTCAAGTCTTCACCAAGACTTGCTCAAATCTACCTACAAGTATTCACCAAGAATTGCTCAAATATGCCCTTAATATTTCACAAAAGCTTACACAAATTTATCCTTAAGTCCCCTCAAGAACTTGCTCAAATATGCCTATAAGTTCTCTCAATAACTTGCTTAATCTACTCTCAAGTCTTCACCAAGACTTACCTCAAATCTGCTTTCAATTTCTCTCAAGAACTTCCTCAATATGCTTTCAATACATGCTCAAAACAACTCACAAAATATGATCAATCAATCTCTTGCACACAATGCTATAAAATGCTTTGTCTAATATTCAAATTAATTCCTTTAACTTGAAGCAGTTTAGAAATTCTATTCAAAATTTATTTAACCTCTGGAACATATAGAGAATGATTTACTCTATCAAAAACTCATTATGTTCTACTCAATCATTAAGTCTATTGCTTTCACAAATCTAGTTTCTAATGTCCGCACATTCACTTTCAATATCACTCAAATCCAATGCTCAAGTAGTTCACTCAATAACTCAACCAATGAAACACAACTTGCTTACAAAACCTAACAAAGTGTTTCACTCTACTTCCAACAAAAAGCATAATGTAGATCTCAAACCCTAACTCAAATTATTATCAATCTCTATCTCAAATCAAATCATCCATAAACAAAGTGCACTCAAACTTGCTTATACATTTTTAACATTACTTATCAAACAATCCTTTTTACTCCACCTTATATTTCACAACATCTATTTAAACATTTCAAATAAAATATGATGTACCCATACCTCTTTGCCTTGATGGATATATGTCTTCAAAACCTTTTTTACTCACAACCAAATTCTTTTCCCAATTCTAGGTTAGATAGCAACAACCTATCTCAAAATCTCCACATGAATATTCACCTCATCAATTATTCCACCATACAAGAAATACAATAAAATGTCAAGTCACAAATACACCTTATTACTCCTTTAAAAACATATTCAACACATATCAAAATAAAGTTCCTTGTTTACACTTTATAATATCCTTCACTTTCAAAATAATATTCAATCACACATCAAAATAAAGTTCCTTGTTTACACCTTATAATATCCAATACTTTATTTATTTCCCAAAATAAAATATTTAATCAACAACCCTTATGACTCCCTAAACAATTTCACACATGCCCTTTTTAATATCATGTGGCCTCAAAAACACTTTTCGCTTTTCAAAACCTTTGGAAAATTTAAATAAAAAATTGCATACCTTAATTGTTGGCCCACGTCATAAAATATATTGCGCATGTCTCAACGACCAGCACCCAAAATCGAACCCATGACCTAAGCCACCGCAATGCCCTAGCCCAAGGCTAAGCTACTGCATGTGCTATGTTCCTGCATGTGAACCAAAGGTCCACATTTTTATTTTAAAGTCTACCTTTCACAAATTTTATCGAAAATGAAAACTCTTTCCTCCTTCACTAAAAATGAACTGCGTGGGATTTGAAACCACAACCTTCCCTTCACAAGCACCTTAGCCACTTTCCAAATATCATCTGTACTAGCCAATGCTTTGGAATTGTCTTTGCACTCCAAGAAAACTTAAATGCAACTCTGCTTCCTTCTATTCAAAAATCTCATGAATGTCTTCTCCTCTTCAAAACTAGAGCACACGAATTATCATCACATGGGCATTCAATTTTCTTAGACTTTGGAAATGAAAAATCATTTCCTTTAAATACTCTTGCCTTTGGATTAAAACACATTGGCCCTCCTTCGAATTCAAATTTAAATTTGAATTGAAACTTTGAACTTTGGCACCATTAATTATTTAAATTAAAATTTTAACCTTAGGTTAAAATATTTTAATTTAAATAAATTAAAACCTTTGCTAACCTTTATAACTTGCTCAATGGACATTGTTATTTTTCACCTCTTCCTTTTGCCCAAATATTACAATATTAAATATTATAATATTATTATTTCTTTTTAAGCCTGATTCTCTTTTCTTGGGTCTTCAACCTTTTTAGCCTCTTTAGGCATATAATATTTAAAATAAATATTATACCTTTTTTCTTTTAACAACTTCCTTGTATTTTGGAGAAATCAACCTTTTGAACTTAATGCAAACAAAACTGGACATCAAACCTCTTGACATCAATGACAACAAAACTTGCTCAAATTTCCAACAATCTCCCCCTTTCTCATTGATGGCAACCCTCTTCTTCTTTAAGCATATATTTAACTTTTTCAATTTTGTTCCCCCTGAGAAACTGCTCCCCCTGACTGAATGCTCTCTCCCTAACTCAAATATCTCCCCCTTTGACATCAATGGCAAAGGGACTCCTTTGGGGATAAAGATAAGACTTTTCGCTCAACCTCATCCCCACCTCCTTTCCTTGAGGTGATTAATTTTGGGGTGGGAGTATCTCTACTCCCAACATACATTGCTCTTTTTTTTTCACCTTCTTTCTCAATTGATTCTTCTAACTCTGTTGAATATCTCTGTTCTTGCTTATCCCTAGAAATTCTATTCTACGCCACTTGGCCATATGCCCAAAATTATTACACTTATAACACTTAATGTTGTGGTTCCTTGAAGGTGTAAATATCTTGAAGTTACTCCTGGTGAAACCATACCCATTCCTATCATGAACCCTACAATCAATTACTTTATGAACAAAATGATTACAAGAGTAACAATACCCTTGAAAGAAATGCCCATATCTGAAATTTATCTTAGTAAAACCCTGTTCTTTGTTTTCATGTGTCCTGCACTGCATAGCCTTGTGACCAAACCTATGACATGAGAAACAATGACCTTTGAAGAAATATCTCCTTTGACCCATTGGTCTCTTAGTAATTTCTTCCATGTGATGTTCTGTGTTCCTTGTTTATGCATTGTTTCCTTCCTTGGTGAACCTTCTATTTTTCAACTTATCCTCATAAGTCTCACTTTCTCCTTCACTCTCTTCTTTTGAAGCTTCTTCTTCTTTAGAGATTGAGCTTGACTCCTCTCCTTGTTCTATTTGTACTTCTTCAGAACCAAGTCCTATCTTGTTTTATTAATATATTTTTACACTGATAATCTTATCCAAGGTCTTTGAACTTTTCCCAAACTTGTGTAGCTTGTCTTTAGAATCTTTCACTTCCTTCCTTAGTGAAGCTACCTCATGCTCTAATATTTCACATTCTAATAATTTTACCTCTAACTTTTCTTTAAATCTCTTTATCTTAGATATTGAGTTTGTCAGATCTTGTATAAGCTTTCCTTTCTCTTCATCACATTCTTGAAATTGAGTCTTGAGTTTTGAGTTCTACTTTATTACCTTTCTTAATTCTTTAAGAGCAGAGATAATTTCAGCTTCTAAATCTACTACTCATTCATTTGCTAATTCTTCCTCTACTTCTTTGTCTTCATACTTTTTAGATTAATCTTCAATAGGAGCACTTCCTTCTTCATCTATTTCTAAGAAGAGCATTTATTCTTCTTCATTATCTGAGGATATTTCATCACTATCACTTGAACTATTGTCTACCTTGTTTGCATAAAAAATCTTATTATGCCTTTGGAAAAAATTCTTCCCATGCTTACATTTTCTAACCCTAATTTTCTTTTCATACCTAGATTTTATAGATTCCATGTTCTTATGATCTTGTCTCTCTTCACAACTACTACTTTTTGACAATTTTGTCACATTTCTCAAGGGGTAGATAAGAAACAAATTTTGTATAGTGTTGTGTAAAGTTTTTTCTTTGAAAAGTTGCAGCAATTTTGGCTTTCAAAGCCACCCCTTTGTATAAAAAATAGAAGACTTAGTGAAGTGCTTCATGGGCACACGTTCCAAGTTGGGTATCTTCTCGAGGCGATCGAGTGCATCATAAATGTAATTTTTCGTGCCCAACAAGCCCGCTGCTCATTTTTGGCAATCAAAAGCGAAGTATCAAGCCATGATGGAGAACCCAACAAGTATGGCAGCCACTCGAGCACTACACTCGGAGACCAAGGACGTCCAGACAGCCCATCAATGCACCTTTCCATGGTTGACCCGGTCACAGTTGCCAGTTTTGGTAACAGATTTGAAAGCTCAGTCGCGAGAGCCGAGGAAGGCCAAATTTTTAGAGCTCAAGGGCATACTCTTCTTTGTTGTGTAATTATGATTCAGAGGCCCAAGTCCTCTATAAAAACCCAGGTATTGTAATATAAAGGGGGGGAACTATCTGCTAGAAAGCTGCTGTAACTTGATGTCCTACGATTAATACTAAGAGACTTTGAGCTCAATTATTCTCTTTTATGCTGCATTCTGTGCTTGATTCTTCTATCTCTTCCTGTTTGTAGACTGAGATGCTGAACTCTGCATCCGATATGTGATCGGGGATAGTGTCCTGAAACTCATTCAAAAGGATACATAGTAGTAGATAAGTGTTGTATTGACTTTATTTTATGCTGCCTGCCTTGCTTGATTCTTCTATCTCTCTCCGTTTATATGCTGGATGTTGAACTCTTCGTTCGGTGTGCGATCGGGGACAGTGTCCTGAAACTCATTCGGGAGGATACATAGGAAGGTGGATACCACATTTCTTTTGTTTCACTCTTGGTGTTCCTTGCTACTATTCAAGTTATTCATTAGCGATCGTGCTTCCTGTTCTCTCCCACCTTAAATCATCATCTTCTAACCCTTACTCTTTTTATTTCTTTCTTTAACCCTTACCCCTTTTTATTTCTTTTCCTAACCCTTACTCTGTTTATCTCTTTCCTGCACTCTTGTCTCAAACCCCAAAAGTAGTTTAGCATAGGAGCCAGCCTTATCTGGAGATTGGCACGAGGGGCATCTCTTCCCCTTAGCCTTTCGATATTGGTCACAGGTCCAGGGCGCGTACACTTACACCAAAAGTCCTTTCCTATGCGGATTTGATGACCAACAGTTTCTAGCATGCCCGATGGGACTGACTGTATTTGTCTTAGGAAGATCCATAACCAATCAAGGTCCCATATTTTAACACACAATACCATTTCACAGGGGCCACTAGTTCTAACCAGTTCCCGGTGTGACCTGGTCAGTCTCACCTGACTAGTGGTAGTGAGAACCGATGCTCTCATTATCGAGAGACTCTTAGCATCTGGCAACTCTGTTTACCCAAGAATATTTAAGTCGTAAAGACCAGTACCAAAAGTCTATGCCTTCATGCAAATGATATGGAGAGTTAAGAATAAAGGAGAGGAAACCGAGTTCTTTGAGCTAGATATTGATGCTTTCGGGGAACAATAAAGGTTGATCACCCCCGAGTTCTTGCTGCAAGGAGCATCCTCTGTTGACAGACAAAGCTCAAATTTTGATAGTACAATGTCTAGCTTTCCTCCCAATCCTCCCAACTCTTCGAAGCATCCTAGCCCCTCTATTCCTATTAGTTGTCCTATTAGCAGTCAAGGGGGAGCTTCGAGAAATCTGGGAGCAAATATGGCACAGCAGCAACAACAAAAACAACAAAACATGCAGCAACCACCACCACCCAGATTGTCTCCACATGGGATTCTTTGTCACCTCTAAATCTAGTGGGACAAGGGCAAGTGCCACCTGCCGTCGTAAAGAAAATCCCAATGTTCGATGGAACTGGGAAGACCACCCTGGAACACATCCAGGATATAATATCTCTAGCGGCGATCCATGACATTACCGAAGAGCCAATTATGGTAAAGCTTCTGGTCCTTTCCCTTAGAGGGAAACTCCTCTATTGGTATAGATATCTACCACCTGGTAGTATTATGATATGGGATCAGTTAGCTGATCAACTGATGGGAAACTTCAATGAATCCTATGATCCTACCTCTCTGTTGCACCAGTTCACTTCAATCAAAAGACATCCACAAGAGGAGATCATAGATTTCAATGTGCGGTTTGCTCAAACATGGCAAAGAGTGCCAGTTGGACTTTGGCCAATCGATGAAGCTACAACGCTCTATTTCCTTTGGGCTTTCAACCCCGATATCGGGCTCATGGTAAGATATTCTAACATTAATACTTTCCCCGAGTTGTACGAGTTAGCTAAGAGAGCAGAGATGGATTTAATAGCTATGGGGAAGCTCCCCCAAAGGATGCCGACACCTATACTTCCCAAATTATTACAACTCTAGTATGTAAGCGCAGCCGCTTCGCAGATCTCCACCACCCCCACACTCCTGATTTCATCTTGGAATCCAAATCCTATCGTGTCTCAAATCATTGCTCTACAGATCCATTTCCCTACATTTTCAACTCCATAGCCCACGGTCACTTCAGCTTTTCCTGTGCTGCCAGCACCACCTCAACTCCTCACCCTACCTCCAATACCGACAATGGCTTTCTTGCCAATCGTTTCGAAAGTCGATGATATACAGACCAAAATTTTGTAGGAGATGCAGTCCCTGAACTCTATGATTCAGATGTTGTCAAATGACATGACCATTGTAAAGAAGAAGCAAGCACAACAGGAATTCCAACCGAGAAGACCTTATCCTGTGCCTGCACTTACCAAAGACCAAGCAGTCTAGCAAGGGAAGGCTACAATGAGGAATGTTGCAATTGATGAAGCTTCGAGCACTTTCGATTATGTATATTGGTGCTCTATGTGCAATGATACGCATGAAGAGAATACCTGCACCCTGCACCAACACTATGTACAAACACTGGCGAGCAGTAGCCACAGTGGTCAAGTGAACGTCATTAGGTAGATGAGTCAGAACCTGGAAATCGATGAGGAGGAGCCCATTGTAGTACTTACCAGAGGAGGAAGGAAGGCAATAGAAATGGATGCCACTCAGACGGATCCTGCAAAAGAGCAAGTTCAGCCCGAGAAGGGACAATCATCTACTTCGGCCCCGAGTGAAGCTTCTTCGCCTGCACCAGTCAAAGAAAAGGCTCAAAAGGCCTCTGTCGAACCACCTCAGGTAGAAACTAAGGAGCAGGCTAAGGAAAAGCTCAAGTTTCCTTCCCTCACCAAGTGGCAAAGAGTTGAAGCTACAGAGCAATATTGTACCCGATACGAACCCAGAAAGGAACCCGAAGTGCTCAAATCTTCAACATACAACATCATAGAGGAATTGAAGAAGATCCTAGCCAAGATCAGCTTGTACGATGCACTGCAACTACCCAGACAGGTCGACTTGCTACAAGAATCATTAAAGACAATTAAAGCAAAAGGGGCAGCACCACTTGCTCTTGTGCAGACCCTATCCACATCTATCACAGGGAAGAACAGACCACCTCCGTTCTACCTAACCCTACAAATGGAAGGGTATATTTTACATAACTGTATGATCGACTCTGGGGCCACTACAATAGTCATGCCAAGGGTAGTCTACGAAGAAATAGGAATGGAGTATACACGAAGTAGTCAGGGTGTACTCCAATTGGATGGGACTCCAGTGAAGACCATGGGAGTGATCAAGGACATTCCTATTTGGTTACATAAGATGCCTCAGATCACAGTCATACAAGAGGTAGTTGTAGTTGAATTGGAGCCATATTTTAGTATGTGCTTGTCAAGAGAATTCACGGCTAAACTAGGCGGGTATCTATCTATGGATTACTCTCACCTAGAGGTTCCATTCAAAGGAAAGAAGGTAAAAATCTACAATGAAAAGCCTTCTTCCTTTCTTGTGTAGAAGATGTTCGAAGAAGAAAATAGCGAACCAGTGAATGCACTAGTGGAGGAGATAGAGCAGGTGGACCTGATCGAAGAGTCTCTTGCACAATTGAGCTATGAAGATGAGTTTTCATTGGCAGACTTCAACGTCATGGTGGAGACCGAGATAGGGTGTTATGCGATCGCCAAGCCCAATAATCACTCCCAACTAGGGAATAGAACAAGTGCCTAGGAAGAACTATGGAGGCTGTTCTTTGATAGTGCCTGATGTAAAAACGATGTTGGGGCAGGGATTCTTCTAGTTTCACCATCTAGAGAGCAAAAAGAGTATTGCTATCGGTTGACATGGAGCTGCACTAACAATGCAGAGGAATACGAAGCATTATGTCTAGGACTTAAGAAAGCTGACAAGTTAGGCATAAAGCACCTCCAAATTTTTGGGGATTTCAAACTGGTTTGCAACAAAGTCATAAATAAGTGTACTTCAAATAAGCATTACCTAAAATCATACCGCAATAGGGTATGGGACCTGTTCGATCAGTTTGAATCTCTCAATCTACAATCAATCCCATGAGAGGTGAACCGACATGCCGATGTTTTGGCATCCATCGCAGCCAGGTACTCTCCAGTAGAAGACATGGTGCATAAGCCTAGAGCTGTGAGAATGATCTATAGGCCATCTGTCCCAAAAAAAGAGCTGCACTGGAAAGTGTTTGATAATGATGAGCATATTATAAATTTCATGATCCAAGAAGCCGCCACAGCCGAAGACCGAAGCTCTGATGAAGGAGAGTATGAAGGACTAATTCAATTGAAGAATAACCATGTTCCCAAAGGACTAATCACCCTAGAAAGTCTCTTTGATCGGAACGACCGAGCTCTCTCTCACATGATCAAAGTCCATGAAAAGCAGTATCAGGATTTGGAGCTTGAACCTGGGAGAGCAATAAATGTGGGAACTGACTGCACTTCGATGGAGATAGAACAGATACGAAATCTGTGCAAAAAGTTTTTTGACATAATTGCTTGGTCTTATCAAGATCTTAGGGGATACAATCGATAGCTGGTTCAACACACAATCGAGTTGCAGGAAGGGGTCAAACCCTTTCGACAAAAGCAGAGGCCGATCAATCCTAAGATCGAGGTCCTAATGAAAGCCGAACTCCTAAAGATGCTCGAGGCAAAGATCATATATCCCATCAAGCACTCTTCATGGGTAGCAAACCTGGTCCCAATCAGAAAGAAGAATGGAGATATCAGGTTGTGTGTGGACTTTCGCAATCTAAATCAGGAGTCCCTCAAGGACCACTATCCTCTCCCACAAATCGATTAAAATTTGCACTCAGTGGCTGGAGCTCAACACTTCTCTCTGCTCAATGGTTTTTCTGGATACAATCAGATTTGGGTCAGGGATGATACCAGCACAAGATGACATTCACCACCAAGTGGGGGACGTTCGCTTATCAGCGAATGCCATTTGGCCTTTCAAACACCGGGGCCACTTTCCAGAGAGCAATGGATCTTGCTTTTGGCGAGCTTCTAAATAAGGTTATCGTCATCTATCTGGATGACATGACTGTTTTCTTCCAAATAAGGGAAGACCACCCCACACATATACAACAAGTTTTCAAAAAATGTCGAGAGTTCGGCATCTCAATTAATCCAAAGAAGTCCATATTCGTAGTCAGCGAAGAAAATTTGCTGGGACACGCGATATCAAAAAAAGGCCTCACCGTAGATCCTGACAGAGCCGAGGCTCTAATGAAGCTTCCACATCCCGCAGACAAGAAAGGACTTCAATATTTCTTTGGCTAGATTAACTTCATGAGGAAGTTCATCCCCGACTTCACCCAAGTCATCAAGCCAATGTCTCAACTCCTGAAGAAGGGCATCGAATTTAGCTGGACCAAAGAAAGAAAAGAAGCTTTTGAAGAGATTAAAAATTGAATTGCTTAGGTGCCGGTCTTGATCAATCTAGACTACCGTCAGGATTTCATCATGTATGTCATAGGAGAGCTAAAGAGCTACGTCGTTGTCCTGACGTAAAAGGGAGAAGATGGCGAGGAGCGGCCCATCGTGTTTTTGAGTCAGGTGATCAATTCCCATGAAGAAAAGTATAATTTCATTGAGCATCAGGTGCATGCAGTAATGAAATCACTAAGGAAGTTCAAGCAGTTCATCTCCCAGAGCTGAGTCATAGTTTATGTCATTCACCCCGATGTGCATAACTTCATTATCCAAGGAAAATTGGGAAGTAAAAGAGCTAGTTGGGTGAATAAAATACAGGAGTTTGACATTGATATCAAGCCCACAAAATTGGTTCGTGACCGTGCATTGTGTTAAGATTTGGCAAAAAGCATAGCGATCAAAGTAACAAAATATCGGAGGGATGACTTACTAGCCGAAGAATGCTTTGCCAACTATGAAGAAGACGAGAAGGATTGGGTCGATGAGATAATATGCTATTTCAACACTGAAAAGTGCCCTTCACATCTAAATGCATCGCAACAAAGACATTTAAGGATGTGGTCCTCCAGATACACTTTGCGCCTCGAAGGCCTATTTTTTAGAAACATTGATGGTGTCCTTCTTAAGTGCATCAAGGATGATGATAAAAGGAGAGTCCTGGGGGAGTTACATTCAGGACTATCGGGAGGTCACTTTGCAGGGAGAACCATAGTGTTAAAGATCATTAGGGCGGGTTATTATTGGCCCACACTCTTTGCCGATGCCTTCACAGTTTGCCATAAATGTGAGCAATGTCAGAGGTTCGTCGACCGAAACAAAAATGCTACAATGCCCCTTCGTCCGATACAAGTAGAGGCACCCTTTCAACAATGGGGGTTGGATTTTATAGGAGTCGTATCACCAAATTCCTGTACGGGACATAGGTTCATCCTAACAGCAACAAACTACTTCACCAGGTGGGCCGAATCGATTCCTACCAAACATGCGGATCAAGAGACTGTAGTCACCTTCTTGGAAGGATTGATCACCAGATTCAGGATCCCCAAAGCAATCATCACAGACAATGGCCCTGGCTTCATGGGTGCAAAAATCAATGATTTCCTCTACAGGTATGGGATATATCATAAAGTATCCTCCAATTATTATCCACAAGGCAACGGCTTGGCAAAATCCACCAACAAGACTCTGTTGAAAATGCTAAGGAAGCTCATAGAGAAAAACAAAAGGACTTGGCATCTCCTTCTAGATCGGGCCTTGTGGGTCGATCGGATTTCTATCAAAAGGTCAATCAAAACTTCACCTTATGCTCTAGTCTATGGCAAGGAGGCCATCTTACCCATCCATATTGAGATCCCTGCATTGCGACTGTTGGAAGCAGAAGATGGAGCTAGTCCAATGGAGAACAGGTTAGCTCAACTGCTGCGACTGGAGGAGGATCGCGAAGAAGCATACCAGGACTTCGCTAAGCATACTCAGGTCATCCAAGATTGGTTCAAGAAAAAATCATCCGACGCACATTCTATGTGGGAGACCTGGTATTGAAGTGGGATTCTTGGAAGGCCAAGCCTGGAAATCATGACAAGATGGACGCCTTTTGGGATGGGCCATTTGAAATCATGAAGGTAAACTCAGCCAATTCATTCATCCTTAAAGATGCAGATGGACAAGCTCTGTTGATCTCTGTCAATGGTCTTCATCTGAAGACTTTTCATCGCTAAAGACAATTCTCTTCTTTAAAAAAAAAATAAAAAAAATAAATGTGTGTATAATTTGCATGTACATTCTCTTCCAAGATCACAAAGCCCAGTAACACTTCCAAATCTTCTTTGAAGACTTCTGATGTGAAGTAGCAAGTACAAAAGATTCACTGCGAAGAAGGTAACCAAAGGCAAAATTTTGCGAAGCAGTTTTCAAAAGGAGACATTCGCACCCGAAGTACTTTTAGTGGCTACTTCGGGTAGCATTATTGCGAAGTGGATTATAAGGGGCTCCTTGAGAAGCATGTTACCCAAAGGGGGGCAGAACCAAAATCCGCGATCACCTTATCCCATCATCACAACAGAAGGCCACGCCAACAGATGAGGGAGCAGAGGAGGAAGGAGGAAGAGAAGGATCGAGAAAAGACTCTGGCCCAATGGATCAAGACTAAGGGTCCTCCCACCGAGATGAGCTTGTTGCCCCGTGAGCCACCAAGAATATTGACAATTTTGTCACATTTCTTAGGGGGTAGATAAGAAACAAGTTTTGTATAGTGTTGTGTAAAGTTTTTACTTTGAAAAGTTGTAGCAATTTTGGCTTTCAAAGCCACCCCTTTGTATAAAAAATATAAAGAGAAAAAGCTTCACTATCGAACAAACTAGAGAAAAGAGCTTCGCCAAAGAAAATGAAACTGCTTCGCACCCGAAGTATTTCCAACACTACTTTGGGTGAAAATTTTGCGAAGTAGTTCTGTCGAAGAAAAATGCAAGAGGACCGATGAAAAAGGCTATGGGCTTGAAACATTTCCAACAACTACTTTGGCCAAGGCACCAGCGAAGCAGAATCCAAGGGAACATCAAAGATTACTTTGCCAGAAAGTTGCCGAAGCATCTACTTCGGGCCTCCTCACACCCGAACCATTTCCACTTTGGCGGAAAACCTAGAGAAGTATTCACTTCGGCTAGTTTTCGCCCGAAGCATTTTCAACCGAAGTTATGGCAGCCAAGAGAAATGAAGCATTTTGAAGGCAGGAATGTGTTTCAGCAAAAATCTCTCCAAACCACAATTTTGAAGAGGATCAGGGTGAAGTACTTCTCCAAGGCATTAGCGAATCAGTTTTGTCAGCAAAGCAGCAAGGACGAAGAAGACCATTTTGCAAAGGAGATATGCTTCGGCGCTCCCCACCCCCGAAGCAGTTTTGTGAAGCTCAATCCTGTGAAGTACATATCAAAGAGGAGTTTTGGTTCGGCCCAGAACTATTGCAAAGCGAAGTAATGGATGAAGACTTAGCGAAGTGCTTCACAGGCACACATTCCAAGCCAGGTATCTTCCCAAGGTGATCGAGTGCCTCATAAATGCAATTTTTCATGCCCAGCAAGCCCGCTGCTCATTTTTGGCAATCAGAAGTGAAGTATCAAGCCATGATGGAGAACCCGGCAAGTATGGCGGCCACTCGAGCACTGCACCCGGAGACCAAGGACGTCCAGACGGCCCATAAATGCACCTTTCCATGGTTGACCCACTCACAGTTGCCAGTTTTGGTAACAGATTTGAAAGATCAGTCACGAGAGCCAAGGAAGGCAAAATTTTTAGAGCTCGAGGGCATACTCTTATTTGCTGTGTAATTATGATTCAGAGGCTCGGGTCCTCTATAAAAACCCAGGTATTGTAATAGAAAGGGGGAGAACTATCTGCTAGAAAGTTGTAACTTGATGTCCTACGATTAATACTAAGAGACTTTGAGCTCAATTCTTCTTTTTTATGCTGCCTTCTATGCTTGATTCTTCTATCTCTTCTTGTTTGTAGATCGAGATGCTGAACTCTGCGTCCGGTATGTGATCGGGGACAGTGTCCTGAAACTCATTTGAAAGGATACATAGGAGTAGATAAGTGTTGTATTGACTTTCTTTTATGCTGCTTGCCTTGCTTGATTCTTCTATCTCTCTCCGTTTATATGCTGGATGCTGAACTCTGCGTCCGGTGTGCGATCGGGGATAGTGTCCTGAAACTCGTTCAGGAGGATACATAGGAAGGTGGATACCACATTTCTTTCATTTCACTCTTGGTGTTCCTTGCTGCTATTCAAGTTATTCGTTAGCGATCGTGCTTCTTGTTCTCTCCTGATGAGTCCTGGATAAGCCTCATTTATAGCATGTTTTAAATAGTTAAAACTGCCTAAAACTGCCTAAAACTCTTGTGAATTATCTTATATGCTAGTTAAGTTGATTTAATATGCTCTGTATTAACTGTTTGCATGATTGCAGTGTTAAGGACATTATATTCTGATTTTTAACAGTTTTTGTATAGTTTTATGTTATATTTTCATGCTTAGGTTGATAGCAGCATTTCAGTAGTCTTATTTTGATGATCATTAAGCATTAGTTTCTCTAAATTCAGCAAATAGTACAAAGACTTATTACTATGCAACAGAAAACTGGTTTTTCCATATAAATTCCAGCAAGCTACCAATGAATGGCAAGGCATGGAATTCACATCCAAGGAAGAATGAAGACTATTGCAATATGATCCTGAGGTCTAATACACTTGAGAAATGCAGCCAAAACCATTTGGAGTCAACATAGTTGGTCATTCTAAAGATCTTCGAAATGAACACAGTGTCTTCGGAATGAACAGATATCTTCGGAATGAGAAAACATAGTGTCTTCGAAATGAGCAGATATTCGGAATGAGAATTGCAGTATCTTCGAAATGAGTGGATCTTCGAAATGAGAATTGTAGTATCTTCAGAATGAGCAGATCTTCGGAATGAGAATTGTAGTATCTTTAGAATGAGCGGATCTTCGAAATGAGAATTGCAGTATCTTCGGAATGAGCCACTTATCTTCGAAATGAAAACATAATGTACTTTTTGACTTGTTGACTGAATTTTGGCGGTGAAAAATGGGATAAGAAGGTTGAGAAAGTTAAGGGAAATATCTCCCATCTAACTTTGCCATCCAAAGCCACCATTTATGGAAAAGATCAAATTTGATCTTCTTCTAGGATAAAGCCAGGAAATTTTGCAGGATATTAGGACAGCATATTTTATGTTTGTAATTAGATTTTAGGCATCTATAAAAGATAGCTCCCGTACAGGTTGAGCTATTATTAATAATATTAGATTAGACATATTAGAGATATTAGAGAGGAGATCAGAAATAGGATAGATGAGATAGCAGTTTTTTTCAGATCTATAACAATTAGCAGCAAATTCTGTAATTATGATTCTAAGGCAATAAAGTGCAGTTTTATTCTATCTATCTTATGTTTGAGTGTGAGTAAGACTTAGAGAAGAAATTATACCTTCTTCTAGAAAAGGAGGCCGGCCACTTTCAGATCTAGGAGAAGGACTAATAGACAGGTTTTCAGTCCTGATTTTGCTGCAGCAGAATAAGCAGTGGAACTTGTCAATTTCAGCATTTTGTGGTAATTGATTTCTGTTTTAGTTTTTATCCATCTATTTTACATTTGTGATGTAATCAGCAATAGATATAATTAGTTTCTTTATTTTTCAGTAATTTTCCAATTCCCTGCACTTTACATTTCCAGCAATTTACAAGTTTTCTATAATTTCCTGCATTCTTATTTTTGTTGTCAAACACTAAACAGAAGATTGACGACCTTCTATTTCAGAGTATTGACAGAAGTTGATTACTTGTTTTATCTCATCATTGCAAAAGTAAATAGGTTTCTCATTTAGCAACTGTAATTAGGATTTTTCTTCTGCAAATCAATTAAGTCTCAATTTAGCAATTGTAATTAGGACTTTATTTCTGCAGACAACAATTAGTTTTTCATTCTTGCAAATAGATTAAAGTTAAATTTATGCAATTTAGGGATAGAAGTGACACAAATCCCCCACACAATCAATCCTACCAATAAAGACCTATTGCTCCTAAATGAGCTGAAATGCAACTCTGTTTGAACTTTCTATCGTAAATAGCCTTGGACACCACCCCGGATTGATAAGATCTTTGAGATTTAATGATGGTATAACGACTACCCATCATTTTGGCACCGTTGTCGGGGAACACGGTGTTGTTAGAAGGTGAAAAGCAGTCCAATAATTATTAAATATGCTAAGTTGTGAATTTTAGAGTAAAATCTAAATGTAATGACTGGTATAAGTAATTGTTATTGGTAAATTGTATTTCAGTCCATTTAGGAAATAAGCAAGAAACCACAAGAAGAAAAATTTCACAAGAGGTTGAAATTATGTCAAAAATGTCTAAATTTTTTATTTCCAAAAATGTTGGAATTTTCAAAGAATCCCAATCATCCACTTCCAACACTGCAAGATCCTTTGAGAAATCATTACAAGGAGGAAAATTAAGTAGTTCAACACCATTTTCTCTTGACAAATCCATACAATCAAGAAAATTTGACAAGATTTATAATTGTTTTTGGGAACCTACAATGGAAGGCTCACAAGAGAATCAAGGTAGAGCCAACAATGTGCTCCACCCTACTGCAACTAGTGCACCTGCCAGAACTTTTCAAAATCCCATCCAACTAGATCTTAATCAAAATGCTCCCATGAAGGTCATTTCACCTATAGTATTACCAACTTTCAAGGGAATTACATCTGAAGATCCTGATATGTTTTTTTTTGAGTTTAAAATTGTATGTCAAGCTCATGATTACACTAATGACAATCAAAAGCTCAAACTATTTCCTTCCACTCTTAAAGAGTTAGCTCTACGATGGTTTATTACCTTAGCACCTGACTCAATTAGAACTTGGGATGAGATGGAAAACATATTCTTGGAAAGATACCAAGAATATTGTCAAGACAAGAATCAAAATGATGAAATTATTACAATGAAACAAGAGGAAAATGAAATCTTAGAAGATTATATAGACAGATTTTCTTTTGTTCATAAGAGATGTGGAAGTGTTGAACCTGAAATTTGCAAAGTCTTATTCTTAAGGGGACTACAAGGTGAATCTAGGGATGCATTGGATATCTTGGGAAGAGGAGATACAAATGCACTTAAATTTGAGGAAATTATTAAACTCTATAAAAATTACTCTCATTCAAGACATAGAAAACACAGAATTGGTAATGAAAAACATGATTTGAAAGAATACATAAAAGAGGCTGATGTTTTAGTACATGATAGAACATTAGATGAAAAAAATAAATCTACTGAATCTTCAGCCATCTATTGTTCAAAATGTAAAAAGCAACACTCTCTTCATGATTGTCCTTTGAACAAAATATTTATACCTGCTACATGTAGCATTTGTCAATTAGGACACCCCATAGATCAGTGTAGTTTATTTCCATAACTTAAAAGT
Organism: Wollemia nobilis; assembly: GCA_028583015.1. NCBI lineage: Eukaryota > Viridiplantae > Streptophyta > Pinopsida > Araucariales > Araucariaceae > Wollemia > Wollemia nobilis. The sequence continues at coordinate 12,862,582 of JAQPPZ010002930.1, forward strand.
GTCTTTGAAAAATAGTCTCAACCTATGAAAAAAATAAATTTTGTAGGACAAGGACAAGGGAATAATTTTCATAAATTTCCATATCAGAATGCTTCTCAATTTCCTGCACATCGGGGAAATAATCCTTGGTATATGCCATGGTCTGCTTCAGGTCCACTTCAACAATGTTGGAGTCAACCACCATGGGCATACTCCCAAAAATGTTGGAGTCAACCACCATGGGCATACTCCCAAGCATGGTATCAACATGGCTGGATGCAACAACAATGGAATCAACAACATCCACCATGGTTGCAGCCAAAAACATAGGGATATCAATGGGTACAACATCAAAATCTGTACAAAGGGCAACAACATTGCCAAAAACAAAAATCAAATTTATTGCCTAATCATATCCATAATTTCTATCATGGACAACAACAACAAAAATTAAAACAACCTCTGTTTTCAACTCAACCTGTGGTCAGTACAAATCATGTTAAACAGGTAACCCCTGTCTCTGTGGTTGAATCAAAAAATACAGCCCTAATAAATGTTAGTGACTGTGTTAAAACTCAGTTGTGTTCAAGTGAACCACTGCTTGAACCTATTCCACTTATCAGTGTAGAAAGTGAAGTTAAAAAGAATGAACATGAAAACAAATCCACACTAAAAAAACATCAAGAAGAACAAGATACCTCATCAAATAAAGTACCATATTTTGAACAGTCTGAGATATCAAAAGTAACATCTTCACAATTAGATTTGATGAAGGAATTAGAACATTTAACTGTTACAATCCCTTTACCTCAATTTGTACCAATCATTAAGAGGATTGTTCAAGAAATGTGTTTTAGAAAACCAAGAAAAAAGAAGAAAGTATATCCTAAAACCATACAAAAAGGTGGAAAATTAGTTAACTTGCTTTCAGGTAAACTTATTACACCTAAGTATGATTGTACGGAAAGCCCACAGTTTCTTAGAACACATAAGGAAAATGAAAAGAATACTTTAGTTTTGGCCTCCATTGGTGTAAATAAAAATGTTTCTCCAAGAACCAATTCAAATAAGCCTGGTACAAAACAAACTGAACTACAGCCAAAACAACCTTTGAACAACAATAGTTGGTTGACTAAAAACCAGGAAGCAAATTTGTTTGATATATTGGTGCAACATCCTAATGCTTTACTAACATTTTATGCATCTTTAGCAGCTGGCATTGAGTTGTTGCAAGTACAAAAAAAACAAATTTTGTAGTTGAATGCATTTGATGAACTTTGGTTGGAAGCACTTCACCAAATAGAATTCACTCAACAAAAATGGAAAATGTGGCATGATGATCACATTAAGAGCAGCAAGGATGAACCAGGGGAGTTTGAGAATGAAGTTGTTCAACTTTCTTTAGTTGATGATTTAAGGAGGATATTAGTGGTGAATGGACATCTTTTACAGTTGTACCATAAACCACTAACAAAGGTGGAATTTGCTCGGTATCTCACACAGTTACATTTGACAGAAGAGGCTTCTTCTTCTGATGAAGATTCCAAATAATCATATCTTTGAATCTTAAAAATAAAAAGAAAAAAAAATTAGAAAAAAAATAGAAAACAAAAAGATGAATAAATTCTGGCTGTGAATTCCTTCATGGGCATGATTTCAGGGAAGTCATGAATTCCTTCACGGGCACAATCAGAATCAAAAAGACAAAAAAAAAAAAAAAAAAGAGAGAAAAGGAGAGGTTAAAGAGAAAAAAAAAAAGAGAGAGAAAAATGAATAGCTCAGCAGTGAAAACCTTTTTCTAAGGCGCTACTGAGTTGGTATGCATGAAAACCAGTTTTCTGGCATGCATAACCTTGAAAGTTCTGAGTCATCATTGTACAAATTCACCAATTGCACTTGTTTTTGAAGTGTTGTAGGAAGCCTCAGCAGAATATCAACAGAAGCAGTCATCTTTCAAAACTTGCATTAACTTGTTTTAACCAAGTATATATGTTTCTTGCACTTTTCTCATTGTAAATATTTGATATATAGTATATGACAATTAACCATTAGTATAAAAGTGTTCATAAGAGTTGGCATAAACAAAACATGCTTGGAGAAAGAGAAAAATGTTGGTTTCTGCTATGTCTTCAGATTGACTGTTGTATCTTCAAATAACCGTGGTATCTTCGGAATGAAGGTTTGTCTTCAGAATGAAGGTGTGTCTTCAGAATGAAGGTTTATCTTTGGAATGAGGTTATCTTCAAATTAAATGCCTAGCTTAATCTTCAGAATGAATATTTAACAGTCTGTTTCCATGTGGCATCCAAGGAGGGAAAAAATACATAGTCAAGGAAATTGTTTTACTCCATGTGATCATTGACACATGTCATCTAGCTTGCGGTTAGATTCATCTCATATTTTGCACCCATCAAGGAAGTATGAGAATCACAGGGAAAATAACCAACAAACATGCCACCACCATTCATTGCTAATAACCACTCATGTGGGAAAATTTGCATGCAGAATGGATGAGCTAAAAATAGTAAAGAAAATTTGATGGCAAGGATGTCCAATGATTGATGGCTAGGTGTTCAGAGCATAGAATAAGGAAGTGTGCCATATTTTCTTTCTAAAGACATATTTTCTAATGATTACAAGGAAAAGTAAAAAAATTAAAAGTTCTTTCTGAAGAAGAACAAGAGCAAACCCTGTAATTCGTAGCAAACTAGAAATCAGTGACCTAGCGGATGACTGTAGCAGTAGAAGAGAGCAGCCTTCTCAGCATCAGAATAGAGAAATGAAGTGAAAAATGAAAAAAAAAAAAATGCCAGCTTACAAGAACCCTGGAATAACGTAACCACATGGGTTACCAGACTTTTCAACCTGTGAAGGGTAGTATGTAATTTTGTCAGGGCTGAAACTGACAGCAAAAAAATAAAATAGAAGAGGGTTCATTTTTCTAAATATGTTATTTATCTGTCAGAATATAAGAGTGAAGTTCACAGTGAAGAGCTTGAAGCTATCCCTACAGCCCTTGTTACCACAAGAAAATAGGGCAAGAAGAGAAAATATACATTAAGGACTAGGAGGGCTACAAGACTCCAACAAAAAGAGAAAAGAGAAAATGATTGAAGAGAAGACCAGACAGGATAGCCCTGATGTCATAGAAGTGCAACAAGCCACTGAGAATTTGGATGTAATAATAAGATAATTTCATGGAACCTCCTGTACAGGAGTAGGGGTCTAAAGCAGAGGATGAGATCATTGTTGAGCAGCAAACTGTAGTTGATTTGTCAGTATTAGGTTTTGAGTCAAATGAAGAAGAGGATGTGGACATCACAAAACAACTGAGAGCAGCCAAGAGTGTTATAAAAATACAAATGAGATGGATTGAGGAAAGAAAAGATGTTATTGAAAAACATGAAAAGAAAATTTGAGAATTATAGCAAAAAGTGGAGAAACTAAAAAGCAGTCTGTCACAAGTTGATTTTTGAAGAGGATTCCCAACCAGATGATCAGTTTGAATAATGAATCAGAAATCTTCATGAGAAATTACACAGGCATTAAATTGTTCTATGAAACATGGAATATGAGTATGGACATCTGTGACTCCATATCCCACTGCAATGCATGAGGGCATGCATTAATATAAGTTGGGGGGGATGATGAGGCCTGGATAAGCCTCATTTATAGCATGTTTTAAATAGTTAAAACTGCCTAAAACTGCCTAAAACTCTTGTGAATTATCTTATATGCTAGTTAAGTTGATTTAATATGCTCTGTATTAACTTGTTTGCATGATTGTAGTGTTAAGGACATTATATTCTAATTTTTAACAGTTTTTGTATAGTTTTATGTTATATTTTCATGCTTAGGTTGACAACAGCATTTCAGTAGTCTTATTTTGATGATCATTAAGCATTAGTTTCTCTAAATTCAGCAAATAGTACAAAGACTTATTACTATGCAGCAGAAAACTGGTTTTTCCATATAAATTCCAGCAAGCTACCAATGAATGGCAAGGCATGGAATTCACATCCAAGGAAGAATGAAGACTATTGCAATATGATCCTGAGGTCTAATACACTTGAGAAATGCAGCCAAAACCATTTGGAGTCAACATAGTTGGTCATTCTAAAGATCTTCGGAATGAACACAGTGTCTTCGGAATGAACAGATATCTTCGGAATGAGAAAACATAGTGTCTTCGAAATGAGCGGATCTTCGGAATGAGAATTGCAGTATCTTCAGAATGAGCGGATCTTTAGAATGAGAATTGCAGTATCTTCGGAATGAGCGGATCTTTGGAATGAGAATTGCAGTATCTTCGGAATGAGCGGATCTTTGGAATGAGAATTGCAGTATCTTCGGAATGAGCCACTTATCTTCGGAATGAAAACATAATGTACTTTTTGACTTGTTGACTGAATTTTGGCGGTGAAAAAGGGGATAAGAAGGTTGAGAAAGTTAAGGGAAATATCTCCCATCTAACTTTGCCGTCCAAAGCCACCATTTATGGAAAATATCAAATTTGATCTTCTTCTAGGATAAAGCCAGGAAATTTTGCAGGATATTAGGACAACATATTTTATGTTTGTAATTAGATTTTAGGCATCTATAAAAGATAGCTCCCATACAGGTTGAGATATTATTAATAATATTAGATTAGACATATTAGAGATATTAGAGAGGAGATCAGAAATAGGATAGATGAGATAGCAGTTTTTCAGATCTGTAACAGTTAGCAGCAAATTTTGTAATTATGATTCTAAGGCAATAAAGTGCAGTTTTATTCTATCTATCTTATGTTTGAGTGTGAGTAAGACTTAGAGAAGAAATTATACCTTCTTCTAGAAAAGGAGGCCGGCCACTTTCAGATCTAGGAGAAGGACTAACAGACAGGTTTTCAGTCCTGATTTTGCTGCAACAGAATAAGCAGTGGAACTTGTCAATTTCAGCATTTTGTGGTAATTGATTTCTGTTTTAGTTTTTATCCATCTATTTTACATTTGTGATGTAATCACCAATAGATATAATCAGTTTCTTTATTTTTCAGTAATTTTCCAATTCCCTGCACTTTACATTTCTAGCAATTTACAAGTTTTCTATAATTTCCTGCATTCTTGTTTTTGCTATCAAACACTAAACAGAAGATTGACAACCTTCTGTTTCAGAGTATTGATAGAATTTGATTACTTGTTTTATCTCATCATTGCAAAAGTAAATAGGTTTCTCATTTAGCAATTGTAATTAGGATTTTCCTTCTGCAAATCAATTAAGTCTCAATTTAGCAATTGTAATTAGGACTTTATTTCTGCAGACAACAATTAGTTTTTCATTCTTGCAAATAGATTAAAGTTAAATTTATGCAATTTAGGGATAGAAGTGACACAAATCCCCCACACAATCAATCCTACCAATAAAGACCTGCTGCTCCTAAATGAGCTGAAATGCAACTCTGTTTGAACTTTCTATCGTAAATAGCCTTGGACACCACCCCGGATTGATAAGATCTTTGAGATTTAATGATGGTATAACGACTACCCATCATCTCACACCTTAAATAATCATCTTCTAACCCTTACTATTTTTATTTCTTTCTCTAACCCTTACCCCTTTTTATTTATTTTCCTAACCCTTACTCTATTTATCTCTTTCCTGCACTCTTGTCTCAAACCCCAAAAGTAGTTTAGCATAGGAGCTGGCCTTCTCCGGAGATTGGCATGAGGGGCATCTCTTCCCCTCGGCCTTTCAATGTTGGTCGCAGGTCCAGGGCACGTACAATTACACCAAAAGTCCTTTCCTGTGCAGATTTGATGACCAACACTACTTATAGCTTCTAGAAAGATGCATAGTGACCATATTTACCATAATTGAAACACTTAACTATTTTTGTACCTTTGTGCTTTCTTGAGTCCTTGTTCCTTCTGCCATAGTTTACTTCTTCATCACTGGATGACTCATAACTTGAATCTAACTTCTTATATTTTATCTTCTTTGCTACTTTGAAGGCTACCTCTTTCTTTGGGATAGGATCCTTTCCTATTATTATCTCTTAAGTTGTGAGAGTTCCATGCAACTCATCCATAGTCAAAGTTTCAATATCTTCTTTTTCTTCTATGGCTGAAACCTTTTCACTATACCTCATAGGGAGTGACCTTAAAACCTTTTAACAAACATTTGATTCTTCAACGTTAAACCCAAGTCCTTGCATAGAGTTAACAACCTCATCAACATGAAGTAATTATGTAGCAATATATTCATCATCCTTCATATTCAAGTCTTCAAATATTTTTGTGATTTTGCAATTTTGATATCTTGACCTTTTTGTCTCCCTCATATGTTTTCTTCAACTTTTACAAAATCTCTTTTGTTGATGTGTAATGCATAAATTTTACAAACTTTGCTTCACATAAGACACTTAATATTACATTCATTACCTTTGCATTATACATATGTAGGAGCTTACCATATTTATTTGTAGGAGGACCGGAAAAAGGTGTCTATCCATCCTCAACTACTTGCCATGTCTCATATCCTTATGCCATAAAGTAAGTCTTCATTATTATGTTCTAGAAAGTATAATTATTCCCATCCAAAAATGGTGCCTTATTTTTTGAATATCCACTTTGATATGCCATCTGTGTTCCTGTATACTTTTCCTTCAAGCTGTTAAAATCTTCTGAAGGAACCCGTTCTGATACCAATTGAAGAACACAAACTTATACTAAGAGGGAGGTGAACTGTATAATACCAACTTTTACTTTTATTTCCAAAACAAAATTATCCAATATTATCAATAGAAATATCAATAACAGTAATCAAAGAAATGCATAAATCATCACACACAATAGATACACCAAGTTAACATGGTTCACCCAATGTGGGCTACTCCACAAAAAAAATATTTCTACTAAATTTTCTCAAAAAATCTTCTTGGTAATCAATTCCCTATTTTAATATTTATGGACCTCTGTCCAAAGGAGACACCAATCCCCTATGTTTTTATTTATAGTTGTCTCTGCACATGAGAACTCTTTCCCATTTTATTTGGTTCGTGGAACTTGATCTAGGAGACCTTTATCTCCTCAACTAGTTCATGGATCTCTCTCCATATAAGAAATATATCTTCCTAGATGGTTCATAGATCACACTCCACAAGAGAACTATTTCCCCTTGCTATGGTTTGTGGAACTCTATCCATAAGAGAACTCTTTATTCTCTGCTCTGGATGGTTCTCTTCTAGAAAACTTGTACCCCCACTGCACTAGCTTATGGATCTCTTTCCACAGAAGAACTTTATCCTCTCTACCCTGGCTAATGTATCTCTATCCGCTAGATATTGTTGTCCTCTACTCTATCACCTTCAAATGTTACTCTCAACTCTACTCAACCTCTATCTCAAATCTACACTAAACACTATCCTCGATCTAGTACAAATCTACTCCAACTCTATCTCAGGTCTAGCACAAATCTTCTCTCAAATCTGTACCAAAATTTGTCCTCAAATCTATCCTCAAGACTTAACACAAAGATTGATCAAATCACCAATCAACTCTTCTCATATCTACCCCAAGCCTTAACACAAATATTGAACAAATAAAACCTACTCTTAATGTTGTCTCAAGTCTTCACCAAGACTTTCTCAAATATACCTATAAGTCTTCACCAAGACTTGCTCAAATATGCTTATAAGTTCTCTCAAGAACTTGCTTAATCTGCTCTCAAGTCTTCACCAAGACTTACCTCAAATCTGCTTTCAAGTTCTCTCAAGAACTTGCTCAATATGCTCTCAATACATACTCAAAATAACTCACAAAATATGATCAATAAATCTCAAATATTTCACACAATGCTAACAAATACTTTGTCTAATATTTAAAATAATTCCTTTAACTTGAAGTACTTTAGACATATTCTATTCAAAATTCGTTTAACCTCTGGAACATATAGAGAATGATGTACTCTATCAAAAACTCAATATTTTCTACTCAATAATTAAGTCTTTTGATTTCACAAATATGGTTTCTAATGTTTGCACATTCACTTTCAATATCACTCAAATCCAATGCTCAAGTATTTCACTCAATCATTCAACCAATGAAACACAACTTGCTTACAAACCCTAACAAAGTGTTTCACACTACTTCCAACAAAAAGCATAATGTAGGTCTCAAACCCTAACTCAAATAATTCTCAATATCTATCTCAAATCAAATCATCCATCAACAAAGTGCACTCAAACTTGCTCATACATTTCCAAAAATACTTATCAAACAATCCTTTTCACTCCACCTTATATTTCACAACATCTATTTAAATATTTCAAACAAAAGATGATGTCCTCTTTGCCTTGATGGAGATATGTCTTCAAAACCTGTTTTACTCACAACCAAATTCTTTTGCCAATTCTAGGTTAGATAGCAACAACCTATCTCAAAATCTCCACATGAATATTCACCTCATCAATTATTCCACCATACAAGAAATACAATAAAATGTCAAGTCACAAATACACCTTATTACTCCTTTAAAAACATATTCAACACATCAAAATAAAGTTCCTTGTTTACACTTTATAATCTTCTTTGCTTTCAAAATAATATTCAATCACACATCAAAATAAATTTCCTTGTTTACACCTTATAATATCCAATACTTTATTTATTTCCCAAAATAAAATATTTAATCAACAACCCTTATGACTCCCTAAAAAATTTCACACATGTCCTTTTTGATATCATGTGGCCTAAAAAACACTTTCCATTTTTTAAAACCTTTGGCAAATTTAAATTAAAAATTTCATACTTTATGTTAGCGTAGATTAGCATATAATTTGTTATTCCATTATTTAGGTATGTTGTTAAGCTAGTTGCAACTCCTTGTAATTTCAGAGCAATGCAGTTGATTAGATCCACTTTATGCGGACTAATCTAAGCCTACGATGTACTATTTAAATTATTCAATCTATTGCATTTATAGTTGGTTCTCTGACATGGTATCAGAGTTGGTCAGTACGGGGGGGATTTTCTACAACCTGCCATAAACATGAGCTCTCCGTGATTGCTATATTAGTTGCAAAAGTTGCATGAACCTCTTGGGCTATTCATTGCTGGTTCAATGTAATTTTTTTTTTTTGTAGGTCACCCCATTGCAGAAGTCGAGAAAGAAGTTTGGCATTTTTATTGAAAGTGCATCGATCATCGCAGTAGAAATTGCAGATGATGAATTCAATAAATTAGCATTTGTTTTTAGATAAGGTACAGGTTGAATCTCTTCCATCGATGCCATTGCTGACGAAATCTAGGCTCACCAACCATCACACACAGGAGAGATTACAGGCATATCATGCTATAACTCTGACCTGAGTGGCTAAGAACAACACGAAAAAAAATTATTGATACTGTTGTGATTCGTTGGGTAGCATCGGTAAGACCTCCGACACTGGTGATTAGATGACATTGATGCACTCGAAAGACCTATAATTTTAGTCTCTTGAGTTTTGGCACGAAAGCACTAGCGCATCATCTACACAATGACTCCATTCTTCCCGAACGTGACGCCATGTTTGCAAGCAATGAAGGCAATTCGTGATGATCTACAGGACGATAGGGGATAAATCATGTTGGAAAGGGGCCATATTGCAAAGGGCCCTATCCTTTAGATCCCAGCCAAGGCGCTAGCTCGGCTGGTTGGAGGCCGAGCTTTGGCAGCACGAGGTCGGGGGTTCAAACCTTGTTGACTCCCCTCCTATTATAAGTTTGATTAATATTTTTAATGTTTTTTTTAATTATTTTTAGTTTAATTAAATTTTGAATTATTTTTTTAAAAGAAAAGCTTATTTAAAAATAAATTTTATATTCTTTTCTTTTAACAAATAATTTATTTAATTAAACTTTAATTTGATTTCTTAAAACATTAGAATATTATTTTTCAAACTTGAAAAGGAGGGATTTTTTTTTTCTCTCAAAAATCCAATATGGGGGGAAGAGATCAACCTTGTCAAAGCATTCACACAAGGCATTATTTTGAAAAAGCAATTTTTTTGGCAATATTGTAAAGGTGCATTTTCGGTAGCGCCCGACACCTAGTGGTTTATTTCTATGGGCACTTTTATGTTGTATGTTGCATTTTTTCTTACTTTGCACTACTTCATTAAAAGTTAACATCAAATACACTCCCTAAGTCCTCGAAATACATAAAACCCATCCGTGCAATTTATTGCACTGCAACATTCGGTATTTGTGATACCTCTGGCCAGCACTTACAGGTAAAGCTGTCGTGATTGCGCTACTATATCCACCACCTAATATAGCTGCCAAAAATGACGTCTGAGCTTGTTCTCTATCAATCGTCGGGGAGATATAAGTTTTCCAGTTTGCTATTTTTCTTACTCCATCCACTACCCTAATCGTTCTTGTGTTTAGGCGTAAATCTTGACGAGAGTTCTGAAATCTACAGTGTTTAGGGGAAGTTACGCCCCATGCATGAGGATTGACGACTTTCTATGGTAGGTGCCATCAACAAGACGATTCCCTTTCAGTACCGCCTAAGTTCCACGTATCGTAAAATCTTTAAAATTACCTACAGTTTCCCTCACGTAAGGGCGGGTAATTTTTTTGGTTTTTTCAAAATACCTATAGTCTCCCTCACGTAAGGGCGGGTATTTTGTATGGTATAAAGGCCTGGCATTAAGGTATAAAGAAAGGGGGACCAATTGGTGATATAAGGAACCCTCACTATGGCTTCTTCTGCAAAGTTAATGACTGATGCTCATCAGTTATTGAAAGGTCCTAATTATACACCATGGAAAAACAAGATGAAGGCAGTCCTTATCATGGAAGATTTATGGGATGTTGTTTCTAGAGCAACAACACGACCTTCACTAGCAGCTGGATCCACATCTACTACAACTCTAACTACTGATCAGATCGCATTTGACAAGAAAGACAATCGAGCAAAGGTGCTCATTTTGTTTGTTGTCTCCGATGAAGTTCAACCTCATATAGCTGACAAAGAGCATGCTAAAGAGGCATGGGATGCCCTTACCACTATTTATGAGGGGAAGAATGATTCCACCATTCTTCATATTACAAAACAACTTCATAATTTGAGTTTGAAACAGGGTGAGACAGTAGAGCTCTTTCTTTGCAGAGTATCTGAATTGAAAGGCAAACTGAATTCTTTGGGAGAAATTATCGATGACAAGCTTCTCACTTTAGTGGTAATGCGAGCTTTTCCTAATTCCTTCGATACGTTGATCACCTCCATTCAAGTGTCACAGAGAGCAATTACCTTTATTGAGTTGGTCAATCTGCTTCAACAACAGGAGGCATGCCAACTTCACAGGGATGATTCTTCTAATACAACCCTATACTCCACCAGGAAGGGTTCACAGAAGAAGGGTAATTTTTAGAAGGGAGGAAATTCTCAACAAGATTCAAAAGGAAAAGGGAAACAACCTCAATAGAAGAAGAGATATTGCAAAATCTGTAAAAAGGACAATCATGACACCAACAGGTGTTGGCATAAAAATAAGCAAAAATGCCAGAACAAACCACCAAATAACAACAAACAACCCAAGGGGAATGTTGTTGTTGAAGAATATGACTCAGATTATGAATGGGCACACAAGGTGCTCATGACTACCATAGTCTCCAAAGAGAGGGATCCTGTATGGTATGTCGATTCTGGAGCTAGTAAACACATGACTGGCGACAAATCGTGGTTTGAATCATTTGTGGCAAAAGAGGGCAGACCTGTCACTATTGCTGATGACAAAACCTACAAGGTTCAGGGAGAGGGTACAGTTTTAGTCACTCTTTCTGATGGCAAGTGTCAGATTGACAAAGTCCTCTATGTTCCAAGATTGGCTAACAATTTGTTGTCGATCACACAAATCCTGGATAAAAATATGGTTGTCAACTTTCATGTTGAGGATGGCAAGAAGTGTTGTACAATTACCAGGAAGGGTAAGCAGATTGCAACAACTTCATATAAGCATGGCTTATTTGCCTTGGATGCTATCTCTACTCCCCATGTTGCCATGGTGGTCTCTACCAAGGAGGCAACTTCCCTATGGCACAAGAGATACGGGCATCTTAGTTCTGGCTACTTACTTGAGCTTAGTAAGTATGAGATGGTAAAGGGTCTTCCTTCCATTTCTACCACATTGCCAGTGTGCTCTGACTGCTTGGCAAGAAAGCAGCATAGAGTACCTTTTGAGAAGAGCTCAACAAGAGCGCAAAAACCTCTGGAGTTGATTCACACCGATATGTGCGGTCCTTTCACACCCAACAGTTGTGGGGGGAAGAGGTATTTTTAGTTATTTGTAGATGACTACTCACGAAAGATGTGGGTTTTCTTTCTTCGACTGAAATTTGAGGCTTTTGCTTTCTTCCAGCAATTCAAAAAATCTATTGAGGAGTCAAGGGCTTCTATTAAAACCCTCCGCTCAGATCGAGGGGGGGAGTTTACCTCTAAAGAATTTTCAGCATTCTTAACTGAGCATGGAATCTCAAGACAATTAACAACTGCCTACACTCCTCAACAAAATGGAGTTGCTAAAAGAAGGAACCATTCTATTATGGAAATGGTTCGTTGTATGCTCATAGGAGCTACTCTTGGGCAACAATATTGGGCAGAAGTTGTCACCACCTCAGTATATCTGTTGAATAGGGCACCCACAAAGGCCCTACAAGGAATGACTCCACAGGAAGCATGGAGTGGCCGCAAACCCTCCATATCTCATCTTCGTATTTTTGGATGTCATGCTTTCATGCACATACCGAAAGAGAAAAGGAAAAAGCTAGATGAGAAAACATTGAGATGCATTTTTCTTGGTTATGATGAGCACTCTAAAGGTTATCGTTTGATAGATCCTTTGACCAAGAAAATTCATGTCAGTAGAGATGTTTTTGATGAGGCTTTCACATCACAAAACAAATATGATGTATACCTAGATCTTGTGGAATCGAAGGATGAGGAGTTCCCTTCAACAACACAGACAGGGGGTCCTTCTACCTCTTCTTCAACACCACAACAGAAGAATCCAAAATGGTATACAAGTACAATCAGAGATGCAAAGTTATCCACTCCACTAGATTTGACTTTGGATAGACCTCGTACTCACAGTATGGCTCGACAAGAAAGAGCAGCAGCAGAGACTACTGAGGTTGATGATCTTTGTCAATCTTTTGAGGAACTTTCTGTAGATCCAAATAAAGACACAGAGGATATGGATATAGATGATGACAGGGTGTTTATGTCTTCAATGAATGAACATGAACTTGTTTCTATACAAGATGCACTTAGCAAGCCCCAATGGAAGGATGCTATGGATGCTGAGTACACGTCTCTAAAAAAGAACAAAACTTGGAAGCTTGTTGATCTGCCACAAGGAAAGAAGCCCATTGGCTGCAAATGGGTGTACAAATTCAAGTACAAGGTAGATGGGACAATTGATAAGCATAAGGCCCGTCTTGTTGCAAAGGGCTATGCACAAAAGGAAGGCATTGACTATGAAGAAAATTTTGCACCTACTTGCTCGGATGACCACAATTCGAGTTATTTGTGCTATGGCAGCACGAGTATGGGTGGAAAGTTCACCAAATGGATGTCAAAAGTGCTTTTCTAAATGGTGATCTCCAAGAAGAAGTATACATGACTCAGCCTGAAGGGTTTGTACAAGAAGGCCAAAAGTAGAAAGTGTGCAAATTGGTCAAATCCTTATATGGCTTGAAATAAGCTCCTCGAGCTTGGTATATAAAAATGGATAATCACCTCCTACAACATGGATTTGAGAGATGTCCTTCAGATGCAAACCTCTATTTCAAGAAACAAGGTTCTGAAATAGTATTGCTTGTACTCTATGTTGATGATCTGCTCATTACAGGGAGTTCAGAAACTATGATATCTCTTGTCAAAAGAGACTTGTGTCAATATTTTGAGATGTCAGATCTCGGACTTCTCCATTATTGTCTTGGTCTGGAAGTCATCCAGAAGGAGCACTACATCAAAGTGTCTCAAAAAAAATATGCCAAGACACTGTTGGAAAAATATCGCATGACTGATTGCAAGCCAATGGCAACTCCGATGGAGACAGGAATTTAGTTATCGTGATATGATGATTCACCTCAGGTAGATGGTACTCTCTATCGACAGTTGATCGGGAGTCTCATATATCTGACCAATACTAGGCTAGATATCGTATTTTTTGTCAACTATCTTTCGAGGTTCATGCAGGAGCCTAAGACCACTCATTGGAAAGTAGCAAAGCGTATTCTTCACTATGTCCGTGGTACTATGGAATATGGCCTAGAATACAAGAAGAACAACAAATTCTTCTTGCAAGGATACACGGACTCTGACTATGCCGGATCATATGATGATCGTAAGTCAACATCAAGATATATATTTCATCTTGGATCTGGTCTTGTCTCTTGGCATAGTAAGAAGCAACAGGTAGTTGCTCTCTCATCAATAGAGGCAGAATATTGCGTCGCACGTGAAGCTATGTGCGAAGTGATATGGTTGCATCGCATTCTGACAAATATGGGTCATCCATCAAAATCTCCAATTCATTTGTTCTGCAACAACCAGGGTGTTTTGAACCTTGTTAAGAACCCAGTGCATCATGAGAAAACCAAGCACATTGACACACAATGTCATTTCATTCGAGATGAAGTTCCCAAGCACCGAATTCAGCTTCAGTACATTCCCACAGATACTCAAGTTGCAGATATTTTCACTAAGGCACTTGCACGTGTCAAATTTGAATTGTTTTGTAGCTCTCTTTGTATTGCCAAATGATGTAATAAGGGGGGATGTTAGTATAGCTAGTAGTTATATATTTTACCCAAATATTGTTGTATGGGGGGATGTTAGCATATCTAGTAGTTATATTTTTACCCAAATAATGTAATAAGGGGGGATGTTAGCATAGATTAGCATATAATTTGTTATTCCATTATTTAGGTATGTTGTTAAGCTAGTTGCAACTCCTTGTAATTTCAGAGCAATGCAGTTGATTAGATCCACTTTATGCGGACTAATCTAAGCCTACGAATTACTATTTAAATTATTCAATCTATTGCATTTAAAGTTGGTTCTTTGACACTTTAATTGTTGGCCCACATCATTAAATATATTGCGCATGTCTCAATGACCAGCGTCCAAAATCAAACCCATGATCTAAGCCACTGCAATACCCTAGACTAAGGCTAGGCTACCACCTGCGCTATGTGCCCGTATGTGAACCAAAGGTCCACATTTTTATATTAAAATATACCTCTCACAAATTTCACCGAAAATGAAAAATCTTTCCTCCTCCAAGATTTGCTACGTGGGATTCAAAACCATAACCTTCCCTTCACAAGCACCTTAGCCACTTTCCAACTATCGTCTGTGCTAGCCAGCGCTTTGGAATTATCTTCACACTCCAAGTGAACTTAAATGCAACTCTGCCTCCTTCTATTCAAAAAGCTCACGAACTTCTTCTCCTCTTCGAAACTAGAGCACACAAATTATCATCACATGGGCATTCAATTTTCTTAGACTTTGGAAATGAAAAATCATTTCCTTTAAATACTCTTACCTTTGGATTAAAACATGTTGGTCCTCCTTCGAATTCAAATTTTAATTTTAATTGAAAATTTGAACTTTTGCGCCATTAATTATTTAAATTAAAATTTTAACCTTAGGTTACAATATTTTAGTTTAAATAAATTAAAACCTTTGCTAACCTTTTTCCCAAATACTATAATATTAAATATTATAATACTATTATTTCTTTTTAAGCCTGCTTCTCTTTTATTCGGTATTCAAAATTTTTAGCCTCTTTAGGAATAAAATATTTAAAATAAATATTATACCCTTTTCCTTTTAACAACTTCCTTGCCTTTTGGAGAAATCTGCCTTTTGACCTTAATGACAACAAAAATTGCTCAAATTTCCAATATTTTTATGACAACACAATAAAAAATAGGCATACTTTTGATCATTATGGTCTAATAGGTTTTTGTATGGGCTGGATATCTACCACTTGTCTTGGGCACTAAATGTCCTTTTTTAATTTTTTCGCATAGGAACATATGTCGACACGGTTCAATTGAATTCTTTTCACACATGATATTTGTTATGTTGGAGTATCCAAAGCAATTTTACCTTTATTTCCAAGTGAATCCTTCATAAGTAAAGGTATGTCAAAGTAATTTTTTGGGGTACTAGTAGGGTATTTGATTTTCCAGTTTGATATAAATAAGAATGCCAAGCAATTAATCCTTATTTATGTAATATTAAAGCTAATAAATAGTAATATTGAAAAAATGTGTACCTTATTATCAAAGAGATTTAATGCACCTTTTGGATTCCTTGTTGATTGCATACTTAATATTTTTAAGATATGAAAGATACATAGATGTAGTAATTAGAATATTACAAATACTAGAAACTTATACAAGGAAAACAAGCCAAAAAATGGTTTTCATGTAAGCCTTAATTCAATAGTGCCTCAAGAAGGTTTTCACTATTTAATTATTCATTTTTTCGGAAGAGGCCGCTATTTCAACTATCTTCTCTTTTTTTAAAACAAAGATATGATCATTCAAAATCTATGTAATAAGAGGAAGCCTCTTCTATAACGTGTAAGTCAGAATATAAAAAATATTGAGAAAATTCCACCTTTGTTAGTGTCTTATGGTACAATCATAAATGATGTCCATTTACCACCAATTTTCTCATTGAATCATCAATAGGAGAGAGTTGATCAACTCCATTCTCAAACACTTCTATTTGGCACAATCCTAGCCACCAAGTTTATAGCTTACCAGGAAAATCAACATAGAAAGAATTAAACAATAATACCCAATCACTTAATTCAAATTTGTTACTCCTAATGTGATTGTCATGCCATGTTTTTTGTTGCTAAATGATATGTGTTTGATGAAGTGCCTCTAATTAAAGTTCATCTCATGAATTTAATTATAAAATTTTCTCTTAATGTACGTATGACAACTCAATGCCTACTTCCAAATATTTACGAAGTGTAACCTCTAGTAACTTGTTCATCCAATATTTCCTATGAGAAGCCACTATTTTTGTTAAAATATTCTTTAATTCTATATTTATGACTTCTACATGACCATTTTCTTCGAGTGATAAAGTGGTGACTTCTTATGTTTGATTTTATACAATTAAATAAGTGATTCTATAAACTTAGACGCAAATTGGGATTCATGATCTATAATAATAGATCATGGAGTACCAAATATTTGAAAAAATTGGGTATATAGAAAATTAGCTACCTTCTCCTCTCGAGCATGTTTGAAAGCACATACTTCAGCCTACTTTATCACATAATAAGCGCACACAAGAATGTATTTATTTCCTTGATAATGTGGTTCAATGGATACAATAAAATCCAACCCCCATCTCTCAAATGGTTCTAAAACCATTTGAGGTTGTAGAAGAATTTTATTTTTTGTAGTTAGCTTACCCATTCATTGATATGAATCACAATGTTGTAATACTTATTTACATCCCAATGAAGTGATTACCAATAATAACCTACTCCTAAAAAAAATTGTATGGTGCTTTTTATTGAATAGTATCCTTTTGTTGGTTCATCATGACATACATAGCTCATCTTGTTGAATGCATCGACATAAAATATAATTAGGTCCACATTTAAATAGTAGACCATTGATCCACTTGAATGATGATATTTGTTTAACCAATCATCATTTTCCCTATGAGTGAAATGAGAGGGAGATTTTCATTTTGCTAGATAGTTGGCAATATCAACAAACCATGGTGATTGTCCTAAGATTGCAAATAACCTTTCATTAGGAAAATAATCTGGTATTCATTCATCCTCACCTGTGATGTCCAATCTTGATAAGAAATCAATTACTACATTAGCTTTATTAGGTTTATTGGCTATAGTGATATCAAACTCTTGTAGTATTAGTAGTAACCATCATATTATTCATCCACTAAACAATGGTTTATTCATGAGGTATTTAATTGTAGCATGATCAATATGAACAAACACTTGATATCTAGTAATGTAGTGATAAAATTTATTGATGGCATATACTATTGCTAAGAATTCATTTTTAGTAGTAGTATAATTTTTCTTAGCTCTTTTCAAGATTTTACTGATGTAATAAATGACATAATTCTCTACATTTTCTACTTGGTCCAAAGTTTCCCCGTTGTATTGCTAGATGCATCTATTTGGATGTGAAATGGAAGTTTCCAATTTAGACCTTGTAACATAGAGGGAGTAGTCAAATTTTCTTTAATGTGTCAAATGCAATTTGATACTTTTTTGTCCAATTGAATTTAGAATCTTTAGTTAATAATGTAAACATGGGACTCACAATTGTACTAAATTTCTTGATGAAACAATGATAGAAACCAATATGACCCAAAAAATTCTAACATTTGTTTGAGTTTGAGGTGTAAGCAAGTTTTTAATAATATCTATCTTCTTAGGATCTACTTGTATTCCTTTAGATGAGATATGGTGTCCAAGAACAATGCCTTCATCCATCATCATAAACATTTCTTAGGGTTTAGGGCTAAATTGTAGGTTTCATAGTGGGTTAGTACTTTTTCAAGATTTTCTATAGTTTCATAAAAGGTTTCACCACACACTATGAAATCATCCATGTAGATTTTAACACATTGGTTAAGTAAAAGAAAATAGCAAGAACCACTCATTTGAAATTTGTTGGGGCATTGCAAAGTTTGAAAGGTAAAAATCGATAAGAAAAATTTCTCCATGGGTAAGTGAAAGTTGTTTTCTCTAGATATTCAGGTGCAACCTAAATTTGATTGTACCCACTAAACCCATTAAAAAAATAAAAATACTTCTTCCTATAAAATGTATCTAATATTTTATATATGAATGGTAATGGAAAATGGTATTTGTATGTAACTTTATTTAGTTGTTTGAGTAATCAAACTAGGGTTTCAGATGCTAAGGCAAAGGCTTGGAGAATATTTTTATGTAAAATTACCATCAGAGAGGATCAATATTACTGGAGGGTATTTCAATAGTACGAATCAAGTGGAGAAGAAATAAAAACTAAACCAATCTATAGGGAGGAAGTCAAACAAGGAAAATTTGGAGGAACAGGGAAGATATTTGAGCTAGAATGGAAAGATAAAATTGATGGCTGATTTTTTCTCTCCTAATTCTCATGATATTAATTACTTGGAATGTGAGGGGTTTAGGTAGTTTCACAAAACAAAAGGCAGTCAAAAATATTATCATAGATATGAGTCCATATATAGTTTTGTTATAGGAAAACAAATTGCAAGGAGAAGAATTACAAAAAATAAATAGGAGGATATGGAAAAAAGGAGAGATCCTTAATCATCATAGGGTAAATAAGGTGGATTTGCTATTATGTGGAATCACCAAATATTCCTAGCGATATGGGAGCCTCTATAAGGGGGGTGTTGATGGTTCGATTACAAAATAGGAAAAGTGGAAAAAATTGGACTATAGTTAATTTTTATGGAGCACAGACGATTAGAGCACAGAGGGATTGATGGGTAGACATCCAGAGTTTTAGAGACAACTACCTGAAGGATCAATGGATTGTGGGAGGAGACTTCAATTCAAAGCTCAGAATAGAGGAAAAACAAGGAGGCAGATCCATTTTGGAGGAAAATAATAGGTTTTTTCATCAATAACATGTCAAATGAATCTAATAGATATCCCAACTATGGATAGCTCCATGACCTGGAAAAATAGAAGAAAGGAAGGGAAGATAGTCAAATATTTCTTGGATCATTTCTTCATGGAAAAATAACTATACCTACATACCAATCATTAATCGAGGGTCATGGATAGGCTTTCTTCAGATCATTTTCGAGTAAGCATTACTATAGAAGAAGATAATCATAAAGTTGCAAGAACTTTTAAATTTGAGCTATGGTGACTAAAATATGAGGAGTTATCCTCGTGAGTTTGGTCTACTAGAAGTGACACCACTTGCATTATTGGTGATGTGACTCGAGTTCAATCCCCATGGTGGATGTGTATAAGAAGTATTACTCAAAATAAATTATGAGTTGGTGGACCACATAAAGGAGTGGTGGAAATTAGGGAAACCCAGATTTGGGACAACCTAATTCAAACTTCACAAACAACTGAAATATGTTAGAACCCAACTAAAGGAGTGGAGTAAACATAAGAAGGAACTCACTAGAATCCAAAAGAATGAAATCAAGGATCAGAAGGAGAAGATTTTTCAAGAGATAAGACAAGGAACTATTATGAAATATTTGTTGCAACGTGAAGTAAACATTATGAGGAGAGAGGAATATTTGGAAGAACAAGAAGATATCTATTGGAGGCAAAGAGCCAAAGTTACACGTTAAAGGAGGGGGATCAAAACACAACTTTCTTTCATAAGATAACAACAACTAGAAGATAACAAAATAGAATTACATTTCTTATAGATATGATGGGTCAATTATAAAACATTGGAAGTGAAATAAAAACTATAGCAAATCAATACTTCCATACTCTTTTTAGTAGCAATGAAAATTTGAATGCAATATGGCAGAAGAAGATACTAGAGGTAATTTTGTAATTAGTAAAACCAGAACATAATAAATTATTAATGGAGGAAATTTCTCTAGACGAAACATTGTAGATCATACAAAAAAATCAAACAAGAAATACCCTAGGACCAAATGGATTCCCCATTTAATTTTATCAATTTTTTTGGGAAATTGTAGGCCAAGAAGTGGTGGAGGCATTGGAGGAAATTAGATAGAGTAAGCAAATGTTAAAAGCCTTGAATCATACTTTTATCACTTTAATTCCTAAGGGCCCACCTAGTGAGATAATTGATAATTATAGGTTTTTTTCACTCTATAATGTAGTATACAAGATATTAACAAAGCTTGTGGAAGATATATTAAAACTAAAGAACACAAGCTTATACTGAGAGGGGGGGTGAATAGTATAATACCACTTTTTACTTTTCTTTTCAATTCAATATTATGTAGTGTATAGATAGCAATATAAATAGTAATAACCAAAGCAATACACAAAACACCATCCACAAAAGTGACACAATAATTTATATGGTTCACCCAATGCAGGCTACTCCACGGAGAAAATATTTTGCTAAAACTTTCTCAATAAATCTCTTGGGAATCCTTCCCAATTACAATATTTATGGACCTCTGTCCAAAGGAGATGTTGATCCCCTAAATCTCAAGTTTGTGGATCTCTTCCATAGGATAACTCTTTCCCCTTCTACTCTGGCTAGTGATATTCTAGAAGACTCTGTCTCTCTATTGCACTGACTTGTGGATATCTCTCCACTTGAAGACTCCTCACTCATATCTATCTTTAATTGTCTTGGATGCTGGATATCTATCCACTGAGACTCTGTCCTCTATACTCTATCACCTCCAAATATTTTTCAATAGGTTCACTTAGAACCTCTTCAAATCTGCTCAATAGGCTCACCCAGAACCTGCTCAAATCTTCTCAATAGGCTCACTCAGAACCTGCTCAAATATGCTCAATAGGCTCACTCAGAACTTGCTCAAATATTCTTAATAGGCTCACTCATAACCTACTAAAATATTCTCAAATATGCTCAATAGGTTCACTTAGAACTTGCTCAAATTTTCTCAACAAGATCACTCAGAACTTATCCAATTCTGCTCAACAAGCTCACTCAGAACTTGTCCAAATCTGCTCAACAAGCTCACTCAGTACTTGTCCAAATCAGCTCAACAGGTACACACAGAACCTATCCAACTCTGCTCAATAAGTCCTCTCTATGACTTACTCAAATATGGTCAATAAGTCCTCTATAGGACTTGCTCAAATATGCATAGCAAGCTTTCACAAAAACTTACACAAAATCAGTCCACAAGCCTTCTCAAAGACTTGCCTCAAATAAGCTCAACAAAATCTCAACTCAATCTCATAGAAGCATAAAGAGAATTGTTAGAGACTCAATATGTTCTATACTCAAATTCCAATCTCAACTCAAATCAATCTCAACTCAGAAATCTCATAGAAGCATAAAGAGAATTGTTAGAGACTCAATATGTTCTATACTCAAATCCCAATCTCAACTCAAATCAATCTCAACTCAACAATCTCATAGAAGCATAAAGAGAATTGTTAGAGACTCAATATGTTCTATACTCAAATCCAATTTCTTTCTCAAATCAATCTCATAGAAGCATAAAGAGAATTGTTAGAGACTCAATATGTTCTATTCTCAAATCTCAATCTCAACTCAAATAAGAATAAATAATAGTTTGTTTCTTGGAACTTGAACAACCACTTGCATCTACTTGACTAGGCTCAATAAAATCAACTCAACCATTCACCACAAGGAACAACTCTTTATCACAAACCCTAGTCCAAGCATGTATAAATAAACTCAAAATATTCCCAACAATGCTCAATAACAAATCTCACATAACAATGATACTCATGTTCTTTTCTAACTCAAATTCAAGTTTTTTGCACAACCAATGGATTCAACAAAAATGCTTATAAAACAAGGTTTAATCACAACACTCAAGCCATAAAACCTTGAAGCATTAACTCAACCACTTTCAAAAAGGAAACCACAATCAATCCTTTTCACTCCAATGATATTTCAAAAATCAACCACCCAAATAAAATCAATGGAGAATATTGCTCATACCTTTTTGATGCCTTATTTGTTGTCCACAAAATCTATATCACTCAACACACTTTCTTTTTCAACTTTCAACAAGGGTTAGAGTAATAACACAACAAAAATATCCAAGTAACACCTTATTACTCCTACTTTATTTTAACATCCACCAAAGTTCTTTTATGCAAGAAATAAACCCTCAAAAGAATGAATCAAACTTACTTTTGGAAACTCCTTGATAAAACCTAAAATATCTTCTTACATAACCCTTATTTCTCCTTCTAAGCAAGTTAATTAAATATATCTTGAAAAATTCTTTCCAATGATATATAATATGCTACACTTCCAAAATTAAAAGAAATAGTAATTTCAGAATTTTCTAAAACAACCCATAAGCCTTATTTCTCCTCAAAGTTTTTCTTACAAATATTAAAATAAAAATTTAACTTGCATTTTTCTTCTCAGTGGGATTCGATCCCCTGTCACTGTCCAAACACCACTCTAACCATGGTACCACTAACCACATGATCCAATCGCTCACATCAAATGGTGAGCGCAGCCACTATGCTTTCCTTCCTCCAAATGTGCCCTACAAGACACATGCACCAAAAGGTGTACTTCCTTTCCACTTCGCAAAAACCAGCTCCGACGAGATTCGAATTTTGGATCTCCTGGAGCTCAACAACTTGACTACCTCCTTCTTTCTGCTAGGCCACAAGCACCTATAGTGTATGGGAAGGGTCCTCCCTTACTTCTATTTCTCCCTTTCTTCGCAGGTTTCGATTGCACTAAAATATCTTTGCTCTTTGTTCGAACGAAACTCACACGCCTTCGAATTATTGCCAAATGAATTTTTGGGAATGGTATTTATACATATTGCCTTGAATTTTCATATGTCGGCCCTTAATCGAATTTGATGACGTCGGTGGGAATTTCCACTTTGGAAATTTAAATTTTAAAATATTAAAATTTAAAACATAAAATTCAAAGTTGAATAACTTTGTCACCGGGACTCCTTTTTCGATGAAACAAAAACCAACCTGGGTTTTAAGAAAAACCCATTTCAAATATTCCATCCATGGTTTTAAATAAAACCTTTAAAATTAAATTGCTTCATCACCGGGGCACCTTTTTCGATGAAACAAAAAGCCAACTTGGGTTTTAAGAAAAACCCATTTCAAATCTGTCGTCCATGGTTTTAAATAAAAACCTTTTGCTAGGATTCCCTTGAAGCTACTTTTGGAATACAAATATAGTTCTTACTTACATATATCCTTTTGAAATCAATGATAACTTTTTGCTAAGGGACTCAAAATGTCCAACAAAAACCTTTTTTACCAAATATGATTTCAAGTAAGGAAGGTGGTTTCGTTGAAGGATGACAAATTCTATATGGAATAGTAGTGGCACATGAAGCGATACAAAAAAAATTCAAGAAAAATAACCCAGGTATGTTTATTAAATTAGATATTTCTAAAGTCTATGATAGAGTATACTGGTATTTTTTGTAAAGTATTTTACACAAATGGGCTTTGTAGAGGAGTGGAGATATTGGGTAAAATCATGTACGTAGACCACATCATTCTCAGTTCTAAAAATTGTTGTCCCTCTCCCATGTTCACAACAAGAAGAGGGTTGAGGCAAGGGGACCCTCTTTCCCCTTACCTTTTTATCCTTTATGCAAAGGGTCTAGGGAGAATGTTAAAAAAATGGAGACAAGAGGGGAGGTTAAGGGGTCTGAAAATTAGTCTCAAATTGAGATAAATCACCTCCAGTTTGTGGATGATACAACTCTTATTAGTCAAGCCAATATCCTAGTAGCAAGAAACATAAAAGAAATTTTAGATGGGTATACTAAGTTACAGGGTAAAATTTTAATGGAAAAATATCTCAAATAGTTTTTTTCAATACAACAAAGAAGTTGAGAGATAAAATTATACAATTTTTGAACTTTATGGAAACTCCTTTACCCATACAGTATTTAGGATTACCTTTATCTGCAAAGAAAATAAAAAGTAAGAAGTGGAAAGGGCTGATTGACACAATTTAAGCTAAGTTGAGAAATTGGACACACAAATGGCTAAGCTAAGGAGGAAGGCTTACAAATATTAAAGTTGTGCTACAAGCTCTCCTAGTTTATAAAGTTTCCATACTTCAGGCTCCAAAGAGAATTATGAAATATATTGATAAACACACAAGAATTTTTTTATAGTCGAGTGTAAGGGAAGAAAAAATATTAGCACTAGTTGGGTGGGAGAAGATATGTCAACCAAAAAAAAAAGGAGGATTGGGGATAATATCAACATCCTAAAGTAGCAAGGCACTAGCAAGGAAGTTATATTGGATATGGATTACAACTGCTGGGGGCTTACGGAGTAGACTATTACAAGGTAAATATTACCTAGGAGTGGTTGAAAAAGATCCCAAGACACATAGTGGAAGGAGAGGGATCTACAGTATGGAGAAAAATGGAAGTAGGCTAGGAGTTAATAAAGCCATACCTATATTTGTAGTTAGGGGATGAAAAGGATGCTCTATTTTGGAAGGATTCATGGAATCAATCTCAACAAATTATTCAGACATTTCTAGAGATGGAGAGTTGGAAAGTAGAGCTCCAAAAGGCATGGAGGTGGAAATCCTCTTCCTATATGAAATCGTGGAGTTAACATGTGATAGACTTACTACAATGGAAAATTCCTCGAGAATGACCAGTGAGGGAGATATAGGAACTTATTGAAAGACTATGGAGACATCTCCAAAGACACCTAATTCATGATGGTTCTATGAGGGATATGCTTGTATCTGGAGGAAGCAAGTTGGGAATATATAAGGCAAATGAGGGATACAAGATAGTTTGTAAATATGAGATTAACCCAACACCATTTCCATGGATATTTGTATGGCAAAAGGAAGGATGCCCAAAATTTAACATTTTCTCATGGCTGATTAACCATAGAAAGTGCTTGACATTTGATAATCTAAGAAAAAGAGTTTTCTACAGGTCTTCCAAATGTGTTATGTGTGGAAAAGTAGATGAGACCTTGAATCACATATTTTTTGGGTGTTATTTTGCTAAATATATATGGATCATATGGAGGAGGTAGATGAGACAACATTGGGAAATTTTTTAGAGCTAGGAAAGCTTTTATAAGAAATAGAAACGATGTAGCTTTAAGACTAAAACAAAGAAAATGGTATGGAAGTTGCGTCCTAGCTTCATATAGTGGCAGTTATGGCTGGAATGAAATGCACACATATTTAGATCAGATCACATAACAAGGGAGCAAGTATGGGAGAATAAAATGAGTAAGGTAATTGAAACATTATCTATTAGATTACTAGAGGAAACAAACATATAAATGGAGGAAGTTACTATTTTACGGAGCTTTGGAATAACTATAAAAGAAAAAGAACTAACGGTTGGATGCATAGGTGATATCTCCTCAAATAACATAAAGTGGATACCTCCTCCTAGAGAGTGGGTAAAGGCAAAAATAGATGGGGATTCTACTAAAAAAACTAGAAAATTTGATTTTGATATTATCATATAAAATTGGAAAGGAGAACAAGTGTAATGGAGAGCAGAAGGTATGGGGGAGACAATAAATAATGAAGTAGAAGGAAATGTGATATTGTCATCATCAATGATAGCTGAAAATCTACATTTACATAAGCTATGGATAAAGACAGACTCTTAGATATGGGATGGAATCTTGGATCCTATAAGACCCTTTCAGGTGTTGGGAATTGGCAAGATAAGGAAGGTGGAAATAGTTAAAAATATTTTGAAGGTTTTTTAGGATGTTTTTATCACATGTATCAAGCAAGAGAGAAATAGGGTGATATATTATTTAGTAAAATAAGGAAAATAACTGGAGGAAGGACAATATGTGGACTCTCATATGGAAAATCAAATAAGATGGTACCAAAGAATCCAAGGGATGCAAGAGGTGGTACAAAAAGATAGCATAATAGGAAGAGCGGCTAGTGATTCTAATAAATCTATCATAGTTAGACCATAGAGCAAAACAACATGAAGATAGAGGGATGGATAATTTTTGAGCTAGGAGGGATTGGTGGAGGATTTTTTTCTTTCGTATTTTCTATCCAACTCATTTTATTTTGTAATATAATTTCTATAAATATAAAATATTTTTCATTTTTCAAAAAAAATTATTTAGTTCTCAATAATAGACACACACTCACATATTTCCATTTTTATTTGGAACAATAACCAATGAAGAAACCCATAAACTATCAAAAATAGGGTAGATGAATCTTATTTCTAACAATTTTTTAATTTCATCCTTAAAAATATCATGTAGAGTAAGATTCAATCTCTTTTGTGGTTGTCTTATAAGTTTAACATCCTCTATATAAATATGATGAGTATATATGTTTGAATGAATTCCTGTCAAATATTTGTATTCCAATGCAAAAGAATTGGGATGTCAACTCAGTTAATCAAATAATTTTACCTCTTGATCATTAGTCAACCAGCTATTGATATTTAAAAACTTTCTTGGTTGTATTTCATTTTTTTCTCTACCAAGTTTTATTAAATTGATTCCTTCAAAATTGCTTATCAATAAATTGAGCATACAATAATGTGGTAGAAGAGAATGAAAAATTTGAGTGTATTCATCAAAAGCAACTTCTAGAGGAATTAAATTTGATATAGGGTAATGAAAATATGAGAGAAGATGATGATGCCATCCATGTGGTAAATTAAAAGAATTGTCTTGTATTGGAATAGGTGGAAAATATTTAGGCTCTTATTCTTCATAATTCCATAGAAATTAATGAACAATAATTGGTTCATATTCAAACCTTGAATCATATAATTTACTGATCATAATAGTTTCTTCTTAAAAATAACCTTTTTGGATAGATCTAATTCTTCTACATGATCATTTACAACTACGGTGGCCAAATTTGAAATGTTCTCTTCATTTTCCTCATCAAATTTAGGAAACCATAAATTACAAAAAAATTGATAGAACGTTTTATAGGAGGATATAAAGAGATTTTCTTTAATTCAATTCCATTAGAAGTGGTCATATATATTTATCCACAATCAATAAAAGTGGTTATTGTAGCAAGTCAAGGCCTTCCTAAAATTATTGGGTAATCATTCATAATAGTTCAAGGTTGTAATACCAAAAAATCGACTGGATATTCCCATGATGAAACTATTATAGGAATATTTTCTATAATTCCTTTTGGTTTAGCAACCAAATGTAGACACCTAAAACACGTCATGTCAGGGGTGACTACTCATATGGACATGCTACAAGATCATATGGAGGATATTGGACATACTCCAAGATAGAGTTGTGGTTCTAACCACTCAATTTGGGCACCTTAGCCTAATCAGTCTAAACTGCAGCCCAGACCTTCAGTCTACAGTCTGAACTATGGCTGAGACCTATGGTTTATAGTCTAGACAACAACTGTAACCTGTAGTCTTAACTGAAGTTCAGTTGGCCTTCATCTGAGCCAAATCGGTTTGAACGACCATTTGTTCTAGAAGAAGGTGGTTAGAGGATAGAAGCTTCCAATCCAACTGTCCTAACCACACCTTCTTGATCTTGGATTCTCCATGAAGCCACCCCTATACCTTGGGTAGTCCTATAAGTACCCCTTAGAATTAGGGCAAATGATCAGAGAGAGCATTAGATATTTGAGCAGTGAAGCCCTGTCAAATTGTACACTCAACTGAGTATACTATGAAAGAGCTATTGCACTTATCCCCTACTTACTTGCCAAGATTCATGATGAATTGCATTATGGATGCCCTAGGAGACTAGGAGAGCCAAGAAATGTAAATATGGGCAAATGAAGGCCCTTCATAGCAAATAAACCACCAAATCAGTCTGAGGACATAGAAGGTGACCATTGAACATCAATTTGGGCAAGGAGGTCAAGCCCACTACCATTGAAATTGAGGGTAAACCTATCAGATTGCTAACCATGGCTTTCAGTTGTGGTTTACAGTGCATACCGCTCACCAAAGCTATAGTTTTTAGCAGAGGTATCACTACCTTACCTTTTTCATTTATGTTTGGTTAATTAGCTTAGTGTAGCTATTTCCATAGTTCAATTGTAGTTTAGCAGATTTTTGACCGGTAGAACTAGGTTAGAATATTTTCTTTATGTTAAGCATAAAATAGGACATTAATGTATTATTTATGCACTTTCATGCTTTATTTTATGTAATTGATCCATGCATAGTGTAGATGTTGTTCTACTTTATGCAATTCTATGAATCTTGATTCAATTTACATAGTTTACAAGTGTTTTCTATGCTTTCTTGATTATATATGCTTAATGGTGTCTTTATGCATTTTTCCTAAAAGAGCCTCATCATGAGAGGCTACCTATATTTTTGACACTTTTATGTTGTTTCTTGACCGCAGGGAACAAATTCAAAGGAGATTCAACCATCGACTTCCTTCCTCAACGCGAAGAAGAGAGCAACTCCACCCTAGAGTAGTTTGTGAGTAGTTGAAAAGAAACATTAGTGCGCCTATCTTGTTGAGGTCTTTGGGATTGTATTAATCATATCATCATTTGGGTGACCCTAAGAGGGGCATGATTGTAATCAAGATTTTTTGCAATTATTAATACAAGAAATGTTTATTTTGTTGAATTTATGCAATCTTGTCATTTTTATACTTTGAATGAATGAATATGGCATAATACAGTAGATGGGTGCACACTTTTTGGGTAGGTCACCAACCTATTAGCAATTTATAATATTCTAATGTAGGATTTAGGTTTTTTAATTACAAATTTTGTATTGTACCCTTTGTCATGAATTAATAGCTACCTCTAGGTTAATCAGAACATTAGATATTTGAAGTGATCTTATGGTTACTATGACTACTATACTTCTTGGATCACCATATTTAGCTAGAATAAGTTCTACAAGGAGGTATGCTAATTTTCCATGTACTTATATGGTTTTAGGATATGTTCTTGAATAATTTTTTTAACCATTGTTACATCTTAATATCCTGTAGTAAAGGAATTTTAATTTTTAAGTGTTTCAATTCCTTTACCAAATTTGATTTTGAAGATGTTTCTGATATCTCAAATCATTTAGGATATGTTTGTAGACACCAAAATCTAGCCACTTGCAAGTCATCTATACCTTCCTGTCAGCCACGTGTCGGTCATCCACCTTCCCGCCATTATTTGGCCCAAATCCACACTTTCCCGCCATTATTTGGCCCAATTTCACCTTTCCCGCCATTTTTCATCCCCAAATTTATTTAAATTAATATTTATATATATATATTTTAATATTTTAATATTTTAATATATATATTTAAATAATAGTTTAAGTGATTTAATCTGAGCCGTCCGTCCTTCATTTAATCTCATCCGTCCATCCATCTTAATTCATTTCACAACCTAGATTTATTCTCTACCCTTAGATCCACTTTAATCTTAGCCACACGTTCAAAGTGTCGTTAAAACCCTAAAGTGTGCCCTAAGAGTAGATTATAAATTGAGTCACCTTGATGGCTCAAACCCTATGTCTTTTGCTACTTCTATCCTGGATCTTTTCTATCTTCTTAACTTCTTTTATCTCCTTTTCGATCCCCTCTATCTCTCTTCTGCTACCTTTTCGTCGCATCCATCGCCGCATCCATCGTTGCTTCCGTCATCGCTTCGCCGCCATCTCTTCTGCAGCATTCTGCAGAATCCCCCATTCTTGTCGCAAGTGCCCGCGGGCATTTACCCCTTTACCAAGTGCCCACGGGCGTTTACCAAGTGCCCACGGGCATTTACCAAGTGCCCGCGGGTGTTTACCCACAGCCACAGACTCAGACCGGCATCTGAAACCTTAATCCAAAAGCACGCGGGCGTTCAGCGAGTGCACCAGGGTGCCTTCTGCAGCCGATTTGATAGCCACATTACTTCTAGGTGTCGCCTGGTCTAGCTGTGTTAACAGAGAATAGGTATAAATTAGTTTAAAGCAAGTAACTTCTTTTCTTTTATTGATCTGTTGTTGAATTCCTGAATTCTATTTTTCTAGGGTTTTAGATTGTTTCTGAGGGCTTACACAGTGGAGCCCTCTTATTAATTCTAACTCTTCTACAGCATTCTGCAGAATCTCCCATTCCTGTCACAAGTGCCCACGGGCGTTTACCCCTTCACCAAGTGCCCACGGGCGTTTACCAAGTGCCCACGGGCGTTTACCAAGTGCCCGCGGGTGTTTACCTACAACCACAGACTCAGACCGACGTCTATAACCCAGATCCAGAAGCACGCGGGAATTCAGCGAGTGCACCAGGGCACCTTCCGTAGCCAATTTGACAGCCACATTACTTCCAGGTGTCGCCTGGTCTAGCTACGTTAACAGAGAACAGGTATAAGTTTAGTTTAAAGCAAGTAACTTCTTTTCTTTTATTGATCTGTTATTGAATTCCTACACTTCGTTTTCTAGGGTTTTAGATTCTTAACGAGGGCTCACACAGTGGAGCCCTCTTATTAATTTCTAACTCCTTGATAGTGTTAATGTGTGCAGGTTTTTGATAGCAGATCCGATTTATTGATGGCAGCTGATTAAGCTGGAGTGGTCCAAGCAAGGGATACAACAAAGCCCACTCACTCTGTTGGGATTGAAGATACGTTCTTCGAAAGCGCCACCATTTGTGCCAGCTAGGGTTTTGGAGAACCCTAGAATAACTTGTAACTGTGTATCACAAATAAAGGGTTACAGGCCCAGTTGTATTCAAAAATGAGTTTTTAAACTCCATCGATTAATAGAAATCGTTTGTTTTGTGCAACTATTCTGTACTCTGTTATTGTGATTTTATTTTTGTTTGGCGTGTATTTTTAATCTACAAATGGCGATCACGGTGGGACCCCCTAGGGTTTCATATTTTTAATGCTTGCTTTACTAATTTGTTCCTATTTTCTGTTTTATTTTACATGTTCTAGAAATCGTGAAATTCGCTGTTCCAGCGAACTAGGGTTTCTGAGTTTGCAGAAAACGCAGTAGACGCAGAGGGGCGTCTGGAAGTCCAATACGAAACATAGAGATGCGTTTCAGCCTATGCAGACTCCCGTGGGCGTTTGAAGTCAGTTTTACAGAAAAGCGTAGGCTTCCAAGTAAGTGTTGTACTTTTTATGTTTTTGGTTTTTCTGCCATATTTTGTTTCTTTTTCGGATCATTACTTTAAAATGAACAAAAACTAAGTAATCTGGAAAAGAACAGTTATTTTTAATTACATTTTTTTTTTTTTCTTTGCATTGCATTATTGATTGTTGATTGTATTAATTTTTTTTTTTTGCATACCTAGCTGCATATTAGAATAGCTACAAATTATTTGTTTTAATTATCTAAGTAGGACTATTGATTGGATGTCAATAGTACTCCTGCCATTGGGTGATTCCAGCCAGAGAAGTGGACGAACCTTCCGGTTGCTCCATTGATATCTGATATCATTGGTAGGCAGGGGGTTTTAAACGGTGTACTCCACTTCTTAAGATAAAATGACATGTTTTCAGTAGCCTCTTGCTTAGATCATTAGAACTTTTGATTTATAGCCTTGTATGTACACATTAGATAACTAAAACATTAAAAAAAAAAAAATTCATTGCATTTTCATATTGCATTTAAAACAGTAATATCTGGATTTCATCACCAGGTATTGCTTGAAGTTTAGTGACGGTGGAATTCATCTCCATCCATTAAAATTCTGCCTTAGACACCATAGGTCACCCCCGAGCAAACTTGCTGGATTTCATCACCAGTAAGAATCTTGTCCTTTCCTAGCCATAGTTTTTACTTTTTTTGTGAATAATTCAAGATTAGATCACATGCAAAACTCATAAACCGGACACTTAAAATTTACTACTGATTAAGATCAAAAAATAATTAATTAACCGCAAGGTAAGACATATTGGTTGAAACCTAGGTTGTGACTGTTTTCTGATAATTTTTGTAGTGTAAATTTATCATTCTAGTTTTGCATTCTTCTTTTTTGAATTTGTTTAGATTTATTGCTCTATGGTCTTAACAAGGTATCAATATAAAATTTTAAATCTAAATAATCAAATGGGAAATTCACGGAACATCCCCACCACCAACATGGCCACTTATCCTCGTGAATTTCGAGCAGGGTTCGCCTGCAGGTCTTTCACGTCCTTCTACCGTATATCACATGGCCATGCCCATGGAGGAAGACAATTCCTGTCATATTACCCACATTGATATGGCCCAAGTGCAAACTCACTTAAGAGATGGCACTGGTTATGTCCTTGAGCCAATCCAAGATTCCCCTATGCAAGATTCTATTTTTCAACAGGATATTGCATCAACCATACCCGCTGGTTTCACTCAGGTCTACACTAACCCTTTTTTTGAGGCTAATGTGGTATCTGTTCAGTCGGCTTCATCTCCAACATCTTCCCAGATGCTCAATTGTCTTCCTTTGGAGACAAATGTAGTGTCTTCCCGACCACCTTCTCCTCCATGTACCCGGGTGTACACCAATTCTCTTTATGAAGTTGGTGGAAACTCCTCTAACCATAACCAATTTCAACCCGCTTCTTCCCAAACCATTTATGGTTTCACCCTACCTGGGGCACAGTCTACTGTTTCTTCCCAGGTACCGCCTACTTCAGCCACCTTCATTGCCCCTGCTATGCAGTCTCCTGTGACTACCATGGCAGCCTGCCCTCCACCTTCATCCAATCATCCCATCTCCCTTGGGTTAGAGATTAATAAGGTTAAGGAGTATCTCGACAAATTGATTTTGCAACAACAGCAACAAAATGCTCAACCACCTGTCGTAGTAAAACCTACACCCCAACAAATTTCTACCCAGCCAGCTTTTATTAGCTTAGGCCCCACCTGGGTACCCCAATCTTTGGTGGTGTCCATTTCTACCCCACCTTTCTCCCAACCTAGTCCAGTTCATCATCTACCCCAATCACCTTCTTTTCGGTATCATCCATACCAACAACCTGTCCATTCCACACCGCCTAATTCAGGCAATTTCATCCCATCTCATCAATTTTCCAATCCTCCATTGCATCCTCATAATCATCAAACAAGTCAAAATTTTAATGATCCACGACTCCATGCTATGCAACAACAGATTGACAACCTTATGCTTAACGCGCCTGGCTCATTTAGTCAGAAACCTACGCTAAGGTCATTGATCAATCAACCAATTCATCCTTCGGTACCTTCACCACCATATCCGACTGATTTCACATTACCGAAGTTTGACAAATTTTGAGGAACTGAGGATCCTCATGAACATGTGAGCTCATTCATGCATGCTTACTTTAGAATCCAAAATAATGATGCTCTTATGCTCAGAAATTTTCCTCAGACATTAGGAGGAGATGCTGTATAGTGGTACAATCATTTAGCTCACCATAGCATTTATGCTTACGAGAAATTGATTAATTTGTTTTTAGAATGATTCTCCCTAAATGTTCAAAAGAGAGTCTCATTAGCTGACTTATACAAGCTCAAGCAACATGACGATGAGACTGTTTATGACTTTGGAAACCGTTGGAGGGCTATCATTAATAAACTCGCCATTCTCCCTACCAATGGAGGAGTTAACCAAAATGTTCACCCAGAGTTGTCTAAAACCTATCTCTTGGTTACTCCAATTACAACAATACAAGACTTTTGAAGAGGCTTTGGCCCAAGCAAGTATCATAGAAGACATTAAAGTCCAAGAGGGTGTTTTAAAACCCCGTAGAAAAGAATGGCAACAAAAGGGCCAACAACGAAATAATAATTATGGCCAAAACAAAAAAGCACAGGCTAATACAGCCTCAAATGTTAACCAAGTTAATCAAGTGGTGGCGAGCCAGCCCGTAATGGCTCAAAAACAACAAGTAATGCAAAGTCAACCGCAACCAATTGCTTATCATGCGATACCCACCCCTACTCAACCAGCTCCCAATACTAGGCCAACCATGGAAACTCGACCTTGGCAAAAAAATCGTCCCAAGCGACAATTCACACCTTTAGATGAACCATATGCGGTCATATTCAACAAGTTATATAGCACAAATCAGTTAACTTTACCTGAGTTTAAACCTTTAGACCCATCTAGAAGGGGGAAGTATTACAAGGAGTACCTATTTTTTCCTTATCATAGGCAAAATGGGCACTATATCAATAATTGTACAACTTTCAAACATGTGATCCAAGATCTTATTGAGATTGGAGCCATTAAATTGGATAGCCCCTTAGCCCAACAAAATCAAAATCTTGGTATATTTCAAACACCCCTTCCACATCGGGAGGAAGCTCCAACAACTCTAGGGGGAGTAACTCAGGTAACTCCTCCTAATCAAGTCAACCATGTACAACAATACCAAGGTTTTGTGGGTACTATTAATGTAGTAACCCGGGGTCAAAGGGCGAACCAACCAAATCAGGCTGAACCATAGCCACCTGTACAAACCCCCAGTCCACCTCAGGTAACAGTGACCCAACGACATGCTAGTAATTCTCATCAACCGCTAAATCATTCTACTCAACGCCAACGACCCATCATGTCATTAAGTAGCCGGTTAACTACTAGTTTAAAAATGGCTTCTACCAAGTTATCAATCTATGACCTCATTCAACAATCTCCCCCGCATAAAGAGGCATTAATGGAAATATTAAAGTCAATCGAGCTTCAAACTCAAGATACTAATGCCTTCAACAACTTTGTGGGGAGTATTCAAACATGCATGGAGCCCTCCATCACTTTCTATGATTTTGAAATCAAACCTATGTCAACAGAAAGTATAGATCCTCCACTACATATCATGGCCAAGATCGATAACAAGCCATTCAAGAGAGTCTTAATTGACACCGGTTCCTCAATCAATATCATTACAACATCGGCATTGAGTCATCTAAAGCTGTCGCCATCCCTTATCACCAAGTCGACCTTTACTCTTAAAGCATTCAATGATGCTTTATCTTCCACGGTTGGCACAATTATCTTACCCATTGAGGTAGGGGCCCGAACTTTGCATACCTTGTTTCACATCTTGGAAGGGACCATGGCATACAATGTATTGCTTGGACGGCCTTGGCTTAGGGAGATGAGATGTGTCCCTTCTATACTACATCAATGTCTGAAGTATGTATATGAGGGACAGGTTCATTGTGTACCTGCTGACATTGAACCCTTCAAACATTGCAACTATGTCTCAAATCCTTATGATATTGTGTTGCCATCCACTCATCTTTTCTTGACCCCATCTACTTCTTCTATACCATCTTCTTCTAGAGCTCCCATTCCTGAGGAGCTACCCATCATATCGCAACCATCTTCCTCTTCCGCTATTCCATCTCATCCACCACTTTCTTCATCAAATAATATTTCTTCTTCTTCATCAGTGACCACATGCACATGTGGCCATGACCAATCATCTCTTTCCATGTCATTACCCCCTTCTTCTACACCTTCTTCAACATCACCTATTATTCCTCCATCTTCCCAACCATCACCAGGTGATGTTTCACAAGTTAGTGAAGCATCAACCCAACCAAATCCTTCCAATTCTTCTATTCCACATTCTTCTATTCCATCATCTAGTCCATCTCCCTCCCAAGTCAGGGTCCATCTCACTGATGCAGGTATTGGTGAGTATGCCATTCAAGATGTCCACATCACACCGTTCAATGTGCAAATAGTTAAAGATTTTGGTCGTCCACATGACCAACATTTATCCATTGGATCGGTTTATAACATGGGTTCTATGCCAAATTCCATTAATTTTGTATATGGGGGAATAGAGTCATCTTCTAGTCCTACCACCATACTAGAACCTAAGCTTCCAGTCCCTGCCAATATCAAAAGGATGGAGGGTTTTCCCTCTCGCTATTTCCACAGACATAATTTGTAGCAATTTGGCCTAGGTCGATACAAGCAAGGGGTAACTGAACGCATCGATATGCCATACCAGAGACCCACTGAGCATTTTGGTCTGGGCTACCAACCACTTCCATCCCTTTCTTCTTTTGAACGAGCTTTTCAAAGCATTAATCTTAATTCAAAAGAAGAAATCCTCCACCCCGATGAATTCGAAGATGAAGCCTATGAAGAATTTGACGTCATGTCAAATGGTGATGAATCTGAAGAAGAGTCGGCGCCCATTGTTCCCCTCACTAAACAAGACGAGTTTTATCTCCAATTGTTTCCTCTCCAAGAGGCCATCCTTCGCTTGCTTCTTCCACAAGAACGAGGTGAACCACCACCCCCGCCACATCCATAAGCCATAATCCAAACCTGTATTATATGTATATACTAAAATAGTGGTTTTCACCACTACCAAAAACAAAAAAATTAGAAAATTCCAAAAAAAAAAAAAAAAAAAATCAAAATATAAAAAAAAAAAAAAAAATACTTTATTGTTGTATGTATGTGTGTAATAGTGGTTTTCACCACTACAAAAAAAAAAAAAAAAAAACTCAAACCAAAAAAAAAAAAAAAAACTGAAAAACTATGTTGTTTTGCACTTCAGGTCTTCCGAGGTCTTCACCGGTGTTCCTTTCCATTCCGCCCATCCTTTCTTCCATAAGTCGATAATGAATTTTGAAGACTTATTCACCCCGCTCCATAATCCATATGATCCGGATAAGCCAATCCCGATCAATCCAAGCCTGATTGACATGGATCGGATTTCATCCCCTCCATCTATTTCAGAGTTCATCCTTTCCAAGGAATTGTTAAGGGCTTCCGCCAACTACATTCCTCCTTCACCTCCACATTCACCTTCTTCTTCTAAGCCAGAGGTCTTCCAGGAAGACATAGAAGAGAGCAAGGAACAGGAGCTTGATGACATTTTAGATGACATAAATCTGATCCCTACTCCCCATCAGCTTGAGGAAGGTTCCCACATGTCTATTGAAGAAACTATCGATGTAGACCTTAGTGCAGACCAAGATGGCACCCAAATTGTGAAACTGGCTAAAAGTCTATCATCGGAGGAACAAGAGCAAATGATTGCTCTACTCAAGCGAAAGGAGATATTTGCATGGTCTTACAAAGACATGCCAGGCCTAGACCCTAATTTGGTTGTCCATAACCTCACCTTACAAAAAGATGCTAAACCTGTCAGCGGAAACTTAAGAAAATGCATCCTACCGTGGCCCTCCTAGTTAAATCGGAGATTCGAAACTTCGGATGTTAAATTTTTCGTCCGGATTGATTATCCTGAGTGGCTTTCTAACATGGTACCCGTTCGCAAGCCTAACGGGGGATACGTGTTTGCACCGATTTTCAAGATCTAAATAAAGCGTGTCCTAAGGATGACTTTCCTCTTCCAAACATTGATACTCTTGTCGACACTTGCGCTGGTCATGAAATGCTTTCGTTCATGGATGGATTTTCAGGATACAACCAGATTCGAATAAACCCTAAAGATCAACACAAAACATCATTTACTACACCTTGGGGAACTTTTTGTTACAGGGTGATGCCCTTTGGCCTTAAGAACGTAGGTGCAACCTATCAATGAGCCATGAATTATATTTTCCATGATTATATGCATAAGATTATCGAAGATTATGTGGATGATTTATTGGAAAAATCTAAAACTCGACAAGAGCATTTTGATGTATTGGAAAAAGTTTTTGATAGACTTCTAGAGCATAAAGTAAGGTTGAACCCTAAGAAATGTGTCTTTGGTGTTACCTCAGGCAAACTCCTAGGTTTTATTATTTCTAAACGAGGTATTGAGGTGGACCCAAACAAGGTCAAATCCATTATGGAAATGTGTCCCCCAACTAATTTGAAGGAGTTGCGTAGTTTACAAGGAAAGATTAATTCAATCCGTCGCTTTATTGCGCAACTTTCTGATAAGTGTAGGCCATTTTGCCACCTACTACAAAAGAGGGTACAATTTTCATGGATAGATGAATATCAGAAAGCCTTTGATGACATCAAGCAGTACTTATCATCTCCACCAGTCTTAGCTCCGCCTCGTCCAGGGGTCCCTTTCAACCTTTATATCTCAGCAACGGACTTTGCCTTAGGGACAATGCTTGCACAAAAGAATGAACAAAATCGCGAGCAAGCTATCTATTATATTAGTTGAACATTGATAAGCTATGAAACCCGATATGCTTATGTGGAAAAGTTGTGCTTAGCAGTGGTTTTTCCACTAAGAAACTTTGTCATTATATGCTTAGCCATACAACATATGTCATAGCTAGAGAAAACCCTCTGTGTTATATGATGTCTCGCACTTATAATAACACTCGTACCGCTAAATGGATAATGTTGCTTACCGAATTCGATCTTGAATTCATTAGCCAAAAATCCGTTAAAGGTCAAGTTATAGCCGATCAACTTGCGGAAGCTCCGCTATCTAGTGATCATCCTTTGATTATTGAGCTCCCAGATGATTTGGTATTTGCTATCACTGAACAAGAAGAGGACATCATTTCGGAGGAAGATGTTGACATCACGTTATTCTTTGATGGCTCTAAGTGCACGAAAGGTCAGGGCACTGGAGTTGTGTTTCATACACCTCAAGGTATTCCCATCCCTTTATCATTCAAACTAGACTTCCAATGCACCAATTATACAGCAGAGTATGAAGCCTTAATTTTAGGTCTTCAATCAGCCATAGCTATGAGTATTAAGCGTATTCGGATATTTGGGGATTCTCAACTCGTGGTTAAACAAATTACAGGAGAATACCAAGCCAAAGAACCTACCATTAAGCTTTATCATGATGTAGCAATGAAGTTGCTCTCTAAGTTTGATTGGTATGAGATCACTAGTTTGCCTCGTTCGACTAATAGATTTGTGGATGCCATGGCCTCTCTTGGATCATTGATTTCAAAGGACTCCCTTGGAGAGGCACAGGCCCTAATCATTTCCACAATTTCTAAGTCTGCAATTGTCTGTGCTGAGTCTAAAGATGAAAAAGATGTTTGCTTTCTCCATTCGGATCCATATGAGCCTTGGTCTAGTGAGATAGTAGCCTTCCTCAAGTTTGGAACACTTCCACCTGATTTGTCTCGAACTGCCCACCGTTGCTTTAAGAAAAAGGCAGCTCATTTTGTTCTTTTGGGGGATGTGTTGTATAAACGTGGATATGATGGAGTACTCCTCCACTGTCTAGAAGTAGGTGAAACACATAGAGCTATTGTTGAAGCCCATGATGGTACTTGTGGTGGTCATTTTAGTGGAATGGCCATTGCGAAGCGTATTTTATGTATGGGGTATTATTGGCCCACTATGGAACAAGATTGTTGCAAATATGTTAAACAATGTAAAAAGTGTCAAGAACACGCTAATTTAACCCATATACCATCACAAGCTTTACAGACCCATCCAAAGCCTTTGGACCTTCTCAAAATGGGGTCTCGATTTAATTGGCAAGATTTCACCTGCCTCTTCAGGACAGCATACTTTCATCATTACGACCCATTGAATACTTCACAAAGTGGGTTGAATCTATTCCTCTAACCAGCACTGACGAGTCCTAGAATTGTGGAGTTTATACTTCACCATATCATTTGTCGTTTTGGTATTCCCTCTAAAATAATTTCCGATAATGGCAAGTCTTTTAAGAATAAGGATGTTCGAGCTCTTTGCGAAAAGTATAATATCCAACATAGTTTCTCAACTCCTTACTACCCACAAGCCAATGGACAAGTGAAGCTTCAAATAAGACCATAATTGCTATTCTTAAGAAACTTGTTAAAGAAAATCATAAAGATTGGCATACACAAATCCCCTTGGCATTATGGTCTTACAGAACAAGCATCAGAACTCCCATTGGGGCAACGCCATTTTCTTTGGTCTATGGAGCTAAAGCAATCATGCCTCTTGAGCTCGAGATCCCTTCCTTGCGAATTTCTTTGCAGGAATTTATCGATGATGATACTGCTAGACAAGCACGTCTTGATCAACTCACACTCATAGATGAAAAACGAATCAATGCTTTAGAGCATTTGCGAGTTTATCAAGACCGATTGAAACGTGCTTACAATGCCAAAGTTCATCTAAGAGAATTTCAAGTAGGAGATCTTGTCCTTAAAGAGAATCAACAAAACACCAATGCATTGCCGCATCTTCGAGATAAATTTGTGGCTAATTGGTTAGGTCCATATATGGTCACTGAAAGAGTGGGTAATGGAACTTATAGACTTGCCAGTTTAGAGGGAGAGGAAGAACCCAAACCACTTAATGTTATAAACTTGAGGGCATTCTACGCATAGTTTGAATTTTATATGTACATATATACATGGCTTGTACAACAAAAAAAAAGAAAAAAAGAAAAAAAGAAAAAAAAACACATAATAAGTACTTGCTTAAATGAACAAATACCTCAGCTGGCTGAAGCGACGATGGATGCGGCGATGGATGCGACGAAAAGGTAGCAGAAGAGAGATAGAGGGGATCAAAAAAGGAGATAGAAGAAGTTAAGAAGATATAAAAGATCCAAGATAGAAGTAGCAAAAGACATAGGGTTTGAGCCATCAAGGTGACTCAATTTATAATCTACTCTTAGGGCACACTTTAGGGTTTTAACGACACTTTGAACGTGTGGCTAAGATTAAAGTGGATCTAAGGGTAGAGAATAAATCTAGGTTGTGAAATGGATTAAGATGGATGGACGGATGAGATTAAATGAAGGACGAACGGCTCAGATGAATTTGGGGATGAAAAATGGCGGGAAAGGTGAAATTGGGCCAAATAATGGCGGGAAAGTGTGGATTTGGGCCAAATAATGGCGGGAAGGTGGATGACCGACACGTGGCTGACAGGAAGGTATAGATGAATTGCAAGTGGCTGGATTTTGGTGTCTACAGATGCCCCTTTTTGAGCTACTTTGTGTGAAGACACAATGCAGCACAAAAACTTAGGACACCTGAAAAGCTGGATTAGACGCAACTCTCTCTCAAGACTAAAGCACAACTTTGAAGACCAAAGAATAAAAGAATATTTAAAATTTATTAGCTTACCCCCTCAATTGGCGAGCGAGAATGGTTCTCACGAGCCAATTGGAAGAAATTCGAAAGAAAATGAACCGTTTTTGCCCCAACGGTGAAAAAGGGGGTTTGTGTATGAACCATCTGTTTATGTCCCAACAGAAAAGGGGTTGGTGTACAAACTAGAAAATAATATGATTGAAGACGATATGAGTGATGTGAAAGATGAACCGTTTTTTGCCCCAACGGTTAGAAAGGGATTTTTGCCAAATTTTAAATTCCATGATCATGTAAGATGAATTATACTATTAGGAAAGTTAAAAATTGATAACGGATGCCCCAACTCCTGTGGGTGAATCCATACTATTGATGAAATTGCCTTGTTGGCACCATTGATATGCAGAGATGCAATATGAAAGAGTCCAGAACTTCAGAGATGCTCCTAGTGACTATATGGATAATTCATCGGGTCAGAACCAATCAACCTAGGTAGCCTTAATCTCTAGCAAGACTCAAAATAATGATGATATTGAAGATTGTCCACGTTTAAGGCCCCATGAACTAGGCCATCAATGAAAACTGTTGAGCAAATTAATCTTGGTATGAGGTCACTTGAAAAGTAGGATACCCAAAATTGATTTCCAATTTTCAAATAGTGAAATAATTGATGATGATAAATGGTAAGTGTCCTTATGGTGGTTTAATCCTCTTACCGAATTGCATGGATGCAAATCGCTGCAATCACCAAGGTGATAGAATATACCACTAGATACGAGGTTTACTTTAATTTAATTTGGCAAAAATATGCATGATGAAAGAAGAATGAATGAAATTGACGATAGATCAAAAGAATTGATGAATGTTGTTAATTGTGTGAAGGTTTTGAATGTTTTTAACCCAATTTGTAAATCAATGATGAATGATGCACTTTTTGAGAAAAATGACAAAATTTGTTTCCAAAACTGTTTTAACCTTCACCAAATGTTTTATTATGATAAGAAGAATGGATGAATTGAATTTGATGAAATTTGAAGGAGGTAAGCTTCAATTTTGCAAGTTTTGTTCCTTTATTCAATACTGACACCAAACGCCGGTCTACATTTGTGGTTGGCAGAGATGCCCGCCGGTGTTTAGGTGCTCTGCAAACGTAGGACTACGTCTAAATGCACCATGAAATGCCCCACTGCGTTTCAGGGTGCCAAAACTAGCTATTTAAACAGTTTCAACGAGAATTTCGCTCATTTGTGCGTTCGAGCTTGAGAGAAGTGCGTCTGAGGGAGTGGAGTGAAAGGTTTGTGTGGGAGCTATGGCGGAGATAGGAGCGGATGCGCCAGTGCAGCCAGCTGAGGTATTTGTTCATTTAAGAAAGTACTTATTATGTGTTTTTTTTTTTTTTTTGGGAAAAATTTGTAACAAATTTTTGTTTTGTTGTTTTGCAGCTTAGGGTGTTAGAGGCACGACACCGGTTCTCCCCTATCATTCCGGGGATGAGGAGGTCGTTGTCCCAGGAAGACTAGGAGATATTGGAGGCAGTGGGGCTAGCGAGGGTGAGGGAACCATAGAGGTTCTCAAGCGCAGGGAGGGTCCC
Organism: Wollemia nobilis; assembly: GCA_028583015.1. NCBI lineage: Eukaryota > Viridiplantae > Streptophyta > Pinopsida > Araucariales > Araucariaceae > Wollemia > Wollemia nobilis. The sequence goes on from JAQPPZ010002930.1 coordinate 12,905,750, forward strand.
CGCCTTCGATCTGACAGTCGAAGGTGAAAGGGGAAAATGGCACGGTAGGCTTCGAGGAGCAAAGATGACGGAGATGATGGCAGAGAGGTCCTAGGAGAGGCCACAGGAGAGGCTAGGGAGTTACCCCCTAACGGGCTTGAGGACAAGCTGGCATAGCTACAACAGTAGATAGCAGAGTGCGATGCTATGCTAGCTGCTCAGGACGAGAGGATAGCTCGACTGGAGCAGCAAGCAGCAGAGCGGGATGCCCTGTTAGCTGCTCAGAAGGAGAGGATGGCCCAGCCGCAGGCAGACTTGGATGGAGCGACTAGGGTGCCCCAGTATGATAGGGTGACGAGACTCCAGGCAGAGCTAGCAGAGCGGGAGTGACGACATGGGATAGACATAGCTAGGCTTAGGTCTAGGACTCATTACATTGAGGCTCTGGAGGACACATTGTTTAGGCATCACATTGTGTTGCCTGATCCTCCATCCTCTTCTGTCTCTAGGCGTAGTGAGTCTAGGCACACCACTAGGTCTAGGGCTCCTACTAGGTCACAGGGGTCCTCTTTTGATGGTTAGCTTAGTGCTTAGATGCACTCTTTATGAGCCTTGGTGCTCTATTGTATATTGTAGCCTTTTGGCATTCATTGTATAGTTTGACCTTTATACACATATATATATACATGGATTTTATTTTTAGTGTTTTACTTTCTTTTGTGTGAATGCCTATGTTTTTGTGATGCATGTTTTTATATGTTTTAATGTTTTTGATGCTTATGTGATGGAATGGTATGCAAACTTATAGATGATTAATGCGAGACTAAGTATATAGCATACAAATCTATGGATGATTAATGCAAGACTAAGTAAATGATGTGTAAATCGATGGATGATTAATGAAAGACTAAGTAAATGAAATATGCACTAAGAAGCACTCATATTTTTAGATAGTTAGATTTAGCCAACTGTTATCATAATTGTTTAATCAGGGGCACCGAACTTGGTGGCTTGTGAATGGATGACGTATGGAATGACATGAATATGGAAGAAGATATGGAGGATGATATGGAAGAAAATATGGAGGAAGACTGTTTTACAAAGACTCAAACATGCTAGTGGTATCAAACAAACTTACTAATATTGCCTAATTCAACTAGGACCAAATGTGTGTGCATGTGAGTTCATTAACCAAATCAGAAGCATGGTAGTGACTCTAGGCAATCAAAAACCTATGTGTGTGCAAGTGTGTTCATTAACCTCATCTTGCACAAATTAGGTAACCCTGTTATGGAAAAGACCCCGAAGCTAGTTTGTCCGTATGAGCATTCAAAGGTCTCTCTTTGAGGAGAGACATGTCGCCACGCAATGAGTATACTCCACTGCCAGTCAAGCGTCTATAGCCCCGGTGAAGGTTAACTCCATAGTCCATGTTGTTTTTGACCTTTGTAAGCTTTGGGGATGACTACCTATCCGTCTGATCGGACAAGTAGTACGATCCTTACAACTTATTTGGGATCGGTGGTGTGTGAAAAATGTTCATATCCTTAGAGATTTGGGGAATCGGATTCTCAACCGAAGTATGATGAGAATTTTACCCTATCCTTACTACTCGGTTTATATTTATATTTTGTAATTGCTTGTGATAGTGGTAAGAACCACTGTTTTATGGACTATGTTTGCATGATAGGACAAACGAGGATTACCCTGTTCACTTCGAGGCATAACCCAAGGATGGCGTTATCTCTCTTTGACACAAGATGTTTTTAATATGTGAAAATGTGATAGGTTCAAGACCGCTTTTGAAATCATTTCCCAATACTCAAGATTTTATTTAGTGTAATTTGTGATATGGCCCTAGAGAACTTTGACATGCATTTCAAAGTTTTCTTAAAACACTAGGAATGGTTGAGTGACTGAAAACATTTTGGCAATGTAAATATGTGCAAATGGAAAATGGGTGTACGAATGACAATTCGGTTTGATGGATTTTATGAAGGTGCCCCTGATTAAGGCAACATGACTTTTGCTTGACAAAATTTTATATCCAAAAGATAGAATGGTCTCTAACATGATATGCAACTATGGCTGAAAATGAAATGTTATGGTTTTCAATGAGATGTATGCACATGAAATGCAATGTTTTTGAATGAGATGTATGCAACTAACAATGAAATGCAAATTATTTTTATTTTATTTGCAGCTCCCATTTCTACAATGATAGGTGGAGTAGGTTTAGGAAGTTCTCTTCATGAATGCAATTGAATGTTGCCATAGTCAATGACATTTAGCATGGTTGTATCTTCTTATTCATACATATAGATAGGGATGCCTATCTAATATTATTGGTATTAGCCATAGGCTAAGCCAAAAGTGGAGGATTTTTTACTTATGGTTGTTGTTGTTGTCATCCTTAAGGAAACTTTTGGGCAAGAGTAGGTAACAAACCTTGTTGTTGCTTTTGATACCTTTGTTACACTTGGTATAGTTGATACCCATTGTTGTCCTTACATTTTTGGGTTTTATTGATTCATCCATCTAGGTTGAGATAACTCTTGAGATGATTCCAATGGTTTTTGACCCCAAGGTTATTGATGTGGCTCTAAAGTAGACTATGGCATAATCCAAGGATTATTTTCCAAATTCATAGGAAATCAAGAAGCATTGTGATATGGGTATTCAGGAAATAATCCCTTGTATTTTTCCTACAAAACTAATTTCTTCTGTAGGTTGATATTGCTTTTCCATGATGCTTTTTAATTCAAGTAACAAATGATATTGGATAGGATGTCCTTTTTTACAAATGCTACATATAGCAGATATGGAAGTCTTATTCAAAGGAGACTCATGAAGAGCATGTTTCTTCCTACATATTGGGAAATATATAGCTAAAGGTTTAGTATATTTGTTCTTTGCATTCATTTCATCTAATTTCATGTTAATATGTACTATAATATCAATTTTAAGGTTGGCAAACTCTTCTATTAATTCTTTCAAGTCATTTCCATTGTTTCTAGCTTTGCATCTTCTATGTCTTCTATGGGAATAATTCTTACAAAGTTATTTCTTCCTACATATTAAGCAATAGATAGCTAAAGGTTTAGTATATTTTGTAACAACCCTAGTTGTTGTGCTTATTATTGCTTATATCATCTTCAAGGACAAGGTACTGCTTAAAGTCTTATGTGATTGCAGGAACAGGTGACCACTTAGGCGGATGCAAGACTAAAGAAACATATGCTTTGATGAGTTGGAAACTGGTGGAAGGTTCAGGAAGAACCTGTTAAGGGATCAAGCAAGCGAGTCAGGCATATCTTCTAGATGGTATAACGAGAACAAAGGTGTAGCACCCTAAAATTGGCGTAGTTAAACCCTTAGTAAAAAGATAAAATTTGAATTTTAACCCCGAAACCGCCCGTTAACCGATCACCCCATTTTTCATGCCATTTTTAGGAGTTGTTTTGACCGTTGGACGATATCGTCGCCGATCAGACGAAATCATCCCAGATCGGACGAATTCGTCTAGAATAGAACGTCCAGACGATTTCGTCCCAAAACCAAATTTTCATAATTAGATTTTGTTTCAATAGCCTCTCCAACTTGGGAAGAAGCATGTCTGCGTAGTTGGAGATTCCTCCGCTGAGGATCTCCTAGATTGGGATGATCCCCAACCTCTTAACCTCCCCCTAACCCTATATAAACTTGGGATTTTCCCAGTTTATACCCCTGGCTGATCATTCCTCTGCAATTCTAGTTTTGTTGTATTAGAACATCCTCGCCCCCATCATTTGCATTTGTATTCTCAAGTTTTTCATTGCAGGTTTTCATTGTGCTTCAGCTGGAGGAAGCTCGGATCGTCGCAGGCGATTCCAGATGATTTCAGATGATCTTGTCATAGATAGACGATGATCTCATATGATTGGAGGTGATCTCGATAGCAGTCCAGATTGGGGGCAACCAGAGCCCTGAGTTTGCATTTCTCATCTTTCTTCTTTATTTTACTATGCATTAACTTGATTTATTTTCATTCTGCATCCTGGAGTTCACCTCATCTAGCATAAATGCATGATAAAGTTAAAATAAGTTATTAAAACAATGTATTTCCTTTAAATCTGCTATCTAGATTTATCAATTAAGCATTCATACTATCATTTCCATTATTTTGCATTATTCTTGCAGTAGCATTTTTGGTTTTTGGTGTCTGTTTCTGTGATTGCAGGCTTCTGACGGATTCGTCTGACGAATTCATTAGATCGACGATGATCTTATCTGATGTCAGATGATCGACTATGATCTGAGATGATTCTGTTCAATTGCAGATGATCCTATCATATTCGAGATGATCTGAACTCCTACAAGCTTCAGAATCTTTGTCAGACATCCGAAATCAGGTGCATTCTTTCTTATTTAAGTATATCCCTGGTATTTAGGATCCATTCATGCTTTCTATATTCATATAAATCGGCATTTCATATAGAATAGCTTAGATTCATTCTGGCCAACCTAGGGATATGAATGATTAAAGTACAAAATGAACACATCAAACCCATTCTCAACCTAGGCATGGAAACTGCCACTCAAAGTTTCCTGGTGAACCCCACCATCCATCAAAAATTCACCTTTATACCCCTCCCCCGAGAGGCGCGACCTTCAAAGGGCCTCTCAGTCCGAGGTATTGTTCCATCCTTCTCGCATCCCCCTTTCGGGCATGGATCCTTTAGCCTGAAGGTAAGGGCACGAAAAATTTGGGTCGATACATTTTGGTGAACCCGACGTGAAACTAAAAACCTTTTGAAAACAACCCAAAAAAAAAATTATTATTATTAAGTAACATCTAGAATCATCAGACAAACAATTAAAGTTGTATATCATATTTAGATGGTAGATTATAATAAAAGACGAGTTGTCACCATAAATGTTGAAAATCAATTAACGGCCATAGAGATTACTTCTGTACTTAGAGTACCTCAAACAAATAGGGTTCAACCTTTGTGGGATGAACTTGACAGGAGATTGGGTATCATTGAATCCAGATCTACAGAACTTAGGCAAATTAAGAGGTTTGTCCTAGATAGAATCCTGGATCCTGATCAGGTAACCTTATATCATGAACTTCAGAGAGCTTGCCATAGGTGGTTAGCAGATAAAAGAGCACTTGTGTCTTCTGAATTGTACACCTTTGAAGAATACCTTGAGAATGCAGTTGTAGTACATAAGTTTCTATCTCGTATAGAGGATCAAGAAGTCATTCTTACGGATAGAAAAATATGGAATAGAGTTCCTAGAGCTGTGTTATATCGAGAATATTGCCATGAACTTTATTTCTACAGGTCAGAATCTGAGACAGATCATATTACTATAGCACACTTTGTCAAATTTTTGAAAAACCATTTCCAATTTGAAGAGGAGCATTTCATGACTCCTGATGAACTTGATCCCATCAACGATATCCATAAACTATTTATAGAAAACTAAGTCATTTATGTTATTATTGTTATTTCTTGTAACTAGAATGCTATTTGTTATCTTTATAATAATATTATAAAACACAAAAACAATAAAAACAAAAATAAAAACAAAACAAAAAATCAAAACATTTCCCTTTTAAGTATTATAGTAGGTATATAATTAAAATATATACCTCTCAAACCTATCGCATATATATATAAGTATATATATTTGCTGAAATCTAAGTTTAAGCACAATGCCTAGACTTAGGAATGGGAAACAGACTGAAGAAGAAGAAGATTGGTTAGGAAAACCATTAAATAACCCAGATGTCCTTCCTGAAGATCAAATTTCGGAAGAAGGAACCCTAGATCAGCAAGAAGAAGACCTTGTTGTAGGAAATGAACAAGAAGAAACTAATAGAGAGGAAGGATCCTCATCCCCTAAGATGTCTCTGGGAGGAGCTGTCACGTTTGAAAACATGGATCAATTCTGGAAGTTCATTAATACTAATATTGGTGTTCTTAATAGAGCAGTCCATATGGACAAGGATCGAATTAGTGACACTCAAGCAACTCTAGAAGACGTATTTCACACACGCACTAATCCCTTGTCCTTTATCGATCAAGAGAGTGATCAAGCTGGACCATCCAATTTGGATATGGCAGCTATAATCCAGAACATGCAACAACAACAGGTTACCCAACCATCTAAAGTGCCTATTAGCAAGCCTAGGGTCATTCCCGCACAAAAGAAACCCTCATTTACTGCTCTATTTTGCCAAGCTATTGAGCAATATACCTCAAATCAGCAAAAACCCAAAACAAAACCAAACACCAATTACCAACAATCTGGGATACAACATAATACTACTACAAATCCTCTTCATAATACTCTTCCTACCAATGCTTTGCATAATAGCAATATAACATCTAATCCTTATGTCACACCGTCATACACTCATAAATCCCATACCTATGTCCCACCAAACCAATATGGTGGACAAACTAGTAATCTTGAAACCATGGTGAAATAGTTAGTTTCCCGCATGGATCAGATAGATCCCTACCATCCCTCGTACAATTATCGAGAGATGTGTAGTCAGCCATTAGATCCTATAGTTGTAGCACAACCATATCCTAAACATTTTCCTATGCCTGTCTTGCCCATATATAAAGGAACCGAAGATCCCATAGAGCATCTTCGTATGTTTAGGATAGCATGTCATGATATATCGCATGATGACTTATTATTGCTAAAAATGTTCCCGAAAAGTTTAGGAGGAATGGCATTAGAGTGGTATTATCAATTACCCACTAATTCTTTGAGGAATTTTGAAGAAACTGCTGAGTCTTTTGTGCATCAATTTAGCACCTACATCGAAAGGCATGTGACCATTAAAGACTTGTACAACTTAAAGCAAGACAAAGATGAATGCTTTGCCGATTTCCTAGCTAGGTGGAGACAATTGATAGGAAAATTGCACTTTGTATTACCTTATAGGGAGATGTTGGACATCTTTATTAATAATTTACAGGAACAACTATCCTACGAATTATCAACTGCTACCTTGACCACCTTCGATCAGGCTATAGACTTAGCCAGATGAGTGGAAGATGCTCTTATTAGGAGAGGTCAGCTTAAAAAGAAAGATGATGAGAAAACATCCAAAAATCAATATAAAAATAAACAAGTTGTGGGTGATGGAGTCACTGATAGTAGAAATATTGCTACTGTTAATGCTGCGAAGACAACAGAGAAGTTTATACTGAAACCTCCTGATAAACCTCCTCGAGAATTTACTAGATTAAATCAACCTTTATCAACCATTCTACCACAATTATTAGAACGAGGTTTGATTCAATTACCAACTATCCGGGAACCTGATCCAACTATACCCGGATACAGAGCTGATTTACACTGTGACTTCCATAGAGGACCTGGACACACTACCAACTCTTGTAAAATATTAAAACATAAAATACAGGACCTGATTGATAACAATGAGATGGAGGTGCAAGCCTTTCAACCTAAGCAAAATCCTCCTAATAATGCTCAAAAGAACATCCCCCAAAACCAGAACTAGAATTCCAATCAGTCATTGGACATATTTCAACATCCTTTACCAAAACATGGCAAGGAAGTGGCTAATCAAATTGAACATCATAATGTTCCCCCTCCTACCCGATATGTAGGAACTATTAGTGGGCATTTACCTGCTCATGAGCCAGAAATATTTGACACAACCTTATCCGTGGTTACAACTAGGCCTCTATACAATATCCAGACACCTAATCTCAGTGATACAGAATACGAGACTGAGAGTGATATGGAAATCACATCAAATCAATCGAATAGCTCTGAAGATGAATCAGATCCTATTCTCCCCATCACAAGTTATATGGTTCCAGAAGAACCATTTCCAAGAAGAGTCACTACTAGACCATCGTCTCACCAATTACTTTCTAATGAGCAAGCCATAAATGCTAGACCAAGGCCCATTCATCATCCGCAGAATAATATTGTGGGTACCATCGGAGCTGTTACTAGACAACAGGCTCAAAACTCTCAACAAGATCAAATGCAGAATGATGGATCAACTCCATTTGTTTTAAAAGTTCCTAATAAAGGGAATCAGGCACCTAATGTTCAACCTAAACCTCCTTATAATATTAATGAGCAACTATCAAATATTACAGCTAGAATTTCTCTTTTGGACCTTTTAAGATCTTCTCCTACCCATAGAGATGAATTAATGCTCACATTAAGCCAGATGATGGTACCACAAGACATTCAACCTGAAGCCATGGCTAATACTATAATAACTCATGAAGTTGATTGTATTGACTTTCGGGATAGAGACATACCTCAACATAGTTTACATAAGGATAATCCCTTATATATTACTGCCTTAATTGGAGATGTAGCAGTTAAACGAGTCTTGATTGATAATGGTTCATCTTTAAACATCTACACTTTTGACTTCTACCAAATATTTGGGTTTAGAAGTGATGAAATGAAAAGAACTGATATGATCATAAAAGCCTTCAATGACGAAACACAAGAAACATGTGGAGTTATTACCATCCCATTGCAGGTTGGTCCGAGAACCTTGGATATGACTGTGTTTATTGTACATTGCCCTGCATCGTACAATATACTCTTGGGTCACCCTTGGATCAACGCAATGCGAGCCGTTCCCTCAACTTTACATCAATGTGTTAAATTCGAATTTAAGAATCAGTTGGTTACCATTCATGGTGATCCTAGACCCTTTGATATGTGTGCTTTGGCAGAACCTGTTGGAGTTCAATTTTGCCCTGCTTTATCATCCACACATCCTAATTCTCATTACCCATCTAAACGTGTGAAACACACACCCACAATGCCATCTACTTCTTCTCCATTAGTTCCACCTCTACATACAGCTCAACCATCTTCTAAACAAACCACATTAGGACCTCAAAAAGATCCTAATCCCACAACCAAGGCTTCTTGCTCTACTCCTATAACTTTTATACCTATAATAGAATCATCCATCGACATCTCTACAACATCTACATCCACCAAAGGCATAGTTTCCGCATCAGAAGATGTAGGAAATGTTCCTTCTACCTCTTATGCTCTTATTGACGAGCTCTTACCCGATTTATCTAAAATTCTTATATCAGAGAAAATGAATGTTGCTATGCAAGATTCCCTTATTTTAAATAATTTGCCACCATCTCCTCATACCTTGGGTCTCCCACAGCCTATGGGAAGTATTTACCAAGTCGGGAGCTGCGCTTTTATTTACAAGGGATATGACTGGGGTAGAATACCCAGAAACATCAAGACTCATTATGATGGATATGCTCGATGTTATTTTACTAATGAGTATATTAAAGCCAAATCTATAATGCTTAAATTGGGATATAAAGGGAAAGGTTTGGGACCTTTCCAAAATGGTATGAAAGAACCTTTTGAGGTAGAACCATGGCTTGCCCGATGTGGTGTGGGCCTATTTCCTAGTAAGGGTCAGCCTTTCCCATTTGAGGATGATGACCATCTCATATGTTACCAAGATTATTTAGATCAACGTGATGCTTTGCGTTTAATGAATAAGCCATTTACATGTAATATGCTATCTATAGCCTACCCTGAGATGATCGCCGAATCCGACGATGAGTTGGAGGGAGATATCTTCCATGATGTCTCCATTGAGGAATTGTTACATCATGAATTTTATTTTGATGGCTCTATACCTAGTATAGCCCAGCTTGAGGCCACGACTCCTCAAGATGAATTATCCAAACTAACCTTGGAAGAATTACAAGAATTGGGCGTTTCACCCGCCCCACCTAATTTTGAGAAAAATCTACACATGGAAGTAGAGAATGTCATAAAAATTAACATTGGAACTGAGGATAATCCTCACCTAATCAACATTGGGTCAGAATTAAGTCAAGAAAAATAGAATAAATATATTGCATTTCTCAAAGAATATGAAGATGTCTTTGCTTGGACATATGAAGATATGCCAGGATTAGACCCTTCTGTAGTTATGCATCACCTAGTAGTCCATCCGGATGCTAAACCTGTTAAACAAAAACTTAGAAAAATGCATCCTAAAGTGGCCTTATTGGTCAAAGGGGAGTTAGAAAAACTCTTGAATGTCATTTTTATACAAGCCATTGATTATGCTGAATGGATCTCAAATGTAGTTCCAGTAACTAAGAAAGAAGCTACTAAGGTTAGGGTTTGCACAGACTTTAGAGATATTAATGTTGCATGCCCTAAAGACGATTTTCCTCTTCCCAATATGGATCAGATCATTGATTTTACTGCTGGGAGTGGAATGATATCCTTAATGGATGGATTTTCTGGTTATAATCAGATCAGGATAGCTCTTGAAGATCGAGGCTAAAACAACCTTTATTACCCCTTGGGGGACGTTTTGTTGGAAAGTGATGCCATTCGGTCTGAAGAATGCAGGTGCAACCTATCAACGAGCCATGACTTATATCTTTCATGATATGATGCATGATATACTACATGATTATGTAGATGACATTATAGCTCGTTCTACTGACGAAGATGACCATTTAGATGATTTGAGAAAAGTATTTAATCGGTTAAGGGAATATCTTATCCGATTGAATCCAGCTAAATGTATATTCGGAGTTAAGTCCGGTAAATTATTGGGGGTTATAGTTTCTTTACGTGGCATCAAAATTGATCCTCTCAAGATTGCGGCTATCACTGATATGCCCGCACCCACAAATATATCAGAATTACGAAGTTTACAAGGTAAGCTTCAAGCTATCCGTCGCTTCATCGATAAGCTGGCGGATAAAACCGGACCCTTTCTTAAGCTTCTTAAGAAGGATGTCTTTTTCCATTGGGACTACGAATGTCAGCAAGCATTTGAACTCCTCAAACAATATCTTCTTAACCCACCTGTGCTTTCGCCACCTAGACCTGATCGCCCATTTATCTTGTATATTTTTGCTTCAGATTTTGCCTTAGGAGCTATGTTAGCTCAACTTGATGATGAGAAGAAAGAACGTGCTAATTATTATATCAGTAGAACATTAATTAGTTATGAAACCCGCTACACAACATTAGAAAAATTATGTCTAGCAGTCATATTTTCTACACAAAAATTATGCCATTATATGCTCAGTCAGAAAACCTATGTTATTGCTAAATCCGATCCTTTGTGGTATCTCATGAGTCGACCTTATTTATCTGGTCGCACAACAAAGTGGGTTCTTGCCCTAAGCGAGTTTGAACTCACGTTCATAGGACAAAAGTCTGTTAAGGGTCAAATCATAGCAGATCAATTAGTTGTTGCACCCTTAGAGTCTACCCATCCCCTCATCATTGAGTTTCCTGATGAATGCCTTAAACTAGAGGCAGACCATCCAGAGCAATGGTCCTTATACTTTGATGGAGCCCGATGCATGAGTGGGGCTGGTGCAGGTATTATTTTAATATCTCCATAGAAACATCTTATACCTCTGTCCTTTAAATTAACGTTTGCTTGTACTAATAATATTGCTGAATATGAAGCTCTAATCCTTGGCTTACGAGCTGCCTTGGCACTAAAAATTAAAAATCTATTGGTTTTCGATGATTCTCAACTTGTTATAAATCAAATTAATGATGTTTATCAGACCAAAGATGATAAATTGCATCCATATAAAGCATATGTATTACAATTAATATCTTTATTTGATCAAGTTACCTTGGAAGCTATTCCTCGAACTAGCAATCGTGCGGTTGATGCTATGGTTGCAGCTGCATCTCTTTTACCCTTGGAGTTAGAGGACGAATATGCTACCATCATTATTCGTCGACTCCAGGAACCCACTTCAAATAAATCCTGCTTAGAACCTTTGGATGTGTTTCTAATCAACGAAACTACTCCTGAACTTTGGTACACTGATATCCTCAATTTTCTTCAACATGGGACCTTCCCTGAAGGTTTTAATAGAAACCAGCACCGGTTATTGCGTAGACGAGCAAGTCGCTTCATCATAATTGGCAATACGTTATATAGGAGATCTTTTGAAGGTATCCTACTGAGATGTTTGAATCTAGAAGAAGCTAGATCAGCTTTGAGTGAAGCCCATGATGGATCTTGTGGGGGACACTTTAGTGGTAGCGCCATTGCTAAGAAGCTCCTTAGGATAGGATATTTTTGGCCTACCATGGAGAATGATGCACATGATTATGTGCACCATTGCGACAAGTGCCAAAAACATGCTGACCTTGTCCATGCGCCTGCACAAGAGCTACAGGCTATTTCATCTCCTTGGCCCTTTTCAAAATGGGGCTTAGACATCATTGGAAAAATCAACCCTGTGTCATCTGATGGACACAAATTCATCATAACCGCCATCGAGTATTTCACGAAGTGGGTTGAAGCTATGCCCTTAGCTTCTTGCACTAGAACCCAAGTTTCCAAATTTATTTTTAATCAAATTATTTGTAGGTTCGGAATTCTTGCAAATCTCATCTCGGATAATGGAACTTGTTTCAAAAATAAATATGTCAAGAAATTATGTCAAAAATATAAAATTCAACATCGTTGGTCCACTCCCTATTATCCTCGGGGTAATGGCCAAGCAGAAGCATCTAATAAAACATTAATTAAAATCCTCAAAATACTGGTCAATAAATCTGGCCGAGATTGGCACATTCAACTATATCCTGCTTTGTGGGCTTATCGAACTAGCGTTCGTACCCCCACGAGCACTTCACCTTTTGTTTTGGTTTATGGCGCTGAAGCAGTTTTTCCCTTTGAATTAGAAGTTCCTTCTTTGGCTCTGCTACTTCAAGATACTGAAGTAGGAGATGAATATCATGCTGGCAGATTTAGTCAGCTGGAACTCCTAGATGAGAAGTGCATCAATGCTTTGGAGCATCTTCGAGCCTACCAGAACAAGCTTAAACGAGCATACCTCAAGAAAGTTCATCATCGATCCTTTGAGATCGGTGACCTTGTCTTGAAAGAAAATAAAAAAAATACTAATGCAACTAAAGACCTTAAAGGTAAATTTGAACCTAACTGGCTTGGGCCATATATCATCACTGCTAAATTTGGCTCGGGAGCATACAGATTAGCTACCTTAGATGGTAAAGATCTTAAAGAACCTATGAACATTATGCATCTTAAACGCTATTATGCATAAAATCTGGTCATTTCATCATTGTATATATTGTTATTTTGCATATTATTTCATTTTAGTCATCCATATAAAAATTTCAAAAACAATAATATTATTTATTCTTTCAATTCATAAATTAAAATAAAAAACATAACAAAATCGAAATCATCAAAATCTTCAAAAACATCTTTTATTTTCACACCTGTTAATTCTTGAAGTATTGCAGTCATATTTTCAATTATTTTGGATAAATTAGCATTTATTTGGAATCCCGCACTTTCACACTCACATGAATAAATAGCTTGATTTATTTGGTATGATTATTAATCTCTCTTATATCAAAGTCCACGGTTGAATTAAATAAAGTTTTGAGCATAGAGAATTGATCTTGTTATTTACTTGAACCAAGTATATCTTTTCACATTAAAATGATTTCATTGCAAATTCAATATGATGCTACATAGTAGAAGTGGTTTCTTGAGCGAAAAGTTTCCCCTGCTATCCTATCATGCACATGGTCTAGAATCTTTGAGAATTGACAAAAGGACAAGCTCACCCCTGCCCAGAATAAAAATCCCTTGCTCTACAGCCAATCCGAGCAAGTATCCCTAGTATAGGAAGAAAAAGAAAAGTCAAAGAAAATGAGAAAAAGAAAAATATCATTTTGTACCATCGCAACAATATTCCAAGCAAAAATACAAAAAAAAAAAAGAGAAAAAGAAAAAGCAAAAGCAAAAGCAATAAAATCCCTTTCCCTACCCCTTGAAAAGAAAAGAAGGGTGAATGAGCTTGAATCCTTGGAATTCTCAATTATTCGAAAACTGTGAGGTAAGCCCCATAACAGGTGGTTTGTGCCCAACCCACTTGGCCTTGGGTAATTCCTAGCGTGGTGATATGTCTGTCACATTAGCGACCTTCTTTTGTATAGACCTATGTCTCGCTTATGGATCAGCTAGCTCTTGATGACCCGACTTACATAGTAGTCTGGTACGGTTACATGCATATAAATCATGGTCAACGAACACTTATTTGGTTAATTCAAATTACTTGTATCAAATTATCTTGCTCAAAATTGGTAAATGAACAATACAATTGCACACACATTTGTATTTGAGAGATTTTGTATCATTATGATAAATCAAGATCGACAATGAACTCACATTTGCACATGAGGGTTCCTTATAAATCTACATTTTGTCCTTGAGATAATTTAAGATATTTATGCAAATATTTTAGAATAATTTCATCTTCTTATTTGAGAACATTTGCTTAGCATAAAAACAATTAAATACATTTCTTTCCAAAATCCAAAATTTTCTTTCACAACATCTTCAAAAATCTAGTAAATAAAGTCACATTTATATAATACTTTTGACTTCCGCAACGATGGTATAGTTCCTAAAAACCTAAATTGGAATTTTATGCTTAGCGCAAGTCCTCATCTTATATATTTTCTATTTATCTCAAAATCAAAAACCAATTATGCAATAAAAATATTTTTGGATTTCGCGATGATGGTATAAGTCTATACCTATAATTCTATGCCTAGCGCAAACCATTGTTCTAATTTTATTTCCCATTTATTTAATTCATAAAAACATATGGCTTATATCATTATGTTACACAATTGTGCTTTAAAAAGAATGAACACTTTTTCTATTTTCATTTCATTATGTCAACATTCAGTTTTGCGACGATGGTATAATTCCTAGGCAATTATTCAAAATTCTATCACACTTAGGAATTTTATGCCTAGCAAAAATCATATTTTTAATATTTCATGCATAATATTTTTATGAAAATCTGAAAACAAATCATCACCATCATCATTTTTTCATCATCACAACACAAAGTCTTAAGACAGTCTCTTAAGCACTCTTTTACTTTTAGCAATATTTCTATACTGGGATTAGCTTGACGACCTAGCGAGCGGCGACTCCATGAAATGGTCTATAACAGCGACAATGTCCTTTGAAATTATTGTTAGAAGTCCCTTTTATTTTTCATCAAATCACACCACAACAACCAATTTGTTTACATCAGATTATTTCATTAAAATTTTACAGCATTATGCTATTTCCAACGACATAATTACATGAATAATCAATCAACAATTCAAAACTTAAAGCATCATAAAACATATGGACAAGTCATATCACAAAACAACACAACACACACACACACACACACACACACACACATATATATATATATATATATATATATATATATATATATAAGTAACAACATTTTTGCTTTTCCGTGCTTTTACCTCAAACGTTCGATTTGGGTAAAAACTCGGAGGGGGCACCATAGTAAGCAGTTGTACGATTCAACCTAGAATCATCGTCTAAAAAATTGAGTAAATTTTTGCTTTATCGTAAAGCGGAAATAACTCATATTTAACGCATTTTCTTCAGAAAATTTGCTAAAGAGGGGGCAAAATGTAGCACCCTAAAATTGGCACAGTTAAACCCTAAGTAAAAAGATAAAATTTGAATTTTAACCTCAAAACTGCCCGTTAACCGATCACCCTATTTTTCATGCCATTTTTAGGAGTTGTTTTAACCGTTGGACGATATCGTCGATCAGACGAAATCGTCCCAGATTGGACGAATTCGTCTGGAACAAAACGTCCAGACGATTTTGTCCCAAAACCAAATTTTCATAATTAGATTATGTTTCAACAGCCTCTCCAACTTGGGCAGAAGCGTGTCCGCACAGCTTGGAGATTCCTCTCGCGAGGATCTCCCGGATTGGGATGATCCCCAACCTCTTAACCTCCCCCTAACCCTATATAAACTTGGGATTTTACCAGTTTATACCCCTGGTTGATCATTCCTCTGCAATTCTAGTTTTGCTGTATTAGAACATCCTCGCCTCCATCATTTGCATTTGTATTCTCAAGTTTTTCATTGCAGGTTTTCACTATACTTCAGCTGGAGGAAGCTCGGATCATCACAGGCGATTCTAGATGATTTCAGACGATCTTGTCATAGATAGACGACGATCTCATACGATTGGAGGTGATATCGACAGCAGTCTAGATTGGGGGCAACTAGAGCCCTGAGTTTGCATTTCTCATCTTTCTTCTTTATTTTACTATGCATTAACTTGATTTATTTTCATTCTGCATCCTGGAGTTCACCTCATCTAGCATAAATGCATGATAAAGTTAAAATAAGTTATTAAAACAATGTATTTCCTTTAAATATGGTATATATATTTATCAATTAAGCATTCATACTGTCATTTCCATTATTTTGCATTATTCTTGCAGTAGTGTTTTTGGTTTTTGGTGTCTGTTTCTGTGATTGCAGGCTTCTAATGGATTCGTCTGATGATCTTATCTGATGTCAGACGATTGACTGTGATCTGAGATGATTCTGCTCAATTGCAGATGATCCTGTCATATTCAGGATGATATGAACTCCTACAAGCTTCAAAATCTTCGTCAGACATCTGAAATCAGGTGCATCCTTTCTTATTTAAGTATATCCCTTATATTTAGGATTCATTCATGCTTTCTGTATTCATATAAATCGGTATTTCATATAGAATAGCTTAAATTAATTTTGGCCAACCTAGGGATATGAATTATTAAAGTACAAAATGAACACA
Source organism: Wollemia nobilis (assembly GCA_028583015.1). Classification (NCBI taxonomy): domain Eukaryota; kingdom Viridiplantae; phylum Streptophyta; class Pinopsida; order Araucariales; family Araucariaceae; genus Wollemia; species Wollemia nobilis. The sequence goes on from JAQPPZ010002930.1 coordinate 12,922,453, forward strand.
TCAAACCCATTCTCAACCTAGGCGTGGAAACTGCCACTCAAAGTTTCCTGGTGAACCCCACTATCCGTCGAAAATTCACCTTTATACCCCTCCCCCGAGAGGCGCGACCTTCAAAGGGCCTCTTAGTCCGAGGTATTATTCCATCCTTCTCGCATCCCCCTTTCGGGCGCGGATCCTTTAGCCTAAAGGTAAGGGCGCAAAAAATTTGGGTCGATACAAAAGGTAAAAGTAAGTTGTGGATATATAACGACAAGATATTTGCAGTTTTAGGGTGAAAGACCCTATTAGAAATATACCTATCCAAGCGGCTCATGTAGGTGCACACATGTAGTTGCACATAGGAATCTGTGCTTTAATATGGTAATATTTAAAGTAATTTTCCTTCTAAAATTGATATAAGTAAAATAAATAAATATATATAATAAAAATATACAATAAATAAAAATAATAATAAAAATTAAAATATATATAATAATAATAATAATAATAATAAATGATAAAAGTACATGTATGTGGAAATTAACTTAAGGAATAATAAACTTTAATAATAATAATAATAATAATAATAATAATAATAATATTAATAATAATAATAATAAAATAATAATAAAATAAAATAAATGATAAACATGTCATTCATGCATCCAGAGGACCAGGTGGCCGGATGGGAGTCAGAGTGTTTGCATGAAGAATACAGATGTAGGCATAAATCTGTCTCTTTTCCACTATATAGAGGAATTCTAAGATCGAAAAAAGGATCACCTACTTCACAGGAGAACTTTGGGAAAGATCGTTGGAGAGTTTGTTATAAGGGAAGACTCTGCTATATTTCAGGTTAGAAATTGAAATTGTTGTTTATTAGAGAAGTTGCTAATATGTGGATATTGAAGCACTCCAGAATGATTATTATATTTTATTTTGTAAGGACAATTATGTTCTTGAAAAGGGTAACCAGTAATGTTGTGCTAGAATTGATGCTTGAATACTAGGTTCTAGGATATTAGTATAAAGAACGAATTGCTTAAAATTTTGCATTGGAACTGATGTTTGAATGCTAGATTTTAGGGTATTAATATGGAGAACAAACTGCTTGTTTTGCATCTTTGCTTGCATATTAGTGATAGTTGCATCCATTTTGTAATTATGGCGGCTCTGAATACCCCGATTGTAAGCCATTTTGCTACACACATCTACTGGCAGTATAGTGTTGGCTCTCCTTGGTAGAGCATGACTGACTTGATTAACCGCGGAGCTAAAAGAAACCTGTATAAAATCTGAAGACTATTTGGAGCCCATAGTTCACATGCAGTGTTTTCTCAAATAGAAAATATGTGCAGTATATTTTCATTAATGATTGTATAAAGAAAATCATTTGAACTACAGAGTTCTTTAGGTGGTGTTATACATGCGTGTGTAAAGACCACACCGTCAATGGTTAAAATATTATGTCGGTGATAACTTATGTTTTGTTAAATATCCATAGCTCTGAATAGAGGAATTTGAGAATTAAATCTTGATTTGTCTAGAGTTTATATTAAAAGAAAAACCTTGTACGGATCTGAAATAAAGAACATTGATATCAATAGACCAAAAGAAATATTTATTCATCTGATGACTTCCAGTATGTCTTTGAATAGGTTTTGAAACTTTTCAGATGGATGTATTAAGTAATAAACTTGGATATGGAATAAAATGATTGGAAACAAATGTATAACATTTTACATGAGAATATATGTTATGTCTTATGCTTTCTAGTGTCAGAAAAAGTAATGGGCTTTATATTAAATAAGGGAAATTATGGTAGATCAATCGATAAATAGTTTGAATATCTAATCTTTACCAATTTGAGCATGTTTGCTTAAACTTAAACCTCATCAATTAAACTAAAACAAACATTTCTTGAGTAGCTGTTTGAGGTGAAATAAGAAAAGTATGCAACTTTTTTTCGGAAATTATAGAAATTTTCTTTACATTAGCGATAGGACAATGATACCAAGCCGAAGATGGTTGAAATAAGGGAATTTGCATAATTATCTTAGGTTTTATAAGAGGCTAAAGTTTCTTTGAAATTAATGATTGTGGTTGGGTATCCGTGAAAACTCATACCAAACTGCTCAGGGAATAGTATTGGAGTTATGACATCATATACATCTAATAGGCTAAATTATAGAAACAATTATGAACATAGTATGCCTTAATATTTAGAATTGACATGTTAAAAATATTTATTCTTTGGAGCATTGAGATGGGTATAGTGTTATGGCTATGGTAGGGGTAACATATAAACACCATGAAAATTTGTTAGGACAACTTGATGTGATATTAAATATATTGGGAGTTTGTTTGGTTTAGTAGAATTTAAATGAGAAGGTCATTCAAAAAAATCCCTAATATACTATAATTGGTATAAAAATGAAGGAAGGTTATCAGTTCAACATTGAAGGGTTTTTATTATTACAATCTATTCTTCGGCTATTTATTAGAGTTCCCTTGCAAGTTGTATACTGGTGCTCTCATATAAGCTGTTTATTTCCAAAATATCATTCTAATTTAACACCTTCTCTGTCGAGAGAAAAGAGAATATAGGAAAATATAACTTAGTGCTTCTACCCTGTCATGTTGTCCCTTCTTTAATATGATAATAATAAAGCTGTTTATTTCCAAAATATCATTCTAATTTAACACCTTCTCTGTCGAGAGAAAAGAGAATATAGGAAAATATAACTTAGTGCTTTTCCCCTGTCATGTTGTCCCTTCATTAATATGATAATAATAAAGCTGCAAATACCATCCTCCGTCTTCACTGAAACAAGAAAGTGGGGGCCTCACCAGCATAACCGAGCTTGTGTACAACTTTCAATATCGTAGCTAGGATCTGGGTGATTCATCAGAAAATATCATTTAGCGAATCCATCAGATGTCTTTGAGACTATGCCTAAACCTTGGTTTAATACTTGCTTTTGTATATAGAACAATTATCGTCTTCTTAGTTGTCGAATACTGTATAAGAAGCTAAACTATGATCCAATCTTATGTCCTTATTTTATATTAGTAAATGTGTTTGTACAGATGTGTGTGTATTTCCAGAGAAGAGGTATAACCATATATTTTTAAAGATTAAACCTTAAAATAAACAAAATGTATTGTTCATTATATTTTATTTATCTAAAAATATGTTAATCGGTAAATCGTTTATAGGGCAGGTAAGTGAATCCTATTAAAAGAAAATAAATAAATATAATAAAACATAATCTCAACTGTCGCAAGATTTAGTAAATTAAAGCATTATGTCAGAATATGATATACCTTATTATTAAGATATAGGGATTTGTCTTTGGGACTAGGAACCAATGAAATAAATATTTATAAAAATAGGTGACCTATTGAAAAATAAATAATATAAATATTAAAAAAAGGGGGGGTTTATTTATTATTGGTAAGGGCTCATCGTAAGAATATTTTCAATGTAAAGCATAATAGAATATGCAGAATGATCTTGTAATGCTTGATTAATATTTAGCTAAAATAGTTTTTTCTTCACTATTGTTTGGCGAAAGCAAACACCGTTTCATAAATTATTGTTTTTAAGTTTATGGAATATTAGGGTTAAAGAGCTTTGGAATAGAAGGTTTAAAATCTCAATCGAGCAAAAAGAGTTTTAATGAGAATTATAATTTCTTTTAGTAAGCTTTATGTTTTCTTTTAGTATAGTGAGCTTCAAAGTTTCTTAAACCAAGCATTATATTTAAACCAAGCTATACCAAAAGACAAACAAACAAATCTAGAAAAATTCAAGGTTATGGACAAGAGACATCCATTAGGTAAATAACATTTTAATGTTTAGTAGAGGGTGGTATTTAGTACTCACGAATATATCTAGTTTACGTTAAGACTTACCTTAAAAAAAAAAATTTGTTATATGGTTTAATTATGTTAGAAATTTTATTTGGATATACTTAGATAATATATAAATGGTTTGTGCCTAGATTTAGACAATATTATTTAAATAGTGGTATATCTTGAGATTATAAAGGAAAAGAATACAAAATTGGCATACAAACCATAATGGATTATAATTGTGGAAGACAATTTAATTATTAAAAAGGTTGTGGGCAAACAACCTACACAACTTGAATGTGGGGAGACATTCATAAATCCAGCCATAGATAAGGAGCAGAGCTCTCAATCTAATTGGTTAAGTCAAGCTCCAGTGATGTGAGGAGATTTAAAAGATTTATGATATGGGCATAAATATTAGACTTAACCCATCTAGAATTCGGGTAGGAAGTCTTATGGAAATATGCATAATGATATGGGCTTACGTAGAAATAAGACTTCTGGGGTATGGTCAAGGTAAGACAAACTCATGATACAATTTAGGGTAGTGAATTGTCATCCACCCTGGCATGCCACGCTAATATATCGTAGAATATATGAGAAAAATTAAGCTACGATATATGGGGAAATATGCGTTCAAGCTTCAGGTGATATGTGTTGAGCAAAGTGTAGCAACAGGATTGTCATTGTTGTCAACACAATCAGCTAGATCATTTGATTTAGTGCAGCAACAAGAAGTTTAGATGCAGCAAACAGGAAGTTCAGAGATCTCTCAGAATATGTACAGTGTTTTTCCAAAAAGACCCACATGCCAAAATTCAAAGAAAAATACAAGGAAAGTGTCACGATATCGCGACATATTCAAAAAATAGGAAAACTGTCGTGATTTCGCGACATATTGGAGGAGAGAGAAATAGCAGAGAAAATTGTCACGATTTCGCAACATGTTGGAAGAGAAGAAGGCAAGTTGAAAAACTGTTGCGATTTCATGACATGTTCGAAGCAGAGGTGCAAGCAGGTTAAACTGTCACGATTTAGCGACATGTTGAGCAAGAAGGAAAAACTGTCACGATTTCGCGACATGTTAGAAGAGAGAGAAGAAGAAAGAAAAACTGTCATGATTTCGTGACATGTTAGAAGAGAGAGAAGAAGATTGAAAAACTGTCACGATTTTGTGACATGTTGGAAGAGAAAGAGGAGAGAGAAAAAGATGTCGTGATTTCGTGACATGTTTCATTTTCGCGGTCCAAAGCGAAGAAAAGAGGAGAGAGAAAAAGGTGTCGTAATTTCACGACATGTTTCATTTTCACGGTCCAAAGCGAAGAAAATAGGAGAGAGAAAAAGGTGTCACGATTTCACGACATGTTTCATTTTCGTGGTCGAAAGCGAAGAGAAAGAGGAGAGAGAAAAAGGTGTCGTGATTTTGCGACATGTTTCTTTTTTGTGGTCTGAAGCGAAGAGGAAGGCAGAGAAAGAAAAAGTGTCACAATTTCACGAAAGGTTCGAGAGAAGTGTCACAATTTCACGAAAGGTTCGAGAGAAAGAGCTCGTAGAGAAAAAGTGTTGTGATATCGCGACATGTCGGGTTTTCGTGACCCGATGAGAAGAAAAGCACCAAGGAGAAAAAGTGTCGCGATATCGCGACAAAAGGAAAGAAGGAGAGTACGAAAGCGAAAGTGTCATGATTTTGTGACATGTTCTATTTTCGTGAGGTCAAGGCAAGAAAAGGCACAAGGCAATGAATGTGTCACGATTTCACGACATGTGTTTTTGTGAGCGAAAGATAGAGAAGAGCACAAGGCAAAAAAAGTGTCACGATTTCGCGACATGTCATGTTTTCGCAGGTGTAAGCCGAGAAAAGGACAAAGAGGTGGAAAGTGTCACGATTTCGTGACATGTCATGTTTTTGTGGGTGCAAGCTAAGAAGAGGACAAGAAGGCGGAAAGTGTCGCGATATCGTGACATGTCATGTTTTCGCGGGTGCAAGCTGAGAAGAAGACAAGGAGGCAAAAGTGTTGCGATTTTGTGACATGTCGCATTTTCACGAGTATAAGACAAGAAAAGAAGTACGATGGTGAAAGTGTCACGATATCACGACATGTTATGTTTTTGCAAGGCCAAATTTAAGAAACAGAGCAAAGAGAAAAAGTGTAGCGATATCGCTACATGTTGTATTCTCGCGGGCCGAAGTTGAGAGAAAGCATATAGAGGAAAAAGTGTAGCGATATCGCTACATGTTGCATTCTTGCGGGCCAAAGCTAAGAGAAAGTGTTTAGAGGAAAAAGTGTCATGATATCACGACATGTTGTGTTTTCACGGTAATAGCTACAGAAGAGTTACAAAGGTAGTTGAAGCAGACAAAGACTGATGTTAGCCGATGAATATTAGGGTTTGCAGCTGACGAAGATTAGGGTTTGCAGCCGACTAAGATTAGGGTTACAACCGACTAAGATTAGGTTTTTTATCTTAAAAATATTGTTATAAAAGGAAGGCTACTTGAAGAGTTTTATGTGGTGAGGTGCGATGCTCAGAGACAGTGCACGGAGTGCGAAGTTCGGTCAAAGATATCATCGAATAAGTATCGAAGCGGGAAATGTGGCCATAAGAGCATAGAAAGCATAGAAGCAGAGTGCACAAAGGATGCAAAGGTGAAACAGACCAGTTAGGGTCTTATAAAAGCAAAGGTATTTTATCATCAAACTTATAGATTCAAAATTGAAGTCCAGGTTGTAGTCTGGCATCAGGGGTTGGTGCTCCTTCTAGTAGGTGCTGGTAAATCATGGGTTGTTGCTCCTTTCTATTGGTGCAGATAAATAAGGGGTTGGTGCTCCTTCCAAGTGGGTCTGGTAAACTGATTGTAAAGTTGTTGCTTTGCAAAGGCTAGATTTGGATGGTAGTCCAAGCAGTCATTCTTGAGGAGTAACCAAATTGGTGAACCTCGTTAAAATCTTGTATTGTGTGATGTTCTCTTACTGTACTTGTTGTATCTATTTATAAGTTTTTAACTACTGCTATTTTAAGAGCTATAAATTCATGATTAAAGTACCACATTTGATTCACCCCCCCTCTCAGTGCCATTATAAGACTAACAATATGGTCCCTGAAGTAGGAAAACCCCTCACCATAACATACTTGGGTACTCGGGAAGGAGTGGTAGTATGACAAGGCAATGTAGGCTGAGATCTAGCCAATCTCACCTTTGTAGAAAATTCTATCTGCATCAGAATGGGTTTTGTAAATAATAATCATATTTATCTGGATGTAAATATGATGAGGCTAGCAAAGGAACTAAAAATTTTTCATTTACCCTTTTTAAGTACACTTGAAACCAAGTGAGTTGACTTGGGTTATTACATATTTGTTCTTTGCATTCATTTCATCTAATTTCATGTTAAGATGCACTATAATATCAATTTTAAGGTTGGCAAACTCTTCTATTAGTTCTTGAAGAACACAAGCTTATACTAAGAGGGGGGGTGAATAGTATAAGACCACTTTTTACTTTTATTTCCCAATCAATATTATGCAATGTATCAATAGAAATATCAAAAATAGTAATCAAATAAATGCACAAATCACGACACACAATAGAGACACCAATTTAATGTGGTTCACCCAATGTGGGATACTCCATGGAGAAATTCTTTCACTAAAATTTTCTAAATCAATCTCTTGGGAATCCTTTCCTTATTACAATGTTTATGGACCTCTGTCCAAAGGAGATACCAATCCCCTAATCAATTTCATGGATCTATATCCATAAGAGAACTCCTTTCTCCTTAGCTCTAGCTGGTGATCTTCTAGAAGAACTGTTGCCCCCACTGCACTGGCTAATGTATCTCTATCCATTGAAGACTCTTGTACTTACTCAAAAGACCTATCCTCACTACCTTGGCTAATAGATATCTATCCACTGGACATTGTTGTCCTCTATATTTTATCACCTCCAAAGCTTACTCTCATCTCTATCTCAAATCTGCACTAAACATAGTCCTTCGGTCTAGCACAAATCTGCTCAAACTTTGTCTCTGGTCTGACACAAACCTATCCTCAAATTTGTACCAAATATTGTACTTAAATCTGCACTAAACACAGTCCTTTGGTCTAGTATAAATCTATCCTCAATATCTATCCTCAAATCTGCACTAAACATAGTCCTTTGGCTTTGCACAAATTTGTCCTCAAGCCTTAACACAAAGCTTGACTTAATCACAAATAAACTCTGTTGGATCTTCCCCAAACCTTAACTCAAGGTTCAAACAAATCAATCAATCAACTCTGATCACAAGTCTTGTCAAATAATTATCTCAAATTTACCTTGTAAGATTCCACAAAAGCTCACACTAATCTGTCCACAAGTCCTCTCTAGAACTTGTCCAAATATTCTCAATAATCTTTGTCCTCAATTATGTATTGTAAGCTTCCACAAAATCTCACACTAATCTATACACAAGTCTTCTCAAAGACTTACCTCAAATTTGCTCAACAATTCCACACTAGAAATTGTCCAATCTCATAGAAACATATAGAGAATTTTTAGAGACTCAATATGCTTCACATTCACAACAATGCTCAATCACTTTCAATCTCTCTTTTTCCACAAAAAAATATAGAGAATTGTTAGAGACTCAATATGTTTCACACTCATAAACACTCAATCACTTTCTCAAATCAATTCATAATATAGAATAATTTGTTTCATAGAACTTGAACTATCACTTCAACACATCCACTCAAGTAAGCTCAATCACTTTCACTCAACCAATCACTTCAACAACAATGCTCATCAAGTAATCCTCACATAACAATGATACTCATGATCTTTGCAAACCCTAGTTCAATTTCTTCACTCAACCAATTACTTCAACAATAATGCTTATCAACCAATCATAACAATGATACTCATGATCTTGCAAACCCTAGTTCAAGTTATTTACTCAACCACTCACTTCAAAAATAAAACACATAACAGTGATACTCATGATCTTTCAAACCCTGATACAATATTCAAACTCAACAACAAAGGATCTCAATCACACAACAATGAAGTATGCATTCACTCACTCAAAATATCCAACGATGCTTATCAAACAAGGTTTATAGAATTTACTTCCATTTCAAAAAACTCATAAACTCAATAAAATTACAAAGGAAAACTTAATCAAATCCTTTTCACTCCAATATTATTTTCAAAAAATCTCAACCAATCAATTATTTCAACCAAAGAAGAATATGCCCATACCTTTTATTTATTGAAGAATAGAATTCAAAACCTGTCTCAATTATAACCACTTTCCTTGCCAAGCACAAAGGTTAGATGATAAGAATTATCATCCTAAAACTTCTTAAAAAATATTTCTTCAATACAAAAATTAATATCCATATACACCTTATAATATCCAACTTTTAAAATAATATCCATTACCCTTCAATATCAAAAATAAAATTTCCTTACTCTCTTATAACTTCTTAAACACTTAAAAATTCAATCCAGAAATTAAATTTTTGCATTCCATTTTAACTCCCATAAACAAATTATAATAAAATTAATTATGCAAAACTTTACTCAACATAAATCCTTGGAAAAAAAAAAAAATCCCTTTTATTTTTGCAAGCCAAGTCAACCAACAAGCGAATTATTTCCCTTTTATTTTTCACAAGCCAAATAAAACCTCACAACGTGCATACCTCAATAGTGCTACCCAAAAGGCCTTGGTAGGATTCAAACCATTGTTGGTTCTCCCCCAAGTTCTTCTCCAGTGCTTTTGCCCACCAGCTGGGCTGTGTGGCTCCACAAGAGCCAAAAAGCACTAGAATGCATTTGACCTTCTCCCTCGAATGGCACAACCTTAAAATGTGAACCTTCCTTCACCAAAAATGACATGCATGGGATTTGAACCTGCACCGGGCACCTAGCACACATCTTATGCAATCCTTGGCTGCCAACTCAGCTATGAGGGACTTCAAATATTTTTTTAAGGCTAGTCACACTTGTCCTTTCCTTTGCTCAAAAACACATGCAAAAATCACACTTCTCTTTTGCACGAGCCAAAACTATCGCATGGATAAATTTCCAAATGCCAACTTTGGCATTATTTATATGCAACCTTTAGCTTATTTCAATGTCGGTTATTATTCAAATTTAGTTTTAATTTGAATATTAAAGTTAAATTTAAATATTAAATGAATATTTATTTCAACCTTAGTACCCATCATTTTTTAAATTAAAATTTTAGTCAAAGATTAAAATATTTTAATTTAAATTAAAATTTCTTTGTGGGTTTTTTCAACTTGTTCCTTGATCTTTTTAAACTCGATTTTTGATCCGGAATAATAATAATAAAGTATTATTATTTAATTTTAAACTTGCTTCTCCTTATTTTGATCTTCATTCTTTGAACCCTCCTGAGTATATAATATTTAAAAATAAATATTATAACCTATTGTTTTTCAAGACCTTCTTGCTTTTTGAGGAAACACTTAATGTCCTCAAAGACGATTAACATCTCACAACAATGCTTTTGACATTAATGACAACAAACACTCCTCAAAATGTCCAATAATCTCCCCCTTTGTCATTGATGGCAGCCCAATTACTTTTTACCATTTCCTTAACCTTTTTTGGCTCCCCCTAGGAAACTAGTCCCCTTGATTTAATGCTTTACTTCTAACTCAAATCTCTCCCCCTTTGACATCAATGGCAAAGGGTCACCTTTGGGGCTCGGGTCTAAGAATAAAAATATTAGCTTAGCCTCTCCTCCACCTCCTCTTGAGGTGGTTAATTCTGGGGTGGGAGTATTTCTACTCCCATAAAGCACTGATCTTTACCTTTGTCCACTTTCCTTCTCATATGATCCTTTTGATTCCTCTAATTGTTCTTGTTCCTATTCATATCCATGTTCCTATTTTGTTTCATGTCCATATCCCTATTTATGTTCCTATTCCTGTTCTTGTTCATGCTTGGTTATGGAATGTTTGCTTTACACCACTTTGCTATATGTCCATCATTATTGCACTTGTAACACTTAATATTATCATTCCTTGAAGGTGAAAATATCTTGGTATTTCTCCTAGTGAAGCCATATATGTTCCTGTCATGAACCCTGCAATTAATTACCTTATGACCAAACTGATTACATGAGTAGCAATACCCATGAAATAATTGCCTATTCCTAAAGTTCCCCTATTCCTATCTTTCATGTGTCCTGCACTATGAAGCTTTGTGCCCAAATCTATGACATGAGAAACATCGTCCATTGAAATTTCCTTGCCTTGACCTCATTGGTCTCTTAGACTCTTTTTCTCTATGTTGGTTCATGTTCCATATGTTTCTTCTTTGTGCATTGTTCCTTTCCTTGTTGAACTTTCTATTGTCCAACTCATCCTCAAAAGTCTCACTTTCTCTTAGAGCAAAAGGGATCCCTCTAGGAAATAGACCTGGAGAAGGAGGCATCTGTAAGCCCTCATACATTTTTGTGTGTGAAACTAGGAAGATTTTATAAGTGCACTACCTCTTCACGGAAGGGGCAATCCTTGCCCATTTGTAATTTATAGTATCAAAATGGGTATCCCTAAGAGGGACCGACATGTAACCGAGATTCAATATCAATAAAGATATCCTTCTTTTGTTATTTCATGTTATATGATTTTTCCTCTTGTATTTCCATTTTATCTTTGGTATTTTAAATAAGCATTGCAAGTAGGATTTTAGAAAAAGGGACCGATGCATGCATTCCTAGGGTCACTACAGATGGCGATCACGGTGGGACCACAACTATTTTTTCATTTTTTACCAGAATACTAACTTAATTTTAGGTGCAGGTCTAGCCGCTCTAAGCTACAATGGCTAGAAACAAGCCGCTCTAAGCTACAATGACCAATAGAGCTTAGCCGATCTGAGCTACACCGACCAAGAATCAATTGCTTTAGTCAACAATGACTAGAACTAGAGTGCAATAGAGGTCAAAACACTGACTCTCTGGGCTGGATCAAAGGTTGGTATATATTCTCTAATATTTTACAACTTTCTATCTGCTTCTGTGTTTCTAAAATAGAGAACTTTTTTTTTTAAGCGAAAAACCTCTTGTGGGGCCGCATTGGTCTGAGATACCACGAACAAAGGTTTATAGACCGTCAAAGTCACCCGAGAGTCTTACCCAGCCCTGCCCGCACCAACATTATCAATTGGATTTTGGGTACCCAATTCAGCTTTTTGGTAGGGTGGAGATTCGAACCTAGGACCTCCCTTGGAGGATTGCCCTCTCCTCTCCAACTCACCTACAACACCTGGGTAAAACTAATTTATAGTGGAAAACACCCCTTTCGAGGTGCCACTTTCAATAGGTTGGGTATAGGAGGAATGGAGCCTTGTCGACCTCTACCAGCACATAGGACATTCCTAACTATACCATATATCTGTAGGATGGAGACAAGGGGAATGGAACCTGGGTCAGCCTCTACCAGCACCTAGGGTATTTACCACTACACCACAACAAGGAGATCTAAAATAGAGAACGTAAAGCACATTTATGTTTGGAAATTGAAGGAATAAAAGAAGAAATAATTAAGCATTTTGCATATCTTAGATATTTTAAATTTTCCACTAGGCATTTCTAGGAACATCGACTTATGCCTGAAAGGTTTGCCCTAGAATCCAACATGCTATACATTGTATGTTTTTTGCTTGCTTTGAGACCCTGCTAGAGGCCATAGTTGCACGAGATAAAGTGCACTCATACAAATCATAGTAGTTCATGCATATTTTTGAATATTGAAATGTATTTTTACACTTAGGCATATAAGAAAGATTCATTGTTGCTATATGATGCACTTTATGATACAAAAGATTAAAATGAATACCACACACGCACGTCTCATTTAAACATTGGAGAGTTGGATTTCATCACCAACCTTCAATTCAATCCAATGATGTTGGAATTCATCTCCTTCCACTGGTTTGCCCCCTAGAGCTTCCTAGAAATAGATTGAAAAACTTATTAATAGTGACACTAAGTTACTTGTGTTAAAAATGTCTCCCACTATTGAAACAATCATTGGTTCAGAGTGGAAGAGCTAGGCGAATCCTCCATTAAGTCTTCAATGGTGTACCCTAGCTTATTTTGAGAAAATCATGTTTGGCATGAGTGTACTTGATTTTCACTATGGATGAGTCTTCTCATTCTTAATCTAAGAACAAGAGCAAAGAAATCAAAATAACAACACATCAAAACACATCAAACAGTCTAGGGCACACTCAAATTGGTAATCAAGATAAACACTTGTTTGGTATTATGTGGTCATTCCTAAATTGTAACTCAAAAGATCAATTCATAAGACAACATGGTCAAAACAAGAAGTAAGCACCCTCGATCTGATATCGAGGGAGAGACAGAAGCAATTCATACCCATAGGCAAAGTTGTATTAACATTGAACGACCTACCCGTAAGACCGTGAGACGTAGCTCCATGAGCCTAAGGGGTGATAACTCAACCCTTGGTGGATCTCCTCGAGAAACCCCAAGTAAGGAACAACATCATGGAAAAAAGTCACATAAATAAAAGGAGGCTTCACAATCATCCTCATCAAGGAGACGTGAGGAGACCTCAAAGGCCTTCTCGAAACACATAGAAACATCTCAAAAACGTGATAAAGCTTCAAGGGCTTCCTCCTCACATGGACATAAAGAAGGTTATAAGACTCATTCTTCACATAGAGATGACGAGACTGCTACATCTCCATCTACATGGAGAAAACATGTTACCACCAAGCCCTCTTCATTAAGAAGGTAAAAAAGAATTACAACACCTCAAGACTCATAAGAAAATATGAAATAGGTCTTCCCACTAAAGGGCAGGAAACTAGAGCTACATATAGTCATGGGAATCACATAGAAGAAACCCTTCACACAAAAGGAAATATTCTCGTAGACTATGACCTAATAGGAGTAAATGGAACCCCATGGGACCAACCATGGAAAAAAAGATAGCTAGATGGGTTGGATCAATTTCCTACTCAACCAAATCAAAGAACTGTAACTACTAAGAACTATGCATCTGGAAGGTCATGAACTGTGACTTCTAAACATACCTCCCAGTCTAGGGGTACCTCAGAGCAACCTCATAGAAGATGCATGGAGTCAAATCATAGGGATACTCAACAAGTTACATTAACTAGCAAGAGTATAGATACAACAAAAACCCCCTTGAGGAATCTGTGAGTCAAGACAACAAGAACAAAGTTAGATAAACATGAGTCTTCTATGACAACACAAACTAACCAAATGCGACGGTTATAAAATGCATTACGCAAGGAGCGAGAGCTAGTGGAAGCTCTCAAACAAGAGAAACAAATAGAAATAATCTTGTGCCAATGTGAGTAGCATTTAAGAGCAAGCTGAGTAGCTAGCTCTTAAAAATTTACCAAAAAATAGTGGTGACCACCAAAGAACAAGACACGATAACTCACCTAAGGAGAGGCGCACTAGACAAGATAGCCCACAATGAAACCCTCCACCAAATCATGAACGAAATCCAACTAATGGAGGAAGGGCAAACATAACAAACCAAGATCATAATCATGAGTCTCCTCATAGGAGGGAGGAAAATGGAACAAAAAAAATGGATAGATAGTTACCTCCATTTCCAATGTGAATAGGCTTACAAGAGGAGGAAATCCATGCATCAAAGGCATTTCAAGAGCTTGTTGAAAATATAAAAATATTTGAGAAACAAGAGGCAGCTGGGAACTCACCAACATTGAGCAAAATACAAAATCAACCATTGTGCCCATCAATCCCTAGCCCTCCATATCCTAAGCACTTTGATATGCCTAGGTTATAGAAGTTTAAAGGTGAATAGGATGCACAAGAGCATGTCACCAATTTTATCAATGCCTATTTTCATCTTGAAGATAATGACACTCTCATGCTAAGAACATTCATAATGACATTTTTAAGTGCTGCCACTCAATGGTTCAACCAACTACCTAAGCATAGAATAACCAACTTTGAACAACTAGTAAACTTATTATTGAAGCGTTTCTCCTTTGGTACTAAGAATAAGGTGAACCTTTCAGACCTGGCTAACTTAAAACAGTATGATGATGAGCCAGTAATGAATTATGGGAATAGATGGAGAAAATTCATGGCAAAGTTATCATTCTCCGTTCTCATAGAAGATATCATTCACATGTTTACCAAAAGTTGTTCTAAACATATCTTCGTCTTGCTACAACTCCAATAGTATCCTTCATTTGAGGAATCTTTGGCATAGGCCAAGCTCATAGAAGAGATAAAAGTAGATGAGGGAACCATTAAGATCCGAAACAAAAAGGAGTGGAAAAAGAATGGTAAGAATGACAAGTACAAATAGAAGTAGGGCAACCCTACTCTAGTAAATCAAGTCGTATTAGCTACACCCAAGGATGGGGTTGCACAAAAGCCATAGAACTATCAAGCACATTCCTCGCTAGTCAACTACGACCAAAAGAACAATCAGAGAAGAAACTAAGAATGCAAGCCACCTCGTTATTTCACACCTCTAACAGAATCAATGCAATCAATATTTAATCAGTTGAGTGAGGCCAGGAGGATCAGATTTCCTGATATACCTCTTATAGATCCCAACCATCCTAAGCCAAAAGGATATAGGGAAGATCAATTTTACCCTTATCATAGGATACCGCGACATGACATTGAGGTTTACATCAGGTTTAAGCATCAAGTGCAAAACATGATTGATATGGGATAACTCAAAGTTGACAACCCACTGGCTCTTGATAACAGAGACATGGGATTATATAGAAACCCATTACTCAATAATGTGGTCCCTCGAGAGTAAGGGGTCCAATTCAATCAGGTTCGAGTTGACATACCTACCCATGGATGCATGGGGATGGTTGATATTTTTAACATAGCAATAAGGAATAGGCGGTATGGTCAACCACAACCACATGCAGCTCCCATGAACATCCCAACCACCCCTAGGCAAAGGCAAGACAACCTTCCAAGTCCACCGATGATACCTATGGTAACTATTTAGAGTAGATTAGAGCAAAACCTACAGACAACTCCAGATAAGTTATCCATCTATGAGCTCATACAATAGTCCTAAAAGCATATGGAGGCTCTAATGGATATTTTAAGAACAATTGAGCTTCAACTGCAAGATGCGAATGCATTCACTCACTTTGTGGGACAAGTGCAAGAATACCAAGAACCTGTAATCCAATTTTATGATCATGAGATTAAGACAATTTTTGTTGCCTTACCAAACCCTCTACTTAACATTGTAGTGACCATCAATGACTTACCTTTCAAGAGGATTTTGGTCGATACAGGTTCATCGATTAACATCATTACAACAACTGCAATAGATCACCTCAAGATACCCAAGACCAATATCATTCCAGGAGCTTACACATTGAGAACTTTTAATGATGTTTTATGCAATATTGTGGGAACGATAGTCCTACCCATCAAGGTGGGGCACAAGACCATCCCCATGATTTTTCACATCTTGGAAGGAGATATGTAGTACAACATCCTCTTAGGGCACCCTTGGATAAGGGCTATGAAGCATGTGCCTTCGATCTTGCACTAGTGTGTCAAGTATGTGCACAAAAACAAAGTCTATGTGGTTCTGGAAGATGAAGAGCCTTTTAAATACATTAATCAGGTGGACATTCCAAGATAATTCATGATCCCTTCTACTCACCTATACATGGCACCTTCATCCCCAACCACACAAGTGGATAATGAAGACAAAGGGGTAAGAAAAGACCCATGCACATCAACACCTCCTGGCGCACTCAAGATAGTCAATGCTTCTAAAGTACCATCAACATCACAACCAAAAGGCAATTAGAAGCTAAAGGAACCCTTAGTTAAGGAAGAAAGGCCCAAAGAAGTGCAAACTATAGTCATTGTTCAAATGCCAAGTCCTATGGAAGAGAAAGATCCTCAAGATCAAGATGAAGATAGTGATTATCACCATGCTTCGCCAGTATCATCCATGGGGTCATCCACATCGTATGCATCAATACACTTGGCAAGCACAGGAATAGGGGAGTACCTTATGTAAAACATCACCATCACACCTATCATTGAGTCTACATAAGACATAGGGAAGCCTAAAGGCTTGAGGCTACCAGTAGGAATAGTGGTTCCACTAGGAATCCCTCACAACCAAACCAATTTTGTCTATGCTGGCCTGGACTACACTCATAAGTCTTCAGATATAGAAGAGGATGGTGATGAATTATTCATAGTCAATGTTCATTACCTCTCTAATCTTGAGTTTTCTCTAAGATACTTTGAGCATTGCCATTGACATAGCTATGGCCTTGGTGTATATGAGCAGGGGCGTAGGATGCCTTACAAGCCACTATATCAGCTTCCCTTTGACAGATTTGGCTTAGGCTATTATAGCGAAGGTTGATATGACTTGCTTGTAGCAAAATTGGAAATATTAAGCATAGGGTTAGGAGAAGACATTAATTTCATTCCTTATCACCCCTAAGAATAGCAAATTTGAGCAACAGACAAGTGGCCATGATGAACATACTACCTCTAGAAACTTATCATTCAAAAACCTCAATTGATTCCATCCCAACAGGGTACAACTCATGGGATGAGGAGAATGGATATGAAGCAAGTGATGATGAGGTGCAACTTGAATTAGCCTATCAAGGGCCTCACTATTTAAAAATATTCACATGGTCCATCCATAATGAGATTGGATATTACATCAGATGAAAGTGACTATGAATCAGAAGACTCAACAGAAAGAGCTTACTTAGGCCTAAGACATCAACCCATGATTTTGGGGTGAGAGACAAATGCAAATAGATTCTTCATAAGTGATGAAGAATATGAATATGAAATAGATATGGCCTACTTGGGGCCAAGACATGAGCCCCTTGTCTTAGGGCTGCATACCAATGCTAACAATTTTTGGATAAGTTATGATGACTTTGAGTATGAGATCGAGATGGCTTATCTTGGACCTCACCACTTGTGGCAAGTCAACGAGCTAGTAGAGAGAGATGTGGCACTTCATCCCATAGACCCTCATCTCTAATTTTTGGGGAGACCTATTGACCTAGCTACCATTCATCGGATGGTCAATCCCCCTCCACCTACATTCAAAGAGTAGTTAGAGCCCAATGATCCTATTTTCCGCCCTGCTCATGGGCCAGATCCAAAAATTTCCATTCCTCTAGAACCTCATCATGAGTATGGAAGGGAAACCCCTGAGACAAGATTACACCCATGTGGTCCTGGATATTTCATCCCATCCATCAACATGATATCCATTGATTTGACCACTCCACTTCATAATATAGCAGATCCTACCAAATCATTACATCTTGACGTAGAGGCTATTGATTGGGATCGTGCTAATTCACCCATAGATCCTGAAGACCTCTTCCCCAATAAAGAGATGTTACAACCATTCCATTTTGCATCAGGTTGTACATATGATGTCTTCCATGTTGGTTTGGAACTAAAGTTAGTAGGTCCTATGAATCCCATCGATGACATTCATTTGATACCCACGCATCATCAGCTAGATGATGGGTCACATATGGCTATAGAAGTAACTTTTGAGGTGGACATCAGTGATTATACTACCCAACCAAGGAAATTCAAGTTCGGATAAAGTTTATCTCTAGAGGAACAAGCCATCCTAATTCCTCTCCTCAAGGAGAGGCCAAACATTTTTGCTTGGACTTACAAAGACATGCCAGGGATAGATCCAAAGTTAGTCATTCACAACCTTTCGTTGGATCCCATGAAGAAGCCAGTCAAGCAAAAGCTGAGGAAAATGCATCCAACTATTGCTTTGATGGTGAAGAACAAATTGCAAAAACTATTGGATGCAGTATTCATAGTTCCTATAGACTACCTTGAGTGGGTGTCAAACATGGTACCCGTAGGGAAACCTGAAGAAGAGTCCGTATCTGCATGGATTTTAGGGATTTAAATAGGGCAACACCAAAGGATTCATTCTCGTTGCCAAACATAGATGCTCTTATAGATGCAACCGTAGGTCATGAAATGCTCTCCCTAATGGATGGTTTTTATGGATACAACCAAATCTACATTAATCTTGAAGATCAACATAAAATTGCTTTCATTACTCAATGGGGAATATTCTATTACAAAGTGATGCCATTCGATCTCAAAAATACTGGTGCCACATATCATCAGACCATGACGTACATATTCCATGACTATATGCATAAGATCTTGGAAGATTACATGGATGACTTATTAGCCAAATCCCGATTGTGGCAAGAGCATGCCAAAATCCTTACACAAGTCTTTGATCACCTCATAGAACACAATGTCTGATTGAATCCTAAGAAGTGTGTATTTGGCATAACTTTTGGCAAGCTTTTTGGATTCATTAGAGGCATCGAAGTAGTTCCTGCAAAGGTGAAGGCTATACTGGAAATGGCCACCCCTACCAACATTAGGGAGTTGAGGAGCCTACAAGGCAAGATAGCATCCATCAAAAGATTCATAACGTAATTATCAGACAAATGCAAACCTATGAATAGGTTGCTACACAAGGAAATCCCCTTTCATTGGAATGAAGAATGTCATCAAGCCTTTGTAGAGATCAATACTTATCTGGCAACATCGCCAGTATTGGCTCCACCAAGGCCAAACATACCATTTTTACTATATATATCGACTACTAATTTTGCACTGGGCACCATGTTAGCCCAAAAGAATACACAAGATAAAGAGTAATCCATATATTACATTAGTCGCACCTTGGTGAGCTTTGAGCTAGGATATGTGTATGTCAAAAAGTTGTGTTTAGCAATGGTCTTTGCAACTCGAAAGTTACAACACTACATGTTGAGCCATATGACCTATGAAATATCAAAAAACAAATCCTTTGTAGTACATTATGAGCAAGACATATCACAATACACATACCATAAAGTGGATCATGCTAATTAAATAATTTGATCTAGAGTTCATAATCCAAAAGTCCATCAAGGGACAATTCATAGCAAATCAATTAGCAGAGTCACATCTTTAGGATAACAAGCCTCTCACCATAGAGTTGCCTAATGATGCGGTCTTTGCATTATCAGATCCGCTAGAACTCGAAGAACCTAAGAAATAAAAATACATATCATTATTTTTTGATGGTTTGAAGTGTGAATAAGGAGGTGGAGCAGGGATGATATTTATCACACCATAGGGTGCTCCATTTCCCTTATCATTCAAATTGGACTTCCCATGCACAAACAACAATACAGAATATGAAGCATTAATCCTAGGACTCCAAACAGCCATAGCGATGGGAATTAAAAGATTGAATATCTTTTGTTACTCCTTGCTTATAGTAAACTAGGTCAAAGTACTATTCCAATGCAGGTGCCCACTCCTGAAGACACAAAGAACGTGTTGAAACCTACTTAGCCCAGCTAGAATGGTACAACATCGAGGCAATTCCTCGTACGTCAAATATATTTGCAGACACCATGGCGTATTTAAGATCCTTAATCCCTTAAAATCCATATACTAATTTTACTACCATTCATGTAAAAGTGCTTTCGTATTCAGGAATACATCCTGAGGCTTTTGACAATCAAGAATCAGTCAACATGATCAACATTGAACCAAATCAGGATTGGTACTTTGTAGCCAGATATTTATTGCAAACAACACATTGGGGGTCTTTGATATCCCAAGGACCTATAGAGTGTGGTACAACCATTTACCATAGATTTATTCCTCAATTCATGTTCACTACCTCAAAAATGTAGGAAGAGCAAGTTGTTTATTCTGTAGAAGCTATGGCCTATCAGGATTGGCTTTCCCAACTGCGAGACTTCCTAAAGCTTGGAATAATACCTCAAGGTTTATCACATACTAAAAGGCAAACATTCAAACAAAGAGCAACAAGATACATTTTTCTAGGAGGAATCCTCTATAGACGAAGATATGGAGTATTACTCCATTGTCTTGAGCCCTAGGAAACATCTTGGGTAGTTTTGCAAGCTCACGATGAAACTTGTGGAGGCCATTTTAGTGGCATGGCCATCGTTAAATGTATATTGAGAATGGGTTACTATTGGACCACAATGGAAATGGATTGCTATGAGTATGTCAAGAAATGTAGTAAGTGCCAGAATCATGCGAACCTAATGCACTTACCATCATAAGCTTTGCACCCCATCCAGGAAGCATGGCCATTCTCGCAGTGGGGACTAGAATTGATTGGGAAAATCTCACCCCCATCCTTAAGTCGACATACATTCATCATAATGGCCATAGAATACTTCACTAAATGGGTAGAAGTGATCCCCTTAACATCAACAACTGGACCAAGGATTGCGAAGTTTATACTCCACAATATCATAAGTCATTTTGAGGTCCCTTCTAAAATAATATTAGATAATGGGCCATCTTTCAAGAACAAAAATGTGCATGCTTTAATAAATAAATACCACATTCAACACATTTTTTCAATGCCTTATTATCTACAAGCAAATGGGCAAGCAGAAGAATCAAACAAAACAATAGTCTCCATTTTGAGGAAGACAGTGCAAGAAAATCACAAGGATTGGCACATGCAGTTGCCTCTTGCACTATGGGCATACAGGACTAGTATACGAATGCCCACTAGGGCAACACCGTTTTCACTAGTATATGGCACTAAATTCATTATGCCTCTAGAGTTGGAAATCCTGACTCTATGCATAGCATTAAATGACTTCATAGATATTGAAGTTGTGCGGCAAGGCCGCCTTGATTAGTTGATGATTCTTTATGAACATCGAGTCAATGCTTTAGAGCATCTCTGTGTTTACCAAGATTGCCTTGCGTGAGCTTAAAATAGTAAAGTCCACCTAAGGGAATTCAATTTTGGAGATCTAGTGCTCAAAGAAAACCAGTAGAATTCAAATCTATCGACACATATGCGAGATAAGTTCACTGTAAACTGGACAGGTCCATATATGATTTCATAGAGAGTTGTGCCTGGAGAATATTGCCTTATATCATTAGATGGTGTTGAAGAGACTAAACCTCTCAATATCATTCATTTAAATGCATTTTACACATAAACATAAAAACATTCAAATATGTCATAAAACACCAAAAACATTCAAATATGTCATAAAAACACAAAAACATTCAAATATGTCATAAAAACACAAAAACATTCAAATATGTCATAAAAACACAAAAACATTCAAATATGTCAAAAACACAAACAAATCATAAAAACATAAAATTCAAAAAATCAATTCAAAAGGCTCCAAGGGTAATTCATACCGCTTGGTCAAAACCAATACAATCAAAAATCTCCAAGGGTAATTCATACCGCTTGGTCAAAATCAACCAAAGGCTCCAAGGGTAATCCAAACCGCTTGGTCAAATCCAATCAATTCAAAGGCTCCAAGGGTAATTCAAACCGCTTGGTCAAATCCAATAAAAAAGGCTCCAAAGGTGATCCATACCGCTTGGTCAAAATCAACAACAAAAAGCCCCAAAGGCATAATAAGCTCTTTGGTCAAATAAAATCAAAAATACAAAAACAATTGCATCTCACATCTTGCATCCACATCATTGCATTGCATTTTCACATACATTACAATTATATATGTCAAGAGAGCCTTAAAAGTGATACCACAGTTGTCACACAAGTCATTCATATCCATACCTCCATCCACATGTGTGTAATTGTGTTTTTCAACACAACCATTATTTTTTGTTATACATAATCTACTAAGGTTTTTCAGTTAGTCAACCACACCTATTAATATTATCAAATTTTGAGGAAAACAACTTTGATTAGTAGAAGGTAAGGCCTAGTTATGTAAAGCCTTGGATATTCTAGCTCTCATCACTAATTGAAACACTAAAATCCTAGTTGGTATAAGGAAAATATGAAAGTTGCAAAGCAGTCTAGGTTACCTTAAGCGAAAAGGATTATCCTTGCTTATCCCCCTGTGCAACTGGTTTAAAGATGTTGAGATTGGAAAAAGGACAAGATTTACCCTATCAAAATCCCTTGCTTAAATCAAAATAAGCAAAAATCTAAAGCAAAATACATATTCAAAATGCCAAGCATATAGTCTAGATTTCAAAGCAAAAATCTAATACACAAATCTAAAATCCAAAAAAAAATCAAACTCAAAAAGAAAATAAGCAGTGATTTTCATCACTACATATGAGAAAAATAAACAATGATTTTAATCACTACATATGAGCAAATATCCAAAGTAAAAAAAATCCAAAGAAGGGAATAAATCTTGAATCCTTGGAATTTTCAGCATTGTATAAATCTAGAAGGAGAAATCCTTACGCATGACGATATGTCTATTACAATTGCTTCATGCATTTGTGTAGACCAATGTTTGAATGTGGATGAGCTAGCTTAGATAACCAAATATTTCCTAGTGGTATAGTCCAACTAAGTCCAACATAAGGATGAGATGAACACTTGAGGATCCCTGATCTTAGCAATGGGCTGAAAGAATCCCGCCTGACATTGGAGGAAATGTTTGAGTTCTATCTCAAAATAAACAATCATATGCACACACAGAGATCATGAAAAACTAGGTCCATGGTAAAAGCCTTACTTTTCACAAGTCTAAGTGGTAAGTAGACAACTGTTGATAGAAAACTAGAGTGTTTGAATCTCTGAAAAGCCCCCAAAAATTTTACATAGCAAAAAATCATAACATCATTAACACCGTCACTTTCTTTATAAGATTCTATAAATTAGGGGGTATCAACATAGTAGGACAGATACCGCATATATATTATAAATAGTATATAGACGGCCACTAACTACTTTATATCTTTTAATTTATAGAAACTTATTAAGAAAATACATTACACACCATTACATCTCATATATGAATACTTAATCAATTCTTATGATAAGAGTGATTATTTAAATTCATGATTATTTTTTTACTTTTTGTGGTATCAACCATTAATATTATTAATATCATATGCATTCCTTATGTTTTAAGTAATTAAAGCATACAGGTTCATTCATACCATACCATCACATAAGCTAGATGCATACAATTAAAGCAAAAATTAAACATGCATTTAACAATAACATTTGCATCAACAAAGACAAGTCAGTAATCATCCATAAATCACATCATAAAACATATAGGCAATATCCATTTACATACAATCATAAATTCATCATTCATCATCAAAATACATTGCATCATATCATCAAATCATATAAGCATCTACACATCCATCTAAGCATCTTCAAATATCATCTATCATCTAGCATATTCATCAAATCATCATAATACCATCATCACATCATATCATAAAACAAAATAATAACAAAAACATAAGAAATAAATGATACACATAATGAGTCATAAAAATCAAATCTATCATAAAAGTATGTGTGTCAAGTCCAATGGATATATAAAAATGCCCGTGGGCTATAGTCATGTAGGTCAGTCGACCTTAAAAATGGATCAAGAACCAAGTAGAGCATCAATCAAATATTGAGCTTGATATCCCTACACCACCTCCTTCGATACCACCTCCCTTGTGGCGGTTTCACGAGTCGAGTGGTGTGAGCCTGTAGGTATCTTTGTATGAGTCTAGGTCTATTGGCTAGGATGGGTGGAATACTGCCTCGAGGTACAGCGCTCACTAACCTATGAACCACCTTCACCTACTAGATCCTTAGGGACAAGCCCATGCCTCCTGAGATACATCTAAAGGATGGTGACATGATCAATAAGTTCTTAGATCTGCTCCTCATGCTCATCCAACAAATACTGAAGCCATACCACATCTACCCCTAAACCTACCACTAGAACCTCCTGTGGTGTAGAAGGAGGAACAAAAAATTACATCTTGACATCACCACCCCCAATAGTAGCCTATAGAGCTTGTATCTTTGCTGTGAGCTGCTCAATCATAGCATATCATCGTTGTACCTAGATATTAGTGGCTTTAAGCTTAGCCTCGACATCATGCAACTGCATTCTTAGAGGAGAGTCTCTCTCCTCAAGAACGTTAGGATCCTCTACTACCATCTGCTCTATAGGCTGGTCCCATACCTCAATCTTGGCTCGAACCCTACATCCTATTGGATCTGTGCCATCACCCCCACCATAATCCTTGTGCCCTAGGTTATTGATGCCATGCCACATATTATCACCCCACCACTAAGAGTAGGCATTTGTAACTCCCCCATCCACTATAGGGTCTACGACTAGGGCATCCTCCTTATCTGCAAGCTCTATGATCTATCGTGGAGGTAGGTCCTTCTTTGTTGTGAGGCGTTGATACAAAAATAGTATCAAGGGCACATCCTATTGGAATCTGTACTAATGAAGAACCCTAGAGTAGAATAAATACTCCCAGATGGCAATATTACGACCAATGAGCCATCGCTCGCATCATGTCCTAGTAGTAAAACTAACTGGATCATCCCAAGTAGGACACT
This sequence comes from Wollemia nobilis, assembly GCA_028583015.1. NCBI lineage: Eukaryota > Viridiplantae > Streptophyta > Pinopsida > Araucariales > Araucariaceae > Wollemia > Wollemia nobilis. The sequence continues at coordinate 12,947,764 of JAQPPZ010002930.1, forward strand.
CAAAGTAATACCACCACACGATATCTTTGGAAAACATTTTGAAGAAAGCATTAGTATAGTGGGACAACTCCCCTGCAAAAGTATAGCTCTTATGCTCCTCATGCTCTTGAGCCCATCTGGCAGCATAACACTGTGTTCGAGCCTCAATAGCTATAATCTCAATGAGGAACCCCTTAAGGTGATATACCTTAATGTGCTCCCATCCCCAAACCTATAGGAGCAAGTTGCAGGTAATGCTGACATGTCCCCACTGATGGATGTGGTATAATTCATCGTACCACTGAGCCAATAGCAATCTACCCCATGCATAGATGATAGGCTCCTCGCTATTTAGTAGGTCCTGCACCATCGCTAGGAGTTTCCAAGGGAACCTCAAACCGGAGTAGTCTAGGATAAGAACATTGTTGATCACCATCAACAAAACGACATACCTTGATGTGAAAAAATGAGCATCATACCAAGCCTTGATAGATACTCCTCCAGACCCAGTATCCCAGAAGGCCTGTGCAAAGAGTGCTCCAAAAACTTGAGCATAGATGACCACCTGATCATTAGTGGTCGATGAAACAATTTGTACCCAATCGAATGGGATCCAAAAGATCTTGTACATGTCCTCCAACGTGATAGTCATATCGAAGGGTGGAAGATGGAAGGTGTTGGTCCGCGGGTCCCAACGGTTGGCTAAAGCTATAATATAAGCCTGGTCGGCCATAATATGGAGCAACCTAATAACGTACTATAGCCCACGGGCCTTAAACCACTCCCATTCAGTGTCATTAAATCTAGGAAGCAAGTCAAACAGGAGCTTTGGGTCCCGAGCCCGAGCAGTGAGGATCTAAACAAAGCAAAAGAAATAAAAATATACCTACAGTGCATCTAAGACATAATTCACAATAAACATGAAGACGATACAAAAGAGTATGAGTTACTCTAAATCTAAGCAAAGGAAGAAAAAATTGCATCTAATCAAGCAAAGCAAAAATTAAAAAAAAATCATAAAAATAAACAAAAATGCAAAAAAACAAGGCTTAAGCTTTAGCTACTGTCGCCTATAGCAGCTGAAACTTGGCTGTTGGAGGTAGCAGCGGCCAAGGCCCAATGGTAAAATTTTTGACCATTGGGATTCAATATTGGCTGCTCTAAGTGATAGTAGCTCAAAGCCGGCCGCTCTAAGCGACAGTGGCCAAGGGGTGGCACGACAAACCCGTGAACCCTTGGCAAAAAAATAAAAAATTATTACAAATTTAAAAAAATAACTTGAACAAAATAACAAAGGTAGGGAAGCAGAAAAAATGGAAAGCAAATCACCTACCCAAGCATCAAAACTAAGTTAAGTTTGAGAACACCTAAATGGTGGCAGCAGGTGAATAATTAAAAAAAAAATTCAAAAAATCCTAAGCTGAAGACACTAGCAGAAATAAAAATTGGGGACTAACCCATCATAGCAAAAGGGAACCTAAGCCTAATTTTGAAGTTTATTCATTGTCAGCAGGTTTATTAAGGTTCATTTTTCTCATTACTTAGTGAAGTTCAATTTTACTTAGATAAAGAAAAGAGAGCTAGGGTTTTGAAGAGAGAAATACACGAGAAGCTCCGACTCCTCTAGTAGCTGGTGTCTCACCCTACGCAGCCATGTCTTCAGCACCAGCAAGTTTTGAAGTCACAACCGTCACCATTGCACCAGAGGTCTGAAAACGAATCTTCAATAGTGAAAATGATAGGTCAACCCCTATAAAAATAAATTTTTATATTTCCTTAATTATGCCTTGGCTGCCACTGACATCAGCTGTCTGAACTTCTTGGCCGCTCAAGGCGACAGCGACCATAGGCAAGAACTCAAAGGCCGCTGGACCTGATAGCGGCCAGATCCATAGGTTAGAATAAGGGATTTTATCCTTGAGGGATCCCACAAAAATAACAAATAAACACACTTTTGTGGTTTAGGATCATCAGAATGTTCAAAATAACAAAAAAAATCACATAAAGTCATAATCCTAGGTAGGACTCATATCCAGTTACCTACTCTATCCACTCGGTGATTGCAGAAATTTGCACTCCATGTATTTCAGTGAGATGAGTAGGCAACCATAAGGCCACTTGGGGAAAAAACAACTCATTTTGGAATTACAATATGTCACCCTTCAAACCCGAAGAAGATCAAGATGGTCGGACTGCTCCACGGGTAAGAAGGGGTCATTCTAATTCCCCTATGACATCAAAAACATTAAGTCAAAGTGATACAATCTAGACATAAACATAATCACTCATCCTAACTCCCTAAGAAGGCTATTGATAGCTGAACCACTCCTCGGGATAGGGATGGATGATTATCATAAGCAATTAGAATCACACTTGGATGTGGGATGGCCCATTAAAAGCAACAAATGCTAGAAAGGAACTAGATTAGTCATATTGGTCAAGCGACTTGGTGCTTCATTCATTGTCATTTCTTCACCAAATCATTGTGTGAGGAGGTAGTTCAAAACTTCAACATAATAATAATCAAAAATCAACAAAATATCACTCGATAATAGCAAAATTTTGTTCATCCTTCGAAACATTGCATACAACAATCACAAATTTCCCTTGTTTTCTGGGAACGTAAGCAGACATGACATATTCAATCGTAGCTCTCCTACCAGTTAAAATTGTTGTAGCAGCTGAAGCTACCCGATTGAGTTTGAGGAATGAGTGCAATTAAACATGCAAAAACCACTAAGCTAAGTCCTACAAACATTGAGGCAATTATTCAAGGGATGTGCACCATCTTGCATGATTGGGCTATTTGACATTGATCAGACCATTGATCACCATACACCCTATAAACAGATCAATCTACATTTTTGCTTAGTGTTGTGTTTTCCACACAGCTCCTTGCAAAAAGGGGTATTTGTAGACACCTAAATCATCTCATGCTTAGGGGAGCTACTTACATAGACACACTATCATAAGACATAATCTTGGACTTTCCAAGCATCAACAATGGTTCTCACCACTCATTTGGTGCCTTTTCAAGCCATCCAAGCTTGGCCGCTCAAGCCAAGAGTGACCAGATCCTAGCCGCTCAAGCCTAGAGTGGCCAGACCTTAGCCTTTATAGACAACAATGGCCAGATCTTAGCCATTGTAGACGACAACTAAGCCATAAGAAGTGGTTTGCCAAAAAATAGGCCTAATCATAGGTGAAAGTGGCAGTTTGTATGCAATAAAGGTGAGTAGGAGTGAATTTGCATTCCTTTTCATGAACAGTTCACATAGGAGACTTGAGTTTGCATTTAGACTTAAGTTAACTGACCTCCAAGCATAAACAAAGGACAAAAGCTTCTCATGATAATGACCAATTCTCATAGAAGACTCAAGTGGGTAGTTAGATTTAGTTAACTGGCCTTCAAATATAGACAATGGACAAAATATTCTCATGCTAACTTGCACTATGTATGAGAAATTAATTTCTAGGGCTTGGACATAGACCTAGGGTTTCACACTATAAAAGGTGCAAGCCTAAGAGCACCAAGATATAGAGAATCAGATATCCAAAGATCTTTAGACATCTTTTTGAGGAGATCCTTCAAGACTCGAAAAGTTCTCTTTGAGATCACGTGTATGTTGAGAAGCAACACACCCCCACTGAAAAATGAATTTCCACCCTTTGAAAATTTTGAGCTTTCATTTTTGCAGTAAGGACCCTCTTGATGTTTTCCAGGTTTCAAATTCCAAATTTGCTTGCCTCCTTTTTAAGTTGTGCTTTTATTTGCATCTGGCTTTGTTTTATTCCAGAGTTCATTTTTCACATGTTAGAATCATTGCTGATTAAAGGAAATCTTTCACCGGTATGAAAAAAATGCAGATTCCAGATAGATAAATTCATTGAAAACCAAAACTTTCCTTTTTTGGAAATGTCGCGATATCGCGACACTTCCATTTTTGGAAATGTCGCGATATCGCGACAGGTTTTGAAAAAATCAGCCAAGTCGCAAAAACGTAGCGAAATCGTGACACTTCCATTTTTGGAAATGTCATGATATCGCGACACTTTCCATTTTTGGAAATGTCACGATATCGCGACACTTTCCATTTTTGGAAATGTCGCGATATCGCTACCGATCTGGAGAGAGAAAGCAAGATCATACGGAACGTCGCGATTTCGCGACATGTCGCGAAATCGCAACATGTCGCATTTTTGCGGCTGCAAGAGAGAAGCAAGGTGCAAGGGTGAAAAACGTCGCGATATCGCGACACATTTTGGAAGCAAGGTGCAAGGGTAAAAAACGTCGCGATATCGCGACACATTTTGGAAGAAAGCTGCAAGTGTGAAAAACGTAGTGAAATCACGACACTTCCATTTTTGGAAATGTCACGATATCGTGACACTTTCCATTTTTGGAAATGTCGTGATATCGCTACAAGTTTGGAGAGAGAAAGCCAGAGTGTACAAAATGGCGCGATTTTGCGACATGTCACATTTTCGCTGCGACAGAAGAAAAAAATTGGCTAAGGCACAAACATGTCGCGAAATCGCGACGTTTTTCAGAAAAGGAAGCTAAGGCAAGAAATGGTCGCAATTTTGCGACATGTCGCGAAATCGCGACATGTCACATTTTCACGGCTACATGAAGAGAAAAAAATGCTAAGACACGAAGGTGTAGCGAAATCGCGACGTGTTTTGGAAGAAAGTGCAGAGTGTCAGAAAGGTCGCGAAATCGCGACGTTTTCGAGAGCAAGGCTCGAAGTGGAAAAGGTGTCGCGAAATCGCAATGTCGCGATTTTGCGACGTCGCAAAATCACGACACGTTTGGAATCAAAGGGAGAACGAGGCCGGATGCCACGAAATCGCGACATGCCAGGGCCACCAAACCAAAGCCAAAGGACCACAAAGAAAACCTAAGGCAAGTTTGCATCACGAAATCGCGACGGGGTTGCAACAGAAACAAAAGAAAGCTGCCGAGACTGGGTGTCGCGAAATCGCGACGTCGTGATTTCGCGACATCGTGAAGTCGCGACACGCTAGAAATCAAAGAGGGGACAAGGCCTGGGTGTCACAAAATTGCGATGTTGAGATTTTGCGACGTCACAAAATTGTGACACACCAAAGGAAAAGATACTAAGACAGGCCCAGCAAAGGTTGCTCGTTCCAAAGCAAGGCAAAGTCGCAAAAGGAAGCACAAATCAAGAAAAGAGTAAGAGCCAAGGCAATGGTGTCACGAAATCGCGACGTCACGATTTTGTGAGTCGCGAAATCGTGACACGAAATAGCAAGAGAGCCAAGTGAGAGAAGGGGGTCGCGATTTCGTGACATGTCACGAAATCGTGACATGTCGCATTTTCGCGGCCCTGACAGGAAAGAGCCCATAATGAAAAGACAGCTGGAAATGGACACGTGTCGTGATTTTGTGACACATGTCAAGACAAAGCAGGCCACGTATCAGATAATTAGAGCCGCATATACTAAACTTTAGGGCTTCATTTTAATATTTAAGCTTTTGATTTAATAATCTTAAAATGCTAATCCTTGTTTGTCTTTCATGCAGGAAGCCATCTGGCACTTACATGATAACGAAGAAATGGCCATAAAGACAAAGTCAAGTGCAAATTAATCAAAGACAACCATATTGAAATAAGAGATGCCAAAAATTGCTGTTTCATCAAAATTTTACAGATCTGGCCGCAAGGAGACTTTACGATGACTAAGCAGCTGCCCATTTAATGGAGTATGTCGGGAATTGGCCGGAATGAAAATATCTGCACGCCGTTACCGAAATTGGCCGATGGATGCATTTAATGAAAATTTATGGCAGAATTAATAGCTTGTAGAGATTTTCAACTCAGGAATGGCTCTGTGGAGATGAAATGTCAAGAAAGTGGTGACTCATCCAAATTACCCGAGGGCATTAATGAAGACATTTATTCACAGTTGCGGGTGAATGCAAGTGGCATTCGAATTCTATCTTCTCCATTTATGGCAAGTGACTGCACTAATTTGCAGAATGGTTAAGTTTTATCCGAACTTTGTTTTAAAAGGGCTTGTATTGTAAAACCCGGGTACTAGGGTTTAAGTGATAAGATTTAGGGTTTGAGAAGAAGATATTTCTGAAAAGATCAGGGTCTGTCCTGAGTCTATAAATACTTCTTCTCAATGTAATCGCAGGAGGCGGAAACTTAGAAATAAAAATGCTATTGAAGCAATTTCTTGCAAATCTTGTTAAATATTTTATTTCTGGACTGGGAGTTGATGTGCTTTTGTTTTCTGTAATAGCATGGCCATGAGCCTAATCTCTTGCATATTGTGATAAGTTCATCTTCTTTTGTTATCCGTTTCTTTAAAGTTTGTTAAATATATGCTGTAAATCTGTGTTATCAAGATTAAATATGCTATTGGGCTTCATTTGTTCTTTTGTATGCTAGGGAAAATTATAGATTTGAGGTTCAGGTCTGTTCTAATTGCTCTGTCCTCACTGTGTGAGCTAGGCTGCCGATGAAAGATATCAATTTTAACCGACTTCCCTTCGGTTTATAATTTTCTGTTAGATCTGTTCCATCTTTGCCTTATGCTCTTAGTAGAAAGTGATATTAGAAAGCTGGACACTTTCTTCTTTGATTTATTCTATTGTGAAGTTGATAGTATAAATAAAATTGGTAGTTTTATCTTACAGCTAAGTTTGATAAACTTCTCTTTCTGCCTTACCCTACCCTCTTTGTTTTACCGTGAAATGATCCATTTTTATTTTCTTTTAAATTTGTCATTTATTTAAATCTGCTGACCCATAAGAGCTAGATCAAAGAATTAATTTTAAATCTGATTGTCAACAAGTGACAACTTCTAGACATTACTGAACAAGTTCAGAGCCCGTATTAAGGTAACAGACAGTCCATATTGAAAACTATTCCAGAAGCAAAAAAGAGTGAATAGACATTCGACCCAACTCTATAACTCGCACCTTGGATAACCAGCTAGATCCTAAAGTGAGTGGGATTTATCCCGTATAAGTGTTATTAGAGTTTCATGCTCATTCTTCACAGGGTGTGTATAAAAGTCGGACCAACAGTGTACGACAAAGATTTGATGAATCGAAGAGCATAACACCTACTATTTCAATATTATATTAAAGTCTTTGACCCATAGCTTTGGGGCAAAGAGGGTAAGGTTTACTTTAAAGACCATTGTCTTGGACAGTGGCCCGCAGTATTAGGTTAAATAGACATAGCATCTTTTATTTTGTTTTCTTATATCATTAGCATATATTTACATGATTTCATGGCATAGTTTTATCATATTTTTGTTACATTCTTTGATTACTAACAACCTCATCCGGGAAGGAAATCTCGAATACCTAAATGTGTGTTGTTGTTTCATTGCTTGTAGGACCACAGGTACATCAAACAAAGATTACAACATACAAGAGCAAAAGGGATCCCTCTAGGAAAGACCTGGAGAAGGAGGCATTTGTAAGCCCTCATACATTTTCATGTGCAGAACCGGGAAGATTTTATAAGCGCACCACCTCTTCATGAAAGGGGCACTCCTTGCCTATTTATAATTTATAGTATCAAAATTGGTATCCCCAAGAGGAACCGACATGTAACCAAGCTTCAATATCAATAAAGAGATCTGTATTTTGTTATTTCATATTATATGATTTTTACTCTTGTATTTCCATTTTATCTTTGGTATTTTAAATAAGCATTGCAAGTAGGGTTTTAGAAAAAGATACCGATGCTCTTGATAAATACAGATGTGCTCCAGGGCATTCACATGATGTTCATCAAGCAACATCAGTTGATCCAGTCGAGCTTGTCGTGCGGTGTCGTCATCGATGAACTCTTTCAATGCAATGCGTAGCATTGGAATTTCTAGTTCCAAGGGTATAATGGCCTCAACACCATATACTAGTGAGAATGGAGTTGCCCCAGTGGGCATCTGAATACTAGTCCTGTAAGCCCATAATGCAAGGGGTAACTGCATTTGCCAATATTTATGGTTTTCTTGGACCGTATTTTTCAAGATGGCCACCACTATCTTATTTGAAGCTTTAGCCTATCCATTTTCTTGTGGATAGTATGGAGTTGCAAAACTATGTTTGATTCTATATTTATATGTCAAAGCTCTCACAATTTTGTTCTTGAAGGATGTTCCATTATCTGAGATTATTTTGGATGGAATCTAAAAATGACTTATGATATACTCTAGTATAAACTTTGCTAAATGAGCTCCAGTTGTCATTGTTAAGGATATTGCTTCCACCCACTTTATGAAATATTCAATAGCCATGATTATAAATGTATGTCAACCCTATGATGGAGGAGAGATCTTGCCTATAAGATCTAGTCCCCACTGAGCAAATGGCCAAGCTGCTTGGATGGGTTGTAAGGCATGTGATGGTAAGTGCATAAGATTAGCATGATGCTGACATTTGGCACATTTATTGACATACACATTGCACTCCTCCATAGTGGGCCAATAGTAGCCCATTTGAAGGATGCGCTTGACGATGGCCATGCCACTGAAATGGCCACCACACGTACCATCATGAGCTTGTTAAATTGCCCATTATGCCTCTTATGGATCTAAGCAATGAAGGAGAACTCCATCGTAGTCTCATCAGTACAATATGTCTCCTATTAAGACGTATTTAGCCACTTTTTGTTTAAATGTGCATTTTGTAGCATGCAGTAATCTCTCTGGGATTGCACCAATCTTTAGGAATTCATGGATTTGTGACATCTAGTTTTGATAAGCCTCAACCTTGATTGCTAATATGACTTGCTCCCCCTGAGTATTTACTTTTGCAAATGCAGACTGGGAAACAACCTTATGGTGAATGGTGGTACCACTCCTCATTGGACTCTAAGAGGTTAATGACCCGCAGGGTGCCTTATTTAGAAATTCTTCAGCTCTAAAGAACCATTCAACTTTTGGTTCTACACTGATCATGTTGATTGACATTATATTATCAAAGGCTTCGCATTCCACCGCAGGCTACAAAAATGTTTTAACATGAATGGTTTGAGGGATTAAGGATCCCAAAGAGGTCATGGTGTCTGCAAACATATTTGATGATAGAGGGATTGCCTCGATGTCGTACCATTCCAATTTATCCAGATATATAGCAACAAGATCCTCGTAATATTTCAATACGGGACATCAACACTGGAAGAGTCCCTTAACTTGATTTACTATGAGCAAGGAGTCACCAAAGATATTTAATCTTTTAATATTCATGGTGATGGTTGTGTGGAGGCCTAGCAGTAGGGCTTCGTACTCAGCATTGTTGTTGGTGCAAAAAAAATATAGTTTAAATGACAAGGGCATAGTAGCTCCTTGCAGCATGAAAAACACTATTCCTAAATCACCCCCTTGCTTGCACTTCGAACCATCGAAGAATAGAGTCATATCAACATTTTTCTCTGGTTCTTCAGGTTCAATAGCTTTAGATATGATGAAGACTACATCATTCGAAAGCTCAATGGTCAGAGGTCTACTATTTGATAGTGGTGCCTCAGCTAATTGATCAGCTATTACTTGTCCCTTAATGGACTTCTAGCTTATGAATTCCAGATCACATTTTGTCAATAGCATGATCCACTTTGCAGTATGCGTATTATGATATGTTTTACTCATAAGGTACTGCAAAGGATATTGTTTGGATATAACATATATTGTATGACTTAACATATAGTGTTGCAGTTTCTTTATAGTGAACACTACTGCTAAACATAGTTTCTCCACATATGCTTACCCGAGCTCATAGCTCACTAAGGTTACACTAATATAATATATGGCTTGTTCTTTGCCTTGCATGTTATTTTGGGCTAACATGGTTCCTATTGCAAATTCAATTGTTGATATATATAGTAGAAAAGGCACCTCTGGCCTTAGTGGAGCTAGCACTAACGACATCACCAAGTATTGCTTTATTTTAGTGAAGGTTTATTGACAGTCCTCATCCCAGTTGAATGAGACCCCCTTATGTAGCATTCGATTCATGGGTTGATATTTATTCGATAATTGAGTGATGAGTCACTTTATCAATGCTACCTTACCCTAAAGGCTTCTTAACTCTTTAATGTTGGTGGGAGGACGCAAGACCCAGCGAAGTTGACCTTCACTGGGTCAACTTCGATGCCTCATTTAGAGATGATGAATCCTAGTAGTTTACTGGAAATTACACCAAATACGTACTTCTTAGGATTTAACCTGACATTGTGCTCTATTAGGTGATTGAAAACCTTCCTTAATACCTCTGCATGCTCTTCTCGTAGCGATGACTTGGCCAACAAATCATCGATATAATATTCTAGAATTTTATGCATATAGTCATGAAAAATGTATGTCATGGCCCGCTTATATGTGGCACTAGTGTTTTTGAGGCTGAATGGCATAACTTTATAGCAAAACATTCCCCATGGTGTTATAAATGCAATTTTATGGTAGTATTTAGGTTTAATCCGAATTTGATTATAACCAGAAAAACCATCCATTAAGGAGAGAATTTTGTGACCTACATTTGCATCTATGAGAGCATAAATATTGGGAAATGGAAATAAATCTTTGGGTGTTGCCTTATTTAGGTCTCTAAAATCCATGCAAATATGGATAATTCCATCAGGTTTTCCCACAGGTACCATATTGGACACCCATTCCAGATAGTCAATGGAGATTACAAATTCCACATCCAACAACTTTTGTAGCTCATATTTCACCATTAATGCTATTGTTGGATGCATATTTCTAAGCTTTTGCTTTATCGACTTCTTCATCAGATCTAGTGAAAGGATGAGTAACCAATTTTGGGTCTAGACCTGACATATCCTTATACATCCAAGCAAACATATTTGGTCTCTCTCAGTAGAGGGATGAGGGTGGCCCACTCATCTAGAGTGAGATTCTCTCCAAATTTAACCTTCTTTGAATTGGTGGTATCATTACTGATATCCACCTCAAAGGTTTCATCTACTAACATATGTGATCCCTCCTTGAGCTGATGAGGCGTAGGGATCAAATGGATGTCATTAGCTAGGTTGATAGTTTTCATGTTGAAAGTATTTTTAGCATAAGAGACATCATATGCATAGTTTGGCACAAAATAAAATGATTTTAACATTTATTCATTAGGGAATAAATACTTAGGCTCAATGAATGAGTCAACATGATCCCACTCTATAGCATCTTTGTTAAGATAAAATGGTTTGAATGGATCTGTTGGATTGTAGAGTGGAGTGGTCAAATCAATGGAGACCATGTTGATGGAATGAAATTGTATCTCTAGGCCCACACAGACCAACCTCTACATAATTGATGTACTCCTCATACCTATGGTCTGGCTCTAATGGCACAGGCACAAAGGGGTATTCTCTATGAGGACTATAGACAACTAGATCCTCCTTATGCACTATCTGTAACATAGGATCATTTGGCTCATGGAGCTCCATGCAAGTCAGTGGAAGGGGATTAACAAACCGATAAATTTTATCTAGGTTTAATTGTCTTTCTCTTAGATGAGTACTGACACGTAACTGATGATAGACTGCATCTATGTCTATGGGTTAATGACTATAACACAAATAAGGAGTACCAAGGTAGGCCCTCTCTAACTCATCTTCTTTGTCATTGTCAGACAACCAGAACCCATAATTTACTCCTACTCCTATGGGACGCTCTGGAAAGTGTGTCTCCATGAATCTTACTTCATGATTGCTATCATCACTATCTGGAAAAATCGAATAATTATACCGCAAGTGTGACACTACCAAAAAATATATCTCTGCTTCTTCCCTTAAATGATCAATGTTGGGAGGGATATCCTTGGTAACATGTACCAACTCTATAGGCAGTAGGTGATGCACATACAAAGGCCTTGAATAGCCCCCCTCAGCTTCTTCCTCAGGTTGATTGTTGTTTGAGGATTCGTTGTTGGCATCATAACTTGGTCCACTTATCTCAAAGGTGGAATCCTCTCCATCATTGTTGTAAATATCTCCTAACTCGAGATCACCTAAAACTATGGGATTATGCCCTTGCACACCTATGTCATTAACTGCATTATGGATTTGATGACTTGGGTTGCCTTTGGGGTTCTGATCTATATCAGTATAATCTAGGATCCCTTCATGATGTTCTTCAAGTGGCTTATAAGTGACGATAGATACCATCGGTTTAGTCCTATAGAAGCTATAAATATTAGGATGATATGGGTTGAAGTCCATGTCATCCCCTAGACTTAGGTACAAGCAATCTAAGGATGTTGCAAGCAGATAATTTTGTCCTTGTATCTATAACCCCAGTCCAAATCTATCAGTTTCTAGCTGATAATGTGTCTTGAACAGAGTTCGGCACCCTTGTTCAAATAGACCAAGTCGGTACCCATGCCAGTGATACAACTCAAAAATATGCATGGAGTACTCTGAGTTGGATAAATAATGAACATTTACTGTGAAAAGTTCATCACTATATTCATCCATGGGCTCTCATGTTGGAAGCTGATCTAGCCCAACATAGATGAAATTAGTTTGATTAGGTGGCTCTCCCAATGGAACCACCGATCCAACCGGATAATGATGAGTGGATGGTTGACCCATCCCTTGCATAGTCTCTAGAATAAATTTGAAGGTTACGTTCTGCACAATGTACTCGCCTAATATAGTGTTGGCGATATGTACCATCACCCATAGTGTGGATGACCCTACTGATGATGCAGGCAAGGTAGGCTAAGGTACCTCCTTGGCTATGTCTTGGGATTTCTCCACTTCCATGGGGGTGGGTGCCTCCTTAGCGACTGGTTCGGACATTTTCTTCTTCTCTTTTTCACCCATATTCACCTTTAACTTCCTGTCATCCCAAAGCATCACTGATGCAATAAATTTTAGCAAAGTAACAGTAGTGCGCTTAGATCTATGTGACATAGATATCGATGGTTGAGCACATACTATTGGCTTACCTCCTATATTTTTAATTGGCGATGCAGGCTGGATGTCCAGGTGTGTTGATGGGAGTATGAAACCCCCAGGTAAATATGCTAGTTTCATGAACTTAAAATATTATTTGTCTGACGATACTACGTGAACCCGTCCCTCATGTAGATATTTTACACATTGGTGTAATATAGAGGGAACACAATACATTTCATGAATCCAAGGCCTCCTAAGTAGGATGTTGTATTGCATAGCCCTCTCAATCACATGACACATCACAGAGATGGTATTTAGGCATACCTACACATGTAGGACAATTGTGCCAACCATTGAGCATAGGGCATCGTTAAACGCTCTATGTGAAGGTGGTGGGCACAATGTGTGATTTTGGTAGCTTTAGATTATTCAATGCCTTGGTCATTATTATGTTGATCGACGAACTAATATCGATCAAGACCCTATTTAATGGTACGTGATTGATGCACGTGATAATATGAAATGGTGGGTCAGTCGTATCTATAGGAACCATCTTAATTTCATGATCATAAAAATGGATCATGGGCTCCTGACACTATTGTACATGTCCCAAGAAATTGATAAATGCTTGTGCATCCTGAGACTATACTTCTATGGACCTTAGAATTCCATAAGAGTCTCATTTTTTCTAGGGTAATGTCGTATCATTTCATATATAGACATATTCCCAAGAGCTATCTGTAGGTTATGGACTAACCTGCTCCGTATGGTCACCACCAATCTCATTGGTGGGCTTGGAATATTTTGTGTCGAACACTGATTTGGTGTGGCTTGTATTATTATGGGAGCATGTGGTTAATTTGGCTACTCATATCTCCCATGTCTTATAACAACATTCACCATGCCTACAAACCCTTGGGTAAGCAGTTCAACGCGCACTTGGTTGACCTAGACAACATTGTTACAAAATGCCTCATGGTTTGGTAGCAGATTTTTGTAGATCCCCATGTTCTGGTTGTTAGGCACCTACGGATTACTTGGTACTACAAAATCACCCTTTTCAATCATGTTTTGCACAATATGCTTGAAGGACCAACATACCTCAATGTCATAGCCCTTCGCTCGATGGTAGATGCAAAATAATTCATCCTGATATCCCTTCGACTTGGGCTAATTTGGATCGACTAGCTTAAACTCAGGAATTTTTATCACCTTAGCCTCACATAACTGGTGGAATATTGAATTTAATGATTCCATTAGAGATGTGAATTGGTAAGGCAGACATTGTTCTTTGTTTTTGCCCTTATAGTTATTATTGCACTTTTTATATTGTGTGGGAGGAGGGTGGGCCTGATAATTCTATTTTTGCTGCCCTTTATCCTCTCTATGGAATTTTAGCACTACCTAGTTGACGTGGGCCTGATTGCCCTTTTGCTTCATGGAACTCTTCTTAGGCCCCTCCTTCCTATTCTTAAGCTTCAAATTATATTCCTACAACTTGATGTCCTCAATTACCTTGGCTTGCACCAAAGCCTCCTCGAATGTTGGATACTACTATAGTTGCAAAAATAGTGAGATGTGCTTGGCATAACTCTTGGTGAACATTCAGGTCAATTCCATAGCAGGAATAGGGAATGGAATATTTGAAATCAATCTTCTCCACCTATTTTTGTATTGTTCAATTGGCTCATCATCGCGCTAAGCTAGCGCAACCAAATCGGAAAGGTTAACCTATTTCTTGACACCAAAAGAAAAGTGTTCAAGAAAAGCGTCAGCTAGTTGCTAAAAAATGGTAAGGATGTACCTCTTTTGTTGATTGAACCACTCTTGAGCTGGGCTTGAAAGGGTCATGACAAATGTGTGCAAAAGCAAGACATTATTGCTAGAATTTTGTAAATAGGCATCCAAAAAGCCCGTGATATGCTCTTGTGTATCTTCATCATCTTTAAATTTGTCTAACCTAGGCATAACAAAATACTTAGAGTACGGTAGAGTAGGTATCGAGGGGTCCAAAGGCTCATTATGAATATTTCTAATGTCAACTTTTGAAGTGTCGTGTCTTGCCTCTCAATCAATTTTACCTTCTTAGCTAGGGATTTATAAGCCTCTGAGGATAAGAAGTCCTCCTCCCTAAGCTAATGTGAGGGTGGTCTCGGAGGTACATTCTTCCTCTATCAAGGTGGAGGTCGTTGCTCTTCCTCCTCCTCAACTTGGGATTCTTTTGGATACTCTTGATTGTTTCCCTCTCCCTCTTCATACTCATATTTTTGTTGTCCCTCATTTTTGAACAGTGGTGGCCATTCTCTTTGTTAGGCATTTTTGCGCTCTTATCGTGCATTGGCTTGTGAAAAAGCCTTTCTATAAATGCACTCTCTATTCTCAAAATGAGTATATAGACCAGCCCTAGCTAGACTATCCTCTTGCTATATACGAGCAGTGCATGCATGAAGAATGCATCCTTACCCAAAATGAGCCTCTGTGATTGAAGATTCTCCTCTTCAATGTGTTGCCTTTCTAGGTGAGCATCCTCCAATTGATCTTGCATGAGCTATCATCGTTGCTCAGATACCAGTATATGTGATATATCAAGGTCATTAGCCATGATAGGCCTCTGGTATGCATGTTTTTTGTGAGCAACCTTATGGTTTTTGTACCCATATGACTGATTTATGACACTTTTGCCCTTGTATATAAAGATGACATTGATGCCCTACTACGATCTGTGCTCAGTGCCATCATGCATGGATGGTGGATGTGTCACATGATAGTGCTTAGAAGCCTCTCCATGTTCTCTAGCAGTCCTAATAGAACCCCCACTATGCTCACTCAGAGCACGGGTGGGTGGAGCCGAAGGCTTATAACCTAGCTGCTCAAGGACGCTACCTAAGTTGTCTAACTATCTAGATCTACACCGCTCATGCGGTGGTGTGCCATTGGCTCCCACTTTAGCCATATCAATAGTGATATTTTACTGTTCACCACATGTGGGAGTCTGCACAGGCCTATGCTCAGTGGTGGCCCTATATTCATGCCCCTGAACGGATGGGTCTTGATCATGTCTGTACTCTAAAGGTGGAGCCACGAATCCTCCTATAGACCTATGACATAGGGGTACCAACTTGGATCCATGTATATCATACTCTTCACTTGATCATGTGGATGCACGTGTAATGTGATCCTGGTAATAGCTTATGAGTGGAATGCCCTCATGCTGAGAGGCTCCCTACTCTATTATGTGTCTAGAGGAATGCACAAAAACTCCTCTATTGGGGGTATGCTCAATAAGTTCCCCTCTTGTCAAATTTTCTCCTTTAATGCTCATCGAACAATGTTCAGGGAGCACATGTGGGCGAGGATTCAACATATGCTGATGTGAATCAGTTGGGGCTTGGTCATGGGATTCGGGATTGTGCCTTTTTCGACCATCCCGTATCTCCACCATGGTGCACCTAATGTCTAGATTTTTTCTTTATTAAAAAAAAAAGGTATACAATGGTGTTTATCTCATATTAATTTTTAAAAATAAGTCCTAGGCTATTTGATGTTTCAATGATTTTTTGTATCACTATAGAACTCCTTATCATGTTTTGAAAAGCGTTGAATGATATTCTCAGTTAAATTGGCTTTCACTTGTATACTCGTAACTCGACAACCTAGATGTGACTTCTAGGCCATGTAAATCCCCCGTGTGTGGTAATGAAGGTCCACACCCAAACAAGGAGCACAGGTCCTCCCAGATCCTCACCTATTTTACCCAAATTAGCATTATACCCTCTGAAGTGAATACATGTAAATTTTCTAGGGTACGAAAGGTTCTTGTATCTGGTATTGGTCTAGCATCCAAGGGTACATAGGATTTGGGTCAGCGGATGGAAATTACGCCCACCATCGTTGAATCCTACTAGTGATTGGATGTCAAGCCCAAATCACTAGTGTTTAAGTGAAAAATGGTGTGTGTGGTTCATTTTAATTTACATGAAATGACAAATCCATAATACAACACAATGATTTCTTCCTACATGTAATGTAAAAGAAACATTTTATATTCATAGATGCATGCTATACTCTACATGATTTTTTGACAATGTAAACTAGTATGCAAATGGCCATTACTTGGGCCTCAAACATGCAAACCACGCAAAAAATTATAATATAGTACACTGGATTCTAGTTCGGACTACAATAAGATGTTCGATGTTCCTAGAAGTGCCTATCAAAAACTTAGAAAAAGAAACCTAAGGACCTAATAAATTTTTAGTTCATTTTAGCCTTAGTAAATTTACATTTCAATTTATGTTCTCTGGGAAACAAAGACAAATAAAAAATATAGAGGGTGAAAATGGTGCCTACCTCAGGTACTCATTCAATCTGTACCCTGTCTTCTACTGTCTACTCTGTCAAATGTAAACCGCAGTTCTAATCTGTGGTTCAGACTATAAACTGTGTGTTCTACCTACGGTTTAGTTGTTGGCCTATAGCTAATATATGCAGTTTGTACCTACAATTCCAAAAACACAAGAAACACAATTAGATGTCTATTTTTATAGGGTGTCACCATGATTGCCTACTGTAACCAACAAAAAGGCTCACACCTAAGGCATCCTATTGTAAGAATTGAAAAAACAATACAAAATGCATACAAGAACATGAAATTGATAATGAAATGATCAATAAAATATGATTTATTCCATTATATTTTGATGTCAAACTCAAATTACAAGCACATCCCTCTTAGGGATAATCATCTTGATACAATTGTTACAATAGGATGTAATTTTATTTCCCTCTCAAGGGTAGGTGTGATTTCAAAGTTCCCTTCAGGGTGACGAGGACTACTCTAGGGTGGAGTAGACCATCTTCTTCATGTTGAGGAAGGAAATGGATGGTTGTAGCTTTAAAACCTGTATCCTATGATCAATAAACAACACAAGAATCTCAAAAGCATAGGAAGCCTCTCATGATGAGGCCCTTTAAAGACAAATGGCATGAGAATTGCATAATGACATAAAATCAATAAAGTGCATAAACTATGCTAAACATATGCAAATCCTATCAAGATTGATGGAAATATATGAACAAGAAATACAACTATCAATCTGTGACATACATTATACAAAATAAAGCATTAAAGCATAAAAAGAATCTAATTAGGTTCTACTTGCCAAGATGGAAATAAACTAATCAAATATTTAACCTGGTCAGTCAAAGTCTTTAATATACCAAATAAAGTAGTAAAATGATTAATCTATCCTATCTAAATCTACTAGAAAAGAAATAGTAAGGAAAAGTCACCTCTATTGCAAACCGTAGCTCTGATGAGTGGTCTACACTGTAAACCGTGGCTGAAAGCCGCAATGAGCAACCAAGTGATTTGCCCTCCAAATTCAAGGGTTGTGGGCTTGACCTCCTTGTCCAATTAATGTTCAAGGGTCACCTTCGGTGTCCTCTAATAGGTTTAGCAGTTGAATCATTGAATAGGGCCTATGTTTACCTAAATTAGTTTTTTTTGGCTCTCCTAGGTCCTTAGGGCATCTATGGCCTAATTCGTCATGATGCTTGAAAATTTGACAATGGTGATGACAACAAAGATCTCTCTATGCACTCAATTGAGGCCACAATTTGATAGGGCTTTGTTGCTCTAAACTCTAATGCTTCGTTGATCAATATTTCGATAGTGCTTCGCTATCAAAATGCTCTATATGCTCTCTATATCTTTTGCCCTATTTTGGAGGGGTACTTATAGGACTACCCAAGGGCTAGGGGTGGCTTCATGGAGAATCCAAGTTCAAGAAGGGGTGGTTAGGACAGTTGTATTGGAAGCATATGTCCTCTAACCACCTTCTTCTAGAACAAATGGCCGTTCAAACCAATTTGGCTCGGATGAAGGCCAACTGAACTTCAGTTAAGAACGTAGGTTGCAGCTATGGTCCAGACTGTAAACCGTAGGCCTCAACCATAGTTTAGCCTGTAGACCATAGGTCTGGGTTGCAGTTCAGACTGATTAGGCCAAGGAGCCCAAATTGAGTGGTTAGAACCACTGCTCTATCTTGGAGTCTATCCAAGATCTTCCATATGGTCTTGTAGCATGTTCATATGAGTATTCACCATTGACATGACATGTTTTAGGTGTCTACCTTTTGTACGAGCCAAAAACTATCACATGGATAAATTTCTAAATGCCAACTTTGGCATTATTTATATGCAACCTTTAGCTTATTTTAACGTTGGTGATTATTCAAATTTAGTTTTAATTCAAATATTAAAGTTAAATTTAAATATTAAATGAATATTTAAATCAACCTTAGCACCCATCATTATTTAAATTAAAATTTTAATAAAATATTAAAATATTTTAATTTAAATTAAAATATCTTTGTGGGTTTTTTCAACTTGTTCCTTGATATTTTTAAACTCGATTTTTTATTCGAAATAATAATAATAAAGTATTATTATTTAATTTTGAACTTGCTTCTCCTTATTTTGAAATAGACCTACGATAAATCCATATTGAATCTAAAGCATCCAACTCATTATTTCTAGATTAATATCTTTCTATAATTCTATTCTACTCTGATGTTGATTGATTGTAGGTGCTCTAGATAATATACTAGGTTTACTTTATGCACAATATTTGTCAAATGGATGATTGGTTGATTTTATAGTCAATTATATGACTCCTCTCCTTTCTCGTGTGCTTAGAAGGTTGTTTGACCACTCATTTTAGTGTTTTTTCATCATTTACCACAAACCTATAGTTTTTTGCCCATAAGCATTATTTGCAATTCCTGTTATGTAGCCCTGTTATGCTCTAACACCTATGTAGAATACATAGTTTGATGATAGATCACTTAAAAAATGTAGGGAATGGCTAAAAAATGGTCT
Organism: Wollemia nobilis; assembly: GCA_028583015.1. Taxonomy (NCBI): domain Eukaryota; kingdom Viridiplantae; phylum Streptophyta; class Pinopsida; order Araucariales; family Araucariaceae; genus Wollemia; species Wollemia nobilis. The sequence continues at coordinate 12,967,527 of JAQPPZ010002930.1, forward strand.
AAACACATCAAATCATTAGATTTTTAGATCTACAAACTTGTTCTAAATTCTAATACATTTTTTATAACTTTATTCTATACTTTACCAAGCTGAAATCATGCAATTTAACCTTAAAATACATAAAAACCAATTTAGGTAATAGTTAAAGCATTTCCTACAATTTACTATATTAACATTAATATTTTCATAAATAATAATTAAAATACTTGAAAAATATTATAGTATTAAATAAAAACTGTAAAAATATTTGAAATATTCTTGAAATAATGATACATTTTATGGTCTCATCAATTTTGCTAGAGGTTCAAATATTTGACTCTATATAATTTATATGATGCATGTATGGTGCATGCACTTATCGTACACTAAAAATATGCATGTTATCATAATTTATGTCTCACTCTATGAGGACAATGGATGGCCAACCCATATGCTTTTGGATTCTTAGTAGCATAGTTGAATATAGTTGGATTCCCCATGGATTCAAGGGGAGTTACCTAAGTACATGGGAATCTACATCAAATAAATGCCTTGTGAAAGGGTTTGCATTCACATATATTCATGATGACCTTATTGCATAGTAGGCCAAAGTAGTTGTGTGTGTTTTTTTTATGTTGGATAGAGGTGGACATTGTATTTACAAACAAACTATTTGGTGAACAATGAAAGCATGTTGTAATTTGTTGAAAATTTGAAGGAGGGAATTATCTATATAATAATTTATTGTATTTATGGTAATAATTGTTAATTTCTATGAAACAAAAGGTCTCATATTTGCTAACTATAGGTGAAATTAAGGTACCATCCTACAACCTTTGGAATATAGTTGGTTAACATACTCCAGATTTTAGGAGTGGATGGAGTGGTGGCATGAATTATTCCTCAGATACACAATTTGATGTGTTTAAACCTAGGGGATCCTAACTTTTAGATGATGGATATTTTTATTCATAGCATATATTTTCATAATGACAATTGAAATCACAACCAAATTGATAAAAATTAAAAATCCATGGGTAAGAAATTTGAATATAACATGTAATGAAACTAGGTAATACTTTGATGAGTAGGTAAAAGAGTGTTCACTAAGGTGTCATGCATGCGAATATTTATACATGATAATAGAGGCTTCTATTGCAAATATTGATTAATAAGGTGGATCATGTGTGGTGCATATATCCCCACCTAGTATTGCACTTATGGGATTGTAACTATGAGATTTTAGCTAATGCAATGAAGGCATTATATTATGAAGGAAGAGATAATGAGATCCAAATGTGATCCCACATAGTTTTCTATTTTATTGGTCTATTTTTTTGTTATGAATGTACCAAGAAGACATATTATCTATAATAATTCCATTAGATTTTTTCAAGTGTAGATGACATATGGTATCGAAGAGTTTTTATTTTTTAAATTGGTGTAGTGGTAAGACTTCTTAATTAGAGGGGTATAGTATGAGATTTGAATCATTAAGATAAAAGAACAAAATTTCCTACAAAGTGTTCTAATCCATGGGGTGGTTATATGGCTATTGTTTTCCACTTTAATTAATAGTGTGAGGATCCTCTTATTTGGATAAGTACACAATGCCTAACATGGAATATGATGGTAGTGATCAACATACCCAAAGATAGTGGATCATTTAAATTTGAAAACTAAAAATACGAGAAAGTATTGTCAGATGAAAATAACATTTCATTAATTTTGAATATAATTATAGAGAAGCTAATCTCTCAAAATATATGCCTATAAATTTGTAACGACCCACAACTACCAACCAAAAAAAAAATTAACAAGCACTTACAAAATGAAGGCTCTCAAGGGAGACACCATTTATTTATTTCAGCATACAAGGCTTTACCATATTTGAGTTCCAAGTTGCTATAGATGACACTCAATGGATAAGAGAGTCCAACTCCCATAATTTTTGGGTTCACCTTACTGAACCTACACATTTATAAGGATGTCATAAGTGGTTCCCCCACATTTCCTACACCCTCCTTGGTATAGGACCATACGACTATGGCATAGGGATTATCCTTTAAGGCCTATAATAGTTAAAGAAGAATTTCAATTATCTAAACTGAATCTAGCTCCTCCTAGATATTCTACTCAATGTAGAGCCTTGGTGCTTAATTATCATGCTCCATGGTATAACTAAGGTTATTACCACTTTGATGATAACTACACGATATCTAGATCCTACATGATCAAGGAGTCAGAACTATTATCTTGTGAATAGGTTTTCTCACACACCCGATCCTACTCGTTCAAGGTGTAACTTCTCACAAGTACCCTGGCTATTGGATACTCACAACTTGTTCTAGGTTCAGGAAATCCTAGCTATTACATTCTCACAACTCCTTCTAGGATTCTCATCTACCTGGCTATTGCATTAATTCAAATCCTTTCATGATTGGATTTCATGGTTTACAAGAGGAAAGTCTACCCACCCCAAGGATAGAAAACAACATCATTTACCATAAATATAAACCAAAGCATAAAGCATTATAATATTCATCTCAAATAAAATACACCAAATAGATTCCTCTTAACCATAAACCAAACTATGCACTTAATAAATCTTAAAAGCTTTCCATCAATATTTATGCAATAGTAAGATAAATTATATCTCTAACATAAGCATGCATTACAACTAGTTAATGGAACATAAACCAACTATCTCAAGAGATTAATCAAAAAGCATGAAATGCAACCCCAAGTTACCATTAGATAATATAATATTACATTGTACAATAACCAATATTCAATGTTTACTGAATCATTATAAAAACCTTGAGTTTCCACAATCTCAAAACTTTCAAGCTTTAAGAAGCCATATCCAAAGGTTCTTACTCCATCCACAAGTCTGCAACCTCTTCACGATGGGAAAACCACCATAATATTTACAAAGTATACTTAGGTATCATAACAAATCTCTCATGCAATGCAACTTACAACATGCCATATTCAAAATAATGCAAGCAACCATGCATCATAACATAATCAACTACAAGAAGAGAAATATACTTCTCTTTCAATTATTTATTTAACTACCAATAGTATCAAGAATCAAAGTAGAAGTTTTTCCTTTCATCACAAAAAGTGTTAACAAAGAGAAATTTATACTTCTTTTTGTGAGACGAGCAAAGTCTCCCCAAGAATGCTCCACAAGATCAATCACACACAAAAGAGGAAAACCCACAAAACCAATATTAAGTGGTAAAACCCTACTTCAAATGAAGAAGGGAAACATCCACTATGAAGCTCACTATATTACTCAATTATTCAACAATACAAGAATGCTTCAATGTTATGCAACAATATGCATCAACATGATATATCAAGATGTAGTAGACAACACCCCTATTTAAAGAGAAGCTTTTCTACTACAACCCTAAAATTACCCTAATCTTATCACAATATTATCTTGAGATGTGTGACAAATATTATCACAATATTATCTTGAGATGTGTGACAAGTGGCATCTATCAAATATTAAAAAGTGATTGGTTACTTTTTAATATTTGCTAGAAAAGGGGAAATAATTTTTTCCCACAAATTAAATATTCCTAGCACCCTTATTTTATTTATTAATTGGGTGGGAATATTTTTACATAAAATAGAATTATTTTCTAATTAAAATATTATTCTTTAGACTTTATATTTTAGTCTAAAAATAATTTACACAATATTGCATTACATATTCCAACACTTTTAAGATTATTATTTTACTATCCCAAGTCTAAAGAATCAAAAAATAAACTTTCTTTCAACACATAAAGCATTAACAAAGAGAACCCCATACTCCTTTTAAGATGGTTATTTTACTTCCCAAGTGTAAATAATCAAACATATATCTTTTATTTCAACACATAAAGCATTAAACAAAGAGAATCTCATACTTCTCTTAAGATGATTCTTTTACTACCCAAGTCTAAAGAATCAAACATAAAGCTTTATTTCAACACATAAAGCATTAAAAAAGATAATCCCATACTTCTCTTAAGATGATTCTTTTACTACCCAAGTCTAAAGAATCAAACATAATATTTATTTCCTTTTCATTAAGCATACGAAACTTAAATAAATATCCTATTCAACGAAAGAATAACAAGCAACTTCCAATGAATAATAATCAACATTGCAATGATAAAGATATTCTAAAGTTACCATTTAAGTGTTTAATCATAATAAAAAATCCAAGTACAAATATTAAATTCAAATAATGCACACAATAGCTTTTACAAATGCCACAATCCAAGCAATCCAAGTTGCACAAACCAACCAAATCCAACATTTAAACCTTATTTAGGATTAATTAAAAATCCAAGCACTAAGAATAATATTAACATTAGGCAAGTGCATAAATAAAACAATAATCAAACCTAAGGTGGCATTGTGCTATTCGATGTCAACCTACATAGCAAGGGTGCATGAAACTCAATCACAATGTAGCACAATACAAAGGTAAAGAATGATAAAACCAAACATCAAATAATGTAGCTAAAGGATAAATGATAGTCAACTCCAAAAATTACATGCAATGCATGTAAAACCCTAATCTATGTCTCTAAACTTGTTTTACCAAAGTGATGCATAGATAGTAAGGAACACCATTTATCTGACCTATGCTTTAGCTTGCTCAAGATATATAGGGTGTGCGCCAAACATACAAGGCTTGAAAGGGCTCTCCAACAAGACAACTTCCACAAGCAAGACAACAACAAAACAACCAAAAAGACAAACTAGACTAAACAAGGAATAAGGAAGGTATAAACAACAAGATATTCACTAGAATAACTCAACACACATAGTGCAGGTTTGTGCATGCCCTACACCTAGCAAATAAGTTAGGAAATAATCATGAAACAATATTAAAACAAAGTATTAACCACATCAACAAATCTAGCATAAGGTGCAAGTAAATCCACTTGGTAAGAGCTCTTTCTATGGTCTTCTAGTGCTCAATATGATCTATGCCTAGCTATTCTAACAATAATATTGCTCTTCCTTTAATCCACCAACCAACTACCACATACCTCCTTGATCCACAATCTTAAATAGCAAGAAATAAATGATGTGTCTTGGTGCATGAGCACTATAAAGAATTCTCAAGAACAAGTTCTATCCAATTCTCATTAAGAGTCACTATCTCTTACGAAGCAATGTGGGTATTAATTTAGTTTATTAAAACAAGAGATTAGTGGTTAATTTAAAACCAACATTAGATTTTAACCCTTAACTTTAATATTCAAGGCCAAACTTTAGATTCATTTACATAACTCCAAGATTAATAACAAATGCATCATGAAACTAAAGTAATTCAACCCAATAATTAATATGCCACAAACAAGCATTAATACACTCTCACCAAGTTCTACACCATTGTTTTATCCTTAATTAAGTGGCCTATATTAAGATAGATGAAGTTATCACTGCCCTACTTTTAAGGAGGCTCATTGCAAGCAACTTCTTTACCCAAGCCACAAATATAGAAATAATCAAATATGATATGCATCTACATGAAGGGTAATTATCCATGTTACTCCGAGTTTTTGATGAACCAGTTATCATCATAATTTCTCTAAGTATCTCTCTCTTGTATGTGGTTTTCCCATATAATCTCACCAAGAAGAGCACATGGTCCTACATCCATAAACACAACAATAGTACCATATTTTAAATTCCTAAAAGAATGTATCATTGCAACATATATAGATAAAGGAGACTATACCATTAAATATTCACAATAATACATAGTTCAAAGCACATAAAGAGTCTCATCCAAATAGGGGTGTTACATACTACCCACCTTGGACATTTTGAGTGATAAGTTGTCATTGATGTCAAGAGTGAGTGATCACTAATGTCGAACTTTCAGTACCAGTCAATGGTAGTTTCAGTTGGCAGCATCCATTTTGGTTTCAGTTTTAAGACCCCGTTCCAGGAAGTCAGATGAGGTCCAAAGTGAAGAAAATGACCAAATAAATAATATTATAATATTATTTTATAATATTATGCAAAGGAAGTTTAAAATTTATTATAAATTAATTGATTAGTTAATTTACTTCACTTGTAAAGTTATTTAAATTAATTATTAATTGATTTAATTAAAAATTAAAAATTAATTTAAGCTAAGGTTAAATAACCCTAATGTGGGTTATCAAAAATAAAATTTGAAATTTTATTTCGAATAACAAAGCATCGACGTGAGGAGAAATTAAAACATGTATATAAGGGGGGAACTCCCACCCTACCAAAACTTACCATGCCTTCAAATATTATTGTGAACCTTAAATATTGTGAGCCTTAGGAATTGCACTACGTCCAAAGTGAAGGAATAGTGTGCAAGTTTCGTGAGAAATAGACGGTGAGTGGAGGCATAAGAGGAAGGGGCTCTACCTTCCTTCATGTGGGTATTAGTAGCCCATGTGGTGGACTCCCAAGTTCTAAGGTGCTTAGGCTAGAGGAGATGGCAGATCGAATTTCTCCGAATCCTCTTTTGGGGAAGAAAGAGGTATGCTTGAATATTGGTTGCCAAAATTTTTGGGAATATAGTTTGGGCATTTAAAATTTAATTTTTGCATAGTTTAAATTGGTTCTAAGGTTTCTAAAGGAGTTATAAGGGTTTTTACAAAATTAAATTTTTAATGTTGTTTGCTCAAATATTTTGAAAATATTGTAAGGTGTTTTGGTTGATATATTCATGGTGTTGGATATTATTTTAAGTTGAATTTTATAAGGTGTATCAAGGAAATTATATTTATGTATGGTATGATGAGTGTTATTTTAAAAGGGGATAATAAGGCATAAATTGAGTTGTGATTGTTTTATGTCCATGGAATATTTTAGAAAGTGTTGAAGTAATATTTTTGCGTCTAACCATTGGATTTGGAAAGAAGAAAATTATGATTGAGACAGGTTTTCTAGAGGAATTTCTACATCCAACAAAAGGTATGGGCATATTCTTCCTAGTGAGTGATTGTTTAAAATTATGAATGGAAAGTTGGAGTGAAAATAATTTTTTGGTTAGCATTGTTGAGAGTGTTTTGAATTAATGCTTCAAGGTTTTTTTAGAATTAAGAGTTGTTGATAAAACCTTATTTCTTAAGCATTGTCATTGAAGTGTTTGAGTTGAGTGAAGAATTTTAACTAGGTTTTCCAAAGAACATTGTTGAGTGAAAAACTTGAACTAGGGTTTGAAAATAACATGAGTATCAATGTTATGTGATATTGGTTGATAAAGTATTTTTGGAAATATTTGAGTGAGTATTCATATACTTGGACTAGGATTTGTGAGCAAGGATCATTTCATTGAGTGATTGGTTGAGTAGAGTTGGTTGAGCCTAATCAAGTAAATGTGTGAAGCGATTGTTCAAGTTCTATGAAATAAATTAATCTACATTCTGAATTGAAAGTGATTGAGTATTGAGGTGAATGTGAAGCATATTGAGTCTTTAACAATTCTTTATATGTTTCTAAAAGAGTGATTGAAAGTGATTGAGTATTGAGGTGAATGTGAAGCATATTGAATCTCTAACAATTATCTATATTTTTCTAAGAGAGTGATTGAAATTTATTGAGTATTGAGGTTAATGTGAAGCATATTGAGTCTCTAAAAATTCTCTATATGTTTCAAAGAGAGTGATTGAAAGTGATTGAGCATTGTGATGAATGTAGAGTATATTGAGTATCTAACAATTCTCTTTATGTTTTCTATGAGATTGGACAATTTCTAGTGAGGACTTGTTGAGAATATTTGAAGTAAGTATTTGAGAATACTTGTGGATAAATTTGGGTGAGCTTTTGTGGAAGCTTACAATACAGATTGAGAGCAAATTTGGATAAGTTCTAGTGAGGACTTATTTTTCAAATTTGATAAGTTCTAGAGAGGACTTGTGGACAGATTGGTGTGAGATTTTGTGGAAGATTACAAGGCATATTTGAGATAAGTCTTTGAGAAGACTTGAATACAAAGTTGATTGATTTATTTTTTCAAACCTTGAGTTAAGGTTCTGGGGCAGATCCAACAAAGTTGATTTGAGATTAATTCAACCTTTGAGTTAAGGATTGAGGATAGATATTGAGGATAGACTTGTGCTAGAACGAAGGACTATGTTTACTGCAATATTAGAGGATAGATATTGAGGATAAATTTATGCTAGACCAAAATACTATGTTTAGTATAGATTTGAGGACATAGTTTGGTACAAATTTGAGGATAGGTTTGTGTCAGACCAGAGACAGAGATTAAGAATATTTGTGCTAGACCGAAGGATTGAGTTTAGTGTAGATTTGTGATAGAGCTTTGAAGGTGATAGAGTATATAGGATGATAGTCTCTAGTGGATAGATATCCATTATCCAGTCCAGTGATGACAAGTGTCTTCATTTGATAGAGATCCATTATCCAGAGTAGGGGGGGAAAGTTCTTCTATAAGATCACCAGTCAGAGCTTAGGAGAAATAAGTTCTCTTATGGATAGAGATCCATGAACTTGATTAGGGGATTGGTGTCTCATTTGGATAGAGGTCCATAAAAATTGTAATAGGGAAAGGATTCCCAAGAGATTGATTAAGAAAATTTTAGTGAAATATTTTCTCCATGGAGTAGCCCACATTGGGTGAACCATGTAAAATTGGTGTCTCTATTATGTGTGGTGATTTATGTATTGCTTTAATTACTGCTATTGATATTTTTATCTATACATTGCATAATATTTATTGGAAAATAAAAGTAAAAAGTGGTCTTATAATGTTCACCCCCCTCTCAGTATAAGCTTGTGTTCTTCAATTGATATCAGAGCGGGTTCTTTCGGAAGATTTTAACAACTTGAAGAAAAGCTTTCAAGAAAACAATGTATTCCAAGAATGTATCCTCATATAGTTCAACACCAATATTTTATGGAAGTGACTACATATATTGGAGTATGAGAATGAAGGTTCACCTAATGGCACTTGGCAATAAAATTTGGGAAGTAGTTGAAAATGGATACATACCACCAGTTGATCCACCTACAGATAATGAAGGTAAGCTTCTACAACATTACAATTTAAAAGCAATGAATGCACTTTTGAGAGGCTTGCATAGAACAAAATCAATAAAGGTTATGCATTGTAAATATGCAAAAGCAATTTGGGATAAGTTGCAAGGCATATATGAAGGAGACAAAAGTTTCAAAAAGGTAAAGATGTGGAATATCAAAGGACAATTTGAATAATTAAGAATGAAGAATGAGGAAAATATTAGTACTTATCTACTTACGGTAGACAAGGTTGTTAATGCTATGCAGGGACTTGGACTTAATGTTGATGAATTTGATGTCTGTGATAAGATCTTTATGTATCTCCCAACAATATTTAGTGAAAATATTTCAGCTATAGAAGAAGAAAAGGATGGTGATTCTTTTACAAGAGATATGTTGCTTGGTATTCTTACAAATTTTGAGTTAATAACAAAAGAGAAACCTAATCTCTAGAAGGAAGCAACCTTAAAAGCAATTAATAAGACAAAGGGCAAGAAGTCATATTCGAGCAATGAGTCATACAGTGATGAAGAAGCTAATTATGGCAAAAGGAATAAGGATTCAAGAATATTTAAAGATGCAAAACCTATTAAATGTTTCAATTGTGGAAAGTATGGTCACTATGCAACTAATTTTTAAGAAGCTAAAAACAACATTGATCAATAAAAATAGGATCACAGGAATAGGGAATCATAAAAATATAGGTACCAAAAGAAAGGCAAGGATGGAAAAAGCAGACAAGGGAAGAAGTTCTTTCAAATACAAAAGAGGAGCTACTATGCAGACAAGGCAAGTAAGTACTCAAGTGATAGTGATGCTATTTTTTTAGATAATTATAGATATGAAGTCCTATTTATGATTGAAGAAAAGGAAGAAGTCAAGAAAATATCACCAATAATTCTCAAGTGTTTTAGATGTGGTAACTTTGGATATCTTGAAGATAGTTGTACAAGGAATGGTTATAGTTTCAATGATGATGAATATGAGGATGCACTTGAAGGACAAAAATAAATTATTCTAATGGCACTAGAAGAAGAAGAAGGTGATCCTATATAAGACAAGTCAAAAGAACATGAAGATGTAGACAAAGGTAAACAAATAGAGGAAGAATCAGAAAGAGAAGGATTTGATATTAAGATAGAACTTATTTACGCTCTTGACTTAGTAAATAAGGTAAGAAAGCAAAAATCTAAACTTGAGTTTTAGTTTGAAGAATATTATGAATAAATAATAATGAATGATTATAGAGGATCTAAACAAGTCAATGGCTAAGACAAAGAAGTTCAAGAATAAGTTAGAAATAAAAGTCTTATAATATGAAAGGTTAGAACAAGAAGTAGTTCTACTAAGGAAATATTTAGAAAAATCTAAGGATAAGCTACACAAGTTTGAAAAGAGTTAAAATACTGTGGATAATATGATCAAGGTACAAAGAAGGTCAAAAAACAAAACAGGTCTTGGTTTTGAACAAGCTCAAAAGAAACAAGAAGAAGAGTCAACCTCAAGTTCTTCAGAAGAAGACAATGTAAGAGAAAGTGAGACTTCTAAGGATGAATTGGATAACATAAATTTCAACAAGGAACAATGCACAAAAAATAAATAGATGGAAAAGTAATTAGAATAGGTTAAGAGAGAATAGATACCAAGGAGTTCAATACAAGGAAATTTCAATGGAAGGTGTTTCTCATATCACAGGTTTGGACACATGGCTTCACAGTGCAAGACACATGAAAGACAAGAAAATGGGAATTTTATAAACATGCAACTTTTCTATGGGTATTGCTACTCATGTAATCAGTTTGGTCACAAGACAATGAATTGTAGGGTTCATGACAAAAATGGATATGGCTTCACTAGGAGAAATCCTAAGACATTTGCACCTCTAAGGAATAATATTAAGTATTTTTTGTGCAATAATGATGGACATACAACAAAGTGGTGTAGAGAAGACATTCCAGAACCAAACAGGAACATGAGCATGGATATGAACATGAACAAGAATAGGAACATGAACAAGAACATGGATATGAACATGAACAAGAATAGGAACAGGAATATAAATATGGATATGAACAAGAACAAGAATAGGAACAGGAATAGGAACAGAAATAGGAATATGGATATGGATATGAACAGGAACAGGAGTATGGACATGGATAGGAACAGGAACATAGGCATGGAAAGGAACAGTCAAAGGAATAAGAAGGATCATATAAGAAGGATACAACACTAATTTTTGAAACCGACAATGGAGAGTGATAAAGTCTCACTTTCTCTTACATTCATTCACTTGATTTCATAAGAAGATAATGTAAGAGATTTCATCCAGTGCACTTTATTTGGAAGGATACAACACTAATTTTGGAAATCGGCAATGGAGAGTGAAAAAGTCTCACTTTCTCTTACATTCATTCACTTGATTTCATAAGAAGACAATGTAAGAGATTTCAGCCAGTGCACTTGATTTGGAAGGATACGACACTAATTTTGGAAACCAACAATGGAGAGTGACAAAGGGTTCAATGGTGATTGCAAAAGGTGAGTTGACTAGAACTTTGTATTTACTGTAGAACTCATCTTATTGTACATTGAACTATGTTGCTCAGGATGATGCAAAAGCATGACATTTGTGGTTGGGTCATATGAGTGAGAAAGGTATGAAAATCCTTCACTCCAGAAAACTATTGCCAAAACTCAAGGATGTTGAGTTGGGTTTCTGTGAAGGTTGTGTATATAAAAAATAGAAAAGGGTAATATTTTTGAAAGTTGGTCTAGAAAGGAAGAAAGAGAAATTAGAGTTAGCACACTCAGATGTGTGGGGTACCTCATCGGTACTTTCCATTTAGGGCTACTCTTATTATGTTACCTTCATTGATGATTTTAGTAGGAAGACATGGATCTACACAATCAGACATAAATCTAATATTTTTGATACTTTTAGGAAGTGGATAACATTAGTGGAGATTGAGGTAGGTAAAAAATTAAATTGCCTTGGTGAATATTGTAGCAAGGAGTTTGAGGACTATTGTGCAAAGGAAGGAATTAGGAGAATCAAGACTAATCCTAGGATACCATAGGAGAATGGAGTCTCAAAGAGGATGAATAGAACTATAATAGAGCATGCTAGAGCCATGAGATTGTATGCAGGGTTGTCATTGTTCTGTTGGGTTAGCGTAGTTGATACAACAGTTTATTTGATAAACATAGGATCTTGTAATGCATTGGATGGAGGCATTCCAGAGGAGATTTGGAAAGGTAATCCTGTAAACTACTCTTTCCTTAGATTATTTGGTTGTGAGGCTTTTGCCCATATAGATAAAGAAAATAAGAGTAAACTTGATGCAAATTCTAGAAAGTGCTATTTTCTTGGTTATGGTGTGGATGAGATGGGATATAGGCTATGGGATAATGTTGGCCGGAAAGTTATCAAGAGTAGAGATGTGATTTTCAATGAGGATAGGTTGTACAAGGATAGGCAAATACAGGTTGAAGAGGATGCACCTGAGTTTGTTGAATTGGATACAATCCCAGAGCATGGTGTAAAAAGACAACCTCTTATTTAGATTGATGAACATGGTGCTCATGAGGAAGAGCAAGGTGAACAAGAAATTGATGTTACTCCACCATCATCCCCACAATAAGTAAGGAGATCTACAAGGGTAAGACATGCACCTGATAGGTATTCTCTTGCTTTACATTATGTATTGTACACTGATGTTGGTGAACCAGAATGCTTTCATGAGGCTTTGAAAGTGGATGCTAGGATTAAGTGGGAGCATGTTATGAATGATGAGATGGAATCATTGACTCAAAACCAAACTTAGGATTTGGTTGAACTTCCCAATGGTAAAAGAGCATTGCATTTAAAATGGGTGTACAGGGTAAAGGATGAAGTTGATGGTAATAAGAGATACAAAGAAAGACTTGTTGTGAAAGGATTTACACAGAGAAAAGGTATTGACTATGATGATATTTTTTCACCTGTAGTAAAAATGACTTCAATTCAGAGTATTTTGAGTATAGTTGTAGTAGAAGATCTTCATATTGAACAATTAGATGTGAAGACAACATTCCTTCATGGGGATTTGGAGGAGGAGATCTACATGCACCAACCAGAGGGGTTTGAGGTCAAAGGCAAGAAGAGCCTTGTGTGTAAACTAAAAAAGAGCTTGTATGGTTTGAAGAAAGCTCCAAGGCAATGGTATCTCAAGTTTGACAATTTCATGAGTGAGAATGATTTTACTAGGAGCCAGAGTGACCATTGTGTTTATTTTTGGGCTATAGAAAATGATATATTACTTGTTCTCTTATTGTATGTTGATGATATGCTTGTGGTAGGATCCAATATGTAGGATATTAAGAAATTGAAAAGGGAGTTGGCAAGTAGATTTGCCATGAAGGATTTTGGGGAATCCAAAAAAATCCTTGGTATAAGAATTACTAGATATAGGAAGGAGAAAAAATTGAATTTTTCTTAGGAGGATTATGTGGAAAAGTTGCTTAAGAGGTTCAGTATGCATGATGCAAAATCGGTAGCCCAACCTCTTGCAAAGCACTTTAAGCTCTCAAATAAGATATGTCCAAGACAAAGGAGGAGGAAGAGTACATGAGGAAGGTACCCTATGCTTCAATAGTTGGGAGTTTGATGTATATAATGGTATGTACAAGACCAGACATTGCCCAAGCAAATGGGAGTTGTGAGCTGATATATGAGTAATTCAGGTAAATCTCACTGGCAAGCAGCAAAATGGATACTCAGGTATTTGAAAGGGACTTCAAAATTTTGTTTTAATTTTGGAGGTTCCAAAGTTGAGTTACAGGGCTATGTGGATTTAGATATGGTAGGTGATTTGGATGGTGGGAGGAGAACTACTGGGTATGTATTTGTAACCACCAGAAAGGGTCACACCCGATTGTGGCTCCTATTGCATTAAATGGTAAAGATATAACATGCATACAAGTAAATAAAATTGACAATAAATGAAACAAGAAAGAAATGCTTTATTCCATTATATTTGAAGTCAAAACCCAATTATAAGTACGTCCCTTTTATGGATATTCATTTTGATACAATATTAGAATAGAAGTGCACAATAATTTTCCCTCTTAAGGGTAGGTGTGATTTCCAAATTCCTCTCAAAATGGAATGAACTGCTCTAGGGTGGAGGTGCCCTCTTCTTCATGATGTGGAAGGAATTTGATGGTTTGCTTTTCTTTGAAACTATTCCCTACGGTCAAGAAACAACAAAAATGTCAAAAATATAGGTAGCCTCTCATGATGAGGCCCTTTTAGGTAAATTGCATAATGACACCATTAACATGCATAATCAAGAAAACATAAAGAAGGCTTCTAAACTATGCAAAGTGAATCAAGATTCATGTAATAACATAAAGGAAAATAGTAGCTACACTATGCATGGATCAGATATGAAAAGTGAAGCATAAACATGCATAAAGAAAGCATTTAAGTCCTAATTGAAGCATAAGCATAAAATGTAAATCTAACCTAGTTCTACGGTCAGAAGTCTTCTAAAATTCTATTAAACCATAAAAACATCTAATCTAGCCTTATTATCTAGACATAAATAGAAATAGGAAGGCAGTTATACCTCTAATACAAACCACAACTTTGGTGCATGATTTGCACTATGAACCACGGTTGACAACCATGTTTAGCACTTTGATAGGCTTGCCCTCAATTCCAAGGGCAATGGTATTGAACTCCTTGTCCAATTGATGTTCAAGGGTCACCTTCAATGTCCTTCTGATAGGTTTGGTGGTTGAATCACTATGATGGGCCTTTGTTTTCTCAGATTTGTGTTTCTTAGCTCTCCTAGACTCCTAGGGCATCCATAATGTAATTCATCATGAATATTGACAAGTAGGTAGAGGATAAGTGCAATAGCTCTCTCTTAGTATACTCAATTGAGTGTACAATTTGATAGGGCTCCGTTGCTCAAATCTCCAATGCTCTCTGATAGTTTACCCTAATTCTAAGGGGTACTTATAGAACTATCCAAGGGCTAGGGGTGGCTTCCTAGAGAACCCAAGATCAAGAAGGGGTGGTTATGACAGTTGGAATGGAAGCTTTCACCCTCTAACCACCTTATTCTAGATACAATGGTTGTTTCAACCGATTTGTCTCGAATTGAAGGCCAATTGAACTCCAGTTAAGACCGCAGGTCACAGCTATAGTCTAGACTGCATCATAGGTCTCAGTCATGGTTCAGCTATAAACTGTAGTTCTAGGCTGAGGTTCAGACTGATTAGGTCAAGGAGCCCAAATTGAGTGGTTAGAACCACTTCTCTATTTTGGAGTCTATCCAAGATCTTCCATATGGTATTGTAGTATGTCCATATGAGTAGTCGCCCTCGACATGATGCATTTTAGGTTTTTACAGATGCATTGTGATATTGAACAACACTGAGCAAAAATAGACCTCCTAAAATGATTTCAAAGGTTCTATGATGATCATTAGTCAGATCAATATTAGATGTCCCAGGTCTAGCAAAAGGATGCACATCCTAGAATCATTGCTTCCAACTCTTTGAAGGCTTAAAATTGAAAATCTTGTGCCCTTATCATCTCATTCAGTGTGGTTGTGCATTCCATAGGTATATTCTGACCCATAGATCTGAAATGTGGAGAACAACAAGCAACATCATATTTGCTATTTGCCCCAAGTAAAGGGGTAAGCTTATGATAGTTGTTTACAATGATTCACAAGGACGAACATAATTTTGACAAGATCAAAGGATCTACAATTCTCAAGGATATTCTATTGATTATTATTATGATATGATATTATGACTACCCCCTCAAGCAACGAGTCTATGAGGGTAATTATAATGTATGAAGCGATGATGATGCTTGACCACCATGGATGATCTGAATAAATTTATATTTGAGCAAATTAATGCCTTGGCTAGGCCTAGTTCAAATTTTGATTCCAAATATTAATAATATTTGCATGCTTCTATCCCATGGAGCAGTCAGGCTACAATAGCCATATTAGAGAATTGAATTGATACAAATCCAATCAGATTTATGTTGAATCAAATTATCGATGATCTACTAAAAAAAAGGTCATAGAAGAAATGACATGCAACGCCTCATTCCCGTGGAGAATTCCAGCCATGAAGGCCTTCTTAGAGATTGAAAATAAGCATATCAAATCAATGATGACAACTTTTGCCCCAAATTTCATTATGGCAATTTACTCATCTTGCCGAATTGCATGGAGCGCAACTCGTTGCAACTGCCAAGTGTATAGGGTAAATTATTGAATATGAGGCACATTTGGTGTTTTTAATTATTTGATTTTTTTTAATATTTTGAATTATGCATTGAGCTTATCTATTTGGTTGGGAGGTGTGTCACTTCATGAAAGGATTATCATAGTGATGACTTCGATTGTACTTCATAATCTCATCCAGATTTTTAATTTTTGATTGGATCCAGGTGCTTTATTATCACCAAATTTCCAAATTAGCTTGCTTTTATTGAGCTCTGACCCAATGGGAGGCATTAATTGATATTTTTGACCCTTCCCATGGTGGGATTTTTCTAAATTTCTTGCCAGTTGCAAATCACAGCTAGGGTCTACGGTTCCCATTTATAATTTTTGGAACCATGGCTAGGGCCTACGGTCCGTGCTGAATATGAGAAGTCTATAAATATTCCAAATTTCAAATATCTCTCATTATTCCTTGATAGTGACTTACAAATAAAGCTTTGATAGGGACAACTTATAAAATTGACTTGCAACCTACCACACCTTACCCGCACACCAACTTATAGCATGATGATAGGGAGCGGGCAAGCGTCTTCTAGCCATGGGGGATGAGGGGAGGGCAAGGTAACTCAAAAAACAATACCTCGCATCCATTACTAGTAAAATTAACCCAATTAAGTAATCGGTAAATCAATTTCACTAAACTGCTGGCAATGAACCTCATCTTAGGCTAGGGTAGCTTAGTTTTAATTTTTTTTTTTTTTTTGCATTTTTGACCGCGGTATCGCACTCGGAAGGATTTCAATCGGAGACCACAGGTACCAGCTATGGTTCCCAATTGGTCAATTGGGTATCGCAACTGCCAACTATGGTCAGCATTCAAAATCCCAACGATCAAATTTTGATCGCATGTGGACCGCAGGGTTGACCCGTGGTTAGCCAACTTTAGGAAAAAAATTTCAAAATTTTTAATTTTTCTGAATTTTTAGAGGTAATTAATGTCATTTAATGCATTTCTGATCTATCTGATTCACAAATTTAATTTTTACAATTTTATCAGTTTTTTATTTTTTTTGATGATTTTTAGGTCAATTTTAAATGTTTTTGCTTGTTTTAGTTAGATATTTCCTTATTTTATGCTATTTATTTTAGAGATTGACCTCTAGAGTGTGAGAGCCTGACATTATGAAGAGTCTCCATGGAGATCTCACTGATGGTGAGCAAGAGTGGTTTAGAGCTGTCAGCTTTAGCTACATTCTAGATCTACCCGCCATTAGGGTAGATCAATCTTATCTGACTGTGTTGGCCCAGTGTTGGAATATGCACACCAACACATTTCACCTACCTACAAGTGAAATGAAAGTTACACTAGAGGATGTCTATAGGATATTTAGGATCCCAATTGATGGTGAGGCCATCATATGCTCTACTTCTAGGGCTAAGTATTCCATATTCGATGCTATCTTTGATGCTCAAAGCAAGCAGGCTCAGGGTGCCATTGACCATGGAGGGGTCCACATCAGCTACTAGTAGGGGAAGAACATCTTCTCCATGCGTGAGGTAATTTTCATATACCTAGTGGTGCAATATGTGCTTCTAGACTCCTTGAGCATGAGGATTTCATGGAATCTTCTAGCTACTGTGTGTAGAGTTATCTAGAGCTCTATCCACCAACCACTAATCCTAGCCTAGGGAGTACACTATTAGCTCAGCTATATCGAGAGCTATATCATATTACTGAGCATAATCGTAAGGGCATTAGCTGTAGTCTATTTTTACAAATCTAGGGTTGGAAACATATCAGGGTAGAGCATCTTAGGAGCTATCCCTACACATTATAGACATTGATGATGAGCATCAGTACTATGTTGTCTGCTGGCCTTGGGAGGAGGAGGATTTCCATAGCAAGACTCGTGCTGGTGAGACCCAACATTACATTACCCGATTTGCAGCACTTGGGCCAGATGATATCTAGTGGAGGCCCTACATGGATTGTCCTGACTGGCCTAAGGTTGATGAGAGGCTTTTATGGGCTCATTGGGATAGATGGCTACTTGGTCGAAAGGCTGAGATTAGAGAGTTTTAGTTTTTCTCTCATGTCCTACGATAGTTTGGCATGGTGCAGGACATCCTGGAGATCCCATTCACTTATAGGCACCTGGATTTGGAGAAGGATCTATTGTGGATCCAACCTCTAGCTATAGGTGATGCTCCAGATGACTTATAGGATACTAGGGTTGATGTAGTGGTGACTACTCCAAAGTACGATGGATGGTGGTCTCTGTAGGCAGCAAATCCACCTCCTAGAGAAAGAAGAAGTGATTTGCTAAATTTTTGACTATTTTGGAGATGATTTGCTCCAGTTTTGTGAAACTATATAGTAGCGAGAAAATCATATATAATATATACAACTGAAGTGGCAAACCGTATGGAGTAGTGGCAAATCATACAGGGTGCACCGAAACTCATTGAAATGTAAAGGAAATGCAATTTTGGGATGAAATATCGCATGGATTTGCTAACCTAAGGTGTAAACTTAGGAAAAGGCCAAAATAATGTATTCAGTTGTAATTGGGCAGTTGTGAATAATGGATTGTCTTAGGAACCACTTTGGAATGGCCTGGGCAATGTTATATAAGGCCCCATTTTCAAATTTATGAGTTTGGCTACTAGTTTACTGGTTCATAGTTGCTAGGATAGAGAGTTAGCCATATTTCTGAGTTATTGCTATAGTATGGATAGAGTTTCCACATTGTACTGAGTTGATCACCATTAATAATAAATAACATATGTTGTGGATGATAGTGTATGATCCTGTGTGTATGGTTGATGCATTATGGATGATTATTGTGTGATTGAGTTTCTTCCTTACTATCATATGTTAGTTTCAGGCTTCATTGTAGGTTGTGAGCAGATTACTACTAGTGGTAATCATGGAGAATTATCTAGGAGTATGAGGATGTTGTCAAGGATGTATTGAAGAATACTATATGATTTCTAGGTGTAATTGCTTGAACAAAATCACTTATAATCTCAGATTGGATGCTTTGCTTGTGTGTGGAATCATCTTGTTTGGACTGTTAAAACCTTACAAAACATTTTGGAGAGATATTGGAGCAGAAGAGCATTGCAAATACTATCTTGTTGTACCTTTGGATCATACAGATCATACATCATACAAATTATACATAGAATACTTACCCAATTTGGTAAAATAGATGATTGATAGAAACTTACCCGATTTAGCAGTTTTGGTAAAACAGATGATTGATCTACCCTAATCGGCTTGAACGATTACAAAAATGTGTATGAAAGCCTCCAAAATAGCATCCATCAATTTTGTTGAGTGTAATATTGTACCATATTGGCCACTGTAAAATCTCAGATTGTACAGTGTATGTGTGGAAGGTTGTATAAGAGATTGACAGTCCGTACGAGGGTAGTTCGGTTACTTGGAAGATTGTTCGATTTGGTACTTAAGATCAAGCTCATCCTAGGGATTATTCTGACCATCATAAGATACCTCCCCATAAGGAATACTCCACCACTATCTTACATTTGGTGTCATTGCCATAGTTGGATGAATCCATTGCTCGATTAGGTAGCACCAAACCGTGTTACATTTCACGTCGTTGCCTTATCAAATTTGGCATTTTTGTTAAAATGGGTTGAATTTGATAAAAAAAATGGAGGTGATTTCTTATGATAGACACCAATACATGAATCCATGGGAGAAGATAACCACAAGATAACATTCCAGTAAGAAAAAGCATAAGGATTGGTCAAAGAGGAAACACGAGTAACTCAGATCAGAGTATGCACAAACCAAAGATAGAGCAAGTTTAGACATCCGAAGAATGAGACTTTGAGACATTGTTGATTGAGATAGAAGACGAGGAGGAAAACCTACCGATCTTAGAGGAGACGGGTGACAAAGAGAAAGTGCATGATGATGGAGAGTGGATGGTAAGGCCTGAGGAAGTGATAACGAGGTTGTGAGAGGGTGTAGAGGATGGGAGTCAGTCACCAAGGCAACAGGACGTAGGGACTCAGGAAGATAGACCAAGACAATCTCCATCACATCAACGAAGGTCACAGAGTGAGGACGCACAAGAATTTGGTCATCGAGTGATGGGACATAATAATATACCTCGAATTGATTCTTCTGACAACAACGGAAGTAAGACACCTCCAAGGAGGAATTCAGTTGAGATTCCATGGGAGACCTTGAGTGAGAGTGATGACTCTCCCAAGATGGCTAATAGAGTAGCCAAGAAAATATGTCCACAATTTTTAGGTGAGGGTAAGGAATACCCCACATGGCATATTGGAACTTGCATAACCATTTGGAGGGAAAATGGTGTAAAGAGGAAGGTTATCACTAGTGATGTAGTTTGTGACACTCCTCATAGTAATAAAAGATGCAGAATATGGTATGACATGGAATATGTTGACATGGAAGATGTTGACATGGAAGATGTTGTCATGGAAGATGTTGACATGGAAGATGTTGACATGGAGGATGTTTTGATGGAAGACATTGTTATGGAATATGTTTTCCAAATAGAACAACCCATCATACACTCAAAATTCCATAAGGAAGAATGGGATTGTATGATTTTGCAAGAGGGCACTGTATGTTGGTTGGGTGAAATTGTATAGTGGGCAGAGATTGTATGATTTCAAATCATGTTGCACAATGTGAGTTCGTACAAGAAGAAATCATGTAAAAGGAAATTGTACAAGATGAAATCATACAGAGTAGAACCATACAAAATATTCCATCAGTGGTTAAGACAAGGTAAAAGGGAGTCAATGTTGAGCTGGTTAAGGAGGTTGAGTAAATAAACCCAAAGTGCTCATGAAGGGAATAATTTGACTTTAACAGTGAAGGTCTTAGCAATTTTTCCATTGAGGTTTCGGGGCTTCACCCCGAACCCTGCGAGGGTGCTACCCCTTGTCCCCACCCTGTCTCATGACAGGGAACAAACGAGGGATGCTATCCCTTGACCCTGCAAGGAACGCTATCCATTTTCCCTATAAGGGGGTTCCCACCCCCTTGAACTTCATCATAGGTGGAGAGGGGTGTTACCCATCATGTTGATGATGTTGTTCATATTGAGCATGTTTAAGGCCACATGGTGGTGTAAGCTACATAATGAAGAGATGCCAGTTGTAGTAGATCTATGGAATCGTCGAAAGCCAAAGAAGCCTGACAAGACAGAGATGCCTATGTGGATGGCCCAATACATAGAATTTATTTCCTAGGGGATCCCTTATGATTGGGGTACCTATCTGGAGTTAATAATGCATGAATATTTGATGAAGAGACCACATGGAGGCTCATCTAGAGCAGAGAAGGCTTAGGGATAGGATTAGCAGTGATCTCAAGGAAATATCATAAACATTATAGATAATGAGGGAGAGGAGGAACAAGAGAAATAGTCTCCACATCAAGAAAATATTGATACCAAGAGAGCACTTAGAGAGCTTGGAGGAAGCTCTAGCCACCTTAGAGAAGAAGATGAACTGAGGACTCCTTCAGAGGAAGAACGATGGGGAATGCAATCTAGTTATCTCTTGGAGATACCACGATTAGAAATAATTACGATGTAAGAGTAGGCACGAGGTGTATAGGATAATATGGAGCATTTCTTCAATCAATTAGGCCATGTGATGAATAGTGTAAGAACAAAATTTTGTATTGACCATGTAGGAGAATTGGCACTATGGGAACAACAAGTGTCTCTCAAGTTGGAGCGTATAACAGAATGGGTGATTAGTGTGAAGTGGATAAATAAGACATAAGAGATCCACGCACAAAATCCATGGAGGTTACCCAGGTAAGAGGTAACAATGATGTTGGGAAGAGAATACTTGCCAGAAGGAATGATCACAAACTACAGGAGGGACCCAAGGATTTATCTGGATAGAGTGAGTCATCCAACCTGCCCAACCAATATTGCAGATGTGGAGTATATATGGGTTGCCATAGGTGTGTCCATTACCCTATGGAAGTTGAACTTCTTGACTCATTGGATAGAGTGACTGAGCGTTGGGTTGACAGAAATCCATCGACTCAAGGAGGTGCAAGTAGAGGAGACTATAGTTACTCAAAAGAAATTTACCACAATTGAGGAAGAACTACAAAAAATTAGGGCAGTAGTAGAAGAAAAGATAAGGAAGTTAGAGGAGGATCTATAAAGTTTTAGAATAGAGTCTAAATCCAAGATTACAACACTTGAGGAAGAGAAGCAACGGATCGCTCAGACAATAGAAGACGGGATCAAGGAGTTGGAGGCACAACTCAAAGCAAATAATGAGTAGATGTCATCTCATTTGGCTGAGAAATATAAGCAAATAGATATGTAGGCCAAGAAGATATATGAATTGATGATGGACGACAAGAAGCTCAATGAGATGGTCTTGGACAAACAGACTCAAATAAGGACCAAGGAAGACTAGATAGGAGCTCTCAAAGCTGACATCGAGCATCACTTGAAGATGATTGATGAGAATAATGAAGAGCTTCAAGTGGTTGCTATATCAAAGGCTCATTGGAAAGATAAGTTTTCAAAGAGTGCCTCATATTGAGATAAATAGATGATGGACTTTGTGAAATTTTCCGAAGAAAAGGCTAACCTTCATGGAGCCAAATCCATCGAGATGGGGAGCTACACATCCAAGCTAAAAAATGAGAGAGAAATGTACAAGACCCAAGTCAAGGACTTGGAGGCTGAGGTAGCTCAACTAGAAACATTACAGAAGAAGCAAAATGAGTTGTCAAGGATGCTGACTCAAATAAATGGGAGGGCAGATGTAGGCAGCAAATCCACCTCCCAAAGAAAGAAGAAGTGATTTGCTAAAGTTTTGACTATTTTGGAGATGATTTGCTCCAGTTTTGTGAAACCATATAGTAGGGAGAAAATTGTACATAAGACCATACAACTGAAGTGGAAAACCATACAGAGTAGTGGCAAATCATACAGGGCACACCGAAATTCACTAAAATGTAAAGGAAATGCAATTTCGGGATGAAATGTCGCATGGATTTGCTAACCTAAGGTGTAAAATTAGGAAAAGGCCAAAATAATGTATTCAGTTGTAATTAGGTAGTTGTGAATAATGGATTGTCTTAGGAACCACTTTGGAACGGCCTGGGCAACGTTATATAAGGCCCCATTTTCAAATTTATGAGTCTGGCTACTAGTTTACTGGTTCATAGTTGCTAGGATAGAGAGTTAGCCATATTTCCGAGTTATTGCTATAGTATGGATATATTTTCCACATTGTACTGAGTTTATCACCATTAATAATAAAGAACAAATGTTGTGGATGATAGTGTATGATCTTGTGTGTATGGTTGATGCATTGTGGATGATTATTGTGTGATTGAGTTTCTTCCTTACTATCATATGTTAGTTTCAGGCTTCATTGCAGGTTGTGAGCAGATTGCTAGTGGTGGAAATCATGTAGAATGATATAGGAGCATGAGGATATTTTCAAGGATGTATTGAAGCAGACTGTATGATTTATAGGCATAATTTCTTGAATAAAATCACTTATAATCCTGGATTGGATGCTTTGCTTGTGTGTGGAATCATCTTGTTTGGACTGTTAAAACCTTACAAAACCTTCTAGAGAGAGATTGGAGTAGAAGAGCATTGCAAATAATATCTTGTTGTACCTTTGGATTGTACATATCGTACATCGTACAAATCGTACATAGAACCCTTACCCGATTTGGTAAAACAGATGATTGATAGAAACTTACCCGATTTGGCAATTTTGGTAATCGGATTGAATGATTAAAAAACTGTGTATGGCAGACTCCAAAACAACATCTGTTAGTTTTTTTGAGTGCAATATCATACCATATTTGCCATTGTATGATCTTAGATCATACAGTGTATGTGTGGAAGGTCATACAAGAGATTGACAGTCCGTACGAGGGTAGTTCGGGTACTTGGAAGATTGTTCAATTTGGTACTTAAGATCAAGCTCATCCTAGGGATTATTATGACCATAATAATATACCTCCCCATTGATAATACTCCATAACTATGTTACAATCTCTATTCCACTAGTATAGGATAGGGTCTCTGGTACAAGTGACAGATCGGGTTGAAGCAGAGGTGGATCCTGATGGGCACAGGGTGCGCAAGTGTATAGAGAGCAGATGGGGTGTAGACGCTGCCACTGAGGAGGCTCTCAATATTGATCCTAATGAGGATGATACTAAGGAGGGTAATGTACCTCTTGATAGTGCAAAGGAGATACTCTTAGTATAGGTGGTTGACTTGCAGAGTCAGCTCAGTCGATTCTAGACATAGTAGAGGGAGCATGACACTACTATCACTACTCTGTAGGTATAGTTGACCGATAGAGATCACTAACTAACATAGGTAGAGTAGGAGATTGCTATCCTGATAACACAAGCAACCATAGTAGAGACCCAGGCTAGAGAGCTCACTCATGCTCATGACTTGGCAAAGGCATAGAGGGATATGGTCATAGTAGAGCAGGATCTGCTTAGGGCATAGAGTGGGAGTCCTCCATCCTCTAAGATGATTATGGGGCCTCCAGTGGCACCAACAGGAGTACTACTAGGTGGTCGAGATCCTATGGCAGAGATTCATTGCCTACAGGGTTTACTTATGAGTGCCAATGAGAGGCACGTCCATGGTTTCTTGGGTAGACCAGTTGGTTGGATACATTCAGATGCTAGATGTAGAGGTTCTTGAGGATCCATATGCTGTAGATACCTAGCAGAACAAATATTGAACTAAAAGATAGTCCACTACTGGCTCTAGCCATCGCACCCATCGAAGCGAGAGGACAAACAAATTCTCTAGTACACATGGTGGCAGTAGTCATACAAGAACTAGGGAGGCAGGGTAGTCTACTACAACATCTAGTCATAGATCCTTACGCACAAAGGTTCCCATAGCACAGGGGGAAGTTGGA
Source organism: Wollemia nobilis (assembly GCA_028583015.1). Lineage (NCBI taxonomy): Eukaryota > Viridiplantae > Streptophyta > Pinopsida > Araucariales > Araucariaceae > Wollemia > Wollemia nobilis. The sequence continues at coordinate 12,992,759 of JAQPPZ010002930.1, forward strand.
TAGGTGTTAGGCATCTTTGGGCTAGGCGATACTCAGGGTGCTTAGTAGGATCCACATCAGTTAGTAGGGCAGTAGGCAGAGCATTCTCCTAAGCACAACACTAAGGGAGGTGGCAAAAGATTTGGTACAGGGGGAGCATATCAGAGCTAGAGCTCTACTATTATAGGACCCATTTTTGATATATCTCATTTTTGGTGTAATATTGAGGACCTACACATTTGTAGCCTGCGGGAATTTTTGTACTCCTCATGTACTATGAGACACACATTTTATATATGATATGATCATTATTATGGCTCATTTATTGTGTACTCATTTATTTTTAATTTTATGTTTATGTGATGCACATGGATGCAATGCTTATGTTATGCTGATGTTATATGATGTGATGTATGGATGACATGCAATAGCTATCTATTTGATTTATGATGATGATATGCAATGATCTAGATGCTTAGATGTGTTTTTTTATGGATGCATATGGATGCGATGTTTTTATCTTAATGCATATTTGATATTACTTTATTGTATGCATTAATGTATGTAATGCTTTATTTACATGATGCTAATATAATGTAAATAAACCTGTATGTTTTAATCACTTAAAAAATAAGGAATGAATACAAATATGTTTATCAATATAATGGATGATGCCACAGAATGTATAAAAATCTTGAATGTAATTAAAAATCCTTTAGATAATAATTTAATCAATTAATCACCCATATATGAAATGCAATGGTATGCAATGTTTATGATGTGAATGATATAATATGTCATTCATTTTTCTTTTGCAATTTTGAAAAAATGTGCATGATATAGTCAGTGGTCGTCTAAATATTATTGCTAATATCCATTCAGTAGCTATCCTATATGTTGATTGTGCTTTTTATAATGATGTATCATGGGTTTAATACTTTGCAAATTGATGATTTATATGGTTGCCATTTTTGACACTTTGTTGCTATGGGAGAAATTTTTGAGGTTTTCCATGAGACTCAAACACCCTAATATATTTATCAAAAGTTGCATACTAACCACACTAGACTTATGAGATAAAATGATTTTGCTAGGATAGACCCTAATTGTTAATTATCCCTATGTGTGCAAATGAATATTTTAAGATAAGACACGAGCGTTCCCCAATGTACGACAGGATTCTTTCAGCCCATTGCTAAGATAGAGGTTCCACAAATGTCTTATCCAATCTCAAGTTTAGATTTTAGTTGGACTAAGCCACTAGGCAATGCAGGACACCTGAAGCTATCTCTTCCACATTCAAACATTGGTGTTGTTCATAAGAGAGATGCTAATGCGTCAAACATATCGTCATACATAAAGTACAGTAGTGCCAATAATTCTAGGGATTCAGACTCATTCCTTTCTATCCTTCAATTTTTGAGATACTTGCTCATATGTAGTGAAGCAAGGGAGTTGATTCCATCTTCTTTTTGAACTATCTTTGGATCTTCATTTGATCTCTCTTCGAACTAGATTTTGGATCTTCATTTGATCTCTGCTCAAACTTTTGATTTATGATGTTCATTTGATATTCACTTTTGAACTTCACTTTGAAATTTGATTTAAGCCTGTTTTTTTTATCTTCACTTTTTGGAATTTACATTTGATAATTTTCTTCAAAAACTTTCCTTTGGAGGATTTACTTGGAAAAACTATTTTGGGTATATCGATTGAGAATATCAATCTTGTGATATCAATATGGGATATCACTCTGGGGAGTCGATCTATGTTATTGATCTAGGATATCAATAATAAATATTGATATGGGATATCTCTTTGGTATATGCTCATTTTTTCATAAGCAAGGGATTCTAAATAGGGAACTAACCTGTCCTTTTTCCAACTACCGAAATTTTCCATACTGTTCGCACATAGGGATAAGCAAGAATAACTCTTTTCACTTTAGGATACCCGATCCTACTTCATGGATTTCATATTCCCATAGTCCTTGTTGGGATTGTTTAAATTTGTTGATTAGTGATAGGTTTCTGATATGCAAAGGGCTATACTAACTGAACCTTAGCTACAAAAGCAAAGCAAGCTTTCTACCAACTCTTGATAATACCACTAGGTATGGCTGAGAGACTGAAAAACCCTAGTATATTTCCATAACAACATTATAGGTTGTGTTGAAAAACACAATTACTCACATGAATGATGGATTATGATAAATGTAGAGATGCATGATTTAAACACAAACGTGGCATCGTTTGTAAGACTGACAAACACAATGCCTTCTATTATGGAATGCAACGGATGACGAATACCTATATGCAATGTAGTAATGCAACGAATGCATGTGTAAATGCAAAATGAAAATAGGAAATTCAAATGCAAATGTGAATGTTTTTGGATTTTATGCTTTACCAAATTTTTTAGATTTTATTGATTTTATTATTTTTATGGGTTTTGAGCCTCATAATTGACCAAACGACGAGTACGTGCCTTTGGAGCCTTTAGATTGACCAAGAAAATTTTAAGAATCCTTGGAGATTTTTGGATTGACCAAAGGTATTATGGGTACCTTTGGGGCATTTTGGGATGACCAAGTGATTTTGAGAATCCTTGGAGCCTTTGGGGTTGACCAAGTAGTTTTTCAAAAACTCTTGGTGCCTTTTGCATTTGACCAAAGGGCTAACAGATGCCTTTGGAGATTTTTAGGATGACCGAGCGATTATAAGCAAATCCTCAAGGCTTTTAACTGACACGACCAAGTGGTTTCATGAACCCTTGGAGCCTTTTTGGGATGATTGAGTGATTTTGACCAAACCCTCAAAGCTTTTGAGGTTGACCAAAGGGCTTATAGATGCCTTTGGAGCTTTTTACTTGACCAAATCACTGATGAAATTGTTTGGGGATTTTTAGGATAATCGAGCAGTTACAAGCAACTCTCAAAGCCTTTTTCTATGCTCTTCAAGCATAAAACACCTTAATATGGATGATGTTGAGATGTTCAAGCTCTTCAAAACCCCCTAGTAATGTTAGGTGATAGGTACCTGGGCCAATATTTTCAGATATGATGTTAGGTCCTAGCCAATTAACCATGAATTTGTCTCACATATCTGGCAGTAAATTAGAGTTCTACTAGTTTTATTTCAAGACAAGATACCCAAATTCAAAGTATCTCTAGTGGACTTTGAAATTGTAAGCTCATTTTAGTCTCTCTTTATAAATGTGAAGATGCTCCAGGGAATTCACGCGATGTTCATCAAGTAGTGTCAGTTGATCTAGTCAAGCTTGTTGCACAGTGTCATCATCGATGAACTCCTTCAATGCGATGCACAACATTGGAATTTCTAATTCCAAATGCATATAGCCTCAGTGCCATATACTAGTGAGAACGGTGTTGCCCCAGTGGGCATACGAATACTAGTCCTATAAGCCCATAGCACGAGGGGCAGCTGGATGTGCCAGTATTTGTGGTTTTCTTGTACCATCTTTTTCAATATGGCTACCACTATATTATTTGAAACTTCAGCCTACCAGTTTGCTTGCGGATAGTATGGAGCCACAAAACTATGTTTGATTCTATATTTAGATGTAAAATATCTCACAATTTTGTTTTTGAAAGATGTTCCATTATTCGATATTATTTTGGATGGAATCCCAAAATGACTTATGATATGCTCCAGTATAAACTCTGCTATACGAGCTCCAATTGTCATAGTTAAGGGTATTTCTTCCACCCACTTTATAAAATACTTAGTAGTCGTGATTATGAATGTATGCCAACTTGATGACGAAGGAGAGATATTGCCTATAAGATCCAATCCTCACTGAGCAAATGGCCAAGTCGCTTGAATGGGCTGTAAGGCCTACGATGGCAAGTGCATAAGATTAGCGTGATGATGGCATTTAACACATTTCTTGACATATGCATTGCACCCCTTCTCCATAGTGGGCTAATAGTAACCCATTCAAAGGATGTGCTTGATGATGGCCATGCCACTGAAATGGCCACCACACATACCATCATGGGCTTGTGAAATTGCCCATGATGTCTCTTGGGGCTCTAAGCAATGAAGGAGAACTCCATCATAGCTTCTTCAGTACAAGATGTCTCCTATTAAGACATATTTGGCCACTTTTTGTTTAAATGTGTGCTTCATGACATGCAACAATCCCTATGGAATTATACTAAGCTTTAGGAAGTCTTTAATTTGCGACATCCAATTTTGATAAATCTTAGCTTCGACTACCAAGATGACTTGCTCCCCCTACGTATTTACCTTTGCAAATGCAAAATAAAAAAAAACCCTATGGTGAATGTTATTACCACTCCCCATGGTTCTCTGAGAGGTTAATAACCCCCAGGGTGCCTTCTTAAGAAAGTATTCAGCTCTATAGAACCATTCAGCTTGTGGTTCTACACTGATCATGTTGACTGATTTTCTATTATCATAGGCTGCACGTTCTACTGTTGGATGAGAGAGCATCTTGACATGGATGGTAATGAAATCAGCAGACATATTTTGAATGATTAAGGATCCCAAAGAATCCATGGTATCTACAAACCTATTTGATGATCGAGGGATTACCTCAATTTCATACCATTCTAGTTTGGCCAAATATGTGTTAACTAGATATTTTTAGGCTTTTAGTACGAGACACCAACACTAAAAAATCCCCTTGACTTGATTTACTATGAGCAAGGAATCACCAAAGATGTACAATCTCTTAATATTCATGGCGATAGCTATTTGTAGTCCCAGCAATAGGGCTTCATACTCAGCATTGTTGTTGGTACACAAAAAATCCAACTTGAACGACAAGGTCATTGGAGCTCCTTGTAGTATGAAGAACACTATTCTGACACCACTGTTGCGGGCCAAACAAGGTGAATGGTTTCCTATTTTTGTCACATGCCCGTGCATTTAATTATCAACCCAAAGAGCTTCGTAAACTTACGAAGAGTCAAAATTAGGTTACTACAATACCATTGGAGGTGAATCTGCTAATCCTATGCTTGGGGGGTGTTCTTGAGATGGTTGTCAATCATTCTCGCACTCCTCAATAAATTACGTAAGAAGAATAGAATTTAAATCTATAGAAATAAATCATGTACATATTCCTGAAAATAAGTCTACTGCAAATACTGGAACTAGCAAACTAATGAATGTTCCTATGAAAGCAATAAAACAATTAAAATAAATAAACAAGAAGGAAATGGGGAAGAAATACTAGCTTGGAGTGGGCCCAGGCTCCAGCAGCTTCTTCCCGATCGAACATGCATTTTAGAAATTCTGTAACTATAATATATTTATCAATGCATTACAATGTAACTCTAAATGGATTAATTATTTCTATATATCTCTCTCTCTCTTCTATAGATATCCCTTTTAGAACGATCCGCGTGTGTTTATATAACACACCTACAGAAATTCTGTTACAAAAGTGGTTACAACAGTCGATTCTTCCCAGACTAAATTAGAACAGTTTGGCAAATGCAATCGACGTCTGGCATTTTGTTTTGATGGCAGCATGTTCGCTTCAGTTCATGCTTTTCCTGGCATCAGTAAGACGTTTTGATACATTGGTGCTATCTCCAATTTAGCTCTGCATGATGTAGAGCTAGAACTACACTAGCCGCCTGTCCATGTCATTTGAATCTGGTCAACGAGCAAAGAATCAGTGGCACCTTCAGGTTGTAGGGAGGCACTTGCCTTCTATTAGCACATTTTTACTGTAGGGAGGCACTTGCCTTCTGTTAGCACCTTTCGGTTGCACGGAGGAGCTTGTCTTTGGTTGGTGCCTTCCGGTTGCATGGAGGTGCTTGTATTCAGTTGGTGCCTTCCAACTATAGGGAGGCACTGGTATTTAGTTGATGCCTTTCGACTATAGGGAGGCGCTAGTATTCAGTTTGCGCCTTCCAACTATAGGGAGGCGCTCATATTTAGTTAGCGCCTTTTGACTGTAGGGAGGCGTTCGTATTCAGTTGGCTTGGCACCTTCCGATTGTAGGGAGGCGCTTGTTCCCTTGGCACCTTTTGGTTGCAGGGAGGCGCCTATGTTCTCTACATTGACCCTCGATGAAATAAAGTACTAGGTCCATCAAAAGACCTCGACTATTCCAAATCTAACTAAATCCACTACAATTCCACAAAACATACTAAAAGCACACAAATTAGATAACATGCATAATTATATCAAATATTTATATAATTATTCAAAAAAGTATGCAATCCTTATTATACATCCGCATATTGATCAAAGACATATGTACAAAATATGAGCATTTCTAGTGCTCATCATCCCCCCACGCCTAACATATGCCACGCCCTCGTGGCATCCAAACTGTAGGTAGCCCTCTAACTTTTCATCATCGCCATCTCTTGGAGGATTCGACTGCCCCTGCGGCCCAAGTCTATCTTTTTGTGTCGACATGTGAAGGTGTGGTTCGCCTTTGCCTATGGGAAACTATGGCTGTCAATTGTCCCCTTCTTATTCTGGTCGCTATTGGTGGTGGTCTAGCCAGCGTTGTTCCTACCGATTGAAATGCAGCTTTGGCAGCTTGCCAGAGGTCGGCATCTGGAGGTTTGACCACTGCTAGAGGGATATCTAAGTTATCCTCTCTGGAAGGCACTACTTGGGCCTTGTATAATCTGGCCACTTCAGGGGTAAGCCCTGCATTATCCTTTGCAATTGCAATGGCCTCCAATTGTGGGCCATATACTCCCCACCATTCCAAGTACCTCCTCATCATGGAAGGCCACCCTCGGGATGAACCATAGATGTCCCAAAATTGGTTGTCTTCTATCGGATTGACGCAGATGCCAGAATCTCCTTTTATCCTCGAGGATGCCTTCCTGGCCTCCTTGGCTGCTTTCATTTCGTTGCGCAGCTACTCAAAATATTTTTGCCTTTTGAAAAATAGCTGCATGTCCCATTCGTCCTCCTTTAACTCGGTGAAGGTCACTTTCACCTTCTATCGAGCCGTCCTAGGCCTCTTTGCCTTGGCCTCTACAAAAAATGTGGCGGCTTAGACCAGGGTCTCTTCTTTCTCCTTTGGGGACTTCTCTTTACTCCGAAGGATCGGTTGTGCTACTATCTCCGGGGGTGATCCCTCAGGAGATCTCTTTACTCCGAAGGATCGGTTGTGCTCCTATCTTCCTGGTGTTGACCCCTCAGGCTCTTCTCCTTCTTCAGGCCTGGGGAGGTCCTCCGTGTCCTCTAGTCCTATTTATTGTGGGAGACCTTCATCCTACTCTGCGTCACTCAGGACATTGATAGGGGGCCTTGTAGGACTTCTTTCCTTTTCACCCCTAAAAACATAGGAATCCTCCCCTGCCTCTGGGCTGCTTTGTCGGGCGTCCGATCGAATCTCCCCTGAAGAGAATACTCATTCGATGGATGTGGGAGAGTTCATCGACACTTCTTCTGCCCAATCAATCTGAGTGGCCGCATCCTATCTTGTTGTTCCTCTGTCCTGGAGCATTTGATTTTCCTCCTGCAATTGCCAGACCAGCTGCTCGAGCTGAGCAATTCATCTATCCCTTTCTTCCAATTCCCTTTTATGCTGGTTCTAGCAATCTTCCAGAGTCTACTGTGCCATCCAACAATCAGTTTTCCATTCAAGCGCCTCCTCCAAGGCCGCATCGATTTGGTCGTTACTCCTGGAAGTTCCTTCATTCTGTGGGCTTTGGTTAATTAATTCTCAAACGCTTTGGGTGGCAACGTCTACCTCTGGGTCACTCTGTCCTTCCTCTATCGATAGGAATTACCGTATACATTTCCTCCTGGGGATTGGTTTGTCTTCACCACCAGCGAGTGGCACTCCTTCCTCCTCATACTCGAGCATTGGGGAATGCCCTCTATCCTCTATGTCTTCGGGTACCAGTGACTGCTCTGCCACTCCTAGAAAATAGGGCAACGCTAATTGCTTGATGTTTGTTATCTCCACTACAGGAGATGCTTCGTCTTGCCCTAATTCGACAACTACATTATGTTGCTCTATTTGGCCACCATCTCCCTCTGCATCACGATTTTGTCTTTGTGTTTCTACGTGGCGGACCAATGCTGATATCAGCCCATGGTGGGCTAAGGTGGACGGTGCCCCCTTCTGGTACTGAGATACTTCATATTTCAAAGCAGTTGCCAAATAGAAGGGTATATTTAATTTCCTCCCATGCACTAGGTGATTGAGGAAGTGCACATGATTAATGTTTAGATGGGTATACTTCCCTATGCATGTGAAGAATCGAGCAATCTGCTCGAACATCTTTCGTATATTCATGGGGAGACTATTTTTGAGTAACCCCTCCCTGTCTATCTACACATTTCCTCCTGGAAGCAGTATTTTGACGTATAGTTTTAACACTCTGCCCTTGTATGCACATTCCCCCGTGAGTATGAGATGAACTTAGGGGTGACTAGAATTTCCAACCCTCGTACTTGGGCCGCATCGCCTCACAAAGAGGTGGCAAATTCTCTAGCTACCTCCACATCCTGGCCCTGACTGACCAAGGTGCAGTATTTGAGCCACCCCTCGGCTTCGAATTGGGTCTTGACTGCCCCTCTGATTCCATCAGTATCACTGGGTTCATTCTTCTTGATCGCGTGGTTCTTGGACCTTCCTACCATGGTGCCTTTCGGTGCTGTATATTTTTTGTCCTTCCTTCTATAGGAAGGCACCCTCTTATAGAAAATATGCCTAACCCTAGCAGTTATGGAAGGTTCTCTTTCATTGGCACGTGTTTTCGGCTATGGGGGGTATGATCTCTATGATAGCTGTATTTTTTTGGTATTGTGTATTTATAAATAATTATATAAAAGATTTGATTTAGTATGTGCATACCTGATTCGATGTTCTAGTTGTCATGGTAGCCACTGATTTGCTGACTTGTGACACAAGGGAGGTGTGTGGTCATTTGATGTCACTGATTCGTGTGATGCTTCGTTCTACCCGAGGCATCCGATAGATGTAAATGTTGTACACGGAAGGCGTTCTTTGTCAAATGAATGTGCCTTCCGACTATAGGGAGGTGCTTGTATTGGCTGGGAAGCACTTTTGCTTGCATGCATCTTCCCAATGTGTGAGGTGCCTCCTTCTGGTTTGCGCCTTCCTGATGTTGGAAGGTGTTCGTCTTGATGAATGTGCCTTCCTGATGTTGGAAGGCGTATTCAGCTGGATGAATGCGCCTTCCTAATGTTGGAAGGTGCCTCGACTGGATGAATGCACCTTCCTGATGTTGGAAGGCATATTCGGCTGGCTTTCTTGCCTTTTTTTTTTTTTTTTAAAGATTTGGTGCCTTCCTGCCATGAAATGCGCCTACATTTTTTTTTTTGAACTTCTACATAGATGGAATGCGTTGTCTTTCGATTTGGCACCTTTCGGATGTAGTAAGGTGCATTCTTCTGGATGGGCACCTTTCGGGTGTGGTAAGGCACCTTTTCATGGACTTGGCACCTTCTGGATGTAGTAAGGTGCCTTCTTCTAGGTGGGCACCTTTCAGGTGTAGTAAGGCGCCTTCTTCTGGACTTGGCACCTTCTAGGTGCAGTAAGGCGCCTTCCTCTGGTCTTGGTACCTTATGGATGTAGTAAGGCACCTTCTTCTAGATTTTGCACCTTTTGGATGTAGTAAGGCACCTTCTTCTGGATGGCGATTTGACTGGAAAAAGGGTGATCAAGCCTTCCCAGTTTTTCACGCTACCCAGATTCTACCTACGAGCCAGTGTCGAAATGCTAAGCCGAATCAGGCCTAGTTTCCCAGATACCTACCCCTCATGCTGTCAAGTCCTCCACCTACAAAAAGAAACCAAAAAAGAAATGAAAATAAAGGCAGTTAGATGCATTTCGTGCCTGTTAGGCCCTAGATTAGGATGCTTGCAGCTTGCATGCGGGCGTCATCCCTGCAAAAACACACATTAAAAAAAGGACTATATTAACTAAAAAAATTGGGTGAGCACTTTCGTGCCCACCATTTCACCTATGAGAGTTTGGTCTAGATCCAGCAAGATGGGGTCTCCCCCATGCCTACTCTGGATTCCACCTGTAAATTTTTGGACGTATTATATGGGCATGGTCAGTGGCCATTTACTGTGAACATGGTGTTGCTGCCATCAATTGTCTTAACACGCACCGCCCCGTTCCCAATGAGCTCTGCCACCTCATACGGCCCCATCCACCTCTGCATAAGTTTTCCCTTCCTTTCCTGTAACTGGGAATCATACAACAGTACCCATTCCCCTACCTGGAACTTCTTTAGCTTGATGTGGTTATCATGCCACTTATTTCTCTGCTTCTATATAATCCCTGTCCTCTGCAAAGCATCCAGCCGGATTTCGTCTAGATGATCTAGATGGTGAATCCCTATTTTTGAGCTTCGTCCAAGCTCAAATTTAATTCTGAAGCCGTCCTCAAATTTTTTATTTTGAACTCGATGGGCATCATCACATTTTTCTCATAGACCAATTGGAAAGGTGTGCATCCTGTGGTGGATTTCCATGTGGTGTTGTATGACCAAACTACCTTCGACAACCGTGTGGCCTAATCCTTCTTGTGTTGCTACACGGTTTTGGTAAGGATGTTTTCTATCTCCATGTTTGTCACTTATACTTGCCCATTTTCCTACGAATGGTAGGGCATGGTTTTATTGTGCCAAACTCTATACTGCTCCATTAGCTCCTCAATCAATTTGGAGGTGAATTGGGGCCCTTGGTCTGTTGTTATCTCCCGAGGAACCCCAAATCATGTGAAAATATGGGCAAACAAGAAATCGGCGACCGTTCTTTCCTTTGAGTCCCTTAATACCTGCACTTCCACCCATTTGGTGACGTAATCTGTGCAGACTAGAATAAACCTTCTTCCCATCGAAGGTGGATTGAATGGTCCCACAAAGTCCATGCCCAATTTATCAAAAGGTTCCAGGTGTACCTAGGGCTGCAAGGGCATTTCATCTCGATGGGTTGGTCTACCCATCCTCTGGCACTCGTCACACTTGCTGGTATACGCTGCCACGTCCTTGAACAGAGTGGGCCAAAAATACCTAGCCTACAGGATTTTGTAGGCAGTTCGTTTCCCTAAAAATTTTCCTCCACATGGCTCATCGTGACATGCCTTGAGCACTTCTAAAAATTCTTGTTCTGCTACGCATCTTCTTATAATTTGGTCCCATCCTATTTTAAATAGGAGACCATCCATCCAAAGGAATGATGCGCTCTTCTCTATGACCACCTACTTTTCTCGATAGGAGAGAGCAGGTGAGGTCCTTCTAGTGGCCAAGTAATTGGTTATGTCTACATACCATAGAGTTTATTCACTAATAGCGAACAGATGCTCATCTGGAAACTGATCTACCACTACTTGATGATCTGCTGGTATAAATCTGGATAGAAAATCTACCACGATGTTGTCCTTGCCTAGTTTATCGACTATAGTGATGTCGAATTCCTGCAACAGCCATCTGATAATTCTGCCACCAATGGCTAGCTTGCTCATCAGATACCTGATAGCCACGTGGTCCGTATGGACAAAGACCTTGTATCCTGTTATATAGTGGCAAAATTTGTTTATTGCATGGACAACTATGAGGAATTCTTTTTCTGTCACTGTATAGTTGAGCTCTGCTCCCACAAAGTTTTTACTGACATAATAGATGGCATAAAATTCTTCATCATCTTTCTGCTCGAGGACTGCTCCGATCGCACCGTTAGATGCATCACAGTAAATATGGAACGGTATGGCCCAATTCGGTCCTCTCAAGACCGATGCAGATATCAATTTTTCTTTCAGCAATTGGAATGCTTCTTCATAGTCTTCCATCCAATTGAACTCTACATCCTTAGAAAGTAGGGTGTGCAGTGGTTTGGCAATCTTACTAAATTCGGTGATAAATCACCGGTAGTACCCAGCTAATCCAAGGAAACTTCTTACCTCCTTCTACATTCTGGGGCTAGGTAGGTCTCTGATGACCTCGATCTTCCTCTTGTCTAATTTTATTCCTTTCGTAGAGAGGTGGTGTCCCAACATGATGCCTTCCTCCATCATCATAAAACATTTTTCATTACTTAGGGACAAATGATTTTCCTTGCTCCTGTCGAGCACTCTTTCTAGATTTGTCAATGCATCTTCGAAGGTTTATCCATAGGCAGTGAAGTCATCCATGTATACTTCCACCTCATCTCCTATCATATCATAGAATATGCTAAGCATCGCCCTTTGAAAGGTGGCCGATGCGTTGCACAGTCCAAAAGGCAATACCTTATAGGCAAATGTTCCCCATGGATAGGTGAACATCATTTTATCTTGATCTTCTTCCCCTATCTGGATCTAGTTGTAACCACTAAAACCATCCATAAAAGAGAAGTATTTTCTTCCTGGGAGTGTGTTCAAGACCTGATCGATGAACGGGAGCGGTAAGTGGTCTTTCTTAGTCTCCTTGTTCAATGCCCGATAGTCCACGTAGATCTGCCATTTCCCATTCTTCTTGGGGACCGCCACTAATGGTGATAGTCATTCACTGTCAAAAATTGGATATATGATTTCGGCAGCCAGAAGCTTGTGCAGTTCTTCTTTGACAATGTCTTTCATTGCTAGGTTCATCCTTTTGTGTGGTTGCCGATTAGGAGTTGCCTGGTCATCTAAATAGATCTGATGGGTACATATTTATGGGATGATGTCGTGCATATCTGCATAGTCCCATGCAAATGCTTGCTGGTGTTTTACCAGAAGCTCCTCCAATTTTTATAGCTATGTGGGCATTAACCTGCTGTTGACATTTAATATCCTCCCTGGCCCAACGTGTACTTATCGGATGTGCTGATCTTGGGCACCAGTCAATGACGATCCAGGTGTGGAGGTGGATGATTCTCCATGGAGAAACTCCATGATAGCACCATCCTCGCCCTCTTCTGCCACCTCCTCCAAGGTCATCACCGGATAGATTATGGACAACTCCATAGTTCCATGCTCGGTGATCCTGGGTTCTTTTGTCGAGTCCATAGACTAAGCTAGCAGTGATATGGTCAGCATTTTGACGTTTTGCCCATTAGAGATGGTCATTAGCCCATCCTAATAGCTGATGTAAGCATCAGCTGTTGCCAGCCATGGCCTCCCCAAAATGAGCGGGTAACCGCCCAACCTAGTCTTGGTTTGCAAAACTAAAAAATTGGCTGGATATTCCCATGCACTGACTATTACGATCACATCTTCCAGCATCCCTTCTGGCAATACGGTTGATCGATCAACTAACTGTAGCACTGTCATGGTCAGCTTTAGGTTCATGAGCCGTAGCCTCTGCATGGTCTCTTGAGGCATCACATTGATAGCTACCTCGAGGTCAACCAATGTGTTAGACAGGGAATGTCCTCCAATTTTTATGGTCAACACTGGGCTGCCTGGATCTGCATACTTCGAATGACGTGTTCTACCCATCATTAGATCTGCCAGTTTACCCATGACGTTGATAGTCTGGGTATATTTTCATCTCGGTATCCTTAGACAAATTTCTCTAATTGCCTTGGTGTAAATAGGGACATCTCAAATTGCTTGAAATAATGGGATTGTTACCATGAGATTCTTCAAGCTCGACAAGATGTCGAATTCTGGCTGTGTTGTTTTTCTTTGTTCTTGCAGTCGGCTAGGAAATGGAGCCTCCGCTCTCTCAAGTGCCTTTCCCTCTTCTACCAGAGGTGTCTCCTCTATTTATTCCTCCTCTTCTACTAGTGGAGGTGTCCCTACCATTTCTTCCTCCTCTTTTACCAGAGGTGGTGTCTCTACTCCTAGCTGCCTACCTGATCTAAGCTAAATATTGTACATATGATACATCTCACCTTCTACGTTGTATGCTAGCTGATACATCTCATCTCCTAGCTGCCTACCTGATCCATGGCTGCTGATTCAGAAATGTTGTTGGGGGTGCATTAGTCCAGGGTGATGGTCCCCACCACCCCATATTAGGTGGTTGAGGGGGTCCTTGGTGCATGTATGACCCTCCCCCATATGATGGCATCCTGGTTGGTATATTCCCCATGGGGGCTGTGGCCAACTCTTCCTATTGCCTATGAAGTAGGCCTTCGTGCTCTCAGCCGCTTCCCGGTTACTGGGCAGTTGTGGGCACAATCGAGTTTTATGATTCAACCTGCAAACTATGCATACTCTGACCTTGTTTTCTAGACATGCATTCTTTGCGTGCCTTCCTATGCATTTTGGGCAAAAATAGGCTAATGTTGCATCATTTTCTTGTTTCTTCTTTTCTAATAGTAGCGTATCCATCTACAGTGCTAGATATGAGAGCATTTCACTCTTCAAATCCTCTAGCATGTTGCCTATTTTTGTTTTGGTGACTGAAGCAGTCGCCTTCATGGTCTTGGTGATGATTTTGACTTGCATTCTAGATTAGTTCCAGCATAATTGTCGGATGTCATCCATAGCATGCTGATAGACATCACCTCCAGAGATCATGTTGAGAGCCTCCAGTGACTCATTGGTAAGTCCCCTTAAGAAGATGCTTTTGAGGGACTTATCAGATAGCTTCGAGTGAGGGGACCATTGAAGATTAAAGGTGAATCTCTCCCAATACTCCTCGAGAGACTCATCTTCTCTTTGTGTCATGCTCAGGACCTCCTCCCTGGAGTCTCTTGCTCTCCCAAAATCTTAATATTGCTCTAGAAAGAGCGTCTTCATCTAGTCCCAGGTGGTGATGTGTTTGTCTCCCAGACCGATGAACCATCACAGAGCTGCATCGTCTAATGTAGAAGGAAATAATTTCAACTTCTGCATGTTTGATTTGTAATCCACAGACCTGCATAGAACATCAAACTTGAATAAAAATAGGTCAGGGTCCTCAGTCGAGTGTCCTTTGAAGGACAAAAGGTGAGCAGGGGATATGTTTTTCATTTTGGTATCTCCTACTCCCTCCTCTATTGAGAAACTAAATCCAGATGAGACTTCATCATTAACTACCATTTTTTCAAGAAATGTGGTTTCTAATGCAGCGTTTATGGCCTTCCGATCGTTTAAAACTTTCTGAGTCAATGCTCTAAGGTTTTATGGTGAGATTGTCTGATCCTCCATAGCATTCCACAATAGGGATTCCTTTAGAGGAGTCCTATTAAACAAGGGATTTATGATGATTCGTTCATCCCCTTGTTGATGGGATGAGGTGGAACTTTGCACAAAGTGCGGTTCCTCACTCCAATGGACTGCTGGTAGGTCGGGCGAGTCTAACTCAAATCCAAAATGCTCGGCTGACTCAGGTCCTGATGGATTAGTTCTTATAAAGCGATCGTCAGGTCCTCTTCTTCTCGAAGAACTCATACAAGGTCATATGGAAGGTTTCAGGGTATTTTAAGTAATCTAATTAAGACGCTTCCTTGGCAACAATGCTAAAATGTTGTGGGCCAAACAAGGTGAATGGTTTCCTATTTTTGTCACATGCCCGTGCATTTAATTATCAACCCAGGGAGTTTCGTAAACTTGCAAAGAGTCGGAATTAGGTTACTACAATACCACTAGAGGTGAATCTACTAATCCTATGCTTGGAGGGTGTTCTTGAGATGGTTGTCAATCATTCCCGCACTCCTCAATAAATTACGTAAGAAGAACAGAATTTAAATCTACAAAAATAAATCATGTACATATTCCTAAAAATAAGTCTACTGCAAATAATGGAACTAGAAAACTAATGAACGTTCCTATGAAAGCAATAAACCAATTAAAATAAATAAACAAGAAGGAAATGGGGAAGAAATACTGGCTTGGAGTGGGCCCAGGCTCCAGCAGCTTCTTCCCGATCGAACACGCACTTTAGAACTTCTATAACTGTAATATATTTATCAATGCATTACAATGTAACTCTAAATGGATTAATTATTTCTATATATCTCTCTCTCTCTTCTATAGATATCCCTTTCAGAATGATCTGTGTGTGTTTATATAACACACCCGTAGAACTTCTATTACAGAAGTGGTTACAATAGTCGATTCTTCCTAGACTAAATTAGAACAGTCTGGCGAATGCAATTGATGTCTGGCATTCTGTTTTGATGGTGGCATGTTCACTTTGGTTCGTGCTTTGCCTAGCATCAGTAAGACATTTTGATATGTTGGTGCTATCTCCAATTTAGCTCTGCATGATGTAGAGCTGGAACTACACTAGTCGCCTATCCACGTCGTTCGAATCTGGTCAACGGGAAAAGAATCAGTGGCACCTTCCAGTTGTAGGGAGGTGCTTGCATTCTATTAGTACCTTCTGGCTGTAGGGAGGTGCTTGCATTCTGTTAGCACCTTTCAGTTTTAGGGAGGCACTTGTCTTTGGTTGGTTCCTTTCGGTTGCATGGAGGCGCTTGTCTTCAGTTGGTGCCTTTCGACTGTAGGGAGGCACTGGTATTCAGTTGGTGCCTTCCGACTACAGGGAGGCACTGGTATTTAGTTGGCACCTTTTGACTGTAGGGAGGTGCTCGTATTTAGTTGGCACCTTTCGACTGTAGGGAGGCACTCATATTCAGTTGGCACCTTTCGACTGCAGGGAGGTGCTTGTATTCAATTGGCTTGGTGCCTTCCGATTGCAGGGAGGCGCTTGTTCCCTTGGCGCCTTCCGGTTGCAGGGAGGTGCCTATGTTCTCTACATTGACCCCCGATGAAATAAAGTTCCAGGTCCATCAAAAGACCTCGACTATTCCAAATCTAACTAAATCAACTGCAATTCCACAAAACATACTAAAAGCACACAAATTAGATAACACGCATAATTATATCAAATATCTATATAATTATTCATAAAAGTATGCAATCCTTATTATACAGCCGCATATTGATCAAAGAAATATGTACAAAATATGAGCATTTCTGGTGCTTATCAACCACCCCTTTGTTCACACTTTGAACCGTTGAATAACAGAGTCATATCAACATTTTTCTCTAGTTCTTTAGGTTTGGGAGCTTCAGATACGATGAAAAATACATCGTTTGGAAGCTCAATTGTTAGAGTCCTACTGTTTGACAGTGGCACCTTAGCTAATTGATTTGCTATGACCTATCCCTTAATGGACTTTTGGCTTATGAATTCTAGATCAAATTCCATCAAAAGCATGATCCACTTCGTAGTATGTGTATTGTGATAAGTCTTACTCATCATGTATTGCAAAGGATTTTGTTTGGATATAACATACGTCGTATGACTTAACATATAGTGTCAAAATTTCTTTGTAGCAAATGCTACTACTAAACACAAATTTTCCATGTATGCATATCCAAGCTCATATCTCACCAAAGTTTGACTAATGCAATATATGGCATGTTCTTTGCCTTGCATGTTCTTTTGGGCCAACATGGTTCCTAGTGCAAAGTCAGTTGTCGATATATATAGTGTAAAAGGCACCTCTGGACTTGGTGGAGCTAGCACTAGCAGCATCACTAGGTATTATTTTATCTTGGTTAAGGTTGCCTTACAGTCCTTTTCCTATTTGAATGGGATACCCTTATGTAGTAGTCGATTCATGGGTCGACGTTTATCAAATAGTTGGCGATAAATCACTTTATCGAGGCTACCTTACCCTGAAGGCTCCTTAATTCCTTAATATTGGTGGGAGGACACATTTCCAAAATGGCCTTGACCTTCATTGGGTCTACTTCGATGCCTCTCTTGGAGATGATGAACCCTAGTAATTTTCTAGAAGTTACGCTAAATATGCACTTCTTAGGATTAAGCCTGATGTTGTGCTCTATCAGCTGATCAAAGACTTTCCTTAAGACCTCTACATGCTCTTCTCATAGCAATGACTTGGCTAACAAATCATCGATATAATATTCAAGAATTTTGTGCATATAGTCATGAAAAATGTATGTCATGGCCCGTTTATATGTGGCACCAGCATTTTTGAGTCTGAATGGCATAACTTTATAGCAAAATGTTCACCATGGCATTATAAATATGGTTTTGTGTTGGTCTTCGAGTTTAATATGAATTTGATTGTAACCATAAAAATCATCCATTAAGGAGAGCATTTCATGACCTGCAGTTGCATCTATAAGAGCATCAATATTAGGCAATGAAAATGAATCTTTGGGTGTTGCCTTATTTAGGTCCTTAAAATCCATGCAAATACAGATTCTTCCATCGGGTTTTCCCATAGGTACCATATTGGACACCCATTATGGATAATAAATGGAAATCATAAATTCCACATCCAAATACTTCTACAACTTATATTTCACCATTAAGGCTACTATTGGGTGCATTTTCCTAAGCTTTTGCTTGATCAACTTCTTCATCAAGTCTAGGAAAAGGTTATGAGTAACCAATTTCAATTCTATACCTGGCATATCCTTATATGACCAAGCAAACAAATTTGGTCTCTCTTTCAATAGAGGTATGAGGGTGGCCCACTCATCTGGAGTGAGACTCTCTCTAAATTTAACTTTATTTGTGCTAGTGGGATCATCACTGATATCCACCTCAAAGGTTTCCTCTATCAACATACATGATCCCTCCTCAAGCTAGTGTGGCATAGGAATCATATGAATGTCATCAGTCAGGTTGAGTGGTTCCACATTGGAAGAATTTTCAACATGATAAACATCATATGCATAGCCTGGTGCAAAATGTAAAGTTTGTAATATTTCTTCATTGGGGAATAAATCCTCAAGCTCAATGGGTGAATCAGCACGATCCCAGTCGATAGCATATTTCTTAAGATACAACATTTTAGATGGATATGATAGATTGCAGAGTGGAGTGGTCAAATCAATGGAGATATTTTTTATGGAATGGAATTGATCTCCAAGACCACACGGATTGACCTCTACAAAATCTGTGTAGTACTCATACCCATGATCTAGTTCTAATGGTATAGGCACAAAAGGGTTTTCCCTATGAGGACTATGAATAATTGGATCCTCCCTATGCACTGAATGGAAAATAGGATCATTCAAATCATGGAACTACATGTAGGTTGGCAAAATGGGATTAACCAACCGATGGATTTGATCCAGGTTTAACCATCTTGCTCTTAGATGTGGACCAACATGTAGCTGCCTATAGACCTCATCAATGTTTATGACGGTGATGCAAATAAGGAGGACCAAGGTAGTCCCTCTCTAGCTCATCTTCTTTGTCACTATCATAATAGAATCATTCATTCACCCCCACTCCTGGAGGGCACTCCTCTAAGTGAGGTCCCATGAATCTCACTTATTGCATACTGTCATCACTATCTAAAAAAATTGGATAATTATACGTCATGTACGACACTAAAAATAAAATTGGCTTGATCTCTTCCCCTGGATGATCAACGTTGGGAAGGATCTTTTTGATATCCTATAACGATTCCATGGGCAATAAATTATGTGCATACAAAGGCCTTATATAATTACCTTTAAATTCATCCCTAGATCCATCATTTTTTTGGGAATCCTCTTCTACATCATAGCTTGGTCCACTCATATCGGAGGTGGAATCCACTCCATATTCATTACAAATATCTCCTAACTCGATATCGCTTGCAGTAATGGGGTTGCACCCCTGCATGTCTGTGTCATTGATGACCTCACAGGTTTGGTGTCCTAGTTGATCTATGGGGTTCATATTTGCCTTAGTCTACTCAAGGGAGCCCTTCACTATGATATTCGAGTGGCTCAATGGTGATGGCAGATATCATAGGGTGATTCCTCAAAAATTTGGAAGGATCCAAATGATATGGATTAAAATCCATGTTGTCCGCCATGCTAAGGTACAAACGATCTAGGGATACTGCAAGAAAATCGTCCTGCCCGCATATCTATAACCCTAGATTGAATCTATCAGTGACTAATTGATAATGAGGTTCCTGTAGATTCCTTCATCTTTGTTCAAAGTTACCAAGGTCATATCTATGCCAATGATATAGGTTGAAAATATGCATGGTGTACTCTGGATTAGACAAATAACGAATGTTTACCATGAAATATTCATATTCATATTCATCCATGGGCTCTCATGTTGGAAGTTGATCTAGCCCTGCATAGATAAAGTTAGTCTGGTTAGGCAGTTCTCCCAGTGGAACCATCGATCCAACTAGATAACGATGAGCAGAAGATCTGCCCATCTCTTACACAGTATTCAAAATTGGTTTGAAGGTCACATTTTGCACAAGGTACTCACCTAATATGGTATTAGCAAGATGTACTATCACCCATGATGTGGATGACCCTACTAAAGATGCAGGCAAGGGAGGCTGAGGTACCTCCTCAGTTTTGTCTTGGGGTTCCTCAACTTCCGTGGGAATGGGAATGTCCTCGACGATTGGCTCAGGCTCAAGCTTTTTTCTTTTTCACCCATATTTGCATTTAATTTCTTGTCATCCCAATGCATGATTGATGTTGATGATTTCAAGGAAGTGGCAGTGGTATGCTCTGATATGTGTGACATAGATGGCATTGGTTGAACATGCACCATCGGTTTACCTCCTAGTTTCCTTATTGGTGATGACGGCTAAACATCCAAGTGCTTTGATGGGAGTATGAAACCCCTAGGTAAATCTACTAGGTTCACAAACTTAAATGGCTCCTCATCCAATGCCACTAAGTGAACCAGTCCCTCATGAATATATTTCATGCATTGATGTAGTATCAAGAGGACACAACGTATTTCATGAATCCAAGGCCTACTGAGTAAAATTTTGTACTACATGGTCCCTTATATCACATGACACATTACCGAAATGGTATTTATACCTACCTGTACGGGTAGGATAATTGTTTCGATAGTAGAACATAGTGTGTCATTAAACACTCTCAATGTAAATGTAGTTGGCACAATATGTGATTTAGGTAGCTTCAAATAACTTAGTGCCTTGGTCGTTATTATGTTGATTGATGAGCTAGTATCGATCAAGACCCTTTTAAATGGCATGTGATTCACACACATAATTATATGCAACGGTGGGTTGGTCGTAGTTGTAGAAACCATCCTTATCTCATGATCGTAAAATTGGATCATCGATTCTTGACACTGTTGTACATGTCCCATGAAATTTGTGAATGCCTACGCATCTTGGGCTTGTACTTTAATGGACCTTAAAATATCCATAAGAGTCTCCCTGTGCCTTGAGGACTGCTGAATTAATTTATATATTGACTTCCTAGGAGTTGTCTGCAGGTTTTGGACCAACCTACTCCTTAGGGTCACCATCGGTCTTGTTGGTGGGCCTAGAATATTTTGTGTCAGCTGCTGATTCGGCATGGTTTGTATCTGAATAGGAGCACGAGGTTGATTTTGTTGTTCATATCTCCCATGCCTAGTAACAACATTGACCATGCCTACGAACCCCTGGGTAGGTGGTTCAACTTGTACTTGGTTAACTTGACCAATGTTGTTCCAAGGTGACTCATGATTCGGTAAGGGATTTTTGTAAATACCCATATTTTGGTTGTCAGGCACCTGTAGTTTGTGAGGCACTACACGCTCACCCTTGTCTATTATATTTTGCACTAGGTTTTTGAAAGACCAACACACCTTGATGTCATGTCCTTTCATTCTATGAAAGATGCAAAATAGATCATCTTGAAACCCCTTTGGTTTGGGTTGATTGGTGTCTATCATCTTGAATTCAAGTAATCCAATTGCCTTGGACTCACATAACTGATGAAAAATCAATGTCAGTGATTCCATAAATGGTGTGAACTGGTGAGGTAGTCATTGCTCTTTGTTTTTGCCTTGTAGTTATTGTGCTTGTCATACTGCACAGGGGGAGGTTGGGCCTGATAGTTCTACTTCTGCAGCCTCTTGTCCTCCCATTGGAGATTAAATAACACTTGATTTACATGGGCCTACTTGCCCTGATGCTTTGTGGTACTCTTATTTTGTTCCTCTCTACTATTTTTGAGCTTCAAGTTGCCCTCTTATAACTTGATGTCCTCAATCACCTTGGCTTACACCAAATCCTCTTTGAATGTAGCATACTATTGTAGCTACAGTAGTAACGAGATGTTCTTGGCACAAATATTCATGAACATATGAGTTAATTCCATGGTATGAATGGGGAATGGCAACTTCACCATTAATATCCTCCATCTCTTTCTGTATTGTTCAATTGTCTCGTCGTCACGCTGAGCTAGCACAACCAGATCGGAAATATTGGCCTATTTCTTGATTCCAAAGGAATAGCATTCAATAAAGGCATCAGCTAACTTCTCAAAACTTGTTATACTATGTTTCTTTAATTTATTAAACCACTCTTGAGTAGGCCATAAAAGTGTCGTGATGAACGTGCGTAGTAATAAGGCATCATTGTTTGCTATCTGAAAATAAGCATCTAGAAAGCTCGTTACATGTTCTTGTGCGTCTTCATCACCCTTGAACTTATCTAACTTGGGCATATCAAAATGCTTAGGGTAAGCTGGAGTAGGCACTAAAGGATCCAAAGGCTCATTATGGATTTTCCTTAGAGTCAGATTTTGAATAGCCGCACCTTATCTCTCAATGGCTTTAATTTTCTTGGCCATGGCCTTATAGGCCTCTGAAGACAGAAATTCCTCATCCCTAAGTTGATGTGTAGGTGTCTTAGGAGGTACTATCTTCCTTGCATGATATGGAGGTCTTTTCTCTTCCTCCTCTTTAGCTTGGGAGCATTTAGGATATTTCTACTCATATCCATCTCCCACTACTACTTCATGTTGTCTTTGTATTTGATTATTGAGCGACAATAGCCGCTCCCTTTGTTCAGCAGTAACATGAGTCTGTGCATCTCTATGCTCTTGATGCATATCATCTTGTGATAAATCCTTCCTGTGTGTATGCTTTCGATGATCATTTTGAGGATATAGGCTAGCCCTAGTTACCTGATCCTCCTATTCTACGCATTCTTCTAAGAAAGGATATGCTCTTCGCGCATGCACTGCTCATATAACCTCTGTCTTATGAGCCTTTGTGCTTGAATATTTTCATCTTCGATACACTACCTATCTAGGTGAGCATACTCAAATTGATCTTGGAGGAATTGATGTTTTTTCTCTAATGCCAATCGATGTGACCTATCGATCTGGTCATCCGTGGGAGGCATTTGATTGTGCAAGTGACTTTATGGGTTTTGTACCCATATGACTGATGTGTTGTGCATTTACCTCTATCTATGAAGATGTCATTGACCTCCTATTGTGTCCTATATTATGAACCACCATGTGCAGATAGCGGGTGCATGACATGAGGATACTTGGAAGCCTCCCCATGTTCTCCAGTAGTGTGTACAACACTCCCACTATGCTAACTCAGGGCTCGAGTGGGTCGAGCAGAAGGCTTGCAGCCTAGCTACTCTAGAACACTACCTAGACCTTATAACTACCTAGACCCCCATCGCTCATGCAGTGGTGTACCATTATCTCCCACATTTGATATGTCAATGGTGATCTTGCATGGTGTACCATGCAGGTGAGTATGGTTAGTTCTATGCTTGGTTTCAAGCCTATCTACCTACCCCTGAATGGGCGGGTCTCTAGTTCTCCTATACTCATAAGGTGGAGCCATAGATCCTCCAGTGGACTTAGTACATAGGGGCACCAATCTGGTCCCCTGCACAATAAACTCTTCAGCCAATCTTGTGGACACGTGTGCATTGTGGTCTTGATAATGGCTCTCAAGTGGAACACCCTCATGCTGGGAGGTAACCTATTCGACTATGTGCATAGAGGAATGTACTAAAGCTCCTCTATTTGGAATTTGCTCTACTAGCTCCCCTCCTGTCGAGTTGTCTCCTTGAATGCTATCTAAACAACATCCAATTCGCTTATGTGGTTGAGTATTCTACACATATTGTTGTGAACTAGTTAGGGGTTGGTCATCGGCATTGGCCTTGGATCTTTTTTGACCACCCCGTGTGTCCACCATTGTGTACCTAGAGTCTAAATGTATTATTATTAAGAAAACAAGGTATACAATAATTATTATCTTGTTTTAAGTTTTAAAAGTGAGTCCTAAATTGTTTGATGTGTTTTCAATATGTGTTGTATCAGTTGTAGAAAATCTTACCATTTTTTTAGTTCTTTTCCTAATTTGCACTTGAATTTGACCTTATGTAAAAACACTGAGAATAGAAAAGTGACAAAGGGCTAGAAAAAGGACCTACCTCATGTCCTACACTATTTGAAGTTCTAAAATTGTCTGTCTATGTTGTCAGAAGGAAACCATAGGTCTAACCTATGGTTCTGACTGTGAACCGTGCTTTGTACCTACGGTTCAGTTTTTGGGTTGTAGCTGATAGCTATGGTATATACTTGTAAACACAAAAGCCAACAAAATACAGTTAGATATTAAAAATGTAGGGTGCCGCCATGATCGCCTGTGTAACCACCAAAAAGGGTCACACTTGATTGTGGATCCGATTGCGTTAAATGGTAAAGATATAACATGCATACAAGTAAACAAAATTGGCAACAAATGAAACAAGAAAGAAACACTTTATTACATTATTTTTTGAAGTCAAAACCCAATTACAAGTACGTCCCTTGTAGGTATATTCATTTTGATACAATATTACAATAGGAGTGCACAATTGTTTTCCCTCTTAAGGGTAGGTGTGATTTCCAAATGCCTATCAAAATGGTATGAACTAATCTAGGGTGAAGGTGCCCTCTTCTTCATGATGTGGAAGGAACTTTATGGTTTACTTTCCTTTGAAACTATTCCCTACAGTCAAGAAACAACAAAAATGTCAAAAATATAAACAACCTCTCATGATGAGGCCCTTTTAGTTAAATTACATAATGAAACCATTAACATGCATAATCAAGAAAACATAAAGAAGGCTTCTAAACTATGTAAAATGAATAAAGATTCATGTAATAACGTAAAGGAAAATAGCAACTATACTATGCATGGATCAGATATGAAAAGTGAAGCAGAAACATGCATAAAGAAATCATTTAAGTCCCAACTGAAGCATAAGCATAAAATATAAATCTAACCTAGTTCTACAGTTAGAAGTCTTCTAAAATGCTATTAAACCATAAAAATGTCTAATTTAGCCTAATTAGCTGGACATAAATAGAAATAGGAATGTGGATATACCTCTACTATAAACTGTAGCTCTGGTGCATAGTTTGCACTATGAACTGCAGCTGACAGCCACAGTTAGCACTTTGATAGGCTTACCCTCAATTCCAAGGATAGTGGGCTTGACCTCCTTGTCCAATTGATGTTCAAGGGTCACCTTTGATGTCCTTCTGATAGGTTTGGTGGTTGAATCACTATGATGGGCCTTCATTTTCTTGAATTTGCATTTCTTGGCTCTCCTAGACTCCTAGGGCATCCATAATGCAATTCATCATGAATCTTGGCAAGTAGGTAGGGGATAAGTACAATAGCTCTCTCTTAGTATACTCGATTGAGTGTACAATTTGATAGGGCTCCACTACTCAAATATCTAGCGCTCTCTCTTATAGTTTGCCCTAATTCTAAGGGGTACTTATAAGACTACCCAAGGGCTAGGGGTGGCTTCCTAGAGAAGCCAAGATCAAGAAGGGGTGGTTAGGATGGTTGGAATAAAAGCTTCCACCCTCTAACCACCTTCTTCTAGATCTAATGGCCATTTCAACCGATTTGGCTCAAATTGAAGGCCAACTGAACTCTAGTTAAGATTGTAGGTCACAGCTATGGTCTAGATTGCAAACCGTAGGTCTCAGCTACGATTCAACTGTAAACTACATGTTTGGGCTACAATTCAGACTAATTAGGCCAAGGAGCCCAAATTGAGTGGTTAGAACCACTGCTCTATCTTGGAGTCTATCCAAGATCTTCCATATGGTCTTGTAGCATGTCCATATGAGTAGTCACCCTTGACATGATGCATTTTAGGTGTCTATAGTATTCATAGTTGGAGGTATAGTAGTGAGTTAGATATCCAAGCTACAACGTGTTGTAGCTCTTTCTACTATGGAGGCTGAGTATGTAGCCATCACAAAAGGTGCCAAAGAGTTCATATGGCTTTAGAGGTTGATTGAGGAGTTGGGTCAAGAGCAAGGATATGGGACACTTTGGAGTGACAACCAAAGTGCCATTCATTTAGCTAAGAACTCTGCTTTTTACTCATAGACAAAGCACATTTAGTTGAGGTATCACTTCATTCAATCAACAATAGAGGATGGTTTGGTAAATTTGGGTAAGATTCACACTTCCCAAAGTTTTGCTGATATGCTTACTAAAGTAGTAACCATGGAGAAGTTGAGCTTTTTTTCTACTTCGGTTGGCCTTAAGGAGTAAGGTCATGATTATGCTAAACATTCAGTCCTAGGGTGCAGGGATGTTGCATCAATCTTGTATCCAAGTGGGAGATTGTTAGGTAATGGAGCCAAATCGATAATAAAGGAATTAATTACCATTAAATATTGTTTGCGAGGTTCCAAGGCCATTAAATATTATTGGCAAGTTTCCAAGGCCATTAAATATTGTTGATGGGCAACGATCAACAATAGGAACATGAATAGGGTTGAAAATTTAACTATATTTCTTGGTGAAAAATACTTGTCAAAAGAACGTGATAACCGTATGGGTGGTTTCAACCCATGGTTTTGGCCCATTGTATTCTGACACCACTATGTGGTTTCGGGTAGTGGAAAATTCATGAATCTCTATATATTTTTTACTATAAATATGTGAATGCTCTTTTATGGTTTGGAGGAAGAGAGGGGAGGAGACATTGTACAAGAGGAGAATATTGTTGTATTGTTACTAATACAAAGGACTGATTATTTCTCCATAGATGTAGGGTACACTACCCGAACCACATATATCTTGTGTCTCTTACATTTGTGTGATTGATTATTTTTTATTGCATTGTTTCCTATTTTGCTTATGGGGTCTTAACTAGGGTTTGAACTGTTTCTCCATTTCCACTATTATTAATTTTTTCATAGGTTGTGTATTGTTTGCACATGGTAAATTCCCAATAGACTTGTGGATAGATTTGGGTGAGCTTTTGTGGAAGCTTACAATACAAATTGAGAGCAAATTTGGATAAGTTCTAGTGAGGACTTATTGAGAAGATTTGACAAGTTCTAGAGAGGACTTGTGGATAGATTAGTGTGAGCTTTTGAAAAAGCTTACAAGGAAAATTTGAGACAAGTCTTTGAGAATACTTGAATGCAAAGTTGATTGATTGATTTGTTAAAACCTTGAGTTAAGTTTTTGGGGCAGATCCAATATATTTGATTTGATATTAAGTCAAGCTTTGAGTTAAGGCTTGAGGACAGAGATTGAGGACAAACTTGTGCTAGACCGAAGGACTATGTTTAGTGCAAGATCAAAGGATAGATATTGAGGACGTATTTGTGCTAGACCGAATGAATGTGTTTAGTATATATTCAAGAATAGATTTTGGTATAAATTTAAGGACATTTTTGTGTCAAACCAGAGACAAATATTGAGTAGATTTGTGCTAGACTGAAGGACTGAGTTTAATGTAGATTTGTGATAGATATTTGAAGGTGATAGAGTGTAGAGGATGATATTCTGCAATGGATAGAGATCCATTAGCTATGGCAGTGAGGATAGGTGTCTTTAGTGGATAGATATCCATTAGCCAGAGTAGTGGCGATAATATTTCTTCTAGAAGATCACCAGTTAGATCTTAGGATAAAGGAGTTCTCCTATGGATAGAGATCCATGAACTTGATTAGGGGATTGGTGTCTCATTTGGATAGAGGTCTATAAATATTGTAATAGGGAAAGGATTCCCAAGAGATTGATTGAGAAAATTTTAGTGAAATATTTTCTCCGTGGAGTAGCCCAAATTGGGTGAACCACGTAAAATTGGTGTCTCCATTGTGTGTGGTGATTTATGCATTATTTTTATTACTTATTTTAATATTGATATCTATACATTGCATAATATTGATTAGAAAAGAAAAGTAAAAAGTGGTCTTATACTATTCACCTCCCTCTCAGTATAAACGTGTGTTCTTCAAAAAATGGGTCCTATAGTTGCATCTCCTTAACCCTATCCATCAAATCAATATGGCTCTAGGTTAAGGCAGTTATATGCCGTCTCCTACTCAAGGCATAATCAACCTTATTTTATTTTTCTTTGACATATTCAATACCAAAGGCATATTCTATTAAGAGTTCTACTCATATCCTATGTCTTGAATTTAATATATTTTGGGTGAAAATATACCTCAAACTTTGATGGTTTGTACTTAGCTCGAATGTCCCACTCTATAGATAATGCTTCCAAGTCTTTCAGGAATGCACAACTACTATCAATTCTAAATCATGGATGGTAAAATTTACCTCATGCTTCTTGATTTTTCTAGACTCTTAGGCCATGGTGGTTTATTCCTAAGATAAAATTCCACCTAAGCCTTCTGTAATATTGAGGATTGGTGTCATTGTCATTTTAGTTTTTAGATTATAAAATGTGGTGTTACACCTATCCATCCATTTGAACTCTTTTCCCTTCATTTGAATACTTGTGATTGAATAGGTAATTTTAGAGTAATCTTGCACAAAACATATATAATAGCTTATGAGTCCCATTAAACTACCGACTTCAATCGTATTTGTAGGTGGAGGCTAATTTAAGATAGCCTCAACCTTCTTTGGGTCCATATCAATTTCCTCTACAGAGATAATGTGCTCCAAATACTAAACTTGTAAAGTATAAAAATGGCACTTGGACAATTTACCATAGAGATGATCTTTCCGTAGGACTTCCAACACCACCCGAATATGTTGGTCATGTTCCTCTTTAGAAAAATAATAAATAAAAATATCATCCAATAATACTAAGATAAAACAATCCAAATATTTTTTAAACACACTATTCATTAAATTCATGAAAGTTTCTTGTGCATTGGTTAGCCCAAATGGTCGCACTGTCAACTCGTAGTGCCCATATCTCATCTTAAAGGTTGTTTTTAGGGTAACATCTTCTTGAACCTTGAATTGGTGATACCTCAAGCCTAGATATATTTTTGATAATATGGTATCTCCTCTAAGCTTATCAAGTATATCCTCCATCTAAGGTATAGGATACTTATTTTTACTAGTCACCTTATTCAAAATTCTATAATCTATACACAACCTCAAATATCCATCCTTATTTTCATGTTGCTTTGGAGGATTAGGGTAGGACTATCCTTCTTATGGAATTTCTTCTTGTTTCCAATGTTCTTATTGTTGAACTTAGGATTACCATTGATCCTCTTATTTTAATACTTATACCATTTCATGAATCCTTCACTCTTTCTTTTTCGTATTTCTTGCTTTTCAAACTCATTTTCTCTTGAATAATTGAAGAATATATTTTTGGTTTGAATATTAGCTTCTTCTTGCCTAGCCAGGTCATAAACTCCTTGTAGAGTCTTTAGCTTAATAATATTGATTATAGTTTTTATTTTAGGGTCCAACCCTAGAATAAAATTATGCACCTTAAGGCATTCATTGTTCTCATATTCTAGAATATAGTTCAAAAATTTCAAATACATTTGAAAATACACCTCTATTGAAGATGTCCCTTGTTGAAGAGTACAAAATTCATCAAATTTCTCAACATAAAATTATTCAGTAAGAAACCTCTCCTTAAAAGCTTCTACAAAATTGTCCCATTTAATATCTATAGCTTGTATCTTCTTACCTAAACTAAAGGTGCCCCTCCATTCTAGGGCTACCTCCAACAGATGAAGGGTAGCCCAGTTTGAGTCTCAAAAGAGTAATTCTATAAGGAAAATAAGGTTTCTAATTTATTCTACCAAGACGACTACATACCCTCCTTTACCATTAAATTTTTGATGCAGGAGCATCCAGTGGTAGCAGAGAAATCTTGCATCAATAAAAAAAAACAAAAAATTTCTAAGCATTTTGAGTTTGTGCTTGTCAGCCACCAGTTGGGCGGGAAATTTAAATTTAAATTTTTTTGCATGGGCAAGAAACTTAAAAATCATGTAAAAGGGAGGGAAAATAGGATTTGAAAAGGGATTTTGGATCTTAAAAAAAGGGCTTGGTTTGGGCTCCAAGATTGTATGATCTGGTATTGTAATTTCTACCCCTTATGGCTGGCATTAATAAAATAATTATTTTCTATTGTGATTTAACTCCTTGGATGTTTTTGTTTGTGTTTGTTCAGCCTCAACAACTCTACCATTGTAATTTCTACCTCTTTGGCTGGCATTATTAAAATAATTATTTTCTATTGTGATTTTGATCCTTGGATGGTTTTATTCATGTTTGTTAATCCTCATCAAGTGGTATCAGGTTGGGAGTTCTTGAGTGTGTAAGCAGATCACCAAACGTGAGGTAGTTTACACTAGGATCCGTGGTTTGGATTTTGAGAATATGAAGCAAGATGGCCCCATGAAGTAACTGAGGTGTTTCCAGTAATGCCATAGTGCTAACAAAGGATTTTTGAGCTTTGCAAAGGTAAGTCTAGGCATTACAAGAATATTTGTGTAGAGGGTTTTACCCAAGAAGAGAGGAAAAGAGCAAAGATGAAGTCAAAGAAGAGGAAGACCAGTTTGAGGAAGAAGAATATGTAGTAGATCCTGCCCAAGCAAGGTTGTACAGAGTCATATACTAGATTGGGAAGATGCCAAAGATGGAGGTTTACACATACTAGAGAAATCTTAACCCAGAGGAGTTGATTGACTGGATCAATGACCTGGAAGAATATTTTTAATATGAAGAGGTGGAAGATCCTGATCGGGTCATGTTTTCTAAGACCAAACTGAAGGGTCATGCTAGAATCTGGTGGAAAGGAGTACAACTTGACATAAATAGAAGGGGAAACAAATGATCACCATATGGGAATGAATGGTGGAAAAGCTGAAGAGGTTGTTTATTTTGGTAGATTATGAGTTGGATCTGTTGAAGAAGATGCAAATTTTGAGACAGTCAAGAAAATATATAAAAGAATACATCAAGGAGTTCTATAATATCTTGATATGAATTGGCCATTCTGAGGCTAACAAGGATAAGGTAGCCCACTACATCCATGGGTTGATAACCAGTATGCAAGAAGAGCTAAGTCTAGTTTAGATGAGCACCATTGATGATGCTTTCCAGTTTGCTCTAAAAGTTGAAGAAAAGCTGAATAGAAGGTTTGAGGGTAAGTAGAAAGGAAGAGGTCGTGGAGAAATAACTTGTGGAAGAAAATATTAAGGATGAGGTGAGAAGAAAGAATAAGCTAGCAGTAGTCAGTACTAGAAGGGAGATAATGCTTATAGATCCTGTGGTCATAACAACAACTACCTAAGAGGAAGAGGTAGATCTGGCCAAGGAAATGGAGGAAGAGGATTTCGTGGAACCTACGTTAATTATGTAGAAGTACATCGAGCATATGAGTGTCCACAATACCAAGAGAAGCTGAATAGGAGGCCAGCGAGTAGTTCT
Source organism: Wollemia nobilis (assembly GCA_028583015.1). Taxonomy (NCBI): domain Eukaryota; kingdom Viridiplantae; phylum Streptophyta; class Pinopsida; order Araucariales; family Araucariaceae; genus Wollemia; species Wollemia nobilis. Next base: position 13,024,071 of record JAQPPZ010002930.1, read on the forward strand.
AGAGCTACTATTGTAGATAAAGAATCTGAATCAGAGAACTCTGAGGAGGCAAAGAGAGGAGAAGTTATGGTCACAAGGAGAACCTTGTTGAATGAGGAGAAGGAACAAAACCAAAGGAAGAACTTATTCCACACAAGGTACAAATGTTCAAGTAAGGTCTGTAATGTTATTATAGATAATAGTAGTACTAATAACTTGGTCTCTGAAGAAATGGTTACTAAGTTACAACTAGATATGAGGAGACACATGCATCCATATCAGATTGCATGGTTATAGAAGGACCATATGGTATTGGTCAATGAAAAGTGCTTAGTCAAGTTTAATATTGGAAGATACAAGGATAAGATCTTGTGTTATATCTTGCCTATGGATGCTTACCATATGCTATTAGAAAGACCATGGTAGTTTGATCGTCGTGTAGTCCATGATGGACATGCCAACACTTACTCCCTAACAAAGGAAGGAGTGCACCATAAACTGAAGCCACTGAAGGAGATGGATGAAAAGGTATATAACAGTGCTAGAATTTGTTTGGTTGATGGTAGGAAATTTCTAGATGATTTGAAGCATGAGCATGTAGGCTATGCATTAATTCCTAGAGTTAGATAAGAACCAAGTAAATATGTCCCTGTATAAGTATGAAGTCTGTTGGAAGACTTATCAGATATTATATTTGATAATGTGCTAGAGGGTTTGCCACCCACGAGAAATATTATCCATCATATTGATTTGATACTAGGAGCTAGCTTTCCAAACAAGACTACCCATAGGATGACTTTTGTGGAGAATGAGGAACTGAACAAGAAAGTTCAGGAGCTCTTAGAGAAGGGACTAATTAGGAAAAGCCTAAGTCCATGTGCAGTGCCTACAGTACTAACACCAAAGAAGGATGGAGAGGATAATTTGCACAGATTCTAGAGCTATTAACACGATCACCATCAAGTATAGGTTTCCATTTCCAAGTATGGATGACATAATGGACTATTTTAGTGGGTCCAAGTATTTTTCAAAGATTTATCTAAAGAGTGGGTATCATCAGATCTATATTAGATAAGGATATGAGTGGAAGACAACTTTCAATACCAAATAGGGTTTATATGACTGGTTGGTCATGCCATTTGGGCTAATCAATGCACCCAACACATTCATGAGGCTTATAAATGAAGTATTGAAATATTTTATGGGAAATTTTGTCATTGTCTATTTGGATGACATTCTGATTTTTAGCAAGACCTTGGAGGAACATCTAAGGCACATTAGAAGAGTTATAGAGAAGTTGAGGGAGGAACATCTACTGATAAATTTGAAGAAGTGTAGTTTTGTGAAGAAGGAGTTGGTGTACTTGGGATTTTTCATCTCAACTGAAGGTTTGAAGATGGATCCAAAGAAGGTAAGGGCTATCATTGACTGGCCTACCCCAAGGAGCGTAACTGAGGTAAGATCATTTCATGGTCTAGCAAGTTTTTACAAAAATTTTATTAGAAATTTTAGTAGTATTTGTGCACCCCTAACTAAAACAATGATAGGGGATAAGAAAGACTTTAAGTGGACCTTAGGAGCTTATAGGAGCTTTTATTTGTTGAATAAGAAGGTCACTGAGTAACCTATGTTGGCATTTCCATATTTTAAAAAGGTGTTTCAGGTAGATTGTGATGCTAGTGGTAGTTCCATAGGAGCTGTATTGAGTCAGGAAGGTAAACCTATTGTCTACTTTATTAAAAAGCTTAATGATGCCAAGAAGAAAAATTATGTCTATGATCAAGAGTTTTATGCTATAGTTCAGGCTCTAAAGAAGTGGATACACTATTTATTGCCGAAGGAGTTTGTTTTGTATACTGATCATCAGGCTTTATAGTATATTAATAGTCAAAGGAAATTGAATCAGAGGCACTTAAAATGGGTTGAGTTTTTACAAAGCTATACCTTTGTGTTGAAGCATAGGAGTGGGAAGTCAAATAGAGTTGCAGATGCCTTAAGTAGAAGGTAGAGTTTGTTGAAAACAATGAGAGTGAAAGTTGTGGGGTTTGAAGAACTTAAGATTTTGTACCTTGAAGATCAAGATTTTGCTGAAGCTTGGAGAGCTTGTACAACACCAGTTACTATAGATAGGACTAAGTGGTTGGATTTTATGATCCAATATGAAATGTTTTTTAAGAGGAACCAGTTGTGCATTCCTAGGATTTCAATGAGGGAGAATCTGGTCAAAGAGAAGCATAGTGGAGGATTGGTTGGACATTTTTGTAGAGATAAGACCATTTCCTTGGTGAGTGAGAACTACTATTGGCCATAGTTACTACAATATGTGAAGAAGTTTGTACAAAGTTGCATAATATTCTATATGGCCAAGGGTGTGAGGTAGAACACCGGGTTATATTAACCATTTACTGTACCAGAGAGACCTTGAGAGGATATCAACATACTTTGTTCTTGGTCTACCAAGGACACAAAGGGGAAATGACTCCATATTTGTGGTAGTTGACAGGTTTTCAAAGATGGCACATTTTATTCCCTTCTAGGAAACTAGTGATGCAATTCATATTGTTGGATTATTTTTCAAGGAAGTGGTATGACTTCACGATCTACCAAAAAGTATAGTCTTCGATAGAGACACAAAGTTTGTTGGGTATTTTGGAAGACCTTGTGGAAGAAATTGAAGATAGATTTAAATTTTAGTTCTGCATACCATCCATAGACTTATGGATAGATAGAAGTGGTGAACAGGAGTTTGGGTAACCTACTAAGATGCCTGGTAGGAGATAAGCCCAAGGGATGGGATATGATTTTACCATAGGCATTATTTAGCTATAACAATTCTGTTAATAGGAGTACTGGTAAATCACCATTCTAGATTGTAAATGGGAGTAGTCCAAGAAATGCTTCTGAGTTGAGGAATTTGGAAAGGGGAGAAAAGAATAGTGCTAAAGTTGAGAACTTTATAGAGCATCTAAAGGATTTGCATGAAGAAGTAAAACAACACATCAATAATATGAACACTCAGTACAAATAAAGGCTGATCAAAAAAGGATGTTTAAGAAGTTCCAGGTTGGTGATGAAGTCATGGTGCACCTGATAAAGGACAGGTTTCCTACTAAAACATATAACAAGTTGAAAATGAAGAAGTTTGGACCATGCAAGATCATACAGAAAAGAGATTCAAGAAATACATATGATGTGGAGTTGCTGAGTAGATTGAACATATCACTTGTGTTCAATATTTATGATTTGGTATAGTATCATGAAGGTGATAATTCTAAGGAACTAGTTATAGAGTTGTGGACTTTTCTGGCATCATATCCAGTGACAGAAGAGATAGAGGAAATCCTAGATACCTGCATCGATAGAAGTACAAGAAACAAGCAGTATGAAGAATATATGATGAAATGGAAGGGAATTCCTATAGAATATTCAACTTGGTTATCCAAGTTCAAGGTTGACCACCTTGGTTTTCCTCCAATAGCAAAGAAGTGAGATCACTTCTCAAACTTACCCTGGGTGTCTGATGTAGGAGCATCTAGTGGTAGTAGCGCAATCTTGCATCAACAAAAAAAAACAAAAAGTTTCTAAGTGTTTTGACTTTGTTTGTCAGCCACTAATTGGGCGAGAAAGTAGAATTTAAAATTTTGCATGGGCAGGAAAGTTAAATTTAATTTTTTTTGCATGGGTGGGAAACTTAAAAATCATGTAAAAGGGGGGAAAATAGGATTTAAAAAGGGATTTTGGATCTGAAAATAGGGCTTGGTTTGGGCTCCAAGATTGTATGATATGGCATTGTAATTTTTTCCCCTTTTGGCTGGAATTAATAAAATAATTCTTTTCTATTGTGATTTAACTCCTTAGATGGTTTTGTTTGTGTTTGTTTAGCCTCAAAAATTCTAGCATTGTAATTTCTGCCCCTTTGGATGGCATTATTAAAATAATTCTTTTCTATTGTGATTTGGCTCCTTGGATGGTTTTGTTCATGTTTTCTAATCCTCATAAATTTTGTTACCTTAACATTCTTAAGGTCCTTTTCGAATTGATTCTCACTACAGGTTCTACCCTCTTGGCTTCCTCAAATAGAATTTGCTTATTTTCAACCTACCCCATCTCTATCATTGGCTTCTCTATTGACCAAAGTGTCAATAACTTTATAGTGCTACTCCAATAATTCTTGATGCAACTTAACCATAGAGGAGAGATCTTATGTTCTCCCAGGTAGATCTCATTGTCCCTCCTACATTTTAATTGAGGTTTTCTCTTATCTCAAGTATCTCATGGGGGTTGTTGTTTTCTGAGTTTTCTTACTAATACCTCCAAACCTACCCATATTTTAGTGCTACACCTCCTTCTTGTGCAACTATTTTGGTTTTATTTTCTAAACTTCATTTTTGAACAGGCATCATTCCTATTCATACAAAAGAGTTGGGTAAGCTATAATTTCCACAATTGTACTTACATCTTGTTAGCTTCATGCTACTCTAAGAACTTATACACATTATCATTTCTCCACTGATAAATTTTTAGGATCACTCTTGCCTTCATGCAAGGTGTCAAACCCAGAGTGGCACATAAAGTCAAGGCTCAACCCAACACACTCCATGGAATCATCTATCCCTACAACCTAGAGCTTTGATATTAACTATAATAATCCAAAACTACCAACTCCCAAAAATTTGAAGAGCACTTACAAAATGAAGGCTCTCAAGGGAGACACCCTTTATTTATTTCAACATACAAGGCTTCACCACATTTGAGTTCCAAGTCACTGTAGATAATACTTAGTGGATAGGAGAGGCCAAATCCCATAATTTTTGGGGTTCACCTTACTAAACCTACACATTAAAAAGGATGCCATAAGTGGTCCCCCCACCTTTCCTACACCCTCCTCATTATAGGACTATGTTACCATGGTGTAGGTATTATTGTTTAAGACCCATAACATTTAAAGAGGAATTTCAATTCCCTAACTTGACTCTAGCTCCTCCTAGACAAGTTACTCAATATAGAGCTTTGGTTCTTAGTTACCATGCCTCCATGAGATACCTAAATTTATTACCAATTCGATGACAACTAATGTGATATTTGGATCCTATATGATCAAGGAGTCACTACTTGTGAATAGGTTTTATCGTACACTTGATCCTACTAATTCAATATGTGACTACTTACAAGTACCCTGGTTATTGTATACTCACAACTCCTTCAAATTTTAGGAGATCCTAGCTATTGTATTCTCATAACTCCTTCTAGGACTCTTGTCTGCCTAGATATTGCATTCATACAACTTATTCTCGGATTGGATTTCATGGTTTACAAGAGAAAATTCTACCTACCCCAAGGATAGAAAGAAAACATCATTTACCATAAAGATAAACCAATGGATAAAGCATTACAATATTCATATCAAATGAAATTCACCAAATAGATTTATCCTAACCATAAACCAGACAATGTAGTTAATAAATCTTAAAAAATTTCCATCAACATTTATGCAATAGAAAGATAACTTATATCTCTAACATAAGCATGCATTACAACTAGTTAATGGAACATAAACCAACTATCTCAAGATATTAATAAAAAAGCATGAAATGCAACCCCAAGTTGCCATTAGACAATATAATCTTACATTGTACAATAACCAATATTCTGTGTCTACTGAATCATTACAAAATTCTTAAGTTTCTACAACATCAAAACCTTCAATATCTAAGGATCCATATCCAAAATTTCTTGATCCATCTACAAGTCTGCAATCTATTTGTGATGGGAAAACCACCATAGTCTTTATGAGGTATACTTAGGGATAATAAAAAATATCTCATGCAATGCAAATTACAACATGCCATATTCAAAAGAATGCAAGCAACCATGCATCATAACATAATCAACTACAAGAAGAGAACCCTACTTCTCTTTCAATGATTTCTTTAACTACCACCAGTCTCAAGAATCAAAGTAGAAGCTTTTCCTTTCATCACATAAAGCATTAACAAAGAGAAATCCATACTCCTTTTAAGATGATTATTTTACTATCCCAAGTCTAAAGAATCAAACAATAAGCTTTCTTTCAACACATAAAGCATTAACAAATATAATCTCATACTTCTCTTAAGATATTTTTTTACTACCCAAGTCTAAAGAATCAAACATAAAGCTTCCTTTCAACACATAAAGTATTAACAAAGAGAATCCCATATCTAAGAGAATTCTTTAATATGATTCTATTACTACCCAAGTCTAAATAATAAAACATAAATCTTTCTTTGAACACATAAAACATTAACAAAGATAATCTCATACTTATCTTAAGATGATTATTTTACTACCCAAGTCTAAAGAATCAAACATAATATTTGTTTCCTTTTCATTAAGCATAAGCAACTTAAATAAATATCCTATTCAAAAAAAGGATAACAAGCAACTTCCACACAACAATAATCAATATTGCAATGATCAAGATATTCTAAAGTTACCATTTAAGTGCTTAATCATCATAAGGAAGCCAAGCACAAATATTAAATCCAAACAAGGTGCACAATAGCTTTTACAAAGACCACAATCCAAGCAAGCCAAGGTGCACAAAACAACCAAAGCCAACATTTAAACCTTAGCTTAGGATTAAATAAAAAATCCAACCACAAAGAAGAAGACAAATATTAGGCAAATGCCTAAATAAAAAATAAATCAAGTGCCTAAATTCTTGAATGGACTCTCCAACTAGGTGCCTTTCAAAAGCAATACAACAATAAAACAACCAACAAGACAAACAAGACTGAAAAAGGAATAAGAAATGCATAAACAAAAATATATTCATCAATATAAATCCACACACACAACATATATCTACTCATTCCCTACATCCAATGAAGAAGGGAGCAAATAAACATGAAATAACATTCAACCAAAGAATTAACTAGATCAACAAAGCTAACATAATGTGCAAGTAAATTCACGTGGTAATAGCTCTTTCTCCGGTCTACATAGCACTCAATATAATCCATGTCTAGCTATTCTAGTAATATTTCTACTCTTCCTCTAATCCACCAACAAACTACCATTGTTCCCCATGATCCATCATTTTAAGGGGCAAGAGATAAATGGTCTATCTTGGTGCATGATCATTATAAAGAATGCTCAAGAACATGTTCTTCCAAGCACCATCTGATTCTCATCAAGAGCCACTCTCTCTTATGTAGCAAGGTGGATATTAATTTAGTTTATTAAAGCAAGAGCTTAGTGGTTAATTTAAAACCAACATTAGATTTTAACCCTTAACTTTAATATTCAAGGCCAAACTTTAGATTCATTTACATAACTCCAATATTAATAACAAATGCATCCTAAAACTAAAGTAATTTAGCCTAATAATTAATATACCATAAACAAGCATTAATACACTCTTACCAAGTTCTACACCATTGATTTCTCATTAATAAACTAATTTATATTAAGATAAATCAAACTATCACTGCCCTACTTTGAACGAGGCTCATTGCAAGCAACTTCTTGGACCAATGGTGCAAATATGGAAATAAGAAAACATGACATGCATCTACATGAAGGGTAATTATCCATGTTATCCCAATTTACTGATGAACCAGTCATCATCATCATTTCCCTAAGTATCTCTCTTTTGTAGGTGGTTTACCCATATGGTCCCACCAAGGAGAGCACATAGTCCTGCATCCATAAACACTTCAATAGGACCATAATCTATGTTCCCAAAAGAATGCATAACTCCAACATATAGATAAATGAGACTATGCCATTAAATCTTCACATTAATACATAGTTAAAAGTACATAAAGATATCCAAATAGGGGTGTTACACAATTAAAAATAATCTATGAAAAAAATATTATTTCCCCCCACTACACTCTTGAAATAAATTTATATATTTATATACAAATTTTATGGAACAAGAAAAGTCATAATGATTTGATTTCCATGACGTAGGCTATAGCATGTGGAAAAGCCATTGCTATTGCTAAAAATTCTATTGCCTAATTTTTTCTAGGTCATTTATCCATCTATTTGAGCTATCCTTTTGAGCCTATCCAAGTCCTTTTGAGTCCATTTGAGTTTGTCCATTCCTATTTTAGTCCTTCTAAGTTGTTTGAGCCCATTTGAGTTCTTTTTATTTTATCTGATTCCTTTTGAGTTTTCTAAGTCCTTCTAAGTTGTCCAAGCCCATCCACCCTTTTGAGCTATCTATGTCCTTCCAATTTATCCAAACTCATCCATCTAGATCAATTGAACCTTCTTGAGGAGTAATGATTCCCATTGTGTCAAGCTTGGACACCAAGTCTAGAAGCTCCTTTTTATTTAAATCTTAATGAAACACTTGGCTTGGTGATTGAATTAACATGTTCAAATTAAACTATATAGTTATGTGGACTATTTCCTAGTGGTTTTAGTCCATGTGTCAACTATTTGATCCTCCTTCACTAGTGAAAGACTTCCAATATTGAGATCCTCAATTACCAACTTCTCTACTACTACTGAAGTGTCTAGTAAAGGTGGGTAATATGACTTAAGAAGCTCAACATTGAAAATGGGATGCAAACCAATATAAGGTGGTAGATCTAGCTTGAAGGTATTCTCTTCCACTTCCTTGGTGATGGTATAAGGCTTGTAACATAGGTTTTATTTTTCTGTGTGGACTTGCAAGGAATTCTCTCTATAATCATAGCCAGAGCTAATATCCCACTTTGAAAGAGTGTGGGTGTGGTGTTGGTCATGGAATTTCTTGTACTTTACATTCATTTGGTCTAGAAGGTCATGAACCTATTATTGTACATGTTGAATATACTCCAAAAATTTCACTAGATTTTCTATCTCTTTCTCTATGTGGTGGGAAGTTCATGGCTGAAATTGGAAAAGCTACATCCACAAGCACCAAAGGTTGGAAACCAAAACACAAATGAAACAGGTTGTATTTAGTATATCTATACAAAGCCCTATTATATCCATGTTGAAAGTATGGTAATTCTTGTTTGACATTTACGGATGCATTAAATTATACATACACAACATATGCACAATCAACCTATTGAAAAAATATGTTTCCCCATCAATTTGGGGATGGAAATTTGTTGATTGGGTAAGCTTTGTATCCATAATTTTCCATAGAATATTCTAGAAAGTACTTAAAACCTACTATCTCTATCTGAGAAAATGGATTTTGGCAAGTCAAAATGAATCCATACATCACTAAAATAGAATTTTATAGTTTCTTTAGTCATAGCATTCTTCTTACAAGAAATCATGGAAGCACCATAAAAACATAATAATTTCCATGCTTGGAAATATAAACCTAAGAGAAAATCCATAGAGAAAATTTCCTAAGTCTTGAAATGTATTGGCAATGGTCTATACAAGCATTTTTTCCTGTTGGTTGGATTTGTAATGGTAAAAGGTGTGTAAGACTTGATATATTTCTCCAAGTTGTTCCTCATATTTGGCTAGAAGAAGTGTTTTTTAAGAACTACTAGATTTTTTTGCACACCAAAGTGACCTGCTATCCTGTTGAAGTGTGCTTCCCATATCATCTGTGGTCATTCAAAAATGGATATATAGATGTATCCCATGTGATAGTTAGAAACTAGAAATATGCTTACCTAATTGAAGGGCTCAATATGTTTCAACAAATTTAGGGTCAACACCATACAATTTGGATAAGTGGATGTCTAGTTACTACAAGAATCAATAATGGTAGTGAGTGTTGTGATGGGTGGTCAGCTCAAGTAATTTACAATTGAGTTAGTGCTTCCCTTCTTCTGTCAAATGATCAAATGAAACTATTATAAATATGCAGTCCATTTTTTATGCCTCTCATTCCCAAGATTGATCTATGTCTATATGAATTCTATAGGACTATGATCAATATGAATGATTGTTTCTTTATCCAGAATATAGTGCTTCCACTACTTGCAAGCCTACATAATGACAAAGTTCTTTATAATATATGGTATAATTATTAAAAATCTCATTGAAAGCTTCAATTTGGTATGTAATATAGTGGTATTTATCCATAAGGATATCTCCCATTACATAGTCTGATACATCTATCATTAGATCAAAATATTGCTTCAAATCTAGCAGGGCAAGAACATGTATTGAGCATAGTTGAGATTTGAGCTTCTCAAAGGCTCTCTATTGTGTTTCTCCCCATTGGAACTTGGATTTAGCTCCTCATTTGGTTACATGATTCAATGGTGTAGCACATGGATGTGGTATTAACAAAGGATGATGTTATTTATATGGTCTAGAAATGATCCCCAAGATTTTGGAATAATCTTGCACAAATCTTACAACATGTACAATTTTCTTTGTACAGTTTCTAAATAACTCAAAACTGGTTGTACGATTTACAAATCCTATAGTTGTATGACCCAAATCATATAAAACTATAGCTTGTATTATTTTCCACTTAGTCCATTCACCAAAAATAGTTTTGTAACCCAAATCGATCAATTTTGTAATCAATTTCTCCAAATAGCAAGTTTTCCTTAATTGGTAGGTTTTGCCATGCAATTTTATTACCAAATAAGGTAACTGACCACTTGTACGATTTGGTACGACCTGTGTACATATTTTACAAACCCTTACTGCAAATTACACTTGGATTTACCAACATCCACAACCATTCTCTTCAAGATAGATTTTGGAATGCTTTCCTATGACAATTACTTGCTTTCTTTCCAAAATGCAAACCCTAATTCATTGGCAATGAATTATAATCACCAAGGATATTTCTAAAAATTGTACAACTTCTTATAAATGTATTTATAAATCCATGAATCATTATGCAATCATTTAACACCCTCACACCAGGTCCGTAGGATAATCAAAGTTATTTCTAGTGCAATTATATTATATTAATATAACAAGTTATGCATTCAACATCAATCACACAACCTGCAATAACCAAAATATACAATGGAATTCACAAGGACATGGAATCAAGATATTTTTTGATATATTCATTATATAACCTTCATGTACAATACATTATTGATCACAACAATGGATTCAACAATGGATAGCATGAACAATCAAGAACTCATTAATGAACAATTCAAAACTATCAATGAACTAACAGGAAGTATCAAGAACCACCCAAAAAATGAATTGGGGATATATAATGCATGCCCAGGCCATTCCAAAGTGGTTTCTAAGCCATCACATTACTTACAACTACCATCCTAAAATATCTCAAAATAATTCATTATAAGGTTTTACTAAGTCTAATTTGATTTTTATCAAATTCATCCTAAATGCACATTTCATCTAATTTCATTGACATTTCAAGTTGTACAATTGCAAACCTTGTACGTTTACACCTAATTGTATGTTTTCACACTTGTAAATTTTAATAAAAAATTAACAAAATTGAACAAAATTGTGCAAATCTAAAAATCATTTATTCTTCTTCTGGGAGGTAGATTTTATACCTACATTTACCCTCCCCTTTAAATCAGGTGGTATCCTCACCGACTCAGTCATATTGGTCTTGGTTGATGAAACTTTGTGGTACTCATAAAGCTACATACGCAAAGTAGTAAGGTCATCCCTCAATAGAGCTATGTATTTATTGCCTTCCAAGGCTTTTAATCCATACTCATTGGCTTTCTCTTCTACAGTAGCCAGAAGTGTAGCTAGCTTCTTACGCTCGGATGCTCCCTTGCATAACTTCTCTATCAACATGAATTTTATTCTGGCTACTATGGATAACTTCTCATTATTTTTTGTAATGACCTATAGGTTCTGATAAATGTTAGCTTCATAAGTCATAATACACTCATCCTTAGCCTTAAGTTGAGCCTTATGATCCATGATGATCTCATTGTAGTGCTTGGAATCCTTTGCCATATCCTCAATTTTATGGTTCCTCTCCTATAGTTTTTCCTTCGCTACCTTCAACTAATTTGCTTGTTTGGCCAATTGTTCATTTTGTTCTACCAGCTGAGCTTCCAACTGCTTCATGCACTCTTCCACTTGCTATATCACAAGCTACTTTTCCTCCTCATATGAGCGTAATTTATCCTCATAAGCTTGCATGATGTTAGTCCATTTTGCTTCCATATTCTTTAGTATTTTCTCGACCGCTATTTTGTTATGTACAAGTTCTTCCATCATATTCATTTCCTTTTGAGTAGCTTCCACTTCTTCCCATGGTGCTTCCTTGGATTGATAATTATTTTCAAAACCCAAGTTGAGCCACTCGATCTAGTATGTCAAGAAATTCAATTCCCTTAGGATGAAAGACAATTACAAAGGTATTATTTGAAAATTTTCACCCAATGTATTCAATGGACAAGTTTGACAGGTTTTCTTATCCAAATATACTTGTGTAAACTTGCAATAATTATTCTTCACACCCTTTGATAAATCCTATCTTCCTAACATCATAGTTACCTCTCCCCTAGGTAACAACCATGGGTGTTGTGCATGAATCTATGCTATCTGCCTGGTATGATCTTCATTGCACACCCACTCCAATATCTTCTCAAATTAAGTGAAGGTTTACTCCCTCCACTGTTTCAATTGTCCAACACCACCAATACAAAATTGCAACCTGGTTCTGGAAAGTATTTTACTAGCTTGTCAAAGAAGTGCTCCACCTGCTCATCAGTATTTTCACCCTCATCCCTCAAAATACCAAAGTGATGTACTTCAACTAAAAATATTATATGAAACCCTATAGTATTCTCTTATGGTGGGGTCTATTATTCCTATTACTCTTCTTATGGATTTGAACTTCCTCCAACTTCTTTGATCGTACTAGGTACTTTTTCTTCTTGTAATAGAATGTATGCCACTGTCTTGTTTGTATATTCTTCTTTAGGTGATATGATATCCTCAACATTGATGATCTCATGTAGATATTTTTGCTCTATCATTGGTTCTTGGACTTCCTCTTGTGGTTTAGGTAAGTCCTTCTATTGCATTTCTACCAACCCTTCCTCCTGTGGGTTCAATTGCACTATCCTTTGTGTTTCAACTATTTTATTTGGAGTAAACTCTTCCTATGGTGGTTGTGTACTTGCTTGCTCCTATTGACTATTACCACCTTACATCACAATATTTATTTTCTTTGTTCCATTGAGTTCCTCAAATGGAACTACCACCACTACTTTTTCTTTTAAGGATGATGGTGCCATTTTTTTTTGTACAAAACATCTGGATGAATCCAAAAAATTGAAATCAGAGGTCTGAAGCAATGTCGAAGATCCCATTGCTCCTTATAATTCTTCCATACTAGGTATATTAAAATTTAACAAATCCAACCCTTTTGAGTCTAAGTACCCTTCCTTTGGTATAGGCTAGGGTTGCTCTTTTTGTATGGAATTCTTATGTTTCTCCCATTGCTTGCATGTTTGAATATTTATAGGACTGGATTGTTATTCTACTCTCTCTTCCTCTTCAAAAGAGGTTGCCTACTATAACTATTGGTCCTATACCTACTATTCTAAGGTGGGTTCCAACTATCTTCTTCTTTTCCTCCTAGGATGAACATCTTCATCGGATGTAGTCTTAGCCTCTTCCTGCATCAGAGTTATTGGTTATTTTATTCCCTTCTTGGCCTTAGATTTCTTTGTAGTTACATTCAATAGAGGCACAATATTTACCCATTGTAGTATGGTAGGTTGATCTAGCGAAAAATCCTAAGGTTGGGTCCTACTAGGAAAGGAAATACCCATTCTGGATATTACATATAATAAAAGAGCAATAACATGAAAATTCATGGTCAAATTCTTCCTCATGTTTGTCAATAAATTTTGCATTTGTTACTCTAAGTAGGTTCTCCAATCATACTTCATGCTATTTTAAACATCTTCCACATATTGTGTCATCTATATCAACATACTAGAAGCTCATTATTCTCTTGATAAGTGAGGCATGATAATATTTATTGTGAATACCAATTCATTAGTCTTCAACTGGGTCTATATAATTCCACAAGTTCCAAAACCAAAAATCTTGGCTAACACAAGTGACTTCATAGATATGAGTGTTGTAATCAACCTATGAGCCTCAATTTTATCTACTATTGTAGACACCTAAAAGTCACACATGCTTACGCGTAGACACTTGCAGACCTGCATAGACACTTGTAGGCTTGCATAGGTATTTCTAGGTAATCATAGGCCATCGTAGGCCATCATAGGCCATCATAGGCCATCGTAGATCATTTTAGGCCATCATAGGCAATATTAGTCCATGGTAGGCCATCGTAGGCCATCTTAGGCCATCGTAGGCCATGGTAGTCCATTATAGTCATCCGTATGCAAAAAAAACTAGAAAAACTATACAAACCACATTATAGTAATATGAGGGCTACCTACAAGCCACTTAAGGTCACCTAAGCCCTTTCCTATTCCTAATTAAGGCCCCCATGGGACCATTCCCTACATGCAAGACCACCCAATCCTATTCATTTTCATCAGTCATCCTTATCATCACATTCAACTCATGACACATTGCCTCGATCTCATTCACCTGACCATAGGGATTCCTCCTATTCCCCTTGCTCTGGTGAAATTCAAATTTCTCTATCCTCCTTTATAAAAAATAAGGAACATTCTCACCATCCATACCCTCATGCATGGGGCTCATCCCCTTCTCCATTAGTTGATGAAAGAGATCCTTATCTACCAGTATATTTAGCTTGATGACCTCCACTTGGCTACTTTCCTCCTAACAAGGGAATTTTACCTACTCGATTACAATCCTCAGGATTAACTTCATCCCTACCGAATGGAATGTCACCTTATGAAAAATCTCTTCACCAACATATTTCTTAGGTTTTCTCTTCGCATGTTCATCCATCTCAACCACGTCATTCCTTGTAGTCATTCCACACACCACCCACTCTACAGACACCCCCATCCCTATTTCATGGTATTCTACTTCAACCTCCTCCACCATCAACTCACTAATTTCAATCTCCTCCTCCTCATTCATTCCCATACCTACATCCATATCCCACCACCACCATTCCATTGGGTTCCCCTTCTCCTTTAGCTTTGATTACATCTCCCCCACATCTCGATATCTAGCACATTCTCTCCTACCTCGACAACCTTGAGTTACACTTGAGTCATTTTTGATGTGGTTCCCCTCCATGTCATTCTATTATGGATCGTATTCCCTCACCTTCTTCCATGCTTGTCCCTCACTCTCGCACACACCCTCCACTAGATTCCAGGTCCATGATACAACCACTCAAGTCTACCCCACATACCTCATGCTCATCACCACTTGAGCTATATATTTATCCCACACCTATATCTTTAGAGTTGCTCTCCTACACTTTTCATCAACTGCTCCATGAAGGACTCCTTGACTTACCCAAAATTTATCCCATTGACCCACTTTATCCCAAGCCTATGAATTACAAGGAGAAGTAATTTTTTATCTACCATCGACAATCGAGGCATGACATCGACCACTACCACCCTTTGAAAGCCTCATTAATAACATAGTAGATGGCACACTTCCTCCATGATCTAAACATGCCACCTATTTTGGAGTTTTGAGCACTACACCTCCTCTCATACCTCATCCCATGCCTTCATGTGAGTCTTTCACATTCACACCCCATTATTTCTAAGAGCTATATGGCTACACCAGTTATCAAAGTCCTAGTCGTGTCACCATGCCACGTAGTCATTCATGACCTGATCTTCATCATTTCACATGTTCTTATGTTACCTTCCTCTTTCTCTATTTCTTCTCTCTCCTTATTTTTTTTACCATGCATTGTTGTATGGTCACACTTGGAGTGACTACATACCTATGCTAGATTTCCCTTCTTATTCTCTTCTTTTTTCTTTTGTTCTACATCATTGTATGGTCACGCTTTGAGTGGCTATATACCTATGCTAATACCATATTATCTTATTTTTCTTCTCTTATTCCTCCCTTATTTGTTTCCTTCATCCCCCTTCATTGTTTTCTTCAATATCACCTTCTTCACCATTTATTTTAACTTTCCACTTTCCTTACTCTTATTCATCATGTACATTTTCCACTTACATTCATATCTTGAGCCTTGTACAACCCCACATATTGGGACAAAAATAACTACTGCTCCTTCCTCTCGTCATTACTTCACATATCCATTTCTTTCGATGTAGCTTCTAATCTCATTTCATTGAGTTTCACAAATTTCCTCTTGTAGATATTTTCCTTGCATGATATATCTCTCATACTGCATCCATTGCATATACACATCACTCCATTTTTTACATATATTCATGTTTGTACATTCCTCCTATAGAAATGTGATCATGACAAGATTAAAAACATGCACTTGTTAGCATCACCACTTTACTGTCCACTCCTCTTCTTGATATTCTAGATTATATAGTATTTAGAGTGATTTTGATCACTCACTAGTTAAGTCAATCAAAAATCACCTCTAGTTGATAATTTATTATGCTTATTACAAATTTCTTTGGTTGGTTCAACTTTTTTCAAGGACCATTCACACGTCATATTTTTAAGCAAATTTTAAGTCTAGAGAAAACAACACCTTGTGTAGATATCACCATCTATAAAATGGTTTATCCTGCTCACCCTATCATTTGTGTGATCAAAATATGATCTAGATATAAACAAAGGGACAAGCATAAGAAATATTAAAAAATGGGTAGAAAACAAAAGCCAACACCTACATTCCAAAAAAAAAATGAAAAAGAGTACCACAAAAAGAGAATCAAAAGAATGAGGGGTAGAAAAAAAAAGGAAAGACCTCCAAGAGCATTATTTTTATGCTTTATCTCCATTTTTACTTTAGTTAAACATAACATCACAAGATAATTTCCATCGTCATCAATAGACTTTAAGCACCTTCCTACCAATGGAATAGTCTTACAAGTGGTGACATATTTATCACATTATCGACCTTATTTTGTATAGAGCATTATGCACTTGTGAATGAGCTAGTTATTTTGGCTACATCTGTAATGAGTTGGTCCTACCTCTCTCAAAATGGATAAATGAACATAACTCCTCACACATACTGGTCCCTGATAGAATTTAATCTAGTCATGATAGTTATGATTTGTAGTTGAACCTTGCTCAGTTTCTCATGAGATTTGATTGCTATAACTATGATAGTCAAAATTAGTGCATAATTCCTATACCATCCTACATCCCTGAGATAATGGAATGGGTCACATTGCCACTGGTCATGTTACGATACAAGTGCTTCCTATACGTATTTCATCATACACATACATGCATCATTGCATCTATCTTACATTCATGCATCTACATCACCTCATTACTAGTTATGTCTAATCTATAGTGATATCATTCTCCTACATTTTACCACATGCATATATTCATCCATCATACATTCACCTACCTACATTACACATACACATAATATTAAACTACATATTCATTCACACAAATCAATGACACATGTATATAGAGCCACAACCAAAAGCATGCATGCTATATATATATATATATATATATATATATATATTATAATAAAAATGCCCTCAAGCTACAAAAATGGTGTACATCCATAATATATATCGGCATTTATTTCCACTAAGAGTGTCACCACTCCCCTCCTACATCATCGTCACTAACTCCATCCTTTGTGCCTCTATCGCCCCACTCGACTTTGGAGTTGCCTCCACCACATGAGCTACTATAGGCATTGCCACCCTATCTAACTTTGGGGTAGCTCCCACTACCTATGACACCACTGTTACTACAATCCTTGGCTCCCTAGGAACTATCAAATAAGTACTTCATTGACTCTATTGTGAATGTGTATATGTCCATGATCGTAATCTCAACATCGATTGTGATCCTTCATAGTCTATAATTGCATTCCTAAAAAAAATCAAGGTAATATCATATTGCATCTTCATCAACATCTCCCTCGAATATATCATAGACACCTCAGTGTGGACCTATCACCAATGATTTATCTCAACCCGTAGGGCTATCATCTTAGTTTCCACACCTTCCACCTCCACCATGGCCTACTTAGCTTCTATCCTAGCATGATCAATCTCCTACTATAACTACTACTACCTATCTATCTTTGCACAAAAATTTGCTACCTCTGCCTCATGAGTAGCTCGCTTTGCATACCTATCAGCCTGAACCTACTACACACTCTTCTATATTATGGTGATCTCTACACTCACCTATTCCTCAATAGCCATGGTCTCTACTACCTATCATCATAAATATTCCACACTATTAGCATGCCTCACTTGCTACATCTCAAGCTATCCTCATAGCTCCTCACACTGCCTCTCCAACTCACCCCTCTCTATGTAGATTTCCTGCTCACTTGCTACCAACCTCTCCTCTAACACCCATTGATCCTCCCACCATCTCCCTAGATCTAGATCCCAGTCTATATTGCTCTCCTATAGTCTCCCCTCTAGCACCTGCCACTTCTCCTACCATATATTCAAATATGAAGCTTGATCTATCTTGCTCTCATGCAGTTTCCCCTCTAGATCCTATACCCTCTCTCTCAGTATCACCAGCTCATCATGAGCATCCATCATATCATATATATCAAATGGCATGGGTGACACATCTCCAAAATCATCCTCCTTTATCATCACCATACCATCCTAAGGAGACCCTACTACCACATTGGCTACCATGCCACCTCGCTCCCCCTCCATAAGCACTACCTCATCTACAAGTTGACTGTCATCGCTAACCTCTCACACTGGTGACCCCACAATAGGAATACTAGTCCCATCATCCCAATATCTTATTTATCATTGAAGAGGCTCCTTTGTCTCCTCTAACCCTGCATCTAGCATTGATACAACCCCTCCTATTGCCTACCCACTCATTATGGGTAATCCTACCACTAGTTACACCTAGTCACATACCACCTCGACTCTTGGCACCCACCTTTGCATGGCCCACCATACATCATACTCTGAAGTTATTCTTGCATCATCCCTATTAGAAATCACCATCGATAGATCCCTCATATCATACATGGAAAAAACTATAGGTAACACTCTCAAATCACCCTACCTCCTCTATATTACAATAGGTGAATATGGTCTCCCTTATCATAGGCTAAACTACCACATAACCATGTTAAAATGGAAGAACTATACCTACCACTTGTACCACCCTACCATGTATCACCCTTGATGAATCTTCCCCAAATGCTCACTTTACTTCTCCCACACTACCCACCCTTCCAAGGCCTTTATTGAATATGCTTAGGCTCCAAATCATCTAACTACCTCCTTCAAAACAAGCCATCACCCTCATGACTTCTCTTCATCCCATTATCCATATCTATACACCATTTCAAGGCATAAGGTATGAAGTCTCCCATAAATGCATGTGCTCTATAAGGTAACAATGGTGGTCGCTCTATCATAATGTGCTTCCATTTCCAAACCTACAGCAATGGGCTCCACCTCAAGACCAATTGTCTAGCCCATGCCACATTATGCAACTCGCTATACACCTATGCTAATAATGTGAGTGACCACACAAAAACTACCTCATGATCTACAATCTCACACACTACGTCCATCATACTCCAAGAGAACTTTACTCTTGAAGTATATGGTAGAGCATATGTCAATATCATAAACATCACCATACAATGATGATCAAACATCTTCTTATACCAATAATACTTGTAGTCCATTCCCCTCTCAAACTGTACCTCCCCCCACTTCAAACCAAATTTCAATTGTAACACCTCCCTTTGTGTATCATTTGATGCCACCCTCACTGTAATAACCTCTATCAATAACTTGTAGATTTTGTATATATCTTCCAATGTAAAAATCATCTCTCCTATGGGAATATGAAAGGTGTTTCTGTTTGAATCCCATCTCTCACACAATGCTAAAATATATGCCCTGTTAGCTTGGATACTTTCAATATCCCATAAACCCTTCATCCATACCCTACCCATCCACTCCACATCCTCCTTGGCATATTTCTTACCCAAGGTATTTCTCAACGACCACACAAGATACCACAACTCAATATTCTTCACCTATTTTTATTCAAAAATATCACACAAATTATTGTTAGTTTTCTATGCATATTAATTTATTTTCCCTATTTTGTACAAATATTCATCACACACAACCTTCATACAACATATCTCATGCATCACCCATTCACAAAAAAAAATTTGGTTCACATCCCAACATACAAGCCTAGTTCTCATGTCGCCATGCAAACTGCAGTTCAAACTCCACCATGTGAAATCTGCTAGGAAGACATTTTTGAACACCCATTCGGCCATTTCATGGTAGGAATTTCATTAACATGCAAAAATCATATTTATATCATACAAAATATAATACAACCTTGTAGGAACATATTTCGAGGTATACATTCAAAAAACACATAACCACATCACAAAATGACAAAACAATCACATTTTTGGATACCCATTTTGCCTTTTCATGGTGAAAGTTTAAACACATTCCAAAAACAATACATCATTTATGCCACATAGCAAAGTCAACTTCTTACACATACATCTCATGGCACACATTCAAATGACTCACCAAAACATTACAAAACAAAAAAAATAACATTTTTGGATACCCATTTGGACCTTTCATGGTGAAAATTCAAACAAATTTCCAAAATAGTACACTATTCATGCAACACATCAAAGTCAACTCTCACATAGGTGCCACATGTCACACAATCAAACATATCAATATATTGGTCAAACTGGAAAACAGTCAACACTTTTGGATACCCATTTGGCCACTTTTACACTTTGTGCACACATTTCAATCAAAAATCACATGCATTCACATATTCACATTCAAACATGCATTTCCACAATTTTTAATATGTCATGTAAATCAAAAAGCTTGAGCCTCGTGCACTTACTAATGGTGTTTCGTATTGGCCGCTTGCACTTGCACGTCCTCCCACCATCTCAACACCAGCTCATAATTTCAACAGTGCTTCGCTTTGCAAACTCTTCCTCACTCCTCTATCCACAACTTTTCATAGCACAAATGACCCTTGCATGCATGAAAAGGGGTCTTATACTTCCAAAAATCCTAGTTTGCATGCTGCCATGCAAACTCTAGTTCGCATGCCACCATGCAAACTCTAGTTCATACCCCACCATGCAAACCTGGTTCGCATGGTGCTATGCAAACCAATCCTCATGATATCATTTTCACTTTTTATTTAGTCCTATAGCTTCTTCTTCCTTTCTCACCACTGTTTATCCAATTATTCCACTTTTTACCACCATTTTTCTCTATCAATCAATCATCACCACATCACCACATTTCATTTATATCATTGTTGATTCCTCACTTGAGGGGGTATTCATACACAAATCCACTTTGCATATGATCAAACAATCAAACATCCAAATCATGGATATTGCACCTATCTACATTTTTTTTGTTGAAGATTATCTCAAGATAAAACCTCATCCCAATAAAACATTTGTTATATAATGAGAGTCATGTGCACTCCCAAATACATCTTGATTTCATTATGTATATCAGTGCTAACCACATACTGAATGTTACACTTAATTTATCTTTGCCACTCAGCTCAAATGATTTGATAAATGTTATCATACACTTATCAATCAATCAAAAGCAAAAATTTGAATAGGCATTTCCTCTATTCATAATTAGACCACCTTGCATTGGTCAAAATAGCAAAAGCAGTCCTAAGTTGCCCTCACAAAAAACTAGTATGATATTACAAAATATAGTACTAAATTGACAAATCACTTATTCCATCATCATGTTTCATCCGCATTCATTCGTTCACATTCATCCCTACATTCTCCATCTTCCCAAATACCTCACCACATTCTTCCATCATATTTTTGTACTAAATTGTGTTTTACATAGCATAGATAAAAAGGGGTAAATGTAGACACCTAATTGATACTTTCATAGCTACATGGACACTTGTAGACTTGCATAGGCATTTCTAGGTATTTTTAGGTTATCATAGGCCATCATAGGCCATTGTAGACCATCGTAGGTCATTTTAGGACATTATAGGCCATCGTAGACCATATTAGGCCATCTTAGGCCATCGTAGACCATCATAGGCCATTATAATCATTTGTAGGTGAAATACATAGAAACAAATATACAAAATACATCCCAAATGCATTATAGTCATAGGAGGACTACCTAAAATCCCCTTAAGGCCACCTAAACCCTTTCCTACACCTAAATAGGGCCCCCATGGGACCATTCCCTATAAAAATCCTAATTATTCTAATTAGGATTCTAATTTGTAAGTGACTTTCCACTTAAAGTGCACTTTATCACTTAATTAGGATTAATTAGGGTTAAGAGCCAAATTAGCCCTAATCATCCCCTCACACATGTGTGCACCCCAAATTAGTTAGGATATTTTCTAGGATACCTAACTCAATCCTCACCTAACCTAGGGACTAACTAACTAGATTTAACCCTAATCCTAGCTCACACATGTGTGAACCTAGGATATTTTTCTTAGGGTACATGAAAGGATGACTAGGTATGACACTTCATAAACCCTAACTTGACCATGATAGGATGACCTTGGTTTCCTCTATAAATAGAGGACCATTTCCTTCATTAATCCTCTCTCTCCATTTTGGTCAACATACCCAAACTCTACCAAAATTATACCAGAACCCCTTCTGACAATTTTACACCCAATAAACAACAACAAATGCTACCTGGAACACATTTGGATAACAAGTTTGTAGCAACAGTCAACAGTAGTCTAGTTCACACCCTGCCATACGAACCCAAGATATAGTTCACATGTCACCATGCAAACTAGCTCTACAACACATCTACAATATCAAATCAGGTATACATCAGTTTTAGATAGTTTCCATAGAATTTCTATCAGTTTTCATCATGTTTTTCTCTAGTTTTATGTTGATTTATCTTCATGAAATGGGTTCTAATCCAAGATAAGCCCCCAAATACACTAACTCCTTTTTATAGGCCTAGACCAGGTATAAAGGACATCTTTAAGTAGACTACCGATGGCACACGCACATAGAAGACCACCTACATTAAGGGCATTAAAGAGACCCCACAAGTTCACCTACATTTGTATTAAAAGAGAAATAAATGCTTATCTACAAGGAGACTATATTGTAACACTCTTGCTAATTCAATACTAACAGAACACTTTTGAATATATTCTATTAGTTTTAGTATTGGGGACATTTTGCATGTTATAACTATCTTCTTCAAAACTAAAGCTCCCTTGTTGGGCAGTACAAATTTTCTTCAAAATACCTCCACCAAAAACTCCACCTTGATGTACCTATTACCCACTCTCACAACAGTATGATTCACAATGGGTTCATAGGATTGAAGAATTTGCAGCAAGTATTCATTGAATAATACTTTATCTTGCGATAGGATTTGCACAATGGTATGTACTCTGGCCTTCCTCAATGTAATATTTAATGGATGTTTTATCTCACTCCTTTCCCACCATTTCCTACAAAATTCTACTATTGGCTATCCAAAAGTGATATCCTTGATATCCACTTGCTCTTATTTTGCTTCTGTGAGCAATTCTTCTTGCTTGTTCAAGGTCTTCTCTCGATGAAATTCACTATGAATTTTCCTTCAGTGTGCCTTTGGTGGCTCCATATCTTATCTCCTAAATTAT
This sequence comes from Wollemia nobilis, assembly GCA_028583015.1. NCBI lineage: Eukaryota > Viridiplantae > Streptophyta > Pinopsida > Araucariales > Araucariaceae > Wollemia > Wollemia nobilis. Next base: position 13,047,732 of record JAQPPZ010002930.1, read on the forward strand.
AATGGTGCACCACCTCTACCACCATACCAATATATCTGACCTCTCCATGACCTATACCCTCTCCCTCTTCAAGGATAATTACCATGCCTCCCTTGTGATTGAAATTGACGTATTTGGTCTTGAATGAGGTAAACTAAGTGAGAAATTCTGGGACATTAATCTCTTTGGTGTAGTGGTCTTGGTGATATTTCCACACTAGTTGTTGTAATGTGATCAAAATGATCTTTAAACTCTCACTAGGAGCTCATACTTATACCATCGTTGAGTGGAAACCGCATTTGCACACTCTCTAGTCAATCTTGGAAAATCAAGGCAACTCCACACAAAATCACTCTAAAATCCATACGACTACTTCCAAAACATACCAAGATGATCAAAAATCATACAATACCTCAGCAAATCATACATGTACATTTTGAAATCATACAATTACTATCCAATTCGTACAACTCCACCCAAAGTCATTCAACTACACCCGATTCCATACAAATGCATCAAATTGTATAAATGGGGTTCCAAATCATACAATAGCAAGCTAAAATCATAAAAGCCATCAGAATCCATATAAATACAAAACATTTTGTACAATCACCTCCAAAATGCACAAATTGGGTCCCTGGAAGCCCTCAGATCATACAATCTATCCCAAAATCATACAATTACACCTCCAAATCATGCAAATGATCCTAGAAAAATTCACTTGGCTAAAAACCCTTATTTTTATCAAACTAGTATAATTTTTGGGAAACCCATTTGTAGGAAGTGTGCAATCTTCCTTTCCGGTGCAATTATAATGCATTTGTGCAAGTTTTCCTTCAACCGGTGCAATTTTTCTCCAAGACAATTTTTTTTGGTAGAATGGCAGCATTTTATAGCTACCCTTTCTTGCTTTTTCACACATGCAAAATCACAAAAATAATTTTTATTCTTTTATGGCTGATTTCCTACACTAGGGTTTACTGTTTTGCTTCCTTGTAATTCCCACACTTCACTATTTTGGAAAATCAAACCCTAGCTTTGCTTTTTCTGCAATAAGGGTTTCCTTAGGTGCCTCCCTACTTCAAACCCTTATTTTTTTAGCAGCTTTTCACCAGCTACACCATAATTTCTAAAAAACTCAACTCTTTCTAGAGTAAAACCCTATCTTTGGCAACTTTTGTTTCTCCAATCCGATTTACTTTTTCAAAATAAAAAAAGTTATATGGTGCAAATATGGAATGGGTCATGAAAAATTGCATCAAACTATTGGATTCAACCACCCATATAGAATTAAATTGTTCTGTTGCACCCTTTTTGCTCTCAAATCCTCTAAATTTCAAATTACATGTGTATGATTTGTCAAAAAGTTGTATGGTGCCTACTTTTTATTTGTTTTTGAAACCCTAACATATTCTTTCATGAAATTTTGCCACCTTAGCCTTCTTTGCATCTAATTTTATTCTCTTGTATGGATTACTTACAACTCATCATCCTTGTGCATTCTGATTTTATCCTTTTCTCACTTTTGCCCTTTTCTTTAATTATTTTCTTTTCTTTTCCTTTTTATTTTATTTTCTTCTTATTTTCTTATTTTTTTTCAAAATGGTTCGTCATTTCCGGTTTTCAACCATCCTTCGTCTTAATTGTGTCTCAAGGAATTTTCACAATTAAGATAATTTTTTATTTTTTCTTCTCTTTTTTCCTCAGAAGGGGCTGCCATTCCTAGTTTTCAACCACCTTCCATCTTAATTGCATCCCGAAGGATTTTCACAATTAAGATATTTTCTATTTTTAATATCCTAACACTTATCACCATGGGAATTATACTGTGACATTCACTTGTATGATACATTCAGTTGACTCATTAGTTGGGGGTCCCACTTCTACATTTTGAACAATCATGTCATTAGGTGCCAACCGATCATTTGAATGATCCCTTCCTATGTGGGAGGTTGTATCATTTACTATCCTCTCATTTCCATGTTTACAATTTGGAATCGTATAATTACAAACTGTAGGACTTCATATTGGAAATACTTCATTTCATCATTCTGGTGATTGATCATGAGGTAGGGGTGCTCTTACTGGTCTACTATCATTTGAGTGACTCCTCCACCTATTTCCTTGGATCAAGTCAACTTCCAAACTTGGTGAATGAATCCTTTGTTATCTTTGACTTCTTTTATCTACAAAGCATACTCTTCCCCTATCGGTAATTCCTCTTCCTTGCATATGTCTTCCATGACCTATTCCTCTCAACAAAGGACCTCTTCAAACATTAAATGAGATTTATTTAGCCTTAAGTAATCCTCTTCTAACTTCAATTCTTCTTGGTCCTTATTGAATCAATGCGGGTCATCCAGGTGGGTTTCCTTGAGTAAGGTTTGGTACATACCCTCTCAACCAAGGTATACCTTGTAGGTTTTTCATCTAATTCAAATAGGCTAATGGTGTATCTCTTGACCTTATTGGTTTATTCCTCTCCTTTCTTGAGTACTAGGAGTTATATCCACCAATTCTATGTTGGCCAAGTGATCTTCATTTCTTTGCATTTTAGGTGAAAACTGTTGGAGTGCTTTCATTCAATTATATACATGTAATAATTGACATGTCATCATATTTCCTCAAAGTAATATTGTGAAGATAAGGTTGCCAAATTTTCTCTATATGGTTCCAAAAATTTGGACTCAGAACTAGAATCATTGTGAGCATCATCTATTTTTTCTAATAAATTTGCTAGTAAATTCATTAACATTTGAAGCCTTCACACTTCTCTTATTTGTCACCTCAGTTGTTGATAAGCTATTGCATAGATTTCAAGGTTAGTACAAGCATGAGGTACCTATGGTTACCTTAAGAAGTCATCACCACTACTATTTGAACTATCATATCTTACTAACCAAGACAACTCTTCATAACTAGATTTGCTTGAGTCCTTGTGTACATTACCTTGTGGTTTAGGTGATGTAATGTCTTCTTCAATATCTAACCATACTATATCTACATATTCTTTTTTCATTAGCAGGTCATTGGGTATGCCATGTGGTGCTATCTATGGTATGTATTATTTGCTAGTACTTGCACCCTCATGGTGTGTACCACTTACTTGCAATGTCACCTCATGTTTTTCTCCTCTAGATTCTAATTCCTATATCCTAACTATCATTTTCTCATCCAACATTTGCATCATATCATACAAATTTTGGATAGTTTGTTTATGGAGTCTTGCAATATGACCTTGAAATATTTTTTACTCCTCTTGTAACTATTGGATTTGGTAACACATCTTTTTCTACAATAATCCTATTTGAGGTAATGGAGTAAATTTTGAGCTCTTAATTCATGGTTTTGGTTTTGTTTCTTTTTTGAGCTTTCATATCAAAGGAATCCATTCTTTCTTCATACCTTACCATTATTCATATCGTTTACCAACCTTATATTGGTTGAGGTAGTTCTCTATACTCCAACTGTGTGTACACAGTTCCCTGTTCTTCTTGGTTCCTCCCCTCATTTGGAGGAATTCATTCTTCATATTCTTATTTGATCTATTTAGTCCCATATATGAACATTACATGTACTCGAATACTTCTTCTCTCATTAGGTCAAGGTACCAATTCTTGTTTTTTTATTAGTGGCCTTGCCTCCTCCCCTTCTACAAATAGGCTTGCAAGTCCCATGTTAGCGTCCTTCCATAATGGACCTTGAATTATTCTCTATAGTTTGTCAGACTAAACTTCCTCACTTTGTCTTCATTCAATTTCTTTTGAAGAAATAAATATATGTTGCACTTTATATAGCTTCAACTTCTAATCATTCATTGTGTCTAGCACTTCAGTTCCATTCAAGTTTTGCAGTTTAACTACCCCATTATCCATCACTTCTACAACTCGAAAGGGACCAAGCCACAAGTTTTTTAACTTTCTTGGCTTGATTTTATATTTTCCATTAATGTTTAGAACTAATTCACCTTACTTAAGTTCTAACTTCCAAAGGTACTTATTATGCAATAGCTTCCTTCTTTTCTAGGCCACTTTGGTTGCCCACTATGCCATGAATCTTCTTTTTTCTAGGTTGATTAGTGATGCTAGTATTTCCTCTAGAATTTCTTGGTCACCTAAGTGATTCTCCATAGCTACTCGTAAACTTGGTATCAAGAAATCCATTGGTACTACTACCTCCATATCATACATTAGCTAAAATTGTGTATGGTCTATTGTTTGTTTTAAGGTAGTCTAGTATACCCAAAGAATAGATGGTAATATTTCATTCCAATCTACTCCTTATATCCTATAGTTTTTGTACAAGGTTGACACTAGGACTTTGTTAGTCACCTTTACTTTACCATTGGCTCTAGGGTAATACGAAATAGACAAGGAATGTAAAATATTGAAATCATTTGTCAGCTTTTTGATAATCTCACTCACAAAATTACCTCCTTGATTACTTTTTATTTGTAGTGGAATACCAAATCTTGTAATTACTTGCTCATACAAGAATCAAGTTGTACTCTTTGTCATGTTATTTGGTAGTGCTCTTGCATTGACCCATTTTGTTAGGTATTCAATAGCTACCATGATGTATTGACACTTACACCTACGAGTATTTTTTAATGGTTCGACAAAGTCCAAATTGCATCTCTAAAATAGCTCTTAGGGTTGTGATGGGTGTAAGGGAATAAAATCTCATCGTATTGGTTTTCCCACTCTTTAGAAAGTATCAAATGCTCATAAATATTCCTTTGTATCATTATATAGTGTGGGCCACCATAATCCTACTAAGTGTACTTTATAAGTAGTGGCATAAGATCCCATGTGTCCTCCTACCAACCCTTCATGAGCTTCTCTCAATGTTGCTTTAACTTCCTCATCCATCACACATCTTCATAGGATACCATCAATACCAATTTTGTACAATAATCCAACTATCAACTAAAAATATGTTGACTTTATGATTACCTTTTTCTTTTCTATTCCCATCAAATCTTGTGGAAACTCACATATGGATAAGTATTGTCCAATTAACTTGTACCAATATGGAACAACATTAATTGCAATTAACTAAGCATTAGGGAATTCATCTAGAATACTCATCCCTATAGGCTCTCCTAGTCGTATTCAAGATAACTGGTTTGAAATCACATGCTTCTTACTAGGTCAAACTACTACTTGAAATATGAATTCTTGTAAACTAATGAGCCACCTACTGACCTATCCTTGTATGACTAGCCTATTTATTAAGTACAATAATACTTGATGATATACATAGAAAGAAAAAGGATTTTCCAATAGGTAATACATAAATTTTTGTATAGAATATACCATCCCTAAAGCTTCTCACTCTATTGTACTATAATTCCTCTTTGCCCATGACAATAGGCAACTTACAAAAAATATGGACTAGTCTAGCCTATATCGTCCCTCTTGTGCCAATTCACATCCAATCACAAATTTTGATGTATCAATAGGAACATGAAATTCCTTATCCCAATTAGGGAACACCAAAATATGACTACTAACAAGCTTAGATTTGAACTCCTCAAAATCTCCTTGGTTCTCCTCTATCCATCTAAAATGAATATTCTTCTTAGTTAGAGAATACAATGGGTAGGACACATGTGCACACTATATGTCCTAAAAGTTTCCCATAGTGTACCATAAAAAATAATTTCCCAAATTTAGGGAGATTTGTGCATTCCTACATGTACTCATGCATTCATTGAGGCTAGGTAGATGATCCTTGATCTTACCATAAATGGACCAATCATCTAGAAATACCTTAAAATTTTTTATGGCCAATTGATCAAAGATATACAAAATAATGCACTAAAATGTGGTTGGGTGTTACATAGCCCAAATGGAATTTGGTTATATGCATAGATGCCATTTTATACAATAAATGTCATCTTCAACTTATCCTCCTCGGCTATACTTATTTGATTATACCCAAAAAAACTCATCCATAAATGAATAAATTTTATGTCCTACGACCTCTTCAAGAATGGAATAAGTGAAAGGAATAGGGAAGGGATATTTTATCATCACTGTGTTTAAACTCCTAAAATATACACATATTCAAATCTTATCCACTTCCTTCTTCAGAGTGACCACAATAGGTGAAACCCAGTCACTAGTACTGAATCTAAAAATGATACCTGCATCTAGCATCTTTTTTATATTTACATTTACCAATGTGGCATACTTAGGGTTCATCCTATAAGGTCTTCTTCTCATTGGCTATATCCTATATATTATCATGATCTTGTGGAAACATAACTCTAGTGGTACCCCTTTTAGGTCCTTATACATCCAAGTAAAGGATTCCTTGTATTCCAAGAATATCTTAAAAGTTGTTGCTTTCAATACTAGGTTCCAATCATCACCACAATGGATCATCCTAGGTTCCTCCTCAATTCCTAGATTTACATCCACTATATGAGGTCCCTCGTACTTAATGTTCATAGGCTCTATTATTTCCTTTTCCACATTCATTGGATGTTCTAGTCTAGCATCGATTTCAACATCCCCCACTGTATATTCAATAAAAATTTAGGAAATGCCCATTTCTCCTCTTATTTATTTGGTTTCGAGCTGACCTTCATCTCATATTTTTTTGTGATCTCCTTTGTATTAATATAGAGTTAGGTGGGCTGGAAATCCTTGTAATATTCCATATACCAATGGAGGAGTCTATTATTAGATCGAGCTTCATCTTCACTACAGTTATCTAGGTACAACACCCCTTCTTCATTAGGCTCATACTCCTCTTTGCTAAAAGAACTGCTTAACTCATCGGTTGTGGCCACATCCTCACTAATTCTCTAGTTATTCAAGTTGATCATGTATTTGTGTTATCCCTTCTTGAAGGTGATCTGGTCCTTTTCCCAATTGTGATTAACTTTGGGTATTCATAGCAATACTCTCCTCAATAAAGCATCATATGTTGGCTTTTTCATGGTAATCACAATTAAATACAAGATGAATTCTTGGTCAGTTATTATAACTTGTTGTACGGTAAAGACACCATTTGTCTCTATATCATACTGGTTAGAATCTTACAATCAAAAGCTAGGTGCCCATAATTATGGAGCACCAATTTCTTGCCAAGTCTTCTTGGGTAACACATTAACATTGGATCCTCCATCCATAATAACTTGTGTCAATTTGTGCTCCAAGACCTCCATATGAACTAATGTGGGTTTCTTTCCAACATCAATCATTAGTATGATTGGATCCATAAAATAATTATTTTTTTCTTCTTACTTAATTGGATAGCTTTAGATTTCCACCACATTATGAGGTTGTATGTCTTCCACCATTGCTTTATGTAATGATGAGATGTATTCTAATAAATTCATCACCTTAATCTCAATAGTTGTATTCAATACTTGTGCTACCTGATTTTGCACAAATACTTTATCTTCTAATGGGTTCTTTAACTATTTTTCTCTTGCTAGTCTCAATTGCATTGCCTTCTGTGCTTCTTCCTCAAGTACCCTTTTAACTACTTTTCATAATTTCTTTTCTTTAGTAGGTTCAGGATTCTTGTACTTATTAGCCTAATTTCTTGTCATGGCTAATACTTCTTCTATTTCCTCTCTAACTGGAGGTACCTCTATGTCCAAAAAGTCCATGTTCTGTAGGTTACTAGAACTCACTTGCTTTAGACAATTCGTTTCTTTGTGGTTCCCTAGACCACACCATATACACATGTGTTTAGCTTTAGTTTAGTGTATTCCTTATTTCTAAGGTGAAGGATAATTATTCACAAAATGCCCCCACTCCTAGAAATTGTGACACTGTATAATTGGTCTTCCTTCCAAATCATACTACACATGGCTCTGTCCTCCCTACCAGTTGTCTTGATATTGTCTTCTCCCTCTTTGGTTATTCCTATAATAACCACTAGTGGCTTGCTAGAAACTCCCTTGAGGTTTTGATTTCTCTTCTTGTTATTGTATTGATAGAACCTATGGGTGCACCTTTGCATTGAATGGACACTATACCACTTCATGTCCAAGTACATTGCATATGTGATAATAGTCATTCTGAGGATAAGTCACATTCATGTAATTTGTATACTTGCATTTTGTACACCAAATATCCTTCCTATCTTCCTTTACTTTACCTTTCACTTATTTTATTATCTTATCAAATTCCTTCTGGAATGATTGTACCATATGTTGTATTGTATCATCTTCATCACTATTCGTATCGTCGCACTTAGAATGTGTTATCATTCTAGTGATTGTTTGTTTCATCTCTTTAAAAATTATTTGCATTCTCCAAGGCTTCTTCATATATGGAAGATGGAACTTCCTTCATATTTTTCTTATATTTAGGTAGCAACCCATCTACAACTATCTTTTCACTAGTACATATGCTAGAGGTATTTACATATTGTCCACCAACTGCTTTAATCAATGATTATATGACTTTACATATTCATAAAATTTCAGCTTAGTGGAACAAAGATCAATTACAATATCTCCATAATCCTTCAAATGGAGAAATTCCTCAAAGAATTCATCCTTCATGGTGTTCCAGGTCTAAAAATTTGGTGTATTTTGTCTTTTCAAATACCAATCTATGACAAGTCCTCGTAATGTAGAAGTAAATAATTGCAACCATTCATCTGGTTGGTCCACACCATTTACTTTACAAATGGTTATTCATATCTCGATGTGTCTCGTTGGGTCATCCTTTACTTCACCCATAAAGGGTGGGAATATTTGCTTTCCTGATCGATTGCCTAAGTTGGCCATTACTAGTGGTTCTTCCTCTTCACTTGACAAAGTATATCCTAGAATTCTTGATTTATTCCTCCTTGTTGAAATCATCTACTCAAGGTATCTTATACTCACCAAATAGTCATCTCCCAATCTCCTATGCATCTTAACTTTATGACATCCATTTATGTGTACATTGTGGCCCTGGTATTTCCTCCTGAGACCTTGTATGTGATTTATCTGGTGCTTGAATCCCATACACTGCTCTCCTTTACAACCTTTCCATAACTTTCTTAGGTTTTACCATCCACTCACCTCAGCCTTGCATAGTTTCCTCATTAATATCTTTACTTACACCAATATTCTCCTTGAATCTAGGTGCTTCTTGCTCCTCCTATTGAAAATTTTGAGTATAGTGTTGTTATTGATGTCATTGGTCATCATTGATATCAAAGGCTTGATGTAATTTGATATCATTGATGTCAAAGGTGAAAAGATTGAGTTTTGTCTTCAAGGTTGAAATAATAAATGCAAAGGAATTTTTCATGGTTATGAAATCAAGAAAAGAGAATTTTGAAGAAAAGGATTATAATATTTAAATTTTAAATTTAAATATTATTAAGAGAGTTTGAAAGAAAAAAGGGCTTCATTTGGTAAATAAAAAAAAGGAGATTTTAAATTGCAAAGAGAAGATAAGACTTCTCATTGGTGGAAAAATACCCAAGGCAAAAGGTTTATTATAATATTTAAAAAAAAATTATAATACCTAAGTATAAAGTTACATCGTGCCAAAGATAATTCAAATTGATTTTACATAAATTTGAAAGAGGGTCGATGTCTAAAATGTGTATGAAAAGCATATAAATATCCTAAGAATTTGGAAATAAAAGGTGGGCTTGATATTAGATTTTTGTGCAATCATGCAAGTGGTGACAGTGAATAAAGAAAATGGAACAACATTGATTTCGGAGCATAGAAGGAGAACAAAATAAGTAAATTTCATTCACTCTCTGATGTCATCTGCCAAGGTGGTCCAATAGTGGCTAGATTTGTGTTAAGGTATTTGCAAGATGGAGGGTCGTGGTTCAATTCTCCCTAGCACCAGTTTTGAAGGATTTTATTCTTTTTGGTGAATGCACCAAGGGAATAAAGGTGGAGGCCTACACATTAGGTCTCAACCACTTGGCTAGCACAAGCGGTCACATGTTGCATTAGGAGGTTGAGGTCGGTGGATCGATTCTCGTTCACACCAATAATATTATTTTTGGTAAAAGCTATGTGCTAAGGTTGATTAATATTTGCTTTACATGAAGTTTGAGGGGTGTGATATGGTGTAAATGTTTTTGGCATATGGGATGTATAAGGGTAATTTATTTTTGCAAAATATTGTTGAAGATATTGTTGTCATTAAGTTTTATTTTTTATATATGCAAAATTAGGAGTGATAAGGTGTAAATGATTGATTTAATATTATAAATCTGTGTTTTGGGTCAGTAAGTGGTTTGGAAATTATTTTATGAAAGTGGGAGAGAAAAGGTGTAAAATGTGTTTTATTGATTGTAATATTGGCATTAATTTTGAGGGACTTGGTTCATGATTTAAAGTTTTATTTTGAAAAACCAAGAGAGTTATAAAGCAGTGGTTTGGAACAAAATTGTGCACACATTTTGAGAAGGTTTTTTCCAATATATGAAAAGGTTATGCTAATCCTTTTTGTAGTTGCAAAAGATATTATTTGTGAGACAGGTTTTTGAAGACATATCTCCATAAGAGAAAATTAAGAGGTATGGGCACATCATTCCTTATTTGAGATTTTTTTGTTGAGTAAATATTTTTGAAACATAAGGTGGAGATAAAAGGGTTGTTTGGTAAGCATTGTTGGAAATATTTAAGTTAGTATTTGAAACCTACATGTGCATAAATTGTTGAGATAAAGTGGAAACAATTGTATTAGGGAGTGTACTTCATTGTTGAATGGTTTTAGAAATATTTGGGATAGAGTTTGAGAACAAATGTGCTTCCATTATTGAAAGAGATTGAGACATTTGTGCTAGAAATTGTGAACTACTTGTACTAGGTTTGAAGACAAGTTAGTGCATCATTGTGAAACCTTTTGAGCATTGGTTGAGAGATATTGAAAGAAATTATGAAAGTGTTTGATATTAATCTTATGAGGGAAATTTATGCATTATTGAGGTTGATTTTTGAGAGAAAAATTGCAAGAAAGATAGATCAGTTTTGTGAAGCAAGTTATACATTGTTTTGATTTGATTTGAAAGGGATTTTGAAAAATATAGAGATTCGATTAGTGGAATGCAATATTTGTGAATGTGAAGAACATATTGGAATTTTGATAGTGCATATCATTCTCTATATGTTCTAGAGGTTAAACGAATTCTAGGTAGAATATATCTAAAGTGTCTAGTTGAAGAAAGTATTTCTGAAAGAGATATAAGCATTTATTTTTATGCAAGATTTGGAATTTTTTGAGCATGTGTTGTGAGAAACATTGAAGGCAGATTTGAGAAAGTCTTGTAAGAAGACTTGAAGCAGCATTGAGATAGATTTGAGTGAGTTTTTGTTTGTATGCAAAATTTGGAAATATTTGAGTAGGTTTTGTGAAGGCAGGTTTGAGCAAGTCTATTGAGAAGGCTTGAAGGTATATTTAAGCAAGTATTTTGAGAAGGCTTGAAGGTATATTTGAGAAAGTATTTTGAGAATGCTTGAAGGTATATTTGAGCAAGTCTTTTGAGAAGAATTGAAGTAGACTTGGGGAAGATTTAAGCAAGTCTTGTGAAGACTTGAAACAACATTGAGACAGATTTGAGATAGAATTGAGAACAGGTTTGGTTACTGATTTGATCAATATTTGTGTTAAGGCTTGGGGTATATTTAAGATAGAATTGAGAACAGGTTTTGTTGCTAATTTTATCAAGCTTTGTGTTAAGGCTTGGGGAAGATATGAGACAAAATTGAGAGCAGGTTTGGTTGTTGATTTGATCAAGATTTGTGTTAAGGCTTGGAGTATATTTGAGTATATTTAGAGTAAAATTTGGAGGTGATAATAGTAGAGAGGATAGATATATATAGTGGATAGATATCCATCAGCCAATGTAGTGGGGACAAATGTCTCATGTGGAGAGATATCTATAAGCCAGAGCAGTGGGGACACCAGTCTTCTAGAAGTTCATCAACCAGAGAAAAGGGGAAAGAGTTCTCCTATGGAGAGAGATCCATGAACTAGATCAAAGGGGAAATATTTCTCCTATAAATAAGATCCACAAACCAGAGAAAAGGAAAAAGAGTTCTCCTCTGGAGAGAGATCCACAAACTAGAGAAAATGGAAAAGAGTTATTCTGTGGAGATATATCCATGAACCAGAGTAAAGAGGAAAGAGTTCTCTTATGGAGAGAGATCTATGAACCAGAGAAAATGGGAAATATTTCTCTTGTGGAGAGATATCCATGAACCAGAGAAAAGAGGATAGAGTTCTCCTATAGAGAGAGATTCACAAATTAGAGCATAGGAGATTGGTGTCTCCTTTGGACAAAGGTCCATAAACATTGTAATAAGGAATTGATTCCCAAGATATTTTTTGAGAAAATTTAGAAAAATTATTTTCTCTATGGATGATGTAACCCACATTGGGTGAACCATGTTAAATATGTGTCTCTCGTGTGTGTGATGATTTGTGCATTGCTTTTAATATTGCTATTAATATTGCCATTGATAATATTAGATAATATTGTTTGGGAAAGAAAATTAAAAGTTAATCTTATATTGTTCACCCCCTCTCTTAGTATAAGCCTGTGTTATTCACCTCCATGCCAATAAAAAATATATCCAACCTCTTAATATCCCCTTTGTTAGATGTCCATACTTGTTCTATCACTGGTTTATGTGTATTATGTTCAACACTATTCACGTTTACTCTTTGAGAAATTTGTGTGCTCCTCATAATTGGGATATATTATCCTTGATATTTTCTCCTATATCTTTGCATACTTGTGTCTATCATTCACCTCCAATTTAGTGGTACTCACAATTTATCACTTTGCAGGATCTTCTCGGCTACAACAATTTTGACCTGTTTTAACAAAAGTTTCAAGGTTCGATAAGACAATGGTGCCAAATGTAGCATAGGAATGTATTATTCCCAAATGGGAGGTGATTTATAAGGTCTAGAAATTATCCCCAAGGTTTTGTAACAATCTTGTCCAAATCATACAACTTGTATGATTTGCTTTGTATGATTTCCAAAGAACTCAAAACTGGTTGTACGATCTCCAAATTGTATAGTTGTATGATTCAAATTATACAAAACTATAGCTTGTATGATTTACCACTTATTAAATTCACCATAAATGGTATTTTAACCCAAATCGATCAATTTTATAATTGATTTCTCCAAACAGCAAGTTTTCCTTAATTGGTAGGTTTTGCCTTGCAATTTAATTACCAAATAGGGTAAATGACCACTTGTACGATTTGGTACAGCATGTGTATGGATTGTACAAAAACTTGCTTCAAATTACATGTGGATTTACTAACCTGCACAACAATTCTCTTCAAGATAGATTTTGGAATGTTTTCCTATGATAATTACTTGCTTTCTTTCCAACATGGAAACCCTGATTCATTGGCAATGAATTATAATCACCAAGGACATTTCCAAAAATTGTACAAATTCTTGGAAACATACATTTACAACCATGAATAATTATGCAATCATTTCACACCCTCACACTTGTTCCGTAGGATAATCAAAGTTATTTCTAGTGCAATTCCATTATATTAATATAACAAGTTATGCATTTAACATCAATCACACAACCTGCAATAACCATAACGTACAATGGAAATCACAAGGACACGGAATACAAATATTGGCTGATATACTCATTATAGAACCTTCCTATAAAATACATTATTAATCACAACAATGTATTCAATAATGGATAGCATGAACAATCAAGAACTCATTATTGAAAAATTCAGAGTTATCAATGAAATAATAGGAACTATCAAGAACCACCCAAAAAATGAATGAGGGGGCTATATAATGCATGCCCCAGCCATTCCAAAGAATTTTTTGAGACATCACATTACTTACAACTACCATCATGAATTATCTCAAAACAATTCATTACAAGGTTTTACTAAGTCTAATTTGATTTTTATCAAATTCATCCTAAATGCGCATTTCACCTAATTTCATTGATATTTCAATTTGTACATTTACACCTACTTGTACATTTTTAAAATTGTACATTTTAATCAAAATTGAACAAAATTTTTGAAATTCAAAAATCATTTTATCTTCTTCTGGGAGGTGGATTTGCTCCCTACAAATGGCCATGCAATATATAAAATCCTAGAATGAATCTACGATAGAAATTGATAATACCTAGATCGATATGAATCTCTATGAGAGTATTTTGAGTTTAACATTTTTGGATATTCTAAATATTTCTAGGATCAAAATGAAGACATTTATTATTAACAATGTACCCTAGGTATTAGTCTTAATTCATGTCAATGGTCCACTTATCTAGGTTCACATATAATCTATGCTTTTGAAGAGTTTGAAACACTTTTTGTACATGCTAAAAGTCTTGTTCATGTGTCTTGTTGTAGATGATAATGTCATGCAAATACATGACTACAAAATATTTGGTGAAGGATCATAAAATATCATAAATCATTCTCATGAAATTCGTCAACATGTTTGTCAATCCAAAAGGAATAACCAATCATTTGATAAAATCCTCTTTAGATTTGAATGTCATTTTCCACACATTCATATGCTCAGTAGGAATTTTATGGTACCCATATTTCATGTCAGTCTTGGTGAAGAAATTTGCACCATGTAGCTAATCCAATAGATCATCAATACAAGGTCGAAGACATCATTCTTCATGGTGATTTTGTTTATATCCTTGATGGCGAGGTCGAGATTCAAACAAACAATTTTCTCCTTAATTTGCAGTAAATTTCATTAATACAGTCCTCTGTTACAATTTTCCCAGCATACTTCTTCTCCCACAATCCCGAACTCACCATCCCTCCCATTACAAATTTTTGGGTTTTTATCGAGGCCCCGATCCTCTCAGCAATTAATGCCCGCCTAACAAAATTTTCAAATTCGAATTTTCCCCCTTCCTGGGTTTTTCAAATTTTCGGTCATAAATGGGCCATCTGCCCGATCTACCAGGAGGCCTTCATTAATGGCCTCCCTGCATCGGCCGCTTTGCTCTGACCGTCCTTCGCACTGATGTCTCCCTCATAACTCCGTTTCCTGCAAATGCTGTGTTGCCAAAAATAATACAATAAAATACGTGGCCGACACCTTCCTTGACCCGCATCGTTGTTTTCTTCTATGCGGCCATCTGGCCGTGTCTCCTCCTTGTTATAACTCAGTTGATACACGTGTCCTCCACACTGCCCACGTGTCGAGTCGGCCTTGCCCTTCCCTCCATCGTCTCTAACTTCTGTAGTTATCAAATGTTACGCCACGCGTCGGCCTTTGACTGGCTGGCCGCGTGCGTTCCTTGGTTATCTTCTTCTGGGCCGCGATACCGCGACATGTCACGATATCGTGACATGTCACGATATCGCGACCCAACCGACGCCCTGCTCTTAACTTTGCAAAACGTCGCGATATCGCGACGTCGCGATATCGCGACAAAACACCCCCTGCACTTGTTACTGCCTTTGAGGTCGCGAAACCGCGACGTGTCACGAAATCGTGACACGTCACGATTTCGCGACCTCACCTCCGCCCTTTGCCATAGCTATTGAAACCGTCGCGATATCGCGACGTCGCGATATCGCGACTCCTCCGCAACTTATGCTTCAGTTAACAAAACCGTCGCGATATCGCGACGAAACTCGCCCTGCCTTTGCCGCAGCCAACGAGGTCACGATTTCGCGACCTCACTCCAACCCTTGCCTTAGTTCTTTTAACAACTTTCCCTTCTGCTTTACTACATCTTCCCCCCCGAAAAAGAACCAAAATACTTCAAAATTTAAGTACTGAAAGAAAATACTTAAAGGATGCAAGATTTCTCATATTGACACCGGATGCTCCTGCATCAAACACCCGGGGTAGATTAGAAGTGATCCTCACTTCTATTTTGTTGGGGGAAGACCCAAGCGGTCAACCTCCGTCTTCGACACCCAAGTTGCATCTTCAACAGGTCTGCCTTTCCACTTGATCAAATACTCAGTATACTATTTGTTCCTGGTGCTTCTGCCTTCACGAGTGTCCAATACTTCCTCGGCCTCATCTGTGTTTGGAGTAGATGCTGGAATTGGCCATAACTCTGCATTTGGTACCTCTGTACTTTCCCCTTCATGATATTCCACTAAATCTGAAATATTAAAAATAGGTGAAATGTCAAGCCAATTTGGTAATTCTACTTTATATGCATTTCCTGACTCCCGTTTCTCCAGTATTCTGCATGGTCCAAATTTCTTCATCTTCAATTTATTATAAGTCTTGGCAGGAAATCTCTCCTTCCTGAGATGCACCATGACCTCATCTCCGACTTCAAACTCCTTGAACCGCCGCTTCTGGTCTGCCCTTGTCTTGTATTGAGTATTCATTTTCATAATTTGTTTCCTTACTTCTTCATGCAGACTTTTCATGTGTTCCGCAAATTCTTCTGCCTCGGCACTGCACTTTTCTGTCTTGTCCAACTTTCTCAGTTCAGACACATTTCTTGGACTGTTCCCGTATATTATCTGGAATGGAGATTTGTTGGTGCTCTTATTAACTGAACTGTTATAAGCAAATTCCGCCTGTGGTAGGACCAAATCCCATCCCTTGGGCTGTTCTGCTATCAAACATCTCAATAAATTACCCAGGCTTCTGTTCACCACCTCTGTCTGTCCGTCAGTCTGTGGGTGGTATGCAGAACTGAATTTCAGATCTGTCTTCATCTTCTTCCACAGAGTTCTCCAGAAGTACCCAATAAACTTGGTATCTCTGTCAGAAACTATACTTCTTGGTAGACCGTGAAGTCGTACCACTTCCTTGAAAAACAACCCTGCAATATGAACTGCATCACTCGTCTTCTGGCAGGGAATAAAATGTGCCATTTTGGAGAATCGGTCAACCACCACAAATACAGAGTCATTTCCCCTCTGTGTTCTCGGCAATCCGAGGATAAAATCCATGCTTATGTCCTCCCATGGCCTCTCAGGTACAGGTAATGGCTGGTATAATCCTGTGTTTTGCCTTACACCTTTTGCCATCTGGCATACTCTGCAACTTTGCACAAACTTCCGCACATCTTGCTGAAGTTGAGGCCAGTAGTAATTTTCCTCCACCAGGGCAATGGTTTTATCCCGACCAAAATGCCCAGCCAATCCTCCGCTGTGCTTTTCTTTGATTAAGTTCTCCTGCATGGAGCTCCTTGGAATGCATAACTTGCTTCCCTTGAACAGCATTCCATCTTGGATTAGGAAATCCAGCCACTTTGTTCGGTCCACCGTAACAGGTGTTAAGCAAGCCTTCCAGGCTTTCGCAAAATCCGGATCTTCAGGGTACAAACCCTTCAGTTCTTCAAATCCCACTACTTCCACTGTCAATCTAATCAGTAAAGTCTGCCTTCTGCTCAAGGCATCCGCAACTCTGTTTGACTTCCCACTTTTGTGCTTCAGCACAAAGGTATAACTTTGGAGGAACTCCACCCATTTCATGTGCCTTTGGTTCAGTTTTGTCTGACTGTTAATGTACTGTAGAGCCTGATGGTCAGTAAATAGTACAAACTCCTTTGGTAATAAATAGTGTCTCCACTTCTTCAGAGCCTGAACCATAGCATAAAATTCTTGGTCATAAACTGAATACTTTTTTCGAGCATCATTTAACTTCTCACTGAAATAAGCAACTGGCTTGCCTCCTTGACTCAAGCCCCTATTGCACTGCCACTGGCATCACAGTCCACCTGAAATAACTTGCCAAAGTCTGGAAGTGCCAAAATAGGCTATTCTGTGACCTTTCTCTTTAATGTATCAAAGCTCCTTTCAGCCCCTAACGTCCACTTAAACTCTTTTTTATCCCCCCTCATTGTTTCTGTGAGAGGTGCACAAATGCTGCTGAAGTTCTTTATGAACTTCCTGTAAAAGCTGGCCAGACCATGAAAGGATCTCACTTCCGTTGTGCTTCTTGGGGTAGGCCATTCGATGATGGCTCTCACCTTCTCTGGGTCCATTTTCAGGCCTTCTGCTGAGATTACAAATCCCAGGTATACTAACTCCTTCTTAACAAAATTACACTTTTTCAGATTTATTAATAATCGCTCCTCCCGCAGCTTTTCAAAAACTCTCCTAATATGTATTAGGTGTTCCTCCAGGGTTCTCGCTGAAAATTAATATGTCATCTAAATACACAATGACAAACTTTCCCAGAAATTCCTTCAAGCACTTCATTCATCAACCGCATGAAGGTACTTGGTGCATTGGACAGCCCAAATGGCATGACCAACCACTCATACAAGCCCTCTCTTGTCTTGAAGGCTGTCTTCCACTCATCTCCCTCCCGGATACGGATCTGATGATAGCCACTTTTTAAGTCGATCTTTGTGAAGTATTTAGCTCCACTTAAACAGTCCATGATATCATCCATCCTTGGCAACGGGAATCTGTATTTAATAGTGATTTTGTTGATGGCCCGTGAATCTGTACACATCCTCCATTCTCCATCCTTCTTTGGTGCCAGCACTGCAGGTACTGCGCATGGGCTCAAACTTTCCCGAATCAATCCCTTCTCTAACAATTCTTGGACCTGTCTATTTAACTCCTCAGTTTCTACAGGTGTCATTCTGTGTGCAGCTTTATTTGGCAAGCTTGATCCCGGTACCAAATCTATATGGTGGCTAATTTTCCTTACTGGGGGTAAACCCTCAGGCACATTGTCAGACACAATATCTAGAAATTCCTCCAGCAGATCCAGGACTTCTGCTGGGGTATCCTGGCATTCCTTCTCTCTTGCTCTAGGGATTATTGCATAACATAAATGTTCATGCTTCAATCCATCCAGGAACTTTCTCCCCTCAACTAAACAGATTCTGGAATTGTTACATACCTTTTCATCCGCATCCTTCAAGGGCTTTAGTTTATGGCGTACACCATTCTTTGTCAATGAATAGGTGTTGGCACGGCCATCATGCACTGCACTCCGGTCAAACTGCCAGGGCCTCCCTAGCAACATGTGGCAAGCATCCATGGGCAGGATGTCACACAGGACCTCATCACAATAATTTCCAATGTTAAATTTAACGGAGCAATGTTCATTGACCAAAGCTCTATGGTCCTTCTATAACCATGCGACCCGGTATGGGTGTGGGTGCTTCTTCCTTTCTAACTGTAGCTTTGTAACCATTTCCTCAGAAACCAGGTTATCCGTGCTACCATTATCAATAATAATATTGCAAACCTTGCCCGCACACTTACATCTGGTGTGGAATAAACTTCTTCTCTGGTCTGTGTCCTTCTCCTCATTCAACAGGACTCTTCTTACAATCATTGCTTCCCCTCTCTCCGCTTCTTCGGAATGCTCAGACTCAGCATCTTCCTCTGCCAAAGCAGCTCTGGCTGGACCCTCAGGCCTCTTGTTCGTCCTTTCTCGGTGTTGTGGACACTCAAATGCCCGGTGTCCTTCTTCACCACAATGGAAACATGTTCCACGAAATACTCCTCTTCCAAATCCTCGTCCAGATCCACCCCGTCCTCTTGGGTAGCTCTTCTATTCTCGGGGCTGATAAACATCCTCTTCCCTTTGATCCTGGTTACTACTGGCTTCACCAGTCTTCTTCGGGTCTTTGTACTTTTCTCCACTGGTCCTCCCACCAGTTCTTCCACCTCAGCCCCTTCCTCTTTGCTTGCCTTCAAACCGCCTATTTAGCTTTTCTTCCACCTTTAAGGCAAATTGGTAAGCATCCTCAATGGTGCTTACCCGAACCAGGCTCAGTTCCTCCTGGATACCGAGTCTCAACCCGTTGATATAACGGGCCACCTTTTCTTTGTTGGCCTCTAAATGCCCAGTTCTAATGGAGATCTTGTAAAACTCCTCGGTGTACTCTTGGACAGTTTTGTTTGTCTGCCTCAAACTTTGCATTTTTCTTAGCAGATCCAACTCGTAATCTGCCGGGATGAACTGTCTTTTCAGCTTCTCCACCATTCTGTCCCATCTTGTTATTCTCTCCTTCCCTCGTCTGTTCCTCTCCAACTGTATTCCCCTCCACCAAATGCTGGCATGACCCTTCAACTTGGTCTTAGAAAATCTGACCCGATTAGGGTCTTCAACCTCCTCGTACTCGAAATACTCTTCTAAATCATTTATCCAGTCAATCACTTCTTCTGGATTTAAGTTACCCGAGTATGTGGAAACCTCCATTTTTGGTTGCTTTCCAATCTGAGAGATGGCCTTGTATAACCGGGCTTGTGCAGGATCCATGGCCTCTTCCTCTTCCTCAGATTGGTCTTCTTCTTCAACTTCGTCCTCACTTTCCTCATCCCTTCCGGGCTCGTGCCTTCTGCGTAACTCTGCTTGCAGGGCTTGGACTTGTCTCTGCAAGGCTCGGAAGTCTTCGACCGGCACCACATTTCCTACTCCGCCATGGTTTCTTCGTGGAGGCATTATATTATATATATATTTTTTTTATAAAATCCTTCCACAGATCCTGGTGTAACTGCCTCTCTCCGACGATCTGTTACACGCTCAGGAGCTCCCGCTCTGATACCACTTGATGGCGAGGTCGAGATTCAAACAAACAATTTTCTCCTTAATTTGCAGTAAATTTCATTAATACAGTCCTCTGTTACAATTTTCCCAGCATACTTCTTCTCCCACAATCCCGAACTCACCATCCCTCCCATTACAAATTTTTGGGTTTTTATCGAGGCCCCGATCCTCTCAGCAATTAATGCCCGCCTAACAAAATTTTCAAATTCGAATTTTCCCCCTTCCTGGGTTTTTCAAATTTTCGGTCATAAATGGGCCATCTGCCCGATCTACCAGGAGGCCTTCATTAATGGCCTCCCTGCATCGGCCGCTTTGCTCTGACCGTCCTTCGCACTGATGTCTCCCTCATAACTCCGTTTCCTGCAAATGTTGTGTTGCCAGAAATAATACAATAAAATACGTGGCCGACACCTTCCTTGACCCGCATCATTGTTTTCTTCTACGCGGCCATCTGGCCGTGTCTCCTCCTTGTTATAACTTAGTTGATACACGTGTCCTCCACACTGCCCACGTGTCGAGTCGGCCTTGCCCTTCCCTCCATCGTCTCTAACTTCTGCAGTTATCAAATGTTACGCCACGTGTCGGCCTTTGATTGGCTGGCCGCGTGCGTTCCTTGGTTATCTTCT
The DNA here is from genome assembly GCA_028583015.1 of Wollemia nobilis. Taxonomy (NCBI): domain Eukaryota; kingdom Viridiplantae; phylum Streptophyta; class Pinopsida; order Araucariales; family Araucariaceae; genus Wollemia; species Wollemia nobilis. The sequence continues at coordinate 13,068,811 of JAQPPZ010002930.1, forward strand.
TTTGGGCCGCGATATCGCAACGACCCAACCGACGCCCTGCTCTTAACTTTGCAAAACGTCACGATATCGTGACGTCGCGATATCGCGACAAAACACCTCCCGCATTTGTTATTGCCTTTGAGGTCGCGAAACCGCGACGTGTCACGAAATCGTGACACGTCACGATTTCGCGACCTCACCTCCGCCCTTTGCCATAGCTATTGAAACCGTCGCAATATCATGACGTCGCGATATCACGACGTCGCGATATCGCGACGTCACGATATCGCGACTCCTCCGCAACTTATGCTTCAGTTAACAAAACCGTCGCGATATCGCGACGAAACTCGCCCTGCCTTTGCCGCAGCCAACGAGGTCACGATTTCGCGACATGTCACGAAATCGCGACATGTCACGATTTCGCGACCTCACTCCAACCCTTGCCTTAGTTCTTTTAACAACTTTCCCTTCTGCTTTACTACATCTTCCCCCCCAAGAAAAGAACCAAAATACTTCAGAATTTAAGTACTGAAAGAAAATACTTAAAGGATGCAAGATTTCTCATATTGACACCGGATGCTCCTGCATCAATCCTAGTAGTCGATGCAAAGTCTTCACATGCTATATTTCCTTGGTGCTAAGACAAATGGAATGCAATAAGAAGAATAAATCATTCTCATATGCCATTTTTTAGTCAATTATTGAATTTTATCTTGATCTCATCATTTTCAAGAACCAATCTATGATAAATAGGGGTGTTAGATAAAGGATAACTAGGAATTAAATTGATATAATGTTTTACCTTACAATTCAGCGATACTCTAGTGGGTGACTTAAAGATATCATCATATTCTATAATGACCTAGTCCATTTTTCATTGTTGTTACAATGATTTCAAGGTCACTATGATAGCAACCATTTTATTATAGATTGAGGCTTGATTATAAACTACTTTATTTTTCCAATAATCCTTTTGCATTTATTAGCATTAATGAGAGAAATAGAGGTGGAATAAGTTACCTTTGGTATCTTATATTGCTGGTCCCCAATAGTTATGATGAATTTATAGGGTATTGACTCATGTACTCTGCCTGTGCCACATGAATGGCTAGCCAAGGAGCACATAATAAATATCTAATGGAACCACATCACATAAAAATTCAAATCTGAATGGTTTGGTGGCATAATATAGAATATGTTGTTGAGTGGCATGGATATATATCCTTCTATTTATCCATCCATTATTATATGGTTGTGATTGAGTATTAACAGGTAGATATAGATTCTTTATAATGTTAGAAAAAATCAAATTGTTTTCACTTCCACTATCAACAAGTAAATGTAAAGGCTCCTTTGTTTTAATTTGTATAGTAGAGGTAGAAATAATCACATGTGGTTCAAAATCCATGATCAAATTACTTTTATCCTCATGTAGAGGGTGCATTGGTGTAGCAGATGTAGACGTTTGCATTTTAGCATATAGATATTGAATTACCTAACATTATTCTCTAGAACGTTAGTTGCTTTTGTGGTAGTTAAACCATTTCCTAGACTTGTTCTTTCAGGGCTTCTTATCTTGTGACTCTTTCTTCTGCTTTCAATTTTGATTTTGTTGTTGAAATTATTTATTTGGTTACTTTTAGGTATCACCTTTAACTTTATTGTTCTACCCATTGGTACTTTGGTTCTTGTCATTCAAACCATTTTCTTTCTTGTTTTTATGTTTTTACTTTTACTCGATCTTGATGGAAAATGTGTATGCCTCACCCAATATCTTGAACTAAAATAAATCCATGTTCTCCCTTATGTACAAATGTAGCCCACTATAATACTTGAGAACACAATGCATCTTGGTGTCTTGGAATATAATTTTTGTAGATAGTGAATGAAAAGCATTGATGTAGCCTTCAATAGATTTTTCTTTACCTTGACGTAATTATTTCCATCGCACGTATAAATCTTCAAAAACACCTGCTGAGTAATATTTTTTCTTGATTTCTTCCACAAAATAATCCCATGTAGGGTCTTATAAATATTCTTGATTCTTTTTATATAATTCCCACCAATTATGGGCTAGTATTGAAGCTTTAAGAAGGAAAAAAGTGATATTCTCTTTATTGAAGGAATTTACAGAGAAATATCTAGATATCTCTCCATTGCTTTCATGTTGATTTTCCCTTCAAATATAGGAAAATCAAAATTCACCTAAAATTTAAATATTTTTAGGGTAATGAATGGTTGTATCATAGCATGGAAATATGATATACACTTAAGGATTTGAGAAAATTGATCCAATGTCTGATTATCTTATATTTTAAGGGCTTCATGCACCAATTGTTTAAAATGATATACTATCTTGGTGTTTTATTCCATATGATATTATTTGAAATGGTTGGATAGATAATTAGAGGGGTTGCACATTTGACGTCCAATATTCTAATTGCTTAATATCATATTTGGGATCATATACCCACAAAAAAAACTATTATGATACCAATTTGATCCACACATTCAAATATGATGGATTTATTAATGTTGAAAACCAAAAATAGGAGAGAGTATTGTTGGATGAATAACAAATTTTATTAATTTTGAATAGAATTATAGATAAGGTAACTCTGATAAGAAATGTCCACCAATTAAAAATAATCTATGAGAAAAAATATTGTTTCCCCACTGACATGTTCTTGAAATAAAATCATATATTTATATACAACTTTGGTGGAAGGGAAAATACTATTATGGTTTGAATTCCATGATGAAAGCTATAGGATGTGGAAATTCCACTACTAGTACTAAATATTATATGGTCTAGGTTCTACAAGCTCGTTCATTCATTCATACAAGTTGTCAATCCAAGCCCATCCTAGTTGTTTGGGCCCATATGAGTCCTTCCAAGCCTATCCAAGTTTTTTTTATCGCATATGAATCCTTTCAAGCTATCAAATATCGTGTAAGTCCTTTCTATCATGTTCAATCCCTTCTAATATTTTTTATCCCATCCATTATTTCAAGCTAATGGAGTCCTTATAAGTTATCCAATCTTGTTCGTCCATATCAGATAGTGCTTTGGAGGCTAAGTGTGGCTTAGAAACATAGGATAATATGTAGTGATTTATGAAATCCTTTCTGTAAAGTATATGAATAGAATGCATATTATATACTTATGATACAAAGCTTCTATGTTGGGTCCTTGCTCACTAGTGATTTCAAACCATTGGTTATGATGGTAATTAGATTTTTAAGTTGGGTAGCTTTAGAGCCCCTTGGGTAGTTATTGGAAGATTATTTTAAATCTAAAATCCATTTGTTATCCCTAGACACAAATAATGGTAACTTCTACCACTTGCAATAAATTTTTGTTGTGTGAGGGTGATGGCATTATGGTGATATTTTTACTAATTATATGGTTTGGGAATTGGAGATGTATGTAGTGTCCACCTAATCATCTTCATATCTATCTAAAATATATAGTCAATTTGATACTAAAATATAAATTACCAAGTACATTAATTTCTTGGTATTAAGTGCATGAAATAGTTGTCAACTCATGGCTTTACAAGTTCTTTGTGGAATGTGTTGAAATGTGTGCTTGTGCCATCTATTTCAAATCATGAGTACATTATCATAGGAGAGAGTTGAAATATTACTAAATCTACATTAGGAATTAGTCATCTAGTGAGAAAGAAAGCTACCACAAATAGTATAAGCAACTTGAACCTAGGAGGTCAAGAGTTTAAATCCTTCCTTGTTCATATAATAGTTTTCTTATAATAGTTTGAAAGGACATTCAACTATGAACTTAAATGTTATTGCTAATATTTTTTATTTCAACCAATAATTTTACCTCTCAATTGGCCTAAGATGATGAATGTATTTGTGGATGAAGATATAGGATTTTAAATCCTCATTTTATAGGATTTGAAGTTGCTCAATCTTTGGAATGTTGAAAGTAGCCTTGTATTAGAAAATGCATATGCTTTGTGAGTATATAATCCATTGGACAACTATCTAGCATGTTTATGCAAATGATATGATGCTTAGAGAAGCCATGAGTTTGAACCCTTTTTCCTTTCTATTTAATATTTAGAGCCATCTGATTTTGATGACATGGTGGCCAATGTGGCATCTTAGTGGCCATGATCAAATATTTTTTTTATTTATATAGTTTTATCCAATTAAATTATAATACTTGTCTATTCTTCCTATTGGGTATTCCCCATCAATAGATGAAGAGGACATATTGCTTCCCTAGTTCCTATCCTAGTCAATAGTTTTGGAGGGTAGATGGTAATTTTGATTTTGATGGTTATGTGAAAAATTTCACTCTTTGATTGGTCATATGTAAATTTGAAAATTTAATTTTTTTTCGAGTGTGTGAAGGAAAATTTTCTAGAGGTCATAACGTTTGCATACATAAGCATGTTGAGTCTTTTTTTAAAATCATATATTTTTTATCCAGTTGCAATGGTTGTGATTGTTTTGTTTTATTCTACTAGCATAATGGAGATTTTTTGGGAGAATTATGGTTATAATATTATTATCCCTTGTTCTTATAGGTCTCTTTCTAACCATCGGGACTAATTATTCAAAAACTTATCTTTTTCTTGATGATTCAATTGTTTTCTATTTTGATATCAAAGGATAGATTGTGGTCATGATATTGCATATTGAAGGTATTCTTATAGGAAGCTCAACACCTTACATTCAAAGGTGAAGTAAAAAATTAATATTCAAGGAGTAGTTGATCTAGTTTATGTGCCTTTGGTAAGAGGAGATAGAAACATTCATTTAACCTAATTAGTAAGTACACTTGACCTAGATGATGCCCAAAGCACCATGAGAGATATTGTAGGAGTATCTTCAACTTAATAGTATATTCCTTATAGGAAATTTGTAAGTATTCTAGATGGATATGGAATCATGTTCTTGACATCTTGACATGCAAATGGAAAGAAAGGCTCACTTGTTCACATCTTGATAATATTCTAGATGGTCATCGAGGCTTATTACTTGGAAACTTGATAGTCTTCTATATGATGCAAGAGGCTTATTGGTTTTGAAAATATTTGGCCCATTCAAGCATTAATTATAGAGGGAGACAACATTATCTCTAATATCTTCTCTCATTGTCCCTAAGCTTATATTATGGTTATATTTGAATAAAGGTCAAGTTTGATATATGATGGTGTAAGCATATAGGAAACATAAGATACAAGGTTATAGAAAATCTTATAATGATGTGATCCTCCATCATCATATACGTAATACTATTCTATTAATTAATTATAGGATTGGTTAATCGACTTATATAGTTATGTATTCACCCCTTATGGGTTTGGTTGAATCACTTTGATGGTTAACCTTCACTAAAAATTTAATAAAAGGCTTAGTAATTTGACTTAACATTGATCCTTATATCAATCTAGTTAATATAATTGTAATTGTAATTTTAATTTGGGAATTAGGTATCTACTATAAATACCCCCAACCACTAATCCATTGTATCAATACAAAGTATAATATTCTGACGTGACATACTATTATGGTGCTCACCTTGGGTAACCACCCATCATATTTCATGTTTTGATCTTTCTATTTCATTTTTCCATTCTCTTACATATGCTTATGGTGAAACTTTTGCTTTATGTGAGTACTTGAAAGTATTGCACATTACAATCTATTTTTATTTGCCATAAATCTTGGGTTACTTGGTCATACACAAAATTACTAAAAATACCTTTTATAAACACATATATTAATTTAAAAGTACATATCATAGGGTATTATCTATGTTAGAATGTTGCATTAGTTAAAAATTGGTGTATTATTTGCTCTAAAATTGTAGTATGTTTATAGAAACAAAGCAATTTGGGATTTTTTTTAGAAGAAAGCCTACACTTTTACTATGATTAAGTGTATGGGTGTTTCTAACTATTCTATGTAAATCCAATATTTTGTAGATAATTTTTATATGGGCCTTAATTATTACACTTACTCATTTCTCATTTGGTATGGGCCCTATGTAACCTACACAAATATTAGATGTGGTCACATTCTAGATGATAGGAGTGGCATTTATCATCTTCGTATAATGATGAATTTTTAAATATTAAAAACTAATATTTTTTAGCAGTCATGACAACTAACAATAACTATCAGTGAGAATGAATGAACAACCATTGAATCTACCACAAATTAGATGAAAAAATAACTTGATCATTTTTATTTACTATAAGTTTTTTATCACATTCATTGGAGTCTAAAGTTGCTGCCAGTAAAATTAGATTTGTGCATTTGATGTATTTTATTTTCTTGATAATTTTGATAATTGTTAAAGAATAGATTCCTTTGAGAATTGAACATGGGAGGATCCATGTCCTATGATATATGTGTGGGTATCCTCCCTTTGCAAGTGGAATTTTCTAAATACCTATAAATTTTCCTACATATTAGAACTTTATGCATTCTAAGAAGATGATGACAGATAAATACTTCCCTAATGAATATAATTCTTTACTTTGATTTGATTGTGCCTCTTCAATTTCTTGTGATTTTACGATATATTCTTCTTTCACTAGAAATTAAGTCTCTTTTTTAGAGGAATTACATAATTAACTATTATTTTATTATTGATGGAAGCTTCACTCTAAACAACTTGATATGTAGTCCTCTTTTCTACAACCTAAAGTATTTCTTTCTTAGTTGCTTTATTTGTCTTGGAAGTCATGGTTCCTTTGGAAATTGGAATTTAGGATATTTAGTAGAGGGGCTACTCAGATCATTTCTTCATGATATCAAAGAATTCATTATGATGAATAGACATAGTGTTTCTAATATCATCTCATCTCTTACGATTTTTATTGTTCTTTTTTTCAAAATCAAGCTACTTACCTAGTAAAAAGTTGTAAGTTAATATGCATAAATGTGAATGAATTTTTTACTACATAATAAGAGAATTATTGGATTACCATACATAGATATTTTATTTGATCTCTAATTTAAAACCTTGATTTATGTTCAAATATTTTTCTCTAATTTATTCTCTTATTGATATCAATAAAGACCATTTTTTGTCTCCTCAACTATTGATTGATTTACTGCTGTGAGAAATACCATGCCTACTCTCCATATAGAGTTGTGCTTTGGTAATTCCATATACATAAACATAGTAAAATTTTCTTGTTTAAAATTCTCTTTGTATGAGATCTACATTTAAAATGCCTCCAATTTTAATGAATTGATTTATACCTTCAAATATTTGATCCATTTAGAGGAAGCTATGAAGCATGCAAAAACTCCACATCCTACTCAGCTTCATTGATTTCAATATCTAATTTTATCATCAATTATGATAGAGAACCATATTTTATTTCAAGTTATTTATTTATATTTCACATGGTTCCTTGTGTTCCATGACCATTTTTAACAATTGATCCAGTATAATTTATCATTCCAATCATAACATAAAGAGCTAAAGGATTATCATCAATACAACTTCATTCTATTATACTATATGCTACTTCTTCTTGGAAATTATTGTAAAACTTCTAATTAGAATAAATCAAATTATGTTTTGATCATTTTTATGATTCAGGTCTTTCTTGCAAGTTTATATGGGAATTGGACTTGAATGGTCAACTAAATTGGTATCCTCTTAAACAAAATTAATAATATTATGTGTCTTTGTTACTTCATCTACCCAAAAATTGCATGGATTCTATTGGAGTGATAATACAACATATACTAGTAAAAGATTACATGATCATGTTTTATTTTCCTTGATAGAATATTAGTTACACAACTTATGAAGGTAAATACACATTTATTTTAGAGGTCTGTGACAAAAAAAATAAAATAAATTCACTTAGCATTCATAATTTCACAAGAGTTTTGAATGTGATGATTGGAATGTATTTATGATGAACAATCCACTAGCATAAGGGAATGGTATACCCATCATATCTTGTGACTTGTAGGGGTAAGTTTCTATAAGGTTAAGGGTGTAGTTCCCATTCCCTTTACCTTATTTAGACTATTGGTTAGCTATCATGTTGACATTATTATGAAAGATATTTATTTTTTTGTTAAATAAGGTGGTCAAGCTTATTGAGTTTATGGATACTACTAAAATCATTTTGCTATGTATGGATTACTTTCCTATGTTATATAGCATGTTTATAATGATAATTAATGAATTTAATCTTGATAAATAATAGAAAATAAAATATAATTTTCTATATGACTTCTAGTTCTAATAATATGGTTTTGCAACATTATTGGTCATCCAAATGGAAGCATTTATCATGTTAATGTTAGTGTTTGCTATTTATGGAGTTTCATCCTATTCACTTGTCTATAATTTCTATTGTGCATACCCCATCAATATATGAAGATATTTTGTTTGCCTAATCATTGTCCCAATCAACAATAATTCTAGAGGGTATATGGCAGTTTTGCTTTTGATGGTTTTATGACACATGGCACTCTTTGGTTGGTCATAGGTAAAATTAAAATTTTGAATTTTCAAATTTTGGAAATTTTTTGAACACGTAAAGGGTAAACTTTTGAAGGTCATATTTTTTCAATATAGAAAGAAATTGAGCTCTCTCTTTTTTTAAATTGTATATTTTTATCTCTTTGCAATGGTTGTAGTTGTTTTTTCTATTTTTATACTAGTTTAGTATTATGAACTTATCTCACTCCACTTTCACATAAATCCTCGATAATTCACATAAATATTAAGAATAATCTTCCATAATTAATATTTACAATACAAATCCATACAAATAAACATAGATTTATTCAAAGTTCAAATTATTCCAATTTATTCAAAATATACTTCAAACCCTTAATGTAGGGCAACACCATAGAATGCTATGTATCGGAAGGAAGCCACTCCTTACTATATCTAAACTTGAGATAAATACAATATTATTCTCCTCCCCCATATGAGCTTCTTGCCTACATTATATAATGCTCAACTACCTACCACTACCACTTATCCATACATGTGGGATAATTATTTTTTTAATATTATAATATTAATTATAATATTATAATATTAAATTCCTACCTTGGGTACTATTGGTCAAAATGACCACATCCAAGGAAATAAGGAGTAGTCTTCTCAAGATTTCACTAAGTGTAGAGAATAGTCGTGATAGCGCGATGTTTTGAAAGTCGAGGTAGAAATAAGAGCCAAAAGTAGCGATGATGTGATATTTTGAAGGTGAAAGTTTCCAAGGCAAGTGGTCGTGATATCATGACATTTTTTAAGGCTAAAGGTAGAGCTAAGGTGAAAATTCATGACAACATGACATTTTGAAGGCCAAAGTGGAGCTTAAGGGAGAAAAGTCATGACAACGTGACATTTTGAAGCTCAAGGGTAGAGCTAAGGCAAAAAGTCATGATAGCGTGACATTTTGAAGGCCAAGGGCAGGATATGGACCAAAAGTCGTGATGGCATGACATTTTGAAGGCCAAGGGTAGAGCTAAGGAGAAAAGTCATGACAGCGTGACATTTTGAAGGCCAAAGGCAGAGCTAAGGTGAAAAGTCGTGATGGCATGACATTTTGAAGGCCAAGGGTCAAGCCATGACCAAAAGTCATGATAGTGTGATATTTTGAAGGTGAAGGTGAAGCTAAGGCAAATGGTCATGATAGCATGACATTTTGAAGGCCAAGGGTAGAGCTAAGGTGAAAAGTCATGATGGCACGATATTTTGAAGGCCAAGGATGGAACCATGAGCGAAAGTCATGATGGCATGACATTTTGAAGGTGAAGGTGAAGCTAAGGCAAATGGTCATGATAGCATGATATTTTGAAGGCCAAGGGCAGAACTAAGGTGAAAATTCATGATGGTGCAATATTTTGAAGGCCAAGGGTGGAACGAAGACCAAAAGTCATGATGGTGCGACACTCTGAAGACAGTTGGACCATGATGCCCCAAAGAGGTTAAAGAAGATTGTTGTAACAAGAAGATCTCAACCACTTCCAGTTGAAGGCTCCATGCTCTCTTAACTGCTTCTTTACCAGAATGAGCCTACGAGCATAATATTGTAACAACTTTTAGTTTTTTTGTTATGTAAAACTCTTATATAAAGGATGAGTGACCTAAACAAATGGTCGGCTCTTAGGTGTTTACAAGGCTATGTACACAGACTTATGAAAGCTTAATAAAAGATCATCCATTCTAGTTTCTGGCTCACTAGTGTTCTAAATCAAGTATGTATGGATTGTTAATTGCTACATAAGGTTAGATTGAATGTAACTTGCTTTAATTCTTATTCTAAATTTTTGCAACAAAGTTCTACTAGCTCTAAAATTAACTTTACAGATAAGCTTGCACTTAAATAGATTTTCACTAGAATTTTAGTTTCTCTGTTTTGGTGGTTCAGTTATATGCTTCTCTATAAAAGGTTGTAATAAGTTGCTTTGTTGTTATCTAATATATACCCTTTAATCAACTCTAGAAATAGCTATATTTCCCTCTCTTTATGCATTTCTCTTCTCTCTCCATTTTCCTAAAATAATCAAGGAACCAACCTCCTCTAGAGATTGAACTGGGTAAACTCTGTTTTAACCTAGATCTTTCAATGTTGGCAAAGTCTTGGGTGCAAATGTAACCAAAGGTAGATTTTGCTCCAATAGTTTTTGGCACACCCGGTGGGACACAATCCCACATAGTATACAGATCAAAGTTTTGATGAATACCTTTGCCCTATTAGTTTTTTATAAATCACCTAGTGACTCCACCCTAGAAAGGAACCCTATGAAAGCCTTTACCCAATTTTTAGTTATATACCGTATTTTATGATAACTAGATCTAAAGCAAGAAATTTAGAAGAACCCATTGAGTTCTTCGAACTACACCTTGGTAGCCTTCGAGCTAATCCTATTTTAGTTTCCTGAGCAACTTCTTCATATACTGCTAATACAAGATACATAAATCTTCCCCCTGTAGCCTTCCCTAGTACTACTGCTAGTGGAACTCTAACTCCAGCTACCTATATATCCATAAGATCTGATAGAGCTATAAATACAATGGCCGCAAATCAGCCAATTCTACCCTATCCTTTATGGAACCACATAGGCCCCTTGAACCTGGTGGCTCAACACCCAATTCTAGTAGTGGCCCTAAAAGCATTACCCTAGTATGATGGTACTGGGAAGATAACCTATGAGCACTACCAGGATGTGGCAACGCTCACCCCAATACATAATATCACTGAAGAAGATGTTATGATCAGATTACTAGTTATTTCATTGAAAGGAAAAATGCTCTATTGGTACAGAGCCCTCGACAACCAAAGTATATCTACTTGGGCCCAACTTGCTAGTAAACTAGTAGAAGAATTCAATGAACATGTAGATCCATTCTCCCTACTAAGTTAGTTTATAGTTATCCAAAAGCACCCTCAGGAAGAGATAGTCGACTTTAACATCAGATTCAATCAAACTTGGCAAAGAGTACCTGACGGACTAAGACCGACACATGAACAATCAATGTATTACTATCTGAGAGCTTTCAACTCAGACATAAGTATGGCCATCAGGTAGTCCCAAGTATTTACCTTCCCAAAAATTTATCAAGAAGCTCAAAAGGAAAAAAATATCTGATCGCTATTGGAAGGTTCCCTACAAAGATGATAATGCCTATTTTCCTAGATCTACCACAAGCATCGAATCATGCCCCCACTCCTAATGCAAGTCTCCCTAAATGGACTAGATAACCTAATATCCCAGTGATACAAGCACCTCCCACTCCTCCAATGCTTCCCACCATTCCTGCACTTCCAATAGCAATAATTCCATCGACTTCAGATCTTCCACTTGCAGCTCTACAAGACTTACAAGCATCCATGAAAACTCTGAAAAATAAGATGACTTCCATGGAAAGAAGAGAAGCAGAAAGAAATTTCCAACCAAGAAGGTTCCCACAAGTAACAAAGGATCAAGCCTCCACTAGTGGTAGAAGCTATGATAAATCTAACATGGTTTATGCCAATGAAGAGAGTGAACCTAGTAACATTTCGATAGAGTCAAAATTTTGGTGCTCCACGTGTAACGACCCCCATGGTAAAACTTCTTGCATGATTCATCAACACCATGTCCAAAAGATAGCTATTGAAAAGGTTGAAAGAACCCTCAAAGGTCAGGTTAATATGATCAGAGAAGAGAATCAGAATTTCATGATGCCTTCTATTGAACAAGTAGTTGTTCTTACTAGATCGGGAAAGAAACCCTTACAAGTTGATCCCCAAGAGCTCAACCCCCTGAAGGTGCCTTCACCTATAAGGAACCCTATTGAGAAAAGAACCTCTTATGAAAAATCTCCCCAGAGTTCAAGCCAGAAAGATGCAAAAACTCGTAAGGAAGCACCTCGGTAGAAAGAAGCAGAAACATAGGAACAAGCTAGAGATAAACTGAGATACCCCTCACTGACTAAGCATCAAATAATTGATGCTACCTAGGGGTACAAAAATAAGTATGATGTAACAATGAAGGAGAAAAGTGTTGAACCCCTTCCATTTAACATAGTTGAGGAAATGAAGAAACCCCCTCCAAGGCAACTATGTATGAAGCTTTGTAGCTTCCAGGATAGATTGACTTGTTGCAAGAATCCTTGAGGATAAGAATAAGACCCCAACTTAGATGGATTCAGCACAAGCTAGCCTAACATCCACTTCAAGAAAAATAGACCTCCTCCTTCTATCTATCTCTCCAGATGGAAGGATGGGTAGTTCACAACTGTATGATAGACTCTGGAGCTACAACCACTATGATGCCCAAAGAAGTATGTGATATCATGGGAATGGAATATACAAGGAGCAATCCTAGTGTCTTACAATTAGATGGAACCCCTATAAAAATGGTAGGGGTAATCAAAGATATCCCAATAGTTCTCCACAGACTACCTCAGCTCACAATTATACAAGAGGTAGTGGTAGTAGATTTAGAGCCTTATTTTGGCATGTGCCTCTCTAGGGAGTTCATCACAAAGATAGGAGGATATTTATCATTAGATTTCTCACATATAGAAATCCCATTCAAGGGAAAAAGAGTAAAAATATTTAATGAAAAACCTTCAACTTTTCATATCGAAAGACTTGAAGAGGAAGGTAAACAGTCCACCACTGTGAACATGATGACAGAGGAACTAGAAGACCTGAACTTGATGGAAGAAGCTCTAAATGTATTACAAGAGGAAGACCAGTTCTCTCTCCAAGACTTCAATGCCATGATCGAGACTGACATAGGGAGCTACACAATTTTAAAACCGAGAAAAATAGCCCCATTCCTCTTCCTCAGGTTGACCAACCCAATAATCAACTATGGAAACTTTTCTTTGATGGTGCTAGATGTAAAAATGGAGTTGGAGCAGGTATTGTTCTAATCTCTCCAATAGGTGAAGAGAAAGTTTTCTCTTACCAATTAACCTAGAGTTGTACTAACAATGCAGCAGAGTATGAAGCACTCTGCTTAGGCCTCAAGAAGGCTAAAAATATGGGTATCAAGCAACTACAGATATTTGGGGACTTCGAACTGATAGTGAATCAAGTCACTAAGAAATGTGTAAGCAAGCAACATTACCTTAAGGCTTATAGGAATAAGGTTTGGGACTTGCTAGAATCCTTTGAATATTTGAATCTCAAAGCAATCCCAAGGGAAAAGAACACTCATCGACTTTTGTTTTGGGGGGAAATTTTTCCCTATCATAAATTAAATAGTTAGGCTAATTTATAGGTCTTCCATGCCAGATAGAGATACCTTCTGGAAGGTCTTCAAAAATGACAAATAGATAGTAGACTTCCTCATCCATGAGATGAACTGCTCTAGCAATAGGATAGCCGAAGATGAAGAGGATACAAGAATGATCCAGTTAAAGAACAATCACATCCCAAAAGGGTTGGTCACCCTTGAAAGCTTATTTGATAACAATGATAGGTCAACTAGCCATAAAATGAAAGTTGACAAGCATAGATATAGAGAAGCTCAAATGGGACCTGATAAATCCATCAAGGTGGGAGTGAACACCATAGAAGAAGAACTAGACCAAATCAGGGAATTATGCAAAGAATACCCAGACATCATAGCCTGGACTTACGGTGATCTCAAAGTCTACTCCAAAGAAATAATCCAACATACGATTGAACTTGAAGAAGGTGCAAAGCCATTTTGACAGAAGCAATGGTTAGTAAATCCTAAGATCGAAGCTTTGATGAAGCAAGAGCTACTAAAATTACTTGAAGCTAAAATTGTTTACCCAATCAAGCATTCGACTTGGGTAGCTAACCTAGTCCCGGTTAGAAAAAAGAATGGAGATATCCAGTTGTGCATCAACTTTCACAACTTGAATAAAGCTTCGTTGAAAGACCATTACCCTCTCCCGTAGATCGACCAGATCTTGCACACAGTAGGAGCAGAAAGGTTCTCGCTCTTGGATGGCTTCTCTGGGTACAATCAGGTGTGGGTTAAATATGAAGATCAATTCAAGACCGCATTCACAACCAAGTGGGGAATATTTTCCTACCATAGAATGCCCTTCGGGTTATCCAATGTTGGAGCAACCTTTCAAAGAGCTATGGATGTGGCATTTAGAGAACTTGTCAATAAAATAATAGTGATATATCTAGATGATATGATAGTGTTCTCTCACCAAAATAAATATCACATAGGACACCTCAGGAGTGTGTTCAAAAAATACAGAGAGTTTGGCATCTCTATAAATCCTAAGAAATCTATCTTCATTATGGAAGAAGGACTTTTACTCGGCCATGTTGTTTCTAAGAATGGTCTAGCCATAGACCCTAATAGGGTGAAAGCACTATTAGAACTCCCTCTCCCCCTAAAAAAAAGGCTTGTAGTCGTTCTTCAGCCAAATCAACTTTATGCACAAATTCATAGCCAACTTTGTGCAAATCGTCAAACCCATGACCGAGTTGTTGAAGAAATATGTTGAGTTCAAGTGGATAGATGCAAGGAAATAGGCCTTCCAATAGATCAAGGAGAAAATAGCTCAAGCCCCCATCTTGGTAAACCCAGACTACTCCAGGGGTTTCATCTTATACGTTGTAGGTGAACAAGAAAGTTACATCATAGTACTCACATAGAAAGGGGTTGACAATGAAGAAAGACCCATAGCTTTTCTGAGTCAAACTATGCAAGAACATGAAGAGAAGTATAACTTCATTGAAAAATAGATCTATGCAATAATGAAGTCTCTAAAAAATTTAGGTATTTCCTCTCACAGAGCAGGACTATAGTATATGTAGTTCACCCCGATGTTAGAAACTTCATCATACAAGGGGAACTCGGTGATAAAAGAGTAGGTTGGGTGACGAAGATACAAGAATACAATGTAGAAATACACCCAACCAAGTTGGTAAGAGGTAGAGCACTGTGCCAAGAGCTCACCAAGCAAGCTTCATCAGAATACATAGCTTGCCAAACTCAAGAAGCAACCTCAGATGATGATCAACCTTTAGAGCAGCTTGACTGGGTAGATGAATTAATTAGGTACTTCCAAACTGGAAAGTGCCCAATAAGTTTGAATGCTTCACAAAGAAGAAGGTACAAGATCCAAGCTTTGAAATACACTCTGCTACCTGAGGGGTTGTACAAAAAAAATTTGGATGGAGTGTTGCTTCGATGCATAAATGAGAATCAAAAATAGAAGATCTTGGAGGAATTCCATGGAGGCTCATCAGGAGGACACTACTCAGGGAGGACCACTACCTTAAAGATCATCAGAACTAGATGCTACTAGCCAACTATCTTTGCAGACACCTTCATAATAACAAGAAACTATGAAGAATTCCAGAGATACATTGGGAGAAATAGGAATGCTTCGATGCCCCTAAAATCCATTCAGGTTGAAGAACCTTTTCAACAATGGGGATTGGAATTCATTGGAATAATAGAGCCCAACTCATCTATTGGACATAAATACATCCTGACAGCTACCGACTATTTCACTAAGTGGGCAGAAGCAATACCCACTAAAAAAGTAGACCAAGAGGTTGTGATGGAATTCATGGAAAGTTTAATCATAAGATTTGGTATCCCAGATGCATTGGTCACAGAAAATAGCTCATATTTCATAGGTACCAAGATGATTGAATTTACATGTAAATATGGGATTTACTTGAAAACATCCTCAAACTATTATCCATAGGGAAATGGATTAGCTGAATCAACGAACAAAAACTTGCTCAAGATCTTGAAGCGGACTCTGAAGGACAATAAGAGAAGTTGGCACTCTCTGATAAACCAAGCACTATGGGCCGATAGAATAACCATCAAGAAGTCTATCAACACATCTCCCTACTCTCTGGTCTATGGAAAAGAAGCGGTTCTTCCAATACACATAGAGATGCCAACTCTAAAACTACTCAATCAGACCAACACAGAAGAGGCAGAACCAATGGAGAATAGGTTGATCCAACTCCTGTAGTTAGAAGAACAAAAGGAGAAAGCCTATGACCACTATCAAAAACATATGGTCACCACAAAAAATGGTTCGATAAAAAGGCCACTCTGAGAAATTTCAAGGTGGGAGACTTGGTCCTAAGATGGAATGAGAAGAAGTCGAAACCCAGAAATCATGACAAATTTGATGCATTCTGGGAAGGTCCTTTCAAGGTAATAGAGGAAAAACAACAAAACTCTTTCCAGCTGAGAAACGAACAGGGTCAGGTTCAACCTATCCCCATCAATGGCTTCCATCTGAAGTTGTACTATAAGTAAATGGTTTCCCTCTACCTTGTATGTATTTTATGTAAATATCTGTTTTCTTTCAGTATCAAAGGTAAAATGTCATGATGGCATAACATTTCGATGCCCAAAGGCCTCCTCAATAAAAATTATCATGATTTCATGACATCTCGGTGACCGATGGCCACTCCAAGGTAAAATGTCATGATGGCATGACATTTTGATGCCCAAAGGCCTCCTCAATAAAAATTATCATGATTTCATGACATCTCGATGACTGATGGCCACTCCAAGGTAAAATGTCATGATGGCATGACATTTCGATGCCCAAAGGCCTCCTCAATGAAAATTGTCATGATTTCATGACATCTCGATGATCTGATGACACAATATTTTAGTGCCCAAAGGCCTCCTCAATGAAAATTGTCATGATTTCATGACATCTCGATGATCGATGGCCACTCCAAGGTAAAATTTCATGATGGCACAACATTTCAATGCCCAAAGGCCTCCTCAATAAAAATTGTCATGATTTCATGACATCTCAACATTCGATGGCCACCTCAGAGCAACCATACCTTTTGGTAGGAAAAGTAGTTTTTTTGAATTTTTAAAAGGTCTCACTTTTTAAGGTATCATCGTACCAGCTCATTGGCCCAGAATAGAGGTGATACCAATTTATTGGTCTAGAATAATAGCAAAGTGATATCATTGGCCCTAGAAAAATGGTAATGCATGGTAGTTGGTTTCTTGAAAGTGGCACACAAACCGAGGCATCCGAAAAATATTTAAAATTAGTAGTGGGATGTGTGCCACCAACCTCATTTATTGCATGTCACCTTGGCACATGCATGCACATCCATTTAACATCGTAGAAGCTTTTCCATCACTTTTTATCTTCTACATTATGTTCCTTCTACTTCTACGCTCCCTGCTCTCTCAAAAAACCCTACAAAATATTTGCTAAACTCATTCTAGGCATATTTTATATCCAAACAATAGCAGGCAACCATGACGACTTCTACACCAACTACTTCAAAGGGGAAACGAAAGTCGACCACAAGGGGAAGTAGTTTCATGGACCCCAACAACCACATCACCGATACTAAGCTGACATGGAAAGATCCAGAGTGAATTTAGAGTGACATAGTAGCTAGGGTAGCCAAAAATATCACTCCATCATGCCCAAGCATGTTTTCCTACCACGCTCTACTTTATTGGTACATCTACCCTCAAGTCCACCCCTACCCCGAACTAATCAGAGCTATGGTAGAATTCTATGATGTCAAGCATAGGATTGTGAAGGACTCCAAGGGAGGAGTCATATTTATGCTTGATGCCAGATGCAATTAGGGTTACCTTCAGCTATGGTAGAAAACCTATGGTAAACCCCATCCCTTTTAACCCAATTAATTTAGAAAAGTTTTATACCAACACCAAGAACATTAGATTGTTCCTGCAAGAACATTTATTAGACCCTCTCCCTGAGGGAACATTCCCAAAATCCCCAATTCCCCTATCCAAATTCAAGAACAAGGAGATTTTCTCTATGTTGGCTATGGTGGTAGGGTTAGAAATAGATACACAGGTCCATGGATGGCAAGTTGTAGTAGCATAATGCATATCCAACCCTAAATTTTATGATGCATCATGCGTGGACCCAAAGACAGTGCCACTCTACTTTGATTAGCCGACATACTTAGCCCAACAAGTTGCATGTAGGCCTTTACCAGATCCAGAGAGACAACCCTAAAGCCTTCAGGTTTTCTTCTTACCTAGTATGGCTTTTCTTTTTCTTCTAGGCAAAGAATTTAAGTTTTATCTCTACCACAACAAAGACCAAGATGGAAACCTCCTGCCTATATGTGAGTGGATGCCTCTCCTTTCAAAAGTAGAATCATACTATCATTTTAATATGGAATTCTTAGGCCCTACATTGAAGCTCATGTATGGTGCCATGCCAAGAATTCCCCAATAGATGAGGGATACTTTACAGCATATCCATGCAGAGGAAGGGGATTGGTTTATTTTGACACAAGGAGTAGTCATTAGACTATATGGCTTCACAGAGAAGCCTTTTTTGCTGCCTTATTATGTCACTAAGTGATTATTCACTCTAGAATACATAAGGTAAACTGAATTCATCAACAACAAATTTAGCATAGGCACTAGTAAAATAGGTACCTACCTCATGCCCTTTCAGTTTGAGGGTGTATCAATGTCAAAGAAAGGAGACCATGAGTGAATTGCTCAAACTTTGAGAAATCTAAAATTAGTTGAGTTACCACAAAAATGGAAGTACGACCCTACAGATAAATTCACTCAAAGGCAAGCTACCCTTAATAAATCCCCTTCAAGAAATTTCATTCATCAGATAGGCAAATTGATAAATAGGGCAGGAACAATGAGGAGGACCAACCATTAGAATGGCACATTGAAAAGATGCAACCACTACCTTCATGGCATGATTTCTATGAACACTTGGTAGATTGGAGCCCTGATGTGAACCCAACCCACAAGATGGATAACAAGACCATCAAAAATATGAAGAGAAAAGGAGAATATTGGGATCACACTAAGATATTAGCATGGTGGCAAATGAGATGCCACATACAAATATTTTCCAGGTATGGGACAAATATTGACAAGGAGTTCTCTAAAAAGTATGATGAGAACCATGATGAATGGTCCAAAACTCTTGTAGATAAAGTCCCTCTAGGCATCAATGGCATCCCCATAAAACCAATTGAAGGTAAAATAGATACTGACAAAGGGAAAGGGATCACCACTGAGCAAATAGAAGTCCCTAAAAAGAAACCTCAAAGTTTCATCCCCCCTTCTAGATCAGACATAGAGTCTGATGATGAGACTCTCATCCATAGGAAACAGAGAGTAGAATCAAGAAAGTGGAAGGTAGAATCACCAAAAGAAAAGGGGTAAAAGAAAATAAAACAAGTAGAGTCACACTTTAAAGAAATAGGAGACTCTAAAGAGATAGAGGAACAAGAAGAAGTAGGGGATCAAGAAGAAATAGAGGACCAAGAGGAAATAGGGGATCAACAAGAGGTAGAAGAACAGGAAGAGATGGGGGAAGCTTCTAAGTAGACCTTTGAGCACCAAGAAATAGATAGCCAAGAGTTGGTTGATACTATCAAGAAAACCACCCTTCAAAAGAAACCCCTAGAAAAGGAGAAGCCACAACAAAAGCTGCAACTAAGGCTAGCGACTCAAGCTTGAAGCAAATTGTAAAAATTTACACAGAAGCTCCTAAAGATATACCAAAAAAGGAAGACAACAACCCACCAAAAATATCAGGTATATCTCCTATCAATATTGATACTCCTTCTTCTTCTCCTAACTCCCAAAGGAATTCCCCCTCCCATTCTATAGGTCAAGGCAATGCCTCCCCTACTTCCACTCACCAGCATCCACCATCACCACCATCAGCTCAGAAAGACCCAAAAGCATCCTCCTCTACCCCCATAGATATTCCCCCCACTAAACAATCAAATGTGGAGGTCTCCCTAGCCACTATCCCTTTTCCTTACTCCACCAATCTACAGAGCTTCCAAACCATCCCTACCTCTTCTTCCGAGAGCAACCCCACCATCTCCAAATTGAAAAAATTAAAAAAGGTAACATTGAATGCTGCTACATGGCTGAAGTCATGAAGCTCTCAAAGTTCTAAATATATAGCCCACATCAAAGAAGGAACGATACTGGATCCCATCAGCATGCAACATTCCACTATGAAAATGACACCACTCATCCAAAATCCCAAGGGAGAAATGACCCTAGAAGACTACCAAGCTGAGATAACAACAGAGGATATCACTCAACTACCAATGGAAGATGAGTGGGGGAAGGCCCAAGCCCACATGGGAACCATCTATCTAAATATTGAATATTACAAGGAAAAGTATCTCAGAGCTGAACAAGCGAGGAAGCATTTAGAAGAGGCCTTGAGCCAACAAAAAACAATTGAAAAGGCTTTGAAAAATGAGGCTAAGAAATGGGAGCTGATGTTCAATGAAGCAGCCCCCTATAAGGAGAAAGCTATGAAAGTCGAAGAGCAAATCCAACTATTGAACTAGTAGGTCGAGGACCTCAAAAAGTAGCTATCGGACAACACTAATAAGACCAACGGGCTATCTAAAGAAAAGGTAAGGATGGTCAGGAGAGAAATGATTGAAAGCATCCACAAGATGACCATGAAGGCAAGGCCCACCCTATCATATCTGGTCAAAATTAAAGATACACTAGGCCAAGTGGAAGATGAATTCAAAGCATCAATCAAACTCCTGACAACAAGGCTATCAATAGCTACAAAGATTCAAGTCTTGGTGGATAGCATGCAAGCAATAACTGGATACAGAGCACGAGACAAGAATTGGTCCTAGGCCAAGTTAGCCACCAGAAACTTCTTCAAAAGGCACAAGCTGGTAACCAAAAGTGCTAAGCTCATGCAGGAGCTCAAAGCAGAAGCTAAGGCAATTCTAAAACATGTAAGCATAGCTAAAAACTATGGCATGCCTAGCTTCTAGGACAAAGATTCCAATTTCTTGGCTGAAGATGAATTGAAGGCCACCTAGAAAAATTTGTAGAAGATGAGTCAGAAATTGATAGCTGGGAAGAGCCTATTCAAGAAGAACAAATATTTAGCATGGCTCAAGACATTACCCAGATCAACTCTTGTCTACATGAACTATACATGAAATCAAAAACCCTATCATATGACAAGGTTGAAGAGTTGGAATATTTGTACATCACTTTCAAGGAAAAATCAGATACAGATGAAGAGACCTGGAGGAAAGCATGCACCACTTATAACGAAGTCATCCAGGAAAAGGAAAAACAAGAAAAGGCTAAGAAAGCCTCATCAAGCAGCACAACAGCTCCTGGTCAAGGTGAAGTAGAGAAATCTACTAAAGAAGATACTCCAAAAGAATGACCACCCAAAGCGAGAAGCATTTTTTGTGCTTGGTATCATTCCCCCCTTTTTTCCCTTATTTTTTCTTAATTGATTCTTTTTACTCCATTCCCCAATGGATAAAGGCTCTAGGTTCTAACATTCCATTGACAGAATTACCCTAGGAGGTACCAATAATGTTGGTCAAAATGACCACATCCAGGGAAATAAGGAGTAGTCTTCTCAAGATTTCACTAAGTGTAGAGAACAGTCGTGATAGCACGATATTTTGAAAGCCAAGTGAAAATAAGAGCCAAAAGTCATGATGATGCAACATTTTGAAGGTGAAATTTTCCAAGGCAAATGGTCATGATATCATAACATTTTTAAAGCCAAAGGTAGAACTAAGGCAAAAAGTCATGATAACACAACATTTTGAAGGCCAAAGTGGAAATAAGGGAGAAAAGTCATGACAGCATGACATTTTGAAGCCCAAGGGTAGACCTAAGGTGAAAAGTCATAATAGCATGACATTTTGAAGGCCAAGGGTGAAGCCATGGACCAAAAGTCATGATAGCACGACATTTTGAAGGCCAAGGACGAAGCTAAGGTGAAAAGTCATGATAGCATGACATTTTGAAGGCCAAGGGTAGAGCTAAGGTGAAAAGTCATGATAGCACGATATTTTGAAGGCCAAGGGTAGAACCATGACCGAAAGTCATGATGGCATGACATTTTGAAGGTAAAGGAGAAGCTAAGGAAAATGCTTATGACAATGTAACATTTTGAAGGACAAGGGAAGAGCTAAGGCGAAATGTCATGATGGCACGACATTTTGAAGGCCAGGGGTGGAACCATGACCGAAATTCATGATGATGTGACATTTCGAAGGTAAAGGACAAGCTAAGGTAAATGGTCATTATAACACATTTTTAAGGCCAAGGGTAGAGCTAAGGCCAAAAGTTGCGATGGCATGACATTTTGAAGGCCAAGGGTAGAGTTAAGGCAAAAATGGTCATGATGGCACGACATTTTGAAGCCGAGGGTCCAGAACACAGATGAAATTCACTATGGTGCGACATTGTGAAGATAGCTGGACCATGACACCTCCAAGGAGGTCAAAGAAGATTGTTGTAACAAGAAGATCTCAACCACTTCCAAGTTGAAGGCTCCATGCTCTCTTAACTACTTCTTTACTAGAATGAGCCTACGGGCATAATATTGTAACAACTTTTAGTTTTTTTGTTATGTAAAACTCTTATATAAAGGATGAGCGACCTAAAAAAAAGGTCGGCTCTTAGGTTTTTACAAGGCTATGTACACAGACTTCTGAAAGCTTAATAAAATATCATCCATTCTAGTTTCTGGCTCACTGGTGTTCTAAATCAAGTATGTATGTATTGTTAATTGCTACATAAGGTTAGATTGAATGTAACTTGCTTTAATTCTTACTCTGAATTTCTACAACAAAGTTCTGCTAGCTCTAAAATTAACTTTACAGATAAGCTTGCACTTAAATAGATTTTCACCAGAAGTTTAGTTTCTCTATTTTGGCGGTTCAGTTATATGCTTCTCTATAAAAGGTTGTAATAAGTTGCTTTGTTGTTATCTAATATGTACCCTTTAATCAACTCTAGCAATAGCTATATTTCCCTCTCTTTATGCATTTCCTTCTCTCTCCCTTTTCCTAAAATAAGCAAGGAACCAACCTCCTCTGGAGATTGAACCAGGTAAACTTTGTTTTAGCCCAGTCTTTCAATGTTGGCAAAGTCTTGGGCGCAAACGTAACCAAAGGTAGATTTTGCTCCAATAGGTACCTAATATTCCATCCCCATTACAAAGTGTTTTGTCCTTGAAACATAAGAAGAGACTAAATAATATGATCTTCTGAGCCTTGCTATGAACTGGTACTAATCTCAATCATTTTATCATAGTGAAACTTTGATTGGTAGTGGTCTTCATTGATTTCAATATACCATTTTTCCATTTGAATGTTTGGAAGCAATCCTTTGGTTCTATGTGTTGATGGCATATTTTTTCTGGTAATAAATATCATTATTTTTCATCCATACTTGTTTTCTTTTATCACTTAAGTATCCAAGACTACTTTGTTAGCTCCATGCTTCTGCAGCTCTACTATGATAACTCGAATGATGAGCTCATTTGTTCTCTAATACTGCTAAACCACTCTAAAAACTAGAATCACTATGCCTTCTTTTCCAAACACTGCCATATTAGTGGCCTTTTAATTCCATTTAGAACCATAATATTGTTCTCTTAAGCCATACCTCCAAGATTGATGTTTATCCTAGTGGTATGGATGGTGATATGCTATAGCCTTAACTTAATGTTCTTGTTAGGGGTAATGTCAAAATTCACTCATAATATTTGAGCTGTAAATAAAATAAAGCACATAAAAAATATAATAAATTGTGTGCTTTATTATTCATTCCAATTAGGAATTTTAGTTAGTTTAAGAATTAAATAAAAACAACATGCAAGGTGGCCATGTAAAAGCTAGTTTTTTTAGTAACTTGAGTTGTTTTAGCTTTTTAGCTTTTTTGATTGATCAAAGTTGATCAATCATTATAAATATAGTAAATTGTAATCATTGAATATAGTAGAATTACTTTTAGTTCTTAAAATTGGTATCAGAGTGTGATTCATGTGTGAGGGGGGATTTCCACCCAGGAAATCCCTCCCCCTCTCACCATTTCACATGATTTCAACATTTGTTATTTGGCTTTAATATTTTTGTTTTGGGATATCTTGTTTTGAGAAACTCTAGGTTCTTCCCTATTTGCAAAAAAAAATTATCCTATATTTGATTATTTTTTGTAGATTATTCATGAGTGTGGACCATAGAATTTGGCTTGAAAAAATTTGTGGTCTTTGCATTGGAGATGATATATTGTGAAAGGAGTTCGTGAAGCTATGAAAGGAGATGGCAATGACACTATCTAAGATTTAGGATCAATGTTTAGAGTGCTACCTCGGTTGTTTGGTAGATATTATTAGCTTCATGCTTGCATTTATGAGATCAGGGTTCTTCTCACTTGAGAATCTAATTTTCAATAGTGAGATATTCACGATAATGCACATGGGATTCTGTCTACTCATCCAATTGCACCATTTGTTTTCTTTCATCATGTGGAAGTCTTATGTCTACTTTGCTTAAGGATATTGAAAGAATGATAGCTTTGTATTAATTGGAAAGCATGTCTTTGTAAGTTTTATGTATTTTTTTATGGGTTTCTAAGCTATTTGGTGAAAACCTAACATTTCTCGGCAAAGTATCACGTTTCCAGCAAAAAACAAATAAGATAAAAAATGCATTTCTAATGATAAAAAGGTTTCTTTGATATTTTTTTTCCTATTTCCAATATCCCTTCTCAATTTTTGGTGATGCCAACATAATTCCAGTGACTTTTTATCATTTCTCGATAGGTTTTAAGGTTTTCGATAGGTTTTTCCAATAGGTTGCAGTTTTTTGACGAGCAATTTCATTCATTTTGAATGTTTTTTTGTTCGAACCTCTTTCTTGTCCCACATTCATTGTGAGATAACCCAAACATATTTAAAGAATGATAAGACCCCCCTATTACATTGACCACTTGTGGATGGGCAAGGGGCCTCTTGTGTAGATCCATCGAAGATGTCTGTTGTAGGCAATGCACGAGGTCTCACACCCTTGTTGAAGCCCAATTATGGGAGTTGTAGCAATGACCACATGAAGGCTAGTTATTAGGTGATTAACCTATTGAATTCTATATTTTTATGTGAACCTTTGATGACCAATTGACTTGCAGTGGCTCATTGACCTTTGATTTAGAGGTTTTTGAGTTTCACCCAAATTCAAAAAAATATATAGTATGCAAAATGTTGTGGGCTATGATCCTATTTTATTTTATTTTCGATGAGCCTAATTATTTTTCTCAGTTTTAGGGCTCCATTTAGATCCAAATATATTCATTTTTGTAATCATTAGAAATATTTTTTTGAGTCGGACACAATAGAGGTGTCCATTTTTAGTTTTGAGGCTATTACATATGCTTTTTTGGACCTCAAAGTTTATTGTAAATGAAGTGCATTATCGATTGAACCCAACACTTATTCAATCCACTTTTGTCATCAGAGAATATTTTTGGAAGTAGGTTTTCTTCACAACCATGGCCCTTTTGATATTCCATTATGATTTTGGGTGCTCCTATAGTAGGAGGTATTATTTACCGATCATTAGAATCTATCGGGTCCTCCAATTTGGGAGTTGTCATTGTCTCTTCACAATACCAAGGTCCTTTTTTATGTGATCATGGATATCACATGGGTACTCCTACAAGTGGATCTATCTTTACCTTTAATGGCTTATCTCTCAATGGATCAATGATTTTCAGCTTGGCTCATTAGAAATATTTCCAACATCATGACTTTTGATACTTCGGGCAACACCACATCAAGCTTTTAGAATCTGATTTTTAGCATCTAATTTTTAGCAGTTGAAGGTGACTCATGGAGACTCAAAGCAATGTTGGACATTTCTCCCTTTGACATCAAAGGGGGGATTGTTAGGGGTGATGTCAAAAGTCACCCATAATATTTGAGTTGTAAATAAAATAAAGCACATGAAAAATATAATAAATTATGTGCTTTATTATTTATTCCAATTAGGAAGTTTAGTTAGTTTAAGAATTAAATAAAAACAACATGCAAGGTGGCCATGTAAAAGCTAGTTTTTTTGTAACTTGAGTTGTTTTAGATTTTTTAGCTTTTCTGATTGATCAAAGTTGATCGATCATTATATATATTGTAAATTGTAATCATTTTAATATAGAACAATAAATTTTATGTTCTTACAATTCTACCTTATTTGAATTCATAATTTATTGTCTCACGTGCCCTTTGTTGGAGGTGTCCTTATGCTCTTTTATGTCTTTCTTGGAATTTGATATAGTTTTTCCCATGGAATTTACTATTGTTGTTTCTTCCATGGACTCTGCTATTTCTACTTATTTCTTAGATTATGTTTCAGATTCTAATACTTCATACTCAATTTGTTTCCCTACAACAAATTTCTATTTTTCCATTATAAGAAGAAATTATTATTTTTCCTTGGATCCTAGCCTCTTACACTAGGAAACATATTATACTGTTATTTTCTTTTTCCTGTACTATAAATTCATGAAATTCTTTCATCCATATCAATAACATAAAAACATGAATGTAAAATATATTTGTCCATGGTTATCCTCAAATATTCAAAAAATTGAGAACTCATATTATTAATTTGTATGTCTTTGATTTTCTTTACCTAAACCTGAAAACCTCTTAACCAACTTCATATTAATGACATTATATCTACTACTAGGGTTTATAGAAATTATAACATTTTCCTTCTGGATGCAACCATAAAGCTAAAAAATAGATTTTTTTAAATTCAAATAATTCTTCACGATTACTGCTTGACTTATCTAACATTAAATATGTGTTTCCTTCTATCTGTATGTTATTTACCTTCTCCTTTTCTACTATTTTATTCAAATTTTCAATGCTCTTTATAACTCCTTTTGTTCATGGAGCCTAGCTATCTTTTCATTTTTTCTAAATTCCATTGGCTTAATAATGCAACTTCAAATTGTTAACTTGTATAAAAAATATCATGGGTACATCTAAAGCTCATATACCAAGTTAAAGCTTCCCCTCACGAAGAATCTAAAATATTTTTTCTTTTGGTTGAATAATAGGGGGTTATACTTGGTTCCCCACCCTTGAAAATTTACAACTCTCTTCTTTAGTGTCATGATCCTCCCTGGCAAAATTTTTGGCACAAAAAAATAATGTATTAATTAATGATGTTTTAATACCTAGTTTGGGAAATTGAACCAACTATGTGATATTTAGTTGATTGGGAAGAGGATGATATTGCTAACATATTACCAAGTTGTGCAGGACCAGGTACACTCGTAGGTGGAAGAAGCAAAATCATCCACTAAAAATATGGGTACTTGAGGTTGGGGGAAGTGATTATTAAGGCAACTCAAGAGTAACATCGATGGATACCTTCATATAGGCATGCATTCAATTAAGGATAATCATCAATATCTATACGTCTTGAGCCTCAATTGATGACCTAGTAGTCATCATAAACACTTGGGCTGAGACAAGTGACTAGGTTGATGGAAATATTCCCTCTATATGTGTGCTTATATTTAACTATCTTTTACTTCATCACTATCTGCATTGGTGTATTGGGAAATAAAAGCATGCATGAGTAGGTTGTCTTTGAAAGCCCCTTGTTTTTCTTGAAAATATCTAAACTTTCTATTTATAAATAAAGTTATTTTATTTTAAAAAATGATAATAGAGTTTCATTTTATAAATAGAAGTGTTTTATTTTAAAATGATAATTGAGTTTAATTTTATAAATAGAGATGATAAAAGAGTTTCATTTTATAAATAGAAGTGTTTTATTTTAAAAATAATAATAGAGTTTAATTTTTATAAATAGAAGTGTTTTATTAAAAAAAATAGGGTTTCTTTTAAAAATAAAAGGAGTCAAAAAGTGGATGTCGCATTCTGATAGGAATCAAAAAGCCTTTAGCTTTCCCTCTTTCTCTTGCAGTTAGATGTCATTGCATCACCTCTATATACCAGGCTTGGGTGTTTGCTGTAGAAACCTTGTTCTACAACCCCTACTACTAATTTTCTAGACCCCTATTAGATGATTGTAGATTAATCTAGCCGTGATGGGGCCATTGCTGGTTTCCATAGGTACTATGTGGATGTTAGCATAGGGTGCTCTCTTTTTTATTGACCAATGGTTTTTTGGCCACCTTTTTGGAATCACTAGGCTTTTGAAATCTCGGGTCGTGGGTGTTCATCCCATTTGAAGCCATTGAGATGTCCACCTTTCCTTTAGTAGTGAGTCTCTCAACTTTAGAAGTCGTTAATGTAGAGGTATTTGAGCACATAAGTCTGAATGTTGCTCTTTGTTCTATTAAGGCTCTTATGTCCAGGCTTGATTTATTATTGATAGTTAATTTAATAATATTTTGTTAATAAATAAATAATGAAAATTATGGTTTATTTATTTATAAAGTGTTGTATGGAAGTAATTGGGAATATAGTTTACTTTTACTTAATTAAGTTAAAGAACTTATTTAGTGAAAGTAAATGATTTCTAGATTATTTGTATTAACTAGAGGTATGGGACTCTATTAGTGAAATTAAATGATTTGTGGATTATTTATATTAAGTAGAGGTATCAGACTCTATTTAGTGAAAGTAAATGATTTGTGGATTATTTTTACTAAGTAGAGGTATGGGACTCTATTTAGCAGAAGTAAATGATTTATGGATTATTTTATTAATTAGAGAAAGGGACTCTATTTTAGTAGAATAAAGAGAATGGTTATTTCATGTATTGAAGTAGGATGACTTTAATGTGTGGAAATAAAGGAACCTAGCTTATTTAGAATATTAAAGGTATGGGACTTTAATTTATTGAATAAAGGTTAAAAAGGAAAATGATTAAAGTAGGACCTGTGATCTAGTTGCATTGTTGAAAGACTCTCATGGGTTAATGAGAGGGGAAATAAAAATAGTGGTTTTTTATGATATCAACTATGCAGTAGATGGTTAGATACTTTTATTTTATTGTATAGTTGCAATTTGGAAATAAGATGAACAAATGAATTTAGAATCATGCCTATCATGGAACCATGAGTGCCCTAATCCCCTACTATCCTCAAAATATTGAAGGAAAGTGAAGGAGAATTAAAAGAGCAGTTGGAACCAATGTGGTAGATTGATTTCTACTTTTATTGATTTACTTATGCTCAAATAGATTAACTATGTGGGAATATTTCCATTATGAAATATATTATTCTTTAAAGAGTATGGAGGATTTACCATACTTGTTTATATGTAATAATTATTAATTTTTGGGAGATGTACCTTTAAATTATTGATTGAAATCATCTATGCTTTGTATCCACATTTATTTATATGTTGTTCCCTTCTTGTATATTTTGTATGCTTTATGAATTATGCTCTTTTGTTAGATTTAGTATCTAAAATATTTTGGT
This sequence comes from Wollemia nobilis, assembly GCA_028583015.1. Classification (NCBI taxonomy): domain Eukaryota; kingdom Viridiplantae; phylum Streptophyta; class Pinopsida; order Araucariales; family Araucariaceae; genus Wollemia; species Wollemia nobilis. Next base: position 13,098,502 of record JAQPPZ010002930.1, read on the forward strand.
TTTCTTGCTAAACAATAGAAACATAAATATTAAGTTCTAGGGTGAACTTAGAGAGTGACCTAAGGGATTGAGAACCCCTTAGGGTGAACATAGTGGACCTAAGGGATTAAGACCCCTTAGGGAGAATGATAATTAAGTTTAAGGAAAAATTATATTTGAGTTAAGATAGCTCACTATGGAGATGATATGGATAGCTTAACTCGTAATACACGTAGCATACTTACACATATTAATTTGTGTATAATATGGTGATGGGCGTATACCTTCGATTGGTTGAAGGTGATAAGTTTAGCTCATCAAGGATGATGATATGGATAAACTTATTTGTAGTAACACAAGATACACCTACACAAATGGAGTTGTGTTAGGGTATCTAGTGAGATGTAGCTCTTTAGGTAAACTTAGGGGATTTAAACAATAGATCAGTTAGGAGTTAATTAGGGGTTTATGAATCCCTTGCCTTAGTAAAAATTTATATTTTTTTGTGGTTAAATTTTGGGTCATTATATTTGGTATCAGAGCTCTAGGTACAAGGATATAGATCTTTTTGTGTGCTAAAGGGATTTGGATGTCTACAATGAAGGCTTGCTTAAAGTGTAAGCTAAAGCTAGAATGACCTATAATACCCTATTTGCTAGAATCTAATGGGAAATAATCCCAAGGGTGAATGAATATTGTTATAGCTTAGTATAGGCTTTAGTATTAATGATACATCATAACCTTGGAATACTACCCTAGTTAGATTGTTGATGCTTTTAGCAAAGATAACCCTATATTATAGCTTGAATTTGAGATATAGTTTAAGGTGAAGCTATAACCTAATATTTTCCTGGTTATAACCAAGTTAAAATACCACCTAAGGCTAGAAGAGAGAGGCCTACACCTAGGAAAACTCAAAAAAATAATATTGAAGAAGATATTTGAGAGGAATATATAGTAAACCCTAATAGAGAGGTGGAATACCTCATTGCTATGGTTGTTGTTATGTAGGATCAGATGAGATAAGTGTTGGAAACCGTTGTGAATCATAACTCACAAGCTAGAGGATCAGATGTTGGCTAAGCTAATGGGCTAACTACAGAGCAGTTGCAAGCTAGAACCCTTCTAGAAAAAGAAATGGCTAGGGATCTAAAAATATTTGTATCTCCAAGATTGGTGGAGAGGGTGAAGGGGATGCAGTTGAAGCATGGCTGAGAGAATTAGTGTAGCATGAGCGGAGTGCAGTATTCTCAGGAGGAATGTGGTTAGAGATATTTAATATAACTTTCAATAAATTACACTTAATCTAGCCAATTATGTACAGTTCATAACTATACAATGCGTAAAACGTACAATTGGAGACTATACATCCCCAAAACATACAGTTGTATGGTTATAACTGGACACTTGTACTATCTTCTCCAAGAACATTGGAATGGATCAAATCTCACTCACTTTACCATGATTCACTTGGAAATCACTTGATTTAGCCTCAGAATGCTTCAAATTACAATTCTAAGCTAAAAACTTATCAGATGTATGAAATTACAAACCCTTGTACGGTTTGGTCATGTCATTGTATAGTTTGGTATAAACCCTTATTCGGTCCAATATCTTGACTTAGAAAAATACCCATTTGCCTCTTATTGCCAAAAACATCATTTTCCATAATGGGTAACTACCATAAATATGATTTTCTCTCTATTCATATATTTCACATAAGAACACATGGATGGTTGTACGTTTTTTGGGTATGCAACTCCATAATAGATCTGGACTCCACAATACCTGCAATATCAATAAAAATCCTCCAACAATACATTTATTGAGATTACCTTCAGATCCACACACATGCATAACCAAATTTAACTGAAACAAGGATTAATATTATTCTGACATTGTACACAGAAGTGTACAACATTACATAATAGTAAATATAAATTGCAACATTAAATCCATCTCATTCCATGGATAATCCCTGGGTGACATTAACAATTGCACCCAACAACCCAACCATGAACCAAATCACAACCAAAAACCCAAAAATTTGAATGGGGGCTTATAATGGTTGTCCAAGCCATTCCAAAGTGGTTCCTAAGACAGTTCATTATTTACAATGATCCATACATTAATAATTTTAAGTAACATTGACTAAGGTTTAATTTTATTTTCTTCAAATTAAATTTCATTTCATTTTACATGCACTTTAATAATTTATTTCCTAATTGTACAATTTATACCAAATTGTACAATGTATATTTTAACTTGCCAATTGTACTATCTCACTAGATAGTACATTCTTCTTGCCAATTGTACTATCTCACTAGATAGTACATTCTTATTCAATATTGTGCAAATCCAAATTTTATGCTTGCTTCTTATGTGGATTTGCTTACCTACAATTAGAGGTTTACTTCATGGTAAAATGCTATTACCTAGGAACTTGAATGGTTTAGACCACAATCAACCTAGAAGGGGCTGCTCTAGATTGGTAGGAAACCCACTATGAGAAGAATAGTATTGAACCTATTGATATTCCATAGAAATAAAGAAAAGGCTCCTAACAAAAAAAAATTATGCACTGAAATTTGAAGAATTTTCCAACCTACAGTAGGGAACCAAAATGATGGAGGTATACTATAAGAAGCTGGTAAGGTTACTCAAGTATGTGCCTACCTATGATAAAAAAATGAGAGTTCATAAGTTTATCCATGGGTTGGAATATAGGGTAAAGCATGATGTAAACATGCATGAGCCTAGATAATTACAAAAGGTATATGACTTGGCAAAGAAGATAGAATTGCACTTCCAATTAACTATGTCACCCTATCCGAGCAAGATCAACAAGCACTGAGGAAGAGAATAGTCAAGGATTCTTGAAATGGAAAGAAGAAGAGGATTAAAATACCAACAACCCCCAAAATTTCTTGAAATTTAAAAAAGGAAATAGTAAAAATTAAAAGAATTTCAGGAAAAACTTCGAGAAGAACAACAACCCCAATAATGCTAAATCTCAAGCACAAAATCCATGAACCTCAACGCCAGTGATAAAGTCAGGGGAATAGAAATTAGAAAGGAAGTGAGGACGCAAGGATGGTTGTTACCATTGCAGAGTTCCATATTATTCTAATCAGTATCAACATCAACTAGGGTCGATATCATCCAAAACCAAAGGAAAGGAACCTAAGCATCATATCTATGCCATAACCAAAAAAATAAAATCTAGAGGGACAAGTCACCCCATTACTTGTGAAAGGTAAGATTTTTAATAAGTACGTAAATATTCTAATAGATAGTGGATCCACTAATAGTTTTATTTCTTCTAGTTTAGTGAGAAATATGCTATAAAGGCTAAGATATTTGGCCCATGGATGGAAGGTAGAGTATGTTTATGGATAAACCTACTCAATAAACCAGTGTTATCTAATGCCAAAAATTACTTCAGATAGTGGAACCATTGAAGAATTCTTGTATGTAGCTTTGGTTAATGCCTTTGACATGATCCTAGGGATGGATTGGTTGTAGGTCCATAAAACCTTGATCAATTTCTAAGTTTGATGGGTCAATTATTTAGAGAAAGGCAAGTGAATATTAAGAATTCATAGAAAACAGGGGGCATTCAAACCCTAGATGTTGTTGGCTATGCAACTAAATAAGGCCCTCAAGAAAGGAGGGATAGTGTATGTTGTAAAACTTAATGAAGTTGGAAATGATCAAAAGAGAGAGGTGCTAGGAAAGCACCCAATTTTGTAGGATTTTAAGGATGTATTTCCATAGGATCTACTTGGACTCCATCCTGTGTAGGAATTTTATTTCACAATTGATCTTATACCAGGAGTAGAATTTATTCATAGATCTCCATATAGGATTAATCCTATTGAGATGCAGGAACTAAAGGTTCAAATGCAAGGACTATTGGAAAAGGGATTGATAAAACCAAGTGTGTCACCTTGGGGTGCACCAATTTTATTTATGAAAAAATAAGGATGGGTCACTAAGATTGTGTATTGATTATATAATTCTAAATAAGGATACAATCAAGAATTTATATCTCCTACCTAGGATCAAACATTTTTTTGATCAACTGAGATATGCCATGTCTTCACCAAGATTGACCTAAGATCAAGGTACCATTAATTTATAATACGTGATGAGGATACAAAAAAACATTTAAAACTAGGTACGGGCATTATGAGTTTACAGTTCTACCCTTTGGACTGACTAATACCCCAACTGTGTTCATGAATCTAATATACAGTGTGTTCAGAAGACACCTAGACCATTTTTTCCTTGTATTCCTAGATGATATCTTAATATACTCTTGAAATAATCTCAAGATCATATTAGAGTTGTTAAAGAAAAATAAACTCTATGGGAATCTAGCTAAAAGTGATTTATATGTTTTAGAGGTATGGTAACTTGGACATATCATATGAACAAAAGGAATTATTTTGGACTCGAATAATATTGAGGCCATTTTGAACTGGCCACCCCCTACTAATGTGACTGAAGTGTAGAGTTTCATGAGGTGAACGAGCTCCTATAGATGTTACATAAAGATTTACTCCAACATTTTTGTGGTAATAACTAACCTTCAGAAGAAGGAAAATAAATTTAAGTGATTGAAGAAGTGTGAAGTTGTCTTTGCATTGCTAAAACATAAACTCATTACCGCAACTATACTGAAGATTCCTAACCCTCAAGGAGACTTTTTAGTATGCACAGATGTATCATTGGAAGGATTGAGAGGAGTACTATCTCAAGAAGGGTTAGTAGTGTCATACACTTAAAGGAAGCTCAATAAGCATGAAGTTAATTATGCTACACATGATTTATAGCTAGTTGTTATGGTGCATGCTCACAAATATTGACACCACTACTTGGTGTGGAGGCCCTTTGAATTAAAAATTGACCATCAAAGTCTAAGGTATATATTTACCTAGCATATACTCAATGTGAGATAGAGGAGATGCGTCAAATTCCTCATTGAGTATGACTTTGAAATTAAGTACATAAAATGGAAAGAGAATAATGTTGTTGATACTTTGAGTAGAAGGAAACACATAGCAACCATAGATAGAAGTCACATAGATTTGATGGATCAAGTGATATGGGAGCAATTTTAGGATGAGTATTACTAGGAAATTTTAGTTAAGATGAATAAAGACCCTGAAGGTAATAAGGAATTTGGCATGAAGGACGACCTTTTGTGCTACAAATTTAGAGTCATCATACCAAAAATGGGTGATTTAAAGAAATCAATAATGCAAGAGGTCATAGATATCCTTATTCTACTCATCCTAGAGGAGCCAAAATGTGGGAAAAAAAAAAAATCTTCTTCTAGATATGAATGAAGAAGAATATCATCGATTTTATTGCTCAATGCCTTGAATGTTAGAAAGTTAAGGCAAAATATATTTGCATGATATACCCACATAAAAATAGTAGGTTATATCTATGGATTTTATAGCACGGTTACCCAAGACCAGGTATCAACATAATGCAATCCTTGTAATAGGTTATATATTGACTAAGGTTGCATATTTCATACCTAGAAACATCAAGGATAATGCTCAGGTAGTGGCTAAAAGATTTGCCATAGAGGTATTATGATTACATGGATTTCCTAAGGTGATCGTTTCATATAGGGATTCCAAGTTCACGTCTGAACTTTGGAAGTCCCTATATCAGGCAATGAGAATGAAATTGAATATGAGCTCAACATAACACCCTAAAATAGATGATCAAACTGAATGGGTAAACCAAGTAGTAGAAGACATGCTTCACATGTACTACATGGATCACAAGTCTCATTGGGAAGACTACCTACACTTGTAGAGTTTACCTACAACAACAAAAATCACTCCTCTCTAGGAATGGCTTATTTTGATGCCTTGTATGGGTGAAAGTGTAGAACACCATTATATTGGGATAACCTAGAATATGAAGTTGTGATTGGGCCAAATATAGTCAAATAGATAGAGGATCAGCTAAAGGTAATCAGGAAAAGACTTAAAAATTTATCGATAGGTAGAAAAGTTATGCTAATAGGGTGAATGAATGTTGTGATACCTTAGTATAGGCTTTTGTATTAATGATATATCATAACCTTGTAATACTACCCTAGTTAGATTTTATGCTTTTAGAAAAGATAACCTTGTATTATGGCTTGAATTAGAGATATATTTTAAGGTGAAGTTGTAACCTAATATTTTCTTGGTTATAACCAGGTTAAAATGCCACCTAAGTCCAGAAGAGAGAGGCCTACACCTAGGTAAACTTGGAAAAAAAATGTCAAAGAAGATATCTGAGAGGAGGATCTAGCAAATCCCAATAGAGAGGTGGAATACCTTACTGCTATGGTTGTTGCTATGCAAGATCAGATGAGAAAAGTATTGGAAACCATTACAAATCAAAACTTGCAAGCTAGAGGCTTAGAGGTTGGCCAAGCTGATGGGCTAACTGTAGATCAGTTGTAAGCAAAAATCCTTCTATAAAAATAAATGGCTAGGGATTGGAAAAATATTTGTATCTCCAAGTTTGGTGGAGGGTGAAGGGGATGCATCTGAAGCATGGCTGAGAGAATTAGAGGTTTAATTCATGGTAAAAGGCTATTCCCTAGGAACCTGAACATTTTGGGCCACAATCAACCTAGAAGGGGTTGCTCTAGATTGGTGGGAAACCCACTATGAGAAGACTAAGATTGAACTTGTTGATATTCCATGGAAAGAATTCATAGTTATCTTCAAGAAAAGGTTCCTAAAAGAGCATTTCTATGTACTAAAATTTGAATAATTTGCCAACCTATGGTAGGGAACCAAAATAGTGGAGGTATACTATAAGAAGCTGGTATGGTTACTTAAGTATGTGCCTACCTATGATAAGAAATTGAGGATTCATAAGTTTATCCATGGGTTGGAATATAGAGTAAAGAATGATGTAAACATGTAGATCATTGCAAAAGGTGTATGAATTGGAAAATACTGTAGAATAGTACATCTAATTTAACTATGCTACCCTATCCAAGCAATATCAGCAAGCACTGAGGAAGAGGAATAGTCAAGGGTTCTTGAAATGTGAAGAATAAGAGGATTGAAAGACCAAAAACCCCTAGAACTTCTTGAAAACTAAAAAAGAAAATAGTGGAAATCAGAAGAATTTCAGGAAAATCTTCCAAAAGAACAACAACAACCCCAATAATGCTAAACCTCAAGTGCAAAACTATGAACCTCAGTCCTAGTGAGCAAGTCAAGGGAACATAAACTATAAAGGAAGCAAATACCAAAGGATGGGTGTTACTATTGCAGAGGTTCATATTATGCTAATCAGTATTCACACCAACTAGGGCTAAGCTCATCCAATGCCAAAGGAAATAAACTGAGCATTGGATCTACAACATAATTAGAAAACAAAAGCTAGATGGGCAAGTCACCCCATTACTTGTGAAAGGTAATATTTTCAATAAGAAAGTAAATATTCTAATAGATAGTGGAGCCACTGATAGTTTTATTTCTTCTAGTTTAGCAAGGAATATATTGGAAAGGCCAAGATATTTGGCCCATGGATGGAAGGTAGAGTATGGTTCTAGATAAACCTACTTAGTAAACCAGTGTTATCCAATGGAAAAAATTACTTTAGATAGTGGAACCACTAAATTTTACTTGTATTTACTCTACTTCATACATTTGATATAATCCTAGGGATGGATTGGTTGTAGGCCCATAAAGCCTTGATAAATTTCCAAGATAGATGGATCGAGTATTCAAAGAAAAACGAGGGAAGACCAAGAATTCATAGAAAACATGGGTCATTCAAAACCCAAATGATGTTGGCTATGCAACTGAAAAATGCCTTCAAGAAAGGAGGGATAGTGTATGTTATAAAACTTAATGAAGTTGGGGATGATCAAAAGAGAGAGGTGCTAGGAAAGCACCCAATTTTATAGGATTTTAAGGATGTATTTCTAGAGGATCTACCTGGACTCCCTCCTATGTGGGAATTTGATTTCATAATTGATATTATTCTAGGAGTAGAACCTATTCATAGATCTCCATATAGGATGAATCCTATTGAGATGCAGGAACTAAAGGTTCAACTGCAAGGACTATTGGAAAAGGTATTGATAAAACCAAGTGTGTCACCTTGGGGTGCATCGGTTTTATTTATGAAAAAATAAGGATGGTTCACTAAGATTGTGTATTGATTATAGAATGCTAAATAAGGCTACAATAAATAATTGATGTCCCCTACCAAGGATTGAATATTTGTTCTATCAATTGAGATATGTCATGGTATTCATCAAGATTGATCTAAGATCAGGGTACCATCAATTAAGAATACATGAGGAGGATACTCACAAAATGATATTTAAAACTAGGTATGGGAATTATGAGTTTATATTTCTACCCTTTGGATTGACTAATACCCCAGTTATGTTCATGAATCTAATGAACAATGTATTTAGAAGAAACCTAGACCAATTTATCCTTATATTCCTATATGTTAATATACTCTCAAAATAAAGAAGAGCATGATAAACATCTCAAGATCATGTTAGAGTTGTGAGGGAAAATCAACTCTATGGGAATCTAGCTAAAAGTGATTTCTATGTTTCAGAGGTATGGTATCTTGGACATATCATATCAATAGAAGGAATTTTTGTGGACCCAAAGAATATTGAGGCCATTTTGAACTGGCCACCCATACTAATGTGACTGAAGTGCATATTTTCATGGGGTTAATGGGCTACTATAGACGTTACATAAAGGATTACTCTAAGATTGTTGTGGTAATAACTAACCTTCATAAGAAGGAAAAGGAATTTAAGTGGTTGGAGAAGTGTGAAGCTGCCTTTGCATTGCTGAAACATAAACTCACTACCGCACCAATACTAAATATTCCTAACCCTCAAGGAGACTTTTTAGTATGTATGGATGCATCATTTGAAGGATTGGGGAGTATTCTCTCAAGGAGAGTCAGTAGTGGTATACACTTCAAGGAAGATCAAGAAGCATAAAGTTAATTATGTTACACATTATTGAGAGCTATTTTTTGTGGTGCATGCTCTAAAGGCCTACCACCACTACTTGGTGGGGAGGCCCTTTGAATTAAAAACTGACCATCAAAGTTTGAGGTACATATTTATCCAACCTATACTCAATGTGAGATAGAGAATATGGGTTGAGTTCCTCATTGAGTATGAATTTGAAATTGAGTACATAAAAGGAAAGAGAATAAGGTTGTTGATGCTTTGAGTAGAAGGAAACACATAGCAGCCATAACTAGAATTCACATAGATTTGATGGATCAAGTGAGATAGGAGCAATATCAGGATGAGTATTGCCAAGAAATTTGAGTTAAGATGAATAGAGACCCTGAGGGTAATAAGGAATTTGGCATGAAGGATGACCTTTTGTGCTACAAAGGTAGAGTCATCATACCAAAAATGGGTGATTTAAGGAAATTGATAATGCAAGAGGCCCATAGATCTCCTTATTTTTCTCATCTTGGAGGAGCCAAAATGTGGGAAAACATGAAAAGAACCTTCTTCTAGGTAGGAATGAAGAAGAATATCATCAATTTTATTTATTGGTACCTCAAATGTTATAAATTTAAGGCAGAATACAAGCATCTTGTAGGAAAATTATATTCACATGATATACCTACACAAAAATGGCAAGTTATATCTCTAGATTTTATAGTAGGGTTACCCAAGACCAAGTATCAACATGATGCAATCCTTGTAATAGTTGATAGATTGACTAAGGTTACATATTTCATACCCAAAAACATCAAGGATGATGCTCAGGTAGTGGCTAACATATTTTCTAAAGAGGTATTTTGATTACATGGATTTCTTGATATGATCATTTCATATAGGGATTCCAAGTTCACGTTTGAATTCTGGAAGTCCCTACATCTTGTAGTGAATATGAAACTGAATATGAGCTTAGCATACCATCATGAAATAGATGGTCAAACTGAATGGGTAAACCAAGTACTAGAATATATGCTTTACATGTACTACATGGATCACAAATATCATTGGTAAGACTACCTACATCTCATAGAGTTTACCTACAACAATGGATATCACTCCTCTCTAGGAATGGCTTCTTTTGATGCCTTGTATGGGTGAAAGTGTAGAACACCATTATCTTGGGATAACCTAGAAGATCGAGTTGTGATTGGGCCAGATATGGTCAAAGAGATGGAGGATCATCTAAAGGTAATCAATCAAAGACTTAAAGAAGTTTTTGATAGGTATAAAAGTTATGTTGATCTCAAGAGGACTCCAAGAGAGTACTCGGTTAGAGATAAAGTATTTCTAAGGGTTAAACCAATGAAGAGTTCTATCAAATCCACAAATTTGGATCCATAGTTTGTAGGACCCTTTGAGATCACTAAAAAGATCAATACAATTGCATATAGACTTGCCTTACCACCTAATATATCCAATATCCATGACACCTTCCACATATCCTTGCTTAGAAAATATCTTGTTGACCCTGAACATGTGTGGGATGTTTCTAAATTGTAGATGGTAAACCAAGAGGCCATTGAAGTGATGCTGGTAAAAATTCTTGAGTTTCATTATAAGTTTATGCAAAATAGGACTCTTGATCAATGTAAGGTCTAGTGGGACCAGTTTTCTAAAAGGAATGCCACTTGAGAAAAAGTGGATGATATGCAAAAATATTTTTCCTTCTTGTTTGAAAATTTTTAATGTAATAATTTTATTTTTGTAAAACTAGAAACACCCAAGATGGTGTTTAGTCCAAGGGGGTAGGATGTCATGACCCTCCCTAGCACATTTTTGGCACAAAGAAACAATGTATTAATTAATGATGTTTTAATACCTAGTTTGGGAAATTGAACCAACTATGTGATGTTTAGTTGATTGGGAAGAGAATGATACTACTAACATATTGCCAAGTGGTGCAGGATCACGTACACTCGTAGGTGGAAGAAGTAGAATCATCCACCATAAGAGGGGGTACTTGAGGTTGGGGAAGTGATGATTAAGGAAACTCAGGGGTAACATTGATGGATACCTTCATATAGGTATGCATTCAGTTAGGGATAATCATCAATAGCTAGCCACCTTGAGCCTCAGTTGATGACCTAGTAGTCATCATAAACTCTTAGGCTAAGACAGGTGACTAGGTTGATGGAAAGATTCCCTCTTTGTGTGTGTGCATATGTTTAATTATATTTTACTTCATCACTATCTGCATTGGTGGATTAGGGAATAAAAGCATGCATGAGTAGGTTGTCTTTGAAAGCTCCTTGTTTTGCTTGAAAATCTCTAAACTTTCTATTTATAAATAAATATGTTTTATTTAAAAATAAAATGATAATAGAGTTTCATTTTATATATAGAGATGATAAAAGAGTTTCATTTTATAAATAGAAGTGTTTTATTTTAAAAATGATAATAGAGTTTCATTTTATAAATAGAAGTGTTTTATTAAAATAAATAGGGTTTATTTTAAAAATAAGAGTTTTATTTCAATAATTTTTTCTTCAAGAAACATAGATAATTTGGATTTATTTTAAATAACAAAAGAAACTTTATTTAAATGATTCAAATTTGTTCCATGTTAAAATAATTTGAATCTACTCCTTATTATAAGAAATTCTAGTAGCAAGGTACAACATTGAGAAGCTTTTGGCCGTCAACTCTGCTATGGTGATATTTTGAGAGATGGAAATATCATTTAAAATGAAGAAAGCAATCAGATTGTTACCATGAGTAGATAGGATAGTAATGGTAGTTATGATGGTGGTTGGAGAAGGGAGTCGTAGGAAAGAAGGCTCGATCAAACTAGGCGGTAAAAGGAGGAGGATAAAAACCTTGGGAAAGGAGGAAGTGAGGGATCACCATTCAGGGAGCTAAGGAGAATGAACCAACAATATGAATGAAAGGAAGTAATAAGGAAGGATGGCTTTAGAAGGAGTAAACCGAGACCATTGTGAAGGATAGCAGGTTGGTTTCATTGTTAATACTCTACCTCCTTTTTAGTTTTCTTAGAACACTACTGCCCTATCTATTCATCAAATGTTAAACTTATCTTGCTTTGGAAATTTTGGGTAGTCACATTAATATCATAGCTAAAACTTATGGCTATTGTGCACATATGTGTGTTAGTCTTGAGCCTATTCAAGTAGGGGTTGTATTATCATAGCGTGGGGTTGGACTTTGGATACTAGTCATTGTTTGATCTTGTTGTCTAACCATGAACCCTGTCAATGTCCGCCTATCCAAGTAAGGAGTTGTGATGGCTATGAACCACCTCCATTTCATTAGTGGGTGAATATACCTTCACCCTAATGTGTCTAGGGGATGTCACATTCTAATGTGTGTCTGGCATTTAGCCTTCCCCTTTTCTCTTATAGTTAGATGCAATCATGTCACTTATGTTCGTTGGGCATGGGTGTTTTTTGTAGAACCCCTATTCTACAACCCCTGCTGTTGTTTGGCTAGACCCTTGTTAGATGATTGTAGATTAACCTAGATGTAGCGGGGCTACTTCTAGTGAGTTTTCCATAGGCACTATGTATATGTCAGCACATGGTGCTCTCTTATTGACTGGTTTATGGTTGTTTGGTTACCTTTTTGGAATTGCCAGACCTTTGTAATATTGGGTTGTGGGTGTTGAACTTGTTCAAAGCCATTGATATGTCTACCTTTCCTTTAGTAGCAAGTCTCTTGACTTTGGAAGTAATTAGGCTAGAGGGGTTTGGGTGCATAAGTCTGAATGTTTCTCTTTGTTCTATTAAGGCTCTTATATTCAGGCTTGCTTTATTATTGACAACTAATTTAATAATAGTTTGTTAATAAATAAATAATGAAAATTATGGTTTCTTTATTTATAAAGTGTTATATGGAAGTAATTGGGAATATAGTTTACTTTTATTTAATTAAGTTAAATAACTTATTTAGTGAAAGTAAATGATTTGTGGATTATTTTTATTAATTAGAGGTATGGGACTCTATTTAGTGAAAGTAAATGATTTATGGATTATTTTTATTAATTAGAGGAATGAGACTCTATTTAGTGAAAGTAAATGATTTATGGATTATTTTTATTAATTAGAGGTATGGAACTTTATTTAGTGAAAGTAAATGATTTGTGGATTATTTTTATTAATTAGAGGTATGGGACTCTATTTAGTGAAAGTAAATGATTTGTGGATTATTTTTATTAAGTAAAGGTATGGGAATCTATTTAGTGAAAGTAAATGATTTGTTGAATATTTTTATTAAGTTGAGGAATGAGACTCTATTTAGTGAAAGTAAATGATTTGTGGATTATTTTTATTAATTAGAGGAATGGGACTCTATTTAGTGAAAGTAAATGATTTATGGATTATTTTTATTAAGTAGAGGTATGGGACTCTATTTAGTGAAAGTAAATGATTTGTGGATTATTTTTATTAAGTAGAGGTATGGGACTCTATTTAGTGAAAGTAAATGATTTGTGGATTATTTTTATTAAGTAGAGGTATGGGACTCTATTTAGTGAAAGTAAATGATTTATGATTATTTTATTAATTAGAGGAATATGACTCTATTTTAGTAGAATAAAGAGAATGGTTATTTCATGTATTGAAGTAGGATGACTTTAATGTATGGAAATGAAGGAACCTAGCTTATTTAAAATATTAAAGGTATGGGACTTTAATTTATTGAATAAAGGTTGAAAGGGAAATTATTAAAGTAGGACCTACGATCTAGTTGCATTGTTGAAAGACTCTCATGGGGTAATGAGAGGAAAAATAAAAATAGTGGTTTTTTATGATATCAACTATGCAGTAAATGGTTAGATACTTTGATTTGATTGTATAGTTGAAATTTGGTAATAAGATGAATAAATTAATTTAGAATCATGCCTATCATGGAACCATGAGTGCCTTGATCCCCTACTATACTCAAATGGTTGAAGGAAATATAAGGAGAATAAAAGGCATAGTTGGAACCAATGTGGTAGATTGATTTCTACTTTTATTGATTTACTTATGCTCAAATAGATTAACTATGTGAGGATATTTCCCTGATGAAATACATGTAATATATTATTCTTTAAAGAGTATGGAGGATTTACCATACTTTTTTATATGTAGGGTTATGCACAGGGGCAAATTTCGTAATTTAGTCTGAATATTCAGATTTTCACAATGTTAATTTTGCAAATTTTGGGACCATAAAGGTCGGCCCATTCGCCTACAAATTTTGGGATTTAATTTTTTAAGGGTAAATTCACCTCTTTACCATAAGGTTTCTCGCCTAAATTTTACCTTAAATTTATTAAAAAGAAAAAAAACCCACCCAATTTGTCCCTTGTACCCCATTATATATAGCTAAGCCTGACAGCGACTCATACAATTACAACATTAATTTTTTTGAATAGCGAGCGATACAAAGTATATGAATGACAAAATATGACTGACAAAAGATGACTGATAGAAGGCGACTGGCAAAAGGAAACTGGTAAAAGATAACTAGTAGAAGGTGATTGACAAAAGGTGACTAGCAGAAGGTGACTGACAAAATGTGACTAGCAGAAGGCAACTAGCGAAAGGTGACTGGCAGAAGGCAACTAGCATAAGGTAACTAGTATAATGTGACTAGTATAAGGTGACTGATAGAAGGTGACTAATAGAAGGCTATAGAAGGTGACTAGAAGAAGGTAACTGGTAGAAGGTGACTAACAGAAGGTAACTGGTGGAAGGTGACTGACAGAAGGTAACTGGTGGAAGGTGACTGGCAGAAGGTGACTGGCAGAAGGTGACTGGAAAAAGGTGACTCGTAGAAGGTGACTAGCATAATATGACTGGATTGAGGCGACTGGGTTAAGGTGATTGTATTAAGGTGATTGATAGTAGTTGACTAAAATACAATGATCACCATTTATTGGTAAGTTTATTTTACCATTAATTTTCCTTTTGTAAAATTTTTTTCAAGGACACTCAATAAGGAGGTTCATTCTGCTTGGGATAGATATTATGTTACCTCTAGTAGTAGTTCTCTTTTTTACTAGTTATTTTCATTTTTAAAAATGATGTACATTTTTCATGTTACTCGTCTGTTCATATAGGTAAAATGTCACCTGCTGGTAGTGGAAAGAAGGGAGGCTAGTCTTCTGATAAAAGGAGTATCTTCAAATACTTTCATAATATTTTGAAATATAGTCATCCATCAACATCTGCACAAATTGAAGGTATGAACGCCTTGGAACGGTATAACTCGTTCTGTTATTTTTATTTCTATTCAATTCCTAGATTGCAATATAAATGGAGTAATACAAAATAGCAGTGGTAAATAAAATAAATCAATTTGAATATATTTCACCACTTAAGGTGGGCACAACCTCGTCGTAAAGGCAGTGACTGCAAATATCGCAAATGAAATTGGATAAAAGATGATAAATGATTTAAAACAAAACAATTGGATTTATATAATCAAATGAAATCTTTCATAATATAGCCGACGACTATATTATGTTTGGTATGTAACATGACTCCCCTCCTCGAAAAGCTTTGTCCTCAAAGCTGGAAATGTCTTGGAAAATCCTTTCAGGTTCCCATGTAGCCTCTTCATCTGGTAGGCCCTGCCATTTGATGAGAAATCCTTGGATGTGATGAGAGCTTCGTATGCATGTTTTGCTTTGTAGAACTGCTTCTTGCTGGAGATATATACGCCCTTCTACATCGAGTATTGGTACTTCTGACTGAGATTTCACTTTTTGGCCGATCACCTTATTGAGACATTGTCTGGCATGGTCATGGGATCTTTTGGAAGGTAGTTCCTTTGGTTCTTGGAAGACCTCTTCATAATGTGCTACGATGTCCCGTAAATCTGGAGAAAAAATACCCAAAGTTGCTCGAGATTGCTTTTCCAAAAAATTAATTTGAGCTATGAATTCATATCCACCCTTTTTTAGTATTTTCTCCATACTATGAGAGCTCACCATCTGTGATGGGGGAGTAGTAATACCTTGTAAGTGAATGACCCATCCATTTTCCTTCCATTCCACAAATAATTTTTTGAAATTGAATCTAACTGTGTCTAGTGTTTCCAACCATTCAACTCCCAAAATGACATCAGAGTTCCCTAAATTCATTACGAAAAGAGATCCAAAGCAGGTATAAGTTCCCATTTTAATGGAAACTTGAGATGTTCTCCCAACACATTGAGCGTTCACCCCATTGGCTACTATAACCTAGAATTTGTCTTTGTTTGAAGAGTTAATGAATAAATTCAAAGCTTTTGTTGTTTTGATGTTGATAAAATTGTGGGTACTACCTGAATCAATTAGCACATTTACCTTTTTCTGGCAGAGAAATCCCGATACCTTGATTGTATGGTGGGCTGTTAACCCCATGAGGGCATGCATGGAAATAGCCATTGTATCCTCTTCCTTCTCTTCTAGAACAATCGATAGTTCTTCTTGAATAGGTTCTTCCTGGTGGTATGCTTCTTCCTCTTCTCCTTCATTTTGAGCACATTCAATATGAAAGTTTTGTTTTTGTGCACATGCCTATTCTCTAGGATGGTGATTGTGACATTTATAGCATAAGTATCTTTATGGTTGATCATTTCTGTGACAAGATTTGTTGCCATACGAAGGATGACTATAAGTTTCATGCTGTGTATACATCTGAATTCTCTTCTCAGCTAGCTTGGCTATTCTTATGCAATCGTTCAACGAGGTTGGATTTTGAATGTCCACCTCCACCTTAATATTTTCTTTCAATCCATTATGAAAAGCTCCTACCACTGTGTCTGGACTGAGGTGTAATGCATACGGTAGTAAACTGGTGAATTCGGAGACGAACTCACTAACTGATCTTTCTTGTTTAAGAGATAACAGTCTTACTGTGTATGATGATGTAGCTCCTTCATCAAATCTTTCTAAAAAATAGGTAGTGAAATTATTCCAGCAAATAGTAGCTCCTTTCTCGCGTTTAAGCCATATGAACCATTGGTAAGCCTCAGTGCCTAATTTTGATGTCGTGAAAGGGACTTTATCAAAATCCCTAATTTGGTATAAGTCTAGAATGCCTTCCATATTTGCTATCCAACCATGAGGATCATGACCTTCAAAAGTGGGCATATCAATGCATGGAAAATTATTAGGGCCTCTCGGTTGGTGATAACCCATATCCCTATCCTGATCTTGGTTATATCTTTGTCGATGAAGGTGATTCATGTAATTATCTGGATTGCCTCTTTGCTGCTCCCAATTTTCATCTTGGTCATTATTTTCCTCATTCCTTTGTTCGTGATAGTGATTTTGGGAATTAGCATTGGTATTAGGTCAAGTTTGTGTGTCCAACAGTTTAGATATTTTGATATTAAGTTGGGCCATACCATCTAGTAAGAGTTGAAGAGCTTCATCAGTGGTAATGGCAGAGTTGCTTGATTCTCCTTGTGTGACATTTTTGTGAGTTGGGGGAGGGTTAGTAGACATGGTCAACCAGTGGATGACTCGAATTATAACTGCCAATTTTGAAAGGAGAAAGAGAATTATTTGTACCTTGGCCTCGATGAGGTCTTCTTATGTTTGACTTTTCTCTGTTGGGAGCTTTTGAGCTTGTCAATCGACCATCAGATCCTGTGATCCAACTTCTACTCATGCACTATTCAAAATTTCCTTCTTAGTAATCCTTGCTTCAATTTCTACAAAATTTGGTTGAATTTGGCAAAAATTTGGATTTCGCTTCAACTGTCGCTCCAACTACGACGTGGATTTGAATTTGGGTGGCCTCCTTGACAACAAATTTCAACAACTTTTCAATTTGGACAATTTTAGCAACTTTGATAGCAAGTTTTTAGCAACTTTTGACAATAACTGGACTGGGACTAACCACTAACCGTAATACAGATACGTAAGGACATGACCAGACTAAAGACAATGGACAATGGACAACCAGGAAACCGATGATAGATAGACAATGAGGAATGGAACGGACAGCGAGGACAATGAGGAACGGACAAGGACACGCAAGACCGAAGATGACGAACTGACAGTGAGGACATGACAAGACCGAAGATGAAACGGACAATGAGGACACAACATGACTAAAGATGAAATGGACAGTGAGGGTGAGACAAGACCAAAGATGACAAACTGATAGTGAGGACACAACATGATACGACAGCTAGACGAAGAACCAATACTGAAGATAAAACAAACAGCGAGGATGCGACAAGACTGAAGACGACGGACTAACAACGAGGACACAACACGACAGCTAGACAAGGGACCAGACAACGAGGATGGACATGATAGCTAGACAAGGACACAACGAAGACACATAGAAACCGATGAAACTAGACAAGACAACTAGTGATAGAACTGGACAAGGACTGTGGACACGACATGACACTGAGACAACGGGGACAAGACACGAGGACGGAGAACAGAACCCGACCGACGAAACCAACGGCTGGACGGCGTGCACAAGAGAGAGAAGCCAAGAGTGTGACCGAAGTCACAATGCAATAGACGTGAACCGCATATTTTAAATTACGTCAATGCCTCCCCACACTGAATGTGGGATAATTCCTCCCACGGAGAAAAAAAAATTATTTTTTGATGCGAACCTTAGGAATTATCCGTAAATATTTTAAAACCTTGAACGCTGATTGGTCGACGGTTACAGATTGTGGAAGTTGAATTCGAAGGCTTCTCTATGGTGGTTTCTTTAAATCAGTAGCAAGGACAAGTTACGTAATCGCTAGAGTGGAGAGACCGATACGCGGTCGTTTGGAGTGAAGATCTGTAGGTTGTTACAGCGTTCGAAAGCTCCTATTTTGCTACACGGATCCTTACGGTTACACAATGGGACTTCCTAGCAAAAAACCTATGTAAACAAGAACTATTGTGCTTGTAATTTCTGGTGTATGGGCTGTAAGTAGCTGGAGAAAACATGATAGAATCCCTTCGACGCCTAGACAATCTGATACCACTTGGAACGGTATAACTCATTCTGTTATTTTTAATTCTATTCAATTCCTAGATTGCAATATAAATGGAGTAATACGAAATAGCAGCGGTAAATAAAATAAATCAATTTGAATATATTTTGCCACTTAAGGTGGGCACAACCTCGTCGTAAAGGCAGTGACTGCGAATATCGCAAATGAAATTGGATAAAAGATGATAAATGATTTAAAACAAAACAATTGGATTTATATAATCAAATGAAATCTTTCATAATATAGCCGACGACTATATTATGTTTGGTATGTAACACGCCTTTACTTACCAGTTAATTTTTGTACATTGTTAATTTTATATATAATGTCTTCATTCATAAATAATTGTGCTTTTTGGTTGATGGATTTATCCATTATTTATCTATAGAAGGTATGCTTTTAAATGCCATAATGATAATGACCCTACTATTTACACTAGTATTATATCTATAGAAAACACTGTTAACCCTAGTATGCTTCCACTTCCACATATCCACGTTAATGAAAACTCCATAGATAAAAATATTCATAATAAAATGGAACAACATGAAGATATTCCTGAATCTAACACGCCAAGTGGAAAAGAAAATAATATTTCTTATGCAGTCCCTACTTCTAGAGAATCTTCATCTAAAAAACATAAATGTGTAAGGTTATCTAGGTGGACAATTAACAAATAATTTCAGCGTAATTGGATATCATAATTTCTATTTATTGATCCAGTGTTGCCAAAGAATAGTAGTGAGGAAATAACAGAATTGAGATGCATAATTTGTAGTTGGAAACACATAAAGGATCATAGATTACAAGTTAAGAAAGATACAGTAGAAAAACATTGTGGAAATGTTTATATCAAAACAAAAGAAGGTGATCAACCAATACCAAAAAATTATAGGTGGAAGGATGCATACGAGTGTGCACATATAAGATATGCACAATAATATGATAAATAAATGAAACAAAAGCAAAATTTGGTTGAGAAAGGTGCAAAAATTCAAGCCAAATTTCGAAAAATGAATTATTTAACTTTAGCTTCAAAAAATTTGTAGTTTGTTGTTGTATTCACTATTCTTAAAAATGGTGGACCTATGTCTGATTTCATTGATTATAAATCTATATTTTGACTAGATGATGTGTAGAACTTACCCAAAACCCATTGTTCACATCGAAGTGGTTGGAAAATGGTAAAATATCTCTCATTTATTGAGCATGATAACCTCAAAGATAAAGTAAAAAATGCCAAAATAATTTCACTTTCAATTTATGAGGTGACTGTTGTTGACAATACATCTTGGATTTGCATGCATTTTTACACATTGGAAAATCATTTAAGACAACCTCATTTACTTGGAGTATGCAAGATGGTGGAAAATTGCAATGCTAAGAATATTTACAATGTTGTTGTAACTAGTTTAAAGGGAGAAGCAGAAATGAATGAAATGAAAATAAACACTAAGTTAATATGTGTCAAATCTGATGGTGCTACTACAATGTAAGGACACAGAAATAATATTTGTGTTAGAATACAAATATTTATTACCCCATATTTGATCCTTATTCATTGCATGGCTCATAGAATGAATCTTGCATACAAAATTATAGATACATTTACAAATTTTGCGAGAGTGGAAGAACTTGTTCATGAAATTCATGATTATTTTTTACGTAATCTAAAAATATTTTTAGAGTTTCAACAGTTTGCACTAGGAGTTACTGAAGATAAAAAAATTGTTAAAAGATGTAGATACTAGGTGGATTTCTATGTATCAACCGATATTTAGAGTTTTCAAAGAATATCAATCCTTGATAAGGTTTATGTATGCAAATCGTAGGGCAGTTGATAAGGCTAAATATTTACTATTTTGAATGAGTGACTTTGAAACACTTCTCACATTGTGTGGTATTCTTCCAATGTTGGAAGAAATGAATACTTTGATCAAAATTGCACAAGAAAGATCAATTTATATTATATATTTCATCAGGGCAAGAAAACAAATTTGCATACATATTGATATGATGTACGCATCTGGTCAAAGTTTTATGGATCCCATTTTTGAGATTTGGGGAGCATTAACAAATGTGAATGATCCTCAAAACTTTCTAAAGTTCAATATAAACGATCATCTATGTATTAATGTCCATGAAAATAAAATACCTTTATATTATTTTGGTCTGTGAATTGATATAGCTACAAATGAAGTTGAGAAAATACCCATTACCTACAACAGATTTCATGTAGTTGTAAATGATACAAAAATTAAACTAAAACAAATAGCAGAATCATTGACAAAAAAAAATAAGAGACTATTTTCAAAGAGATGAATTTCTTGAGGCTATGGGTGTGGTTAATCCGATATTTTTGGTTCCTTATAATGAATACTAGATTATAAATGGTTTGTTTCTCAAATACATGGGTATTCTTGCTAGCCATTTTGGTAAAAGTGTGGTAGTCAATGGTATTGAAATCAATGGTATTCTCAACAGAGATCTTTTGACAACACAATTAAACTATTTTGGAACAACAATTTTTGCTCAAGTTTCACAACTCTCTAACCATCATGAAATAGGTGTTATTTCATGTTTTTGGAGAAGATTACATCCCAGTAGTATCTTACAACATACTATGAGTGAATATTTTTATTTATATGAATTATGTCAAATGATGATTTTAGAATCTATGGAAGATGAAAGGGTATTCAGTGCATTATCATAAGTAAAATCTAAAGTTCAAAATAGGTTGGACAACATTTTGAAAAATTGTATGAGAGTATATGTGTCGACCTATGAGGTAGAGAAGTTTCCTTATGAAAGAGCATTGTCACATTGGAAATCTATGGCAAATAGAAGAGGTGTAACAAATACTGAGGATGGTGAGGATGATGGTAACACTAATCAAATTGTGATGAAAAAAAAATTTGGGTATGAGTGCATATGATTTTGTACAATCTAAAAAGAGTTTGTTCCAGATTCCAGCATTATGATGCAAGGATAATTTCATTTGATTTGATTTCACATATTATCATTTGATTTTATTTCACATATTAGAATGAAAGGATGCTTTCATTTTATTTTATTTGAGTTCAACATTATAATGAAAGGAATATTGAGATTATATTGTAATTTGATACATGTAATTTTGATTTCATTAATCATATAATATGATATTAGAAATGCCATTGGATACTCTGTATAATTTTTATGTCATTAATCATATAATATGATATTAGAAATATCATTAGATACTCTACATATCATATGCCTCTGATTTGATTATGTATATTTGAATTAAATTGGATTATTTGATTACACATATGTGTTATTTGATATTTTGTATATCATTTTACATAAGCCTTGTTATTGAATTATCAGTCTAAAGTTTCAAATTTTTTAGTATATTTGTATTGTATAAACCATTTATGGCAATTTGGCAAAGTAAATATTTGTGTTGCATTTCCAATCATTTCAAATTATTTCATATAACATAAAAGAACATTTTTTTGCATCCACATAATTCAAAATTACTTAATGCATCAACACAAATAATCAAAACATAACAATATTTAAAATAAAATTTCAAAAATATAATACAATTTTTTTGGAAATTGTCTCTTTCATTGATTTCAAAAAGATACCATTCTTTTACAATTTACAAAAAAAATATCCAACATTTTTTGTTTCACTTCAAATAAAAACAACAAACTTCTATTCTTTTTGCATGGTGGTTGAAGTTCCAACTTCATCTATCTCAATATCCTTTGCTTCTAATGCACCATCCCTAACCAAACTTTCATCTGTAGTGTTTATCCTCGATAACAATAAACCTTTTTCCTTCGTGAGATCTTCTTTAAATGGTGCATTCTGCTCTTTCTCATTTTCTTTCAATACAACATCGACATACATGCCCTTATCTTTGATAAACTTCTTCAGCCAATTATTTTCTCTAATAGTGTATTGTAACCTCTTCTTCACTTCAATAGAATTATTAATACTAATTTTGGTAGTCTTGATCAATGTTTTCATGGCACTAACCTATTGCTTTAAGTTCTGAAAATTAGATTGTAAAATACAAGTGAAAAATATTAAACCAAACAAGCGAAAGGAGACAAATATCTAATGTTATAAACAAAACATATTTAAGAAAATTTTATTTTTTAGTTAGATGTACAACATACATTAGCTGTAAGTCGTGCAGTTTCTGCAACTGCTACTTTATTCTGATATAGTGCCCATTCATTGAAATATGTTTGTGCCTCTGCATTGAGGTTTTCCAAATGATTCAGAACAATGGCTAGAACTTCATCAGTGTATGTAGACTCAGCCTCCACATTGCTAGATTCAACTTTATGTAGCAAAGCATAAGGTTTTTGGGACTCATTCTCAACCTTTGAAAATAACTCTTTTCTCTTTGAAAATTCTTATATCGGCCATTTATTACTTTTATCAAAATATTCACCCGATATTACCATTCTTTAAATTTTTCAATATCTACAAGAGTATTATGAACTGTAGCTTTACATCTATTAGCTAATAAAACATTTTCTAAAAAAAATTACTTTATCATCATCTGTTAGATGATGGGCGGTGACTTGTTGGAGGGGGAAGAGGAAACTCCAATGGTATCTGCTTCAACATTATCTTCTTCATAATTGCCCTCTACATCCTGAAGCATATCACTTGTCTTTAAAGGGAAATTTTTAGGATTCATATCTTGATAAAGAAAATCATCATCTATATTTCTTGGGGGCATTTGAGATGCACTCTCAACATTTGAGAAATTCTCTAGGGTTAAAATTGGTAAAATAGAAACATTAGATTCAAACACATTGTGTATCCAGGTAACACATCTGGTATAATGAGGCGGCGGTGTGAGGAACATTTTTCCATGCATGTGCAATTGGCTCCTCACCCATGGCACCTACTGTGGATGGATAGGAACTTGTTGTTTTGATGGTTGTTGCTATGTTTGCGGTTGGGCAGATGGTGGAGGCATATTTTTTGTAGTCTTTTGAATATAGAAGGTGCATTTGTAAAATTTCACATGAAAATATAAATTTAATCTTATGTAAATAATAATATAATAAAAAGAGATTTATTTTAACCAAACATACCAAACTCAGACTCTACAGTTGTTGATGATACAACCATTTACTCTTTCTCAAATTTTTAAAATACAACAAACTAAACATAATTTTAAAACCTTAAAATACATAATTTAAAATAGTACTTTTGAATAATAAGGTTACCTTGTGGACTGGAGGTAACTTCTTCAACGTCGACTGCAACAATTCTAGAAGTAACAGGAGCCGCAGGTATATGCTGAATCTAATCACCATGAGACCTCACACGTTTGGAGGGAGTTACTGGTGATGACTGTGATTACATTTCAAAATTAGCAGACACTTCTTGAATCCTAATTATGGCATACCTTTTACTAGAATACTGAGATGCTCTTCTCTATTTTCAAAACAAAATTAGAAAATAAAAAGATTGATTGAAAAAATAAATAAAATAAAGATATTCCAAAAATATATGTTTATCTGTATTTCATTCTCAGTCATGCCAATAGCCAAAAAACTGGGGTGCAATGTAGTGGGGGGATTGCTTTGTTTAATATTGAAGTAATATTCATGAAAAATACAAAGAATAAAGTTGTTGGTTGTCACTGTATACGAAGATTGAATTTTTTGGGTACTTAGAAGGTCCTATTTTAGGTAGTTGGAAATGTGCATGGACCAGTCAAATGTTCTGCCACCAATACATTGAATCAATAAAGATAGTGCCCAAAAAGGCATTTTTGTAGGTCACCCCTATAGAATAAGCCTTGCCTAAAAAAAATTTAATGCAAACATAAATAAATTTATCTCCAACGTTGGAAATGTTTAAGCCCCTTTTGGACTTAGAAGAATTAGCTAAAAAAAAATAACATTTTTAGAAAATAAAAAGCACAATAGGGAGAACATTATTAGAGAATAAAAACTACAATACATCAATATTACATGTTAAATAAAAACTAAATTTTAAAAATATACCTTTTAAATTGTCTAAATGAACAGAGTATTTGGATTCTAGTGTGGATTTGCCATCTTTGATCAAGACATACTAGTTATTCACCAGTACACCATCCAAAAATGGCAGCCCTATTAGTCGTTGCACATCCAAGGGTTTAATAGAAAAACAATATCCTTGTTATCCACTTTGATCATAACAGTGGACACGTCATGGTTGTAACAACTAATGATCCATTGCATCAACTGAACATTAATTTTCAACTATGGCATCTTCAATACACCAGCAAGTCTAGAGGTGTAAAGCCATTGTGAATCTCTTCTAGGAGTGCTGAAAATGTTCTTGATATTAGGGCTGTAGAAGCTCCTAAAATTCACTTTTGAAGATAGAGGAGAGGAAGAGCTAGCCATTTCTGAAAACAAACAGGAAAATGCTCTGAAACACCTAGGAAAATGCTCTGAAACACCCTGGAAAACACTGAAAATCATCTAAAAATACTACGAAAACCCTCTAAAAATGCTACCAAAACCTTCTAAAAATGCTGCCAAAACCTTCTAAAAATGCTGCCAAAACCCTCTGAAAAGCATCTGAAAAGGCTCTGAAACTACTATGGAAAACGCTCTAAAAATGTTGTAAAAAGCTCTAAAATTGCTCTAGAAAATGTTGTGGGAAAGGTGAAAAATGACCCTGCATATGTATTTATAAAATTTTGTATGAAAAAAGTTAATATATGTGTGACACATGGCAGAGGAGATGACACGTGGTGCCTTATTATTGATGATCTTTGATGACCACCATTTTCCAGTCACCATCTACCTCCTACCTTCTGCCACTCACCATATTCCACCCACCATCTGCTAGTCACCATCTACCACCCACCATTTGCCACTCACCTTCTTCCACCCACCTTCTGCTAGTCACCATATACTAGTCACCATATTCCAGTCACCATATGCCACCCACCATATGCCACTCGCCATATTTCACTCACCATATACCACTCACTATCTACCATTCACCTTTTTTCACTCACCATCTATCGGTTGCCATCTACCAGTCATTTTCTATCACTCACATTCTACCACTCACCTTCTACTAGTCACCTTAAAAATACCAAAACTTCACCTATACTATCTATGCATTGCATCTTAGTAGAGTAATATTTCCAAAACATCGCACTATCATAGTCCGCTTTACGAAATCTAAATTGCTATATTCCTTCCTAAAACACAAGTGCAACCACAAAATTATAAAAAATAGTTTATATGAAAACATATTATTGTTATAAAATAAAGTAGATATTACCAATGGAAAACATTAAAGTAAATCTTAATCATTATTTAATTCAAGCAATCAAAATTTTCTTGTCAGATTCAGCTAAACTTACTACTTTCTCTTGTTGAAAGTTTTGATTATATTGTTGTCATTGATGTCAAAGTCATTAAGGTTAAAAGGTTGAAGGCCCAATTTTAAGACCATGGTTCAAAATAAATCAAGTGACTAAGGATTAAAAGAGACAATATTATAATATTTAGGCCAAAAGGACTTATTAAAAGGAGGATTGAAAGTGCATTGGACAAAGGTCTCAAAAAGAAATTAAATTGACAAAGGTCTCAAAAAGAAATTAAATTGACAAAGGACTACAAGAAAAAATATTATTTAACACCAAGGTTAAATAATATAATAAATAATATTTAACACCAAGGTTAAATATTATATTAAAAATAAAATAAATTCAAATTATCAAAAGGTGCCAAGAATTTGAATTTAAAAGGTTGAGTCGACGTCCAAGTAAGGCAAGCAAAAGGGTATAAAAAGGTCTAATTATTTGCATGGACAAAATTTTTTATCTAAGGTATAATCACATTCGTTCGAGCACATTGTGGAGGTATAGAATAATACAAGTATTTTTTGCACATTTCGAGGCAGCGAAGAAATTAAGGAGGAAGCACACATTTTTTATCCTATGTGGACGGATAGTCCAAGTGGTAGGCACGTCTTGCGAAGAGTGTGGTAGGCTAGAGGTTACAAATTCAAATCACGATAGAGGTTTTTTTGTTTTGGTTGAGAAGAGTGCCAAAAAAATAAGGTAAAATGAGTGCATGCTCCTTGGTGATCGTGTGGGTGCCTAGCCCACGTGGTGTCTACCCTAGCACTAGGGAACGAGCTAGTGGGGAGACACAGGATCGATTCATGGCGGTAGTGTGTTAGTGTTTAAGGTAAGGTAATTTTTTTTATTAAATAAGGTATGAATAGCGTACGATTTAGGGATATAAGGATTAATTTTTTATTGTTTGGTGTGCAATTTTCTAGGGAGACATAAGGTTGTAAGCTTTGTTGTGTGACATTTCTGATTTTGTGTTTAATTAAATTAAGATATATTAGGAGGTATAAGGTATATTGAAGTGGGATTTAATTTGTGATATGCACTTAGGGTTTGGTTTCTAATATTGAAAATCACTTAGGAGTAATAAGATGTTAAATGGTTAAGTATTATGTGTAATCGAGCATTGTGAAAGAGAATTTGAGAGGAGTTGTTAGTGATTAAAAACCTTGCATTAGAAAAATAAAAGAAGTGGTAAAACAATATTTTATGCACTATTTTTTAAGAAAGGTTTCTTATATGGATGGTTGAAAAATATTGTCCTAACTAACCTTTGAAGTGGCATAAAAGGATAGAATAATTTTTTGAGATAGGTTTTTGAGAGCTCATCTCCATTCAAAGCAAGCCAAGAGGTATGGTAACATTACTCCTTATTTGAGGCATTTGGTTGGGCATATCTTATGATGTCATAAGGAGGATATATAAGGATTAAGTTCATATGCATTGTTGGAAATGTTTGAGTTTGTTTTTATGTTTTATTGTTGAATGGTTTTGGAAAAATTTGGGATAGAGTTTGAGAATAAGTTGTGCTTCCATTGTTGAAATATATTGAGACAATTGTGCTAGAGATTGTGAACTACTTGTTCTAGGTTTGAAGAAAAGTTTGTGCATTATTGTGAAACCTTTTGTAGCATTGATTTGAATGTATTGAATGTGGATGAGCAAGTCTTGTAAAGAAATTGTGTATTGGGTTGAGTAAATTTGGAAAGAACATATAGTGGAATCATATTGCATATCATTTCTTGCGTGTTCTTGAACAATAATTCTTGATAGAATATGTTTGAAGTGTTATAATCAAGAAAATTTTATGAGTAGTATTTATCATGAATTGGAGCAAAATTGAGCAAAGACAGTGAGCAGACTAGAGCAGGCTTGTGAGAAGGTTTGAGGTAAACTTGTAAGTAAGTTGAGGCAGTTTTGTTAGTAGGGTTGAAGCAGACTTGTGAGCAGGTATAAGACTGATCAGTATAGGCATTTGTGAGAATATTTGATTAGATTTGAGTAGAGAAAAGGGGATAGATTTATCTTGTGGATAGAGATACACAAACCAGAGTAAAGAGGATAGAGTTATCCTATGGAAAGAGATCCACAAGCCAGAGCAGTGGGGATAGAGGTCTCTTATGGATAGAGATCCATGAACTTGAGCTTAGGGGATTGGTATCTCCTTTGGACATAGGTCCATAAACATTGTAATAGGAATTTGGTTCCCAAAAGATTCATTGAGAAAATTTATAAGGAATATTTTCACCATGGATGTAACCCACTTTGGGTGAACCACGTTAAAACATGTCTCTCATGTGTGTTATGATGTGTGTATTATTTATTGCTTTGATATTATTACTATTATAATTTGGATTGAAAAGTAAAAAGTTTTATCTTATACTGTTCACCACCCTCTTAGTATAAGATTATGTTCTTCACTTCTAACCATGGAAAGGAAAATTTAACTTCATGATCCTCAATCAAAACCCCTCTATTGGATAGGCTATATGCATATTTTTTGCATTCCCTTAAAGTATGTGTAAACCTAATTTCTTCAAACTCTTTAGCAAGATCTTGAATTTCTATAATTATCTATTTTATGTTCCATGGAGCCTTTGCTTTCCTCAAAATTGTATTTGTTGCTATGAGAGAATAACCTTCCATCCATACTTTGTTGCATTTTATTTTTTTACATATTTGTAACCCTTATAAAGCCATCCAAGCTTTAGCTTCATTATTTATCTAAAATCCATCATTGAAAGCATAATGAAAATTTTCTCCTCTATTATTTCTAATTATTCTTCCTCCTCTTGTTGGTCCTATATTTCCTTTAGATGCTCCATAAAAATTCAATTTAACCCACTCCACATTTGGTGGTTTCCACTTTATATTATTTGCCTTCTTTTTGCTTCTCTTGTACCCAACATCATAATTCCATTTAATGACTTGACTCCATATATCAAGGCTCTCTACTTCTATATTAGGGAGTGGGTATGTTGATAGGGTTGGTTTAGAATCCTCTATGGCTAAATATATCTTCCTTTTCATTACCTCTAAATTGATTTTATTTTATTTAAATATTCTTCTATTGCATCAATTCGACAACATCTACAGATAATATCTCGCACCAACAATTCATGGATGATACACTCATTTCCATAGTTGCTTCCATCCCTCAAGTAAAAATGATTAAGGAGATTCTATTATGCTATGAAATCATAGTAAGTATATGGTGAGTTTTCAAAAAGTATAATAGTTTTTCCAAATATACCACCCAGAAGGTAGAGGTCTATTACAAGAATCTTGGACTGTGAAGTGGTAAATTTTCCTTCTTCTTACTTAGGGATGCTCATATTCAAAGGTAGAATAAAAGAAAATTTATGGGATCTGATTATAGATAGAATCCAAAATAAATTAGCAGGTTAGAAAGGGACTCTTCTTAGCTAGGCTAGTAAAGCCCAACTTATGAGATCAATGCTCCAAAGTATTCCTATTTATTTTATTTCCCTCTTCAAGGCTCCAGAAAAAGTGGTGCAAAAAACTAAATAATGTCAAAAAATATTCCTATGGTCTGGGTTGGAAGAAAAAAAGAAGTTTTACTTAGTTTTGTGGCACCTTGAGTTTGGTGGTCTTGGTATCAGAAGATTTAAGCTCATGAATGATTATTTTATGGCTAAATAGGCATGGAAGTTGCATAAAAAAATAAGTTTGGGTGGGTTAAATTTTGATATACAAAATATTTATCAATTAACAAGGATTTTTGAGAGATGTAGCCCCTACCTATGGTTCTGCTCTCTAGCTCAATATTTTGAAAGTAATAAAAATCATCTCCAAGGGTCTTAGATGGAACTTTGGATATGGTGCTAGAATTTATTTTTGGAATGATCCCTGGATCCTTGACCAACCTCTGAATGAGCACACAGACTTTGCTTTAGTTGAACCCATTGCTCATGTTTTGTTTGGCTTAAAGTACAATATTATTTTTATGTTCTTTAGGGGGAAATTTTTTGAAAAGAAATCAATTAGAATGGATTAAATATACAAGATAAATAGAATTTCAAATCCCTTGAAGAATTTCTAAGATTGTAGGTTATCAAAAATATCGGCAATGAAATCAAATATGAAGTAGTGGCGTACTTCAGTTCCCTCCTAGGAGACGAGACCCAATGTTGGGCTATAGCAAGATATTCCCTCCTATAGTTTATTCCTCAAGCCATTGATAATAACATTAATGGAAAACTTATTGCTCCATTTTTAGATGAGAAAATAAGATCAAACCTGTTCTCAACAGATCCGAACAAGGTCCCAGGACAGGATGGGTTCTCACCTCACTTTTTCCAAAATTACTAGGATACCATGGGGGATGATGTTTGCTTGGATATTCTAGAATTCCAGTCATCCAAACACATTCCTAAAAGTTATAACTCCACATTCATAGCCCTGATACTGAAAGGACCGATCCCCAAAACCATGGCTAACTTCAGACCAATGAGCCTATGTAATGTGTCCTACAAAATCCTCACTAAAGTGATAGTAAATAGGATGAAAGGAATTTTTCCCCTCATCATTTACCAATGCCAAGGCATTTCATTACAAGGGAGATCTATCCTTTATGGGGTTATCATTGTCCATCAAGCTCTTCATTCAGCTAATCAAACAAAGAAGACATCCTTTACTCTAAATCTTGATATGAACAAATCCTATGATCGCATTAATTAGGAATTCCTAGAGGCTTTGTTGATTAGATTTGTATTCCACCCTCTGTAGATTAAGCTTATATGAGGATGCATCCATAAGCCCTAGTTCTCTTTTCTGGTCAACGAAGCACTATCTGGGTATTTCCAAAGTTGTAGAGGCCTCAGACAAGGGGATCCTATAAGTCCCATGCTTTTCATCATTATGGCTGAAGCCCTAGGAAGGAATATCAAAGATGATTTCTCTATAGGGCTCATCTCTGGCATCAAAGCCATGTACCAAAAAATCCTAGTCACCATCAAAAATTTGTGGATGATACTCTAATGCTAAATTTTGCATTGATCGAAGAGGCCAGAAGAATTAAACACATATTAAAATTGTATGAGGAAGCGACTGGATAAAATGTTAACTTCAATAAAAGTAAGATTTATTTCCTTAATACCCCTATCCCAAGGTAGACCAAGATTGTAAGGATACTGGGGTGTTCCATATCCACTTTCCCGACTTTGTATCTTGGCCTCCCTCTCTTCACAAGGGCTCTAGTGGAATCAATGTGGAATAATGTGGTGGAAAGAATTCAAAAAAAATTGGCTGGATGGAAAGGTCACTTGTTGTCACAAGTGGGCAAAGCAACTCTAATCATGGCTTCACTCCAAAGTATTCCAGTTTACTTCTTGTCTATTTTCAAGGCCCTGACATGCGTGTTTCAAAAAATTGAGCAACTATAAAATAATTTTCTATGGTCAGGTATGGAATGCAAGAATAGGATGCACCTTGTAGGTTGGAGCAAGGTGTGCCACCCTAAAGAAATTGGAGGCTTGGGCCTAAGGAAAGTATCCCACCTCAATACAATGCTTCTTGCCAAACAAGCATGGCATCTCATCATGAACGTGGAGAATGAATGGAAAACTATTGTAAAGAGGAAATACCTCCAAGGAACTAACTTTCTAAATACCTCCATCCCAACGAGAGGATCAGCCTTCTGGAAAGCCATCTTGGCAAGCTGAGATATAGCAAAAAAACATATGAGATGGATAGTAGGCAATGGCATGAAGATCAGGTTTTGGGATGATAGATGGGCTAGTGAGGAGGCTCTTGCCCTTGACCCCATTTTACTGAGGCTTAAAAAATATACTGATGATACCTTTGGGACTCAGGTGGCAAATTTTCTAAGGCAGGAAAGGGGTATCCTCAGGTGTAAACCCATCAAGTCTCAGGATAGAAGTCAAATCCAAGGAGATGGAATATATTATATCTTATCAATTCATATCCATAAGAGTCGTAGAGGATCACTTGAGGTGGGAAGTGACAAAAAGTGAGAAATTCACAGTCAAATATGCCTACAGGCTGTTACTTGACCCTGAGGATCCTCCGATATAGACCAATTTGGTGTGGATCAACAAGCTGATTCCAAAACTGGCCCACTTTGCATGGGTTGTTATACAAGGAAAAATTCTAACCATAGATAATATGATAAGAAAAGGAATGATTGTGCCTAATCATTGTTATTTATGTAGGGAAAGCTGGGAATCAATTCACCACATTTTTCTAAAATACCCTTAGTCTGTCACCATTCTTAATGGAGTTTTCCAAGCCTTTAATATATCTTGGGTAAAGCCAACCACAGTTTATGAGCTCTTCTAGCAATGTCCTAGTCCTTTTGTTATTCTACAGCTTAGGTTCCTATGGAAGATCTGCCTTCATCACTTCCTCTAGAAAATATGGTTAGAAAATAACCATAGAGCGTTCAATGAGTCCAAACATGACCCTATGTCAATTATTAACAAAATTATGGCCTTTGCTAAAGAAAACCTTAGTATTTTTCCTCTTAGACCTCAATCTATCCCATCTAGGGAGAAACACCTTGCCCAATCCTTAAATATTACTCTGGATGAAATCTTGGGCATTAGCAAACCAAATACTTGATTGGAGACTAAGTGGAACCCCCTCGAGTGGATTGGCTCAAACTCAACTTTTATGGGGCAGCTAAGGACAATCTTATAAGAGTAGGGGATGGAGGCGTGGTCAGATACAATCAAGGTCAGATAGTCCTGGTCTTCTCAGAATACCTTGGAACCTGTTGGTCCGGCTTTCATACGCACCCCGCGAAAGGATGGGCAGGAAGCCCCGGAGACACCCACGGGACGGATCCCACTCACTTTAGGATCTAGTCGGTTATCCAAGGTGCGAGTTACAGAGTTGGGTCGAATGGCTATTCACTCTTTTTTGCTTCTGGAATAGATTTCAATATGGATCGCTCTCGTTACCTTACAGGGGGTTCCCGAACTTGTTCGATAGTTGTCACTTGTTTATCGATTTAACTTGAATTCTTGATCTAGCTCTCATGGGTCAGCAGATTTAAATAAAAGACAAACAAAGAAAATAAAAATGGATCATTTCACCAAAAACAAAGAGAGGGTAGGGTAGGGCGGAAAGAGAAGTTTATCAGACTTTAAACTGTAAAACTTAAACTGTCAATTTTATCTATGCTACTAGCTTCACAACAGAACAAATCAAAGAAGAAAGTGTCCAGTCAGTCTAAGATCACTTTCAACTAAGAGCACAAGGCAGAGTGAAACAAATCTAGCAAAAAATTATAAATCCAAGGGTAGCTGGTTAAAACTGGTATCTTTCATCGGTAGCCTAGCTCACACAGTGAAGACAGAGCAATTAGAAAAAACTTAACCTCAAATCTATAATTTCCCCTAGCAGACAATAGAACAACTGAAGCCTAACAGCATATTTAATCTTGACAATGGCAGATTTACAGCATATATCTAACAAAATTTAAATGGAACAGATAACAAAAGAAGATACACTTATCACACTCTGTAAAATATTAGGCTCCTAGCCATGCTATCATAGAAAAGCTAAAGCACATCAACTCCAAGTCCAGAAACAAAGGATTTCACAAGATTTGCAAGAAATTGCTTATAAGCCTTTTATTTCTAAGTCTCCGCCTCCCGCAATTACATTGAGAAGAAGTATTTATAGACTCAGGACAGACCCTGATATTTTTAGAAATATATTCTTCTCAGAAATATATTCTTCTCATAACTACAAATATTATCACATCTAAACCCTAGGACCCGGGTTTTACAATAAAAATCCATTTAAAATCAAAGTCTAGATAGAACTTAACCCTTTGGCAAATCAGGTGAGATAGCTGCCATAAATGGAGAAGATAAAATCTAAAGCCACTTGCATTCATCCGCAGCTACAAATAAATGCCTCCATTAATTCTACTGGTGAGCCGGATGAGTCATCACTTCTCCATCAATTTGATCTTCGCAAAGCCTATCTTTGAGTTGAAATGGTCTTCATGCTATTAATTCTGTAATAAATCTCCATTGAATGCTTTCACCGGCATCTTCTCCTCTAGCATGGCGGTCCTCGATCAAATCTGCACTTTAACTTTGACTTTATGGCCTTTCCCGGTTGTCCCGCAAGTGCCAGATGGAATCCTGCATGAAAGACAAAAATATTATATTAGCACTTTAATAAACATTAAATTAAAGCATTTAAACATTAAAAATAGATTAAAATCAGCTAAAAAGCTTGCATGTCGGCCTCTGCTTGTCTGCCTCACGCTTTGACACGTGTCGCTACCCCAGGATGCCTTCTGTTTCCCGTTGGAATGCACTTCTGGCCTTTTGAGGACTTTCTCTCTCCTACCGTGAAAATGCGACATGTCACGAAATCGTGACGTCCCCAGCGCTGCGCTGCTTCTTCCCCTATCGGCCGCAAAAACATGACATGTCACGATTTCACGACATGTCGCGAAATCGCGCCTCCTACCAGCTGTCGCACAACCTTTTCAAGCATGTTGCGATTTTGAGACATGTTAGCGACGCGCTGCACCTTTTGGACTTAGCCACTTTTTCTCCTTTCCAGTCGTGAAAATAGAACACGTCGCGATATCGCGACAGTTCCCGTAGCTGCATGCATTGACCGCGTTGACCGTGATTTTGCGACACATTTGCGACTTAGCCGATTTTCATTCTGCAGCCCACTTTCTCTCTCCTACCATGAAAATGCGACATGTCACAAAATTGCGCTCCTCCGTACGATTTCTTTCTCTCTCCTCCGACCGACAGCGATTTTGCGACACTTTCCAAAAATGGAAATGTCGCGATATCACGACACTTCCAAAAATGGAAAGTGTCGCGATTTCGCTACACAAAAATGACTTAGCTGCTTTTTGATTTACCTATCACGATTTCGCGACATTTTCAAAAATGGAAGTGTCGCGATATCGCGACACTTCCAAAAATGGAAAGTTTGATTTTTCATGAATTTATGCAACTGTTTTCTAGATTTTTCTCGATACCGGTGCAAGATTTTATTTGTGCATGAATGATTCTAGCATGTAAAAAGTGAATTCTTGGATAACACAGCTGGAATGCAAGAAAAATCACAACTTTAAAAAGGAGGCAAGCAAATTTAGATTTAAAACCTAAAAATTATCAAGAGGGTCCCTGCTGCGAAAATGGAAGTTCAGGGCTTTCTAAGGATGAAATCTCATTTTTCAGTGGGGGTGTGTTGCTTCTCAATAAATGGCGATATCTACGGGTAAAATAGTAGCACTATTTTAGAACCCAAGACTCTGGTTTCAAAACAAAAAGACCATGCATCATGCCCTGCCACAGACATTCTTCACAATAAATTGACTGCCAACTGCTAGCTGTTAAAATTTCCCAAGGACATACTAGGCTGAATTACTTCAAGGAAGATTTCTGATGTGCAATTACAAGGGTATAGAACTTTCTTCAAGGATGACTGAATTGAATGATAACTTTGGACTGATCAACTTTTCTAGATTGTAAAAGGGGAAACCGAGTAGAGCTCTGTTTACTAGTTTAGCCTTTTACAGCCTAGACAAAGTTACCCTTAGATTTACACAACCCAAATTTACAACTGTAGGGCAGAATCTAATATTGGCTACCTCTTCATTATGTAATTCTTTTTTTTTTTTTATATCTCTCCCTCTGAAATATATCAATATCTGAAATGCTTTTAGGGAAATCACAATTTTCTTTTATCATTTGATCAATCTGGAACTCGTTTCGGGTCTAGGCACCGATAGCCTCTGGTGACACCCAAATAATTGCATGAACCATAGTCCCCTCTTATAACCAGCTTTTCTTGGATTCCCCGGGAGTTCCTCCAACAAAACAGCATAGCAGTTTTTCTATCATTAAAACAACTATGGCAAGTAAGACACAAGATCCCATCATCTCTCTACCTTTGTCCTGAATAACAAAATAGTTCTACAGTTCAGTGCAAGCAGACTATCTCAATTAGAATAATGAACAGAATGGGGTACTGGATTGTGGATTTATCAGCTCAGAATAAAACAATTTTCAACAGGCTGACTTTTCATTGATTGCTCAGGCAGAGGTTAAAAGACAGATTTCAAAAGCTGAAGGACTTTGCATAGGATTTCAAGGACAGACAGGCCTCAAAGCAAAACAAAATAAAACTATACAGACTAAAACACTGAACTATACAGGCAGCAAAGAAAAAGAAGCAAAGCAACTAAAACTGTTGAACTGCAGCAAAGCTAAACTGCAACAGCACTGAAATAAACTAAAGCAACTGAAATAAACTAAACTGCAACTGTACAGACAACAAAGAAAAAGAACTGCAATAAAGAACTAAAGCAAATAAAACTGAAACAAAAGACTGTACAGACTTAAAAGAAAGCAAGCTGACATAAAAATACAAAGAAAGGAAATAAAAAGCACTGACAAAAGAAATAAACTGCACAAGCTAAAACTGTACAGACAAAGAAATAAAATTGAAAAACTTCAAATCTTACTTACAATGTATACATATGTTACAACTTCCCTTCATACTTAAAAAATGCAGCAGTTGGGAAAGCAGAGAAATGGTGCCTTAAAAAATTTTTGACCATGTGCAAGTAATTTAGAAAAATTACCTTTCAGGTCCTGATGACGAAATGCACTCCAGACTATGCTTCAAAAATTTGCTATCTGGGAAATACTTGTGTTTACTGTCTTCCCCGTCCCATTTGAAAAACAAATCTGCAACTCCTTCAAATTAAACAAATCATATAATAACAAATCATATGATAACATGTTTATGCTTCTAATTGAAGGGTTTGCGGAGTTCTTTCAAAATGACTCGAATGTAAAAAACCCCCAGGATCAAATACCTTAAAATCTTGACAGACCCAGACCACCACATCTTCAAAATTATGTGACCACTGAAAGAAATCATATTTTATCTGTATGCCCTGGTTCTTAACAACTTGAACATTTTGTGGTTGCTGTACTGCTTCAATATCCAGGACTTCAATTTTTATCCCTCTAGCAGAATGTTTACAATTTTCCTCTTCATCTGAGCCTTGCTTAGATTTAACCTCCTCAATGTGCAATGTCCAAACATCATTGTTGTGATTGATTAGAGCTGTAACCATTCCCACCTTTTTAGTTGCCAAATTATAAGATCCAATATCTGCATCAACACAGTTTATAGCCTTTTCTTTGACATTATGTTCAGAAGTTGCAGGCTTATGTTGAGACAGTTCATAAATTCCAAGTTGGCTGACCATATTCATATTTACTATCTTTTCCTCCTTTTCTTGAAATCCAACAGGTGGTCCATAATAAGCCTCAGTCAAGTTAACCTTTTGTTCAACAATCTGGGGTAGTTCATGGAGGGTGATGTCAGCTTTAAGTTCCCTCATATCCTCAATGATGTTATCCTCCTCAGTTACTTCTGCATAGTGACATTGAATCTCACTTTCATCATCCTCTGATGAGGAAGGATCATTGTTAGATTCTAGACTCTGACATCTCAAATTATAACTGTTCATTTTGAACTGTTGAAAATCTTGCATTTCATCCACAGGAGTCTATACAAGACTTTCTGTCTCTTCAAGAAAAGTGAAAGAATCTGAAACCCTGGTTGTACTATTTTTGGGTGAACTAGAAATATCAATATTTCTTTGATCTCTAGGAAAATTTAACTCACCAGGAAAAACTTCAGATTTGGGTAGTGCCAGATCACAACTGTTCAGTTCAAGCACCTGCACTTTGAGCTTGTCAGAACTTTTCTCTATATTTTGCACATGCTGAGTGGATGTCACAGTTAACAGAGTCTCCTTGGGTAGAGCATGACATGTTGGCACTAACTCATGATGTGGAATGGGATCTGGAATAGGCATGTTCTGTGTAACATAGGATATCAAAGGACTGCTCAGAATTTGAGGCCCTAACTGTCTTTCAAGAATTAAGGCTTCTTTATAAGCCCCTGCCAGGGTTGTGATATTGATGTCTCTCTTGAGGAAAATAGAGGTCACCGCATCCAATGCATTCTTGTAGATTTCTAAGGCCAGATTTGCATTTGGGATGTAATGGCCAGTCATTCTACCGTAAGCTCTTTGGAACCTCATATTGAAAGACCTGACAGTTTCTCTCGACTCTCTCTTGATGCTGGAAAATTGTTGGTATAACACACTGGGGTCTATCACTTCCCCAAATTGTGATATAAAATATTTCTCTAGATCATCCCAGCTAGTAATGGAATTGCTGGTGAGGTTTAAAAACCAGTCATAAGCTCCCTCCTGGAGAGTGAACGGGAACAATCTGCATGCGACATCTTCATGCTGTATATTCAACAATTTTAAAGCATTTTTGAAATCTAGCATATGTTCTTCTGCAGTTCTTGTCCCATCATGTTTATATCTAGGGAGATACCTTTCTGGATTTTTGGGCAAGTAATGGGCTATACCCGAGATATTCAAAGCAGTGGGGCCCAACCAATTTGCCATTATTACTTGGCTGACAGTGATGTTCTGAGTTGTAATTGGATAACTTCTAGTGGAGATAAAACTGTTCTTAACTTGAGGTCTTCTCTGGCAATTTTAAAAACTCTACTGACAACTTACAATACTGCCCGAACTGAGTTCAACAGGCCCTCCTTCTAGTGCCAATTAGGTGTTGTTCCGGCTTTCATACGCACCCCACGAAAGGATGGGCAGGAAGCCCCGGAGACACCCACGAGACGGATCCCACTCACTTTAGGATCTAGCTGGTTATCCAAGGTGCAAGTTACAGAGTTGGGTCGAATGGCTATTCACTCTTTTTCGCTTCTGGAATAGATTTCAATATGGACTGCTCTGTTACCTTACAGGGGGTTCCTGAACTTGTTCAGTAGTTGTCACTTGTTTATCAGATTTAACTTGAATTCTTGATCTAGCTCTCATGGGTCAGCAGATTTAAATAAAAGACAAACAAAGAAAATAAAAATGGATCATTTCACCAAAAACAAAGAGAGGGTAGGGTAGGGCAGAAAGAGAAGTTCATCAGACTTTAAACTGTAAAACTTAAACTGTCAATTTTATCTATGCTACTAGCTTCACAACAGAACAAATCAAAGAAGAAAGTGTCCAGTCAGTCTAAGATCACTTTCAACTAAGAGCACAAGGCAGAGTGAAACAGATCTAGTAGAAAATTATAAATCCAAGGGCAGCTGGTTAAAACTGGTATCTTTCACCGACAGCCTAGCTCACACAGTGAAGACAGAGCAATTAGAACAAACTTAACCTCAAATCTGTAATTTCCCCTAGCAGACAATAGAACAACTGAAGCCTAATAGCATATTTAATCTTGACAATGGCAGATTTATAGCATATATCTAACAAACTTTAAATGGAACGAATAACAAAAGAAGATACACTTATCACACTCTGCAAAATATTAGGCTCCTGGCCATGCTATCACGTAAAAGCTAAAGCACATCAACTCCAAGTCCAGAAACAAAGGATTTCACAATATTTGCAAGAAATTGCTTATAAGCCTTTTATTTCTAAGTCTCCGCCTCCCGCAATTACATTGAGAAGAAGTATTTATAGACTCAGGACAGACCTTGATATTTTCAGAAATATCTTCTTCTCATAACTGCAAATATTATCACATCTAAACCCTAGGACCCGGGTTTTACAATAAAAATCCATTTAAAATAAAAGTCCAGATAGAACTTAACCCTTCGGCAAATCAGGTGAGATAGCTGCCATAAATGGAGAAGATAAAATCTAAATCCACTTGCATTCATCCGCAGCTGCAAATAAATGCCTCCATTAATTCTGCTGGTGAGCCGGATGAGTCACCACTTCTCCATCAATTTGATCTCCGCAAAGCCATCTTTGAGTTGAAATGGTCTTCATGCTATTAATTCTGCAATAAATCTCCATTGAATGCTTTCATCGGCATCTTCTCCTCTAGCATGGTGGTCCTCGATCAAATCTACACTTTAACTTTGACTTTATGGCCTTTCCTGGTTGTTCCGCAAGTTCCAGATGGAATCTTGCATGAAAGACAAAAAGATTATATTAGCACTTTAATAAACATTAAATTAAAGCATTTAAACATTAAAAACAGATTAAAATCAGCTAAAAAGCTTGCATGTCAGCCTCTGCTTGTCTGCCTCATGCTTTGACATGTGTCGCTACCCCAGGATGCCTTCTGTTTCCCGCTGGAATGCACTTCTGGCCTTTTGAGGACTTTCTCTCTCCTACCACGAAAATACGACATGTCACGATTTCGCGACATGTCGCGAAATCACGACGTCCCCAGCGCTACGCTGCTTCTTCCCCTGTCAGCCATGAAAATGCGACATGTCACGATTTCGCGACATGTCACGAAATCGCGCCTCCTGCCAGCTGTCGCACAACCTTTTCAAGCATGTTGCAATTTTGAGACATGTTAGTGACGCGCTGCACCTTTTGGACTTAGCCACTTTTTCTCCTTTCCAATCGCGAAAATAAAACACGTCGCGATATCGCGACAGTTCCCGTAGCTACATGCATTGACCGTGTTGATCGCGATTTTGCGACACATTTGCGACTTAGCCGATTTTCATTCTGCAGCCCACTTTCTCTCTCCTATCGCAAAAATGTGACATGTCGTGATTTCGTGACATGTCGCAAAATCGCGCTCCTCCGTACGATTTCTTTCTCTCTCCTCCGATCGGCAGCGATTTTGCGACACTTTCCATTTTTGGAAGTGTCGCGATATGTGCAACGCGTATGAACCAACTTTGAAGGTCAGAAATGTATGTCTCTATCCTAAGAAAATCCCCGGATTTCATTGCCTTGTTCAATCAGGGCTGCCGCTTTTATTTCTATTTCAAAGGGGGACTTTTCATATCATAAGAGCTTATCTAAAAGCTCGGGAGAGGGCCGTATTTAAAATAGAGAGGCTTTCCTCCGGCCGGCAGCGATTTTGCGACACTTTCCAAAAATGGAAATGTCGCGATATCGCGACACTTCCAAAAATGGAAAGTGTCACGATTTCGCTACACAAAAATGACTTAGCTGCTTTTTTATTTACCTGTCGCGATTTCATGACATTTACGAAAATGGAAGTGTCGCGATATCGCGACACTACCAAAAATGAAAAGTTTGATTTTTCATGAATTTATGCAACTGTTTTCTAGATTTTTCACGGTATCGGTGCAAGATTTTATTTGTGCATGAATGATTCTAGCATGTAAAAAGTGAATTCTTGGATAACACAGACTGGAATGCAAGAAAAAGCACAACTTTAAAAAGGAGGCAAGCAAATTTGGATTTAAAACCTGAAAATTATCAAGAGGGTCCCTGCTGCGAAAATGGAAGTTCAGGGCTTTCTAAGGATGGAATCTCATTTTTCAGTGGGGGTGTGTTGCTTCTCAACAGAACCAAGAAAAATAATGAAGCCAAAGCCAAGGCACTTTGGAGAGGATTGTAGTTGATGCAAGAGATCCAAGGTAAATGCATAGTGGAAGGGGATTCATTAAATATCATAAACCTCCTTAAAAATGAAAGAAAACCTCCATGGAGGATCGAGGCCCACATCAATGAATCAAAGATCCTTTTTAAATCCAGGGAAGAAAGAGTAGCTCAACATGCCTTTCGTAA
The DNA here is from genome assembly GCA_028583015.1 of Wollemia nobilis. Classification (NCBI taxonomy): domain Eukaryota; kingdom Viridiplantae; phylum Streptophyta; class Pinopsida; order Araucariales; family Araucariaceae; genus Wollemia; species Wollemia nobilis. Next base: position 13,140,463 of record JAQPPZ010002930.1, read on the forward strand.
AGCCAAAAAGGAAGCTGACAAGTTGGCTAACATTGACATAGAGGCTTAAGGGCTTGTTACATGGATGCAAGGGGTCCCATGTGATGTGGAGGAAATAATCCAATTTAAAAAACTATGATTGGGTTCACGTGGATCAAAGGTGAGTGAATTATGATCACGTGCCCCATTGGGAGTCCCACTAGGTATTGGAATTAGATCCAAAATAGAAAGACTACTTTATTGTTTGTTCTTTGATTGGAAAACGCCAAGATCTCGAGTAGGACCGATTGGTTAAATCAATAAAATTGAAGTTAGAACTATGATGTAGTGGGCATTTTCTCAAAAAAATATATTCATGCGAGGAAATGGTCCTGAGGGAGGTGGTGGAAGTTTTCAAATTATGGTCGAAGCATTTTTACTTTTCTTGAGGGTCATTGGTTTTCTACTAGGCACACTTTGTCAAATTCTCCCATGATTACAAAGATAATGGATCCTACAAGCTTTGATGTGGGATACGGTGGCTTTCTAAAGTGGTAGGCAATTCAAGGCAAATGAAGTTGGAGGCATGCTCCCACACATGGCACCATCTCCATGGATGTGATAATGGACTGTAAGGAAAACCAAAGGCGCTACCACCTTTCTATTTATCACAAATGCAAGAGGACATGGAGAATTATGAGTGTTGAGGACCCTAGAATCCAAGTGAGGAAATTTACAGAGTGCAACAAAAACATGATTTACATTGAGCCAATCATGGTGGTCATAGAGTTGGTAGCCCAAGCTATCCTCATCGATAGAAGATTCAACTAGTTTTTGACCTATTTTTTGGTGTGGAGGAAGACATCACTTTGACAGTAATGGAGTCTTGGGAGGATGGTAAGGTGGAAATAATAGGATGTAAAATTCTCATCGACATCACTCTGCTTGTTGCAATAATAGGGCAGACAGTCAAATGGAGGTCTATTCATAGGTAGAAGAACCACTGGGAGGTGGAGATTAAATAATTCAAGGATAATCCAAAGATATTCAAGGAGGCAAAGAACAGGCTAACGAGTTTGGACCTCCTGACCTCGTGGAACATGGTCATGAAGAACATAATGGATATTATTATGACTAAGGACCTTGGTAAGGTTCTACTGAGTTTAAATTACACATTCTTTAACTTCTTCTGGGATGTGAACCCTATTAGCATTTCTCAGTTCTTGATGAATTCCCTGAACTACACCATAAATTCATGCTTTAGTAAGAAATGCTATGCTATGCCCATTCACCAAGGTCTTCTCAATGTAATTTATAAATATGTGTTTGCCACATCTACCCAAGATGAACCCCCTGCCCTACCCCAAGATGATTCCCCTGCTACCCATGATGAAATCTCTAGGGGGAAGGATAGTCCCGGTCTGCCCAAACCCTTTCATGCATCCTCGGCCAAGAAGAGAGAGGGTGACATGAGTGTTAAGGGAGGTCCTGCGAGGAAGAAACTTAGGATTAAGGAACCGACCACATGGTATTCTATAAGATTGAATAATAGGCAAGTGCATGGAAGTGACAAAACCTTTGAGATCAATTCTAAGGATGAAGATCTTGACCCTTCAATCATGGTGCTTAAACAGTTTGTTCTAAATGCATCAACCAACATAACTCACCAGATGTAGGAACTTTAGGAAGTGTTAACCAAGGTTTTCTTCAATGAGGGTTACCAGAGCAACAAACATGTGGATGTCAATCTAGAGATAGACGATAATTAGGACAACAAAGACGAGGACCAGGAGGAGGATGAAGAAGAGGAGGACTAGGATCTTCCATGTTTTGACTCTGTTAAGAAATTTTGTTTTATAAAAATTTAATATGTATATCTCATCTAGTGTTACTTTTTGTGCAGAGCGTTTGTTGTTTTTTATTGTGGGTTTTTGTATTGGCAAACTTTAAGGAGTGCGAAGGAAGTTTCTATTTTTCTGGGCCCAGTAAGGGCTTTGGGGTATTTTCGTTGTCTATGTCTTGCCTGGATTGGGTTGACCAGTGTGGAGGTTCTTAGTTAAGCAAGATTAGTAAGGTTAGAGGACATAGGATCCTCAGTATGCTTAAGTTTATGTTCCTCAGCATAAGGCTGACTTTTGTAAACAGGTTTTGGGTCAACCTATAAAACCCAGTATGAATGAAATAATTTAATGACCAAAAAAAAAAATATCGACGATGAAGATGAAATGCTATGAAAAGAGGTTAGTGATGGATCCTTCACTATCAAATCTACATATAACTTGGTGGTCAATGACTATGTGGATTATCCTCCTATTAGAAAAATATGGCTTAAGCTCTTAACACCAAAACTAAACTTCTTTTACTAGTTTGCAATTCAAGATAAAATTCTAATGATAAAAAAACTACAAAAAAGAGTGATGGTTATCCATAACTATTGTTCTTTGTGTGGGAGATAGGAGGAAATATTGAACCACCTATTTTTACAGTGCTATTTTCCCATGAGGTTCTCTTTTTTTGTTGAATCTTCTAGGATTGGACTGGGTATTCCTTGGGCTATTGATAGAGATTATTGATCAATGGATATCCCCTTCTCTAATCATGTGCTTCAATAATTTTGGTCCTTTAGTCTTCCCATATTTTTTGGGTAATCTAGAAGAAGAGGAACAAAAGAGTGTTCAAAGATATAAAAATATGTTCAATGTCTATTTGGCTAAGAATTTTGTAAATCATGGTGGAAAATATGGGGGATATGTTCTCTATTTCTGGTAATGATATAAACGATAAATTAGATATTCTAGAGAATGTTGGGTTTAAATTTAGGAGAGTCAACTTGATAGCTCCCTCTGCTAGTTCTTCCATTTAGTGGCAGTCCCCCCTCATGATTGGATTAAACTTAACTTTGATGGGGCTTCGAAGGGTAACCTGGGTAGTTTTGATGTTGGTGGCATCTTTAGAAATTATAAGAGGGAAATTCTCCTTGCTTACACTAAAAACTTGGATTCTCATACATACCACCTATTTGAAGCATAGGCTCTTTTCCAAGGAACTACATTATTAGCTATGTTGGATTGTAAGAAGTTCAATATCGAAGGTTATTATTTAAACATATTTAATATATTTTTGGGGTCTCAATCCCCTATATGGAATATCTCCAATTTGATTGAAGAAGCCAAGATATTCTATCAGAATCTAGAGGACCTCTAAGTTATACATACTTTTAGAGAAGGTAATATAAGTGTGGATCGCTTAGCAAACTTGGATCTAAGGTAGAATAATATCTACATTTGGAGGAAAAATTTCCCTATCGCTATATAATAGGAGGTTCAAATATGAAGGCTAATATAACCATTGTGAGATCTTGTTTGTTTCAAGTAATTTTGGTCCCACCCCCTCTCTTCTCTATCCTTTTAGTTTCCTTTATTTTTATGAATTACACTTTTCACATTTTAATTTTTACTACACTCTTTGGATCAATGTTTATATAATTTTAGTATTGGCTTGGGTAAAAATCCATCCTATCTATTGTTCTGAAGAACCGATTTCTTTTGGATGAAGTTTTGTCATTTTAACACTCTTGCTAGAAGCTTGGATCAATTAGACTATTGTAGTAGTGTCATAGAGGATGTTGTTTACATTATTGGAGGAAATGATCTAGATTTACTCTCTTCATTTTGAGCTAGGTCTTTTTGTTGTTTTTTGTTTTGGCCTTTTCTCTTATGTGTGTCCTCTAGATTAGTCGTGTTGGTCCAAGGGATTCAAAGATCTTTATGAGGGTTTTCTTTTATTTTCCTTATGCTAGATCTATTCTACTAGAAATGGGTCCTTGTGTGACTATGTTTAATATTTTGTTGCTTTGGATCCCTTTTTTGAGTTTCTATATAATCTCTCTGTAAAAGGTTTAGGGGCATTTCAACACCCCTTATTTACCTATCAAAAAAACAAATACAGTCTAAAATTTTTAATCTTTTGATATATCCGATATTGTCTCTAAAGCCACACTTTTATAAGTGCTCTACCATTACTTTAACCAATCTTCAATTATGCTATTCATCACCATGCATTTACCAAGCATGTTAAGAACCCATTTCCATAGTTTCCAATCTATTCAACAATTTCCTAAGATATGGTTTATACTCTCATCCTCCTTTCTAGAAAGAACACATTGAGAGGGGCCATGAAAACTCCTTTCATAAGGTTATCTTAGGATAAAATTCTTCTATGACCTACTAGCCAAAAAAACATTTTAACTTTAGGAATGCTTGGGCTATCCCAAATATCTCTCCATATTCTAGTGATATTACTATTTTTTTGGTGTTGTACATTATATCCAGTTCTTGTTGTGTATTCTCATGAGCTATTCAACTAATAGATCAATTTATCCTTGGTCCCCCTTGGAATAATGACAATTGTTATCTTTCTACTCAATTGCCTCCTAGAATCAATGTCTTGTATGCTTATAAAAATTTATCTTTCCATTTGTATCTTCCTTCCTGGTCCTTGTACAAAATGTTTGAAACTCTATCACCATATTTATCTTGAAGTAATCTCATCCAAGATTTCAAAATTGGATCTAAATTGAGTGTTTTTTTATCACACCAAGTATCCATCCAAATAGAAATTTTTTCTATAGTTTCCACCACCCATCTTAAATATTTAATCATTAGATCAATATATTTTTTTAAACCATTCCAAAGAGTAGAACCATTTGGTAGAGAGAATTCAGTAAATATTTAACTTGGGTCAAGGGGTTCAATATACTTACTTAGAATAATTCTTGCCCATTTTCTTTGACTCTCTTTGTATAATATCTAGATTATTTTTCCCCTAAGAGCTAAGTTTGCATCTATAATAACTCTTAAATGAGGACCTCCACTAGTTTTATCATCACACACCTTGCTCCATTTCACCAAAGGAAAATTCCTTTTATCATGTAAACCTGACCATAAAAAATATTGCATAATATAGATTAAAAATTTTCAATTTATTTTAGCATAGAATACAATGACATATAATATGTAGGAATGGCCTGTATGATTAACTTAATTAAAGTTCCTCTTCCTACCAATAATAATCATCTACCTTTCCAATATAAAATTTTATTTGAAACTTTACTAATAATTGTATTTCATAATTCTATCCTCATTCTCCTCTCAAACAAAGGCATCTCTAGATAAGTTGTTGGAAAATTTACCTCCTCCATTTGAAGCAACCTACAAATTCTTGCTTTGATATTAGTTGGAGTGTTAAGGAAATAAATTTTTTATTTTATCATATTAACTTTAATTTGTGATGCTCTTTTGTATTCTTTTAAAAATTTATTCAAAGCTCTAGCCTCATTTATCCTTGTCCTTCCAAAAAGGGTTGTATCATCTACAAAATATTGATGGGTGATGTTGTCGATGTTATTACTAACCTTAAATCCACTTATAAGTCCATATTTTTAAGCCTTATTTAAGTTCCTACTCAACTACCATAATAATGAACAAATAAAGAGATAGAGATCTCTTTGTCTAAGGCCTCTCTTGGCTTTAAAAGATTCTGTTACTAACCCATTGACCAACATTGAATAAGAAAATATAGAGACACAAGCTTTAATACATATAACCCATTTCTTATCGAATACAAATTTTTCTAAAACTACAAAAATAAAATCTCATTTAACCCTATCATAGGCTTTACTCATATCAAGTTTTAATATCATTCATTTCTATTTTATTGAATTTGTTCAATGTATAACTTCATGAGCTACTATGATCCTGTCTAGAATTTGTCTCTCTTTCGCAAATCTTCCTTGCTCTTCTAAAATAATTTTGTCTAAAAATGGCCTTAATTGATTCACCATAACTTTGGATATAATCGTATATGCATATTACATAGGCTTATGGGTCTAAAAGAATAAAACAATTCAGCATCCTTCATTTCTGGAATTAGGTTTAGACATGTTGCATTAATTTTATAATGTTTGTCTTATTTTACCCTAGACTTTTCCACTGCCACCAATAATGAATCCTTCACTATATCCCACTTATGTTAGTAAAAAGCTATAGGGATCCCATCTAGACCTGGGGATTTATCATTATTAAAAGATAAAAGAGCTAAATAAACTTCTTCTAGAGTAATAGGCTCCATCATTTTCCTATTGTCTTCATTTATTATCATTGAAGGAACATCTTGAATAAGTTTATCATTAAGAACACTAGTATCCTTTGATCCTAGAATCTTCTAATAAATATTTCTCCTCTTTTCTAAATTCACTTTGATCTTCAATCCAAACCCCTTTTATTTCTACAAATTCTAGATGTTAATCTCTGTACTATAGCCATCATGTGAAAAAACTTTGTATTTTTATCTCCTTTTAACTATGTTTATCTTGATTTTAATCTCCAAAATTTCTATTCCTTACTCAAAATATTATGATATTCATTAAGAAATTCCCTTTCCTCTAAGATTGAATTATTATGATCACCTTTTTGGAATTTTAAAATATTATCTTTTATTTCTTATTTCTTCTCAAAAATATTTTCAAAAGTGTTATTGTCCCATTATTTTAATCTATATGTCATAGATTTAATTTGATTTGGAAGATCATACAACCCACCATTACCTAAAGAATTCTATGTTTGAGCTATCATATCAATAATTTGAGGATGGTCTCTCCTCATTTTCTCATATTAAAAATATGATATTTTTTGAATTCACCTACCACCATTTTAACTCTTATTGGCTAGTGATATAAGCCAATCCTTGTTAAGGTATTAATTTTAGTACAAGTTCCTTCATCTAGCCAATGATCTAAGAGAATACATATATCTATTTTTTTGCTATTATATTATAGCCTCTCCTGTTGTTGGTCCAAGTATAGTTGTCTTCTTCAAACTCAACCTTCCCTATATTTTTGTTTTGAATAAAAGCTGAGAAATATCTCATACTTTGGGTTTATTTCCTAATTTCCCCAAATTTTTCATCTTCTTGGTTATGGCATTAAAATATCCTATGATCATGAATCAAATTTCTTGGTCTTTACTTCTCATAAAGGCTTCAATCCAATTCAAACAACTAATCTACCCAAGTTGTAGGTCCATAGACATTGATGAGGATGAAACAAAAATCTACAAAGTAGCAAGTGACTAAAGAGACTATCCAATGCCTAGTTTTATGAGTGGTTACACAAAAGTTTCTATAAGTATTCCAACAAATTAGAATTCCACCTACCATTCCTTTAGAATCCATAGCATCTCATTCACATCTTGACCATACAACTTTCATAGTTTTTGAAACTTCTTATTTTGTCATTTTAGTTTCCTAGATACAAAGAATATCAGGCTTATTACTTAAACATAGATCCTTGATACACCTCTACTTTGAGGAGGCGTTAGCACTTCTTATATTCCATGAGATAATAATCATATATCATTAGGAAATTTTTGCCCCACCTTCATATTACCAATATATTTTTGTTATTTGGTAAAGAGAAGTTCAACCAACTTAGTTTATGTTCCTTTCTCTATGTTTGTTCTTGCTTCCTTGGATATTTCTTGATAATTTGAAGGGTTTTCTCTTTTTGCCTTGCCTATATAAAGAGTAGGTACTATTATTCTATTTCTCAATATTATTTTCTAGTTTTGTTTTTCATCATATTTATCCTCTCCTAGATCTACTATAGAAGCTTTTGACTTGTCCTGCTCATTTTTCAGTATTTTCTTATTAATGGAGAGGTAATAACTTCTAAAACAACATTTTCTTTACCAAATTTTTTTCTCCTAAATGGTACATGGTACTTCAAGAGAGTTTTAAAAATTTTATGAGACATTCCTTAAATTCATCAAGAATGTTTTTCCTTCAATCAGGATCATACTGAATAGACAGTTCCTTGTTAATATGTTAAAATTGTTGTATTGTGTCATCTAAGTTTTGATCTACATTTTCTCCATAGGCTAAAGCCTCAAAGGAGTTGGTATTTCTTCCAAAATCCTTCCTTACTGGTCTCCACTATTTATTTTCTTTATTTTTTCTAGATCTATTTTTTGCAATTTGAAAACCATCTTCATCCATAAGAATTTGTAAGTTTCTCTTGCAGTTTTCTACATATGATTTTGTTGGGCTCTTATTAGGGCATGATCTATAAATGTGCTCCATCTCATGACATCTTCTACATCTAAAATATATGTTTTCATAATCTATGGTTTGGGTCCACATCTTATCCCCATACTTAAGAATTATTGACTCTGGTTAAGCTTTACTTATATCAATCATGACCAATATCCAAGCGTAAATATCCAGGAATCCATATTTTGTAGTATCTAAAATCTCAAGGAATTCTCCTAGAGTGTTGCATATTTACTTGAAGATATATATTTCCCAAAATTCAATGGGTAACCCAAACATCCTAACCTAGACTGGTACTAGGGATAAATTTACATTTTGAGGTGAAAAGCCTTCATACCCGTGAATAAGGAAGAGTCATACTCTTCCCATAAACCAAGGCCCCCTTTTAGGATTTTTTCTCTTTCTTACCTAGAACAAAAAAATGTCTAGGAAGAAAACTTTGGGAAGAAATAATAGAATCATTCCTAAATACTTCCAACTCCTATCATTCCATTTTTTGAAGGCTAAAGCCCCTTACCAATACCCATTAAATTTATCAAAAATTGCCCTATCTTGGAGCAATAAGGATCTATCTAAGGTTCACTCATTAGCCTCTACAACTAGAGATGATTCTAAGGATTTAACTATAAATCGGTCCATGGAAAGGAAACTAAAACACAAAATCTATTGAAATTTATCAAAATATCCTATAGCAATATAATATTTGATAAAAAAATTATAATAATTTGCATGCAAAATTTCTAAAATACATAAGGAAAAAAAATAACTAAAAAATTCTATGTCAAGATAGAATTTCTTGCCTCATTTTGAAGAATCAGTCCAAAAAATAAATTTTAGGGATGCCCTCCATGGTGGACAGCTTTAGCCTAATGCTAATATTAATCTTAGGGCTTCCCGTAAACCTCTAAAAATACCTAATATTGATACCAAGAAAACGGAGTCAGGATGTCTTAAAGTAGTTGATGGAACTCCTATTGTTAAGCTTGATATGGGCAACATTCAAATTGGCATTGAAGATCTCGAAAAAAGAGGACTAATTTGTCATTTCATGGGTTTTCATTTGATTCTATTTGCTTTCAAAGTTTGGGTTGCAAAAAGTTGGAAAACTAAAGGTGAGTTACAAATATCTATTTATCCATATGGTTATTTTCTTGTTTTATTTGTTAATAATGAAGATAGAGAGAAAAATTTTCAAGGGGGTCCCTGGTTCTTTATAAGGGTAGGGCTTTTCATTATGCCCTAGCATACTAAATTTAAATTTGAATAAGATATGCCTTGTATAGGTCTCGTGTAGGTTAGACTCTTTGGCCTCCTAATTGAATTATGAAATCCGACTATTTTTTCTTCAATTGGAAACTCTTTAGGAAAATTTATGATGACTGTTGATTATACTCAAAAATTTAAACATATTATTTATGCTCGGATTTGTGTTTTAATAGATTTTGACAAACCCCTACCTAAAATGATCACTTTATAATTTGGGGAGGACACTTGGGAGCAAGTAGTGGACTATGAGAAAATTCCTTTTCATTGTAGAATTTGCCATGAATATGGTCATTTGGCTAGTGTTTTCCCAAATAAAATTCCAAATCAAAAGAAATAAGATATAAATTCAGCAAGTTTCCAAATGCCTAAGAAGAAGAACACTAAAAAAAAACTAGTTATGAAGGATCAATCAAAGTTATCTACTAATATGTTTGAAATTTTTTCCACAAATGAGGTCCCAAGTGAGGAAGAGGAAATAATGGAAACATAAATCTTAGAAACACAATTTAAAGATAAAGGGAAGAACTCAAAGACAAACCAACAAATCAAAGGTTTTCAAGAGAGAAAAAGGGAGAAAATATTCATAAGAAAAACAATCTTTTAAATGTTAAAACTTCAAATAATACAGGTCCCAATATAGACTCTGTTGAACCTTCTGGTAATATTTTTACTATGTACAAGCATTCTTCAAGGCTAGAAGCCATCTCAGATTCAATTGGAGTAAGTCAAAAATAGGGAAAAAAAATTAAATATGGATTTTAATCAAAAGGCAGGTCACAAGACTAATCAATATCATTTGGTAAAAGAAGGTGAAAATCTTGTAGAGGAAGGTAAGATTAATGCCCTTCCAAAAAATTTTAGCCCTGATATTAATGAAGATCATCACTTGGAATATTAGAGGACTCAAAGGGAATCTTTCAAAACAAAATGAAATTAGAATAATGATTCAGATAAATCATCCACATCTTGTTTTCCTTCAAGAAATGAAAATGTTAATAGAGGATATGGAATCAATTGCTAGTAAAATTTGGCCAGCTAGAAAAGTGGTTTCTCTTAGTTCCCAGGGGATTTTTGGTGGCATTGCTTGCCTTTGGGACCCAAAATAGGTAGTTATTCACCATATGGTTTGCATTTGGGGTATTTTGGCTATAGCTATTCAAAGTAGACATTCCAACCAAATTATGCTCTGCATTACTGTTTATGCTCCGACTAATTTGGAGGAAAAAAAAACATAGTGGAAGAGTATTACTTATATTATCACTCATTTTTTTGAAGTTTGGATCCTCCGATCGGACGATATTTCAATACAATACTCTATCTATATGAGACAACTAAGGAAATAGAAATTTGGACAGGAGCACTGAACTCATGAGCAAATATATTGCAAACCTCCATCTTGTGGACATCCAACAAGATAATGGCATTATGACTTGGTCTAACAGAAGGCAAGGCTTAGATTGTATAATGGAAATATTGGATAGGTTCTTGCTCTCTGAAAATTTCTTAATCCATGGTCACATTCCTAAAGTGAAGACTCTTAATAATGTTGGTTCGGATCACTGGCATGTCATGGTGGAAATGTGGAAAACCAATGTGAGTTTCTCTCCTTTTCAATTTCAGTTAATGTGGCTTAGAGACAGTTCCTTTAAACCTCGAGTGCAACAATGGTGGAAGGAAGGTAAACCTAGGTATGGGACTAAGATGTTCTATTTTGCCAAATATTGCAATACATTAAATCCAAAATCAATACTTGGAACTGGAAGGAGTTTGAGGATGTCTATAAAAAAACATGAAGTTATTGCTCAACTTAAAAATTTGAATAATATTATCCATTTAGATGGCCTCACAGAGAGTACAAGTGTAGATGAAATTAAACTCACTGCTCATCTAGAGGAATGGAAAAAAAGAGAACTTTTGTGGAAGAAAAAAATAGAATTCAATGGCTCAAAGAAGGTGATAGAAACACAAATTTCTTCCACAAATATCTTCTATCTTGAAGATCTCACAACTTTATTTCTTTCCTGAAATCAAATTTTGGAGATGTTGTATACACTTGGGATGGCATGAAATCTATTGTTGTCAATTACTTTTCCAATATTTTTACTGCTACTCCTATTGACTCGACTTCTTACAAAAATATTCTTCAAGCAATCCCTTATCTTATCACTTATTATGAGAACTCTATTTTGACTGCTCCTGTTACTATCAATGAGATTCAACAGGTAGTTTTTAAAATTCAAAAAGGAAAAACCCTAGGTCCTGATGGTTTTTCAATTGAGTTCTACCAAGATTTTTGGGATATCCTTCATGCTAATTTATTATATGTGGTGGAAGAAGCCAGGAAAGCCAAAGAAATTTTGAAGGTTATCAATAAAACTTATATTACTCTTGTTCCAAAAGCTCAAGAGGCTGAACATATCTAAGCTTTTAGACCTATTGCTTTATGTAATGTTCTCAAAATCATTACTAAGATCATGGTAGAAAGGTTGAAGCCTCTTTTGCATAATATTATTTTCCCTAAGTAAGGGGGTTATGTGGAAGGGCATCAAATAGTTTATGAGATAGTTCTTGCTTAGGAAGCCATCCATTCCATTAATATGCAAAAATTTCCCTACATGTTCATTCGGTTAGACTTATCCAAAGCTTATGATAGAGTGGATTGGCACTTCCTTATCAAATTTTTGAGGCAATTTGGTTTCTCTTAGTATTGGATGGGTTGTGATGAGTTGTTATTTGACACATATTTCTGTATCATAATTATTTTATTGTTAAAATTATTTAGTGATTATGATATGTTTTATGTAAATTACTATTGAATATTGTGTGAATTATTAGTAAATCTGATTAATTGCAGTAATCTAACAAATATGTTTGATTTATAAAAAAATCATCTGAGTCTTGAGAAAAATGTAGGAAAAAGTGTTGATGATCGATGAAGAGATTGCAGAGCTTTGGAGTGCACCTCAGATGAGAAGAAGGATGAATAAAAGGACCCAGGATAAAAGCAGAGCTCGGTGACAATAGTAGTTGACCTGTTACAAAATCATGTTACAGATGTATATTACTAAAATATGTTACTAAAGTATGTTACTGGAGTATATTACTGAAGTATATTACTAAAGTATATTACTGAAGCATGTCACTGAAGGTAAATACCAAAGAAAGTTACTGAAGAATATTTTACCAAGTAGTTATTGAAGGATAATAAAGGTTGTTGACTTATGTAGCATGCCACATCAGTGATGGCATGTCAAGTTTGGACGACAACATATATTTTCACTTAGAAAAATATTTCATACTATCCACGAGAATATTTCAGTTGATAAAAGTTGTTATTTGCTTAATAAATTTTGTAATCATATTATTATGAGAAGTTTTAGATATAGATGCAATACTGTTAGACCTTTCCTAAAATATAGGACATGAAGTCCTAATGTATATCTTGCGAATCATTCAAAATAGTATTGTCTTGCTAGGTTTGTTTGTAGGATGCCACTTGGACCAGTCATAATATTTATGAAGTCCAAATAGGATTATGTATTATGTTAGGTTTAGATTATTTTGGTTGATCCATAGTTATCACATTAGGAAGTCCACAAAATCTGCATGGAAAAATATGTGGAGAAATATTGTTTGAAATTGTATTAGTTACAATATAAATTACATAGGAGAGACCTTGAAGGAGGTCTACGGGAAAAATACAAGAAATTATTGTTTGTTCTAAGTTTACAATTTTGAAGAAACGTGCCAGCATGTACAACTGAATCTCCAATAATAAAAGTAGCATTTTGTTCTTCAAAAATGGTAATTTGTATCAATTTCATGTGTTGTTTAATTTATGTTATGTAAATTGTGTTTATCTGTTACCTGCATTTATAGAATAGACATAATGTTAGTATTAGTTATAAAATATAGTTACTGAGATAAAGTAAACTAGGGGAGAAAGACTTACACCGCCCTCTAGGAGGCAGGGCCCACTCCTATAGCCAGTCCCCGAGCTCTCGCCTCGAAATAGGTTAGGATTAGTTAGCCTTAAGTTAAACTGCATTTCAATTTACATAAAATAAGATAGATTGCACGAGGATCCTCACAAATAAATTAAATCATTTTATAAATAAATTAGTTTACAAATAATTAGGTGCATCAAGAATCAATTCATCAGTAAAAGTAAATTATCATTGCATCAGTTATTTATTACACTCTGCATCATTTATTTTTGCACAAGTTTTATTTTTTTTATTACTTTCCTATACACGTGAAACCTAAAAAACAAACTTGAGCTAGGCTTAGTATTAATCCCCATGGTAAAATATATACGGGATTACTACTCTTTAAATATAACCTTGATTTCCTTGGATTGATAAAATTAAATGTAAGCTCTACAGTCGATCATATTATATTATGGGATGTATCTCTTTAGTTTTCTACTTAGTTCTTATCAATGGTAGGCCTTCTCAATTGTTCCCATATTCTATAGATATTAGGCAAGGTGACCTCCTATCCACTTATTTATTCATCATTATATTTGAATGCTTAGGTAGGGCTATAACAAAAAAGAGAGAAGACAAAACCCTTCAAGGAGTTACCATTGCTCATGGAGTTATACCTATCTCTCATCTTCAATTTTTTGATGACTCTACTCTTTTAGGTAAAGTTGCAGTTAAGGAAAATTCTACTATTAAGTAAATCATTAGTTGTTTTTCTAATGCTACCAGGAAATTGATCAATGAAGACAAATCTAAAGTCATTTTCTTTCACTGCTATGCCATATAGGAATCCATGGTCTAAGATAAATTAATATATAAGAAGACCTCCCTTACAATCACTTATTTAGGTATTACCATCAATATTCAAAGATAAAAAAAATTTGGAATTGGTTACTGGACAAATTCAAGAAGAAAATTGGAAAGTGGACCAATAGGTGGCTTTCTTCAAGGGGTAGAATCACCTTGGTAAAATCATTCCTTCAGGCTATTCCTATTTATTTTTCTACTATGTTGAATATCCCAAAGGTTGTTCTTTGAGAACTGGATCAAATCAATCATTGGTTCCTCTGGAGTGGTACTAAGGAGAAAATAAAATGGACCTTGGTGAAATGGGACACTTTATGTCTTCCTAAGAATCAAGGGGGATTAGAATTCCAGTATGTTATTAATAACAACAAATATTTATATGCTAAATTATATTGGAGGATTTTGCATAACCCCAATACTCTTTGCACCAAGAATTTTCATGCTAAATATGTTGAGAAAAAAATTCTTGAGGATCTTGTTTGCTATCAATTACCTTCCAAAGATTCTCCCATTTTAGCAATTCTTAATACTGGTGAGGATTTGATAAATAAAAAATTATTTTTGATCATTCATAATAGTCAACAGGTAAAAATTTTGATAGATTATTAGGATGGTCACAAGCCTTTTATAACTCAGTTTCCCAATTGGAGGTCTTGGATGGAGGAGCTTTACCGAGCTAACTAGATAAAGGTGGCTAATTACTATTGGTACCATACTGGTAATTCAAAGGTTGGTAGATATTGGAACTTTATTGAGGATTGACCTATTCAAATCTCGGAAAGGCAAAGACAAGATATCTAGTGCATCCTTCATATGAGATCTCTATTTTGGTCCCATGATAAAGATTGTTTTGGATGGAACAACACTACTGAGGGTGAGTATTTAGTTGCTCAAGGTTATTTGTTCTTATGCCATAATAATCCCAACCAATCATCTGACATATTTTCTTAGTTGTGGGCTCAAAATCTCTGGCCTAAGGTGAGGTTATTTACTTGGCTTTTATTGCATCACAATGTGCTTACTGGGGAGCATCTTATGAAACATGGTTTTCATGGCCCTTTTATATGTGAAATTTGTGGAGAGAATGTGGAAACTCTCATCCATATTTTTATTAAGTTTACTTTAGACTCTGAGCTTTAGAGGAGAATGGCCACTTTACTTGGCTTACATTGGTCCAATTTTTTTACTTTTGAACAAATTTGGAGGGATTTGCCTAATCAAGAGGGTGTTGATAATTTTATTAGGTAGTTAGTTTGGATGGGTTCTACCATTCTTCTTTGGAATATCTGGAATGAAAGGAAAAACCAAATTTTTAATCAAGAAAGGAAGGATATTCACTATATTTGGAAAAATACCATTCCCAACTTAGTTGAATCAGTCCATCAACTCCTTAATCACCCCCAAAACTCCCACCAAATATGGTATCAAGTGATGCAAATATTGAAGATTAACTCTTCTAAGAGCAACCAAATTAAAGGGAATGTAAGTAATTGCAAGATGAATAGAACAAAGAATTGGCAACCTCCTCCTAAGGGTTTTGGAAAAGTCAATATTGATGGAGCCTCTAGAGGGAACCTTGGAAAAGCTAGTATGGGAGGAATTGGTAGACTTTTAGATGGCTCCCTGGTTTTTACTTTTGCTGAGAATTTGGGTATTCTATCCAATAACCTTGCTGAGGGGTATGGTATCCTTAGAGGCCTTCAAGAGGCTACTAAGGTTGGATGGGAAAAGGTACTAGTTGAGTCTTACTCTCAACTCATGATTAATATTTTGAAGACTCCTTCTAAGAATCATAAGTTTGATTGGAGAATAAAAAGAATGATTGAGAAGATTCAGTTAATCTAGATGGGGTTTTTTAAAGTTGATTAAAATCATGTGTTCAGAGATCAAAACAAGAGTGTTGATGCTTTAGCTAATTGGTCTTTGGACAAAGGTGATATTTCTTGCTATGGCCACCCTCCTAGATAGTGGGCTTCACAAATAAGGTAAGCTATTATTTCTATCATTTTTTTGAATGGCTCCAATTATGGAGGTACCTAGTTTCTTCTTGCTTTATTTTTGCTTCTCTTTGGTTCGATTAGGGTATTTTAGTTCCCTAGCTCAAAATAATATTGCTTTTGTTTCCTCTGTTGATTCTTGCCTTAATAGTATTTTGGTCTAGAAATTTCATTGTTGTGTTCTATTTTTTTCTTTTTTCTTTTCTATTTATGTATGCTTTTTTTGTTTCGTGTTTTTTGTGTTGTTTTTTGTTGTTTTGTGTTTCTTTTGTTGTTCTTGTGTTTTGCTATTCTTGTGCTTGTGTTTCTGTATGTTTGTGTTAATTGGTATTTTTGTGTTTTGGTGTGTGAGTGTTTTCTATATTTTTATTTTTCTTTGTTGTTTGTTGTTGGTTGTTTTTTATTTTATTTTATTTTTTTATTATTTTTTAGGTTTTGGTTGTTTTTGTTTTTCATGTTTTTTTTGTTGTCTTTGTAGCATTATGTTGTTTGTTATGTTTGTGTTTTTTTATGTTGTTCTTGTGTTTTTTCTATGTGGTTCATGTTGTGTTTTTTTTATCTTATTGTGTGTGTGTGTTTGGTTGTGCTTTATCTTTTTGACACACTCAAGGAGCATATTTTTTTTTTTTTAAATCTTTTTGTCTATTTGTGTTTGTGTGTTCATGTTTTTTGTTGCTTCATGTTTACTCCTTGAGTATGTCAAAGGTGGTAGGCTAGGTGCAAGCCCTAGGCGATCTTGGTAGAAGAGATACTCCTGCCTCCTTGGGTCTTACCCAAAAGTGGCATCCCTTATGGGATGTTTTCCACACAAAAAAAAAGAATGTCTTGCCTCACTAAAGTCTTAGCCCTTCATTGCTCTTCCCATCATTCGAACCCTGGCTAACAAATATTTGCAATTTCATTTTTTACACCTTGAAAAATTGTCACTACCCTTGTTTTGGATCATTGATTTCACAGGGTTGTATCTCCATCAATATTGCTTGGAATCTTTCATATGACCACTCATTTTGAAGCTATTCAAATTTTTCATAAGTTTATCCAAGAATCCATTGAATTGGATAACCTTCACTAAGATATGGCTCCTAAAAGATGAGATATTTTTCAAAAAAAATCCTAATCCTTCACGAAGCAATTGTGTGTTGAGGAAGATGGCCTTGGAAAGACAGTTGAAATTTCTACAATGGAACATGGCCTTGGAAAGTGCTTACCATTAATAGATGGTTGTAAACTAACTAAACTTCTAGAATGGAACATATCCCTAGAAAGTACATTAATACCACTTATTATAAACCTTGCTCCACTTTTACATTAATCCTTGACAAGTCACAAAAATATTAAGATTATTCTTCCATAATTAAGATTGACAATATGAATCCATATAAATAAATAAAAATTTATTTAGAATATCGTACAATGCTCCTTATTAGAAGTCACTCTAAACTATATTTCAATTTGAGATAAAAATAATATTCTTCTCATTCCTTCATATGATCCTATCATCTACATTAAATGATGCTCAACTACCTACCACTATCACTTTTCCATTCATGTGGGATAATTACATATATTATAATATTAAGTACAGTACTATAATGTTAAATTCCTATCTTGGGTACCTAACATTTATAAATTTTTTAAAATCACTATGGACCACATATGCCATGTTTGAGAACATATTCTAGTTTTGTAGAGGTTCTTTTGGATGTAAGAGGAATAGGGTTTGAATTATTATAATAGGGTATGCCTTGTTCCTATAGGCCCCTTTCTAACCATGGGTTTTAATTATTTAGAAACCTACATGTTGCTTGATGATTTATTTGTTTTCTATTTTGATATCAAAGAATAAAATGTGGTCACCATATTACATGTTGAATATATTCTCATAAGAAGCTCAACACCTTGCATCTGAAGGTGAGGTAATGACTTCATATCCAAGGAGGGGTTGATTTGGTTTATGTATCTTTTGCAAGAGAAGATAGCAAGATACATTTTTCCTAATTAGTGGGTAAACATGACCTAAAGTATACCTAAAGTTCCTATTAGCAATTTGATGCTATTCTTCATAGGTTAATGAATTCCAAGATCAATAAATCAATCATATATCAATACAAATATCAATATCAAATCATATATCAAATCTCATCAATATTATGCATCCATCAAATGAACATAAATCACACTAAAACTTTTATTGATAAAACTCAAGCAATGCATAAAGCAAAGCTTATTCAAGTTACATTTTACAAAGCTTTATCTCCAATATAAATATACATGAGACCTTTCACATTACATGACTCTTGGTTTTTTCTTTCCTCAAAATCATTGGAAAACTTGACTCTTCATATGCATTTATTACATAATAAGTTCCACATATTACATAAAGACAAAGTATCTCATCATTGCATATAACTCTGTACTTATAAACTAGACACATTACACTCATAACTCTTCACTTCCTAACTAGACACCTCATACACTAAAATACATGACACATGCACACTCCTACTAACTTAACACACAATTTATACATAAAATCAAACTCACACTCTAATCTAAATATTTACAATGGGACAAAAAAATTTATACCTCCAACACCCCCATATTACATTATTTTTTGTGAAGGCTTCTTGCCTTTAATATCTAATTATGGTCTTCATTCTCCTGCTCTGACTTTCGTATTGGCCCTATTCCAATAAGATATTTCCCACAATGCTTATTAGACCTTATTTAGTCATGAAAAATATTTTAAAATATCCATGATTATGTTCCATTTTGATTTACTAATCCATCAGTAACGTATTTTGATTTTCATTTTTTGACATATCTTTGGCTTACAATTCTAAAGCACTCTATTTTTTTTTCATGCCTTTTATTTTTTCTTTTTGCACCTTTGTTAACAACTCCTACTTTGTTATTAAAAACATCAGTGGTATTAGAAATTTCTGAATGGTTTGTATGATCATGTTTTTCAATTTGGTACATACCTTTATTATCTATAATTTGTCCCATAAATGCTCATATTTCATTTTCTTCCTCATTTTCTATTTTTTGAATTTCTTGAACCGATTTTCCTCTTTGATTTTCTCCTTTTAAATGTTTTTGCATTGATGGATATCAAGACTGATATTGTTTTGAATGGAATATTTGAAAAAGTTTATTTATTTAACTCCATTGGCGCAAAGAATTATATTTACAATAGTCTGTGGTATATCCTTCTTTATTGCATATTTGACAATATTGTTTCCTTCATTCAAGATGAAATTGAGATGATATGCCAATATTATTTGATACTTGTTTCTTTGACATTAAAGCATTATTTTTTTTATTTTTTTTCATGCTATTTTTTCTATTTCATCAAAAAGTATGTTGACTAATTCATAAAACAATACAATTGTGTTTAGCACTTGAAGAGAAGTTACTAAATTTTTAAATGTATTTAGAAGTGCTCTTAATGTCACTTGAACAAGAAATTTTTCTTCTATTTTTTCTCCCATTGTTTGTAGCTTTGCTTTTAATTTTTCTACTCTTCTAAGAAAGTGTTCTACACTCTCTCCATCATGAACCTTTAAAGAGTACAATTGTGATTGCAAATGTAAAATGGTTGCTTCATTCCTTCCCTTAAATATTTTGCATAGTTTTTCCCATGCAATTTTTGAAGTTTCTGCTTCACTAATATGTGCTTGAATTTCATTAGATATGCCAAATGTAATTAACATGAGAGCTTTTGTGTCATCATATTTGAATTGTTGTTTTCCAATTTCATCTTCTGGCATGACCTTTTTTCCATTTACTACATCCCAAAGTTTTTCTATAAAGAGTATTGATTTCATTTTTTTTTTCCAAGGGGTAAAATTTGGTCCTTTTGAAAAGTTATGATTCAGAAAGAAAAATTTGTGTATTTGCCATAATTTCTCAATCAATTCAATTCTTCAAATCTTCAATCAAATTAATTCATAAAATCAATTTTATCAATTATTTTATCTCCCAATTTTAATCAATCAAAGAACATAAAATTTCTTCCTTCCTTCCAATTATCAATCAATCATAAATTCAATCTTCAATCATGAATTTAAATTTCTTTTATCAAATTTAATTCCTCCAATTAATTTCTTCAAATAATTAATTCATTCTACTTATAAATCATAATCATAATTCAAATTTCAATTAGTTATTTTTATCACTCAATTCTAATCAATAAAAGAACAAAAAATTCCTTCCTTCCTTCCAATTATCAATCAATCATAAATTCAATCTTCAATCATGAATTTAAATTTCTTTTATCAAATTTAATTCCTCCAATTAATTTCTTCAAATAATTAATTCATTCTACTTATAAATCATAATCATAATTCAAATTTTAATTAATTCTTCTTATCACTCCACATTAATTCATTAGTCCACTTCTCCAAAAATTCACATCATTATATTAACCTTCTTATAACTCCCAAATAATTAAATTAACCTTATAACTCCCAAAAAATCAAACCAGTTGGTGCTTAATTCAAATGGTATAAAGGTTAATAAATTACCTTTATTTGAAGCACATATGATGTAATTCATTAGTGACTAATTATTTTTTTTTGGTAAATAAAAGTCTTCATTAATTACCGGGCTTTGTAGGTTAACCCAAAACCTATTACAATATCCAGCCTTCTGCTGAGATTGTAGATCCCAGTCATCCTTGAAACTTTCTTACCAAAAATTGTGTTGAATCCCCTACAACACCTTACTAACAAAACACACCCATACCTAAACATAATCGTAAACATTACTTACATTGACAGGAATTGAATTTTGGAACTTTGCATTTGTGAAACCTATTGCTTGCCCATTTCCTATTCTCTGTCGAAATCTTCCAAGGCTTACACCCTGTTACCTTCATTTCCAATTTGGTATGATTTAGAGGGAAACCTCATAGTTATTACCAGCTCCATAGGGAAATAACACCCATTCATATTTCTCCTTAACAGGTAGGTTTCTTTTCATGACTAATAATGTTTTCCACTTCATGTGGCACACCTTGTGTCCATGTCACCAAACTACCAACATCAACACCTATGTTGGCTAATTTGTCAGCTGACCTGTTGGCCTCACGGTACACGTGACGATTGCACACTCAAAATTTTAGTCAGATGTCCAAATATAAATAGTGCTTTGTAACGCTTAGGGTGTATTCATTTTAGTGTTATCCTATTGTGTGCTAGTCTCTCTGTTAGGTGCTTTTAAAGAGATTCTATAATGCTCTTTACATTATTTCTCTAATTTCTCTTCTTTCCAATGCTTCGATAATTATGCCCTTAATGCAATAAGCAATCTTATTTCATAGGATGTTTCCTTTAAATAATTAGGTGCTACTCCTTCACAAACCTTGTTTGCATTCTTAAATACCTATAGTGAGTGCTCAACTTCTTTTAATGTGTCTAGGGTTGCATACATTTTTATGAACTCGTTCCTTGAATGTTATCTCTCTTCAAATTACATTTTTTTTCCATATATCTTTCTCTAATACACATTCTCCCAAGCAACATTTCTTTGTCTCAGGTAACATGTTCTTCATGTGCTTGCATCTAACGTCCCCTCCTCCAATATTCCAATATCCTTCAATATTATCTCCATAATATCTTCCTCCCAACATAATTTGGACCACTAGTACTTTCCTCCTAGATCTTCCTCAGCTTGGACCACCAGTCCTTCCTTGTTGCTACATGGCTATGATACCAATGTTATCAATTTCATGCTATTCTTAATAGATTAATGGAATATAGGACAAATATATCAATCCTATATCAATATCAATATCAAATTTCATCAATATCAAAAATATTATGCATCCATCAAATGAATATAAATCATACTAAAACTTTTATTCATAAAACTCATGCAATGAATAAAGCAAATCTTATCTAAGTTATATTTTACAAAGATTTATCTCCAATATAAAGATGCATGATAAATTTCACATTACATGAATCTTGGATTTTCTCTCTTCAAAATCATGGGATAAATTGACTTCTCATATGTCTTTCGTACATGCTAAGTCACTCATTTTACATAAATATAAAGTATCTCATCATTGAATATAACTCCTTACTTCTAAACTAGACACATAATACTCATAATTCTTCACTTCCTAACTAGACACCTCACTCACTTAAATACATGGCACATGCACAATCCTACTAACCTGACACATACTTTATACATAAAATTAAACTCACACTCTAATATAAATATTTACAATGGGATAAAATAATGTAATACCTCCAATAGTTCTAGGAAATTTTTTTGAATGCCTAGAAATAGGCAAGGACTCCCTTGAGGAAACAATGCCTCTAGGTGGTATAGATATATCTAATATGTTTTAGGATATTTTAGTTTCTCACGGGGGAAAAAGCTTAAAAAGTTATGCATCTCCTAGACCTATTACGAGGGGACAAGCTAGCCGGGGAAAACCTACTCTCATTAGGACCATAACCGATTCTAATTTGAAAAATCTTCAACCATCACCTATCAATATTTCTAACAAGAAGGCTAGGAGAGGTAGATGTTGAAAAATCCTCTAATGCAACTCTATGTTCTTCACCCTAGACAACGAGTGTTTGAGAGGGCTTTTATTAGTTTAAAATTTAAATTTGATGCATGTTGGCTTGGAGGTTTTTATTTAAAAGCTTGTGCTTTTATTGGTGCATTTTTTATGACCTCCTCATTTTGGTCTCTCTTTTCTATTTTTTCTTGTTGATCTCCTTTCAGCTCATTGTGTTTGTTGTTTTCTCGATGGAGATCATTAGTTTTTTTTCCTTTGGTTGGGGTCTTCTCAGCCCCTTCTTACAAAAGGTTCAAGATTCCTTTAAAAATCCCTTTTCTATCTAATAAAAAAAATTAATACCTCCAATAGTTCCATGGGAGTGCTTGTGAGAGTATCTTGGACTTGATTGTATATTCCTTAGGGGAATTTGGAAATCTTAAAAATGGATATGGAGACCCATTATTGATATTTTGATAGTCTTCCATATGGAAATGGAGGATCACTTGTTCAAATCTTAACAATATTCATATATAGTGATGGAGGCATATTACTTGACAATAGGGTTATGCCTAAGGGGTCAACCCCGAAATCCATTTATAAATTGAAGTTGAATTGTCTTGGAATCCCGATGAAATATGTAGAAGTATACATGGAAAATTCGAATTATTTTTCCCCAAAAAAATTCAAACCATGGCGAATTGCAATTATTTTTCTCCAAAAAATTTCAAACTGTGGTGAATTTTTCTCTGTTTGGGGCCATGAATATAGGTTTGCAAACTCCAAAAATGTATGACAAAATTAAAGGATTTAAGTCAACAAGAAAGGCTTTTAGCCTTTACAATTTATGACGACCAATATAAGACATAAAATTTGATCGGTTGCAGGCATGTTGATCGGCTACAGACATGTCAATCAGTTGCAGAGATGCCGATTGGCTATAGACATGTCGATCGGTTGTAGCCATGCTGATTGACTATAAAAATATCGATCGGTTGTAGCCATGACGATCTTCTAGGAGGCATAAATTTTGCTTCGAAGCTTCATTTTCAATTTTTTTTTAAAACCACCTAGCTCAATGAGATCTAATTAAAAAACTAATTTAAAATCCTCAAAAAACATCTAAATCGATCAACATGTCTGCAACCGACTGACACATCTGCAATCGATCAGTTTAATTTTTTTTTTTTGAGGATTTCACTTAGTTTTTTGAGTAGATCTCATCGATCTAGGTGGTTTTAAAAAATAAAATTAAAAATGAAGCTCCGAAGCAAAAGTTATGCCTCCTAGAAGTTTCCCTGCAAAAGTGCATGATGCAGGAGCATCCGGTGGCAATGGAGCAATCTTGCATCCTCTGAATTTTTTTCTAAATCCTCACAATACTTTGTATTTTAATTGTTCCAGTTCTTCCCCCCGGGGGGGGGGAGTTTTGTGAAGAAATGGGAAAGTTCTAAGTTTTGTAAAGCTTGAGCAAGTAGTTGGGGTGAGGTCGCTAAATCGCGACATGTCATGAAATCGCGACCTCAAAAGCTTCAACGTAGACAAGGGCCGGTTCCGTCGCAATATCGCGACGTCGCGATATCATGACTTTAGTTAATAAAGGTAGCGGAGAGTAGTTTCCATCGTGATATCATGACTTCGTGATATTGCGACATCGCGATATCGTGACGGTAGCTAGACAGCCGAGGCAAGGAGAGTTCTCCGTCATGATATCGCGACGTGAGTTGAAAAGGCAAAGGCACATTTTGACTAAGGTGCGGAGGTGGTTGGGTCGCGATATCACGACGTCACGATATTGCGACGTCGCGATATCACGACAGTTTGAACGGGCAGAAGCAAAGCAGCAGTTGGGTCGCGATATCGCGACATGTCGTGATATCGCGACATGTCGTGGTATCACGACATGTCGTGATATCGCGGCCAAGAAGAAGGCAGATCGAGACGAACACGTGGACGGTCATGCAAGGCCGAATTTGACATGTGGCTGCCATGTGTACCATGACAATTATGAAGGGCACATGTACCAAATTTTTTTGCGACAAGGGGAAGGCATGGCTAGGTTTACACGCGGTCGGCTACGTTTAAGAGAACAAAGATGGAGATCGCGTAGATTAAGAAGGGAGGTGTCGGCCACGCATTATTTTTTTTTTATTTCTTCTGGCAACACAGCCATTACAGGTGATGGCTTCATGGAGGAGACAACAATGCAGAAGACAGTCTGACCGAAGCGGCGGGTGCAGGCCAGTGAGGCCATTAATGCAAGCTCCTCTGTAGATCGGGCAGATGGCCATTAATGATAGAAATTTTGAAAAACCCGGGGGGGAAAATTTTGAATTTGAATTTTGTTAGGCGGGGGGGCATTAATTGCCTAGAGGATCGGGGCCTCGATAAAAACCCAAAAAAATTGTAAGGAGGGATGGTGAGTTCGGGATTGAGGGGGGAAGAGTTGTATGCCTGGAAAGACTACTGTAAAAATTGTATTAAGAAATTTAATGAAAATTACTGTGAACTTTGTTGTGGAATCTCGGCTCGCCATCAAGTGGTATCAGAGCAAGAGCTCCTGAGCGTGTAACAGATCACCGGAGAGAGGCAGTTACACCAGGATCTGTGGAAGGATTTAAAAGAAAAAAAAAATATAATGCCTCCATGAAGAAACCGTGGCGGAGTAGGAAATGTGGTGTCGGCCGAAGACTTTCGAGCCTTGCAGAGACAAGTTCAAGCCCTGCAAGCAGAGTTACGTAGAAGGCACGAGCCCGAAAGGGATGAGGAAAGTGAAGACAAAGTTGAAGAAGAAGACCAATCTGAGGAAGAGGAAGAGGCTGTGGACCCTGCACAAGCCCGGTTGTACAAGGCCATCTCTCAGATTGGAAAACAACCGAAAATGGAGGTTTCTACATACTCGAGAAACCTAAATCCAGAAGAAGTGATTGACTGGATAAATGATTTAGAAGAGTATTTCGAATATGAGGAGGTTGAAGACCCTAACCGGGTCAGATTTGCTAAGACCAAGTTAAAGGGTCATGCCAGCATTTGGTGGAGGGGAATACAATTGGAGAGGAACAGAAGAGGGAAGGAGAGAATAACAAGATGGGATAGAATGGTGGAGAAGTTGAAAAGGTAGTTCATCCCGATAGATTACGAGTTGGATCTGCTAAGAAAAATGCAGAGTTTGAGACAGACAAACAAAACTGTCCAAGAGTACACCGAGGAGTTTTACAAGATCTCTATTAGAACTGGGCATTTGGAGGCAAACAAAGAAAAGGTAGCCCATTATATCAATGGGTTGAGACTCGGTATCCAAGAAGAACTGAGCCTAGTTTGGATAAGCACCATTGAGGATGCTTACCAGTTTGCCTTAAAGGTGGAAGAAAAACTGAATAGGCGGTTTGAAGGCAAGCAAAGGGGAAGGGGCCGTGGTGGAAGAACTGGTGGGAGAACCAGTGGAGAAAAGTATAAGGACCCAAAGAAGACTGGTGAAACCAGTAGTAACCAGGATCAAAGGGAAGAGGATGTTTATCAACCCCGAGATCAGAACAGCTACCCAAGAGGACGGGGTGGATCTGGACGAGGATTTGGAAGAGGAGTATTTCGTGGGACATGTTTCCACTGTGGTGAAGAAGGACATCGGGCATTTGAGTGTCCACAACACCGAGAAAGGACGAACAAGAGGCCTGAGGGTCCAGCCAGGGCTGTTGTGGCAGAGGAAGAAGCTGAGTCTGAACATTTCGAAGAAGCGGAGAGAGGGGAAGCAATGATTGTAAGAAGAGTCCTGTTGAATGAGGAGAAGGACACAGATCAGAGAAGAAGTTTATTCCGCACAAGATGTAAGTGTGCGGGCAAAGTTTGCAATATTATTATTGATAATGGTAGCACGGATAACCTGGTTTCAGAAGAAATGGTTACAAAGCTACAGTTGGAAAGGAAGAAGCACCCGCATCCATACCGGGTCGCATGGTTACAGAAGGACCACAAAGCTTTGGTCAATGAACAGTGCTCCGTTAAATTTAATATTGGAAATTATTGTGATGAGGTCCTATGCGACATCCTGCCTATGGATGCTTGCCATATGTTGCTGGGGAGGCCCTGGCAGTTCGACCGGAGTGCAGTGCATGATGGTCGTGCCAACACCTACTCATTGACAAAGAATGGTGTACGCCATAAACTAAAGCCCTTAAAGGATGCGGATGAAAAGGTATGTAACAATTCCAGAATCTGTTTAGTTGAGGGGAGAAAGTTCCTGGACGGGTTGAAGCATGAACATTTATGTTATGCAATAATCCCTAGAGCAAGGGAGAAGGAATGCCAGGATACCCCAGCAGAAGTCCTAGATCTGCTGGAGGAATTTCTAGATATTGTGTCTGACAATGTGCCTGAGGGTTTACCCCCAGTAAGGAAAATTAGCCACCATATAGATTTGGTACCGGGATCAAGCTTGCCAAATAAAGCTGCACACAGAATGACACCTGTAGAAACTGAGTTAAATAGGCAGGTCCAGGAGTTTCTGGAGAAAGGATTGATTAGGGAGAGTCTTAGCCCGTGTGCAGTGCCAGCAGTACTAGCACCCAAGAAGGATGGAGAGTGGAGAATGTGCACAGACTCTCGGGCAATCAATAAAATCACTATCAAATACAGATTCCCATTGCCAAGGATGGATGATATAATGGACTATTTAAGTGGGGCTGAGTACTTCACAAAGATTGACCTAAAAAGTGGCTATCATCAGATCTGTATCCGAGAGGGAGATGAGTGGAAGACAACCTTCAAGACAAGAGAAGGCTTGTATGAGTGGTTGGTCATGCCATTTGGGCTGTCCAATGCACCAAGTACCTTCATGCGGCTGATGAATGAAGTACTAAAAGAATTTCTGGGAAAGTTTGTCATTGTTTATTTAGATGATATATTGATATTCAGCAGAACCCTGGAGGAACACCTGATGCACATCAGGAGAGTTTTTGAGAAGCTATGGGAAGAGCAGTTATTAATAAATCTAAAAAAGTGTAATTTTGTCAAGAAGGAGTTAGTATACCTGGGGTTTGTAATCTCAGTAGAAGGTCTAAAAATGGACCCCGAGAAGGTGAGAGCCATCATCGAATGGCCTACCCCAAGGAGCACGACATAAGTAAGATCATTTCATGGTCTAGCCAGCTTTTATAGGAAGTTCATAAAGAACTTCAGCAGCATCTGTGCACCTCTCACAAAAAAAATGAGGGGGGATAAAAAAGAGTTCAAGTGGACATTAGGGGCTGAAAGGAGCTTTGATGCATTGAAGAAAAAGGTCACAGAACAGCCTGTCTTGGCACTCCCAGACTTTGACAAGGTGTTTTAGGTGGACTGTGATGCCATGGCAGTGCAATAGGGGTTGTACTGAGTCAAGGAGGCAAACCAGTTGCTTATTTCAGTGAGAAGTTAAATGATGCTCAAAAAAAGTATTCAGTTTATGACCAAGAATTTTATGCTATAGTTCAGGCTCTGAAGAAGTGGAGACACTATTTGCTGCCAAAGGAGTTTGTTCTATTTACTGATCATCAGGCTTTACAGTACATTAACAGTCAGACAAAACTGAACCAAAGGCACATGAAGTGGGTAGAATTCCTTCAAAGTTATACCTTTGTGCTGAAGCACAGAAGTGGGAAATCAAACAAGGTTGCAGATGCCTTGAGCAGAAGGCAGACTTTATTGATTAAATTGACATTGGAAGTAGTGGGATTTGAAGAACTGAAGGGTTTGTACCCCGAAGATCCAGATTTTGCAGAGGCCTGGACGGCTTGCTTAACACTCATTACTGTGGACCGAACAAAATGGTTGGATTTCCTAATCCAAGATGGAATGCTGTTCAAGGGAAGTAAATTATGCATTCCAAGGAGCTCCATGCGGGAGAACTTGATCAAGGAAAAGCACAACGGAGGACTGGCTGGGCATTTTGGTAGGGATAAGACTATTTCCCTAGTGGATGAAAATTATTACTGGCCACAACTTCAGCAAGATGTGAGGAATTTTGTGCAAGGTTGTAGAATATGTCAGATGGCAAAGAGCATAAGGAAAAACATAGGATTATACCAACCGTTACCTGTACCTAAGAGGCCATGGGAGGACATAAGCATGGATTTTATTCTTGGATTGCCGAGAACATAGAGGGGAAATGACTCGGTATTTGTGGTGGTTGACCGATTCTCCAAAATGGCACATTTTATTCCCTGCGTAAGACAAGTGATGCAGTTCACATTGCCGTGAATTCACGGTCGAAGAAATATTAGACACTCGTGAAGGCAGGAGCACCAGAAACAAATAGTATTCTGAATATTTGGTGAAGTGGAAGGGCAGACCTGTTGAAGATGCAACTTGGTTGTCTAAGACGGAGGTTGACCGCCTGGGTCTTCCTCTAACAACCCAAAAGTGAGGATCACTTTTTTTTATTTACCCGGGTGTCTGATGCAGGAGCATCCGGTGGCAATGGAGCAATCTTGCATCCTCTGAATTTTTTTCTAAATCCTCACAGTACTTTGTATTTTAATTGTTCCAGTTCTTCCCCCGGGGGGGGAGTTTTGTGAAGAAATGGGAAAGTTCTAAGTTTTGTAAAGCTTGAGCAAGTAGTTGGGGTGAGGTCACGAAATCGTGACCTCAAAAGCTTCAACGTAGACAAGGGCCGGTTCTGTCGCGATATCGCGACATTAGTTAATAAAGGGAGCGGAGAGTAGTTTTTGTCATGATATCGCGACGTCGCGATATCGCGACGTCGTGATATCGCGACGGTAGCTAGACAGCCGAGGCAAGGAGAGTTCTCCGTCGCGATATCGTGACATCACGATATCGCGACGTGAGTTGAAAAGGCAAAGGCACATTCTGACTAAGGCGTGGAGGTGGTTGGGTCGCGATATCGCGACGTCGCGATATCGTGACAGTTTGAACGGGCAGAAGCAAAGTAGCAGTTGGGTTGTGATATCATGACATGTCGTGATATCACGACATGTCACGATATCGTGGCCAAGAAGAAGGCAGACCGAGATGAACACGCGGACGGCCATGCAAGGCCAAATTTGACACGTGGCTGCCACGTGTACCATGACAATTGTGAAGGGCATGTGTACCAAAATTTTTTTTGCGACAAGGGGAAGGCATGGCTAGGTTTACACGCAGTCGGCTACGTTTAAGAGAACAAAGATGGAGATCACGTAGATTAAGAAGGGAGGTGTCGGCCACGCATTATTATTTTTTTATTTCTTCTGGCAACACAGCCATTACAGGTGATGGCTTCATGGAGGAGACAACAATGCAGAAGATAGTCTGACCGAAGCGGCAGGTGCAGGCCAGTGAGGCCATTAATGCAAGCTCCTTGGTAGATCGAGCAGATGGCCATTAATGACAAAAATTTTGAAAAACCCGGAGAGGGGGAAATTTTGAATTTGAATTTTGTTAGGCGGGGGGCATTAATTGCCTAGAGGATCGGGGCCTCGATAAAAACCCGAAAAATTGTAAGAGGGATGGTGAGTTCGGGATTGAGGGGGGAAGAGTTGTATGCCTGGAAAGACTACTGTAAAAACTATATTAAGCAATTTAATGAAAATTATGGTGAACTTTGTTGTGGAATCTCGGCTCGCCATCAGTGCACCTCTGCAACCGATCGATATATACCGATCGGTTGCAAAGGTGCACATACCAATCAGTTGCAAAGATACAACCAATCAGCTATGTTTATTGGTTGTAGAGGTGCACATGCTGATCAGTTGTAGAGATGCAACCGATCGACATATATGATCGGTTGCATCTCTACAACTGATCAACATGTTCACCTCTACAACCGATCGACATATGTCAATCGATTGTAGAGGTGTAATTTTGCAGGGAAACTTCTAAGAGGCATAACTTTTGCTCTGGAGCTCTGTTTTCAATTTTTTTTTAAACCACCTAGCTCGATGAGATCTACTCAAAAAACTAAGTGAAATCCTCAAAAAAAATATCTAAAACCGATTGACATGTCTGCAATAAATCGGTTGTAGATGTGTCAATTAGTTGCAGACATATCAATTGGTTTTAAATGTTTTTTTTTAGGATTTCACTTATTTTTTTGAGTAGCTCTCATTGAGCTAGGTGGTTTAAAAAAAAATTGAAAACGGAGCTCTGGAGAAAAAGTTATGCCTCCTAGAAGTTTCCCTGCAAAAGTGCACCTCTGCAACCGATCGGCATATGTTGATCGATTGCAAAGGTGCACTTTTGCAGGGAAACTTCTAGGAGGCATAAATTTTTCTCCAAAGCCCATTTTCAATTTTATTTTTAAAACCACCTATACTCAAAAAACTAAGTGAAATCCTCAAAAAAACATCTGAAACTGATCGACATGTCTGCAACCGATCGGTTGTAGATGTGTCAGTCGATTGTAGACATGTCGATTAGTTTTAGATGGTTTTTTGAGGATTTCACTTAGATTTTTGAGTATATCTCGTCGAGCTAGGTGGTTTTAAAAAAAAAAATTGAAAATGAAGCTCCAAAGCAAAAGTTATGCCTCCTAGAAGTTTCCCTATAAAAGTGCACCTCTACAACCGATCGACATTGCAGAGCAAAATTTATACCTCCTATAAGTTTCCTTGCAAAAGTGCACCTCTACAACCGATCGGCATATGCCGATCGGTTGTAGAGGTGCACTTTTGCAAGGAAACTTCTAGGAGGTATAAATTTTGCTCTGCAACCAATTGGCTTATGTTGATAGACACATCTCTACAACATATTGACGAATGTCGATTGACACATCTGCAACCAATTGACTTATACCAACAAACACGTCCCTGCAACCGATTGTCGAATATCTATTGACATATCTACAATCGATTGACACCTTTGCAATCGACTAACATAGCTCTACAATTGATTCTCTCATGTTGATAGACACAAATTTGCAACCGATCAACTTATGTTGATCGTCTTGCGTTGATCGACACTCCTCTACAACTAATCGAATTATGTCGATAGACACTCCTCTTCAACCTTGTCAAGTTTTTCATTGTTTCAAAGTGATGTATATTTATCGATACCCACTACAGTATATATACGGGTAGTATATGAGGCAATTTGGGTGGGAAAAATAAAATCATTTATTTGAATGCGAATTGGGCAGGAAAATCAAAATCATTTATAATTTGAGGTCAGCAAATTAAAATAAAAATATTTTAATTATTTTCAATGGCAGGCGAATTTACCCCAAAAAAACTTCCACCCCGTAATTTTTGGGTGAATGGGCCCCAGTGAAAGGATCCAAAATTAGCCTTTTCAAAAGTTTAAAAATCCTAAATAGAGCCAATTTACAATATTTCGCGCTTATGCATAACCCTGCTTGACAAATTGATATTCTTTGAATTGATGCAAGAGGCTTAGTGGTTTTGATACTCTTTGGCCCTATTGAGCATTCATTGTTGGGGAAGAAGATATTATCTCTAGTGTCTTCTTTCCTTGGACCCAAGCTTAGATTATGGGTATGTTAGAATACATGGTAATTTGACCTTATTAGCAAAGTTCGATAAATTATTATATAAGCATATAGGAAATATTTGATGTAATACTATAGGAAATATTATGATGATGTATTATTATTACCAATATTGCTATATTAATTTCTTATAGGATTTGTTAACCCACTTGTATGGTTAAATATTCAGCCCTTGTGGATATGGTTAAGTCACCTTAATAGTTAACCTTCACTAAAATTTTAGTTAAAATTTTAGTAACTTGAGTTAGAGTTGATCCTTAGGACAACCTTAGTTAATATAATTGTAATTTGTGGAGTAGGTATCTACTATAAATACCGCTAATCACTGATCCATCATATAAAATATTCAAGAGTAATATTCTTATGTGATCTATTATTATGGGTTCCCACCTTGGGAAACCACCCATCCTATTTCATGTTTGTGATCTTTCTATTTAGTTTTTGTATTCTCTTGTATATGCTTGTGGTGATTGTTATGCTTAATTTGATTATTGAAAAGTATTGTAAATTCCAACATAATAGAGTCCATAAAATATCTCTTTTGATTTTTAACAAAACTTGGGTTACCTATCCATGAATAAAAGTACTAAAGAGGCACTTTATAGACACCTTGTAATTCAAAAGTACCTATTATAGGTAATTCTATTTGCTAGAATATTTTATTAGTTAAAAATTAAAAAAAAAAAAGTAATGTGGGTATTTTTAGAAGAAAACCTACACTCCTATTATGACCTACTTTTAGAAGTGCATTGTTATTTCTAACTACCCTATGCAAATCCCATGTTATGTAGATAATGTTTCCATGGGTGTTAATCATTACACTAACTCATTTCTCATTTAGGTTGGGCCCTATGTGCTTAAAATAAAAATCATCATTAGTTTTACATGTGGTTGTCCTAGAAACCCCAAAAGGAATATAGTTGGTCACAATTTACATAATAGGATTGAAATTTATCATATCCATGTAATGATAAATTTTCAACTATTTAATACTGATAATTTTTTTAGTAGTCATGACAACTAACCACAACTATCAATGATAAACTAATGAACCACCATTGGATCTACTAGAAATTAGATGGTAGAATAAAATATATTTTTTCTTTTTTAAATGTAAATGGTGGTAAACCTTAAGCAATTTTATTTTCTCTAAGGATTTTGTCACATTTATTCGAGTCCAAAGTTATTTCTAGTAAAATTATATTTTTGCATTTGTTGTAGGTTGTTTTCTTAATTCTTTTGATAATTGTTTAAGATTAGATTCCTTTGAGTACTGAACATGGGAGGATCCATGTCCTTTGATCTCTGTGGTTATACTCCCTTTGCAAGTGGAATTTTATAACACTTATAAAGTTTTCCACATATTAGAACTTTGTGCATTCTAAGAAAATTATAATTGATGACTACTTCCCTAATGAACATACATTATTTACATTTATTTGATTATACCTTTTCAATTTCTTATTATTTTATGATATTTTCTTCTATGGCATGAAATTAAGGCTCTTTCTTAGAGGACTTACATTATGAATTGCATTTTTTATTATTGATGGAAGCTTTGCTTGAAACAAATTGGCATATAATCCTCTTATCTATAACCTAAAATATTTTTTGCTCAATTGTTTCATTTGTCTTGGAAGTCATGATTTCTCTGTTAGTTGGAATCAAGGATATATATTAGAGAGGTTGCTTATATCATTTCTACATGAGATCATATACTATATTATAATGCATAGACTAAGTGTTTTTTATACCATCTCTTAGTATTTTTATTGTTTCCAAATCAAGCTACTTACTTGACAATTGTTTTCAAGATAATATACGTAAATATGTATGGATTTTCTTCTACATAATAAGAGCATAGTTGGCTTACTATATGTCAAGATTATATTTAATCTCTCATTTGAAACCATGGTTTATATAAAAAAAAAATCTCTATTATCTTATCTTGTTGACATCAATAAAGACAAGTGTGTTGTTAGAAATAGATTATAGTACATAATTTAGGTCATGTAAATGTACATTCATAGGTACATACTTAGGACATTAGATTACTTTAGGGGGAATTTATCTAGTTAATTCATGCAATGTAATAAATGCACAAGTGTCAATGTGCAAGTTGTATATGTGTAAGATGTTCCTTGCATAGCTAGGTAGAGTGTTGGCCAAGGAATCTATCTTCCTATATAAAAGGGTCTCATTGTAACAAAGAGATATAGATAAGCTCAAAGCATATTCATAGGTAGTAGCATAGTGCTATGTAGATCACCATATATTGGTGATGGGTACAATGTATTCCAGTAGCTTTGTTCATGGAGTGTCCATTTCCTCCATAGCTACATTATATTCATTTCCATAATTTCCATTTATAACATATTTCAATCATCTTGCATATTTACATTATTTCATATTATTTTGCATCTTGTGATTATTATCTCCCATTGCACACTACATCAAAATCTAATAGTGGTATCAGAGCAATGGTAGATCTAGTCATAATAGATCAATAGGAAAACCACCATTATCATTGAGCCTAATTTTTTTGTCAACCTGATGCACTGCTGGACCAGCCGCTATCAAAAAATCTTAGAAGAGCCTAGGTGGTCGAATTAGAGAGAGCCATAAGTGAGGACTAAAAAAAAATCAGTTCCAAAAATACTAATATTACATTTGGCTAGAGTCTTTCCATAGAGTTGCAGGAAATACTCCTGAACACTAGGACTCAGTATTCAATCCACTAGATGGACAAATCAACTAGTGAATATCATTCAAGATATCTAGAATTTGTTAACTATTACCCAAAGTTTATTTTGCTGCAAAAAATTAATTCTCAAATGATTAGTACACCTCCTACAATATAAATCTAGGAGAATTCAACTTTGTTTCCCAAATATCAACATACCTTCATAGTGCAGAGATTAGTTCCTTGTGTAAGAAAAAAATACTACATAAGAAGACTTCTAGAGAAGAATCACGGTGAAGTTACAAGATTGGATATATCCATTACTAGATTGAGAACTTCACAGAATAATAAAATGTCATAGAATATTTGTTCCAAAAGAAAAGACCATAGAAGCCTTAATCCAAAAGAAAAGGCCATAGAAGCCTTATTCCTAAATAAAAGGCCACAGAAGCCTTGATACTAAAAAAATGCCATAAAAGCCTTGATACTAAAAAAAACACAGAAGCCTTGATCCTAAAAAAGACTCTAGAAGAGAGTATTTGATTTAGAAATAGATTAATATTTTAGTACTAATACTTTGTTGCAGGGAAAAGAGATTAATTGAGTTGGGAAACTTCCTACAAGAAATTTAGGAAGAGTATATTCTTCAAAATCAATCTAACACCTAAAGTAAAATTGAAGAGATCAAGGGAAGATCTCATTAAAGAACTTCCAGTATTGGAAGAAGAATACTAGGGGAGTCCTACTTGAATCTAGAAGTAGCATAATCAAAGGTCCAAAAGAATATCTCATCACCAACATTTTCAAGAGCAGAAGGTTAAAGAAAAGGTCTCAAGGAAGACCAGAAGAAGTTGAAATATCAAAGACCTCGGGAGGTCTCAACGAAAATCCAATAAAATTTTTGGAGAGCCTTACTAAAGAATCATCAAAGGAGAACTCATTAGAGAAATCCACTAACAAGGATAAGCCCCTAGGACTTGGGACAATTGTCGATATTCGACAACAAGCCCAAGAGAAGGAGAATTTGGCAAGGAGTGCCAAATATAAGAAGAATAATTTGGAAAGGAGTGTCAAATCCTAGAAGAAGAATATAGTTAAGACCTCAAGATATTCATAATATCAAGAATAAGATCTTGCTTGAAGTCAGAATTCAACAAAAATACTTGAAAATAAGAGAAGCCCACCAAATATAAGAGAATTGAAGATTAAATCTCACAACAATAAGGCACCACTTCAGATATAAAGTCTTCTTCAAATAAACAAACAAAAAATAGGAGAACAAGCCACCAAATACTAGGCTTGTGAAAGAAAGTTTGAGACCATATTTTGGCGAAGGAGTTTTTTAGGACAACATACAAAAAGCAACAAGATCATACTCAAAGCAGTAACTTGGTGATATTAGATACCAAGATCTAAATCCTCTACAGAAGTGGAAAATTAGCTACAAAAGCTTTCAAAAAGGTAAGAAACTATTAATGCAAGTAGATTCATTACTTATCAGATATGTTAAAGCACCTTAATTTGGATTAAAGTTGCAAGAAGGAAAATTGGATTACAGTATTCAAAAGTGCAAAAATATAAAGGTTAATTTTAAGGTTAATTTTCACATTAGAAGTTGATTATATTTCTAAATTAAAACTATCTATCAACTACCTATCATCTACTTTGGAAATAAAAAGAAGACTAGCCCCTATAACTTTGTTTGTAAGGAAATTGCAGAATAATTCTTGAAGATTCATTTCAGATTATTCTTGATTAGTTGTAGTAAATTGATTAAGTGCATTATTTTAAGAGTTGATTGGAGTTATAAGGTGAAATTTTTAGTGCATTAGAAGTTAAATATTATTAGATTCATTTGCACTATTATGTTGCTCTCAAAAATATTATTGTTTGTGTTCTTGAGAACGGCACAAAATCAGAATTTTATAAAGTGTCTAAATACGCTATTAATGCACAAAAATATGCAACACATAGTGGCAAAGTGAAGCCACAAAAATAGGTTAGAATCCTCCAAAACTTGGAGAAGAAGACAACTAACCAAAATAAAAAATAGAAGCTTCAAATATTGAGACTTGGTGAGTCTCAAATCCAAAGCATTACAAAGTTAGTTGCAAGGAGAAAAGTGTATAAAATTAAATCAAATAAGGATCTTCTATCTAATCTTGTATTTGTAATCAAAGTATCCAATCAAAAATGGGAAGGTGCTCAATAAAATAGACAACCTCAAAACCCCTATATTGCATTCAAAAATTCTGCCACAAAACCAGAAATTCAGACTTGAAAAAATGAGTGCAAAAGAGGGTGCAATAAAGGTTATTTTATACATAAATTTGTTACATTGTATTGCACTATCCTAATATGGTTTATATAGGAAATAGAGCAGATTTGAAGGTACCTCAAAGGCACAATATTTTGAGGATAAACCAGCCAAATACGGTTGAATTCTAGCACTCTCCAAGCATAGCAAAGGAGCCACTCTAAGGGCTCATACTCCTCATATATTGGATGGCCAAACCTACAAAATACAAGGCACAAAACAAAGGTAGAAACAACATTATATTCAAGAGCAACGTCATCTACAAAATGAGGACATATAATAGGTGTGAAAAGAAGAAGAATAAGGCACCATTGGAGTGTTTCAAACTCCACATTTACATTGCTCAAAATTGGTGCTCAAGCCTCCAAATAATTGCTTCTCATTCTAGCTGAAAAAACTCACAATAAAGTGCCATTGAATGAAGGAGGAGCTAGAAATTTTATAGGGTTTAAAGAACCTCC
Source organism: Wollemia nobilis (assembly GCA_028583015.1). Taxonomy (NCBI): domain Eukaryota; kingdom Viridiplantae; phylum Streptophyta; class Pinopsida; order Araucariales; family Araucariaceae; genus Wollemia; species Wollemia nobilis. The sequence continues at coordinate 13,178,042 of JAQPPZ010002930.1, forward strand.
AAAGGGTACATTTAAGAAGTTTTAGAGAAGACATCCATGCACAAGGAGAGAGTGACACTTGTCACTTGAGGTAAAACCCTAACGCTCCTCATGCGAGCACTCATCTTGACCAAGAAAGGAGTTACTAACAATAGGTTGGTGCATTGAGAATATAAGAGATACTTATCCACAAATAAATCAAGTTCTCCATTAAAGAATGTAATGTTCATATGTTACTCAAAGGAATATACAAGTGTTTTCTAGCACCTTCTACTCCTTAAGCACTCAAGAATAAAAAATACATGCCACTTGGAACTTAATACAAGATTCTCCTCCATTTTAAGGGCACCAAAGACCAAGCATTCAGCAACATTCATGCATCAACATTCAAAACTTTGAAGTCTTTTCACACAGGGTCAAATTATAGCATGGAAGCAAGGTGGAAGAGCCTTTAATGCTTTGGTCAATAAATGTCAAAGGAAAATATTAAAGACACCATATTTGGAGCATTAAATCCAAGGAAGGTTCCAAGAATTCTATTGGAGGGAATGGCCAAAGCAAAGACATTAATATTGTAGTGCTTGCACACCTGAAATTAGCATTGATTATTATGATATTTGTATAGTGCAAATTAATATGTATTCCCATTTTAAATGTGCTTTCTTTTCTTGGGAGTTATAAGGTTTATAAATCAAGGTTAAAATTAGAAGAATCTAACTATATTGAAAGCCATACCTCAAAGGGAATAATTTATCAAATCAATATAATATTTGCAATAAAAAACATAGGAGTAATAAAGGTTTCTACTAGAAATTTATTTTTAAAATATTTGCAAATATTATTGTGGTCTAATTTTCCAAAATTTGGGAGTTATAAGGGTTACTACATCAAATTAATTTATTGGAAATTAGATACACTAAAATCAAATCCTAAGGGATATTAAAAGAGGTTATTATGGTTTTTTCTAAGGTTAGAAATTTATAATATTCTTGTCTCAAATTTTCACAAAAGGGACAAAAGAGATCCAAAATTAAACCTCTTCAAATTTGGAAAAGGGCTTAGTTCAATAGGAATAATAAAGTGTTAGAAAAATTGATTTTTGATATTTTCAAAATTTTACAAAATCAACCAAAAATTGAACTACTTTTTACAAGAGCACTATATCATATTCTAAAATCACTAGGGAGTCATAATACATTCTACAAAACTTCATAATAATAGCATCTACCAAATATTATCAAGTTCTAAATCCATTTGGAAGATATAATATTTCTACAAAACCTAAAATTCCATTAGGTTTATATACTCTCATCACTAGGGAGATATAAGGAAGTCTAAAAAACCTAAGGATTGATAAAGATTTTATAAAATCAATCTTATATATTTAGGAAGCCATAAGATAATAGCTTACTATATCCTAAACTAGGGAGCCATAATGATGTCTATTTCCCAAAATACTACAAACGCCAATAATTGTTTCAAAAAGGAAATAGCTAGTACCATAAAACTTGGGATCATGAATCTAATCATGAAATATGAAGGAATTTTAGACCTAACTTCAAAATTAATCCATAGTGAAGCCTTAGAAGATAATTTTGATACTATGAAATGCTATCTTCAAGTACATCTCAATGAATCAAATGACAATAGAAAAAGTGACATTTTACTTTCCTTAGAATTTATGAGAATATTATACATGGCATTGCTCACATATAAACATACAAGGATGAAAATGTAGAACAAAAAGGATTGATAGAACTACTCAAAAATATGATAGAACTTAATGAATCATATCTAGAAAAAAATATCAATCCTCATGCAGCATTGGAACTTCAGGTTCTACTAACTCAAGATCTTATGATGATGCCTTAAGTGGTTGTTTAGAATCTTTTGTACAGATTGAAGATAGGAAAGAAGAATATTCCTTACAAGAACCTAGTAGCAGCACAACCACATATGAGATCATAATAAAAGGCAAGGCTAAAGACAAAGAAGAAGACAAAGCAGATAAAAGAGGAATACAATGCAAAGTCAATTAAAATAAGAACCTTTAGCTACAACTACAGTTTACTTTGCATCATATGAAGACACAAATTACTTGTTGAACCTGATCATAGTAAGCAATGAAGGAGAATACAAATTCCACTATCCAATGGAAGAAGATCCACATTGAATACTAAAGTCTTCAATACCCAAATAATGTAATATAGGGGGGTGTTAGAAATAGATTATATTACATCATTTGGGTTATGTAAATGTACCTTCATAGGTACATACTTAGGACATTATATTACTTTAGGAGGAAGTTATCTAGTTACTTCATGCAATGTAATAAATGCACAAGTGTCAATGTGCAAGTTGTATATGTATAAGATGTCCCTTGCATAGCTAGGTAGAGTGTTTTCCAAGGAAGCTATCTTCCTATATAAAAAGGGCCTCATTGTAATAGAAAGATATAGAGAAGCTCAAAGCATATTCATAGGTAGTAGAATAGTGTTGTGTAGATCACCATATATTTGTGATGGGTGTAATGTAGTCTAGTAGCTTTGTTCATGGAATTTCCATTTCCTCCATAGCTACATTGTATTCATTTTCATCATTTCTACTTATAGTATATATTAGTCATCTTGTATATTTAATTTCTTTCATATTATTCTGCATCTTGTGATTGCTATCTCCCATTGCACATTGCATAAAAATATAACATGTTTTTCTACTCAATTATTTTTTGATCGTCTCTAATGATGAATTTCATGTTTTCTCTTCATATAAAGTTGTGCTTTGGTGCTTCCATATACTTACACATAGCAAACTAAGATTTTCCAAACTTCTCCTTTTATGAGATCTACATTTCAAATGACTCTAATTTTGATGACTTCCTTTATATCTTCAAATATTTAGTCATTTATGGGGATCTATGAAGAATATAGACACTTCTTGCAGACACTCAACATCTTGCTTATCTTCAAGTATTTTAATCTTGTCTAATTTTATCATAATTGATGATGGAGAGCCACCTTCTATTTCAATTTATTGATTGATCTTGCACATGTTTCTTTGCATCCCATGAGAATTATTATTGTTAACTAGCCTAGTATCATTGATTATTTCAATGATACCATTTAGATCTAAAGGATTCTCCTCAAATACAACATTCTATTATGTTGTTTGATTCTCTTTCTTAGAAAATTCTTGTAAACCTTCTAGTTGAATAGAATCAATTATTTTTTGATAATTAGACTTGAATGCTCAGCTAAATTGGTATCCTCTTAAACAAAATTGATAATATTTTGCTGCTCTTTGTTCCTTCATCTACCAAAAATGCAAGGCTTCTATTGCAATGATTATACACCATGTGCTAGTAAAATATTACATAGCTATATTTTATATTCCCATGATAGAATATTAGTTTCAAAACTCTCAAATGATATCACAAATTTATTTAAGAGTTCCATGAAAAAAAAAGTTAAAATAAATTCACTTAAGGTTCATTATTTTACAATATTTTTTAATGTGATGCTTACAATGTATGTATGATGAACAATCGTCTAGCATAAGAGAATTGTATACCCATTACATTCATATTATTGTATACCCATCACATTAATATTGTAAGTTTTCTTCATGCATGGTTCATGAATTATTTAGGCCATTTACATTCATATTTGATTATATAAGTGAATGATATTTTCATTATTATATTTTTTTTGATATACATATTAAATTTCTCATTATTATTCTACCCATTATATTGTTATTTTAACCTTTAATATTTTGGCTATTTTATATTGGGACCTATGATATTTGTGGTAGTAAGGCTTAAAAAGCTAATAGTGGTATCAAAGCTACCACCTAACTCTATCCATTTTGATAGAGTTCATTTTATTAGCCACCATTATCAATATTTAACTTTGTTCATTTTTATAAAGTTAATTTAAATTTTATCCACTTTGAAGACAATGCGAACTTGGACTCTATTTTTAAAGGTTTGGTTGAGTAGAAATTGAGGGGATAAGGAATAGTCACCCTAATTTAAATGTTAGGGTCTTTTCACTTGGTTGAAGGAAAACCAATAAAGACTAGGACTCTATCAATATCCAACTCATAAGATAGTTGGATATTGATAGATTGGAAGCCAACTCAAAATATAGTTGGATATTGATATATTGGAAGCCAACTTAGAATATAGTTGGATATTCAAGGACATACAAAGTTACCCTAATAATATTTATGATTCTCTAGATAATAAAATGAGAATTTCTAATGAACAATGAGGAAGAACCAACTTATGAGAAAGTTGGTCATTTAGGGACATTTAGAGTCACCTTGACATTGATATTAGGTTCTCTAGCAAGGAGGAAAATCACATTTAGTTCTTAGGTGTAACCTAAGATATTGAAGATTTTAGATAGTTAGAGGAGCAATATTTCTATAGATATTGAAAAGCATTAGAGCTTCCTACAAAGATAGAGAAGTATTTTAGATTCCAATGATAGATAAGCATTCAAAGCTTCCTAAAAATAGAGATTTGAAGTAGCAAAAAGTAATCAGTTCAGATAAGAAGAATAAAGTATTGAAATTTTTCTAAATAAAGGAATATTAAAGAACAAGGTTAAGACTAAATCAACTTTGATATATTGTTCTATTGCAAATAATAGCACTATTAGGTTGTTGTCTAGAGTCATAAAGTAGATAGCAAACAAAGAGAATATTAGAGTCATAAAGTATATTTAGTGGAGCTATTATCCACATAAGAGACTAAGTGGCCAAGCTTAGTAAGAATAACTTTAGTGACTAATATTAGTGGAATAGAACCTAAGAAGCCAAACTTTGTGAGAATAGTCTAAGAAACCAAGCATAGTGATACTGAGTCTAAGCAACAAAGTCAAAGGTACAAGTGTAAATAAAGAGCACTTGTTTAAGCACTAGTTGAGGCACTATCATAGAAGGTTAGAGAAAATCCTAAGCATTATCAGAGGTGCTAGTGGAATACAGAAGAGCCTAAAGCATTATCTAGGTGCTATCGTAGCCCAATAGAGAAAAACATAAGTTCTATCTAGGTGCTAGGAAAATAGAGAAGAGCATAAGCACTATATAGGAGCTAGTTATAGGGTGAAAAGCCTAAGTACAATCCAAGTGCTATTGAAACATAGATTTAGGTTCTTGCATCATAGATAATAGACATAGTTCTATCCAGGAATTAGTGACACAAAGAGCACTATCTAAATACGTAAAGAATAGAGACAATGTCGATATTATTATGGAATTAGAAAGTTATAAGATTTGAGTCAACAAAATACAAGAATATTGCAAGATAAAAGTGAGGTAGTGCTAACTAAACACTAAGAAGTAAATAATTAATGCTACTTACACTGATATTGTAAGGTATCATTAGAAGAGCACTCTAAAGTGATATTATCTTAGCAGAGACATGCAAATATTAAAGTGAATCTAAGATACTTGGTCCTAAGACATAGAGCAACCCAAGATCTCAACATACAACATAGACAAATTACAACATCTAGCAACAATGTAGAGCAACATAGGTGTTCAACATACAGTGGATTCAAATTACAACATCCAATGGCAACATAGAGTGATATAATGCTCAAAATACTAGGATATAATAATATCTCAGGGCATCCAAGGAATGTTACATTTAGTAGAGATATTATCATATTCTAAAGCAGGAAGACATTTGATTATCTATGGAAATATTGAGAAACACCTAATACATTTTGTAGCTAACACAAAAGACTAACAATACAATAATAGTGTAGCACTACCTAGTAGGCATCTAAAGCATCAATCAAGAAGCTAAAATGATCATTGGTAATGGACATTGTAGAGTTCACTACTAATAGACAACATGCATAACAACATGTTGAGTTAGGGCTAAAGTTGGAACAAGGAGATGTTAATGCATTAAATCCAATTCAAATCAGCGAGCAAGATCATTGAGAAAGGCAAGTCAACTAAGGTGGTGAACAAAGGTTAGTAATATTACCTTAGTTCAAATTAAAGATTTAAATATTTTATTTAAGTGGAGTGATAAGTTAATGATTTAATTAGTTGGAGGAGTTATAAGGTTTAGAAAGAAATATAAGTTTTTATAACTTGAATTTATTATTTAAGTATGGAGTAATAAGGGTTACTACATAGATTTGATATTAAAAGTTTTTAAATATTTGAAGGTTATTAAATTAGAAATTAGAGTTAAAAGGAGTTAAGATTTTTCAAGTTTTTTGAAATTTAAGGATTTTTTATTTGAATCTATTTCAAGATTTAAAAACATTTAAATCTTTAAAAATTTAAAATTTTGAATTTTTTTGCAAATTTATTAGGGAGTTAAATGGTATTCTACATCAAAGGTTTAGAAAAATTAAAATTTGTAAAATTCATATTTGAGTTATTTTTTAACTAGGGAGATATAAGGGTTACTACTTCAAAGGAATTAAATCATATAATTGAAAAAATTTGATCATTATGGAAGAAAATATGGAGTCCATAGTTAGAAAGAAAAGACTAGAAGTTATAAAATCTAACATTGGAAAATTAATTGAAAATCTAAGGGTAAAGAAGATATGGCAATACAAGTCATCTATAGAGAAGCTATGGATGAAAGTTTTGAGACATTTCAATATTATATGCATTCAAAACTTATTGAAGAAATCGATATTTCAAAGGATATTACTATGATACCTCTTGATATATGTAGCATAATGTATATAGCATTACTTTCACTTGAACTTTATAAAGATGAAAATTGAAAGAAAAAATAATTAATTGAAACTCTAAAATAGAAAGTAGAGATTGATACAATTGAATCAAGTGAATCATCTCTAAAAATAGTGTTTCATTATTCATGTAATATTGACATTCCAAGTTCATCTAATTCAAGAAATTATTATGATGTTCTAAGTGAATGTTCAGAAGATATAGGACAATATCAAGATTATAAGAAAACTAGATCAAATGAAGCACATGATCTAGAGGTCAAAGACAAAGAAGAAGCTCAAGCAGTGCATGAACAAGATAGAGAATATATAAATATTGAAGACCCTAATAATAAAGTGTAATTATCTAAATTCAACTACAATAAATCACACAAAAATAGAAGATTTTTTTTACTAATGCGAGGGATTTATAAACCCCTAAAGGACTTCTATTATTTAAATCCTCTAAGTTTACCTAAAGAGATATATCTCACCAGATATGCTTAACACAACTCCATCTCTGTAGGTGTATCATGTGTTACTACAAATAAGTTTATCCATATCATCTTTGTTATGAGCTATCTTAACTCAGATGTAGTATTTCCTAAACTTAGTTATCATTATCCCTAAGGGGGTATTAATCCCTTAGGTCCACTACGTTCACCCTAAGGGGTCTCAATCCCTTAGGTCACCTCTAAGTTCACCCTAGAACTTATCAATTAAGTTTTTAATGTTTAGCAAGAAAAACAAGAATAGATCAGATACTAAATCTAACAAAGTAAATTCATAACATACAAAAGAACAAAAAGGGATCAATATTCAAGAGATAGCAAAATTAATGGAAAATATATTTATATAGGACAAAATAATTTAAAGGTACATCTTTCATCAATTAATATTTAGTACATTTAAGAAAGTATGGTAAACCTTCCATACTCTCAAAGAATAATATATTACATCAATTTCATCAAGGAAACATCCCCACATGGTTAGTCTATTAAAGCATAAGTAAATCAATATGAGTAGAATCAAACCAATGCATTGGTTCCAATTGCCTCCTTGTCCCTCTTTAGCTTCCCTTGATCATTGAGAATAATAAGGTATTAAGGCACTCATGGTTCCATGATAGACATGCTTCTAAATATATTTGCTCATTGCATTTCCAAATTGTAACTATACAATCAATCAAGTAATCTAACCATCTATTGCATAGTTGATATCATAAAAACTACTATTTTTCTTTTCCTCTCACTATCCCATGAGAGTCTTTCAACAATGCAACTAGATCACAGGTTTTACTTAAAATAATTTACTCAACCCTTATTCAACAATTAAAGTCTCATACCCTTAATTGCCAAACAATCTAGGTTCATTTAATCAAAAAATAACCATTTATCCTTTGTCTATAAATTAAAGTCCCATACTCTTAATTTACCAAACAAACTAATTTCATATCTATTTATTAAATTAAAGCCAACTACTTTAATCCATAAATAAGCCATTTTTCTTTATTCTACAAACTAAAGTCTCATACCCTTAATTTACAAAACAAACTGATTTCATATTTATTTATTAAATTAAAGCCAACTACTTTAATCTATAAATAAACTCTTTTCCTTCATTCTATAAACTAAAGCCTCATACCCTTAATTTATGATGCAGGAGCATCCCGCGGTGTAAGAATGATCTTGCATCACCCAAAATTTGTAATTGCTTTAATTATTTATAATTGTATTTAATTTTCTAGGGGATAGAAAAATAGAGCCAATGGCGAAAGAATCACCCCAATAACCTGAACGGTTTAGAAGTTATGTGCATTTTATGACCAAATCCTACTAAAAACAGTGAAATTAAGGTACCCGATATTGCAGGTGGATTTTGAGGGTCTTAAAAGTTAAATTTGACAATTCTAAAATTGGTTGCAGGACTTAGCTAAGTAATTCCATGTATAGTTTGGATCGTGCCCTTTCCTAAAATGTCTCGTGTGAGTCAATTGGAGCAACGAGTGCAAAGTTATGACCCTCGAAAGTTTGCCTCATAAATTCAAATTTCAAATGCGTTGTTTTAGGAGGGAAAATGGGAAAACAGGGTATTAGAGGGAATTTTCAAAATTGTAAAAGGGCTCTTCTTTTGGTATCCTAATTTTGGCAAGAAAGTAATGAAAAGCTTTGGCTCCTTTTAGCATTTCTGGTTTTCAGTGGATTGTATGTGTTTTTTTAATGCAACTCTGCTTCAATTTATAAAACAAATTGATTTTATATTTATTTATTAAATTAAATCCAAATAATTTAATCAATAAATTAACCCCTTTTTACTTCATTCTATAAATTAAAATCCCTTACCCTTAATTTATAAACAAACAAATTTCATATTTATTTATTAAACTAAAGCCAACTACTTTAATCCATAAATAAACCTTTTTCCTTCATTCTATAAATTAAAGTCCCATACCCTTAATTTACACAAACTTACTTCATATTTATTTATTAAATTAAAGCCAACTACTTTAATCCATAAATAAACCCTTTTCCTTCGTTCTTTAAATTAAAGTCCCATACCCTTAATTTAAAAAATAAACTGATTTCATATTAAATTAAAGCTAACTACTTTAATCCATAAATAAACCCTTTTCCTTCATTCTATAAATTAAAGTCTCATACCCTTTATTTACAAAACAAACTAATTTCATATTTATTTATTAAATTAAATCCAACTACTTTAATCCATAAATAATCCCTTTTCCATAAATTAAAGTTCCATACCCTTAATTTACAAAACAAATTAATTTCATATTTATTTATTAAATTAAAGCCAACTACTTTAATCCATAAATAAACCTTTTTCCTTCATTAACTAAAGCTCAAAATCTTAATCAATAAACATATATAGCTTCATTATTTCCATTAATCTAAAGTTCACAACTTTAATTAATAACAACTATACCTTCGTTATTTTCATTAATCTAAATTTTACAAATTTAATTAATAAAAACTATAGCTTCTTTATTTCAATTTCACTAAATTAAAACCCATACTTTAATTTATGAAATCTATTATCTATTTTAAGAAAGCGTAGAGAAAGCTACAGTAGGGTCTCAACGAATCAATGACTTCTAAAGTTGCGGTGTAGCGCTCTACACAACATGCAATTGCCTAATGACCATCGAGTTCCACCCTAATCTCATGGACGACAAACACAACTAATGAACCAGGCTGAACTGATTCGATAAGAAATAATAGGGAGGTGATCAAACATAGTGGGTATCTCACAAACCTCTTCTACGGATTGTAAGGTTCACAACGAGTCATGAAGGTGATAGAGTCTTCACCAACACCTAGTGAGGAGAACAATGCTCCCTACGGATAATGCCACACAACAAGATTGGTTATCTTAAGGTCTTTCTAGCTAGCATACGCTATTATGCAATGCAAAATTCTTTCATTTACCTGAGGGTTAGGCAACGCCCGATGAAGCGTTCTCCTTACCTGATGTTTCAAGCATGGGTTAAAACATCCCCACAAGGTAGAGTACACATCTCACCTACATCTAAAAGCTTCTTATCTAGTAAGAATACACAAGCGGTAGAACTAGCAATCACAGTTCTAATGACAAGAAGAACTCCACAAACTAACCACAAGCTAGCTTATGGATAAACTATTGTCAATAAGACAGATCGTTTGAACATGGAGATTCAACCGATATCAACAGGTTCTAGAGGGATTAAAGCACAACCACTCATACTTAGGTAATCTAATAAAGAATATAACATGATAGAACAAACACCAACCTCAAATACAGCTTTCACAAATGTTCCAAGCATAGAGTGCACTAGATTTTTCCCTTATTGGTTATGACCTTCTTCTCTAAGCTTGCAATAAATGGAGCTCTCATTTTTCAATGTTGGTAGGTGTCCTCAGCAATCAAGTAAGACACTTATTGTGCTATCACATTGATGGTGGAACTATTGAGTTCCCAAGGAGTTCGATTAATTCTCACAATAGCCATTTGCCATTCAAAAGGATGAAAAACCTTTTATTAATGTTTTGTTTCAATTTAAAGCGACCACTTCTTACAATGAAATTCTTTCATTGTTTAAAAAAATTTAATATATCATTTATGAATTAAGCTCTTTTATTTATGAGAGTGAATCTCGACATATCATTTATAAATGAGGTTTAATCATCAATTAAAAATAAAACATCTTTTACTTATAAAATAAAACTATATTATAAACTTCTTTTTTATTTATAAAATGAAACTCTATTAGCACTTTTTAAATAAACTTCTTTTATTTATCAAATAAAATTCTATTATCACTTTGAAAAAAGCTTCTTTTATTTATAAAATTAAATTCTGTTATCACTTTGAAAATAAACTTCTTTTATTTATCAAATGAAATTCTATTATCACTTTGAAAATAAACCTTTTTTATTTATCAAATGAAATTCTATTATCACTTTGAAAATAAACTTCTTTTATTTATCAAATGAAATTCTATTATCACTTTGAAAATAAACTTCTTTTATTTATCAAATGAAATTCTATTATCACTTTGAAAATAAACTTCTTTTATTTATCAAATGAAATTCTATTATCACTTTGAAAATAAACTTCTTTTATTTATAAAAGTAGAGAGTAAAAGATTTTTTTTTTTAAATAAGGAGCTTTCAAAACAATCTACTCATGCATGCTTTTATTCCTTAAACCACCAATGCAGATAGTGATGAAGTAAAAGACAATCAAACATATGCAACAAACAAAGAGGGAATCTTTCCATCAACCTAGTCACCTGTCTCAACCTCTAGAATTTACAATAGCTACTAGGCTATCAATTTGGGGCTCAAGGTGGCTAGCTATTGATGATTATCCCTAACCAAATACATGCCTATATGAAGGTATCCATCAATGTTACCCTCAAGTTGCCTTAATCATCATTTCGTCAACATCAAGTACCCCCACTTCTAGTGGATGATTTTGCTTCTTCTACCTACAAGTGTACATGATCCTGCACATCTTGGCAATATGTCAGCAATCCCATGCTCTTCTAAAACAAATAAGCATCGCATAGTTAATTCAATTTCCCAAGTTATATATTAAATTATCATAGATTAATACACTATTTCTTTGTGCCAAAAATTCTGCCAGGGAGGTTCATGACATCCTACTCCCCTTGGACTAAACACCATCCTAGGTGTTGTTGAGTGGTAATTTTGACCAATTGCAAAACCACACTCACCCTTAGGATTTTGATAACAAAACCCTCTCTTGCAAAGAAGTTAAAAAACAAAGACAACTTCTCCAAGGTTCCACTATATAAGCATTGCACATGTGTATTAGTAATCTTGTAACAATGTATTAAATGAGTGCTAGGAATACCTTAGTGGTTTGCAAGTAATTGTTAACAAGGGGCCTGTGTTGGTTTATTTTATCTTGTTATGCTAGTAATTGTTCATGAAACTTAAAAGAAAAGGAAAATGTGAATTGGCCCTCATATGACCACGATGTAAAACCTTAATTCCTTTTATCTTGAAATATTTTAAGGTAGGTTTTATCTTCTTTTGATTAAGTAGATTTTAAACAAGTTTTTATCTTGTATTAAACCCTACTTTGAACAATAAAATAGAAGATTAAAATATCTCCAAATGTGAATGTGAAATGAAGATTGGATTCCTTTAATTGTCGCTTCTATCATAAAGAGAAAGATAGCCTTTGATATAATAAATAAATTATCCCTCTTTGATGAAATTTAATTTTCATAAAGAAGCGACAATTTATTGCTTTAAAATAATGGCCTTAAAATGTCATTATAAATCATCCCTCTTTAATGAAATCATAATTTTCATAAAGAAGAAATAATTTAATGCTTTAAAACAATAGCCTTTGATGTAATGTATAAATTACCTCTCTTTAATGAAATCAGAATTTTCATAAAGAGAGGCGAATTTATTGCTCCGAAAATGATGGCCTATGGAATGCCATATAAATTACCCCCTTTAATGAAATTGCAATTTTCATAAAGGGAAGTTCATTTATTGCTTGCGAATAAAAATGCAAAGCTGAAAAAATCTGATTTGCCTTCAAAATATGAAAAAAAATAAAATTTTGAAATTATAAAAATCCTTATAAAACAACAACTTTAAATAATTTTTATAAATTCAAAATAACTTCGAAATGAGATCAAAATTATTTCGAATGAAATATTGAAGCTCATTCTTCACACCCATGTATTTATTTTTGGCATTTTATTTTTTTATTTTTATTTTAATCGTCAAAGTTAAAAAAAATGCAAAAAAAGGGTTAGAAAAATAAAAATAAAAATCTAGAAATGGAAATAAAATGAATGCTAAAAAATATAAACATGCAAAGCCTTGAAATCTGATTTACCTTGAAATATAAAATAATGTAAAATCCTAAAATTATAAAAATCCTCATAAAACAACAATTTTCAATAATTTTTATAAAATCGAAATGGCTTCGGAATGAGTTCGAATTTGTTTCAGATGAAATATTGAAGCTCATTCTTCACATCCCTACATTTATTTTTGAAATTTTAATTTTTTTATTTTTATTTTATTTGCCGACTTTAAAAAAAACTGCAAAAAGAGAAGGTTAGAAAACATTAAAAAAATAAAATAAAATCTAGAAATGTTAAAAGCAAACTACTCTCAGTCTAATGCCACCCTATCCTGCAAAACCGGAGATGTGAGACTTTTTGCATGTAACCAAATTTATTTGAATCTGCATACACACGGTTCAAAATAAATTAGGTGTAATCTTCTAAGGAACAAAAATAAATTTCGTGCTTCTAAGCCTTCGATAATGCAACCATTAAAATGCATTTAACACTATCTATAAGCCAAGAAAACATGGAGGAAAAGATAAACCATTAGCTCAAACATGCAAAAAAAATCTCCTCCCATCTTGCTAACAAAGTGCAAGTTTCTGAAATATTTGCATTAAAAAATATTCTGTTTTACAACCAGTATTTCCAGCTTCTTCCAAAAAAATGTCCAACCCTTGTTTATGAGCTTCAATGGGTTTTTAAAGATTTCCAACATTGGCTATTCATTTCTTTTTCCAACTCTTGGCTTTCCAACGCTTTCTTTTTCCAACTCTTGGCTTTCCAACGTTTTCTTTTCTTCTTAAAATTTCCAACATTTGGCAATTTGTTTCTTTTTCCAACTTTTGACTTTCCAACATTTTCTTTTCCATTGGCATGATACGTGACATTTCTCTTCTTGAGTGTTGCCGCTTTTTTCTTTTTTTAATAGTAACCTGCAATAAAGAAAAACACATGAATTAAACTTTCCAAAATAAAACTATTAATAAAATTTAATTAAAACAAAACTAAAGATAAAATTAAATTAAACTTTTCCCAAAACAAAACCATTAATGAAATTAAATTAACTTTAAAAAAAAACACATTGATGGTTTTATTTTGATTGTTTTATTTTTATTTTATTTTCATGATTATTATTTATTTATTTTTATCATTTCTCTTTTTATTTTTATTTTTTCTTTTTTTATTTATTTTCTATTTTTAATTTTAAATTTGATTTAATTAATTTCAAATGTTTGAATTGGTTTAATTCAAACATTAAAATTAACCAAAACAATAAAAACAATAAAGAAGCTAATCAACACACTAAACAACTTAAAAGAAACTAAAAGGAGACACTAATCCACACCCAAACCTTGGAACATATATTGCAATCTAAATCAAAATTTCTCCTAACATCCAAAAGCTGAAAAATAAAAAGGTGGGTCCCCAATTTTGGGGCTAGTTGTGGAATGGCCACAACAAATGGCGACTCTGCTGGGAAATGCTCCTGAGCATTTCGGATGAAGAACCCAATCTGAAATGAGAACATAAAATATTAGCGAAATAACAATTATTTAGCGATGTCCCAAGAAGGTGGGGGTAAACAACTTCGAATAAAAACAACTAATCCATCTGCCTCTGCTCAATGTGTGTAAAGTGATTCATTTTGTATCTTTGAAAACCATTCGGATTCCATCACCTGACTTGCATTAGGCTATAAAATATTGCTCATAATATTTCATTTTGAATAATATTTTGCAAAGTCTCTTTTGAGCATAATTTGTTCAGACAGAGCCCCACTGCCAGTCAGGCATCCATAGCCCTGGTGGAGATTTTCTGAACTAGGTGACTGATTTGATCAAGCTTTTCAATGCTCATTTTTTTATCAAGCTTTGTCTAGATAGAGCCCCACTACCAGTCAAGCATCTATAGCCCCGGTGGAGTTTATCTAAACTTGGTGATAGATTTGATCAATCTTTGCATTGCTTGTATTCTTCTTTTATAGAGAACTTTGCAAACCTCTATGTAACACTTGAATTTGAGCATGTTAGAATTTAGCCTTAATTTGCAAATCAAGATAACTTCATCCTTCAGGACTTCCAGAAATACCCTTTAAAATGTGAGTTACATGTGGAGCTTTAGCAAAATATTTCATTGTTCCACTCTCCACCATTTTAGTCCCAAAATCTGAGCATGATCATAAAATAATTCATCCCCCTTTTCTCAGGTTCACCTGCTTTCAGATTAGGTATTCCAACCTACTTAACAAAGGAACACAAAAAATGGGCAAAGGCCATAAATTAGCGACCACGAAACATCACCTCAAAACAAGGGAACAACCCAAAACACAAAACTCGCAAACCAAACTTAAGGACAAAGGACAAAAACAACAAAACCAAAACAAAAACATGAAAACCAAAACTATATACAATAATATACAAGATGATGCAAAATTTAGGCCATTATTTCCCTGGATCCCAAACACGATTAGCACACTTTAACAGACACATATCATGATAAGCATGCCAAGCTCTACAGAAATCCAACCCAAGTAAGATTAAGCCATAAAATGCAACAATCATTATTTTACCTCTTTCACCCCACCATTTTAATTTAGTTCCATTAGTAATCCCATAGTGGAGTTTCAAGTCCTCAAATTGATAAGACAATAATTGATCTTCAATTCTTTCTTGTCTATTCCTTAAGATGCAAATTTCATAATTCGATTTATTATCTAGAATTAGGCTTTCTTTTTCAAATATGAGATCTTTCAAGTAGGAGCCTATTTCTAAAAATTTTGAAGCCATGTCATTTTTCACATCTTTAGGCCAATCATGCTTATGCAATAATTTACAAGCATCTAGGATATCTATTAAATGAGGATCATTATAGGTTTTTATCCTAGATTCCAATATCAATTGTTGATGAATTTGATTCAACAATTCAAGCACATCAATTTCTCTTTCATTCAACAAAGCAATATCATTAGTGGTGTGAGTAGAAATCAACTTTAGTTCTTCATTCACCTCCAATGGCATTTCATCATGAATAATATTTGAATCCCATAAGCAATTAGGTAAGCTTTCACCTGAAGTTTGCATGGTTGAACATAACAAGTGAGATTCTACCTTTTGCGCATTTTCATTTACCAAGGCTTGGTGAAGATTTGCAATTTCTTCTTCTTCATGGTCTTTATCATCTTCATCATCTTGTAGTCCTTCATTTTCATCCATGACCTGTTCATCAAAAATGTCAAAATTAGGAACCCAATCAAAAGCATGTCCATCCTTTTCAAAACATAACTTTTGTTGATCAAATGATGTGTCAAATAACAAATCTCCATGATCAATCGCTTGAGTTGCTTCGAATAAAGCAACATTTGCAATATTTTTATCATTTGGTTCTCATTCCTTGTTAACCATCCATGATATTTCTTCCTTAGAATCTTCAAGACAATCATGAGAATTTATACCCAAGTTTTTAGTATCCTGCATGTCAATAGAAATTTCATCAATGGGGGTGTGAAAAACTAATGATTCTTCATATCTTCCCCAACCATTATAAAAATTTTCATCTAAATCCATGGGATGAAACTCTATTGTGTCTTTGGCATGATCTTTAGATTCCTCTATCAATTCTTTTTCAACTTTATCCACCTTAATTTCAGAAAATTCATCTTCTGCAGATTCATGCTCCTCAACTTCAAGAGATTCATCTTTTGGTGGTTCAAGGGTTTCTTTAGTGGGATCAATTCTTGTATTCTGAACTTGATTCACACTTAAGAATGATGGTTGATTTTGAATGGTAGGTTGAGGTGCACAAATAGTTGGGTGGGTAAGGGAGGTATTAGATGATTGAGAATTATATGATCCAAAACCCACATCACAATTTTGATCACTCAATTGTTGTTCAATTGCCATTGCTTGAGTATAAGCTTGGGATAAAGATGTGATTTGAGGTATCCCTCGCAAATACATAGAAATTAGTGGGTCAATAGCATTGAAATACACTTGGATAGCAACTCCCTCTAGAGGAACATAGGGTACCACCAATTGAGCATATAATCCATGGAACCTTTTAGTGAACAACTCCAAAGATTCATTTGGTCCTTTACAGGTAGTGGCAAACTGATTATACATAAGGATTGGGTCAACTGGTTTTCCAAAATACCTAAGAAAAGTTGCTTCTAGTTGAGCCCAAGAAGTGATAGAACCTGCAGGTAAACTGAGGTACCAATCATAAGCCAATCCATCTAATGTAGATGAAAATGAATAACAAGCAACATCTTCATGGAAAATTTACCATTGAATTAAAGTGTTCTTGTATGCCTGAATATGCTCCTCAACCGATTCTATTCCATCATGCCTAAAATGAGGTAAATGATCCCAAATATCTGTAGGCACATGATGTGAAGACCTAGGTACATTTAAAGGACAACCTACCATCAAAGAAGCAAGGAATGCCATTAGTGGACCTTAAAGAATACAACTTTAATACCAATTTTGTTAGTCAAAGAAATATCTTGCAAAGAAGCATGAAATGACTAACAATCCTTGAATGTCTCAC
The DNA here is from genome assembly GCA_028583015.1 of Wollemia nobilis. NCBI lineage: Eukaryota > Viridiplantae > Streptophyta > Pinopsida > Araucariales > Araucariaceae > Wollemia > Wollemia nobilis. The sequence continues at coordinate 13,195,625 of JAQPPZ010002930.1, forward strand.
ATATAAATCATCATGTATATCAATCAAAAGATATGCATCAATTAAACCATGACATTAGAGAATATTCTCCAATTTGCAAAAAGGTTAGCATTAATGCATCATCAATTAGAAAATGTTTGAATCAATGAAAGTGATCATAAGAAATCAAAACTTCGTTAGTCAAGACCAATACTTTCAAATAACTCTTTTAAAGAAACATGAACAATTTAGCATCTAAATAGCAATAAAGTAAACCAATTCAGGCCCTCCTTCTAGCGCCAAAATGTTGAGTGGTAATTTTACCCAATTGCAAAACCACACTCACCCTTAGGATTTTGATAACAAAACCCTCTCTTGCAAAGAAGTTAAAAAATAAAGACAACTTCTCCAAGGTTTCGCTATATAAGCATTGCACATGTGTATTAGTAATCTTGTAACAATGTATTAAATGAGTGCTAGGAATACCTTAGTGGTTTGCAAGTAACTATTAACAAGGGGTCTGTGTTGGTTTATTTTATCATGCTATGCTAGTGATTGTTCATGAAACTTAAAAGAAAAGAAAAATGTGAATTGGCCCTCATATGACCACGATGTAAAACCTTAATTCCTTTTATCTTGAAATATTTTAAGGTAGGTTTTATCTTCTTTTGATTAAGTAGATTTTAAACAAGTTTTTATCTTGTATTAAACCCTACTTTGAACAATAAAATAGAAGATTAAAATCTCTCTAAATGTGAATGTGAAATGAAGATTGGATTCCTTTAATTGTTGCTTCTATCATAAAGAGAAAGATAGCCTTTGATATAATAAATAAATTATCCCTCTTTGATGAAATTTAATTTTCATAAAGAAGCGACAATTTATTGCTTTAAAATAATGGCCTTAAAATGTCATTATAAATCATCCCTCTTTAATGAAATCATAATTTTCATAAAGAAGAAATAATTTAATGCTTTAAAACAATAGCCTTTGATGTAATGTATAAATTACCTCTCTTTAATGAAATCAAAATTTTCATAAAGAGAGCAAATTTATTGCTCCAAAAATGATGGCCTATGGAATGCCATATAAATTACCCCCTTTAATGAAATTGCAATTTTCATAAAGGGCGGTTCATTTATTGCTTGCGAATAAAAATGCAAGGCTGAAAAAATCTGATTTACCTTCAAAATATGAGAAAAAATAAAATTTTGAAATTATAAAAATCCTTATAAAACAACAACTTTAAATAATTTTTATAAATTCGAAATGACTTTAGAATGAGATCAAAATTATTTTGAATGAAATATTGAAGCTCATTCTTCACACCCATGTATTTATTTATGAAATTTTATTTTTTTATTTTTATTTTAATCGTCGAAGTTAAAAAAAAAATTGCAAAAAAAAGGGTTAGAAAAATAAAAATAAAAATCTAGAAATGGAAATAAAATGCAGAATGCTAAAAAATATAAACATGCAAAGCCTTGAAATCTGATTTGCCTTCGAAATATAAAATAATGTAAAATCCCGAAATTATAAAAATCCCCATAAAACAACAATTTTCAATAATTTTTATAAAATCAAAATGGCTTCGGAATGAGTTCGAATTTGTTTCGGATGAAATATTGAAGCTCATTCTTCACATCCCTGCATTTATTTTTGAAATTTTAATTTTTATTTTATTTGTCGACTTTAAAAAAAACTGCAAAAAGAGAAGGTTAGAAAACATTAAAAAAATAAAATAAAATCTAGAAATGTTAAAAGCAAACTACTCTCAGTCTAATGCCACCCTATCCTGCAAAACCGGAGATGTGAGACTTTTTTACATGTAACCAAATTTATTCGAATCTGAATACACACGGTTCGAAATAAATTAGGTGCAATCTTCTAAGGAACAAAAATAAATTTCGTGCTTCTAAGCCTTCAATAATGCAACCATTAAAATGCATTTAACACTATCTATAAGCCAAGAAAACATGGAGGAAAAGATAAACCATTAGCTCAAACATGCAAAAAAAATCTCCTCCCATCTTGCTAACAAAGTGCAAGTTTCTAAAATATTTGCATTAAAAAATATTCTATTTTACAACCAGTATTTCCAGCTTCTTCCAAAAAAATGTCCAACCCTTGTTTATGAGCTTCAATGGGTTTTTAAAGATTTCCAACATTGGCTATTCATTTCTTTTTCCAACTCTTGGCTTTCCAACGCTTTCTTTTTCCAACTCTTGGCTTTCCAACGTTTTCTTTTCTTCTTAAAATTTCCAACATTTGGCAATTTGTTTCTTTTTCCAACTTTTGACTTTCCAACATTTTCTTTTCCATTGGCATGATACGTGACATTTCTCTTCTTGAGTGTTGTCGTTTTTTCTTTTCTTTTTCTTTTTTTAATAGTAACCTGCAATAAAGAAAAACACATGAATTAAACTTTCCAAAATAAAACTATTAATAAAATTTAATTAAAACAAAACTAAAGATAAAATTAAATTAAACTTTTCCCAAAACAAAACCATTAATGAAATTAAATTAACTTTCCAAAAAAAACACATTGATGGTTTTATTTTGATTGTTTTATTTTTATTTTATTTTCATGATTATTATTTATTTATTTTTATCCTTTCTCTTTATTTTTATTTTATTTATTTATTTATTTTTTCTTTTCTCCTTTTTTTATTTTACTTATTTTTTTTTTTTAATTTTAAATTTGATTTAATTAATTTCAAATGTTTGAATTGGTTTAATTCAAACATTAAAATTAACCAACACAATAAAAACAATAAAGAAGCTAATCAACACACTAAACAACTTAAAAGAAACTAAAAGGAGACACTAATCCACACCCAAACCTTGGAACATATATTGCAATCTAAATCAAAATTTCTCCTAACATCCAAAAGCTGAAAAATAAAAAGGTGGGTCCCCAATTTTGGGGCTAGTTGTGGAATGGCCACAATAGGTGTTTCCAGTTTCACCAAATAAAATTATTATACTATATATTTTCAGATAAAAAGAGAAAATATTTTTTGCATATCCTCCACTCTTTCCCAAGTGGTATTTCTTTTAGAGAATCGGTCCTGCTAGACCTTACATTGCTCAAGAGTCTGATTACTCATAGACTTGGAATGAAACTCAAGGATCTTTACTGGCATCACTTCAATAACCTCTGAATTTGTCATCTGCAATTTAGAAATATCCCACATCCCACACATGTTATGGGTTAGCAACATATTTCCTAAGCAAGGATATGTGGAAGGTGTCATGGATTTTTGATAGGTTAGGTGGCAAGGTAAGTCGATATGCAACCGAACTAATATTTTTAGTGATCTCAAAGGGCCCTATGAACCGAGGATCCAACTTCATAGATTTGATAGCACTCTTTATTGATTTAACCCTTAGAAATGCTTTGTCTCTAGTTGTGTACTCTCTTGAATTCCTTTTTAGATCAACATAACTTGTTTTCCTATCAAAAGCTTCTTTAAGCCTTTATCTAATTATTTTTAACTAATATTCTATTTCTCTTACCATATCTTGCCCAATCACAACTTGATATTCTAGGTTATCCCAAGATAATGGCGTTCTACACTTTCACCCATACAAGACCTCGAAATGCACCATTTCTAGAGAGGAGTGATGTCCATTATTGTAGGTAAATTCCACTAGGTACAAGTAGTCTTCCCAATGATACTTGTGATCCATGCAGTACATGCAAAGCATATCTTCTAGTACTTGGTTTACCCATTCAGTTTGACCATCCATTTTAGGGTGGTATGTTGAGCTCATATTCAGTTTTATGTCTACTGCACGATGCAGGGAATTCTAGAATTTAGAGGTGAACTTGAAATACCTATCTAAAATTATCACCTTAGGAAATCCATGTAATCATAATATCTCTTTGGAAAATCTGTTAGCCACTACCGAGCATCATCCTTGATGTTTCTTGGTATGAAATGTACAACTTTAGTCAATCTGTCAACTATCACAAATATTACATCATGTTGATACCTGGTCTTGGGTAACCCTACTATGAAATCCATAGATATAACCTACCATTTTTACGTAGGTATATCATGCAAATATAATTTTCATGTAGGATGCTTGTGTTTTGCCTTAACTTTTTGACATTCAAGGCATCAATCGATAAAATCGATGATATCCTTCTTCATTCCTACCTAGAAGAAGGTTCTTCTCATGTTTTCCCACATTTTGGCTCCTCCATGATGAGCAGAATAAGGAGATCTATGAGCCTCTTACATTATCAATTTTCTTAAATTGCCCATTTGGTATGATGACTCTCCCTTTGTAGCATAAAAGGTCATTATTCATGCCAAATTCCTTATTACCTTTAGGGTCTCTGTTCATCCTAACTCGAATTTCCTAGAAATACTCGTCCCAAGATTGCTCATGTTTCACTTGATCCATCAGATCCATGTGACTTCTAGTTATGACTACTATGTGTTACCTTCTACTCAAGGCATCAACAACCTTATTCTTTTTCCCATTTATGTACTCAATTTCAAATTCATACTTAGCAAGAAACTTAACCCATCTTCTCTATCTCGCATTGAGTATAGGTTGGGTAAATATGTATATCATACTTTGATGGTCAATCTTTAACTCAAAGGGCCTTCCAACCAAGTAGTGGTGCTAGGCCTTTAGAGCATGCACCACAATAGCTAGTTCTAACTCATATGTAACATAATTAACTTCATGCTTCTTGAGTTTCCTTGAAGTATATGCCACTACTAACTTTTCTTGAGAGAGTACTCCTCCTAACCCCTCCAATGATGTATTTGTGCATACTAAAATGTCCCCTTAAGAATCAGGAATCTTTAGGATTGGTACAGTAGTGAGTTTATGTTTCAGCAATGCAAAGACAACATCACACTTCTCTGACCACTTGAATTCCTTTCCTTTCCTCTGAAGGTTAGTTATTGTCACAGTAATCTTGGAGTAATCATTTATGTAATACCTATAGTTACTTACTAGTACCATGAAACTTTGTACTTCAGTCACATTAGTAGGGGTGGCCAATTTAGAATGGCCTTTATTTTCTTTGGATCTATAGCAATTCCTTCTACGGATATGATGTCCAAGATATCGTACCTCTAAAACATAAAAATCACTTTTAGCTAGATTCCCATAGAGTTATTTTCTTTCAACAACTCTAACATGATACTAATATGTTTATCATGCTCTCCTTTATTTTGATATTATATAAAGATATCATCTAGGAATACAAGGACAAACTGGTCCAAGTATCTTTTGAACACATTGTTCATTAGGCTCATGAATGCAGCTAGGATATTAGTTAGTTCAAAGGGTAGAACTATAAACTCATAATGCCCCTACCTAGTATTAAATATCATTTTGTCAGTATCCTCCTCATGTATTCTTAATTAATTATACCCTAATTTTAGATTGATCTTGGTGAATATCATGGCATCTCTCAGTTGATCAAATAAATATTTGATCCTAGGTAGGGGATATCAGTTCTTAATTGTAGCCTTTTTTAGCGTCCTATAGTCAATACACAATCTTAGTGAACCATCCTTATTTTTCATAAATAAAACTGGTGCACCCCAAGGTGACACACTTGGTTTTATCAGTCCCTTTTCTAATAGCCCTTGCAATTGAACCTTTAGTTCCTACATTTCGATAGGATTCATCCTATATGGAGATCTATGAATAGGTTTTTCTCCTAGCATAAGATCAATTATGAAATCAAACTCCCACACAGGAGGAAGTCCAAGTAAGTCCCCTAGGAACACATTCTTAAAATATTGTAAAATTGAATGCTTCCCTAGCACCTCCCTCTTTTGATAATCTCCTACTTCACTAATTTTTACAACATCCACTATCCCTCCTTTCCTGAGGACTTTCTTCAATTACATAGCTGACAACATCTAAGGTTTGAATACCCCCTACTCACTATGAATTTTCTATCTTCTCTTACCTTTTTTTTAATACTCGATCCATCGATCTTGGAAATTAATCAAGGCTTTATGGGCCTGTAACCAATCCATCCCTAGGATCACATCAAAGGCATGAATTGGAACTACATATAAACAACATTCGGTGGTACAACTAGCTAAAGTAACTTTCACCATTGGATAACACTATTTTCTTGAGTAGGCTTATCCAAAACCATACTCTACCTCTCATCCATGAGCCAAATATCTTGGCCTTTTTGGAATATCCTTTGCTATACTAGGAAAAAAGAAAATTTTGAGAAAAAACTTTCATAAAAAAATATAAGAACTTACATTCCCAAATTCATGGTAGGGGTTTTCTATTCTGGCACCAGCTCTTTCCTACCATTTGTGCCCCAAGGCTTATCTACTTGGTTCATAAATTTGGTATCTCTTTGTTTGGTAAGTTGATTGCATAATGTAAAATCCCACACATGTAACAACCTTCAAAAGGTCCTTTGTATTTTTTTTGAGCCTATTACCTAATTCACCCCGCTTGGGTACCTTGGGTTATCTTTGACTCTTTTTATAGATGAGTTAGGGTGAGCTCCATTTTCTTAATTCAATATCAATAGCTGGTTGAGATTGGCCTATTTGCTCCTTTTGTTGGTTTTTCCGCTTCATGAAGCCATTTCTTATCCTTCCCTTTTGGATCATGGGTTCACCTTTGGGTGATTTGCCAAGGACTCATTCAACTGTTTGTACAGATTTAATTATTCTCTCTATTGATCTATTAGTTCCTCTTGTTGTTTTATCTATCCTTGCAACATTGTAGTAACAACAATAAGAGTCTTCACCTCTTTACTTAAGCTCCTCAAACTTCCATCTTGAGTACTTTCTTTGACATCATTGTGTCGAGTCTATCTAGGAGTAGACCTCTCTCTTCTAGACTTATGTGGCATCCTCAACCTAGTTACAACCAAAGAGTGATTAGGTTACAACTTCACCTTAAACTGTGTCACTAATTCAAGCCACAATACAGAGTTCTTTTACTAAAAGCATCATTAATCTAATTAGGGTGGTATTCCAAGGTTATGATGTATCATTAATACCAAATTTTATACTAAGGTATTCTAACATTCATTCACCCTTGGGATTAATTCCCATTAGATTCTAGCACATAGGGCATTTTGGATCATCCCAGTTCTAGCTTATACTTTAAGTAAATCTTCTTTCGAGACATCCAAATCCCTTTAGCACACAAGAATCTCTATACCCTCGTACCTAGAGATCTGATACCAAATGTAATGACCTAGAAATCAACTACAATAAAACATATAGAAAGAAAATATTTTTTTACTAAGGTGAGGGATTCATAAACCCCTAACCAACTTCTATTGTTTAAATCCTCTAAGTTTACCTAAAGAGCTACATCTCACTAGATACCCTTAACACAACTCCATCTCTATAGGTGTATCATGTGTTACTACACATAATTTTATCCTTCTCATCATCCTTTATGAGCTAAACTTATCACATTCAACTATTCGAAGGTGTACGTCCATCACCATACCATACACAATGTAGTATGTGTAGGTATGCTACACATACTATGAGTTAAGCTATCCATATCATCTCTACGATGAGCTATCTTAAATCAAATGTAGTATTTCCCAAACTTATTTATCATTCTTCCTAAGGGTATCTTAAGCCCTTAGGTCCACTATGTTCACCCTAAGAGGTCTCAATCCCTTAGGTCACCTCTAAGTTCACCCTAGAACTTATCAATTAATTTTTTTATTTTTAGAAAAAAAACAAGAATAGACTAGATACTAAATCTAACAAAGTAAATTCATAACATATAAAAGAACAAAAAGGGATCAACATTCAAGAGATAGCAACATTAATGGAAAAGATATTTATACAAGACATAGAATAATTTAAAGGTACATATTTCATCAATTAATATTTATTACATTTAAGCAAGTATGGTAAACCTTCCATACTCTCAAAGAATAATATATTACATCAATTTCATTAGGGAAATCTCCCCACATGGTTAGTTTATTAAATCATAAGTAAATCAATATGAGTAGAGTAAAACCGATGCACTGATTCCAATTGCCTCGTTGTTCCTCTTCAACTTCCCTCAATTATTGAGGATAGTAGGGGATTAGAGCACTCATGATTCCATGATATACATGCTTCTAAATGCATTTACTCATTTCATTACCAAATTTCAACTATACAATCACTCAAGTAATATAATTATCTATTGCATAGTTGATACCATAAAAATTACTATTTTTTCCCTCTCACTATCCCATGAGAGTCTTTCAACAATGCAACTAGATCACAAGTTTTACTTAATATAATTTACTCAACCTTTATTCAACAATTAAAGTCACATACCCTTAATTGCCAAACAATCTAGGTTCCTTTAATCAAGAAATAACCATTTCTCCTTTGTTCTATAAATTAAAGTTCCATACCCTTAATTTACCAAACAAACTAATTTCATATCTATTTATTAAATTAAAGACAAATACTTAAATCCATAAATAAACCCTTTTTACTTCATTCTATAAATTAAATTCCCATACCCTTAATTTACAAAATAAACTAATTTCATACTCATTTATTAAATTAAAGCCAACTACTTTAATCCATAAATAAACCTTTTCCTTCATTCTATAAATTAAAGTCTCATACCCTTAATTTACAAAACAAACTGATTTCCTATTTATTTATTAAATTAAAGCCAACTACTTTAATCCATATATAAACCCTTGTCCTTCATTTTATAAATTAAAGTCCAATACCCTTAATTTACAAAACAAACTGATTTCATAATAATTTATTAAATTAAATCCAACTACTTTAATCCATAAATAAGCCATTTTCCTTCATTCTATAAATTAAAGTCCCATACCCTTAATTTATAGAATAAACTAATTTGATATTTATTTATTAAATTAAATCCAACTACTTTAATCCATAAATAAACCATTTTCCTTCATTAACTAAAGCTCAAAACTTCAATCAATAAACAAATATAGCTTCTTTATTTCCATTAATCTAAAGTTCACAACTTTAATTAATAACTATAGATTTTTTATTTTCATTAATCTAAAGTTCACAAATTTAATTAATAATAACTATATCTTCTTTATTTTCATTTCACTAAATTAAAACCCATACTTTAATTTATGAAATCCATTATCTATTTTAAGAAGCACAAAGTAAGCTATGATAGGGTCTCAATGAACCAACGACTTCTAAAGTTGTGGTACAGTGCTCTACACAGCACGCAATCACCTAACAACTGTTGAGTTGTACCCTAATCTCATGGATGATAAACACAACTAGTGAACCAAGTTGAACTAATTCAATGAGAGATAGCAGGGTGGTGGTCAAATACAGTGGGTATATCACATACCTCTTTTATAGATTACAGGGTTCACATCGAGACACGAAGGTAACACAATCTTCACCAACACCCAGCGAAGAGAAGAATGCTCCCCATATAAAATACCACACAATACGACTAGCTATCTTAAGGTCATTCTAGCAAGAAAATGCTACTGCATAATGGGGAATTCTTCCATTACCCAGCACATAGGTGGTGAGTGTTAGGCAACTCTTGATGAAGCATTCTCCTTATCCAAAATTTCAAGCATGGGTTCAAACATCTCCACAAGTTAGAGTACACATATCACCTATGTTTAAAAACTTCTTAGCTAGTAATAATACACAAGTGATAGCACTAGAATTCACGGTTCTAATAATGATAAGAACTCCACAAACTAACTAATCATAGTCCATCTTATGGATAAACTACTATCAACAAGACATACCACTTGAACATAGAGATTCAACCGATATCAATAGGTTCTAGAGGGATTAAAGCACAACCACTCATAATTAGGTAATCTAATAAAGAAAATAACATGATAGAACAAACACCAACCTCAAATCCAATTGTCACGAGTGTTCCAAGCATAGAGCGCACTAGCTTTGTCCTCTATTAGTTCTGGCCTTCTTCTCCAAGCTTTCACAATCCTTTTTTTCTTTGTTGAGAGTGATTAACCCTTCTTCTTTGTTCGACCTCTCTTCTTATTCCTTCTAAGATTACCTACCGTCATTAATACCCTTATATTCTCCATGTATATCCCATTCCCCAATGCTCCACCATCCTCCATACTTCTTCCCAGCTACTCTATGCGGTGATCGATATTGGATCTCATACTATATTAAATCTCTTTTTTGATAGGCTTGCAATAAAGATAGATCTTCTTTTTCAATGATGGTAGGCATCCTCAGCAATCGAGTAAGCCACTTGTGCTATCACATTGATGGTAGAACTATTGAGTTACCAAGGAGTTCGATCAATGCTCACAATAGCCATATGTCGTTCAAAAAGATGAAAAACCTTTTATTAATGTTTTGTTTTAATTTAAAGCAACCACTGATTACAATGAAATTTTTTCATTGTTTAAAAAATATAATATATCATTTAAGAATGAAGCTCTTTTATTTATGAGAATAAATCTTAACATATCATTTATAAATGAGGTTTAACTATTAGTTTAAAATAAAACTTCTTTTACTTATAAAATGAAACTCTATTATAAACTTCTTTTTATTTATAAAATGAAACTCTATTATCACTTTTAAAATAAACTTCTTTTATTTATCAAATGAAATTCTATTATCACTTTTAAAATAAACTTTTTTTATTTATAAAATGAAATTCTATTATCACTTTGAAAATAAACTTCTTTTATTTATCAAATGAAATTCTATTATCACCTTGAAAAATAAACTTCTTTTATTCAAATGAAATTCTATTATCACTTTGAAAATAAAATTCTTTTATTTATCGAATGAAATTCTATTATCACTTTGAAAAATTAACTTCTTTTATTTATCAAATGAAATTCTATTATCACTTTGAAAATAAACTTCTTTTATTTATCAAATGAAATTCTATTATCACTTTGAAAAATAAACTTCTTTTATTTATAAAAGTAGAGAGTAAGAGATTTTTAAACAAAACAAGGAGTTTTCAAAACAATCTACTCATGCATGTTTTTATTCCTTAAACCACCAATGCAGATAGTAATGAAGTAAAAGATAATCAAACATATGCAACAAACAAAGAGGGAATCTTTTCATCAACCTAGTCACCTGTCTCAACCTCTAGAATTTACGATAGCTACTAGGCTATCAATTTGGGTCTCAAGGTGGCTAGCTATTGACGATTATCCCTAATCGAATGCATACCTATATGAAGGTTTCCATAAATGTTACCCTCAAGTTGTCGTAATCATTATTTTCCCAACCTCAAGTACCCCCACTTCTTGTGGATGATTTTACTTCTTCCACCTACGAGTGAACCTGATCCTACACATCTTCGTAATATATTAGCAATACCATGCTCTTCTAAAACAACTAAACATCACATAGTTGGTTCAATTTCCCAAGCTATGTATTAAATTATCTTATATTAATACATTGTTTCTTTGTGCCAAAAAGTCTGCCAAGGAGGGTCATGACATCAATATGAAGGACAACTTAGAGAAAAATTAAAGCAAGAGGGTGAATCCAAGATTCAAGATGATGAAGAAGATTTTAAAGAAGCAAAGGTTCATGAACAATCCAAGGTCACTTGAAGATTAAATATAAATATGAAGACTAATACTGATGACTAAAGTCTTCAATAACCAAATAATGTTAGTACAAGGGGATATTGAGGAATATTACATTGTTTGGTACATGATAATGTACCCCCATGGTATCCTATGGTATAATTATAAATACATAATAGATTAGGATTGAGTCCATAGTTTATATGTGTTATTTATATTTCCCTTTCATGTAAGTTTCAATGTGCAAGAAATGCACAAGTGTCAAGTAAGAGGGCAATGTGCAAGAAATTCATAAGTGTCATGCAAGTTAGAGTGTAACTGTAGATTGAGAGAATGTGCACAAGTGTCATATATGTAAGTATGCAAATATGTAATATAAGGATGTGCACAAGTATCTTAGATTATGAGTGCATGTAGAAGTATAAGATTCATATAGATGTGTCATAGAGTCAAGTGTCCATGTAAGAAGTGAAGAGTCTAGTATGCAAGCGGCAAGATGATAATCCAAAGGTCATGGGACTTGTCATATGGAGAGTAATAGTCAAGTACTTGAAGAGTCACATTACTATGGCTATATTATGGAGATAATACTCCATAAGAAAGTAATCCAAATATCAAATTACTCAATTGTAAAGAGGTACAAAAAAGGAATAAAGCTTGTATATAGATTTTGAGCAATTAATATTGTAAGTTTTCTTCATGCATGGCTCATGAATTAATTTAGGCTATTTACATTCATATTTTATTATATAATTGAATGTTATTTTCATTATTATGTTGGCCTTGATATATATATTAAATTGCTCATATATTATTCTACTCATTATAATGTTATTTTGACCTTTAATATTTTGGCTATTTTATATTGAGACCTATGATATTTTGTGGTGGTGAGACTTAAAAATCTAACTGGAAGTTTGTATAAAAGGGAGGATGTAGTTCCCACTCCATTTACCATATTTCATTTTTTTTAGTTGATATATTGACTTTATTATGATAGATATTTATTTTTTTTAAATAAGGTGGTCAATTTTATTGAGTTTATGGACTATAGCTAAAATTATTTTGCAATGTAAGGATTACTTTCCTATATTATAGAGCATATTTTAATGATAATTAATGAATTTTATTGTGATAATTAATAAAAATAAAATAAAAAAATTTATATGATTTTATTTTAATTATATAGTTCCACAGCGTTAACGTATTCTAAATGGACGCATTTTTCATATTAATTTTAATTTTTTCTATTTATGGAGTTTAATACAATTAAATTCTATTACTTGTCTATACTTTGAGGAATATAATTCACTTTCCTAGTAATTGTCCCAATAAATATTAGTGTAGACACCAAAACAACACCAATCCGATTACGGGACAGTGCTTTGGTTATTTCTCGTTTACTTTCTTCGACCGCTCCGCCTTCCCTGGTGAGAAGGCCCAACTATCGAAGGTATCCTCCAAGTCTGGCTTGGGTTTGAGCTTAAGCAAATGCTGCTTTAAGCACTTAAGCAAATGCTGCTTTTAGCACTTAGGCAAATGCTGTCTGTTGTGATATCGTGATGGTCGTGATATCGTGACTGTCATGACATCGCGTTGTCGTGACATCGCGAGAGTCGTGATATCGCGACAGTCGCAACGTCGCACTGTCGCGATTCGTGACTCTCGTGATAATTCACTTGCCTAGTAATTGTCCCAATAAATATTAGTTTTAGAGAAAAGGTGGTAGTTTTGCTTTTGGTGCTTCTATGACACAAGGCACCCTTTGATTGATTACAAGTAAATTAAAATATTTGAATTTTCAAATTTTGGTAGCAAAAAGAGAAGACTTTTGGATGCTATAATTTTTCCATATGGAAGCATTTTGAGCCTCTTTTTTTTAATTCATATATTTTTTATCTCTTTGGAATAGTTGTAGTATTTTTTTTGTAGAAAATACCCCAAATGGGATGCCACTTCCGGGTAAGTCCCAAGGGGGTAGGGGCATCTATTCCATAAAAAATACCCAAGGATTGCACCTAGCCTTCCCTCTTAGGCAAACTCATAGAGCATTCCTAAAACAAAAAGCACAACAAACACAAAAACAACAAAAGATAACAAAAAACACAAAACAAACACAAAAATGAAAAACATAAAAACAACAAAAAATGCAAAAAACAACAAACAACAAAAAAACACAAAACACACACAAAAAACAACAAAAGAACACACAAACACAACAAAAAAACACACAAAAAATAAAAATACAAAACACAAAAAAAAATACAAAAATAAAAAAATCGTCAAAAACAACACAAAATTATACAAAAATAAATCAGAATGAAAATAATACAAAACAACACACACACTGAAAACTAAAAAGAAGGGGAAAAAATAGAATACAAATTTGGCCTTTCTAGGAAAAAATGTTATTCAAGAAAGAATCAACAAAGGAAACGTAAGAATGATCAATCTAAGCAAAGGAACTAAAATACCCTGACCGAACCAAAGAGAAGCAAAAATAAAGAAAAAAAATAAACTAGGTACCTCTAGTACTAGAGCCATCCAAAGAAAGGATAGAAAGAAGAGTTTCCCTTATTTGCAAGTCCCACCATCTAGGCATGTGGTTGTAGTAAGTAACATCACCTTTGTCCAAAGCCCAATCAGCTAAATCATCAACACTCTATTATGTTCTTTGACCACGTGATTGTATTCAACTTTCAAAAATCCCATTTGGATTAATTGAATATTATCAACAATTATTTTTATTCTCCAATTAACCTTATCATTCTTAGGAGTCTTCAATATATTGATCATAACTTGAGATTGAGAATCAACAAACACCTTTTTCCATATGATCTTATAAACCTCTCAAAGGCCTTTAAAGATACCATACCCCTCAACAAGGCTATTGGAAAGGATACCCAAATTATTAGCAAAAGAGAAAACTAAGGAACCATTTGAAAGTCTACCAATTCCTCCTACACTAGATTTTCCAGGGTTCCCCCTAAAGGCTCCATTGGTATTGACTTTTCTAAAATCCTTAGGAGGAGGTTGCTAATTCCTTTTTCTATCCATATTTCGATTACTCGTGTTTCCTTTAAGTTGGTTACCCTTAAAATAGTTAATACTCAATCTTTGCATCATTTGATACCCATATTTAGTGGGAGTTCTAGAGGTGTTTAAGGAGCTATTGGACTGATTCAACTAAGTTGGCAATGGTATTTTCCTAGATATAGTGAATGTACTTCCTTTTTTGATTGAAAATTTGGTTGTTTCTTTCCTTCCAAATATTCCAAGGTAGAATGGTAGAACCATCAACACCCTCCTGATTAGTCCAATCCCTCTAAAGTTACTCAAAAGTAAATAAATTGGACCACTATAAGCCAAGTAAGATAGTCATTCTCCTTCATAGATTAGAGGCTAAGGTACACTCAATAAAAATATGGTTGAGAGTTTCCACATTCTCTCCACATATTTCACATCTAAATGGGTCATGAAAACCACGTTTCATAAGTTGCTCACTAGTAAGCACCCTACAATGCAATAAAATCCAATCAAAGAACCTCACCTTATGCTAGAGATTTTGACCCTACAATTGAGTACAAATACCATATACTTGGTTGGGACTATTATGGCATAAGGTCAAATAACCTTGAGCAACTGAATACTCACCCTTAATAGTTTTGTTCCATCCAAAACAATCTTGATCATGGGATAAAGAGATATATCTCATATGAAGGATGCTTTGGATGTCTTTTCTTTATATTTTTTGAATTTGAATAGGCCATTACTCAATAGAGATCCAATAGCTACCAACCTTTGAATTTTTTTTTATAAAAAGGTAGAAGGGGTTTTGAAAGGACCTCGAACATTTTACAAGGATGTTTTGAGAAGGAACCTCAAACCTAAACAAGGACAATTATAAATTAGGCTCTCCTAAGAAGAACCAATTCTACATATGATATCTCTCAGGAATAGACCAAAAATCCAATGGAAATCCCACTAAAATAAAAATAAATAAACTGGAAAAATACCCGCTCAAAATACATCACTCCCATCCAATAGGAAGAAACAACAAGGAATCAGAGTACCAAAATTGAAAATGAAAATTTAAAAATTTACCCAAACGAAATTTTTCCACCCAACAGGGAAAGCAATTCAAAATCCCTTCCAGTGGGAAACCAACTCAGAGCAAGGACCTCCAGCTAAGGAAGATCAATTCTTGAAGACATAGAGGTTGTATAAATGAGGTAAAAACAAACATGGTAAAATAGAGAGCAAAATTATCAGCAAACAACAACAAATCAAAGGATTTAAAACTGAAGGATACCCTACACAGGGCTAAAACCTCCCACTAAAAACCAACACATGATAGAAACCCAACTGAGTTGCACCAGAAGCCAACCCATAGAGAGAGTTTCACAATCAACTTTGGATATCCTACTTTTTACTCCTAAAGGATTCGTGTGAATAACATAAGGATTTAATTTTTAATTGTTTACCTCCCTAATCATCAAAGTTTAAAAGGGTTTGGGAGCCATCTACCATATCTAACTCAGCATCTTGGGCTCAACGAGATCTATTTTTGGGTCTTCCCACTTTGAATTCCACCCCTACATCCATTTTTTTCACTTCTCGTTTTAATGGGGGATACCTTCTAGATTCCAAGGGATTTGAATTTTGATTAAGACAAGCAAAAGAGTTTTGAATAAGAATAGAAGAATCAACAAGGTCCAACATGGGGTTTACCTAGACCATTGAGAAAATTGTATCTTCAAAAGAATCCTTCAACTAGGCATCTCCCATCTCAAGCAACTGGGATTTAAGTGACTTTAAGATCGCTTTGTTATTTTATTGGGTTGTTAAATATATCACTAAGGAACCACCCAAGGGGTCCTCACTCTCTAGAGGAATTTTTTAACCAAACCCTTCTACCTGGTATGAGTTATCCAAATCATTCGATCAAATGGGTAGATTTCAATGTAGTTCTTCACAATCTTCCTTTGGGTATGGGGCTTAGGAGGGCAACAAGCTACCACATCACCAAACTTGTTGTAAATAGAATATCATAGAGGTATATTCTCATATTAAATTATTTGAACCCTTATACCTTCATTTGCAACTAGTTTAATAGAATTCGGGAGGTTAGCTTTAGGATCATCCATCACATAGAAGCGAGAAAAAATCATTATTTTTTTGCCTTGATACATGGATCAATAGCCATCATGTTCCCAATGTCCTTAGCCACTACCCTCAAGATATCATTGTCCCATAGATGGTATGGTAGACCTAGCAGTCGTACCCATAGAGGAAAAAGGTTTATTTTTTGGGTTGTAGGGTCAAATTATTCCCCTCATTGACACAAAAATAAATCCCTTCCATCAAAAAACCAAGGGCCCTCTTTGATAATATTCTTATAATCAGCTGCACAACTATGTTTGACAATGAAAAAGGAGTTGGAGGCTCCAACAATGTCTAGATATCTAGGAGACCTCCATCTAGAAATTGCCCATCTCCTTAGAGAATCCAGGTCAAGGTTGCTGCCCTAATTTTTTTGATCAAATTCTTGGACCCTTCACTCATAGTGAGAGCGTTAAGAGCACTAGCGATATGAATTTCATCTAATATAGGGGAAATGTCAAAACACACTTCTGATAGACCAACATTCCAGTCTTTGGATTCCACCACCAATGCATAGGAAGCCCCATGGTTCAAAGGGAGACCTTGGATTCGGTCCCCACTAATCACTTTGCCACCCAAAACCCTGAGACCCTCTAAGGGAACTAATTCTAGTGTGTATCTCCTTCTCACCATCCAGATCTTAAACATTTCCACTTTGCTCCTGAACATTCTTACACTTATTTTGTTTGCCTTCTTGAGCAAAACTTCCATCTCTACAATATCACTTTCATCAAGAAGAAGCTTCTAGAGATTCCTCACTACATAAATTTCTCTCACATCCTCTTCATCTTCATCCATTTTTTTTATTTCATACATTCTTTCATCTACAAAACCCTAAAACTCTTATTACCAACCTTTGAATTACCATTATGGTACCGATAGTAATTACCAATTTTTATCTAGTTATCTCAATGAAGTTCCTCCATCCAAGGCTTCCAATCAGGAAACTGAGTTATCAAAGGTTGGTGACCATCCCAATAATCTATCCAAAAATTTATTTGTTGACCATTATGAAAAATCTAAAATAACTTTTGCTTAATCAAATCCTCACCAATCTTAAGAAACAATAAAACGGGAGAACCTTTGGTAGGCAGATAGCAAACAAGGTCTTCAAGACTTTTTTTCTCAGCATATTTAGCACAAATACTCTTGGCCTAAAGAGCATTGGGGTTATGCAAAATCCTCTAATACAGTTTAGCAGCTAAAGCCTTATTTTTGTTAATAGCATATCAAAAACCTAACCACCCTTCATTCTTGGGAAGGCATAAAGTATCCCATTTCACCAAGGCCCATTTTATTTTCTTCTTAGTACCACTCTAGAGGAATCGATGATTCATTTTATCCAATTATCAAAGCACTATATTTGGGATATTCAACATAGAAGAAACATAAATATATATAGATTGAAGTACAAATTTTACCAAGGTAATTCTGCCCCCAAATGACAGCCACATATTGGTCCACTTTCCAATTTTCTTCTTAACTCTATCAAACAACCAATTCTAGTCTTTGAATATTGATAGGAATGCCTAAATAAGTGATTGGAATGGAGGTCTTCATATATATTAATTTATCCAAGATCATAGATTCCTATCTGGGAGAGCAGTGAAAGAAAATGACTTTAGATTTGTCTTCATTGATCAATTGCCCGATAGCATTAGAAAAATAGCTAATGATTTGCTTTATTTTAAAATATTCAACAAATTGAAGATGAAAATAAGCCTAGCTCCACAAGCAATGGTAACCCCCTCAAGGGTTTTATTTTCTCTATTTTTTGTTATAGTCCTACCCAAGAATTCAGCAAGAATGATGAATAAATAAGGGGAGAGGGGGTCACCTTGCCTAATACCTCTAGAAGTAGGGAACAACCGAGGAGGCCTTCCATTGATAAGAACAAAGTAGGACATCAAAGAGATACATCCTGTTGATAAGCAACACACCCCCACTGAAAAATGAGATTCCATCCTTAGAAAATTATGAACTTCCATTTTTGCAGCAGGGACCCTCTTGGTCATTTTCAGTTTTAAATCCATATTTTGCTTGCCTCCTTTTTAAAGTTGTGCTTTTTCTTGCATTCTAGCTGTGTTATCCAAGAATTCACTTTTTACATGCTAGAATCATTCATGCACAAGAAAATCTTGCACCATTACCGAGAAAAATCCAGAAAACAGTTGCATAAATTCACTGAAAAATCAAACTTTCCATTTTTGGTAGTGTCGCGATATCGCGACACTTCCATTTTCGGAAATGTCGCGATATCGCGACAGGTAAGTCAAAATGCGGCTAAGTGGCAGAAAGGTCGCGATTTCGCGACATGTCGCGAAATCGCGACAGTTTTTGGGAGAGAGACGCAGGCTGTACGGAGGGCGCGATTTTGCGACATGTCGCGAAATCGCGACATGTCGCATTTTCGCGGAAGGAGAGAGAAAATGGGCTGCAGGATGAAAAATCGGTTAAGTCAGAAACATGTTCCAAAATCGCGGTCAACGCGGTCAACGCATGCGGGTAGAGGAACTGTCGCGATATCGCGACGTGTTCTAAAATCGCGGCTGAAAATCAAGAAGCGTACGGAGGCCGGGAAGGGTCGCGATTTCGCGACATGTCGCGAAATCGCGACATGTCGTGTTTTCGCGGCCGACGAGGGAGGAAGTTGCCGATGAGCCGGCGGGGTCGCGATTTCGCGACATGTCGCGAAATCGCGACATGTCGCGAGAATCGCGGCAGGAGAGAGAAAGTCATAGTTGACATGAAAGTGCATTCCGGCGGGAAACGGAAGGCTTCCTGGGGTAGCGACACGTGTCAAAGCGTGAATGGGACAAACGAAGCCGACATGCAAGCTTATTTTGCGGATTTAATCTGTTTTTAATGTTTTAAGCTTCTGATTTAATTAAAATGCTAATCTAATGCATCTTTTTGTCTTTCATGCAGGATTCCACCTGGCACTTACGGGACAACCGGGAAAGACCATAAAGGCGAAGATGAAGTGCGGATTTAGTCAAGGACCGCCATGCTAGGAGAGAAGGCTGCCGGTGAGAGCATTCAACAACAAATTTATTGCGGACTTGATAGCATGAAGACCATTTCAACTTCGGGATGGATTTGCGGAGATCGAATTGATGGAGAAGTGGTGACTCATCCGGCTCACCGACGAGAATTAATGAAAGCATTTATTTGCGGCTGCGAATGAATGCAAGTTGCATTTTATTTTATCTTCTCCATTTATGGCAGCTAACTGCACGATTTGCCGAAGGGTTAAGTTCTATCCGGACTTTGATTTTTAAATGGATTTTTATTGTAAAACCCGGGTCCTAGGGTTTAAGTGCGATAAGATTTAGGGTTTGAGCAAGATATTTTGGAAAAGATCGGGGTCCGTCCCGAGTCTATAAATACAAATTCTAAATGTAATCGCGGGGAGGCGGAGACTTAGAAATAAAGGCTTATAAGCAATTTCTTGCAAATTTTGTGAAATCCTTTGTTTACGGACTTGGAGTTGATGTGCTTTAGCTTTTACGTGATAGCATGGCCGGGAGCCTAATCTTTTGCGAGTGTGATAAGTGTATTTTCTTTTGTTATCCGTTCCATTTAAAGTTTGTTAGATATATCTTTGTAAATCTGCCATTGTCAAGATTAAATATCTTTGTTAGGCTTCGGTTGTTCTATTGTGCTGCTAGGGGAAATTACAGATTTCGGGTGTAAGTTTGTTCTAATTGCTCTGTCTTCATTTGTGCGAGCTAAGGCTGCAGGTGAAAGATACCGATTTTAACCAGTTGCCCCTTGGATTTATAATTTTACGCTAGATCCGTTTCACTCTGCCTTGTGCTCTTAGTTGAAAGTGATCTTAGGCTGATTGGACACTTTCTTCCGGGATTTGTTACGTTGTGAAGCTGATAGCATAGATAAGATTGATAGTTTAGAGTTTTACAGTTTAAAGTTCGATAAACTTCTCTTTTCTGCCTTACCCTACCCTCTCTTTGCTTTACGTGAATGATCCATTTTTATTTTCTTTGTTTGCCTTTTATTTAAATCTGTTGACCCATGAGAGCTAGATCAAGAATTCAAGTTAAATCTGATTGTCAACAACTTTTGCAACTCTCGAACAAGTTCGGGAACCCCCTGTAAGGTAACGAGAGCGATCCATATCGAAATCTATTCCGAAGTGGAAAAGAGTGAATTGCCATTCGACCCAACTACGTAACTCGCACCTTGGATAACCGGCTAGATCCTAAAGATGAGTGGGATCGGTCCCGTGGGTGTCTCCGGAGCTTTCCTTGCCTTCATCCCTTTTTTCCCGGGGTGTGCATGAAAGCCGGACCAACACCTAATTGGCGCTAGAAGGAGGGCCCGAACATCTGTTCTTAGTGCACTTGAGTTGAGATCGGTTCCCCCCCCCCCCCCAACACCTAATTGGGTGAAGGAGGAACTCGGTTCAAGTATTGTAAGGGCATAACAGCAACATTTGAAGGACCCACAGTGAACTCCGGACAGTTTTTAAATTGTCAGTGCAGTTTTTTAAATTGTCAGTGCAGTTTTTTAAATTGTCAATGCAGTGTTGTCAGTGCAGTTGTCAGTACAATGTTTCAACTTGCTAAAATACAGAACCTGTTCAGAACTGCAGAGTTTGTTAGTACCTGTGAAAACTGGATTCTACATACAGGGTAACAAGGTCCCACCCCGAGTGGAGAGCTCCTTGTCCACTGAATTAGAAACTCCGAGAAGAAGTAGCCACGGAAGAGCCACATCTCTATCACAGACAGGTTTATCACCATTGATAGTCACTCCAACCGAGCTCGAGAATATCCCTGTTAATCCATTAGCTATGGCAAATTGGTTGGGCTCCACGACTTTGAACATTTCGGGTATAGCCCATGACTTGCCCAGAAATCCGAGAAAGATACCTCCCTAGGTATAAACATGATGGGACAAGAAGCTGCAGAGGAACACTTAATTGCATTCAAGAATGCACTGAAGTTATTAAATGTACGACATGAGGATGTTGCCTGCGAGACTCTTCCCGTTCACTCTCCAGGAGGGAGCCTATGATTGGTTTCTAAATCTTACCAATGATTCCATCACCAGTTGGAGTGACTTAGAAAAAGTCTTTGTGTCACAGTTCGGGGAAGTGATAGACCCCAGTATTTTATATCAGCAGTTTTCTAGCATCAAAAGAGAACTGAATGAGTCTATTAGATCCTATAATGTCAGATTCCAGAAAGCTTATGGTAGACTCACTGGCTATTATGTACCGAATGCTGACCTGGCATTAGAGATTTTTAGGAACTCTCTGGACCCAATGACCTCTGTCTTCTTGAAGAGGGATGCCACTGTTACCAACTTGACAGAAGCTTATAAAGAAGCTTTAATCCTGGAAAGACAAGTTGGGACCCCGACCTTTAAATATTCAACAAACTCCTCTGATCACTCAGCCTGCTCCTATACTCAATCCTATCCCACATCAGATGATCTTTGCCAGTTTGTCAGACTTTACCATCAGCAGCACCATTAGCTGCAGCACCTGTTGAGAATGTACAGAACCCCGTAAAAGAGGCTGACAATGCTAGGATTGAAGAAGTTTCAAAGATTGTTCAGAAGCTGGCCAATGATTTTTTGAGTTTTAAAAGGCAAACTTCTACTGGAGACAATCCCAACAGATATTCATACCAACCAAACAGATTTAATAGGCCCCCATATGAGCCTAATAAAGATTACAAGGGTAAAGCTCATGATGTGAACATATGTGATTTGGCTCTGCCCAAGCCGGTGCGAGAATTCATGCCACTTCTCAACATGGGGAATTAGATTGTGTGGAATTTTGCAATGCATTTGAAGCTTTGTCGGGAGATTTGATCTCCCCGAAAATCAAAGAAGCTGCGAGGGCCCAAGTTCATCCGGACACGGTGCGGCTATGGTCTTGGATTCTTTTTCTTTCCCGGATGAATGCGAGAATGTAGTTGAAATGCCCATGGATGAAGTACAGGCTTTCCAGCAGTACAGAAGAGATAGCTACAACCTGAGGAACAGGAATCCTGAGCCAAATACCACATCAACTCCTCCTGATAATTCTCACAATATTCCTCCTGACCCCTCTCCAAGCAATAATCCACCCCCACCAAAGGGAGGAGCTCAAAGAGTACCAGATGTTGCTATTCCTCCACTTAACAAAGGATATAACATAGTGGAGGATATGAAAAAGATTAAGGCTAACATTACTCTGCATGAGTGGCACAGATTTCGGAAGCGAGAGAGACAATCCGATAAAGACATACTACGGCCTGCTTGCTAAACCTGTGGATAAAGGGAAGAAAATAGCCAATGCCAATCTGGCCATGTACAAGGAAAAGACTGAAGTTCCCCCATTTTTACTGACTGTCAGAATTTTTGGGAAGAACTTACATAATTGTTTGGTGGATTCAGGTGCATCTGCTAATGTCATGCCATTGGCAATTTGTCAGCAGTTGGGGCTGACCCCAATGAAATCTGAGAGGAGAGTTGTCCAATTGGACAAGTCAGAAGTTAAGGTTGTGGGAGAGGCTGCAAAACATTCACATTCAATTGGCATCGAGCCAAGGGCTCAACATAAGATCGAAATCCAAGTTGTGGATATCCCGAGTGGGGTATGGAATGCTTGTTAAGTAGGGATTGGTCTAAGTCTCTGAATGGATATACGGCAGCGAGACTTTTCACACATGTGGTTGCCATGGAAGGGTGTGGCTAATCAATTGCGGGTTGACAGAGAACCCAGGTACAAACACACCATTACAGAGTACAATGCTGCAAATGAGACTGTCAATATTGCAGAGGTAGACATTGGTGTCTACAATTTAACAACTGGGCACAATGATAAATTTAACAAAGCTCATCCTGTACATACTAATGAAGTTTGGACACTTCATGTGGATGGAGCCAGATGTAAGCAGGGTTCCGGAGCAGAGGCGATCCTCAAAGGGCCTCAAAGTCGGACATTTTTTATGTCTTACCGCTGCGATTCCCATGTACTAATAATTTAGCGAGTATGAAGCTACGATTTTAGGTTTAAAATTTGCATTGGATAAAAATGTGAAGAACATTCAAGTTTTCACTGATTCAGAATTAGTGGCAAGCCTGGTCGGGGGTAAGTTTCGGTGTAAAGCCTCTTATCTGAAGGGATACAAGCACGAGCTTGGGATCTTGTGGAAGGCTTTGATGCATTTAACTTAACACATATACCCGGGGAACAAAATTCACATGCGAGATGTCTTGGCATCTTCGGTTGCAAGTTTAAGGCCATTGGAAGATTTTAAGTGGGATAAGTTTTCAATTGAGCTAGTCCCTGTCCTTCAGTTCCAAACAATATTGACAGCTTTCAAGTTTTCTCAGATGATCAACAAATTGTGAACTTTCTGCAGAGTACCAATACCTTTGAGAATGCTATAATTGATGAGGGCCAAAGGGACACCCTGATGGAACAGCTAGATGATGACAGGGGAATCATGAGATTGAAGGACAACAGAATCCCAAAGGGAATGGTAGAGCTGGAGAGGCTATTCGATGTTGACAAGATCAGGCAAAGGGTGAATTCTAAGGATTATGTGGGCACCACAGACAATGATACTGAAAATTTGAATGTAGGAACTGAAGAGGATCCAAGGAACATCAAGTTGGCAAAGGACTGTGATCCAGAGATAAAGAGAAATATGATTGATTTCCTGCACAGGTCTAAGGATGTAATGGCCTGGTCATACAAGGATTTAAAGGTATTTGATCCAAAAGTTTACACCCACATCATACCTTTGAAAGAATCTTGCAAGCCTTTCAGACAAAAACAGAGGCATGTTAATGCTCTGTTAGAACCCCTTATTAAGAAAGAAGTGGAGAAGCTCTTGAGTGCGGCAATTATTTTTCCTATCAGGCATTCTACTTGGGTGGCAAATCTGGTGCCAGTAAGGAAGAAAAATGGGGAGATCCGCCTTTGTGTGGATTTTAGGAATCTGAACAAAGCATCTGAAAAGGACAACTATCCCCTGCCTTCTATGGATGAAGTACTACAGATTGTTAATGGCTCAGAGATGATGTCTTTTCTGGATGGTTTCTCAGGCTATAATCAGATTCTAGTTGAGAAGGAGGATAGAATGAAGACTGCTTTTACAACTAAGTGGGGTACTTTTGCTTACAAGAGGATGCCATTTGGTTTAATAAATGCAGGAGCAACATTTCAGAGAGCAATGGACCATGCCTTCAAGGGGCTTATGGGCAAATGTATTGTAGTTTACATGGATGATCTAACAGTCTTTTCCAAATCCAGATTTGACCATGTCAAGCATTTAGAGTCTGTATTTAACAAGTGCAGAGAGTTTGGCATCTCTTTGAATCCAAAGAAATGCATATTTGGTGTAACGAGAAGGCAAATTGCTTGGGCATTTGGTCACAAAGGATGGCATTTCCATGGATCCGAGGCGAGTTGAGGCCATATCCGGCATACCATTTCCCAACTCCAAGAAAGAGTTGAGATCATTCTTTGGAAAGATTAACTTTGTCGGAAAGTTTATCTCGAGGCTTTGCGAGAGATAGTTAAACCAATGAATGATATGTTAAAGCAAAGCCCAGATTGCCTGGACCACTGAAGCTAAGGCGCTTTTCAAGAAATCAAGACAGACCATTAAACAAGCACCGAGTCTTAGTAAGCCCAGATTTCAGTGCAGATTTCTATCTGTACACTTTCTCTTCTGAACATACACTTGCTGCAGTGCTGACTCAACGGAGAGATACGGGAGAACATCCAATTGCTTTTAAGAGCACTAATTTGAAGGGAGCTGAACTGAAATATTCCAGATTAGACAAACGAGGCTTATGCTTTGGTAAGGGCGGTGAAGCGGTTCGGACATTATATACTCGGAAGCAAAACTCATGCCATAGTGCCGGACCAGTGTGAAGTACCTTCTAAGTCGGAATGAGTTGGGTGAGCGAGGGGCAATTGGGTCACCGAGTGCAAGAATATGACTTGGAGATTAGGCACTGCTAAAGCGATCAGAGGACTTGGCTTGTCTAGACACATTCCTGAAGTGCCTCCACAGCAGGAAGTTAATCAATTAAACTCTGAATCTGATGATTGGTATGGGGATATCATTCATATGCTACAGTTTGGGGTTTGCCCATCCCATTTGAACAGAACTCAAAGGAGAGCATTAAAGTTAAAAGCTTCTCACTATCTCCTCAAGGCAGGTACTGCGTACGGGGAGAATTATCCTTGGCATCTTCCTAAGGTGCATTTCTCCCGGTGAAGTCGGTGAAGTCATGGCTAGCTTTCATGAAAAACTAGGGGCGGGGGCATTCATCGGGATGCTGCTACTGACACATAAAATATTAAGAGCGAGGCTATTCTGGCCTACACTTTTTAAGGATGCACATCAACATGTCGGAACCTGCCATCAGTGCCAGACATTTGCAGCCAAAGAGGCAAATCGAGCTCTGCCATTGCAACCAGTTGTGATAAACAAACCTTTCATGCGATGGGGACTTGATTTTGTGGGAGTCATTAACCCGAATTCCTCGGCAGGGCATAAATATGTCTTGACGACCTACGACTATTGCACAAGGTGGGTTGAAGCGGCGACCACTACAAGAAGTACGACCCGGGAAGTTATTGATTTTCTTGAATCAAATGTCATAACTAGATTTGGGGTTCCCCTGAATTTGGTCTGTGATAATGGGCCCGCCTTCCAATCATTGGAGTTTGCAGATTGGGCATACCAGATGGGGATAGTTATCAGATTCTCATCCAACTATTATCCCCAAGGCAATGGGTCGGTGAGTCAACAAACAAGAACTTAATGAATGCCATCAAAAAGTCTGCGACGAGACAAACCCAGGCAGTGGCATACATTGTTGAAATATGCATCTGTGGGCTGACCGGATAACACACAAAGTGGCTCTTAAGACCTCTCCCTTTGTTTTGCTGTATGGTACTCGGCCAATTGTCCCCATCTCCTTGAAATTGCCTACCTATCGGTTTGCCTTAGATTATTTTGAAGGTCATGATGATGCTTGAAGCCCGTGTTTTAGACCTCACTAACTTGCAGGATGAAAGACTCCAAGCCCTGGAGCACTTCGACGAGACACCAAGAAAGCGTCAAGCGGTGGTTTGACAAGAGAGCCAAGGTGAAGGCTTTCGGTTGGCGGACTTAGTGCTTACGTGGGACAAGGCCCATGAGAAGAAGGGTAAGCACACAAAGTTGCAGCCACTGTGGATAGGCCCCTACCAAATTGCTGAAATATTGGGTAACAATGCTTTCCGCTTGCAAGACCTGGATGGTAATTTTATGGACCTCCCTGTTAATGGCCAATACTTGAAGCATTATTTCTCTGCTGTTCCATCCAATGTATCATTTGAGTAAGCTATAAAAAAAGGTTGTAACATGTGTACATATTGTAAATAGCTCCGTAAGTTTTGTTTTGTTCTAGTTTAGTTCTTTTAATAGCTCTGTACAGTTGCTTTAGTTGCTTCTTTTTAGTTTTAATTGGGTGTTGTCTGTACAGGTTTGTTTGTTAGATTAATCCTTGTTCTCAGTGCAGTTTTATTTTTATTTTTTATTTTTATTTTATTTTTTTATTTTTTTAATATGTATGTGCAGTTGCATTTTAGTTTATTTCGGTTTGCTTTAAGTTATATTTCGGTTCTTGTTGCGGTTTAGCTTTCTTTGTCGGTTTTAGTTCCTTTGCTTGTCTTTTTATTTTAGCTTGCTTTTATTCTAGTATAATATTTTCTTCCTTGCATTTCTTT
Organism: Wollemia nobilis; assembly: GCA_028583015.1. Lineage (NCBI taxonomy): Eukaryota > Viridiplantae > Streptophyta > Pinopsida > Araucariales > Araucariaceae > Wollemia > Wollemia nobilis. The sequence continues at coordinate 13,223,056 of JAQPPZ010002930.1, forward strand.
TTCTTTGCTGTCTGTACAGTCTTGTTTTAGTTTTAGTCTTAGTTGCTTGTGCGGTTTTATTTGCACATGCGATTTTATTCTGTTTTTGCTTTAGAAGCTTTGTGCCTGTCCTTGGAAGCCTGTGCAAAGTCCTTTGGCTTCTAAAATTCTATCCTTTAACCTCTGCCTGAGCAATCAATGAAAAGTCGGCCTGCTGAAAATTGTTTTATTCCTAGGTGATAAATCCTCAATCCGATTGCCTCCCCATTACTGCTCATTATTCTAATTGAGATAGTCCGCTTGCACTAAAGCTGTGGAACTATTTTGTTATCCGGGATGAAGGTAGAGAGATGATTGGATCTTGTGTCTTACTTGCCACGAGTTGTTTTAATGATAGAAAAAGCTGCTATCTTTGTTTTGTTGGAGGAACTCCGGGGAATCCAAGAAAAGTCTGGTTATAAGAGGGGACTATGGTTCATGCAATTATTTGGGTGTCACCGGAGGCTATCAATGCCTAGGCTGAAGCAGGTTCCAGATTGATCAAATATTAAAAGAAAATTGTAATTTCTCTAAGGCCTTCCAGATAGTGATATATTTCAAAAAGAAGAGATAAAAAAAAAGAGAGAGATAAGAAAAAAAAAGAAAAAAAGAAAAAAAAAAAAAGAGTTATATGATCAAAAGAGGCAGCCAATATTAGATTCTGCCCTACAGTTGTAAATTGGGTCGTGTAAATCTAAAGGGTAACTCTGTCTAGGCTGTAAAAAGCTAAACTAGTAAACAGAGCTCTACTCGGTTTCCCCTTTTACAATCTAGAAAAGTTGATTAATCCAAGTTTATCATTCAATTCAGTCATCCTTGAAGAAAGTTCTATACCTTTGTAATTGCACATCAGAAATCTTCCTTGAAGTAATCCAGCTCAGTATGTCCTTGGGAAATTTTAACAGCTGGCGGTTGGCGATCAATTTATTGTGAAGAATGCCTGTGGCAAGGCATGATGCATGGTCTTTTTGTTTTGAAACCAGAGTCTTGGGTTCTAAAATAGTGCTACTATTTTACCCGCAGATATCGCCATTCAATTAGGTGTTGGTCCGGCTTTCATGCACACCCCGGGAAAAAAGGGATGAAGGCAAGGAAAGCTCCGGAGACACCCACGGGACTGATCCCACTCATCTTTAGGATCTAGCTGGTTATCCAAGGTGCGAGTTACAGAGTTGGGTCGAATGGCAATTCACTCTTTTCCACTTCTGGAATAGATTTCGATATGGACTGCTCTGTTACCTTACGGGGGGTTCCTGAACTTGTTCGATAGTTGCAAAAGTTGTTGACAATCAGATTTAACTTGAATTCTTGATCTAGCTCTCATGGGTCGATGATTTAAATAAAAGGCAAACAAAGAAAATAAAAATGGATCATTCACGGAAAGCAAAGAGAGGGTAGGGTAAGGCGAGAAAGAGAAGTTTATCAGACTTTAAATCGTAAAACTCTAAACTATCAATCTTATCTATGCTATCGGCTTCACAACAGAACAAATCCCAGAAGAAAGTGTCCAGTCGGTCTAAGATCACTTTCAACTAAGAGCACAAGGCGAGTGAAACGGATCTAGCGAGAAAATTATAAATCCAAGGGGCAACTGGTTAAAAGCGGTATCTTTCACCGGCGAGCCTAGCTCGCACAGATGAAGACAGAGCAATTAGAACAAACTTACACCGAAATCTGTAATTTCCCCTAGCAGACAATAGAACAAGCTGAAGCCTAACGACATATTTAATCTTGACAATGGCAGATTTACAGCATATATCTAACAAACTTTAAATGGAACGGATAACAAAAGAAAATACACTTATCACACTCTGCAAAAGATTAGGCTCCTGGCCATGCTATCACAGAAAAGCTAAAGCACATCAACTCCAAGTCCAGAAACAAAGGATTTCACAAAATTTGCAAGAAATTGCTTATAAGCCTTTATTTCTAAGTCTCCGCCTCCTGCGATTACATTTAGAATTTGTATTTATAGACTCAGGACAGACCCTGATCTTTTCCAAAATATCTTACTCAAACCCTAAATCTTATCGCACTTAAACCCTAGGACCGGGTTTTACAATAAAAATCCATTTAAAAATCAAAGTCCGGATAGAACTTAACCCTTCTGCAAATTAGTGCAGTTAGCTGCCATAAATGGAGAAGATAAAATCAAATGCAACTTGCATTCATCCGCAGCTGCAAATAAATGCTTTCATTAATTCTGCTGGTGAGCCGGATGAGTCACCACTTCTCCATCAATTCGATCTCCGCAAATCCATCCCGAAGTTGAAATGGTCTTCATGCTATCAAGTCTGCAATAAATTTGTTGTTGAATGCTCTCACCGGCAGCTTCTCTCCTAGCATGGCGGTCCTTGACTAAATCCGCACTTCATCTTCGCCTTTATGGTCTTTCCCGGTTGTCCCGTAAGTGCCAGGTGGAATCCTGCATGAAAGACAAAAAGATGCATTAGATTAGCATTTTAATTAAATCGAAGCTTAAAACATTAAAAACAGATTAAATCCGCAAAATAAGCTTGCATGTCGGCTTCGGTTTGTCCCATTCACGCTTTGACACGTGTCGCTACCCCAGGAAGCCTTCTGTTTCCCGCCGAAATGCACTTTCAGGTCAACTATGACTTTCTCTCTCCTGCCGCGATTCTGCGACATGTCGCGATTTCGCGACATGTCGCGAAATCGCGACCACTGCCAGCTCATCGGCAAATTCCTCCCTCGTCGGCCGCGAAAACACGACATGTCGCGATTTCGCGACATGTCGCGAAATCGCGACCCTTCCTGGCCTCCGTACGCTTCTTGATTTTCAGCCGCGATTTTAGAACACGTCGCGATATCGCGACAGTTCCTCTACCCGCATGCGTTGACCGCGTTGACCGCGATTTTGGAACATGTTTCTGACTTAACCGATTTTTCATCCTGCAGCCCATTTTCTCTCTCCTGCGCGAAAATGCGACATGTCGCGATTTCGCGACATGTCGCAAAATCGCGCCCTCCGTACGACTCGCGTCTCTCTCCCAAAAGCGTCGCGATTTCGCGACATGTCGCGAAATCGCGACCTTCTACGCCACTTAGCCGCATTTTGACTTACCGGTCGCGATATCGCGACATTTCCGAAAATGGAAGTGTCGCGATATCGCGACACTACCAAAAATGGAAAGTTTGATTTTTCGGTGAATTTATGCAAGCATGTTTCTGGATTTTCTCGGTAATGGTGCAAGATTTTCTTGTGCATGAATGATTCTAGCATGTAAAAAGTGAATTCTTGGATAACACAGCTAGAATGCAAGAAAAAGCACAACTTTAAAAAGGAGGCAAGCAAAATATGGATTTAAAACTGAAAATGACCAAGAGGGTCCCTGCTGCAAAAATGGAAGTTCATAATTTTCTAAGGATGGAATCTCATTTTTCAGTGGGGGTGTGTTGCTTATCAACACATCCCATAATACAGACCATCCAATCCTGAGAGAAGCCAAATTGCCTTAAATTTTTGACGAGGAAGTGTCAATCCACTCTATCATAAGCTTTAGATAATTCTAAATAAATGAATATAGATGGATAGTTTTGCATTTCCATGGAATGGATGGTTTCCTGAGAAATAACTATCTCATCCACTATTTGATGCCCTTCCACATAACCCCCTTGTTTAAATGAAATAATATTATGTAAAAGAGGCTTCAACCTTTCTACCATGATCTTTGTAATTATTTTGAGAATAAAATTACATAAATTTATAGTTCTAAAAGCTAAGATATTATCTGCCTCTTGAGCTTTTAGAACAAGATCCATATAAGTTTTATTTATAACCTTCAAAATTTATTTGGATTTCCTAGCTTCTTCCACCACTTCAAATAAATTACCATGAAGGATATCCCAAAACTCTTGATAGAACTTAATGGGAAAACCATTAGGATCTAGGTTTTTTTCTTTACATTTTAAAAACCACCTATTGAATCTCATTTATAGTAACTAGATCAGTAAAACTACGTTTCTTCTTATAAGTGATAAGAGTAGGGATCGCTTGAATAAAATTCTATTGAGAAGCAAAGTCAAGAGGTGTAACAAAAAATAGATTAGAAAAGTAATTGACAACAACAGAGTTCATGCCATCCCAAGTGTAGACAAAATATTCAAAATTAAATTTTAGAAACAAAATAAAGTTGTGATATCTTTGAGCTAGAAGAGATTTGTGGAAGAAATTTATGTTTTGATCTCCTTCTTTGAGTCATTGGATTCCATATTTTTGCTTCAGTAATATTTCTTCTTTTTTTTCCCATTCCTCTAACTGAGCTATGAGTCTTATCTCATCTATACTTCTACTCTCTATAAGGCTATCTAAATGGATTATTCAAATTTTTAGGTTGAGCAATAACTTCATGTTTTTTTGTTGAACATCTCCAAACTCCTTCCAATTCTAAATCTTGATTTTGGGTTTAATGCATTGCAACCTTTTGGTAAAATAAAACATCTAAGTCCCATAACTTGGTTTACCTTCCTTTCAGCACTAATGCACTTGAGGTCTGAAGGAACTGTCTTTAAGCCATATTAACTAAAATTGAAAAGGCAAGAAACTTACATTGGTTTTCCAAATTTCCACCATGACAAGCCAATGATCTAAAATAGCACTGTTAAGATTCTTCACCTTAGGAATGTGACCATGGATTAATAAATTGTGAGAGAACAAGAACCTATCTAATATATCCATGATATAAGCTAAGCTTTGCCTTCTTTTAGACCAAGTCATAAAGCCATTATTTAGTTGGATGTCCAAAATATGAAGGTTTTCAATATATTCACTCATGAGGTTAGTGCTTTTATCCAGATTTTTATTTCCCCCATTTTCTCATCTAGAGAGAGGATGGTATTGAAATATCCTCCAATCAAGATCCAAGCTTTAGGAAAATGAGAGATAATTCCATTGTCTTATCTTTTCCTCCAAAGTAGTTGGAGCATAAAAAAATTATGCAAAGCATAATTTGGTTGGAATGTCTAATTTGAATAGCTATAGATAAATACCCTAGTTGCCAACCATATGGTGAATAACTACCTCTTTTAGGTACCAAACTTAAGCAATGCCACTAGAAGTCACCTGGGAACTAAGGAAAACAACTTTTCCAACTGGCTATATTTTACCAGCAATTGAATCCATTTCTTCTATCGACATCTTGATTTTCTGAAGGAAAACAAGATTAGGATGGTTTATCTGAATCATTCTTCTAATTTCATTTTGTTTTGAAAGACTCCCTTTGATTCCTCTAATATTCCAAGTGATGATCTTCATTAATACCTGGGCTTAAAAAATTGATAAGGGCACTAATCTTACCTTCCTCTACAATATTTTCACCTTCTTTTACCATATGATGTTGATTGGTCTTGTGACCTACCTTTTGGTTGAAATCCATATTTAGTTTTTTCCTATTTATTGACTTACCCAAATTGAATATGGGATGGCTTCTAACCTTGAAGAATGCATGTATAAAGCCAAAGTATTACTGGAAGGTTCAACAAATTCTATCTTGGGACTTGTATTATTTGAAGTCTCAACATTTAAAAGATTGTTTTTCTTGTGTATATTTCCTCATTTTTTTCCTTTTGAAAACCTTTAAATTGTCTAGTTTATCTCTATGTCCTTCCATATAACTTTAAAATGCATTTCTAATATTTCTATCTCCATTATTTTCTCTTTTTCACCTGGGACATCATTTGTGGAAAGAATTTCAAACATATTAGTTGATAACATTTTTTTTACATGGTGGAATCGGTAGCAGGCACGAATATGGGTAGGCTATCTAGTTTTTATGACCGCCACAACATTTTACAATGTCTGATTTGAAAGCCACCACACATATTTTCATGCAATCTGTCCCTATAACCTCCATGCCATGATCATTTTAAACTATGCCACTGAAAGCACCAGGAAAGGGACAAGCGTTCAATATGAAAAGGTTTGAGATTTGAACCTTGGACCTTCACCCCCCTTACGGGGTTTGGGGGAACCAATTGGTCTAAACATTGAACCTTATTAGTTGATAACTTCAATTGATCCTTCAAAACTATTTTTTTTTTTAGTGTTTTTCTCTTAGGCATTTGGAAACCTGCTAAGTTTATATCCTCTTTAATTTTATCTAGAATTTTATTTGGGCAAACACTAGCCAAATGACCATATTCATGGTAAATTCTGGAACAAAAAGAATTGTTCTCACAGTCCACCACTTGCTACCAAATGTCCTCCCCAAATTGTAATGAGATATTTTCAGATAGGGGTTTGTCAAAATCTATTAAAACATAAATTTGAGCATAGATAATATATTAAAAATTTTAGTATAATTAGTAGTCATCATAAAAGTTCCAAAGATTTTCCAATTGAAGAAAAAATAACCAGATTCTAGAATTCAATTGGGAGGCCAAAGAGTCTAACCCACATAGTACCTATAGAAGGCATCTCTTCTTCAACTTTAAATTTAGTATGCCAAGGCTTCATGAAAATCCCTGCCCTTCCAAAGAACTAGGGACCCCCTTGAAATGTTTTCTCTCTATATTCATTATTAGCAAATAAAACAAGAAAATAACCATTTAGATAAATAGAGATTTGTAACTCACCTTTTATTTTCTAGTTTTTTGCAACCCAAACTTTGAAAGCATATAGGCTTATATGAAAGCCCAAGAAATGATAAATTAGTCCTCTTTTTCCAGATCCTCTATGCTAGTTTAAATGATGCCCATATCTAGCTTAACAATCATAGTTCCATCAACTAATCTAAGACATCCTAACTTAGTTTTCCTATGATCAATCTTAGGCATTCTTAGAGGTTTACGAGAAATCCTAATATTAATGTTAGCATTAGGCTAAGGTTGTCCACCATGAAGGGCATCCCTAAAATTTATTTTTGGGGCTGAATATTTGAAATCATTGCCCTTGAAAGGGGTTTCCATAGTGGATTTATTTTGGAGGTGCTCCTTAGCATTGGATTCATTTGATATCTGAACCATTTTTTGATCAATTGCTTAAAACTTATTTCAAGATATCTTTAATCCATACCTTGGATGCTGAGAAAAAGTGATTTTTACTTTTATTTACTGTAGAAAATTGGAAGTCATTATAAATCAAGTTCATATCATCAATTTATATTGAAATGCATATTTCTAACCCATCTTGGATCTCCTACAATATATCCCACTAAAGTCTTGAGAAAAAAACACAAAAATGTTGGCCACTAGGGCTTGAAGGCCCTGAAAAACAACCTTTGGAGCCACTTGCACTCAACACAGATGAAACCCTCACACAATCACTCACTTTAAAAAAAAAATCTAATGAATTCTTGCAATGGTTGTATTTGTTTTGTTACATTTTATTTGCAAGATTTGAAAATTATATAGTTGTACTGTAGACCACTTATGCTGCATTTGAAAATATATTTGAGTTTTGTAGAGGTTCTTTTACATGCAAGAGTAGGTTTTGAGTTTTGTACCTTTCTAATCATTGGGTTTTAATTATTCAAAAACATATATTTTTCTTGATGATGTAGTTTTTTTCTATTTTTAGATCAAAGGATATAGTTAGGTCATCATATTGTATGTTGAAGATTATCTCATGAGAATATCAACACCTTTCATTTAAAGATAAAATAATAGTTTCATATCCAAGGAGGAGTTGATCCAATCTATGTACCTTTGGCAAGAAGAGATAACAAGATTCATTTACCCTAATCAATGATAAAATATTACCAATATTATGCCCAAAGCACCATTAGAGCAATTGTGGAAGTATCTTGGACTTGATAGTTTATTATTTATGGGGAATTTGGTAGTCTTCAAAAATGAGATAGAGGTTCATTATTGACATCTTGATAATATTGTAAATGCAAATAGATTCTCACTTATTTACATCTTAAAAATATTCTATATTGTGATGGAGGTTCATTACTTTTTAACTTGAGTCTATGTAAGAGGCTTAGTGGTTATCATACTCCTTGATAATCTTGTAAATGCAAATAGATTCTCACTTGTTTACATCTTAAAAATATTCTATATTGTGATGGAGGTTCATTACTTTTTAACTTGAGTCTATGTAAGAGGCTTAGTGGTTATGATACTCTTTGGCCCAATTGAGAATTCATTAGAGGGGAGATGATATTATATCTAAATTGTATCATTGGCCCTAAGATTATATTATAGTTGTGTTGTAAAATATGGTAATCTGACTTTATTTATAAATTTTGATAGATGATGTAAGCATATAGAAAACATTTGAACTAAGCTTACGAGCAATATTACAATGATGTAATTGTATAGGTAATATTATTTTATTAATATCTTATAGGATTGGTTAATCTCTTGGATGGTTAGGTGTTCACCCCTTGTGGGTTTTGTTAAATTATCTTGATGGTTAAAATTCATTAAACCTTTAATTAAAGGTTTTATAACTTGACTTAACCTTGATTCTTATGTCAACCTTGGTTAATGTAATTATAATTAGAATTTGGAGAGTAGGTTTATATTATAAATACCCCCAAATGCTAATCCACTATATCAGTATGAAATGTAATATTATTAAATGATATTTTAATGTGGGTGCCCACCTTAGGAAACCACCATCCTATTTCATGTATTTGATATTTCCATTTTGCTTCTCTATTCTCTTGCATATGTTTGTGGGGGAAGTTGTCCTTCATGTGGTTACTAGAAAGTATTATAAATTCCAATAGAATAGAATCCGTTATATATTTATTTTAATTTTTCATAAAATTTGGGTAACCATGTAATGCACAAAATTACTAAAGAGACCTTTATAGGTATATATTTTAATTGAAAATTACCTATCCTAGGGGATTCTCTTTGCTAGAATGTTGTATTAGTAAACAATTGGCATATAACTTGCACTGAAATTGTATTATTTTTATAGAAACAAATCAATGTGAGATTTTTTTTTGAAATAAAGCATACACACCTATTATTACCTACTTATATAAGTATCTGGTTGTTTCTAACTCTCCCATGTAAATCGAATGTCATATAGACAATGTTTCCATGGGTCTTAATCATTAGAAAAACTTGTTTCTTATTTAGATTGGGTCATGTGTAGCTAAGACAAGAATATATATGATATATGATAGTCCCAAAGACTCCAAAAGGATTATATATGCTCATATTTTAGTTTATATAGGTGTTATTTTTCATCTCTATGTAATAATAAATTTTCAACTATTTAAAACTCATAATATTTTTAGCAATCCTATTTTTTAGAGATCTATAGATTTTTTATTGAGGGTTTTCTTTTTTTGAATATTTATGGATTTCTTTGTTGAGGGTTCCATTTACTAGAGATGTATGGACTTGTCTACTAAAGGTTCCATATTTTGGAGAACTATGGACCTGGCTATTGAGGGTCTCATTTTATAGAAGATGTATGGATTTGTGACTTTTTGGAATCAATGTGAGGTTTCAAGTGAGAAGGGTTCCATTTTTCTATAGATCTATGCTCAAAGGTATGAATGTAAATAAATTGGTAATGGTTGTAAATTCATAAAGATTTGAAATAAGTTAGTTCAATTTTATGAATGACCTATAGCCTTTAGAGATGAGACTTTTTGGTTGGTATGGGTAGACGGAGTAGTCTAGCATTGTAAAATAGTTTGGGATCTTTCAAAAACCTAGATTTTACCCTAATAAAAATATATATTTAGCAATCATGACAACTAATAGTAACTATCAGTGATAAAATAACCACCATTAAATCTATACAAATTAGATGGTAGAGTAAATTTTATTTTTTCTTTTTTAAAGGTGGTGGTAAATCTTAAGATTTTCTACTTGATTTAAGTATTTTTTTACATTTGTTGGAATCCAAAGTTGCTACTAGTAAAATTGCATTTGTGTACTTGATGTACTTTGTATTCTTGATTCTTTTAAAATTTGTTGAAGATTATATTCCTTTGAGTATTTAACATGGGAGGATCCATGTCCTATGCTATGTGTGGTTTTCATCCTTTTACAAATGGAATTTACCAAATACCTATAAATTTTCCCATATAGTAAAACTTTGTGTATTCTAAGAAGATGATATTGATAAATAATTTCTTAACGAACATACATTCTAATTTGATTTGATTTTACCTCTTTAATTTCTTGTGATTTTAAAATATGTTCTTCTTTGACTAGAAACTGAGACTCTTTTGTAGAGAAATTACATTATGAATTGCTATTTTATTATTGATGGAAGTTTCACTCAGAACAACTTGGGATGTAGTCCCCTTTTGTACAACATAAAGTATTTATTGCTCAATTACTTTGTTTGTCTTGGAAGTCATTATTTCTTTGATATTTGGAATTAAAAATATAGAGTAGAGAAGCTAGTCAAATCAGTTCTAGATAAGACCAAAGCATTTCTTATAATGACTAGACCCGGTGTTTGTAGTACCATCTCTTAAGATTTCTATTATTTTCCTTTAAAAAACAAGGTACTTATCTAGCAAAAATATACAAAATAACATGCATTAATGTGAATGGATTTTTTTTACATAATAAGAGCATAGTTGGCTTGCCATATATGGATATTATATTTGATACCTATTTTGAAATCATGATTATCTTTTTGAGATCAATAAAGACAATTGTATGTCTCTTCAACTATTTCTTGATTATCTCTTATGATGATTTTCATGCTTGCTTTTCATATAGTGTTGTGCTCTAGAACTTCCACATACATACATATAGAAAAATGATCTTGACCAAAATTCTTTTTGTATGAGATCTACATTTCAAAAACCTATAATTTTGAGAAATTTATTTCTATATTAAAATATTTGGTCCATTTAGAGAGACCTATAAAAATGTAGATACTTCATAAGACTCTTTATGTCTTAATTATCTTTGTGGATTTTAATCTGATCTAATTTTATCATCATTGATGATGGATAACCATATTCTATTTTAAATAATTGATTGATCTTGCACATTTTTCTTTGTATCATGGCCTTCATTACTATCAACTATTCCAGTATCACTGATCATTCTAATGATATCATTTAAAGTTGAAGGATTCCCATCAACTACAACTTCATTTTGTTATACAATATACTTCTTCTTCTTGCAATATTCTTGTAAAAATTATAGTTGAATATAAATTATTAGTTGTTGATAATTTCTATGAGTCAAGTCTTCCTTGCAAGTTAATATGGGAATTGGACTTGACTAGTCATCTAAATTGGTATCCTATTAAATAAAATAATATTTTTGTGTATATTTTTTCCTTAATCTACCAAGAATTGAATAGCTTCTATTGGAGTGATTATACACCATGAACTAGTAAAAGATTACATGGCCATGTTTTATGTTCCTATAATAGAATATTAGTTTTACAACTCCCAAAGATAGTCATAAGTTTATTTGAGAGGTCCTCTAACAAAAATAAATTTAAAATGAATTCACTCAAGGTTCATGATTTCACAAGACTTTTGAATGTGATGCTTGCAAAGAATGTATGATAACTAGTCCACTAGCATAAAGGAATGGTATAACTATCGTTTCTTGTAAATTCTAGGAGGAAATTTCTATAAGGGAGAAGTATGTAGGTCTCACTCCCTTTACCTTGTTTAAACTATAGTTTAGCTAATATGTTGACTTTACTATAATATATATATAGTCTTTTTTTAAATGATGTGGTCAATCTTATTGAGTTATGGACTAGAAATAAAATTATTTTGCTATATATATATTAGTATGCTATGTTATGGAGCATGTCTGCAATGATGATAATTATAAAATAGATTTTTTATTTTAATAATATGGTTCAACAATGTTAATAGTATTCCAAAAAGAAGCATTTTTCCTGTTGATTTGATATGTAAATGTAATTGAAGGACTTCATAAAGGGAGGAAGAACTAAATGCATAAATATAGACTATGACAAGGAGAAAAGGAAAAGGATTTTGAAGAGCCTATGAGAGGATCTAACACATATCTTCCCTATCTCCTATCAATTTAAGATTAGGGGATGTGAGAATCTAATGACTAGTTTGATGTCTAGATTAAAAAACACCTATGTTTCCAAAAAAAAACTTGTTCCTTTTAAGATATTTTGCTAAGCCTAAACCTTAATTTTAGATATATACATATAACAATGCAGTACACAAAACCTATACTAAAATTATATTTTGAATTGAATGAGAAAATAAAATAAATGATTTTTATTTTGAGAAAGGGTGTAAGAAAGAATGTAGCATACAAGGTTTAGCCTAGGATGTGAACTACATGCACTTTTTTATTTTTGGACCTACACTAGAAAGAATTGACTTATCCCCTATGTGATTATGATTAGCCTAGGTTCAATATTTCTCCTTTATCAAATTAACAATAAAATAAACATGGAAGCCTATAAAAATATAGAACAAATAGAAATTAACCCAAAATGCTAAAAATGATATGAATAGGGAACATAATGAGATATTTCTATTGATTTCGCAAAAATGTTTCCTACTCACAAAAGTGCCACTAAAACTATTGCCTCGGCCACCACTATTGATCAAACCTACAAATAAACATAAACTTATAAAAAAATAGCAAAAACCAATAATCAGTGTAGAGAGGTGTATCTAATCTAGCCGAGGAATAGAAAACTTCCCTTTTGCAATGATTAAACCCTTGTTTTAGACAAGAAAAAGTGATAAAATGACTAAAAATGGCAAGATGGTGAAGTAAATGCTAAGATAGAAAATATTTCACTAATACTATTGCTATCTACACTTATTCTCTATGCAAAATAGAGAACACTAACACCATAAATCTATAATTTGGTAATGTTACTACTTCCTTGAGTAGGAGATAGATTTTAAATCCAGATTATAACAATATAATGGTAATTCTAATGAAGGGCTCTGACCCAGGAGGATAGATACCCTGTTACATAGTTGAATGACAATAATAAAACTACTTAAATATAAGACTAAGATGATCAAAATGACAAAATATGGGCTATGCAAATGCAATATGAAAAGGTATAAGATAAGAAATTATCCAAAATAAAATTATATTAGACATTAGCTAAAATGTTAAAGATAAAAGTTTCAAAACACAAAAGCAACCCAATACAATAAGTTTTTTGTCTTTTGTTAAAGCTTGTTGAAAACTTGTTTATTGCTTGTTGGCAACCTTCAAGTGCTTAAGCATGATGATGATTGCTTGAAGCCTTGATGACGTGGATGCTTGGATACTTGATCAAGTGCCTATGAATATATTTTGGTAGAGTTTGGCTCCTAAAATTTGTTGATTAAAATGGTCACCCCAAAGGGTTAGATTTATAGGCATCCATGATCCCCTAGAGGTAAAATTTGTGTTAAATGGTGATTGTAATAAAGAATATGAGAACTTGAAAAGGTGTCTAAAGGAATATCCTAAAATTGGATAGCTAGACTTGGGATCTACCATAGAGGCTATGAATAATATTTTGGGATATTTAATGAATAGCTTGAAGGAGGCAAAAGTTCAAAAATCTATATTTTGGCACATAATATTTATAAGTGTTGGGAAGCAACAATGTCACTAGCACTATTGTGCTTGTGCTATCACCTCATGATTATTAGAGGTCAAAGTGGGTGAGAAAAATCCAAGGGTAAAATTTTAGCAAATGTTCTACTAGGGTCATGGTAGCACCACTAATGCTATCTACTTATAAGTGATGATAAAATTTACATTTTGAGCATTATTAAATGTTATTGTACCCTAGTGTGTCCCCTTGAGTTTTAGAGGGAAAATCAAGTTGGACCTAGGAAACTTGACTTGATTATGATCCACATAGGCATAGTGATTAAATATTCAGATAGATATTTAATGAAAGAAATTAATAATGAAAGTTGGTTTGAGGTTGAAAATGGAGGTATAGATTAGGTGAGGATGGTTGGACTTGATTTAGAATATATTTGCATAGATTAAAATTATATGTGTTGTTTACGTGTTGATAATTATGATTGTTAAAATATGTTAAGTATGAAAGATGAAAATGATGAGAGAGGAATAATCAAAATGTAGAAAGATATGATGACAAATTATATTTTTTTTTAAGTATATACGATATATACAACTATATGCAAAATTATTTGCCCAGGTAGACTTTAGATAGTTTTATTACTTACCTTTAAGTAGATGCGTATTTTCTTAACTTTTAGACAAATGCTTAAAGGGATTTTGACAAATTTAAGATTTATCAAAGGAGACTTTTGTTAGCTTGACCATGGGGACTCCCATTAGATTACCTAGGGGGACTTTTATTAGTTTTTCCAAGGGGATTTTTATTATATTTGCTATGATACAAGTTATATAAATCTATCTACATAATATGTGACTTTAAGTAGATTCCTATTTGTCTAGCCTTTAGACAAATGCTTAAAGGATTTTTTTATAGTTGTTAATTTAAGACTCATATTTAAGCAGATGAATGTTTTCTTGGCCTTTAGATAAATTCTTAACGGAATTTTGATATAAAATTCATCTATTAGCCTTGGGATATTTTGGTTTTTCCATTAGCCTTAGGGTATTTTGATTTGAGATTTTTCCATTAGTCTTAGGGCATTTTGACTTTAGACATGCCTTTAAGCAAAATGCCTATTTGCTTGGGTTTTTAGAAAAAATGATTAAAGGACTTTATGTTCGACTAATTTTCCTTAAAGATAAGAGTTAGAGAAGAATTATGATTTATTGGCATGGAAACAAATGGTGCCCCTAGTTGGGAAGATAAACTCATTGTTGGCCATTTGCCCCTATGAAAGAGTGATATGTAGAGAAATAATAGATGATGATATTGATAGGGCTTTTAGAACCTATTAAAAATCATAGTATTCATCATGTAGCCATTGATGAGATAGAAAATTTTGAATTGATTGATTTTTCCATCAACACCAATGAAACTTCAAAGTATTCATCATGTGATAAAGAAGTTGTGGTTTGGAAGACTTGATAGATATGATTTGAGATAAATAAAATTAGACTGATGCACTCCCTTAGTCCCCTTTGTATAAATTTAGGGGAACGAATGTAAGAAAATAGACCCAAAATAGTGTACGAAAGGGATATAGGGAACACGATGAATGAAAATGGATAGAAGATAGAAAAAAATATAAAATTATGATAGAGATAGATGGTTGTGTGAACCTTGATTTGATTTATGAATATGGGATTGGGAGGATTTTCTTACAACAACCACCTAGTGCAAATATGCAAGAATAAATTATCCTAAGTAGGATCATCATTTGCATCATCATGGATCCATGACTCAAAATGAAATAGGTAGTATAAACATATACAAGAACATTTATGCAAGAAGATATGAATGCAAGTAGAATTTAGGGAAGTAGTGATAGGTAGTTGAAGAAAATAGGCAATCAATACAAACTCAAATGTAATATCATTTAATATGCATTATGTTTGTTGGTTTTTTAAGTTATTTTTCATCAAGCATGGATAGGTAGTAATTTTGGAAGTATTACATTATTTGATCCCCTTGTAAATATCAGTTTCATAGAATTATTTATATTTTATATAATGTATGCGTCAATATGAGAGAAAGTGCAAGGTGTCAAAAGAGAGAATGAAGAGTCACATTGATATGTGGCAATATGAGAGTTTTTTATTTATGAGGAATATGAAAGGAAGCATCTACCAATTGCTAGCAAAGAACAACAATCAGAGTACTAAAAACTCATGTAAAACTATATATTGAAAACATCTCTCCTAGCAATGTAATCAATCTAAATCATTCTTGTAATATTTTCATATTATGTTATTTTTGTGAGATATTTGTTATTCCAATATTGAGATTCATTGTTATTTTAGATTAGTGACATATATTTGATTTATACTTGATCCTAAATAATTTTTTTGATGATTTAATATACTTGAAAAGCTAACAATGGTATTAGAGCTATGGAGTGTTATTAAAAGTTACAAAGAATTTGAATGAAAGTATTGGGACAATCATCACCATCTAACGACAAGCCCAATTAAGAAAAATTTTACTCGTTTGAAAAGACCCTGAAGATATTGTTGCACTTGAGGAGTATTGTCTATACAAAACATTTGCTGTTGCAAGTGTCATAGAGAACAAAGGATAAGCTCTAAGAATAAGATACAAAGTAAATCTCTTCCATTTATTTAAAGTGAGCATTTATACTCCTTAGAAGATATAAGTTTTAGAAATTTGATAAAGATAGATTAATTGATTGTAGAAAACAAAAAAAAAATACTTAGGCTAAAACATGAGATAAAGAGAAGAGAAAGGTCAAATAAGTATTATAGTAAAAGAAAGAGATGCATATTCAGCCTGCTTAGGAAAAGAGAGGCTTAGTCGAGCAAATAAAAAAAAAAAGGATATATATTCTAATATTGTAGAGAGATTATAATATAATAATTATATAGACATATTGAAAAATAATAGTCATATAGCGATAGCTATTCAGCATTATTGAAAAGAAAATAATAGTTATAACATAAAGAGAACAAAATATTGTTCTAGGTTAAAATATCTTAAATAAAATAGAATTGTTAAAAGTAAAGCTTTGGTATGTAGATAAAATGTTATTGTTTTATTACAAACAATATAAGTTTATATTTAAAAATATTTTTTAAATAAAAAAATAAGAAGGCCAATGCCAACATCTCAGATACCATTGCCAAATGCACAATTCAATAGAGCCTCCCATTATATCAAACAATAGCAAACCTGAGACCATATTTTACTCTCGAATTTTTATTCTTTTCAATATTTGGTCCTCCTTTATTATCTACATCCCTATTTATATCCTCTTTAGTAGGTTCATTTTTACCTTTTTTTCTACTACCAATAGTTTCCTTTAACTCCTTTGATCCATGTCCTATTTCTTATAGAACCATATTTAGTTCATTGAAATCCTTCTTGTTGTGGCTTAGATTGACATCAAGATAAACTCAAACTATGACTATTATCTGCAATATTTTGAAAGGCGAGCACCCACTAATCATAGCCCAAGCCACACATTGGATGGGTCAAAATGCTTTAACCCAACCTCTAGAGTAGGTTGGTTCCTTGTCAACTTACTGGATGTTGACTCATTTAAGCATAGTTAAATGAACAAAGGATAGGGATAGAAATGAGAAAGGGTTGAGAAGGAGAGGGTTAGAAAGAAATGAATTAAAGGTGGATGGATAAAGCTAACAGCATAGGCTTCTACAGAGAACCTCTGATAGATCAACTTCAAGAGTAATACTTGGAACTAACAACATTCACAACTAGCCATCTTCAAAATTAAGAACATTTGCATACTTCAAGAATCATTCCAAACATCTAGGGTATTAATAATCCAAATTAGTAGAATTAGATTAACACTCTGACTAACAAAAATGACTTCTTCCAAGCATACATTCAGATATGAATCATTCCAATTTGCTCTAAGTTAGAAATCCAAATTAGTAGAATAAACTAACCATAGCAGTAGTAGCAGAAATGACTTCACAGGTTTTATATCAGAAGATAAAGAAGATGCAAGTTTGAGGCAAACATCCCAAGTAATGCTCCTATTAATTTGTAGAAAGTGTACAATAGTAGTGCAAGCAAACACTTTAGAGTTGACCCTTGAAATGAGGGCACAACCTCTATTTATAGTTTTTATAGTAGATTTGAGAAAATTAGAGCATTACAAGGAAGTTGGAGTGCCAAGTTGGCAAGATGCCGATGTGGTAGTCTCCTATTCGATCAAGGAAAGAAATGCACTCTTGCTCCATTGATCTTCTACAACTAGCCTCTGCAACTTGTTCTGCCTTCATGGCTTCTAGATGTATTTCTTGAAATAGTTGAACTCAGGAGGTAAATAATGGATCTCAGCCATCCCCTATTCTTGCAGCATCTCAACACCATAGATATAGAACTAAATATACTTAGGGACCTTGAATATTAGATGTTTCATCTTCTAGGCCTGATGATTTCATCTCTTTGAACTAGCTCAAAAGAAGGCACCTCAAGCTCATCTTATGTCATGATGGAATCCTTTGTTTTGTGGATGTCTTTAGCTAAATTCAATGTCATCCGTTGATCTGCTATTGAATGATTGAGATCAAATCTATTGAAAATATTTATGCATGCTTTTAGTGGTCACGGGTCGAGGACACTTATTGTTCTTTCTCAAAACCATGACCATTTTTTGCTTTAGGAAGATCTTGACTAGGTTGACCACAATGTATAGAGCCTGCTCTAGGCTAGGATATGATGTCACCAAATCATGGGTTTGACCAAGTCTAACCATGGTCTAGAGCCTACCCTGGATCGAGATCCCCTCTAGGAAATCTCTTTTTTTTACTTCTTTCATTGTGACCTAGAGCCTATTATGGGCCATGACTTCTTCACTTGATGTTATCACTGAATGCTTAAGAGTTGCTCTAGACCATGATTCTTTTTACACCAATTGGTATTTGACCAAGTCTGACCGTGGTGTAGAGCATGTTTGAGTGTCACACAATCACGACCTCCAACTCTTTTATTTCCTTAAACCAACATTTTATTATAGCGTAGAACCATTCTCTAGGTCACGATTCAAATATCAAAAATATCCCTTTAACCAAGTTTGACCATGACCTAAAGTCTACTCTAGGTAAGTCTTCTTTCTTTTGGTGCTTCTCCTAATTAGGCAACTCACGATATAGAACTTACTAGATCATGATTTAATTTACAAGATTCATCTATTTGACTACTTTGACCATAGCTTAGACAGGGTGTGTTACCATAACTTATATTAGCTTCTCTTGATTAGCACAAATATTCAATCATACCTAGAGACCTACTCTAAACCATGATCTTTGCTCAACTGCTTTGACCAAGTCTAACCATGACATAGAGCATGTTTGAGTGTCGCATGATCATGACTTCCACCTCTTTGTTTACCCCAAACCAAAATTTGATCATGATATAGAACCCTACTCTGGGCCATGATTCAAAATTCAAAAATAGCTCGTTTGACTATGTTGACCATGACGTAGAGCCTATTGGTGTTGGGCCATGATCATAGCCTGGAGACACCCTTCAACACTTAGTAAATTTTTTGAGATTTTATAAAATTTTCTAAGGATGTAGCCTTTTGGGCCTACATTATGGTGCCTCTCAAGGAACTTTGCTAGTAGAGTTACAGAACTCAGAGCCTTATCCTTTGGGTATATGGAGTCAAAACTTGAATGGATAGTAAAATAGGAAATAATATGGGTAGATGAAAAGAATGAATGAAATGAATGGAAGCATGAATGAATGGATGGATGGGGTGGAAAGAATGAATTATGATAGAAAATGGATGAAGGGAAATGGAATGGGAGAATGGACTCCAATCAACTGCAAAATTATGTCTCAGAATATTACCTCCTTATGACTATCACCCTCTTGAACATTTGAAAATATATTCAGAGGGTAACAGTTCATATGGAAGCAATGTAAGAGGTAAAATATCTATTTCATTGGTAGGGAATTGCTCCTCTTTAAAAGGCTCAATTGCATGACTTCCTCATGATGTTTGAAAGATCATGCTTTTCTTGTTGTATCTGACAACTGTCAGAGTTGAAGTCATTCATAAGGTATGTTTTGGACCTCATCCCAACTATGATGCTCCTGAATGTTCGATTTTCTTTGGAGGTGATCCATGTTCTTCCTATCCCCCTTCTTGTTGAGTTTGCATCTCTTTGCCTTGCTCTTCAAGCTTCTCAATTATTTCCACATTATCATTATCTTCTTCTTCGTACCTCTCTTCAACATTCTCTTCCTATTCTTCTTCATCTTCAACATCATCCTCTTCTTGTTCTCTTTCATCTTCAACATCATCTTCTTCTTCTCTCTCTTCCTCATTGCCTTCCTCTTCATCTACTCCATCTACTTATTCTACCTTTTCACCAAATAGTTGACTCATATAGTCTAATATTTTTAAAGCTTTATTCCAAGCTGCTTGAGTGGGATTTGCTATTTCCATCAATTGTTGATGAGTGAATTGAAGCTTAGCCAATTTTTCATAAGATATAAATTATCCTTTATCCACTATATCTTCCATCAAATCTTTGAGCTTAGTCAAGCCTTTCACCAGTTGGATCACTTGATCTTGTTGAATGGGTTTAGGCCAAGCATCTATCTCTGAATCATCCTACACAATTGATGTCAAATTTTCTTGAAGGTCTTCAATTGTCAAGAGCAACCGCTCTTCATCCCAGAACCCTTGGAAACCATATTGCATCATTTCTTTGGTGGTTTCTACAATCTTATGGATCTTCCCTTCAATTTTATCAATTAATAGCCACCCTTTCTTAATCAACTTGTGTCTTCTAAGGATATTCTTGGCTACTAATCTTGCAATATTCCATTCTTTGCTAGGAATAGGCTTAGCAATAAAATTGCATCTAGCTTCAGATAATTTATATATTCTTGCTGCTTGTGGCACCATTGGTTGAACTTCACCCTGAGCAGTTTCAATATCCTTTTGGGTCTTTAATAACAACTGACTAGCTTCATCTAAGAAATCAAGTATAGGCTGAGTCTCCAAATATTTTTTCATAATTTTAGTCCACATCTCCTTTTTGATCTATTTGAATTTATCCTTGGAGAAACCTACAACTCTGGCCTTTTCTACTTGAAGTTGTTGTTGTAGAGACTCTATCTATTTGACTTGAGCCTTGGCTTTGTTTCTTCACTTCTTCAGCTTCTTGTTTGAATTTGGTCATTTCTTGATATTTTCCCTACCACTTCTTCACCTCATTTCTCAAAGATTTCTCCACACTCTTTTGATCCTTGATCATTGATTCCAACTCTTTCACCTTTTCCTCCAAATTTTCATATTTCTCCCTATAAATGTCACCTTGTACATAAATGGTATCAAGATGAGCCTTGGCAACTACAACCTCATCTTCCAAAGGCAACTGATTGATATCTTCAGTCTACTCCTCAAGTTGATAGTCTTTTAAAGTCGTGTCCTCTTCTAAATTATCAACTAGAGGAGTAAGAGATATTTTTGTTCTCTATCGAGAAACTGGATCTACTATCATAGTTTTTCTTGGATGAGCAACTTTTTTGGAAGGTTGAGCAAACTTCTTGCTCTAATAACTCTGAGTGTTTATTGAAACACTTTTGACCTTCTATAAAGAAACCATAGTAGGATGAGTGGAAGGTGTGGAGGTAGTGATAAGTGATGGTAAAAATAGGATTGGTAAAGGTGGAAGAGGTGAAATAGTCATGATAGTAGAATTTATATTTATGGTAGGAATTGCAATAGATGTTGCAATAGTAAGAGTTGTTGCCACCATAGAGGATGGTGGAGAAGATGGTAGTGTTTGTTTTTCTAATGAAATGGGAGGTGATGATGTTGGGGTGAAGGACTATGAATTAGAGGTGATGAAGTTTGAATTTTTGATGAATGAGGGAGAAGGTGTAGAGTGAGATGGAGGAGGCATAGGCAATGATGGAGGGGGATTATGTGGTGGTGATGATGTTACTTGTGCCTCCTATTCTTGAGAAGGGGAGGGAGGATTATTTGGGGAATGAGAAGGAGAAGGAGAAGAAGGGGTAGAAATCATACCTAAGCCTACTAGAGTAGACTATTGAAAGATGTTATCTATATTTTATTACTAAACTTGTTGAGTTGATTGTTCTATTTCTAAAACATATGCATATTTAGTTACATGTTGTGCTTGGTCCAACTTCTTCTTTTTACTAACCTCTTTAGTAGCCTCCCCAACTAAATATTTTGATTTTCTCTTGAATACAATGGGGAATGAAGGGTTAGCTATTAGAGCATCATCTTATTATTATAGTAGAGATGATACAACATTTTGGATAGGGGGACTTGGAGGTTTAGAAGGGGCTACAGAAGTGAATCTGATAGGAGAAGAGGTTGGAGCATAATCTACCCTATATTTCATTAGCTCTTGTGAAGTAGTTTTTGCCCCCAAGGCTAAACACTTTGGCCTCTTTTCTACCTTAATGCTCTCTGTAGGTCCTGATTCATCTTTCCCAAGTCCACCACCAGAGTATCCCAACTTCTTCATCATTACAACCCCTTTAGTATATTGCTGCAATTATTCCTATGAAGGTTCATAAATAGATTGTACCTTTTCAACCATTGGAGGTGGAGTTGTTGTAGTATCATCCTATTGTTGGGGTTGAGGGGATGGAGGAGTTGGAGGTGTTTGGATTTTCTTCTATTTTTTCACCTCTGACCTTGTTCTTGTTGTCTTAGTTTTCTCTATTTCTTCCCCTATTTTAGCCTTTCTAAAACTTAATGCTAAGATTTTTCTATTATTGGCATTCCAAGTTTTATAGTGTTCATCATATATATCAGAGAAATATTTATCATATTGGTGACCAAAATTAGAGCCTATAGTATTTGTCTCAACCCTCATTTTCCACCAATCTAGAATCTTAGCCTCATCCCAATTGGTCTTTTCCTGAATGGTTTGAATTTTTGACTCTTTTAACTCGTGTTTTTTTGTGCTCAGGATCATAATCTACCAATTGATCATAAAAATCTCTCCAAGGAGGTAGTGGTTCCATTTTTCCCACATTCCATTCCAATGGGGAATCTTCCTTGTTATTCCTAAATTTTTCAATGTGTGGCCTCAGAGTCCTTTCAAATTTTGGAGCCTTAGCAGCATTAAGAGCTTTTAGCTTTTCCAAAAATTTATTAGTAGGGTCATACCTCCATCTTTGTGGGAGCTCTCTAAGCCCTAGTCTTTCCATCACCTGAGTAATCTCCTCACTCTAGCCCCTCCTTGTTAAGGTAATATCTTCCACATTAAAAGGATAGTTGATTGTGCCTTTTCTCCTTACTCTAGTGCCAAAAGTGGAGTTAATGTAGTCAACTTATCTACAATATTCCAATGCCAACATCCAATTGGTGATAAAATATGGCAACAAAAATGGTTTCCCTATGAAGCCATATAGCCTAATCACTATACCCTCAGTTAGAATATACTAGTCTCCTTCTTTAGATTGATCTATTTGTAACAATTCCCATGCTAGAGGTGGTATTCTAGGAAATTGTCCATACATAATCTTAAGGGTTGGCCCTAAAAATTCCCTATTAAAATTATAATAGGATTCAGACTTACTCAAGATTTTTATCCATACATAAACTGGTAGAGGGTTCCCATTTTCATCTTTTGTTATCACTACTATCCAGGGTATCTCTTGCATGGTGGCACTAAAAAATAGCCATGCCAAGTTAGAACAATGTCTAAACGAGGCAGCTTGAGAATCCTTCTTCATTTTAACCAACTGCTCATGGATCCTTTTGCAAAGGAAAGAGGGCCAATCAAAATAAATGGGGTTGGTATTGTTATCTATTTGAGACATATCATACATTTTTTCATTTGAAATGTAGTAAGTCATAGCTATCTACCAATCTCACACATTTATATCAGAATTCAACCTTGCTAATGTTGCTAGCATGGAAAAAAACTTTGGGTTGGCAAACTGCTTAGTGGCAATTGGGGTTGTTGGCAAATGATCTTTGATTACCAAGATTTTAAACTACCTATTCACCCAATCCTTAAAATGTTCCCCATTCTTAGGATGCCCCTTCAATGTATAAAACTTAGCCTATTCTTTTGGGTCAAAAGGCTTAGGGCTAACATGGGGAGTTCTACCCATGGCAAAGAGGTTACAATAGGCTTCAGGAGTTAGCTTAAAAAGGACTCTACCCTGAGCTATTTTTATTGCCCTATTCTTTGGGTCATAAAATTTGATAATTGTAGAAATTAACTCGGGGCATGGGTGGATAGAGTCACATATATAAAAATATAAGAGAGAGTAAACAACACAAGAACCTGAACTCAAAGTTGAGAGTCCCCTGAACACTCTATTATCAATGTCTTTCCTTAGTTGATCCCTCGTCTTCCATGTCATTATGGTGTTGGCTACTAAAATAGTTGCATCTAGGAAATGTGTAGGCTTGTTGATTTTAGCCTTAATGGTCTTCTTTGGAGTTGGAGATGCCATTGTAGTCAATTGAATGCCTGAAGAAGTTTTTGTAATTGCTCTTTCAAAACCTCTGCAAGTATCTCAGTATCTCTCTACAAATGCTCTCTGAAGCTTAGCAAATTTTACAAATAGAATTACTACCAAAGCCCTAGCTTAAATAGCTTGCATGCACATCTTCTACCATTAATGTGGTAGTTGGACTACCACTTAGTCACACACTTCAAATTCTTGAATAGTAGGCAAAATGGTGAAGCTTGCATGAGAAGCTTTTGTTAGCCACTTCTTGCATGTTGACTATGCTTGACCATGATGTGGAGCCTATCAACGGTCGTGCTCCACTTAATGCTTTATTCCTTTCATCATGCCTTTGGATGCAATGGAGCATGGGTGAGTTGAGAGCTTGCTTTGACTATTTTGACCATGGCATGGAGCCTACCGATGGCCACACTCTCTATTTTCTTTTTATCTAAAAATTAAAAAGAATGAACATATAATACAACTATGTACATATAATACAAGGGGAAGGATTTTACTTGAAGTACAACTTAAGATGGTATCCATTGATCGAGATTGGTTGCAACCTCCCTCCCTGATCTTGTAGCTAAAAAGCATTATTCTATTTGACTACAACAATCTTGTATGGACCTTCCCAAAATGAATCAAACTTTTGATGATTGCCTAGTTTTGCTTTCTCTTCATTCCATCTTAGGACTGAGTCTCCAATATTGAATTTTCTACATGTGGCCCTTTTATCAAACCATCCTTTAGTCTATGTCAAATGTTTCTAAAATTATTCATAGGCTTTATTCCTCTATTCCTCTATCTACAACAATTGCATTAGCCTTATCTCTATAGGATTTTCATCTGATGAATCATCCTAATTGGATAACTTTAGAGTAGGTATTTCAAGGTGTGTAGGAAGAATAGCTTCTTTTCCATACACCAAGGCATAAGGAGATGTGCCTATTGACTTCTTCATTGTGATCCTATCTGCCCATAACACCTGGTTTATAAGAAAATGCTAACACCTTTTGTTATCCTTTAATGCTCTCTCCAAAATTTAGAGAAAATTTTTATAGGTAGATTCTACTAGGCCATTTCCTTATGGATAATAATTTGAAGAATTCTTCAAACATATACCATATGTACTGGAAAATTCAATGAACCTTGCTCCTATAAAATATGGACCATTATCACTTACCAAAGCTTCAAGAATGCCAAACCTTGTGATCAAGCTTTCAATAAACTCAATTACTACATCCTGATCAGACTTCTTAGTTGGAATTACCTCAACCCATCGGGTGAAATAGTTAATAGCAGTTAGGATGTATTTGTGACCTACTGAAGAGTTTGGATTTATCACTCCAATAAAGTCTAGCCCCCACTACTAGAATGGTTGTTCTACCTATATTGGCTTGAGTGGCAATGATGCATTCATGTTTCTCCCCACATATCTCTAACATTTATCACATGATCTAACAATTTTGAAAGTGTCAAAGAAAATATTAGGCCAATAATAACCAGCCCTTATTATCTTCATTGTAGTTGTTCTACCTGAATAGTGACCTCCTGATAGTCCTTCATGGAATTCTTCTAGAATATTTTATTTTTTATCATCTTTAATGCATCTTAAAAGAACTCCATCTAGGTTCTTTCTGTATAATCCTTCAGGCAATAGAACATAATTCAAGGCTTGGAGCCTATATCTTCTTCTTTGTGAAGCATTGAGATTTCTAGGGCATATCCCTATTTGAAAGTAACTTACAAGCTGATCAACCCAATCTGCTTCTTCTAAAATACTATCATCCTTCTGCTCTGATTCTGATGTTTGACAAGCTACCCTTTCTTCTTTATTTGCTTTGGTAGCTAATTCTTGACATAGGGCTCTTCCTCTTACCAATTTGGTAGGATGAATCTCTACATCATATTCTTGAATCTTAGTAATCCACCCTACTCTTTTATCACCCAACTCTCCTTGCAGAATGAAGCTTCTAACATCAAGGTGTACTACATATACCAAAGTCTTACTCTAAGCTAGATATTGCCTAATTTTTTCAATGATTTCATAACTACAAAAACCTACCTCTCAATGAAGTTATATTTCATTTGGTATTCATGGAGAGTTTGACTCCAAAATAATATGGGATGTTCATTATCAACATCATCTTTCTAATTCAATATTATAACATAACTCTCATCAACTCCATAGGCATATAGGATAAAATATTTGTTAAAATCAGGGTTGATTAACATAGGGGTAGTAGCAATGGCTTGCTTAATCAACTCAAAGGCTTGCTTTCTCTTATCAATCCATTGGAATTCAACATTCTTCTTTAGAAGCTCTATAATGGGTCTGACTATTTGAGAAAAATCAAAAATAAATTTTCTTACAAAGTTGATCTACCCAAAGAAGGACTACAAGGCCCTTTTGTTCATGGTAAGGGGAAGAGACAATATGGATTTGATTCTATCTAGATCTATTGACATTCCCTATTTGGACACCACATGCCCTAGTAGCTTTCCTTCATGAACTACAAATATTGACTTCTTTGGGTTAAGAGATATACCAAATTCTCTACACTTCTAAAAGACCTATTCCAAATGCTTGAGGTGTGCTTATTTTTCATGAGAAAATATTATCATGTCATCTAGATATATCAAAATTATTCTATTAATCAGTTCTCCAAAGGCATAATCCATAGCTCTTTGGAATGTAGCTCTTGCATTAGATAGACCAAATGGCATTCTATGATAAGCAAAAGTACCCCACTTTGTAGTGAAAGTTGTCTTATATTGATCTTCATATTTTACCTAGATTTTATTATAACCAGAGAAGCCATCTAATAGAGAAAACCTTTTAGCCCTAGATACTATCTACAAAATCTGATCTATCTATGGCAAGGGATAATGATCTTTGAGAGATGCCTGGTTCAGATTTCTAAAATCCACACATAGGTGAATATCACCATTCTTTTTTCTCATTGGAACCAGATTGGCAACCCATGTGGAGTGCTTAACAGGATAAATGATTTTTGCCTTTAACAATTTAAGCAACTCTTATCTCATGATTGCTTCAATCTTGGGATTTACTGGTCTCTATTTCTATCTAAATGGTCTTGCTTCAAGAACTAATTCAATAGTATGTTGGATTATGCTTTTATCATAGACTTTCAAATCTTCATAGGTCCAAGCTATTATGTCTTGATATTGAAGACACAAAGCCTTAAATTCTTCAACTTCCTTTGGAGTGCATTGGATACCAATTTTAAGATTTTTTCCATTTTCTATTTCTATTTCTTTATAAATCTTATCATCAACTTGCATTTGCTTTAGTATTTTCCCATATTCATTGTCAAAAAGACTTTCTAAGGTAATCAACCCCTTAGGTATGTGATTATTTTTTAACTGTATAATTTCTTGTTGCTCAATCTCTTGAGATATCTCACCTTGTGAACTGATACAACTAGCCTCTCTAACTAAGAAATCAACAATCTGATCATCATTTTCAAATACCTACCAAAATATTTATCTATCTAGAATTGAAGGTCTAAAAACCAATTTAACTCTCTTATTCTTAGCTGATCCATAATATGAAGATGGAGAAAAATTAGAACCTTTGATAGCTAAAGCATCTACCAAAAGATTATGTTGTCTTGGAACAACATGTAAGTTCAAAGCATCAAAATATTCCATTAAATCCTAGACCCTATTTCTATAAGTCTTCAAATAATGATGCTTGTTGTTACACTTCTCTGTAACTTGATTTACTATCAATTCTGAATCACCATAGATGTCTAGTAATTTAATACCCATTTTCTCTGCTTGCATCAAACCTAAACATAAAGCCTCATATTCAGTAGTATTGTTTGTGCAAGACCAAGTTAATCTATAGGAAAATATTTTGACTCCCTCTGAAGGTGATTTTAGAACTACTCCTACCCTAGCTCCATTCTTGCATCTTGCTCCATCAAAATGCATAGTCCAAATTTTAGATTCTCTTAAAATTTGATTAGAAATCATAGGAGTTGCTTTCTGATCTTCAGAGGTGATGTTGTATGTGCCTAGTCTAGTTTCAAATAAAATATGACTATCCTCTGATGGTAGATCATCCTCAATCTCTAAATATTCTAGTACCTCTACCAATTCTGGTTCCTCCATGATAGAATTATTGTACATATCATCTTCTATTTTCTCAATATGATAGGATATTGGCTTCTCTAGGACTATTTTTATTCTTTTACCCTTATAGGGGATCATCATGTGAGAATAGTCCAAATACATGTATCCTCCTAGTTTGGCAGTAAATTCCCTTGATAGGCATAGGCCAAAATATGGTTCTAAATCTACTACAACTATCTCTTGAACAACAGTAACCTCTGGGGCTCTATGTAATCTCATCAAGACATCTTTGACTACCCCAATTGTTTTAACTAGTGTTCCATCCAATTGTAGGACTCCTAGACAAGAACGGGTATATTCCATACCCATTTCTTCACACACTACTCTTGGCATAACTGTAGTTGAAGCTCCTGAGTCTATCATGCAGTTATGAACTACCCACCCTTCCATCCTTAAAGAAATGTAAAAAGGAGTTTATTCTTTAGCACAGGTGGAGTCATTTTTTGTCATTCAGGTGATAGGTTGTATATAGTAGGATTCTCCTTTTCTTGAGATTTACTCTTCAGAGAAGCTTTCAGTAGGTCTATCTAACCAAGAATGAAGAGAGTATCATATAAACTTGCTTTAGAAGGAGTTCTCTTCAATTCTTCCATAATATTGAAATCAGATTTTCCTAAAGTTTTACTTTCACCTTCACCAAATTTTCTTTTAAATTGTTGAGTTGCCTCAATTCTTTGTTTCTTGGTGATAGAAGGAAATCTTAGTTTCTCGCTAGCTTCCTCTTTAGATTCAGCTTGTTCTTTCCCCTTTTCTTTATCAACTTGTTTTGGAATAAATTTCTCATTCCCTTGTTCCTTAGGAATTGAAGCCCTCTTTTCCCCAACTTGAGGAACTGGAAATCTCTCATTGCTTGTTGAAGGTTGATCTCCCTTATTTTGAGAAGGTACTTGGAACTATCCCATTTTCTATGGATTGACTTGCAATGGATTTTTTCCTGATCTTGTGAGGATAGAAATAGCTTCTTCCTCCAGAGAATCTTGGCCAACCATGACCTATTCAGGTTGCCACAACATATTGACTGTACTCTTTTGGGATCTTTCAGCCTTTTCCATAGCCTGTTGCACATGATGCTGATACATAGCACAAGTCTCTGGACTATGGGGGTCATTGCAAATTAAACACCAGATATATCCACTAGTTTCAAGGATTGACTCATGTTCATCAATATTGGCATTAACCCTAGGCCCTATATTACTACTAGTAGTAGGCCTTTGATCTCTATTTATATATGGGAATCTTCTTTGTTGAGACCTTTCTACTTCTTTTTTTCCATGGTGTTTACCTTGTTATTAATTGTCTTCAAGGTATTTTGGATATCAAGCAATAGAGTTGATTCTTGGGGATTTTGAGATGGAAGAGGAGGAAAAGGGATTGAAGTCGATGATGTTTTGGGAGGAGGAATTGGAGCCATTTGGGGAAGTGGTGATGATAATGGTGGGGGATCCATATATGAGGGTGTTGATGTCCTAGACTGATGTGTAAACTGAGGGATTTTAGAGCAATAAGGCATGACCACTTTTGGTGGTAGCCTTCCTACAATAATTAGGATATTCTTTGCATGCACAGTTGCATGGTAAACTTGTGGAAAGGTAGTTATACTTGACTATTGAGTTTGTAACCCTAGGTCTGAACCAAGAGCTCTAATATAATACATATATTCAAGGGAGCAGTTGGTCTAGCTTCAAGGGGAATCCTTTTCCATGTCCTACTAAACCTCAAATTAAAGTCAAAGACTAACTCTTATGGGTGTCTTTGCATAGCGGTGAATTGATTCAGAAGCAAGAAAGGATCAGTTGACTCATTAAACTCTTCCATGAAAGGACCAGCTAATTTAGCCCATGAATGAATGTTGTTGTCTTCTAGGGTTCTAAACTAATGAAGGATTTTACCTCTAAAGGATAGGGCTAGAAGCCTGACAATAACATCTTCATTTTTGATATTGTGAATAGCTGCTAAAGTCAATATATCCTAACAATGCTCATAAGTAGTCTTTCCTAAACCATCATATGTAGGTATGGATTTTAATGCAGCCTGAGGGATATCATTCATATGAGGAAGTCCTAAAGGACCAAAGGTATCCCAATCAAGGTAATTTTATGGAGGTTGATTTTGATTTTGGTTTTGAGCCATGATTACTAGGGTATTTAATGGAATTGGTTTTGAGGGTACCCAATGATCTGATGGTAATTGGACCTCTTCAAAAGGTGAATCTAGAGATAGACTTCTTGTATGCCTTGATCTCCTGAGTGGTAACTCAAAGAATGATACTGGTTCTTGACTATTCTTAGTAGATGACCTAGTAAACATGAAATATGAGCTACTAAAAAGGGTTTCTAGGTTCTTATACTCAAGGAGGTTGGTTCCTTGTCAACTTACTAGATGTTGACTCATTTAAGCATAGTTAAATGAAAAAAGGATAGGGATAGAAATGAGAAAGGGTTAAGAAGGAGAGGGTTAGAAATAAATGAATCAAAGGTGGATGGATAAAGCTAACAACATAGGCTTCTACAGAGAACCTCTGATAGATTAACTTCAAGAGTAAAACTTGGAACTAACAACATTCACAACTAGCCATCTTCAAAATTAAGAATATTTGCATACTTCAAGAATCATTCCAAACATCTAGGGTATTAATAATCCAAATTAGCAGAATTAGATTAACACTCTAACTAAAAAAATGACTTCTTCCAAGCATACATTCAGATATGAATCATTCCAATTTGCTCTAAGTTAGCAATCCAAATTAGCAGAATAAACTAACCATAGCAGTAGTAGCAGAAATGACTTCATAGGTTTGTTATCAGAAGATAAAGAAGATGCAAGTCTGAGGTAAACATCCCAAGTAATGCTCCTTCTATTAATTTGTAGAAAGTGTACAATAGTAGTGCAAGCAAACACTTTAGAGCCGACCCTTTGAAATGAGGGCACGACCTCTATTTATAGTTTTTATAGTAGATTTGAGAAAATTAGAGCATTACAAGGAAGTTGGAGTGCCAAGCTGGCAAGATGTCGATGTGGTAGTCTCCTGTTCGATCAAGGAAAGAAATGCACTCTTGCTCCATTGATCTTCTACAACTAGCCTCTACAACTTGTTCGACCTTCATGGCTTCCAACTATATTTCTTGAAATAGTTGAACTCAAGAGGTAAAGAATGGATCTCATTCATCCCTTATTCTTGCAATGTCTCTTTGCCATAGATCTAGAACTAAATCTACTTAGGAATCTTGAATATCAGATGTTTCATCTTCTAGGCCCGATGATTTTATCTCTTTGAACCAACTTAGAGAGACACCTCAAGCTCATCTTATGTCATGATGGAATCCTTGTTTTGTGGATGTCTTTAGCTAAATTCAACATCACCCGTTGATCTGCCATTGAATGGTCGAGATCAAATATATTGAAAATATTGGCACACTTTTAGTGGTCGCAGGTTGGGGACACTTATTATACTTTCTCAAAACCATGACTATTCTTTGCTTTAGAAATATCTTGACTAGGTTGACCATGACCTAGAGCCTACTCTAGGTCAGGATATGATGTTGCCAACTTATGTTTTTGATCAAGTTTGATCATGGATTGAAGCCTTCCCTAGGTTGAGATCCCCTCTAGGAAATATCTTTGTTTGAGTCCTTTGATCACGACCTGGAGCCTATCATGGATTATGACTTCTTCACTTAATGTTATCACTAAATGCTTAAGAGTTACTTTGGACAATGATTCTTTTCACAGCAATAGACATTTGGTCAAGTTTAACTACAATGTAGAGTATGTTTGAGTATCACACAGTCGTGGCCTACAACTCTTTGTTTCCCTCAAATCAATATTTGATCATGACATAGAACTACGATCTGGGCCACAATTCAAATTTTAAAAATAGCCCTTTGATCAAGTTTGACCATAGCCTAGAGCTTGCTTTGGATCAGGTCTTCTTTTCTTTTGATGCTTTTCTTTGCTAGATAATTTGTGGCATGGAACTTTTTGTCGATCGTGATTAGATTTTTAAGATTCATCGGTTTGACTATTTTGATCACAACCTAGAGCCAAGGGTGCATTGGGCCATGACTTATGTTGGCTTCTCTTTATTATTATAAATTTTTATTGCATCCTAGAGCGTTCTATAGACTATGATGTGCTTTGCTCTCAACACACTTTGATCAAGTTTGACCATGGCATGGAGCATGTTTAAGTGTCGCATGATTACAATTTCTTCTTATTTATTTTACTTGAACTAAAACTTGATCACGACATAGAACCCTACTCTAGGCCACGATGCTAAATTCAAAAATAGTCCATTTGACTACTTTGACCCTGACATAGAACTTGTTGGTGCTGGATTGTGATCATGGCCTGGAGACAGCCTTGAACACTTAATAAAAAAAATTATATTTTACAAAATCTTCTAAGGATATAGCCTTTTGGGCCTACACTTCTTTAGTTTCTTTTTTGAAAGTTATCTTTGTGGCTCCTTTGAGACTTTAGTTTGAGAAATAATTAAACTCTTCACATTTAAATCTAAAACTACATCTACCCAACTTCATGCTCTTGATTTTTTTTAGCATCATCTTCTACTTCTTCAAATATCATCCTCACCCTCACTATCCTCAATTTGATTTAGCTCATCATGATAGATGATGTTATCGGTAGAATTGACAACTCCTAAAATGGGTGGTGAAGGGGCAATTGTATATAAATTAGAGTGAAGAGAGTATATGGGCATAGAATAATAGGTAACCCTCCTGCCCATAGTGAAAAATATTAGGAGAGACTGCAACTCCTCTATGTGCATCATATTTTAAATTATATAAGTGTGTGCTTTAATAGTCTCTTCTAGTTTGAATCCTTGATAGTGAATGCAGAAGTGCTTTCAAGCTCATGTTTTAAAATCAAAGAATCATTTAGGTCTATTATCAAAGAACAAGAAAAGAACTAGGAAGAATCCCTAACACCAAGGAATTAGGTAAAATAAATAATAATACTATCTATATTAAGTATTTCAAGAAGAATCCCTAACACCAAATAATTAGGGTAAATTGCAGCGTTACATGCCTTACTTAGGTAAATGAACAAAAAAACTTTAGCAAATGTCCATTTGATGTTAGTGTAAGATAAGCAAATCGGGGCTTTCATGAAGCATTGAATTCATGGTTATTAAGGATAAAGTTTAGAGGATTTATAAGGTATTTAAAAGGTTAATAGTTATAAAGGATAATCTTAGAGGAGCAATAATATGATTATATTTTGAATTTTATTAAAAGGAAGTTTAAGAATTAAAGTTATAATTTTTTTAAAAAGTGTGAAGTATTAAAGTTAATATTTAAGAGGTGAGATAATTTTAAAGTTAAAGTTATATTTTTTAAGTGGACTTAAAATTTTTATTAAATATTCTTGAGTGAAGTGATTTATTTTTTAAATATTGATGACTATTTAATGTTTTTCAAATTATAAAAAAAATTGAAAACTTTAAACTTTAATTTTTTTAAATTTAATTAAAGTATTTGAAGTTTAGAAAACTTGAAATTCAAATTAGGGAGTTAAAAGTTTTTCAACATCAAACCTTTAAAAGAAAAAAATCAAAGTTTGAATATTTAGTAGAAAGTTTTTTTAAGAACTGTATCTTTTTAAGTTATTTGAGATTTTGCAAAATTAATGAGTTAAAAGAATTTCTACTTCAAAGGCTTAGAAAATTAAATTTAAAAATTTGCAAATTTTAGTTTTTGAAATTTCAATTTTGGAGCTATAAGGTTGTCAACTTCAAAGGAAATGGTAAATACAAGAATTTTCTTTTTTGAATCTCAATTATTAAAGGGACCTAATTTTACCCCATGGAAAAATAAGATGAGTTCAATACTTATTGTTGAAAAACTTTAGGATGTGGTGGATGGACAATGAAATATTCTCAAAGATAAAATAGAAATTCAAAGATAATGATGCTAAAGCTTTTATGTTAATTATGTTTGGCATATCTGATGAATTCAAGCACACATGAGTGAAGCAAAACATTCAAAATATGCATGGGAAAATTGTGTATGATATTTTAAATAAATAATAAGGCAACCATTTTACATCTACAATCATAATTCTATGCACTAAAAGTTCATGATGAAGAAAACATAGGATTTTTTCTTCAAACGATATCAAAATTAAAGTCAAAATTACATACCTTAGGATAAAAGGTTGAAGATAAACTTCTAGTTTTGGTTGTACTTAGAGAACTTTCTAAATCATTCAAAATGTTGGTCACATCTCTTCTAGTATCAAATAGAAAGGTGTCATTTGAGAAACTAATAAATATTCTTCAACAATATGAACTTAAAAATCAATTAAGAAATGAGTTATCCAGTATAGCTCTTGTAGTAGAAAAATGATCTTGAACTTCATTAAAAAATCAAAAACAAAAGAAATATCATATTTGTGAAAAAGAATGACATAAAATAAAATCTTGAAAGTATAATATATTGATTAGGAATTATTAAGACCAAGAATATTTTAAATGGAATCAAAGAGATCAAAGTAATCATCTAGGGTATGTTGCATAATCAGAATCTATATAGAGGAATCTTATGGTAAATCACATATGTTTGTTATCAATTAATGGAAATTCCAATAAAGATTGGAACCTATGAGAGTAAATGCATGTTGTGACATAAAAAGAAAATATAGATACTGTAGCTCAGATGATTTGAGTATAGTTTGTGATTGGACAAAAAAATCCTATGCTGTCAAAATTGATGATGATAAAAATTTAAATAATGATAGGGATAGTGATGCTTAGAGTTGTGTTGATGTTGATAGGGATCAGTATAATGATATTTTTGGTTATTTTGAAAGGTATAATAAAGGAATTGGTTCAAAATTACTAAGTAAAATAGGATACAAACACACAAACTTGGGAAAACATGGATAAGGAATAAAAGAGCCAATTGTACCAAAAATAAGAGCAAATGTCTTAGATATAAAGGACAAACAAACAGTAAGAAATCAATAACTAAATTTGTGATGGAAAATCATAATATCAAATTAGTGATAGAGAATAATAGAATCAATAACAACGAAGGACTGAATGGTAAAAGGAATATTGTAACAAGGAATAAATGTAATCATTATGGTAGATATGGACATAAGATAGAGAAATGTTGGAATCTCCATTGTTTTGAAACGTGTGGACATAATGTTTCTCAAAAATATTGTCTACATAAATATAAGGAAATCTGAAAATTGAAAATGGACTATGGATGGATAAGTATGAATGAATGAAATAAGATGAAAGGAATTTTGTATGGTTTCTACAAAAGGAAACCAAGTGTGATGAAAAATAAAATTTATTGAATGTAAAGAATGATATTGGTCTTATCATGAAGAAATGTGAAATGAATTATTATGACCCAAGCATACCTTGGGAGGTAACCTATAGTGAAAGCACCTATAGTGATGATCCTATAGATATGATAGTATTATGAATATTATAGTGGATAACCTAGAGACAATGATAACCCAAAGGTGATCTAGAGGTAGAGTTACAAAGGCAATGACCTATAGGTAGTGATCTAATGGGAGTGACCTAGAGGGAGTGACCTAGAGATAAATACCTAGAGACAGTGGCCCAGATGCAGATCCCAGGCAGTGACCCAGAGGCACAGACCTAGAGGTGACTCATATGGATTTATCTAGAGATAGACATTAATAATTTATAAAGGAGTACCTAATGAAGGTTGCATATACCCAACTATGCAAAAAACAAATCTGAAGAATGAAGAGAAAGAAAATCAAAAAATTAAAGCAAAAACCTTTTTACCAAATAATGTAATATGGGGGTATTGGAAGTATTAAATTATTTTACCTGTTTACTCTTGATTATTGATATTTCAACTTATAATATTGTGGCTTATTTATATTAGAACCAATTATATTTTGAGATATTTAACATTAAAAGCCAACAGTGGTATCAAAGATACCACTTAACTTTATTCATTCTTGGTAGAGTTATATTATAGAGCCACTATAATATTGGAGTCTATCCACTTTTATAGTAGTGAAGACTTGGACTCCATTTTTGAATATCTAATTGAGTAGATATTGAGGGGATAAGGTAAAGTCACCCTAATTTGAATGCTAGGGTATTTCCACTTGGTTTAGGGAAAACCAGTGAAGACTAGGACTCAACTTGAATTGATTGAGAGAGCCAACTCAAAAGAAATTTGGATGTGCAAGGACATTCATAGTCACCCTAATATTGATTTTTGGATTCTCTAGAAAATAGGAGAATTATTTTGTTCTTAGGTGTGACCTCAGACATTAAAGAAAGATTTTAGACATTGGAGATAGATTTTAGAGATAGAGAAGCATTATAGCTTCCAAGATATTGAGAAGAATTATAGCTTATAGGAAATATAGAATCATATAAAATTCCAAAGAATAGAAAAATAGATAGAGAAGAGAAGCAGTATAAGCTTCCTAAGAATAGAAATATTGAGAAGCAGTATAAGCTTCCAAAGTATAAAGATAACATTACTAAGAAGTAAATAGAGGAATCCTCCTAAGATAAGGAAATATAGAGGCATATAGAGAAGTTAAGATTTTGGTCATTCAGAGATATAGACCAAAAGGATCAGGTTGAATGGAAACACTTCAGAGCATTTTAGTCTTGGCCTTGAATCATTTTAAAAGACTTTTAAGAGCATTTTAGTCCTACAAAAAACAAAAATAAGTAAGGAATATAAGTAGTAGACTATCTACGTAATAAGGATAATAATAAAGCACCATTAGAAGTGTTATCTATATAAAGATAACAAATCACCATCAAGAGTACTATCTACATAAGAAGACAACATCGAAACATCATAGCAAAGTGCTATTGAGATGGAAAACAAGGAAGCAATATCTACATTATAGTAAAGAGCTATTTATATGGATAGTAATGTAGCATTATCTATGTATAGAGGATAGTAGCAAAGTGCTATCATAAACCAAAGCTTTAAGAGGACAAAAATAAGTAAATAATTAAAATAAGCCAAGACAAGCAATGGTATCTTAGCACATTATGTGATATAGTTGAGCAGCATGCAAACAACGAAGATACATTGAACTAACAATAGTTATTTAATGTGTAAGCAACTTTTGTAAAATAGCCAAGCACCTAAGAAATAAATTTTTAACTTATTGGAGATAATCTATCTTAAGCACAATCTAACAAAGTTCTCTCTTTAGGACAGTCAATCACCTTAGTAGTAGGGTTTCAAGGAGCCATTATAGAGTAAAATAATAGGCTCGAAATGAATGGACTGTTCTTCTACAGCAAACATTTCTCCAAGAATGCTTTCCAGCTAAAGAGAAAGTCAATTATGGAGCTAATTAAGCCAAAATCCTAGAATTTTGAGCACCATTTCAAACGTCTAAGCAATAGTAAGTGGTGTAGTTAAAATCATGTGTAAAATCATGCATGGAAATAGGAGTTGACCTTCGTAACACATGTGTTACTACCCTATGGAAATAATTAAAGGTGTAATTAAAGAGCTTCACAAAGAAAGGTATGTTAAATACGTTAAACCAACTTTTTCATCATTTGGATGAAAAATAATTTGATTATTATTAAGTTTTTTAAAGAGGGAGTTAAAAGGTTTTCAACATTAATGTTTTTTAAAGTTCATATTTAGAATTTAATTATTAAAAGTATGGAGTGATAAGGTTTTCTAATTCAAATAGGATTTAAAATTTTGAATTTGAAATTTGTTTTTAAGTATTGAAGGAGATAAAAGGATTTAAAAAATGAGTTTTTAATTTTTGAAGTTTTGCAAATTTAGTAGGGAGAAAAAAGGATTACTACATCAAAAATTTAGAAAACTTGCAAGTTTCTTATTTGAGAAAATATTTAACCTTGGAGATATAAGGATTTCAACTTCAAAGTAATTCGGATAGGAGAGATATTATTATAATTGAAGGATGAGTACATAAATATAACAAGAGGCATTAGGGTTTGTAGAAAGGAAAACCCTAACCCTAACCCTAATAGGTAAAGTGCACATTAATATTCTAACATCCCCCCTTAATGTGCACTTTCCTAAATACAAAAATAATTCAACATCCCAAATGATGTATAGGAAAATGAAGAATCTTCTAAAGTGTCTTTGTCTATAGCCTTCATAATTCGATGATGTATGAAGTGTCAAACAACTTTATAGTCTTTGGATAGAGTCTAGGGTGTCTAGATTTTGTAGTCCCTAGAAGAATTTTTTGATTCATAGTACCTAAGTTATGTAGTCTCTTATAAAAAAAGAGAAAGTT
The DNA here is from genome assembly GCA_028583015.1 of Wollemia nobilis. Classification (NCBI taxonomy): domain Eukaryota; kingdom Viridiplantae; phylum Streptophyta; class Pinopsida; order Araucariales; family Araucariaceae; genus Wollemia; species Wollemia nobilis. The sequence goes on from JAQPPZ010002930.1 coordinate 13,261,484, forward strand.
GGTTTACGTGGTTTGGCTCACATTGTTGTTACAATGCTTTTGCTTCAAGCACCAATAAGTTACAATAGACTTGTAAAAATATGGAATATGATGTTTCCATTGAATTGTGCTCGAAAAATGCTTTCCACTGAGTATAAAAAATACTATACTCGAGAAGTATAAATATTTACCTCAATTTATGAGAAATAGTGTCTCATCAGGCACAAATAATAAGAGGTAATTTTTTACTCCAAGCAAAATTATTTTTTTAATATTTTACATGATTTTAAATTTCTCTCATAGGGGAATATTTTGAGAATGTGCTTTCAAAATAATTACATGGGCCCTCCTTCACTACCATACATATTAAAATGATTTTAAATTTCCCTCGCAGGGGAATATTTCAAGAATGTGCTTTCAAAATAATTACATGGGCCCTCCTTCACTACCATACATATTAAAATGATTTTAAATTTTCCTTGCAAGAGAATATTTTGAGAATGTGTGTTCAAAATAATTACATGGGCTCTATTTAATTAAGTTTGGCCCATATTTTAATTTATCAAATATACTATACCCCTCTTACTTTATAAAATTCAAGGCCCCTCTGTCAAAATCAATTTAAACAATATTACACATGCTTTCAATATTCAAATGAAGAAAGAGCATCATAAAAAATCTTCCACTACAGCTTTTGGTGGGAGTGGCTCTCTTGCATGCAATATGAGGTGGGCCTTACTGTGGATATGTTGGAGGCCCATGTGGGCCTACTAGGGGGCTTTGGGGGGCTATTGGGGGACTCTATGGGCCTTTTGGGGGCCTTTATGGATCTTTGTAGGCTTATTGTGGGCCTGCTATGGGCATACTAGGGTTTTCTATGGGCCTATTATGGGCCTATTGGGGGCCTCTATGAGCTTGTTGTGGACCTCTATGCACCTGTTGGGGCCTCTAGGGTCCTTTGTGGGTCTCTATGGGCCTAATTTGGGCCTATTGGGGGCCTCTATGGGACTAATCTAGGGCAGTTATGTAGATGAGATTGTGAGAGGTAGATAAAGCGTGTAATCAAGGGCCACAATGAAGAGCTACAATAAACTTGTGTAGACTAAGTGCTAGATTTTTTGCATGTAGGTGGGCAAGCCGTTAGTTTTTTGTGTTTTTACAAAAATATTTAGATCCAAGGTATGGTTGTGTAGTGGTTGCATCAATCCACCTCACTGAGCAGTAATGGGAGTGGAAGGATGACCCAGTTCCTTATTTGTTGCTTTAGTTTCGAGGGCAGGTGCTAGTTTTCATCAAAAAATAAAAATCGGGCCTAAGAAAAAATAGAATAAAATAGTTTTTGACCCACTTTTTAAGTGGAGAGCATACTCCCTACGATTTTATAATTGAATCTTTAACTGCTAAAACACCTCCAATAGAGGAGGTAAAAACATCACCATCATGGCCAATGGGGAAGAAAAAATAGTAGGGCTTCACTATAGGAATGGGGGAGGGAAGAAGTGCCAAAGAGGCAATTCCCCCCTCAAGGGTTTAGACAGGGCAAGAGAGTGTCTGATTTGATACCAAATGTTGGAAGTAAAAGAGATGTTATTATTATTGAAGGATGAGTACATATATATAGAAAGAGGTATTAGGGTTTGAAGAAAGGAAAACCCTAACCCTAATAGGTAAAGTGCACATTAATATTCTAACATATCACCCATAAGAATACTAAAAAATGTCACTTCTAAAGAAGTATGGTCAAGACAAAAACCAATAGTAGAACAATTAAGAATATTTCGATGTAGGGCATACATGCATGTTACAAAGCAAAGAAGAACTAAATTGGATGACAAAACTATGTGTAGAATATTTCTTGGTTATGATGACGATTCAATAGAATACAAAAAAATTGATCCAACTATGAAAAAAAAAAATCATAAGCAAATATTTAGTTTTTGATGAGGGAAACAAAAATGTTATTAAAGAACAAAAAATTGATACAAGAACAATTTTAAGTTTTTCATAAGAAGAGGACTCATTAAGTGAAGAATTAAAATCAAAAATATATGATGAACACTGAAAGATGTAAAACGCAACACTACAAGAAATTATTTGAACAAATAAGATGCAAGATAACACAATTTTGCACAACATAATACTTTATTGATAGGGGGAGCTTAGAAACTCCATTTTTACAAGCTTGGATCCTTGAATCCTTTTTGATACTATGATACAACAATTTAGGGTTCTCCGAGACCCTAAGAAGTAAGGTTGTGGTGTCTTCAATCGCATCTTTATCCCAACAAGATTGAGTGGGCTTTTTGGATATCCAGGATTGGGCCACTCCAGGTGTTGATGTGATATTCTTGATCTGCACACAAGGACATAAAAAATAGTTAGTAGAATATGATAGGGTTCCACAATGTGAGGCCCTCTGTAAGCAATGATAAAAATACTGACTACTATAAATTAAGTAGACAAAAATAAAAATATATGAAATGCAAATAAATCAATTTAGGGTTGATTTTTTTTACCTTTTCATTGTCTTCTGATGCATGATGCCTGATGTAGGTGGTTGGTGTAGTGATGCCCTAGCATCACTTGAAGGCCAAGGGGACTGTAGGAATGGGAGTGTAGAATTCTTGCGGGCACTTGGTGACTATAGGAAATGCCTGTGGGAACCTAGGGCTGATGAGGAGGTGCCCATGGGCACCTAGCAGCTGATGGGGAATTCTATAGCACCTGGTAGCTGATGGGGAATTCTACAAAATTAAATCAAGTGAGGACATAGATTGTAGTGATGGATATGGCGAGCGAGGGAGGTGACATGCGATGAATGGAATGGGGGTTAGGGCACTCAAGGTTCACAAAGGACTCGAGAACTCAAGGTATTCAAAAATCTAGGAACTCAAAATTAGCAGAAGACTTAGGGGTTGAGCCATCAAAATAGCTCTTATTTATAATCTAACCTAGGGCATGCTAGGGTTTCAATGACACTAATTGTGTGGCTAAGATTAAAGCACATATAAGGGTAGATAATAAATTTAGGGTGTGGCATGGATTGATGTAAATGGATGGTCAAGATTAAATGAAATTGGATGGTTGGGATTAACTCACTTAAATAAATACATATTTATTAAATATATATTAAAATAAAATATTATATTTAAATATATATATATATAATAAATATCTATAAATAAATGTGAATAATGATCAAAAATGGCAAGAAAATAGGGATAGTCGGAAAATTAGCTAGTATTAGGTGGTGGAAATGGGGGGAAGACCAATATGGAGGGCGAATAGCTAGGTTTTGGTGTCTACAGATGCCCCTTTTTGTATTGTGTTGCGTAAAACACAATGCAGTGTAAAACACGAGATACCTATTTTAGCTAGGTGCAAAAGTAACTTCTCTCTCTTGTTGGAATACAAGCTTGAAGACAAAAGAATAAAATAACTCGGTTTTGCATAGCTTACCCCCTTAATTGGCAAATGAGATTACGGATGAATCTCATGAGCCAATTGAAAAATATATCCAAATGAATGATGTGATACCATTTTTCCCCAACGGTGGGAATGGGGTTGGTGTAAAATGTGATACCATTTTTTCCCCAATGGTGGGAAGGGGGTTCATGGAAAATATTATATGATGTGTCTATTTTTGCCCCAACAGATGAAGGGTTTTATGCAAATATGAGGACAATATGAATGATGTAAAATGTGATACCATTTTTGTCCCAACTATGGGAAGGGGGATTTTATCAAGTGTAGATGCCATGATCATGTAAGATGTATCTCATTGTGGGAAATTCATAACCAAAAATGGTTGTCTTCAAATTTGGGGTGATTCGATTATGTTGAAACACTTTGCCTTGTTGGTATCATTAATATGTAAAATGATGATGTAAATAAAAAGAATCAACCTTGTATGGCCTGTTGGTGACTATAGAATAATTCCATAATTGGAACCAATCATCCTAGCTAGTACCTATCTTAGAGGTGTTAAGGAGATTTTGAATGATGAAATTTGGGTTCTTGTCCATGTGTTAAGCCTCACGAACTAGGCCATCAATGACAACAGTTGTGCAAATTGTTCTTGGCAATGTTTCACTCTAAAGATGAGGAAATACCAACTATGATTATAATTTTGATCAAGGAGATAAATTATGCTGATCATGATCAAGTGTTCTTATTGTAAGCTATTCATCTTACCGAATTGCATGGACTCAAATTGCTGCAATCACCCAGTGTGTAGAATAACCCACTAGATACAAGATTCACTTGTATGTTGCGTAAACTTGGCAAATATGGAATCGATGATGTGAAATGATGTGGATATGATGTATGAATTATGGAATGAATGATGATGATCATTTTATGAATATTTAGGTTGTTTTAGGTGCTTTTGGAATTAATTTGGTGAATTGTGGTCAATGTGATCGCAAATAATATTTATGCATCCAAATCAGTTAAAATCTTCACAAAACCTGATAAAATAATGAAATGCACTGGTGAGTGAAATTTGGAGAGATTTGGTTGGGGGTAGCTACTATATTGTGTTGGTTTGGCTTTTGTCCATGTTGATGTGAAACACCCACAGGCATCTACAGTCTATAAAAATACCCGCATGCATTTCAGTGTGCTAGGAAACACCTATGGGTTCTCCACATCGCCTAAAACGGCTATAAATAGCTTTTTGGGCGTGTTTCAAGCTCATTTATGCATATAAAAATTTTGGGAAGTTGTGTCTGGTGAGTGAAGGGTGAGTGAGGAGTGAAGTGAGGTGAAATATTTTTAGCATGGAAGCTATGGCAGTAGATGGATCTGGTGTGGAGGCCAGGGCTGCTACTTAGGCATGGATGGTGGAGGTAACCCATTGTTTATTTTATATTATGCAAAGTTTTTTTTTTTAATTATTAACAAAAAATTTAGGTTTTGCTACAGCTTAGAGTGTTGGAGGCTCAACACCATTTTTTGCCTCTCATTCTTGGAACGAGGAATGCAATTATGGGGGATGAGTGGGATTTGCTTGGGGAGGTGGGGCTAGAGGAGGTAGCCCGACTAGATGTGGTGAGGGTGGATGAGGGGTATCTTTTTGCCTTGGTAGAGAGGTGGGATGCATATAGGGGGACGTTCCAACTCCCTATGAGTGAGGGTACTGTGACCTTGGAGGATGTGTATCACATCCTCAAGGTGTCGATGGAGGGTGTTCGGGTTGAGGTTGGGCTCAACCAAAATATAGAGATAAGGAGAATATTTGGGGATGCATGGGAGGGTGTGAAGGTGGAGAGAGAAAGTATCCCTTATCTATCCATATATGTACACAAGGATTTGGACCCCCTTCAAGCACTTGTGATGTTTGTGTTGGCCAATATTATGGTCCCGAACACCATTGGATGTAGGTTCCCTTGGAACCTGATAGGGGTGGTGAGTGATATGCTCACCATGAGGTAGGTGTATGCATGGGCTCCTACTTTAGTGGCGTAGGTGTACCGATAGCTTTATGAGGTAACAAGGCAGGGATGGAAGGGATTGGGGTGCAACCTACTATTGTAATGCTAGGGATGGGAGCACTTTAAAGTTGCTCGATCGGAGGGGCTACCTATTGTAGATTTGGCATGGAGCAACCCTATGCTAGACAATGGGCTTTGGCAAAGGAGGTACAATCGAGTCATCCTATGATGATGAGTCAATGATACTAGGATTTATGGTCTGGATTGATAGCTTCCCAAATGGTATGGAGGACATACCCTCGTGGTTAGTGGACTAGGGATGGGGAGAATCTACGATGGGTGTGGCAGGGTATATGGGTGGTCAAGAGGAACAAGATTGAGGTAGAGTACTTTCATTTTACCCGAGTACTCCATTAATTTGGACTAAGGTAGTATGTCCCAGATGATCTAGTATGATATAGAAGACATCGAGAGGAGGTAGGGCTACCATCCATGGAGCCATGGAGGGTAGCCTTGGTGAATTATGAGGAGGTGGATATCTTGGATGTGGAGGATGTGAGGATGATAGTGAAGTACGATGCATGGTTCATGATGTAGCCACTATAGGTACAGCCTCAAGGAGTGGCTTATGGAGGGGGTGGTTGATAGGTTATGGCTGAGGCTACCCAAGGGACTCAGGATGAGGGTACCCTAAAGACACAGGGTGAGGGGACCCAGGATGCCCATAAGAGACAGTGATACCTTCACTATGATAGTCAAAGATATAAGGTAAAGGGTACGACGTAGCAGGTTCTCGAGGTTGGGGGAGATGACAAATATGGAGAGGAGAGGAAGGTAAAATGTGATGAATGGAATGGGTGTTAGGACACTCAAGGTTTGTAAAGGAATCAAGAACTCAAGGCATTCAAAAATCTAGGAACTTAGGGTTAGCAAAAGACTTAGGGGTTGAGCCATCAAAGTGGTTCCTATTTATAATCTAACCTGGGACATGCTAGGGTTTCAATGACACTAATAGTGTGGTTGAGATTAAACCACATCTAAGGGTAGATAATAAATTTAGGGTGTGGTATGGATTTATGTAAATGGATGGTCAAGATTAAATGAAATTAGATGGTTGGGATTAAATAACTTAAATAAATACATATTTATTAAACATATATTAAAATAAAATATAAAATATTATATTTATATATATATAATAAATATATATAAATAAATGTGAATAATGATCAGAAATGATGAGAAAATAGGGATAGTGGGAAATTGGATAGGATTAGGTGGTGGAAATGGTGGGAAGGCCAAGATGAAGGGCGAATGGCTAGGATTTTGTGTCTACAAACACCTTGAAAATTTAGAAAATACTATAACATTATAGATAAAATAACCAATATGGCTTAGATATACACTTAAAGATTCAAAGCTAGAGCAAATATCAGATCTTACTACTATAAGATCTATAACTTGTAGCTTAATGAGAATAACTAGGGGATTGATGAGTTCTACAACAAAACCTACAACTAATCAAACTACTTTAAGTCATCCATAATGGAAGGCAACCATGGAATCAAATATGCATCAGTAATAAATAATAAAAACATGGAACCTAGTTTGTCTACCTCAAGCAAAGAAAGTAGTAGGATGTAAGTGGATCTACAAGATAAAATACAAAGTATATGGTTCTCTTGAAAAATACAAAGCTCGATCATTTGTAAAAGCTTATACTCAAACAAAAAGAATAGATTATGAATAAACCTTTGCACCAATGGTAGGGTACCTAGGAATAGATATTTGGGGATATATTATTATATTGTATAAGGGTTGGCATGGGCCACCCATAACCCAAGGTTGATTGTATTATAGTATTATATTAGTAGTAGGATCCCCAAAGTAGAATAAGAATATGGATATATAAAGAAGAGATATATGTCATTGTAATCATCATTAAAGAAGAATATTATGTAATCATCTATGCCCATGAAGTGGCCTCTCACCTTGGGAGATCTTGTGGAGTTATTCCTTCCTTAAGAATTATTATTGGTGTTTCCCTACCTTAAGGGTATTATCTACCTCTCACTCATTTGTGGATTTTTATTTTGGATAATGTATTGTGGATGAATGATTTGATATTTTTGCATATTGGTGAATTGATTTATGTTAAATAATAATAAATTTTTGCAACAACCAACAGCAATAATGACTATTATTTGAAGAATTTATGCTTTAGTAGCACATCTTGGATGGATATTTCATCAAATGGATGTGAAAAGTACATTTCTTAATGGTGATATTAAATAAGAGGCATATATGTCATAGCAAAAAGTATTTATAATCAAAGGATAAGAACAAAAGGGTTTTAAGTTGAACAAATCCTTATATGGTTTAAAGTAGGCACCAAGAGCATGGTATAGAAAGTTTAATATTAATTTGTTATAGCACAATTTTAGAAGTTTATCAAATCTAAATATTTATAAAAAAATATTGGACTAGACATAATAATACTTAGAGTATAAGTTGATAATATAGTAATCACAGGGAGCTATAGAATTCTTATAAATAAATTCAAAAGGGGCCTGGAAAAATATTTTGAAATAATAGATCTGGTGCTTCTTCATGATTGTTATATTTTGATGCAGTATGTAATGGGAGATAAAATTCACAAGATGCAGAATAATATGACATAAAGTAAATATATGAGATGGCTGAAAATATACTATAAATAGAAATTATAGAAATGTTTACAAAGTAGATATGGAGGAAATGAATAGGAAATGAACGCTCCATGAATAAAGCTACTACTCAAGAATGGGATTTGAGCATATCACACTCCATCACATTACATCACACTCTGCTACATCACACCACACTGTTCTACACTGCTTCCTACTTTTTTTTTTGCTCTATGTCTATGGACCTTTATATAGGAAATAGATTCCTTGGCCAACACTCTATCTAGTTGTCCAAGGGACAACTTGCACATTGACACTTGTGCATTTATTACATTGCATTAAGTAACTAAATAACATCCCCCTAAAGTAATCTAATATCTTAGAGTATGCACCAAGAAAGGTACATTTACATGATCCAAATGATATAATATAGTCTATTTCTAACACCCCTTGTATTACATTATTTGAATATTGAAGACTTTAGTCTTCAATGTGGATCTTCTTCCATTGGACAATGGAATTTGTATTCTCCTTCATTGCTTACTGTGATCAAGTTTAGTAGATAATTTGTGTCTTCATATGATACAAAGTAAATTGTAGTTGGAGGTTCTTCTGACTATTGTACATGTTCAACTGATTCAGTCTCCATGATGCCATGTTTCTTTTTAGCATGTCTTTTATTCCTTTTCCTTTTTCTTATTCTCTCGTGATTCTACATTGGTGCTAGTATAATTATTGCTTCATGACAAGTTAGTTTATCATCACAATAATATTTTTCTTTATCTTGTTCCTTGTGTTGAGTAAGTACAAACACAATTAGTGATAGATACACCATCAGATATTCTTCTGGTGAAAATATAACCAATCTTTGTGAATTCCACCATGTTGTGAAGAGAATATCATGAATATAACCAATCAATGTTGTAAAGTTACCTTCTTTAGCTTCTTTAAGAAACAAGGAAAATTTCTCTTTGTCACTAATGGGTAGATACTCGTATCCTTCTAGAGTATCTATTAATATTTGGGAGTAGTATTCTACTTTGTGCAGTAGTTATTCATTATTGAAAGTATTCCTTAATATATCATCCATGATAGATCCTTCTTTGAATTTGCAATAATCTTAGAAGTCTACCTTATGACTCCCTATATTAAGATATATGATTCCTGATTGAAGACTATAAGATTGATTTGATACAATCTTTATTAATCCTTATTGTGTAGGCTTCCTTATGTCTCACAAGTAATATGAGTATATACTCTTAAGGATTTTTAGGTTTTGAGGAAATCTTATATTTTGTAACTTGATAATATTTGATGGATGCTGATATTACCAAGTTTTGTAGAATACCTTATGACTCCCTAGTATGTTATGGATAAGATATAGTGCTTTGTGAATTATAGTTCAATATTTGATTTATTTTATAAAGTTTTGTATATACCAAAATCAACTTCTACTATCCCTTATCACTCCTATTTAACTAAGCACTTTTACCAAATTTTTAAAGAGGTTATACTGTTGAATCTTTTGTCTCCTTTTGATAAGATTTAGATAATAATTTGATAAATATCCAACCTTTGAAAAATATAATAAACCTCTCTTTTAAATAATATTTTGAGAATTAAATTAAGTGTATCTAATTTCCAATAAATTAATTTGATGTAGTACCCCTTTATGACTCCCTAAAAAATAAGACCATAATATTATTTACAAATATTCAATATTTATTCCAGTAGAAATCCTTATTACTCCTAGGTTTTATATTGCAAATATTATTTTTATTTGATAATATATTTCCTTTAATGTTTGGCTTTCAATATAGTCAAATTCCTTCAATTTTAACCTTATAACTCCTAAGGAAACAAAAATGGGAATAAACTTTACTTTTCACCAAGCAATATTCGATGTTGTTTTTAGATGAGATAGGGAAGCAATATTGATGTAGACACTTTGAATGCTTTTACTATACCCTCCAATGGAATCGCTTGGAGCTTATCCTTGTATAAAGCATTCCAAATCTAGTATTGTATAGACAATTCCTTTGACCTCACTTAACTTAAGCATTGAAGGCTCAAACACCTTCTTGAAAAGCTACTACTCGATCATGTGTGCATGGATTGTACAGTGATAAATGCAAAGGCAAATATTTATTGCTGACCTTGATCGTTGACATCCTTAAAATGGAGAAGATTCTTGTCTAAAGTACCAAGTGGAACATTTGTTTCCCTTCGAGTGCTTGAGGAGAATTAGATGCCAAAAAATGATTGTCTTCCTTTAAGTAACACATGAACGTTACATTCTTTAGCAAAATATTTATTCTTCTAATGGACAAGTGTATTCCATACACTCAATTCACTAGCCTACTCGTGTAAATCCTCTCTTGAAGATGAGTTTTCACTTGACTTGAGTATTAGGGTTTACCTTGAGTGACAAGTGTCACTTTCTTCTCTGCATGGATGTCATCTCTATTGTTGGTTCAAACGACCCCTTTGGATATCCTTTTAACTCTAAAATTCCTCAACTCTTCTTTCATTCACCTGCAATATTTTCATCTAGGATGTGGAGCTAGAACTTGGAGGCTTTGAGCATTGATTTTTTTGAGTGGAGGTGGAGTAAGAAACACTCCAATTGTTCTTTTATTTTTCCTTTCTTTCTTACTTTTTTATGTCCTCCTTTCATAGATGTGTTTGCTCTTTGAATAACATTGTTTCTTCCTTTGCTTTTGCATATTGTTTCTTATAGGCTCAACCATCCAATATGTGAGGAGAATGGGGCCTTTGAGTGGCTTCTTGAGCTCTGCTTTGATTGATTCTATTATATGGCCTCTTTAAACTAGTTTTTTCTAGCAAGTGTAGTGCCTTTGAGGCACCTTTAAATATACCTTCTCTTCCTGTATAAACTAGATTAGGATAGTGCAAAACGATGTAAAATATTTTGATATAAAATGTCCTTATTTGAACTCCTTTCAAATCTGAATTTTTGGTTTTGAGGTAGAATATTGAGTGCAATATAGGGTTTTTGAGGTTGTATATTTTATTAGACACCTCTCCCTTTTGCTTGTATATTTTATAAATGGATCCAAGCTTGTAACCACTTGATAGAATCTCTCCTTTTGTTGTAATTTTCTACACTATTTCCTGTGCTTTTAACTTGAGACTCACCAAGTCTCATTAGAGGCTTCCTTTGCTACTTTTTTTGTGGTTACTTTATTCTCCAATTATTGGAGGATTGATTTTATTTTATGGCTTCCTTAGGGCACTCAAAGTTGTAGATATCTATGCATTACTAGTGTCTTTAGATACTTTGACAAATCATATTTTTGAAGAACACAAGCTTATACTGAGAGGGGGGGTGAACAATATAAGACCTCTTTTTACTTTTTCTTTATACTACTAAATAGTACAGCAAAATACTCAAAGCAATATCAAAGCAATGCACAAAATCATCCACAAAGAGACACCAAATTTTAACGTGGTTCACCCAAAAAGTCTGGGTTACGTCCACAAAACTTTTCTCTAAAATTTTATCTCAAATTCTTTGGGAAACCTTCCCAATTACAATGTTTATGAGCCTCGGCTCAAAGGAGATACCTTCCCCTAACTCTGCTCTGGTTGGTGATCCTCTAGAAGACCTCCGCCTCCGTTGCCCTTAGCAAATGGAACTCTATCCATAGAAGACACCTGTCTTCCCTGCTCTGGCTGGAGACCTCTGTCCTCAACTCTATCACCTCAAAGCTGGTCCTCGAATTTGCACTAAACATAGTCCTTCGGTCTAGCACAAATGTCCTCGATTTCTCTTTCTCTGATCTGCACCAAACATAGTCCTTCGGTCTGGCACAAATGTCCTCTTCCTCTTTCTCTGATCTGGGTACAAATCTGTCCTCAAATCTGCACCAATATCTGTCCTCAACAGGTCCTCAACTCTGATTCACAATAGTGGTTCACAAGCTTTCACTAATGCTTGCTTGATCTTCACCCAAGTCTTCACCAAGACTTGTCTCAGATCTGCTTTGCAAGTTCTCAAGAGAACCTACCCAAACTGCTCCACAAGCTCAACAAAAGCTTGCTCAAATCTGTCCAATAGTTCTCTCTGCTCTGTCATAGCCGCACTTGGTCGAAACCAACTTTTGCACTGTCTGCGCAAACACAGCAACACTCAGCACTCGACGATCGAACTTCTTACTATGCGCTCTGTCTGCGAATGTCGCAACACCAACAGCTCTGCTCCTTTGTGCTTTTCTGCTCTCTGTGCGCTCTTGCTTCGCACTTAGCTCGATTTGACTCGACTCGGTCTCTGTGCATCGTGGACTTAACTTGCGCACATTCGATACTTATTCGATACTTTCAATCTCGAAATAGCCCTCCTTTTATAGTATAAATTTCAAGAACAAAACTTAAACTATAGTCGGCTGTTACCCTAAACTCCGTCGGCTGCACAACCCTGAACTTCGTCGGCTCAAAGTTAACTCTGTCGGCTTCAACCACCTCTGGTTCTGTAGCTTTTCCCGTGAAACTACAACATGTCACGATATCGTGACACCTTTGCAGCCGTACACTTTCTTTTGCCTGTTGTCATGATATCGTGACACTTTTGCTTCTTTAGACTTCCTTTTTTATTTTGTCACGATATCGTGACATTTTTGACGTCGTACATTCTCTCTCCTCTTTGAGTCATGAAACTGTGACATGTCATGATATCGCGACATCTTCCTCCGCTGGCGCCTTCACTTGCCTTCTGGTCGTGAAACTGCGACATGTCACGAAATCGTGACATCTTCCTCCGTTGGCGTCTTCACTTGCCTTTTGGTCGTGAAACTGTGACATGTCACGAAATCGTGACATCTTCCTCCGTTGGCGTCTTCACTTGCCTTCTGGTCATGAAACTACGACATGTCACAAAATCCCGCTTCTTCACTCGCTATCATGAAATCGTGACACTTTCTGCATCCGTACGCTTTTCTTTCATCCTGTCACGAAATCGTGACGCTTTCAGCTTTCGAAAGCTTTCTTTGCAACTTGTCACGAAATCATGATGCTTCTCATTTCAAACTCTTCCCTTTGTTGCATGTCACAAAATCGTGATAGTTCTCACTTCGAGCTTTTCAGCATGTCACAAAATCATGACAGTCCTCACTTCGTCTTTTGTAGCATGTCTCGAAATCGTGACACCTTTCGAGTAACTTTCTCTCTCTTCGAACTTGTCATGAAATCATGACAGTTCACACTGGACTCTCTTTTCAGCATTATGTCGTGAAATCGTGACATTTTTTCTTTCGGACTCCCTCTCTGCAACATGTCGCGAAATCGTGACACTTTTTCGTCCGTACAATCTTCTTTGCAATATGTCATGAAATCGTGACACTTTTCCTTCTCTGCCTTCCTGCACTTTTTGAGTCACGAAAATGTGACATGTCATGAAATCGTGACACTTTCCACCTTGCTCTTCTTCTTTGCCAACATGTCGTGAAATCATGATAGTTTTTCCTGCTTCTTCTCTCTCTTCCAACATGTCACGAAATCATGACAGTTTTGCCAGCTCTTTCTCTCTCCTCAAACATGTCATGAAATCGTGATAGTTTTTCTTGCCTGCTGCATACCTTTTCTTACTTGTCTTTTTCTTTGATCTTTTGCAAATGGGCTACTATGATCTTCCTGGAAACTCACTGTCCATGCTCTGAATAATCTGACATTAAATCAAATTCCTTCAAGAGCTTCTTGACATCAATGACAACTTCTACACTTGAGCAAAGGCAATGTACCCAAGGTACCCAAAATTGCCAACAATCTCCCCCTTTGTCATTGATGGCAAACCTTTACTGAAAACACTTCTCAAGAGCCAAAACTGAAACCAACTGAGCTAACAACTGAGAATCTACCTTTGAAGTTTTGCTCCCCCTGACTTGAAGCTCTTCTCTTCACTTTGAAGCTCTCCCCCTTACTCATATCTCTCCCCCTTTGTCATCAATGGCAAAGGGTCACCTTTGGGGCTCGGGACTAAGAATGAGCCTCTTAGCTTAGTCCCTCCCCCACCTCCTGATGAGGTGATTAAAATAGGGTTGGGAGTAAATCTCCCATTAGGCACTGATCATCATCAGCGTCTATAACTTCCTTCCCGGGCCTTCTCTTGAACTCTTTGTCCATATTCCTGTTCTTATCACTGTTCTTGCTCTTGTTCTCATCCCTGTTCTTGTCCATGCCTTGATCCTTGGACCTGTTCATACCACTGTTCCTATTCTTGTACCTTGGAAGATCAGCTCTACACTGTCTAGCTGTGTGACCGTCATTGTTGCACTTATAACAGGTAATAATGTTATTTCTTTTAGGCATACCTGTTCTTTGAATCCGCCTGTTTTGACTAACCGTGTTCTTGTTATTAGCCTTGCAAAAAATTGCCTTATGCCCAAACTGATTACAAGAGTAGCAATACCCTTGAAAGAAATTGCTACCTCTGAAACTATCATTTACCTTCCTTACTTGAGTCATGCAATGCGAAGCCATGTGACCGAACCTGTGACACGCAAAACATCTATCGTGAAATTTTCTTTTATTTGACCTCTTGGGTCCCGAAAACTTCTTCTTCGCATTCAGAATTCTGTTTTCTATTTCTGTGCATCTATCACTCATGGACTCTTTCTCTGAAATACTCTCTTCATCAGAACTCTCTTCTTTTTGAAATCTCTTACTAGATTCCCCAACCTGTTCCTTGTGAGGCTTAACAAAACCAAGACCTGTTTTATCTGTTGGTTTTCTTTGACCTTTGATGAGAGACTTAACCTTTTTGGAGCTATCTTGAAACCTGTACAACTTATCCTTGTACTCTTTAGTTTCCTCTTTCAAAGAAGCCATTTTCTGTTCTAACTCACTATACTCAAGAATCTTAGACTCTAACTCGTCCTTGAGTTCTTGTGTCTTAGCCATAGAGAAGTCAAGACTTTTTGTAAGATCATCTCTCTCCATACAACATTCATCTAACTTATCCTTGAGTCTGGCATTCTTCTTTCTTTCCTTTTTCAAAGCACTAAGAGCATTAGTAAGTTCACTTTCAAGATCCTTTATTTGTTTGCTTTCTGAATCATCAGAGCCTTTTACAGATTTCTTATCACTAGAGGTGCTACCCTTTTCAAAGACCATACATGCATCTTCCTTATAGTTTTCTGAAGCATCCTCATACATACTAGTAACCAATTCATTATTTGTGCAATCATCCTCAAGGTGACCAAAATTTCCACATCTAAAACATTTCATGATAATGAATCTATGTTTCGGTTCTTCCTCTTTTTCTGATATGAACAACATCTCATTTTCACTATCACTTGAAGAACTTTCACTATCACTACTAGAACACTTACTTGCTTTGTCTAGGTAGAAACTCTTCTTGTGCTTGTGAGAATACCTCTTTCCGTGATTGTTGTGCTCATCTTTGTTCTTCCTGTGATGCTTGTACTTTTCAGAATCCTTGCTCTTAGAATCCTGTTTCTCTTCATCACTTTCATTCTTGGAAACAGTACAGTCAGTAGCATAATGACCAAACTTTCCACAATTGAAACATCTTATATTTTTCATGCTTTTGTGCTTTCTAGAGAACTTGCCTTTCTTGCTGTAATATGCCTCTTCATCACTAGAAGACTCATCACTCTCTTGAAGCTGTTTACCCTTAGATTTCTTGGTAGCCTTGAAAGTTGCCTCTTTCTTGACATCAACCTTCACTTGAGTTCTCAACTCAAATGCTGCAAGTATACTATGGAGCTCATCCTTTTTCAACTTATCCAAATCTTTAGCTTCCTCAATAGCAGAAATCTTTTCACTAAATCTATTAGGAAGAGATCTTAAAATCTTATCACAAACATCATTTTCAGCAAGCTCAAGACCCAAGTCTTTCATGGAGTTAACAACCTCATCCATACGAAGCATGTAGTCACTAATATTTTCATCATCATTCATCTTGAGTTGTTCAAACATACCTTTGAAGTGTCTCAACTTGGCCTTTCGGACATTTACATCACCTGTGTGAACCACCTGTAGTTGTTTCCACATTTCACTAGCTGTCTTGCGGTGAATCACCTTGGTAAGATCTGCATTCTGTAAACCTTTCGAGATTGCATTCATTGCTTTTGAATTGTTGTGATGTAGGAGCCTGTCTTCTTTAGTATAAGGACCATGTTCAGGAATAGTGTACCCATCTTCAATCACTTCCCAAACCTCATTCCCAAGTGCCATTAGATGAACCTTCATCCTTGCACTCCAAAGACCAAAATTTGATCCATCAAGAATAGGTGTTGCATTGCCACTTGAATAATCCATTGTGTTCTTTGCTAGCTTTTCCTTCAAGCTGTTAAACTTTTCGAAGGAACCCGCTCTGATACCAATTGAAGAACACAAGCTTATACTGAGAGGGGGGGGTGAACAGTATAAGACCTCTTTTTACTTTTTCTTTATACTACTAAACAATACAGCAAAATACTCAAAGCAATATCAAAGCAATGCACAAAATCATCCACAAAGAGACACCAAATTTTAACGTGGTTCACCCAGAAAGTCTGGGTTACGTCCACAAAACTTTTCTCTAAAATTTTATCTCAAATTCTTTGGGAAACCTTCCCAATTACAATGTTTATGAGCCTCGGCTCAAAGGAGATACCTTCCCCTAACTCTGCTCTGGTTGGTGATCCTCTAGAAGACCTCCGCCTCCGCTGCCCTTAGCAAATGGAACTCTATCCACAGAAGACACCTGTCTTCCCTGCTCTGGCTGGAGACCTCTGTCCTCAACTCTATCACCTCAAAGCTGGTCCTCGAATTTGCACTAAACATAGTCCTTCGGTCTAGCACAAATGTCCTCGATCTCTTTCTCTGATCTGCACCAAACACAGTCCTTCGGTCTGGCACAAATGTCCTCTTCCTCTTTCTCTGATCTGGGTACAAATCTGTCCTCAAATCTGCACCAATCTCTATCCTCAACAGGTCCTCAACTCTGATTCACAACAGTGGTTCACAAGCTTTCACTAAAGCTTGCTTGATCTTCACCCAAGTCTTCACCAAGACTTGTCTCAGATCTGCTTTGCAAGTTCTCAAGAGAACCTGCCCAAACTGCTCCACAAGCTCAACAAAAGCTTGCTCAAATCTGTCCAACAGTTCTCTCTGCTCTGTCACAGCCGCACTTGGTCGAAACCAACTTTTGCACTGTCTGTGCAAACACAGCAGCACTCAACACTCGACGATCGAACTTCTTACTATGCGCTCTATCTACGAATGTCGCAACACCAACAACTTCTGCTCCTTTGCGCTTTTCTGCTCTCTGTGCGCTCTTGCTTCGCACTTAGCTCGATTTGACTCGACTCGGTCTCTGCGCACCATGGACTTAACTTGCGCACATTCGATACTTATTCGATACTTTCAATCTCGAAACAACCCTCCTTTTATAGTATAAATTTCAAGACCAAAACTTAAACTATAGTCGGTTGTTACCCTAAACTTCGTCGGCTGCACAACCCTGAACTTCGTCGGCTCAAAGTTAACTCTGTCGGCTTCAACCGCCTCTGGTTCTGTAGCTTTTCCCATGAAACTACAACATGTCACGATATCGCGACACCTTTGCAGCCGTACACTTTCTTTTGCCTATTGTCACGATATCGTGACACTTTTGCTTCTTTAGACTTCCTTTTTGATTTTGTCATGATATCATGACATTTTTGACGTCATACATTCTCTCTCCTCTTTGAGTCATGAAACTACGACATGTCATGATATCATGACATCTTCCTCCGTTGGCGCCTTCACTTGCCTTCTGGTCATGAAACTGCGACATGTCACGAAATCGTGACATCTTCCTCTGCTGGCATCTTCACTTGCCTTTTGGTCGTGAAACTACGACATGTCATGAAATCATGACATCTTCCTCCGTTGGCGTCTTCACTTGCCTTCTGGTCATGAAACTCGACATGTCAACCCCCTTCCCTGTCATGAAATCATGACACTTTCTACATCCGTACGCTTTTCTTTCATCCTGTCACGAAATCATGACGCTTTCAGCTTTCGAAAGCTTTCTTTGCAACCTATCACAAAATCATGACGCTTCTCATTTCAAACTCTTCCCTTTGCTGCATGTCATGAAATCGTGACAGTTCTCACTTCGAGCTTTTCAGCATGTCACAAAATCATGACAGTCCTCACTTGTCTTTTGTAGCATGTCACAAAATCATGACACCTTTCGAGTAACTTTCTCTCTCTTCGAACTTGTCACGAAATCATGACAGTTCACACTATGGACTCTCTTTTCAGCATTATGTCATGAAATCATGACATTTTTTCTTTCAGACTCCCTCTCCTACAACATGTCATGAAATCGTGACACTTTTTCATCCGTACAATCTTCTTTGCAATATGTCACGAAATCGTGACACTTTTCCTTCTCTGCCTTCCTGCACTTTTCGAGTCACGAAAATGCGACATGTCACGAAATCGTGACACTTTCCACCTTGCTCTTCTTCTTTGCCAACATGTCACGAAATCGTGACAGTTTTTCCTGCTTCTTCTCTCTCTTCCAACATGTCACGAAATCATGACAGTTTTGCCAGCTCTTTCTCTCTCCTCAAACATGTCGCGAAATCGTGACAATTTTTCTTGCCTGCTGCATACCTTTTCTTACTTGTCTTTTTCTTTGATCTTTTGCAAATGGGCTACTATGATCTTCCTGGAAACTCACTGTCCATGCTCTGAATAATCTGACATTAAATCAAATTCCTTCAAGAGCTTCTTGACATCAATGACAACTTCTACACTTGAGCAAAGGCAATGTACCCAAGGTACCCAAAATTGCCAACAATCTCCCCCTTTGTCATTGATGGCAAACCTTTATTGAAAACACTTCTCAAGAGCCAAAACTGAAACCAACTGAGCTAACAACTGAGAATCTACCTTTGAAGTTTTGCTCCCCTGACTTGAAGCTCTTCTTCACTTTGAAGCTCTCCCCCTTACTCATATCTCTCCCCCTTTGTCATCAATGGCAAAGGGTCACCTTTGGGGCTCGGGACTAAGAATGAGCCTCTTAGCTTAGTCCCTCCCCCACCTCCTGATGAGGTGATTAAAACAAGGTTGGGAGTAAATCTCCCATTAGGCACTGATCATCATCAGCGTCTATAACTTCCTTCCCGGGCCTTCTCTTGAACTCTTTGTCCATATTCCTGTTCTTATCACTATTCTTGCTCTTGTTCTCATCCCTGTTCTTGTCCATGCCTTGATCCTTGGACCTGTTCATACCACTGTTCCTGTTCTTGTACCTTGGAAGATCAGCTCTACACTGTCTAGTTGTGTGACCATCATTGTTGCACTTATAACAGGTAATAATGTTATTTCTTTTAGGCATACCTGTTCTTCGAATCCGCTTGTTTTGACTAACCGTGTTCTTGTTATTAGCCTTGCAAAAAATTGCCTTATGCCCAAACTGATTACAAGAGTAGCAATACCCTTGAAAGAAATTGCTACCTCTAAAACCGTCATTTACCTTCCTTACTTGAGTCATGCAATGCGAAGCCATGTGACCGAACCTGTGACACGCAAAACATCTACCATGAAATTTTCTTTTATTTGACCTCTTGGGTCCCGAAAACTTCTTCTTCGCATTCAAAATTCTGTTTTCTATTTCTGCGCATCTATCACTCATGGACTCTTTCTCTGAAATACTCTCTTCATTAGAACTCTCTTCTTTTTGAAATCTCTTACTAGATTCCCCAACCTGTTCCTTGTGAGGCTTAACAAAACCAAGACCTATTTTATCTGTTGGTTTTCTTTGACCTTTGATGAGAGACTTAACCTTTTTGGAGCTATCTTGAAACCTGTACAGCTTATCCTTGTACTCTTTAGTTTCCTCTTTCAAAGAAGCCATTTTCTGTTCTAACTCACTATACTCAAGAATCTTAGACTCTAACTCGTCCTTGAGTTCTTGTGTCTTAGCCATAGAGAAGTCAAGACTTTTTGTAAGATCATCTCTCTCCATACAACATTCATCTAACTTATCCTTGAGTCTGGCATTCTTCTTTCTTTCCTTTTTCAAAGCACTAAGAGCATTAGTAAGTTCACTTTCAAGATCCTTTATTTGTTTGCTTTCTGAATCATCAGAGCCTTTTATAGATTTCTTATCACTAGAGGTGCTACCCTTTTCAAAAACCATACATGCATCTTCCTTATAGTTTTTTGAAGCATCCTCATACATACTAGTAACCAATTCATTATTTGTGCAATCATCCTCAAGGTGACCAAAATTTCCACATCTAAAACATTTCATGATAATGAATCTATGTTTCGGTTCTTCCTCTTTTTTGATATGAACAACATCTCATTTTCACTATCACTTGAAGAACTTTCACTATCACTACTAGAACACTTACTTGCTTTGTCTAGGTAGAAACTCTTCTTGTGCTTGTGAGAATACCTCTTTCCGTGATTGTTGTGCTCATCTTTGTTCTTCCTGTGATGCTTGTACTTTTCAGAATCCTTGCTCTTAGAATCCTGTTTCTCTTCATCACTTTCATTCTTGGAAACAGTACAATCAGTAGCATAATGACCAAACTTTCCACAATTGAAACATCTTATATTTTTCATGCTTTTGTGCTTTCTAGAGAACTTGCCTTTCTTGTTGTAATATGCCTCTTCATCACTAGAAGACTCATCACTCTCTTGAAGTTGTTTACCCTTAGATTTCTTGGTAGCCTTGAAAGTCGCCTCTTTCTTGACATCAACCTTCACTTGAGTTCTCAACTCAAATGCTGCAAGTATACTATGGAGCTCATCCTTTTTCAACTTATCCAAATCTTTAGCTTCCTCAATAGCAGAAATATTTTCACTAAATCTATTAGGAAGAGATCTTAAAATCTTATCACAAACATCATTTTCAGCAAGCTCAAGACCCAAGTCTTTCATGGAGTTAACAACCTCATCCATACGAAGCATGTAGTCACTAATATTTTCATCATCATTCATCTTGAGTTGTTCAAACATACCTTTGAAGTGTCTCAACTTGGCCTTTCGGACATTTACATCACCTGTGTGAACCACCTGCAACTGTTTCCACATTTCACTAGTTGTCTTGCAGTGAATCACCTTGGTAAGATCTGCCTTCTATAAACCCTTCAGGATTGCATTCATTGCTTTTGAATTGTTGTGATGTAGGAGCCTGTCTTCTTTAGTATAAGGACCATGTTTAGGAATAGTGTACCCATCTTCAATCACTTCCCAAACCTCATTCCCAAGTGCCATTAGATGAACCTTCATCCTTGCACTCCAAAGACCAAAATCTGATCCATCAAGAATAGGTGTTGCATTGCCACTTGAATAATCCATTGTGTTCTTTGCTAGCTTTTCCTTCAAGCTGTTAAAATTTCTGAAGGCACCGCTCTGATACCAATTGAAGAACACAAGCTTATACTGAGAGGGGGGTGAACAGTATAAGACCTCTTTTTACTTTTTCTTTATACTACTAAACAGTATAGCAAAATACTCAAAGCAATATCAAAGCAATGCACAAAATCATCCACAAAGAGACACCATATTTTAACGTGGTTCACCCAGAAAGTCTGGGTTACGTCCACAAAACTTTTCTCTAAAATTTTATCTCAAATTCTTTGGGAAACCTTCCCAATTACAATGTTTATGAGCCTCGGCTCAAAGGAGATACCTTCCCCTAACTCTGCTCTAGCTGGTGATCCTCTAGAAGACCTCCGCCTCCGCTGCCCTTAGCAAATGGAACTCTATCCACAGAAGACACCTGTCTTCCCTGCTCTGGCTGGAGACCTCTGTCCTCAACTCTATCACCTCAAAGCTGGTCCTCGAATTTGCACTAAACACATTCCTTCGGTCTAGCACAAATGTCCTCGATCTTTCTCTCTGATCTGCACCAAACATAGTCCTTCGGTCTGGCACAAATGTCCTCTTCCTCTTTCTTTGATCTGGGTACAAATCTGTCCTCAAATCTGCACCAATCTCTATCCTCAATAGGTCCTCAACTCTGATTCACAATAGTGGTTCACAAGCTTTCACTAATGCTAGCTTGATCTTCACCCAAGTCTTCACCAAGACTTGTCTCAGATCTGCTTTGCAAGTTCTCAAGAGAACCTGCCCAAACTGCTCCACAAGCTCAACAAAAGCTTGCTCAAATCTGTCCAACAGTTCTCTCTGCTCTGTCACAGCCGCACTTGGTCGAAACCAACTTTTGCACTGTCTGCACAAACACAGCAGCACTCAGCACTCGACGATCGAACTTCTTACTATGCGCTCTATCTGCGAATGTCGCAACACCAACAACTTCTGCTCCTTTGTGCTTTTCTACTCTCTGTGCGCTCTTGCTTCGCACTTAGCTCGATTTGACTCGACTCGGTCTCTGCACCATGGACTTAACTTGCACACATTCGATACTTTCAATCTCGAAACAGCCCTCCTTTTATAGTATAAATTTCAAGACCAAAACTTAAACTATAGTCGGCTGTTACCCTAAACTCCGTCGGCTGCACAACCCTGAACTTCGTCGGCTCAAAGTTAACTCTGTCGGCTTCAACCACCTCTGGTTCTGTAGCTTTTCCCATGAAACTACAACATGTCACGATATCGTGACACCTTTGCAGCCGTACACTTTCTTTTGCCTGTTGTCGCGATATCGCGACACTTTTGCTTCTTTAGACTTCCTTTTTGATTTTGTCATGATATCGTGACATTTTTGACGCCGTACATTCTCTCTCCTCTTTGAGTCGTGAAACTGTGACATGTCACGATATCGTGACATCTTCCTCCGTTGGCGCCTTCACTTGCCTTCTGGTCACGAAACTGTGACATGTCACGAAATCGTGACATCTTCCTCCGTCGGCGTCTTCACTTGCCTTCTGGTCGTGAAACCGTGACATGTCACGAAATCATGACATCTTCCTCTACTGGCGTCTTCACTTGCCTTCTGGTCGTGAAACTATGACATGTCATGAAATCGTGACATCTTCACTGGCTTCTTCACTTCTGCCTGTCGCAAAATCGTGACACTTTCTGCATCCGTACGCTTTTCTTTCATCCTATCACGAAATCGTGATGCTTTCAGCTTCCGAAAGCTTTCTTTGCAACCTATCATGAAATCGCGACGCTTCTCATTTCAAACTCTTCCCTTTGCTGCATGTCACGAAATCGTGATAGTTCTCACTTTGAGCTTTTTAGCATGTCGTAAAATCGTGACAGTCCTCACTTCGTCTTTTGTAGCATGTCATGAAATCGTGACTATTCTCACTTTGAACTCTGTAGCATGTCGTGAAATCGTGACACCTTTCGAGTAACTTTCTCTCTCTTCAAACTTGTCGTGAAATCGTGACAGTTCACACTGTGGACTCTCTTTTCAGCATTATGTCATGAAATCGTGACATTTTTTCTTTCGGACTCCCTCTCCTGCAACATGTCGCGAAATCGTGACACTTTTTCGTCCGTACAATCTTCTTTGCAATATGTCACGAAATCGCGACACTTTTCCTTCTCTGCCTTCCTGCACTTTTCGAGTCGCGAAAATGCGACATGTCACGAAATCGCGACACTTTCCACCTTGCTCTTCTTCTCTGCCAACATGTCGCGAAATCGCGACAATTTTTCCTGCTTCTTCTCTCTCTTCCAACATGTCATGAAATCACGATAGTTTTGCCAGCTCTTTCTCTCTCCTCCAACATGTCGCGAAATCGTGACAGTTTTTCTTGCTTGCTGCATACCTTTTCTTACTTGTCTTTTTCTTTGATCTTTTGCAAATGGGCTACTTTGATCTTCCTGGAAACTCACTGTCCATGCTCTGAATAATCTGACATTAAATCAAATTCCTTCAAGAGCTTCTTGACATCAATGACAACTTCTACACTTGAGCAAAGGCAATGTACCCAAGGTACCCAAAATTGCCAACAATTTTTGTGCCTTTCTCATGAACACAAACAATAATATTTTTGACAGAAATATGATAGTGCAAATGAATCTAATAATATTTTACTTTTAATACACTATTGATTTTACCTTATCACTCCAATCAACTCTCAAAAATAATGCACTTAATGAATTTACTACAACTAATCAAGAATAATCTAAAATGAATCTTCAAGAATTATTCTGAACTTTTCTTATAAGCAAGGTAATAGGAGATGGTCTTCTTTTGATTTCCAAATTAGATGATAAGTAGTTGATAGATAGTTTGGAATTCTAAAATCTAATCAACTCCTAAAGTGAAAATGAATCTTAAATAAACCTTTCTTTTTGCACTTTTTGAAGACTATAATTCAATTCTCCTTTTTGTAACTTTAATCCAATCAAGGTGCTTTAAAAAATCTGATAAGTAATCCACTTAATGAATCTACTTGCACCAATAGTTTCTTACCATTTTTTGAAATCCCTTTTCACCACTTTTGTAGAGGATGTAAATCTTGATGTCTAAGATCACCAAGTTGCTACCTTGAGTAAGATCTTGCAACTCTTTGTAGGCTGCCTTGAACAACTTTGTCTTCACCAAAATATAGTCTCGAACTCTCTTTCATGATCCTAGGATTTTTGTAGCTTGTTCTGCTATTGTAATATCCTCATTTTTGTTGTATATTTCAAGAGATATTTGTTTTTGAAGCGATGCCTTCTTATTGTGAGAGGTAATATCCAAATATCCAAGATTTGATAGGTTTGTTCTATCTGAATCTTCCTTCAAGCTTCTTGTTAAATTTTAACTTCAAAAAGGATCTTCTCAAGATTATGAATGTCTTGAGGTCTTCTAATATTTGGCACTCCTTACCAAATTATTCTTCTAGAGCTTTTTGTTGGATGGCAACAATTATCTCAAATATTTCACTATCTCCAATAGTGACTCCAATGAGTTCTTCTTGGAACTCCTTTGATAATTTCTTCAGCAATATTCTCCAAGACTTTTACTGTATGCTCATAGAGATCTCTCCAAGGCCTTTTATATTGCAACTTCTTCTAGTCTTCCTTGAGACCTTATCTTCAACCTTCTACTTATTGAAGTGTTGGTGGTAATATCTTCTCCTAGATATTCAATTTTGTTGCTTCTAGATTTGAGCAGGACTCTCCTAGTCCTTCTTATTCTTCCAAGTCTAGAAGTTTATCAATGATATCTTCTCTTGATCTCTTTTGCTTCAAGAGATGGATTTATTCTAAAGAAGATACTCTTCTTATATTTCTTGTAGAAATATTTTCCAACTCACTGAATCTCCCTATTCCTGCAACAAAGTATTAGTAATGAAATATTCTTCTAGATTAGATACTCTCTTTTGGAGTCTTCTTCAGGATCAAGGCTTTTGTGGCCTTATTTTCAGTATCAAGTCTTATGTGGCCTTTTTTTCAATATCAAGGCTTCTATGGATTTTTCTTCAATATCAAGGCTTCTAAGGCCTTTTCTTCTAGATCAAGGTTTCTATGGCCTTTTCTTTTGGATCAAGGCTTCTATGGCCTTTTTCTTGATCAAGGCTTCTATGGCATTTCTTCTTGTGAAGTTTCCAATATAGCAATGGAGATCTACTATCTCCCAACTTTACCATGATTCTTCTCCAAAAGTATCTTATGTAATATTCTTCTCTTGCAATAACTAATCTCTCCACTATGAAGGCACTCTAACCTTTGCGTAACGAAGTTGAAATCTCCTAGATTTCTATTGTAGGAGGTGTCTCAATCATAAGATAATTAATTCCTTGCAATAAAAGAAACTTCAGGTAAATTTCTCCAGATCTCTTAGATGAGCTTCTCTAGTTGATTCATCAAACTAGTGGATCAAATGTTGAGTCCTAGTCTTCACAATTTTCCCATGTAGCTCTATGGAAAGACTTTATCCATATGCAATATCAGTATTCCAAAAATTGATATTTATTTTAGTTCTTACTTGTGGCTCTCCCTAACTCTACCACCTAGAATCTTTTGAGAATTTTTGACAGTGATTGGTCCAATGGCATGTCATATTGACAAAAACTCAAGTTCAATGATAATGGTGATTTTCCTATTGACCTACCGTAGCTCTGATACCACTATTAGCTTTTGATTTAGTATGTAATGGGAGATAGCATTCACAAGATCCAGAATAATATGACATAAAGTAAATCTTTAAGATGACTGAAAATATACTATAAATAGAAATGATGGAAATTTTTACAAAGTAGCTATGGAGGAAGTGAACACTCCATGAATAAAGTTACTGGTCAAGAATGGGCTTTGACCATATCACACTCTATCACATTATATCACACCATACTATTATACACTACTTCCTAATGCTCTATGTTGCTCTATGTCCATGGCCCTTTATATAGGAAATAGATTCCTTGGACAACACTCTATCTAGCTATGCAAGGGATAGGTTGCACATATACAGATTGCACATTGAAACTTGTGCATTTATGATATTGCATGAATTAACTAGATAACTTCCCCCTAAAGTAATCTAATGTCCTAGAGTATGCACCAAGAAAAGTACATTTACATTATCCAAATGATGTAATTAGTCTATTTATAACAATTATTATCTTGGTTTAAAAATTCATCAAAATGAAAATAATATCACAAATAAAGTATGCAAATCATTACTTGAAAAGTACAAAATAAAAAATTATAAATCCAAAGATACACCTATGGAACAAGGATTACAATTGTCTAGATATAATGAAACATCCCTAGTTTTAGCTACTATGGATCGTCAATTAATTGCAAGTCTTGTATATTTAACAAATATTAGACCAGACAATTTTGTTGTAAATTATATTTCAATACTTATGCAAGAACCTAGAGAAATTCATTGGAAAACAATAAAAGAATATTACAATATATTAGCAAAACTATAGAATATGGGTTAATATATAAAATAAATGAATATGACAAGTTTTATCTAAATGGATATTTAGATTCTAATTATGTTGGATTTATAGAAGATAGAAAATCTACATAAAGCTATGTATTATATCTTAGTTCTAGAAATTTTTCTTCATACAATAAAAATATGCAATAGCACTTTCATCTAAAGAAGAAGAATATCATGCAGCAAAAGATGTAGTATGTGAGGCACTTTGACTACAGTATATATTGTCAAATATGGAAATCAAGAGAACTCCTACAATAGTAAATTGTGATAATCAAGGAGTACTTAATCTAATCAAAAATCCAGCTATTCATGAAAGAACAAAACATATTGAAGCTCAATGTCACTTTATCAGGGATCATGTTCAAAATCATCATATTTAGTTAAAACATATTTCTACTAAATATTAGATTGTAGATATTTTTACAAAAGCACTTGGTTGAAATAAATTTTAGATATTCCAAAATCATCTATGTACATCAAGAATAATTCACATCAAATAATGTAATACAAGGGGTGTTAGAGAATATTATATTATTTGATCTATAGTTTGAGTGAGTAATTTACATTTCCCTTTATGTAAGTCTCTATGTGCAAGATGTGCACAAGTGTCATAAAAGTAAAGTAATTAGAAAGTCAAGAGTCTTACATACAAGTGGCAATATGAGAAGCCAAAGGTCATGTAAGAGATGCAACAATCAAGAACTTGAAGAGTCATCCTATATAGTTATATTATGGAGATAAAAGCTCCTTAAAAAAGACTATTGATTTTGTACTTCTTTGAGCAGTTTTATTATAAGTATTCTTTGTGCATATATATGAATGATTTTGACCATTTACATTCATATTTGATATTGTAAATGAATGTTATTTCTTTATTATATTAGCCTTGATATACATATTTTATTGCTCATATATATAATTCTACTCTTGATTATTTATATTATGACCTATAACATTATGGCTTATTTATATTGGGACCTATGATATTTTGATATATTTAACATTAAAATCCAACAAGGATTCTCTTGAGTTGTTGACAAAAATTGAAAATAATCTTATCTTTGTTGCTTTATTGTATAATTAATGGTAGTCTTCCAAATAAAGAATCTCTTTTTGAGATGAGAACTAAAGGAGATTGAGGGGATTGATCATATGATAGATTCATGTGTTGTTGACTTATCAGAATACAAATAGAAGAGGAATCATTAGGAGGATCAATCATTCCCATCATATATTGATTTAGGAGTGGAACATTTCTATAATGAGCATTGTTTGTTATCTTTTGGTTGTGATTTGGTAGTGGATCTTGGAAAATCTTAAAATCATGGTTAGAAGAAGAGTGGGAGTTAGGGCTAAAGAAAACAACTTGAACTTTATTGATAAAGTATTGGATGAGGTTTCTAATGCTCATAAACCTATAGGTCAAGCAATTTTTAGTTTAGTAGAAGGTATAATGCTCATAAAATAAAATTTATTACAACTTTTCCTATTTATGATCTAAAGGCTTGACATGTAGAATTTCCACCATTTTGGCTTCAAGGAGTTGGTCTAAGATGGTTGAAGGAGTTTGATCCAATAAAGATAACTTCCTTGTAGGTTTTAATTATTGATGCTTTCCTAGGACAATATTTTGAAGGGCCACCATCATACTCATATTATTGGTTTTGCATGAGTCTAATGTGCTTGTTTGAGTACTACCCCTTGGGGTGGGAGGAAGACTTTTATTTCTCATTATGTGTTTTAAATTTCAATTGTCATATTTTAAGGAAGGTAGTCTCTACTATCTTAGCCATGAAAGAATATACATTCATCATCTCTATGTAAAAATTCAATTGCTTATTGATGTTGCCTATAAATATATCTATGTTTCTTGGTGAAGGTATATATTGGAGTCTCCCTACCAAGGCTCACCATATTACTAAGAAGTGAAAAAAATCTCAACCTTGGTTGAGCTTATAAATTTCATTAATTATGAATTTTTATTTCATATAAATGAATACTTGTTTGACAAACATCTTACAAATATCCTTATATCTTTTAAGGGAATGCCTTGGTATTTGGTAATTATATTACAATATGGGGCCACTAAGGCTTTTGGAAAATATTTTAAGTAGAAAAATTTCATTGTAAGAAATGTCACTACAAGTGGTCCTAAATAGTCTAAGGTGGTTAATGGAATATTTATTCCATTTACACATTTTTTATATAGTTGTTCTAAAGTTGAGAGTAAAATATTAGAAACTGAATCATTAGTTTGCTCTTCATATTCTTGGAAAATATATAAGATTTACATAAACTCCGTTGAGGCAGTTTGAAAGTTGGGTGGTTCATAAACTGAACAAAGAAAACTACGTACCACTCCTATAATGTTGTTAACTTAATTAATGTAATATAAGATATGCTAAATATTCTAACATCCCCCCTTATTACATTAATGTTGACTACACATAGCATTGCGGAACAATTCAAATTTGACTCGAGCAAGCGCTTTGGTGAAGATGTCCGCTATTTGCTCATTTGTGGGAATGTAGTGGAGCTGGATATGATGCTTTGGAACCTCATCTCGAATGAAATGACACCTAGTGTCAATGTGTTTGGTGCGATCATGAAAGATAGGATTCTTGACAAGATTCATAACACCTTGATTGTCGCAAAATAAATGTAAAGGAAGTTTCTTTGGAAGGCCCATATTTGTGAGGATGCGACGTAACCATATGATCTCGCAGGTTGCTCCACTAGTTGCTCGATATTCTGCCTCAGTAGAAGAGATAGCAACAACATGTTGCTTCTTGCTATGCCAAGAGACAGGACCAGATCCAAGGTGAAAAACATAACCTGCAGTTGATTTTCGGTCATCTATGGATCCAGCATAATCAGAGTCCGTATACCCTTGAAGATAGAACTTGTTGTTCTTTTTGTATTCCAAGCCGATATATGTCGTACCACGGACATAGTGAAGAACTCTTTTTGCTGCTTTCCGGTGGCTAACTTTAGGATCTTGCATGAATCGTGAAAGATAACCCACAACAAAACTAAGATCCGGCTCTGGTGTTTGTGAGATAGATGAGACTCCCAATCGGCTGACGATAGAGAGTACTATCTATTTTAGGAGATTCATCGAATCGGGATAACTTAAGTCCTGCTTCCATTGGTGTGGCTTTGGGCTTGCAATCAGTCATCCGATACTTATCAATTAGAGTCTTGGCATATTTCTTTTGAGTAACTTGTATGCAATGCTTGTATTGAGTTACTTCTAGACCAAGACAATAGTGGAGAAGTCCAAGATCTGTCATTTCAAAAGAGGTATTGAGATCTTTCTTTACTGTTTTGATCATACTCTCTGAACTACTGTTATGATCAGATCATCCACATATAGTACTAGAATTACTATTTTAGAACCATTGTTCTTGATATATAGATTAGGATCTGCGGGACTTCTTCTAAACCCATGTTGCACTAGGTGACTATCAATTTTGATATACCAAGCTCGAGGAGCTTGTTTAAGTCCATATAGAGATTTGATCAGCTTACAGACTTTCTGTTCTTGCCCTTGAACTACAAAACCTTCAGGTTGAGTCATATAGACTTCTTCTTGTAGGTCACCATTTAAGAAAGCACTCTTTACATCCATCTGATGTAGCTGCCAACCAAATTGAGCTGCCATTGCACACAGAACTCGAATAGTGGTCATTTTAGCAGTAGGAGCAAATGTCTCTTCATAGTCTATGCCTTCTTTTTGTGCATAGCCCTTTGCAACAAGTCGGGCTTTATATTTATCTATTGCACCATTTGCCTTATATTTGATCTTGAATACCCATTTGCAACCAATGGGTTTCTTTCTTGAAGGCAAATTCACTAACTTCCAAGTTTGATTTTTCATTAGAGATGTATGTTCTGCATCCATAGCAGTTTTCCATTGATCTTTACTGAGTGCATCTGAGACTGATGTGGGTTCTTTTTCATCTAGTATTGTCAGATAGACTTTTTCATCTTCCATATCTATATCCTCATCTTCTTCTACATTCACAGATAAATCATCAAAATGTTGACAAAGGTCATCAACATCTGTTACTGATGTTGCATCATCTGCTCTTTTGTGTTGAGTCATACTGCGAGTAGCGGGTCGATCTAGAGTTAGATCTGGAAGTGATGTCAATTTTGAATCTTGCAATGTACTAGTATACCATTTAGGAACCTTCTTCTGAGGAGGTGCTGCTTCTTTCTTAGGTTCATCTTCCTTAAGGTATACAAGTGTGTTATTTGATGTGAAAGTTTCATCAAATACTACATCTCTGCTGATGTGTGTTTTCTTGGTTATAGGATCAATCAACCGATATCCTTTTGAATACTCATCATAACCAAGAAATATACATTTTTGAGTTTTCTCATCTAGTTTCCTTCTTTTCTGTTTAGGAATATGCATAAAAGCTTGGCATCCAAAAACTTTTAGATGAGAAATTGAGGGTTTCTTACCACTCCGGGATTCTTGTGGAGTTTTTCCTTGTAGAGCCCTTGTAGGTGCTCTATTTAGTAGGTAAGATGTTGTGTTTCTTGCTTCGCCCCAGTATTGTTTTTCTAAGTTTGCTCCTTTTAACATACACCGACTCATTTCTACTATGGAGCGATTTTTTCTTTCTGCAACTCCATTTTGCTGCGGTGTATATGCTGTAGTGAGTTGTCTCTTGATCCCATGTTTTTCCAAAAATGCTGAAAATTCCTTGGAAGTGTATTCCCCCCCTCGATCTGAGCGGAGGGTTTTGATGGAACAACTTGTTTCCTTCTCAACTTGTCTCTTGAATTGACGAAAGTAGAGAAGAGCTTCTGACTTGAGTGCAAGGAAGAAGACCCATATTTTGTGGGAGTAGTCATCAACAAATAGCTGAAAATACCTCTTTCCACCATGATTGGTTGGGAAAGGACCGCACAAATCTGCGTGGATTAACTCCAAGGGTTTCTTAGAGCGAGAAGAACTTGTCTCAAATGGAACTCGATGTTGTTTCCCTGCTAGACAATCTGAGCACACTGGAAGAACGGATGAAAGTTGAGGAAGCCCTTTGACCATGTCATATTTGCTTAATTCGAGTAAATACCCGGAACTGAGGTGCCCATATCTTTTATGCCATAAGGAAGTAGCTTCTGTTGTAGTGGCAATGAGGGCAGTATGGGATGTAGAAGCTGTATCCAAGATGAATAACCCATGTTTGTAGGATCCAGTGGCAATGTTGTGACCTTGGTGACAGATGAAACATCTCTTTTTCCTTTTTCAACTTGAAAAACAACATCCATATTTCTATCTAGCATCTGTGGAACAGATAATAGATTGTTGGCAAGGCCAGGAACATAGAGAACTTTCTCTATGGCACAGTCACCATCAGGGAGTGTGACTGTAACATCCCCTTCACCTTGTACTTGATAGACCTGATTGTCTGCAATAGTGACAGGTTTGCCTTCTCTTGCGTGAAAGGTTTGAAACCAGGACTTGTTCCCAGTCATATGTTTGCTTGCTCCAGAATCAATATACCATACAACATCGGATTTGGAAGAGGCAGTATGGGTCATGAGCACCTTGTGTGCTCTTTCGAAGTCATTATCTGAAGATGAATTAGAATCATCGAAATGGGAATCTGCATAAGCAACATGACCCTTTTGTTGTTTGCGATGTTGGGGATATTTTTGCTTCCCCTTGCCTTTCTTATTTTGTGAGGGATCATTCTGTTGTTTGTTTTTGAACCAACACCTGTTGGTATCATGATTGTTCATATCACAGATCTTGCAATATTTATCTCGTTGGAGATTGGGCTTGCCTTTGCCTTTGGAAGAAGACCCTCCCTTCTGCAATTGTCCTTGCTTGTGACCCTTTTGATGGGTGGAAAGAGCGGTGGCAGGTTCCTCATCTTTCTGTACTTGATTGGCTTCTTCAGTTTGAAGCAAATTAACCAATTCAACAAAAGTTAATTTTCTGCCAGAAACATTGAGTGAAGTGATAAAACTTTTGTAAGATGGTGGGAGTGCCCTCAAAATAATAGATGTCAAAAGATCATCATCTATGGGTTTTCCCATAGTATTGAGTTTAGCTTTCAATTCTGCCACTTTGCAGAGAAACAATTCAACAGTTTCCCTGAATGCATATTGAGATTGTGAAGCTGGGTTTGTAGGTGAAGGATAGTGGAATTATTCTTTCCTTCATACACAATAATCAATGCTGCCCAAGCATCTTTATTGGTCGTGGCATCACAAATATGAGGTTGAACCTCATCTGTTATGGCAAGTAACAAAAACATAAGGCCTTTCCTGTCTTGATCATCAAATGTATCTTGATCTGTCCCTGTTGTGGTGGGACGAGAGGTAGTGCCACTGACGACATCCCATAATTTTTTGACTTGAAGAATGGCTTTCATTTTATGCTTCCATGGCACAAAATTGGTGCCTTTGAGCAATTGGGCATCTGAAAGATACTTGTGCACTGTAGCCATTGTTTAGGGTTCCTTATAGCACCAAATGGTCCCCTTTTCGATATACCGTTGCCAGGCCAGTTATACCTAAACTGAATCAAAACAATACCCGCCCTTACGTGAGGGAGACTATAGGTATTATGAAGATCAGAACGGTACGTGGAACATAGGCGATACTGAAAAGGATTGCTTTGTTGATGGCACCTACCTTAGAAAGACAGGAATCCGCATGCGTGGGGCGTAACTTCCCCTAAACACTTTGGAGTCCAAGACTTTCGTCAGGATTTACGCCTAAACACAATAGCAATGGGGGTAAAAAATTCACTCAAAGAGATGTTAATGACACCTGCCTGAGAATCTTCGGAAGAAGAATAATCAGTTGGAGGTAATTAAGTCAAAAAACAAAACTAGGAGAAAATTAGTGTTGGTGAGAGAACATCAAGTAGATGATCAATGAAGATCCCTGTGCAAAAGAGATAACTGCTTTTGGAGAACCTGTGGAACATGTGCTGAGAGAAGTAGTGGATGCTTTGATGTAGATGATTTTTAATTGCAGAAAAAAAATGCAATAATCAAACAAGCATGCTCACAAAATGCTTCTCACATAGGTGTCGGGTTCAACCGAAAATGCACCCAAATTTGACAAAAGAAGGTGTCGAGTAAAATCGAAAATGCACCTTTGAGTTGCTATCTAAGTCTTTTTTGAGGGTTTGAAAAATTTGAATTCCCCCCTCTATCTTGTAAGAAGTGAAGGCAAAATAGAGTATAATGCCTTTGAACAATTGCTTTTGAAAGAAAAAATAAGCAATTTACATGTCTTAAAAGCAATGACAACAAAAACAAATGTGTCACCAAAAATTTCTTGGGGCGTCAAAATGCCCGACGAGGCGTCAACAAGACCCTCGGGGCGTCAAAATGCCCTCCTTGGGCGTCACCGGGCCCTCGAGGCGTCAACAGGATCGGCGGGGCGTCAAAATGCCCTCCTCGGGCGTCATCTTGGCAGCAATTCTTGACCTCCACGTACTTTGGCGGATTCTCGCACAATCTCGGCACTGGCTTGGGCGGATTCCCCAAAAAATAGTGCCAAATTTGAATTAACAGGTATGACAAAAAATTCGTTGAAGATCTGCACAATCTTAGTGCGGTTCGCTTTCGCACAATCTCGACACGGGCTTGGGCGGATTCCCAAAAAAAACACGGTGCCAATTTTGAATTAACAGGTATGACAAAAATTCGGTGAAGATCTGCACAATCTCGGCGCGGTTCACTTCCGCTGCAACTTCTGGACCTCTCGTCCAACAAATTTCTCCTCCGCGGTTCGCGTCTGCTGTGACTTCTAGACCTCTCGTCCAACAAATTTCGCCTCCGTGGTTCGCTTCCGCTACGACGTCTGGACCTCTCGTCCAACAAATTTCTCCTCCGTTTGATTGCAAATATTCCCAGGCGGCCAAATCCAGTGTTGTTAGCGGTCTTGTTTGGAAGGGACTTGCCAGCGGACGTGGTCAAGAAACCCTACGACGTGGTGGTTTCACCCTTGGCGGCCATCATGGAGGCCAGTGGCTCGTGGCCGATCACGGTTCCGGTAACGAAGCTGCGCGACATTTTTTAAGGCTGCGTGCTCAACCACGCCGTGGCCGATGGCACCTCTTTCTGGTTACGCTGCAACTCGTGGGCTGAGATCCGTATATACCGCAAACAAACAGAATGTGATTGTTCGACACGGTTGGATTTACACAGGTACAAGGCACTGAATATTGTAGGAGATAGTAGATAGCATGGAAGGGCTGCCACTATATAAAAAAAATGACAAATGCAATGACAAATGAAATTTGTATATCTACTGCAACAACAAAAAAATAGCCGTGAATCAATTTTTTTTAGAGTGCATTGGAATGGCTGTGTACCATCTTATCCTTGCACATTATCGAAAAAAAATAATGATTGCTCTGATGCCATATTAGAAACTGAATCATTAGATTTCTCTTCATATTCCTGGAAAATATATATGATTTACATAAACTCCGTTGAGGCAGTTTCCAAGCTGGGTGGTTCATAAACTGATCCAAGAAAACTACGAACCACTCCTTTAACTTAATTAATGTAATACAATATATGCTAAATATTCTAACATAAAAGTACTACTAGTTATAAAAGGATCTAAGAGATGGTTGCACCAGTCCCCATAAGAGTACTTGTGACTAGAAGAAGACCCTTGAATTATGGTCATTTGTTGTTTCATCATATCTAATTGAGTGTAGACACCTAAAACATGTCATGTTTAGGGGAGCTACTCACATAGACACATTCATAAGATCATATGACATAATCTTGGACTTTCCAAGAATCAATAGTGGTTCTCACCACTTATTTGGGGCATTTCTAAGCCATCCAAGCCTATTCACTCAAGCCAACAACAGTCAGATCTTAGATACTATAGACGACAATGACTAAACCCTAAAAGCAGTTTTATCGACAAACAGGCCTAATCACGGGCGAAAGTAGCAGTCTGCAAGCAATAAAGGTGAGCGAGAGTAACTTTGCATTCCTTTTCATGAACAGTTCACATAGGAGACTTGATTTTACATTTATACTTTAGTTAACTTGCATCCAATCATAGACAAAGGACAAAATCTTCTCATGCTAACAACCAGTTTGCATAGGAGACTCAATTTGGTAGTTAGATTTTAGTTAACTAGCCTCCAAACATGGACAAAAGACAAAAATCTCCTCATGCTAACTCTTACTATGCATGAGGAATTCATTCCTAGGGCTTGTGCATAGACCTAGGGTTATACACACTTTAAAAGGTGCAAGCCTGAGAGCACCAAGGGAAAATTTATCCTAAAATTGTCCGAATAGGTCATTGAGGAGAGATTTCGAGACTTAGAGAGCTTCTCTTGGAGATCGCGTGTATGACGAAGCCCTAACAAGTTGGAAAGCCAAAGTGACCACCATTTCAACATCTGATACAACCTTTGACCCATAGCTTTGGGGTAAAGGAAACAAAATTCACTTTAGCAGTAGTTGTCTCGAACAGTGGTCTACAGATCTAGTTAGGGTTTTATACATTAGTCTCATTATTATGTTTAGCATATCATTAGCATAATATCATTTCATTAATTTAAATTCATAGCATAGGTTTAATTTTCACATGCTTTCATTTTGATATATTCAGTACTAACAACCTCATCCGGGGAGGCATTCCCAGACATATAAGCATGTGTTGTTGTTTCAATGCTTATAGGGCCATAGGTTCATCTGACGAAATCTGTAACATACAAGAGCAAAAGGGATCCCTCCAAGAAATAGTCCTAGAGAAGAAGGCATCTATAATCCTTCATACATTTCCATGTGTGGAACCAGGAATCTTTTGAAAGCGCACCACCTCTTTGTGAAAGGGGCACTCTTTGCCTATTTGTGACATTATTGTATTGAAATGGGTATCCCTAAGAGGGACAAAAATGTAACTAGATTTCAATCCAAATAAATAGATCTATATTTTTTATTTACATGTTATATGCTTTTCATTGTCTTCCATTTCATCTTGGGTTTTTAATACATTGCAAGTAGCATAAAAAGAGTGGTACGTGCATCCCGAGGTCACTATAGATGGCGATCACGATGGAACTTCCATTGATTTTCATTTGCTATATAAATACTAACTTAGTTTTATGTTTAGGTCTAGCCGCTCTAATCTACAATAGCCAGAATCTAGTCGCTCTAAGCCACAATGACAAACAGAGCCTTAGCCGCTCCTGCTAACAGTGGCCAGGAACCAGCCACTCTGGTCGACATTAGCCAGCATTGGAGTGCAGTAGAGGTCAAAACATTGACTCTTTGAGCTGGATCAAAGTTTGGTATAGCCTCTCTAATATTTTATAGCTTTATGTTTGCTTCTGTGTGTCCAAAATAGAGAACTTAAAGCACATTTATGTTTGGAAATTGAAAGAATAAAAGGAGAAAGAATTAAGCATTTTGCATATCTTAGATCTTCTTTTAGATTTTCACTAGGTGTTGCTAGGAACAATGGCTTATGCTTGAAAATTTTACCCTAGAATCCAACATGCTAGATATTGTATGTTTTTTGCTTGCTTTGAGGCCTTGCAAGAGGTCATATTCACACAAAATAAAATGTGCTCATGCAAATCGTAGTAGTTCATGCATAGTTTTGAATATTGAAAAGTATTTTACACTTAGACATGTAGGAATTACTCATGGCTACTATATGATGCACTTTAATTATGCAAGCTTAAAATTAACACCACACATGCATGTATCATCTAAACATTGGGGAGTTGGATTTCATCACCAACCCTCAATTCATTCTGATGACATTGAAATTCATCTCCTTCCACCGGTTTTCCCCCTAGATTATCCTAGAAATAGATTGAATAACTTCTTCATAGTGGCACTAATATATTTCATGTTCAAACTCTCTCCCACTATTGGAACATTCATTGGTTCAGAGTGGAAGAGCTAGGCGAACCTCCCACTAGGATTTCAATGGTGTACCCTAGTCTCTTTTGGGAAATCATGTTTGGAATGAGTACTCTTTATTATCACTATGAATGAGTCTCCTCATTCTAAATCTGAAGAAAAGAAACAAGAAACAACAAAACATTCAAATACATCAAACAATTAGAGCACACTTAAATATATAATCAAGATAAACATTTGTATGATATTATCTAATCATATTTAAAGTGCAACACAAAATCTAAATTCAAAAATGATGGTTAAAACAAGAAGTAGACATCCCCAGTCTAACACCGAGGGAGGGTCCAAAACAACACATACCCTTAGGTGAAGTCACAGTAACATTGAAAGACCTACTAGGAATACTGTAATACATAGTTCTACGAGTCTAAGGGGTGATAACTCAACCCTTGGGGGATCTACTCGAGAAACCCCTCATAGGGAACCACAACATGAAACTACATCTCATAAACACAAAGAGACCTCATGGCCATCATATTCAAGGAGACATGAGGAAACATCAAAGGCTTCCTCTAAACACATAGAAACTTCTCAGATACATGAGGAGGCTTCAAGAGCTTCCTCATAATATAGACACAAAGAGAATTATAGACCTCATTATTCACATAGAGATGGTGAGGTTTCCCTTTCTCCATCCTCATGGAGGGTAGAAAGGACCACAAAACCCTCATCACCAAAAGTGCACATGAAACACTTAGAACAGATCAGCCCACTGAGGGGCAAGAAACTAGAAACACATCCAATCATAGGAATCAAACATAAGATATCCTTCAAACAAGAGGAAGGATTCCATTAGACTATGACCTCATTGGAGTGAATGGTACCCCAAGGGATCAGCCATGGAGAACAAGACAATTGGATGAGTTGGATCGATTGCATCTAAGGCCACCTCCCAGAACTATAGCCATAGAGAATTCCACATCTGGAATCTCATGAATCGTGACTTCTAAGCACACTTCTCAAACTAGGGGTGCCTCAATATGACCCCATAGCAAACACCCAAAATCTGGTCATGGACACACTCAACAGTATATTGAACAAGTCACTTTAGCTAGCGAGAGCGAGGAAACATCAGAAACCTTAGAGAGAGATCTATGAACCAAAACAACTAGTACAAGGTTAGATAAGCATGAGTCTTCTATGACTGCACAAGTTGATCGCGTGCAATGGTTAGAGAATATCTTGTGCAAAGAGCGAGACCTTGTGGATGCTCTTGAACATGATAAATAGAGAGAACGGTTGTTGCACCAACATGAGCAACATTTAAGAGAGCAAGTTAAGTAGCTAGCTTACAACAACCAACAAACAAGCAGAAGTGATCATCAAGGAGATCAATACGCTAACTCACCAAGAGAATAGCTCATTAGACAAGAAAGTAACTCATAACAAAGATGCCCTCCAAATCATGAGAAGAACCCAACTGAGGAGGAACAGATAAACTTAATAGATCCGGATCATACACATCTTGAATCCCCTCA
This sequence comes from Wollemia nobilis, assembly GCA_028583015.1. Taxonomy (NCBI): domain Eukaryota; kingdom Viridiplantae; phylum Streptophyta; class Pinopsida; order Araucariales; family Araucariaceae; genus Wollemia; species Wollemia nobilis. The sequence continues at coordinate 13,300,829 of JAQPPZ010002930.1, forward strand.
TAGAAGGGAAGAGAATAGATCAAATCAAATGGATAGAGTGTTACCTCCATCACCGCCATGAGTAGGCCTACAAGAGGAGTAAATCCATGCATCAAAGGAATTTCAAGAGCTTGCTAAAAAGATGAAACCCTTTGAGAAACAAGAGGCAGTTGGGAACTCGCCAACATTGAACAAAATACACAACCAACCATTGTGTCCATCAGTTCCTAGCCCTCCCTATCCTAAGCATTTTGAGATGCCTAGGCTAGAGAATTTCAAAGGGGAAGAATATGCACAAGAGCATGTCACCAACTTCATTAACGCATGTTTTCATCTTGAATACAATGATGATCTCATGCTTAGGACATTCATTATGACATTCATGGGTGTCTCCACCCAATGGTTCAACCAGCTGCCCAAACATAGCATAGCAAATTTTGAACAACTAGTGAATACTTTTCTGAAGTGTTTCTCCTTTGGTGCTAAGAGGAAAGTGAACCTTTCAAACCTAGCTAATTTAAGACATTATGATGATGATCCAGTAGTGGATTACAGGAATAGATGTAGAAAAATCATGGTAAAATTATCATTCTATGTTCCCACAGAAGAAATCGTCTGGATGTTCACCAAGAGTTGTTCCAAACACATTTCCCTCTTGCTACGACTACAAAAATACCCCTCATTTGAGAAATATTTGGCACAGGCCAAGATCATTGAGGAGATAAAAGTAGACAAGGGAACCATAAAACTCTGGACCAAGGAGTGGAACAAGAATGACAAAAATGACAAATACAAGCAGAAGTAGGGCAACCCTACTCCGTTAAATCAAGTCATATTAGCTACACCTAAGGATGGGGGTGCACAACAACCCTAGAACTATCAAGCACATCCCCCACCAGCCAATTACAATCAAAGGAACAATCAGGGGTGAAACAAAGAACGCAAGTCGCCTCGCTATTTCACAACTTTGACAAATTCAATGCAATCAATATTTAATCAGCTAAGCAAGACCAGGAGGATCGAATTTCTTGATATACCTCTTATAGATCCCAACCATCCAAATATGAAAGGATATAGGGAAGATCAATTTTGCCCTTATCATAGGATACGAGGGCATGACATTGAGGTGTGTGTTGGTTTTAAGCATCAAGTGCAAAACATGATTGAGGTGGGAGAACTCAAAGTTGACAACCAATTGGCTCCTGATAATAGAGACATGGGCATATACAGAAACCTATTGCCCAATCATGAGGCCCTTATAGAGCAAGGGGCACAAGTCAACTAGGTCCAAATTGATAGACCTACCCATGGATGTGTTGGGATGGTTGAAATAGTCAATATAGCGACTAGGACTAGATAGTATGGTCAACCACAACCTCATGCAGCTCCCAACAACATCCCAGCTGCACCTAGGTAGAGGTTGGGGTAAGACAACCTTCCAGGTCCACCAACCCGGCCTATGGTAACTATCTAGAGTAGACTCGAGAAAAACTTACAAACAACTTTGGCTAAGCTATCAATTTATGATCTCATACAGCAGTCCTCGAAGCATAGGGAGACCTTGATGGAGATTTTATGATTGATTCAGCTTCAACCACAAGATCTAAATGCATTCACCCATTTTGTGTGGCAAGTACAAGAGTGCCAATAACCTATAATTTGATTCTATGATTATGAGATTAAGACAGTTTCTACTGCCTTACCAGACCCCCACTACACATCGTGGCATTAGTTAAAGATTTGACATTTAATATGGTCTTGATCGATATAGATTCATCCATTAACATCATCACAATAACATCAATAGAACACCATAATATCTCTAAGTCCAATATCGTTCTGGAAGCATATACATTAAGAGCTTTCAATGATGCTTTATGCAATATTGTACGAATGATAGTCCTACCTATCAAGGTGGGGCATAAGACCATCCTCATGATGTGTCATATCTTGGAAAGCGCCATGCAATACAATATCCTCCTAGGGAGATCTTGGATAAGGTATATGAGATGTGTTTCATCGATCTTACACCAATGTGTCAAATATGTGCATGATAACAAAGTCTACATGGTGTTGGCCGATGAGGAGCTATTCAAGTACGTTCACCAGCTGGATTGCCCAAAATAAATTATGATTCCATTGGCCCACTTTTTGGTAGGGCCTTCATCTCTGAATATTCAACTCGAAAACAAAGACAAGGGGGCACAAAATGACCCGTATGCATCAACACCTCATATTCCACACAAAGCAACTAATTCTTCTAGTAAACCATCAATACCTAAACCAAATAATGATAAAAAGCTAAAGGCACCTATGGTTGAGAAAAATAAACTCAATGAAATTCTAACCATAGATATTGAAGAGAGCCTAACTCCCATGGAGGAAGAAGGTCACCAAAAGCAAGTCGAATACGATGACTGTCATCCTGCTTCGCTAGTGTCATCCATGGGGTCATCCACATCACATGCAACTATACGCTTGGCAAGCACAGGGATAGGAGAGTATCTTGTGCAAAACATAACTTTTATACCTATCATAGAATCTGCATAGGACATGGGACGGAAAAAATATCTAAGGCCACCAGTGGGAACAGTGGTTTCACTTGGAATCCCTCCCAACCAGACAAATTTCATCTATGTTGGACTAGATTGTGCCTATAAATCTATAGATATAGATGAGGACAATGAAGATATATTCACTCTTAATGTTCACTACCTCTCTAATCCTGAGTTTTCTCTGACCTATTTTGAGAATTGCCATTGGTATGGTTACGGTCTTGGTAGATATGAGCAGGGATGTAGGCAGCCAGTCGAGCCACAATGCCAACTCCCATCTAATAAATTTGGGCTATTATATCACATTAGAGATCGAGATGACCTTCTATAACTAGCATTAGACAAATTAACCTTGGGGTTAGGAGAAGACATCAATTTTATTCCTTATCATCCATCAAGTGTAAGATATCTGAGAAATAGGTAGGTGGCCACAGTGAACATACCACCTCTTGAGATTTATCATCCAAGATCCACAATTAATGTCACCCCAATAGGTTACAAATCATGGGATTATGAGCAAGAAGAAAACACATATGTGGCAAGTGATGATGAAGCACAAGAGGGCTTGGCCTATCATGGGCCTCACTAAAGCTTTACATGGTCCATCCACAATGAGAGTGGGTACATATCGAATGAAAGTAACTATGAGTTAGAGGACTCAGCAGAGAGAGCCTACTTAGGGGTAAGGCAATGGCCCCTCACCTTGGGGCCCAATACTAATGCAAATGGATTCTTCATAAGTGACAAAGAATATGAGGATGAAATAGAAATGGCCTACTTAGGGCCAAGACAGGAGTCCCTAGGGCCCTATACTAATGCTAATGGTTTCTGGATAAGTGATGATGATTTTGAGGATGAGACTAAGATGGCCTATTGGGCCTCATCATTTATGGCAAGTCAATATGTTGGTGGAAATAGAAGCAGTACTTCGGGCCATAGACCCTGGCTTACAGTTTTTGGGGAGACCAATTGACTTGAATTGCATTCATCACATGGTCAACCCCCCTCCACCTACCTTTAGGGAACTCTTAGAGCCTAATGATCCTATTATCCAACCAACTCATGGACCAGATCTAGAGATTCCCATTCCCTTAGAACCTCATCGCAAGCATGGAAGGGAAACTCCTGAAACAATATTACACCCATGTGGTCCTGGAGATTTCATTACATCCATCAATTGAATCTCCATTGATTTTACCACTCCATTTCATAACCTAGAAGATCCCACTAAACCTTTGTGTCTCAATACATAGGCTATTCATTGGGATCACACTAATTTTCCAATAGAGCTTGAAGATATTTTCCCTAATGAATAAATGTTATAGCCATTCCATTTTGCATCAAGTTTTACGTATGACGTATTCCATTATGGTTTGGATCATGAGTTATTAGGACCTATAAATCCCATTGATGGCATTCATTTGATACCCATACCTCACCAATTACAGGATGGGTCACATATGGCTATAGAAGCGACTTTCAAGGTGGACATCAGCGATGATCCTACCCAACCAAGGAAATTCAAGTTCAAAGGAAGTCTATCTCCAAAGAAACATGCCATCCTAATTCCTCTCATCAAAGAGAGGCTGAATATCTTTGCTTGGACTTGCAAAGATATGCCAGAGATAGATCTAAAGTTAGTCATTCAAAACCTTTCATTGGATCCCATGAATAATCCAGTCAAGCAAAATCTGAGGAAAATACATCCAATCGTTGCTTTTATGGTGAAGAAAAAATTGCAAAAACTATTGGATGTAGTGTTCATAGTTCCTATCGACTACCTTGAATGGGTGTCGAAAATGGTGCCCATGGGAAAACCCAACAAAAGAGTCTGTATTTGCACAAACTTCAAATATTTAAATAGGGAAACACCAAAGGATTCATTCCTTTTTCCAAACATAGATGCCTTGGTAGATGCAACCACAGGTCATGAGATGCTCTCCCTAATGGATGGTTTTTTTTTATACAACTAGATCTGGATTAAGCCTAAAGATAAACATAAACTACTTTCATTACTCTATGGGGAACATTCTGTTGCAAAGTGATGCCATTCGATCTTAAAAATGTTGGTGCCACATATCAGTGGGCCATGACATACATATTCCATGACTATATGCATAAGATATTAGAGGATTACATGGATGATTTACTGGTCAAGTTCCTGTTGCGGCAAGAACACATTGAAGTCTATAGATAAGTCTTTGATCACCTCATTGAGCATAATGTTCGATTGAATCCTAATAAGTGTGTATTTGGCATAACTTCTAGAAAGATTTTGGGATTCATCGTATCCAAGAGGGGCATTGAAGTCAATCTTGCAAAGGTAAAGGCTATATTAGAAATGGCTGCCCCTACCAACATTGGGGATCTAAGGAGCCTACAAGGCAAGATAGCATCCATAAAAATATTCATCGTGTAATTGTCATACAAATGCCTACCCACGAATTGGTTTCTACGCAAGGAGGTCCCCTTTCATTGGGATGAAGAATGCCATAAATCCTTTGCAAAAATTAGAACTTATCTAGAAACACTGCCAGTATTGGCTCCACCAAGGACAAACATACCATTTTTACTTTATATATCAGCTATTGATTTCACATTGGGAACCATGTTAGCCCAGAAGAATGCACAAGACAAATAGCAAGCCATATATTACATTAGCCGCAACTTTGTGAGTTACGATCTAGGATATGCATATGTTGAAAAGTTGTGCTTAGCAGTGGTCTTTCCAACTAAAAAATTGTGACACTACATGTTGAGCCATACGACCTACATCATATCAAAATAAAATCCTTTATAGTACATGGTGAGCAAGACATATCACAATACACGTACCGCAAAGTGGATCATGCTATTGATAGAATGTGATCTAGAGTTCATAAGCCAAAAATCCATCAAGGGATAAATCATAGCAGATCAATTAGCAAAAGTGCCTCTTTAGGATGACAAGACGCTCACCATAAAATTTCTTGATGATGTAGTCTTTGCATTATCAGATCCACCAAAACTCAAAGAACCTAATAAAGAAAGGGACATGTCATTGTTATTTGATGGTTCAAAGTGTTAATAAGGGGGTAGAGCAGGGATTATCTTTATCACATCGCAGGATGCTCCATTGCCCTTATCATTCAAACTAGACTTCCCTTACACAAACAACAACACAGAATATGAAGCATTGATATTAGGACTCCAAACAGCCGTAAAAATGAGTATTGCAAGATTGAATATCTTTGGTGACTCCTTGCTCATAGTAAACCAAGTCAAAGGACTATTTCAATGCAGGTGCCCACTTTTAAAGACTTACAAGGAACTTGTTGACACCTACCTAGCCTGGCTAGAATGGTACGACATCAAGGCAATCCCTTGCACATCAAATAGATTTATAGACACCATGGTCTCTTTGGGATCCTTAATCCCTCAGAATCCATCTGCTAATTTTACAACCATTCATGTGAAAGTGCTTTCGCACTCAGCAATACATCGTGAAGCTTTTAATAATCAAGAATCAGTCAATATGATCAACATCGAACCAAATCAATATTGGTCCTTCATAGCAAGATATTTCTTACAAACAACACCTTGGGGTTCTTTTATTTCCCAAGGACTTGTGGAGTGTGGTGCAATCATACACCATAGAGTTGTTCCTCAATCCATTTTCACCAGCTCAAGAATACGGGAAGAGCAAGCCATATTTTCTATAGAAGTCATGGCTTATCAGGATTGGCTTTCCCAACTACGGGACTTCCTAAAACTTGGAATAATACCTCAAGGACTATCACATAATAAGAGGTGAACATTCAAATAGAAAGCAATAAGACGCATCTTTCTAGGAGAAATCCTCTGCATACGAGGATATGATGGAGTGTTACTCCATTGTCTTGAGCCCTAGGAAGCATCCTAGGCAATTTTGCAAGCTCACGATGGCACATGTGGAGGTCATTTCAGTGGCATAGCCCTTGTTAATCCCATCTTGAGAATGGGTTACTATTGGCCCACCATAGAAAAGGATTGTTGCAATTATGTCAAGAAATGCATTAAGTGCCAGCATCATGCAAATCTAATGCACTTACCATCACAAGCCCTGCAACCCATCCAGGCAACATGGCCATTCTTGCAATGGGTACTAGAATTTATTGGGAAGATCTCACCCCCATCCTTAGGCTGACACACATTCATCATAAATGTCACTGAATACTTCATTAAATGGGTTGAATCGATCCCCTTAACATTGACAATTGGACCAAGGATTATGGAGTTTATACTCCATAATATCATAAGTCATTTTGGGGTCCCTTCGAAGATAATATCAAATAATGGGCCATATTTCAAGAACAAAAATGTGCATGTTTTAATGAAAAAATAACATATTCAACATAGTTTTTCAATGCCTTACTATCCACAAGCAAATGGGCAAGCAGAATCCTCGAACAAAATAATAGTCTCCATCTTGTGGAAGATGATGCAAGACAATCACAAGGATTGACATGTGTAGTTTCCTATTGCGCTATGGGCATACAGGACTAGTATACGGACGCCCACTGGGGCAAGACCATTTTCACTAGTGTATGGCAATGAGGCCATCATGCCACTAGAGTTATAAATTCCAACTCTGCACATAGCATTAAAGGACTTCATAGATGATGATGTTGCGCGGCAAGGTCACCTTTATCAGTTGATGCTTCTTGATGAACATTGAGTAAATTATTTAGAGCATCTTCATGTTTACCAAGATCACCTTGTGCGAGCTTACAATAGTAAAGTCCACTTAAGGGAATTCAAGGTTGGAGATCTAGTGCTCAAAGAAAACCAAAAGAATTTGAATCTACCACCGCACCTACGAGACAAGTTTGTAGTAAACTAGATAGTATCGTACATGATTTCACAAAGAGTGGAGCTTGATGCATATCACCTTATATCATTAGATGGTGTTGAAGAGTTTGAACCTCTAAATATCATTCACTTGAAGGCATTCTACACATAAAACACAAAAAACATTCAAATATGACATAAAAAAAAAAAAAACCTTTCAAATATGTCATAAACAACAAAAAATATTTAAATATGTCATAAAAACAAAAATCATTCAAATATGTCAAAAATACAAACAAATCATAAAAACATAAAAATTCAGATCCAATCAAAAAATGCTCCAAGGGTATTCAAGTCGCTTGGTCAAAAATGCAATCAAAATGCTCCAAGGGCATCCAATCCGCTTGGTCAAAAATTAAATCAAAAAGCTCCAAGGATACTTCATGCTACTTGGTAAAAAATTAAAAATCCCCAAAGGCACAATAAGCCCTTTGGTCAAATTAAAAAAAATACAAAAACAACATAAAAATCAAAATTACAAAAAAAATTGCATCTCACATCTTGCATCCACATTATTGCATTACATTTTCATATCCATTACATTTTTATATGTCATGAGAGCCTTAAAAGTGATGCCACAGTTTTTTCTCACAAACCATTCAAATCCATACCTCCATCAACACGTGTGTCATTGTGTTTTTCAACACAACCATTATCTGTTGCTATATATAATATACTAAGGTTTTTCGGTTATCCAACCACACCTAGTGATCTTATCAAATTTTGTGGAAAGCCATATTGGCTAGTAGAGAAAAAGGTCTAGTGGTGACAAATCCTAGCATATCTCAGAATCCCACCACTAATTAAACAATAAATTCTAGTTGGTACACGAGAAGAAAACTACAAAGTGGTCTAGGTTACCAAAAGCAAAAAGGAGCTTCCTTGCTTATCCCCTTGTGCAACCGGTTTAAAGGTGCTAAGAATTGGCAAAAGGACAAGTTATGCCCTACCCAGAAATGATTGATTATCATCACTGTATACATCCTTTGCTTTCATAAAAACAAGCAAAATCCCCAAAAAAAAAGCCAAATTCAAATCTCAAAATTGAAAGTTCAAATTCTTCAAAAGACAAATATCAACACCCATATTCATAGCTCAAAATATCAAAATAACAAAAGTGAAATAAATAGTTATTATCATCACTACGAGAGTCCCTTGATCAAGAGAAAACAAAAAAAATAGTCAAAATAAATAGTGATTTTCATCATTAAGTATGAGCAAGTATCTCAATTGAATGAATAAAAAAAGGGAATAGAACTTGAATCCCTGGAATTCTCAGCATTACACAAAATTGGAAGGAGAAATCCTTACGCATGACGATATGTCTATCACAAAATCTATGCATTTGTATAGACCAATATTTGAATGTGGATAAGCTAGTTTTAGGTAATCCAAAATTGCCAAGTAGAAATAGTCCAATTGAGTCCAACATAAGAATAAGATGAACACTTGAGGATCCCCGATCTTAGGAATGGGCTAAAAGAATCCCGCCTGAAATCAAAGGAAATGCATGGGTTCTATCTAAATATATTCATTTGCACACATAGGAAGAATGGGTATCTAGGACCATGATTGAAGCCTAATTCTCAAATGATTAAATGATCAATACACAATCATTGATAGGGTAACTAGAGTGTTTGTATCGCCAAAAAGACCCAAAAAAAAATTTACATAGCAACAAATCATATCAGCAATCACACAATCGCATTCTTTATAAGATTCTATAAATTAGGGATATCAACATAGTAGGACAGATACCGCATATATATTAGAAATAGTATATAGATGGTCACTGACTACTTTATATCTTTTAATTTACAAAAAATTATCAAGAAAATACATCTCACACCATTACATATCACATGTGAATGCTTAATCAATTCATGATTAACTTTTTTTTTTACTTTTTGTGGTATCACCCATTATGATTGTCAATGTCATATGAATTTCTTATGTTTTAAGTGATTAGAGCATACAGGTTCTTTTAGACAATCCCATCACACTAGTTAGATGCATACAATTAAAGCAAAAATTAAACATGCATTTAACAATAACACCACATCCACAAACACAAGTAATTAATCATCCATCATCACACCATAAAGCACATCATAAAACATATCGACAATATCCATTTGCATACAATCATAAATTCATCATTCATCATCAAAATACATCAAATCATACCATCAAATCATATAAGCATCTACACATCCATATAAGCATCTATAATATCATCTATCATGTAACTTATACATCAAGTCACCATAATGCCATCATCACATCACATCATAAAATAAAATAAAAACAAAAACATGAGTAATAAACGATACACATAATGAGTCATAATGCAAAGATATCATAAAGTTATGTATGTCAAGTCCATGGATATACAAAAATACCTGTGGGATACTGTCATATAGGTCAGATAACCTTAAAAATTAATCAAAACCAAGTGAACCATCAATCAAATACTGAGCCTACACCCCCTGCAACATCGCTCCCTATGGATGGATCTCTACGAGAATGGTGCAAGTTGGACCATGCTGGTCTCTTAGTACAATTAGAGACCACACAACTAGGCCGGATAGAATACTGCCCTACTGTAGAGCTCTTGCTGACCTGTGACCCACCTATGGCTCCTCTATCCCTAGGGATGGTTCCTAGCCTACTGATCTACCTTGAGAGAGTGGTAATATGGGCTGCATCCTCAGAAATCTGAACATCACTCTCATACAACAAACCTTGTAAATGACTAATCTCAGCCTCGAGAGCTACCCTCAAAGGAACCTCAAGAGTAGGAGGAGCAACAACAACCTGCATTCAGATAGATCCTCTGAGAGTGACCTACAAAGCCTGTACCTGATCTAAAAATTGTGCTATAATGGTATCCCACTAAGCTATGATAGTGTCACGCTACTATACCTATATCTTGGTCGATTGGAGATCGACCTCCAGATCATGTAGTTGTACCCTAAGAGGAAAATATCTCTCCTCAAGCTCCATCTTCTCCTCTACCTCATTAAGAGCCTCCTGCTCCTCCATTGCCACCTGCTCTATTTGTTGGCCCCAAGCCATAGTCTTAGTACTAACCCTGCACCCCAATGGATCTGCTCCATCTCCACCATCATCCTATCAGCCCAGAATACCCTCACCATGCCACATCAGGTCATCCCACCGCTGTGCAAATGCATCTATGATTTCACCAACTACTCTAGGATCAATAGCTGGGGCATCCTCCCCATCATCTAACTCTGTAACCTATAGTGGAGTGAGGTCTCTCTCTGCTTTGATGTGCCTATAAAAAAATGGTACTAATGTCACATCTTACTGCAACCCGTAATGATGAGGAACTCGAGAGTAGAAGTACTCTCAAATGCTGATATTATGGTCAACAAACCATTGATCATATCGCATCCTAGCAGTAAAGCTATCAGGGTCATCCCAAGTAGGGCACTCATGATATGAGCACCATATAACATCTCCAGCTTAGATTCCAGTGAAAGTTTTAGTGTAATGATTCAACTCCCCTGCAAAAGTGTGACTCTTGTAATCCTCGCTCCCTCTAGCCCATCTAACACCATAGCACTACATCTACACATCCACAAATATGATCTTAACAAGAATCCCCTTAGGGCAATCTACTCTAATGTACTCCCATCCCTAGATCTGCAAAAGCCAACTGTAGGTGATGCTGACACGACCCCTCTGGTAGATGTGGTATAGCTCATCGTAGCACTGAGCCCGGGGTTATGCATAGTGGCAAATATTCACCAATTGGGTGAATATTAGGATTTTCAAAATTGGAAATTGGTGAATATGAGGACCCTCGACGTTGGCCCATTTGCCTAAAATTTTTAGGACCAATTTTTTATTAGGGTCAATTCACCACAATATATATCCAAACATAGGCATATTTGTACTCATTAGAAAGCTCTTTTCAAACCTGATCTAATGGTGGTGTTTTTATGAAGTTATAAGATGATTTAGTAGGTCAAAAGTGGCTCTAAAGTTGACCTTACATTTTAAGGCTTCAAATACCCCAAATTTTGGTATGAAGATGCTCAATTTGATTTGCTTAGTATTATCCATGATTCACCTTGATTTTGATTAGGATTCACCATTGTTTTACAAGTATATTTTGAGTCCAACCCCTTATGCATAACCCTGACTGAGCCAATATAGACCTACCCCATGCATAGATTATTGGTGCCTCACTATCCATCAGGTCCTGAACCATCACAAGGAGGTTCCAAGGGAACCTCAAGCCTAAAAAATCTAGGATAATAACGTTGTTGATGACCATCAGCAATACCGCATGCCTCACTATGAAAACACACTCCTGATACCAGTGGATGATAGACACTCCCCCAAACTTGGTGTCCTTGAGGGTCGCCTCAAAGCACCCTTCAAACACCCAAGTGAAGATAGCCACTTGATCATTAGTGGCCAAAGAAACAATTGCCACTCCATCAAAAGGGATTCGAAAGATCCTGTACACATCCTTTGGCATAATGGTCATCTCGTTCGTCAGGAGGTGGAAGGTATTAGTATGAGGGTCCTAGTGATGGGCCAAAGCTGTAAGGTAAGCCTGGTCTGACATAATGTAAGGCAGTTTGGTAACGTACTAAATCCCACGAGCCTTAAGCCACCTCCAATTAGTGGCATCCAGAAGGGGTAGAAGATCAATCATGAGTTACGGGTCCTAAGCTTGAGTAGTAAAGATCTAAGCAAAACAAAAGAAAGATGAAATATAACTACAGGGAATCTAAGACATAAATCCTAATAAAATATAAAAAAAAATCTAGCACTCTCATAAATTTGAGCAAATATGGAGGAATAAATGCCCCTATGCATGTAACACATGCCAAAGAATAGTTCAAAATTCTAAAAAAAATATTAAACTATCTCAAAAAATCCAAGAAAAAGCAAAAATATTTGCAAAAATAGCTAAGGGTTTTAGCCGCTGTCACCTATAGTGGCTAGAATCTGGCCACTGGAGACAACAGCAACCAAAACCCAATGGTCAAAGTTTGACCGTTGGGGTTCAAAACTAGCCACTCTGAGCGATAGTGGCCAAATTTCTATCGCTTTGAGTGATAGTGGCCAAAATGTAACATGGAAAACCTGTGAACCCTAGGTCATAACATACAAAAAAAATGAAAATAAAAATGGGGACCAAACCACCACTTAAAAACCTACACTAAGCCTAACTACGGATTTTGTTCGTTACCAACAGGTTTAGTGAGGTTCATTTACCAATTACTTAGTGAGGTTTAGTTTTACCCAAAAAATGAAAAGAGGTTAGGGTTTAAAAAATAAAATACCCAAGAAGCTTCAGCTTCTCCAACAGCTGATGCCTCACCCTATGCAGCCATGTCCTCGATGTAGGTATCTTCAAAAATCATAAATTGTCATTGTCTTACCAGAGCTCTAAAAAGTGAACTGACAGTAAACGAAAGTGACAGGTCAAAACCCTAAAAATGCATTTTTATATTTTCAAATTATGCCTTGGCTGCTGCTACCATCAGTTGCCCGAACTTCATGGCCACTCAAGGTGACAATGGCCATAGGAAGAAACTCAGAGGCCACTAGACCTGACAGAGGCCTGCTCCATAGATAAAAACAAGAAAATTCCTTCCATGGGGGATAAAAAAAATATTTAATAAGCACATTTTGAAGACTTCTAGTCATCATAATGACCAAAATAACAAAAAAATGACATAAAAGCATAATCTCAACCAGTCCTCGCATCTATTTACTTACTCTATCCACTCGACAATTGCAGCAATTCACACTCCATGCAGTTCGATGAGATGAGGAAGTTACCATAAGGCCACTTGGGGTAAAAACATTTCATTTTGGAATTACGATGTGCTAGCCTTCAATCCCGAAGAATACCAATATGGTCGGACTGCTCCACGGGTATGAAAGGATCATCCTAATTCCCCTATGATACAAAAAATATTAATACTAAGTGATACAATATGAACATAAATAGAATCACTCATCCTAACTCCCTAAGAAGGCTATTGATAGTTGGACCGCTCCTCGGATAGGGATGGATGATTATCATAAACAATTAGAATCACACTTGGATGCAGGATTGTCCATCAAAAGCAACAAATGCTAGAAGGATACCAGGTTAGTCATATTGATCAAGCGACTGGTCACTTCATTTATTGTCATTTCTTCACCAATTCATTGTGTGAGGAGGTAGTTCAAAGCTTCAACATAATCATAATCAAATCAACAAAATATCACTCGATCACATCAAAATCATGTTCATCCTATGAATCATTGCATACAACAATCATAAATTTCCCTTGTTTGCTAGGAATGTAAGCAGACATGACATATTCAATTGTAGCTCTCCTACTAGTTGGAACTATTGTAGTAGTTGAAGCTACCCAATTTATTTTGAGGAATGAGTGCAATTTAACACACCCAAGCCACTGAGCTATGCCCTCCGAACATTGAGGCAATGATTCAAATGATGCGCACCATCTTGCATGATTGGGCCATCTGGCATTGATCAGACCATTTATCACCATACACCCTATAAATAGATCAGTCTACATTTTTTCTTAGCATTGTGTTTCCACACAACTCATCACAAAAAGGGGAATCTATAGACACCTAAAATATGTCATGTTTAAGGGATCTACTCACATAGACACATTTATAATATCATATGACATGATCTTGGACTTTCCAAGCATCAATAGTGGTTCTCACCACTCATTTGGGGTATTTTTAAACCATCCAAGCCTATCCACTCAAGCAAAAAATGGCCAGATATTAGCTACTATAGACGATAGTGGCTAAACCCTAAAAGCAGTTTTGTCGACAAACAGGCCTAATCACGAGTAGAAGTGGTAGTCTGCATGCAATAAAGGTGAGCAAGAGTAAATTTGCATTCTCTTTTCATGACCATTTTACATAGGAGACTTGAGTTTGCATTTAGACTTTAGTTAACTAGCATCCAAGCATAGACAATGTACAAAAGCTTCTCATGCTAACAACCAATTTGCATAGGAGACTCAAGTTGGCAGTTATATTTTAGTTAATTAGCCTCCAAACATGGAAAAAATACAAAAAGCTCCTCATGCTAAATCTTACTACGCATGACTAATTCATTCCTATGGCTTGTGTATAGACCTAGGGTTCTACACATTTTAAAAAGTACAATCCTGAGAGCACCAAGGGAAGATTTATCCCAAAATTGTCAGAACAGGTCATTGAGGAGAGCTTTTGAGACTTAGAGCTTCTCTTGGAGATCGCGTGTACGATGAAGCCCTAACAAATTGGAGAGCCAAAGAGACCACCATTTCAACATCTAATACAAGCTTTGACCCATAGCTTTGGGGCAAAGAGAACAAAAATCACTTTAGCGATCGTTGTCTCAGACAGTGGCCCGTAGGCCTAGCTTAGGGTTTATCCATTAGTCTCATTATTTTGTTTAGCATATCATTAGCATAATATCATTTCATTCATTTAACTTCATAGCATAGGTTTAATTTGCACTTGCTTTCATTTTTATATATTCAGTACTAACAACCTCATCCGAGGAGGCATTCCTGGACATCTAAGCATGTGTTGTTTCATTGCTTACAGGTCCACAGGTTCATCTGACAGAATCTACAACATACAAGAGCAAAAGAGATTCCTCCAGGAAACAAGCCTAGAGAAGGAGGTATTTGTAAGCCCTCATAAATTTCCATGTGTGAAACTGGGAAGCTTTTGAAAGCACACCACCTCTTCATGAAAGGGGTACTCTTTACCTATTTGTAACCTTATTGTATCGAAATGGGTATCTCTAAGAGGGACCGAAATGTAACCAGATTTCAATCCAAATAAAGAGATGTATCTTTGTCATTTTTGTGTTATATGCTTTTCATTGTCTTCCATTTCATATTGGGTTTTTAAAACATTGCAAGTAGCATAAAAAGAGTGGTGTGTTCATCCCGGGGTTGCTACATTGAGAGGTTCGAGTTTGAAGCTCAAAAGAAATAAAATTTTATTACACATAAGGCATGTATTGAGAGATAAGAGGACATTGATAACTGGTGAAATGATAAGGTTGATGAAATAGGGTGTACAATATTGAGGTTGTCATATTATCGCTTATCCCCAAGCTAGTTGAAATAAGAGGATTAGAGATGAAGGATAAGATATTATGGGAGTAGTATTTTTTAGTGAAACCCATGCTCATGATTATGGGAATAAGAGGAAGATTTTTGAGAGGGGGGGTTAGAGATTGGAGCACTAGGAGGTACACCAGGGTCAGGAGTGTAACTATTGCCCACTTATTAAGGTATGGAGTAACTCATATTGACTCATAATAGTTATTCAATAGAATGCAACAATAAATGATGTCCCAAGGATGATGGGATATGTTATGCCCCATCATCTATAAAAGTGGTGATGGAATTAGAATTAGCACGATTATAATTTGATGTGTTAATGTTAATATTTAAGGATGCAAAGGATGGATCCACTTTATTATAAGCCAAAGGGCTAGATATTAGTTATTATGGGTGGTCCAAAAGTAAATCCTTCTCTATAGTCACACCTAGGTTATCATGGCCTTCCTTAAATATGGTTGCCATGGCATTCCTATGCTACTACAAGAAGGAAGCCATGTGATCAAAGGATTTGAAGATCACTATTACTTGATCATCATTTAGGGGGGTTGGATAACCCTAGTGGGAAGAACCTTCATCCTCATTCTTGAAGGTATATTTATAAAAGGTGGTTGGGTCCTCGAGACCATCCACCAAAGGGTTAGGATTAAAGGCAAATTGAGCAACACTATGGGTGAAGTAGTATCTCTCATTTATGATTTAGAAGGAAAGGGGATTAAATTAATCAAGTTTTAATATTTATATATTTGATTAGAGATTAAAGAGAAGATGTTTTAAAAACCCTATATATCCTTTACTTCATATACCTGATATGACCTATACCTCATGGGCTTACCTATATACCTAAATATTTATATGTACCATACCTTTATCAATATACACATCAATATATAGAATATATTTAATATGTGGGATAAAAATGGTTAATGGAAGTGATCCTATGGGTATGTGACCCAATATGGTTCATGGGGGTAATGATGCACCTCCTTATGAAAACCACTAGTCCACTAGAATATATGCCTCACTAAGTGTAAGTATATTTGAGACCCTATGTGGGTGACTGGTAGCGTAGGCTCACAATATACCCAATATAGCTTAATGATTTGTATGGTAGTTAGTCAAAGTACCATAAACTATCCTCAATTGGACTAGCTTTTGGTTATGTTATTATTATCTTTATTAATGTGATCTAATCTAAACAAACAAGATTAAGTGGTCTTGATTAGGTTTGATAAATTTTAGTCTTGATTAAAGTTTGGATAAGACAAAGAGGGATATTAGGAACCATGATGGTGTTCACTTTGGGTTCATTAAAATGTGAGAAGGTAAGGAAACGAGGATCATGAAGGGCCTTTAAGTAGATTCAATACATCGTTTCCTCTCTTATGACTTCAATATTAGAGGATTTTGTGAGAACCTAGTGACTAGTTTGAGATGTAGATTAAAGAGCACTTATATTTCCAAAGAAAACTAATTTTCTATTAAGATATCTCTTATGATGTAAAACTCCAATGTGATTTTTATTGTGTTATAGGCCATTTTGTTTCCACTTGTATCAATTTTGAATGTATGAGGTTGATGATAGCATGGGTTATGTTATTGATGGTTGTTTATTTAACTATTTTAATTTGATGGTATGTTTTGTTCTTTTTTAAATAAATATAAATATGCACAAAAATAAAAGGGAAGAAAATAAAAATTAAAATTAAAAAAAGAGGAAATATGAAGAGGTGTACAAGTGGTGATGACGAGAAATGGAAGTTGTGTGTGAGAGGTGGATTTGGTAGTGAAGTGGTGTGGGATGGAAGATGGTTGGATGTATGGATGAGAAGTGGGGTGGAGGTTGGGTGAACCTTTATATGAGGATAGGAAATAATTGAAAATAATGGAATGGTATAAGTGGAACAAAAGAAAAGTATTATAGATTGCATTCATGTTTTAGGATACACGAGGGGAGGTGTAGACCTAATCATTGGGAAAATGTGGACTTGCATAGAGGAGGTAGCAATAGAAGGAGGTTCTAAAGACTACATGAACAAATAATGCAAAAATGTACTCAATAATAAGTTGATAATAAGAAAGAGAGAGAGAGAGAAGAATATACTTTCTCATAGTGTTTGTGCATATGTTATATTTAGGTTTGAATCCACACTTCTAGAAAAATTTCAAATGCTCCCTTATTATTAAATATTTATCTTAAAGTGGGTTTGATTGATACATCTTTAAAATATTACCTCATTTTTTATTGTGGATTGATGGAAATAATATAATATTTCTATTTTCTTCCTTGTATTATATTTGTTACCTCTTTTATAGGAAAAACTGTAGACACCTAAAACATGTCATGTTTAGGAGAACTACCCACATAGGCACATTCCTAGACCATATGACTAAACCTTGGACTTTCCAAGTATCAAAAGTGGTTCTCACCACTCATCTGGGGTAGTCTTAGCCCATCCAAGCCTAGCCGCTATGAACCAGAGTGGTTGGATCCTAGCCGTTGTAGCCTAGAGCGGCCAAACCTTAGCCATTGTAGCCTAGAGTGGCCAAACCTTAGCCGCTGTAGATGACAGTGGCTAAGCCATAAAAAGCATTTTATCGACAAATAGGCCTAATCAAGGGTGGAAGTGGTAGTCTACATGCAATAAAGGTGAGCGGGAGTAACTTTGCATTCCCCTTCATGACCAGTTCACATGGAGGACTTGAGTCTAAATTTAGACTTCAATTAACTGGTCTTTAAACATAGAAAAGACAAAAGCTTCTCATGCTAACATTCACTACGCATGAGGAATTCAATCCTAGGGTTTTGAACATAGACCTAGGGTTTCACACACTTTAAAAGGTGCAAGCCTAAGAGCACCAAGGATCCTAAATTTATCAAAACAGGTCATTGAGGAGAGCTTTCAAGACTTGGAGAGCTTCCCTTAGAGATCACATTTACAGTGAAGCCCTAACAAATTGGAGAGCATAATTCGACCACCATTTCAACATCGGATACAAGCTTTGATCCATAGCCTTGGAGCAAAGAAGGCAAGTTTCACTTTAGCGATCATTATCCTAGACAGTGGCCCATAGGCCTAGCTTAGGGTTTAGACATTAGCTTCTTTTATTCTACTTTCTTCATATTTTCATATCATTAGCATAGATTTACATGATTTCATAGCATTAGTTTCATCATATTTTCATTAAGTTCATTTATTGCTAACAACCTCATCCAAGGAGGCAATCTCGGACATCTAAGCGTGTGTTGTTGTTTCATTGCTTACAGGGCTACAAGTTCATCAGATGAAATCTACAACATACGAGAGCAAGAGGATCCCTCTAGAAAATAGACCTAGAGAAGGAGGCATCTGTAAGCCCTCATACATTTTCTGTGTGTGGAACCAGGAAGCTTGTGAAAGTGCACCACCCCTTGCTAGGGGACATCTTCCTCATTTGTAATTCATTGTATCAAAATGGGTATCCCTAAGAGGGACCGACATGTAACCAAGTTTCAATACAAATAAAGAGATCTATCTTTGTTACTTTTCATGTTATATGCTTTTCATGGTCTTTCATTTCATTTTGGGTATAATATTGCAAGTAGAGTAGAGCGGTGCGTGCATCCCGGGGTCGCTACAGATGGTGATCACGGTGGGACCCCCACCTAGTTTTTATTTTTTGCCAATTTACTGATTTATGTTTTTATGTGCATATTCGACCACTCTAGTCTATAGCGACCCATAGTCTTGACCGCTCTAGTCTACAACAACCATATTTTAGCCACTTTAGTCTACAACGACCCATAGTCTTGGCCGCTCTAGTCTACAACGACCATATTTTAGCCACTCTAGTCTACAACGGCTAGCAGAGAAGTGCAACAGAGGGTAAAATTTTTATCATCTAAGTGGGATTCAAGGTTGGTACCCCTTCCCTATATTTTTCTAATTTTTTATCTACATTTGATTTCCAGAAATAACAAGCATAAACATAGATTAATTAGGGAAAATGAAAGAAAAAGAAATAAAAATTGCATTTTGCATTTCTTAGGTTTCTTTTAGATTTCCTCTAGGCACTGCTAGGAACAGTGGACCTCTACCTGTAAGGTCCACCCTAGTCTCCAGTGTGCTAGGCCATTGTGTTTTGGTTTGCTTGCATGTGGCCCAATCAGTGGTTGTTTTCATCACAAAATAGGAGAGTGCATTAAAATCATATAGACTAGTTATAGATGCATTTGTCTGAAAATGAAATGTTATTTTTAGGCATTGTAGGAAATTAGTCATGAATGTTGGTTGATGCATCACTTTCTATTTCAAAATATAAAAATAATCACACACACTCGCACGTATCATTATAAACATTGGTAAGGTTGGATTTCATCACCAACCCCCAATTCAGATCGGTGACATTGGAATTCACCTCCTTCCACCGGCTTGCCCCCTAGATATCCTTAGAAAGAATAGGGAACTCCTTCAAGGAGGTGCTGGTCTCTTGTGTTCAAACTATCTCCCACTATTGGAACAATTATTGGTTCAGAGTGGAAGAGCTAGGTGAACCCCCCACTAGGATTTAAGCGGTGTACCCTAGACTCTTTTGAGAAATCATGTTTGGCACTAGTGTTCCTAATCACCACTATGATTGAGTTCTTTCATTCTAAGTCCAAATCAAGAGCAACAACAAATCTAAACACACTAAAACCAGTTTTAGGACACACATTTAATCCATAAAAGAGATAATCATATTGTCTACTTTGTGTGTTTCTTTGTTATTTGGGACCAAAACCTAACCCTAATTTTTAGGGAAATTTATTTAAAAAAAAGTAAAAATCTACTTTTTTATTCTACATCCAACGGATCGAGAATCATGCAAATCGGAGCTATAACAAAAAAGTTATTTTGGTTTTATTTTTACTCTATTTTCGAGGCTGAAAATAGGGAAAAACTACACTAAAACAGTCATAAAGTGGGCTAGACAACTCCAAAAACTACCAAATTTATTTTGTTGTCTTAGTTAGCCCTCAGGGCACCTCTCCCAAAAATTTTGAGTCCTAAATCTTCACGGTTCAAAAATTCCTAAAAGTGGGCATTTCCCCATGGGCCCCGGTTAGCCAATTATTTCAAAAATACAAAATTTTGACCCGAAAGTCACTTTTTAGAGTCATAGCCCATTGTGATCAGCTCGTCACACTGATCATTTTGATATATGACACTTAAAACCTTTTTTTGGAAGCCAAAAATTTTATTATGGTCGGGAGACCTCCCATGATGAGCAAGACCTCCAATCTAGAGAGAGAATCAAGTTCCATGACCACAGGACATATCCAAATCAGTCCAGAGGACATGGCCATCCCTAAATGGCATCCCAGGTCTTATCATAACATCAATACCATCCATAGGGAGGCAAGCCTTCGAGGCATCCCTACTAGGGAAGCACCCATAGGCCCTCCAAGAAACTTGCCAAACTGGAACACCTTGATGGAATTCTATATAAAGAACAATATGCCCACTGAGGGGCCTAATAAGTCAATGTCATAGGTTCACATACCAGATTGCTCCATACATCAATCAAAAAATGAAAATGAGGGCACACCATGGCCTAGGCTGGATGAGCAAACCACTCCGGTTGATCGAGAAAGTCGATCCCCTACTCCTCACAAAGAGCATTCTGCATGTGCACGTTCTGCTTCTATGAAGTCTGAATACATAGAGCTTACATCTAAGTCTAAATATGTGTCCTTCCTCATAGATGAGGAAGAGGATCCAAGTCATCATCCTACTCCTCGTGAAGAGTACGTGGGGTAGTCACGTTGCATGTCTGCATTGTCAGACTATACAGAGTCCATTCATAGACCAGAGTATCAGGCTAATGCAA
The DNA here is from genome assembly GCA_028583015.1 of Wollemia nobilis. NCBI lineage: Eukaryota > Viridiplantae > Streptophyta > Pinopsida > Araucariales > Araucariaceae > Wollemia > Wollemia nobilis. Next base: position 13,322,229 of record JAQPPZ010002930.1, read on the forward strand.
CCTTTAAAGAACATGGAAAACAACTAATAGATCCTACTAGGGGAAAAATATATGACAAAACCATTCATATTTCTAATACGAGGGTACATAGCCCCTATACAACTGAACAACAGAATCATACACATCAGGCACTAAGGTCACAACTTTACCAACAACAATGCATGGATCAACAACAATTGAATCAACAATGGGTGGACTCACAACAAACACACCAACAAAGGGTGTATCAACTAAAGATGCATGAACAACAAAGGATGCAACAAGGCATAAGGCATCCAGGGCAATCTCAGAATCTGCCCCCTCGATCATGCAAAAATAGTGTTCAACATCAAAGGTCGTTATCTGGTTACCATCAAGAACCTCATACTCCTCAACAATACCAAGGTCAATATGATGACGAATCATATGAAGAGTCCCAATGGGAACATCAAGAAGAAGTGGATACTTACTCTGAATCTAGTTATGATGAGGTATCTAATGATTATAGTTATCATCCAACTCAACATCAAAAGCAACCTCCTCTACCTAATCAAGGGCAACAACTGGAAGATCATATCATTTCATCGAGGCCATACAAAGTTCTAGTTGATCGAATGAATGAATTTGAAAAGCAAAATCAAAGGTTGGTTTATCAGAAACCTACACTAAAGAAGCTTAGCAATCAGCCTTTGCATCCATCAGTGTCATCACCAACATACCCATCAAATTTTAGGATGCCTCAACTTGAAAAATTCAAAGATGACGAAGATGCACAAGAGCACGTGACAATCTTCATCAATACATGCTTCCAATTTCAAGACAATGACCCCTTGATGCTGAGAGTATTTCTTACAATGCTAGTTGGGGATGCTTTGGAATGGTATAATCATCTACCCCATCATAGCATAAACACCTTTGAGCAACTCGCTGAGTTATTTTTGGAATGCTTTGCCTCTAGTGCTGAGAAAATGATAAACTTTACTGACTTGGCAAGCCTTCGTCAACTTGATGATGAGCCAGTCATGGAGTATGGCAAGAAATGGAGAAAGATGATGTCAAAATTACCTTTTACCATACCAACAATAGAGCTCATTCAGATGTTTACTAGAAGCTGCTCAAAACAAATCTCGCTTCTCCTACAATTACAACAATATCAAACATTTGAGGAGGCCTTGACGCAAGCCAAGGTCATTGAAGACATCAAGATAGAGGAGGGTGAACTCCACAAGGGGCAATGGTCAAACAAGAATCTCAAAGGTGACAACAACCAACAAAAGGTAGCCTCAGTTAATCAAGTTATTTTGAGTAGCTCGAAATCCTCAAGTCAGGTGGCACCACCTCTAATAGTGGGGCATAATTACCAAGCTCAGCCTCCTCTGGCCCAAGATCATATGCAACAAAATTAGATACAAGGCCAACAACGTAGGCCACAATGACAATATACTGATTTTCCAGAGACATTAGCATCGCTCTTTGATCGATTATATGAGGCGCGAAGAATCACCCTTCCAGAGATCCATCCATTGAAGCCTAATAAGCGTAGATCAAAGGCACACAGAGAAGAGCTATTTTGTGTGTACCATCGACAAAAGGGGCATGACATCCAGACATGTCATCCCTTTAGAGATTTAGTGCAAGATATGATTGAGAGGCAAGAGCTTCAGATAAGACTCCTCCAAGACCCCTTGCCTACACACGAAGCAAACATAGCACCTAACAATCAAGTTGAGCATGTCAATAAGGTGCACATAGCCCCACTTGATGAGGGTTTTATTGGTATGATCAATACTACAACAGGAAGCAAAAGATACCTTGATCAATACAACATACCAAAAAATTCAACTAAAGACAATAATCTATCATGGTCCACACCAACAATCAATTCAATTCACTTACAAAAGGACCCTGTGATTGCTTTTTACAAATAGGAGATTGAGCCAATCTCTAAAGATGAACTCGATCCTCCACTACACATCATAGCAAGCATCAATCAAATTTTGTACAAGAGAGTATTGATTGATATTGGATCAGGTATCAACATCATCATGATTGCAACTTTGAAGCATTTAAATCTGCCACCTTCACGCATTAAGGATGCAACATTCACATTGAGAGCCTTCAATGATGCCACTTCCTCAACAATTGGCATAGTAATCTTACCTATACAAGTTGGGATGAAGATGATACCTACATTGTGCCATATCTTGGGGGTGAGAAGCAGTATAACATATTGCTAGGTAGACCATGGATGAGGGATATGGAATGTGTGCCTTCCATAGTGCACCAGAATCTAAAATTCATACACCAAGGACAAGTGTACGTAGTCCCCCAAGATCCTGAGCCATTCAAGTACTACAAGAAGTTTGATGAGCCACAAGAAGCTCTAGTGATATGCGGGCCTCCAAACATTCATGCGGATAAAATCACCAAACATTCAATGGAGGCTTGCATCGAGAAGTTGCTACCTCCTCCCATCACCAAAGATCATGATATCATATTACTTGATGAGGAGAAGAGAACATCAGTTAACATGACTAAAGCACCTTCAACTGGTCCAAAAGATAAAGCACCTTCTCAAGAGTTTGTGGCAATGGTTAACATTAAGTCAGAAGACCAAATAACTTCAAAGTAGATAAGACAAGATATGGTGCAATCAAAGGTTACTTCCATGGTAAAGGGGTCAAAACCATTGGCTTTAGTTACCCTAGACTCATTCTTCATAGTGCCTCCTCAAGAGCAAGAGCAAGCATTTTACCCACATCAGATTGAGGGTATTCAAGCTAGTAAGCAAAATCTTGTGGATGCCACTAGCAAAGTGCATCATCATGAAGCATCCACATCAGCTCAAAAGAATGAAAGGGATGATTTACATTCAGATTGTGAATCTTTAACATCAACTCTTTCACCCAAGTCAATCTGTGATGATATTCCAATCTCATTGCTAGAGGTGCACATTAAATCTTTGCCAGTCATGCATTCCATCTTGGATCATCTAGATAGAATGGAGTACCAAGTGAATGAGCAAAATGAGGCATTGCAATATATCATGAACAAGCTCAAGAACCAAGAGCTACAAGAGCAACCCTCATCTGAAGTCAAATTATCCCTTGTGCAGCCACAAGAAAAGCCTCAGCCAAAGCAAATGCCAATTCGGCCGCCTCAAAAGTTGAACAAGCATCCCCCATTGCCTGAGCCTGCGGTAGTGGTTTTCAATCGATTATGTGCTGCAAATGCTATCAGATTACCTGAGGTTGGCTAGTTAGATCCAAATCACCCAAAACATCAAGGGTATGAGGAAGAGCTACACTGTCTATACCATAGACAAAATGGTCATGATATTCAATCATGTTGGGGTTTCAAAGCCATAGTATACAACATGCTTAGAAAGAAGCAGCTTCAGGTTGTTGACCAACAAATGATCTTAGCCAACGATCTATCCCTTGCATCAAAAATACAAGGGGAGCCCTCTAAGCTAGTAAGTGACATACCTAGGGCTCAACCTGGTCCTCATACCAGGCCAAAGCATGCTAAACGCTCAAAACAACAGCATGTCTGGACTCCTTTAAATGAGCCTATGTCTATCATCTTCCAGAAGCTCCAAGAGACTAAGGTCTTAACATTACCTGACATGCAACATCTAGATCCAGATAGGCCTAAACCTAGGAGTTCTAGGAAGGATCAACACTGTCTCTATCATCGAATAGAGGGCCATGACATTTGCAATTGCCATAGATTCAAGAATATGGTCCAAGACCTATTAGAGCGAAATGAGCTCCATCCAGACGGTTCACTCATTCCTCCCCATCCGGACAGGGACACCCAACAGTTTCATGCCCCAATTGGGAGAGTTGATTTCTATCACTCTTCCTAAGCCTACTGACTACATTGTAGTAGACAACATGCACATGAGGGATACCTAAGGTATCATACCTTCCCCCTTTTTCAAAACATTCAAATATATCAAAATACAAAAACAATATAAAACATAGAAATACAAACAAATCAGAAAGCAGTAAAATAAAAAACAAAAGGCACCAGGGGCATCTCTAAGCTGCTTGGTCAAATCTCATCAAAAGGCACCAAGGGCATCTCTAAGCCGCTTGGTCAAATCTCATCAAAAGGCACCAAGGGCATCTCTAAGTCGCTTGGTCAAATCAATAAAAAATTCTCCAAGGGTATCCAATCCGCTTGGTCAAGATCAATCAAAAGCCCCAAGGGCACAATAAGCCCTTTGGTCAACATAAAATCAAAAACACAAAAACAATGCAAAAATAAAAAATACAAAAACATTTGCATCTTCCATCTGCATTCAAATAGTTGCATTACATCCATTACATTTGCATATGTTAGGATCACAATCTTGCAAATGATGCCACAATTTGTATCACAATCACAATATTCAAGTCCACCTTCATCCATGCCTCCATGTGTGTAACTATGTTTTTCAACACAACCATTTCATGTTGCTATAAGGAATATACTAAGGTTTCCTAGTCACTCAACCATATCTAGTGGTCTTATCAACTTTTGTAGAAAGCCACCTTGATTAGTAGAGGGTAAGGTCTAGTTGTGATAATGCCTTGGATATTCAGGATCCCATCACTAATTGAAACACTAAAATCCTAGCTGGTACAAGGGAAAGATGAAAGCTGCAAAAGTGGTCTAGGTTACCTTAAGTGAAAAGGATCTTCCTTGCTTATCCCCCTATGCGACCGGTTCAAAGGTGCTGAGAATTGGAAAAAGGACAAGCTCCACCCTACCCAATTAAATCCCTTGCTTAAATCAAAACAAGCAAAAATCTTGAAACAAAGTGCAAATTCAAGATTCCAAAGCACAAATTCAAGATTCCAAAAGCCAAAATTCAAAGTGCCCAAAAAGCACAAAAACAAAGCAAATAGTGATTATCATCACTACATGAATCCCTTGCTCAAAAAAAAAAATCAATAAAAAATAAACAGTGATTTTCATCACTAAACATGAGCAAGTATCCCAAATAAAATGAAGAAAATAAGGGAATGGAGCTTGAATCCCTGGAATTCTCAGCATTGTACAAAACTGGAAGGAGATATCCTTATGCATGATGATATGTCTATCACAATAGCTTCTAGCATTTGTATAGACCAATGTTTGCATGTGGATGAGCTAGCTTTGGGTAACCCAATACTGCCTAGTGGTATAGTCCAACTAAGTCCAACATAAGGATGAGATGAACATTTGAGGATCCTTGATCTTAGCAATGGGCTGAAAGAATCCCACCTGACATCGAAGGAAATGCTTGTGTTCTATCTAAATATATTCATTTGCACACACAGGGATAATGAGTATCTAGGTCTTCATGAAGAAAGCCTTATCTTTCAAGAGTCTTGCATGGTCAGTACATAGTTGTTGATAGGGTAACTAGAGTGTTTGAAGTCTCAGGAAAAACCTCAAAAATTCCTACATAGCAACAAATCATATCATCAATCACATCATCAATTTTATTTATGAAGTTTTGTGAATTAAGGGGTATTAACAAAGTAGGCTAGATACCGGATAAATGTCAGAAATGATGTTTACATGACCACTGACTATTTTGAATCCTTTAAATTACAGAAGCTTATCAAGAAAGTACATACATTCCATGCCATTTCACTTCACATATGGATAGTTTAAATAATTAATTCTTGTGATAAGAATGATTGTTGACATTCATGGTTGTTATACTTTCTATGGTATCACCCAATAGATTGTTAAAGTCATATCATATGCATTCCTTATGTTTTAAGTGATTAAAGCATACAGGTTCATTCACATTAGATTAAACACTATACATAACGCATTACACATTGCATTTACCATATCATAGCATAAGTTAGATGCATACAATTAAACCAAAATCAAACATGCATTTAACAATAAACATTGCATCCATAAATACATAGTTCATAACTCACCCATTCACATTCAATATCACATCATAATCCGCCTACGCATACAATCATAAATCCATCATTAAATCAACTCATGGTACATCACATCATGTCACAATAATCAGATCATACAAGCATCTACATAAGCATCCATCTAAGCATCGCATCATCATAATTACATCATCAACATCATATATCATAAAATCATAATTGCATCCAAAAATATACATTTGCTAAACATCAACTAGGGCATTGTTGGTATCATACCTCCCTTAATTAGCAATCAAACAGTTAAGCAATCAATTTCAAAAAGCCCCAAAGGCATCATAAGCCCTTTGGTCAAAATCACTAAAAGCTCCAAGGGCATCTTCAAGCTACTTGGTCAAATCACTAAAAGCATCCAAGCGCATATTTATGCCACTTGGTCAAAATTAATCAAAATGCTCCAAGGGCATCTTCATGCCGCTTGGTCAAATTCAAAATAAAAAATGCTCCAAAGGCATCCATAAATGCTTTGGCCACCCAAAATGCCCCAATGGCATTTGCTAAGTCCATTGGTCATAATAACAACATACACAATCAAAGTCAACAATCAAATGCTAAATCATTGCTAAGTTCACTTATTCAAAAGTCATTACCAAAGATAATCATGCACCCCCTTGCTTGGGGCAAATAAGCAAAAGATCAAAAGCAAATTCAAGCAAACCAGTAAGCTTGTCTCCTATCGCCATCAAGGCTAGGATTTGACTTCAGATCATAATAATAAAATCATATAAACATCCATATGAACATACATCTTATGCACATGATAAATAATCCATCATCAAATCAACTCGTAACACATCACATCACATCATCAACAGGTCAATTGCTAGGTTCAAAAGACTGCATTATTTTATCAAAGGTTGTGCCCTTTACCTTATTTCATCTCCATCATTCTAGGTTCAAAAATGTTATTTTATCAAAGGTTGCACCCTTTGCCTTGCATTCATACCATCCACATTGGCAAAAATCCCATTTTTCTATTAAGGACAAAGAACAGACACAAATCATTTCATTTTTCAATTGCCATCAAGGCTAGGATTACTAAAGTCTCTCACCTAGGCTAGGATTTGACTTAAACCAAGTCTCCTAATTGCCACCTAGGCTAGGATTTGACTTAAACCAAGTCTCCTAATTGCCACCTAGGCTAGGATTTGACTTAAACAAAGTCTCCTAATTGCCACAAAGGCTAGGATTTGACTTAAACCAAGTCTCCTAATTGCCACCTAGGCTAGGATTTGACTTAAACAAAGTCTCCTAATTGCCACCTAGGCTAGGATTTGACTTAATATTGTCTCCTAATCACTTCACAAAAGGCTCCAAAGGTACCTTAATACCTTTGGTCAAATCACAAAAGGCTCCAATGGCACCTTAATGCCTTTGGTCATATGATACGCATCGTCTTGCATGACTAGGGCATCCAATGTTGATCAGATCAATGATCATCATACACCCTACAAACATAGCAGTCTACATTTTTGCTTCGCACTGTATTTTTCCACATAGTGCATCACAAAAAGGGGCATCTATAGACACCTAAAACATGTCATGTTTAGGAGAACTACCCACATAGGCACATTCCTAGACCATATGACTAAACCTTGGACTTTCCAAGTATCAAAAGTGGTTCTCACCACTCATATGGGGTAGTCTTAGCCCATCCAAGCCTAGCCGCTATGAACCAGAGTGGCTGGATCCTAGTCATTGTAGCCTAGAGCAGCCAAACCTTAGCCGTTGTAGCCTAGAGTGGCCAAACCTTAGCCACTGTAGATGATAGTGACTAAGCCATAAAAATCATTTTATCGACAAACAGGCCTAATCAGGGGTGGAAGTGGTAGTCTGCATGCAATAAAGGTGAGCGGGAGTAACTTTGCATTCCCCTTCATGACCAGTTCACATGGAGGACTTGAGTCTAAATTTAGACTTCAGTTAACTGGTCTTTAAACATAGAAAAGACAAAAGCTTCTCATGCTAACATTCACTATGCATGAGGAATTCAATCCTAGGGTTTTGAACATAGACCTAGGGTTTCACACACTTTAAAAGGTGCAAGCCTAAGAGCACCAAGAATCCAAAATTTATCAGAACAGGTCATTGAGGAGAGCTTTCGAGACTTGGAGAGCTTCCCTTGGAGATCACCATTACGATGAAGCCCTGTCATATTGGAGAGCAAATCGACCACCATTTCAACATCGGATACAAGCTTTGATCCATAGCCTTGGAGCAAAGAAGGCAAGTTTCACTTTAGCGGTCGTTGTCCTGGATAGTGGCCCGTAGGCCTAGCTTAGGGTTTAGACATTAGTTTCTTTTATTCTGCTTTCTTCATATCTTCATATCATTAGCATAGATTTACATGATTTCATAGCATAGTTTCATTGTATTTTCATTAAGTTCATTTATTGCTAACAACCTCATCCGGGGAGGCAATCTCGGACATCTAAGCGTGTGTTGTTGTTTCATTGCTTACAGGGCCACAGGTTCATCGAACGAAATCTACAACATACGAGAGCAAGAGGATCCCTCTAGAAAATAGACCTAGAGAAGGAGGCATCTGTAAGCCCTCATACATTTTCGTGTGTGGAACCGGGAAGCTTGTGAAAGCGCACCACCCCTTGCTAGGGGACATCTTCCTCATTTGTAATTCATTGTATCAAAATGGGTATCCCTAAGAGGGACCGACATGTAACCGGGTTTCAATACAAATAAAGAGATCTATCTTTGTTACTTTCATGTTATATGCTTTTCATGGTCTTTCATTTCATTTTGGGTATAATATTGCAAGTAGAGTAAAGCGGTGCGTGCATCCCGGGGTCGCTACAAAAACTATTTGTGAATCAATCAATATTTGTTTCATCCATTTCATAAAAAATATTTAATTGCTAGAAATAAATTTTAAGTGTAAAGAGAACTCTTAAGAGGGAGAGGTGAGCCTTGGCCAGATCCTTGGAAGCCTAGGGATTCTAGTACATAGGTAGAATTCAAGGGATTTATGTGAATGTAGGAATGGAGGATGTTATTTTGTATGTTAGGATTTTATTGTATGTAGAAGAAAAGGATGGGTTCCCTATGATTTATATGTATATATTTTTTTGTATACAAGGAAAAAGGTGGGATTCCCTATGATTTGTATATATGGGTTTTGTACATTGTGAACTTTTATATGTAGGGATTTAATATGTTGGAATATTTTATATTTTAGTGAGAAATAAATAGGAAAGAAAATTAGAATGGCGGACAAAGGTGTTTTGAGGATCATTGCAAGTAATCCTACCCTTAGGATAAATATATCTAAATTATTTTAGAAATTCTTTCAACTTTTATGATCATTGCTTTTGTGATTCATTGATTTCTATTGTGATTTGAAAGCTTTTATCAATTTTTATGTTGGTAAAAGGTAAGTTAATATAGTTTTTTACATCCATGATACCATAGTCCATATGAGATGACCCTAATAGATAATGTTATTTACCCAATATATATTTATCCAACCAAACTCCAACTATCAAAATGTGGTATACAAATCTATCGCTAATTGGATTTGAACCTTGAAAATTGTATCTAGAGTTAGAAAGTGTTACAATTAGGCCCAGTCAAGTTGGGTGTTTGAGAATATTTCTTTCTCTTTTTACAATTGATATTTGGTATGATTTCTATGTTGGATTTTAATTTTACCACCCATATATTATTGGAATATTTATTGTATGGGTTAGTGGAATGTAGTGTGCATATACTTGTGGATGTGTATGTGTACACTAGAACTTGAGTTAGTCCAAATTTATCTGGGTAGGGTTTGGTGAGTGGAAGAGGGCACAATCCCCTTCATCCATGGTGGTTCTTTATAGAGCTAACCTACTACCAAATTGATATTATTTTGGACAAAAAGCAATCAAATTCCATCATTAATTGAATTTATAATAATATTTTTATTTGAAGTCCCCTAATTTGTAATATTTTGATGTTTGAAATCCTTGTAATGGAAATGATATAATTGATATCTCTTGTATTAAAATTTTTCCTAATTCCACACAACATGGCAAGAATAAATATAAACTTTGCAAATAAAATTTTTGAAATAGCATTTAAATTAATTTCGCTACTTTATAGGGAATAAAATATTTAGTCTTCAAGAACTCTTTATTTGATTTCTCTTCTTGATTGCTTGCTATATCTAAAAAGAAAAAAAAAATGTTAATGAGCTATTATTTTCTAGTTTTCAAAAAAAAAAAATAATGTTTGACTATTATATATTAAAGTAGAAAATTTTGTTGTTGTATATTAAAGTATGTCCTTACGTATCTTTATATGAAGACTCTTCAGTTTTATTTTATGAACTAATAAGAGTTAGATATAGTAAAGACCCTAAACTCTATAGAAAAATAGGTTGTATTTTTAGTTGTCTTGGATGGAAACTACACTTACCTTTAGGATTGAGACAATGAGTTTTCTTATCATCTCATGTAACTTGTGTCCTCCTACACTTTGACCCTTTACATGTTTTTTCATAATTGAAATTTTCCCACATATTTTAGAGAGAAGTATTATGGATTTGCCTTTAAGGGTATACATATCCTTTTTTAACTGTAAAAATTAAGGCATTGTATTGAGTTCATTATCCATAATATTTTGTTACAAATAAAATTTATACAAGTCTCATGTGGATTTTATTTAAATAATTACATTATGGATATGATTCCTGAGTCTAACCCCTAATGTCACTCACATTTAATTTCCTATGTCTTTCACTCCCATAGATCAAATTCACCTAAACATTTTGCATACATTTGATATGGAGTTGTAGCGCAAACATGCATTCTTATTTGACCTTTCTATTAGTTGAGATCCAAACTTCATACTATGTTGTCTCACACCTCAACTTGTGTTGAAATATATTACATTATTTGGTACATGCCAATGTACCACTTTGGGTACATAACTAGAGTAGGATTTTATCTTATATTAAGGGTTGAGTAGTTACTTCATGCAATGTAATAAATGCACAAGTGTTATAATGTGTAATGATGTAAATGTGCATGTAGTCCACATGTACATGAGTCATAGGATAGGTAGTTGAATATTCATGGGTAGATGAAAGGCCAAGGGACATATCTATTGGATATTTTGAGTAATTGAGTTGTCATTGATGTCAAGAGTCAGTTTCAGTGAGCAATGCAAGAAGAAGCAGTTTCAAAATTAGTCCAAAGGAAAGCCCATGTCCAGTTGGTCAGATCTAGTTCCAGGAGGTCAGATAAGGTTAAAAGAGCAATGAAGAGGCCCAAGAAAAATATTATTATAATATTTTATTATAATATTAAAATGGAAGATTTAAATTAATTATAAATTAATTTAAATAATTTTTTTTGGGTAAATAGTGTAGCTTATATTAAAGGGTTTTTTCCTGGATCCCAAAACCAGTAGTTACAAAACCCTCAAAGGAGGCTAGCAGCTTAGAAGACTAAACTTTAAAAAAGTGTTTTCGTACATGGATAAACATTGTTCACTATACATTGATTAAATGTTGATAAGCCTAATAGCAAACACCCCAAACAATATTGACGCAGATAATATATGGACAACACCCCAAACAGGATTGATGCAGATAATATATGGACAACAGACACCCAAAATAACATTGATGCATATAATATATGTAAATTTAAAATAACCCTCATGAAACAAACCCCAGTAAGGACCCAGAGAACCATAAACAAAAAAAGACCCATGGCCCTCCATCATGCATCAACCACCTTCTTCTTCGCAGTGCTTTCCTCAGTCTTTATGATCTGCTTCAGCTTCCCGCTAATGTTGTCAAGAGTACTAATAAGGCTACTGATGAGGATGTTGGCAACCTGATGATGAATCTCCTGCTCCGGTGCTTCGTTGTTGATTTGCCCACTCTTGGTTGGCTTCATTGACAATGTTTGAGGGCGGATTGTTATCCCATACAGTCAAGGAATTCTGACTGATTCCCATGTTTGCTAAGAGGTCAGCCGATCTGTTTGCCTCCCTGTACACATGTCTGCATATCACACTGCCCTATCTTCTGATCATGTTTTTGGCTTCCCTGATGGCATTCATGACCTTCCACGAAGGATTAGAGTTGTTGTTGATATAATTTATGATGTTTAGAGAGTCCCCTTCTATTTCGTAGTTCCCTTTGTGCTTTTGGATGATGGTGAGACCTCTCCATAGGGCATGGGCTTCTGCTACGTGATTAGTTTGAATGCCTAGGTTCTCCGCAAAGGCGACCACAATATTACCGCTGCTATCTCTGACCAGTCCTCCTGCCCCTGCCATTCCTGGGTTTCCTTTAGAAGCTCCATCGAAATTGAGCTTGAGCCATCCTATCGAGGGGGGTTTCCATGAAGAGGTGTGCCTTGGGTGGGGATGAGTGACACGAGGATTATCTTCCCTGGGGATATTAAGACTGTTGAACAGAAAAAGCTCCAATCCCACATCAGGGGGTTCTGTGCAAGGGATGAGCCGGGAGTTCTCTGTGGCAAAGCTGATGATTTTACTAGCAATGGAGGTAGGGTCCTTGGGAGTGTTAGAGAACACCCTGCTATTTCTTTCTAGCCATACCTGCCATAAGAAATGGTGGGTGCACATTTTCCACAAAGATTTCAGTCGAGGGTTTTTGAAAGGATTGGGCCACTGAGTGAAAAACTCTGTCAGGGAGTTGGGTTGGACCCAGTTGATGTGGAAACTGGACAGTAGGTTACTCATCACAGCATATGAGAAATCACATTTAGTGAAAATATGGTTGATGGATTCCCAAGCCTTATAGCACAGGTGGCATCTATTGGGTACCATCATCCCCCTCTTGATGAGATTATCAATGGATAGAATCTTGTTTTGAATTGCCAACCAGGAGAAAACTGCCACTTTAGGGATGAGGTGCTTGATCCAGATTTGGCTAGGGGAAAAGGGAGCTTGTTGTGGATTGAGGAGAAGTTGGTAGGCAGATTTGATAGAGAAACATCCACTATCCATTTCTTTCCAAATTAGAAGGTCTTCTCTTCCATCTGTCGGGATCACTGTAGTATTCAACATAAAATCCAAAGCCCTCGCTGCCCTGGTTATGTGCCCATCATTTGAGTTAATGTTGAGGTCTTTCCAACTTTTAGACCCATTGATGTTTTGGATGAAGTCTGCTACTTTACTGCCTATGGTGCCATCAAGGATGGGTTTTAGCACAGATAACTCATCATCTTCAACTAGGGGTTGATCACTGACCCACCTGTCTATCCAAAAGTTTATGGCAGTACCTGTTCCCAGCTGCCACCTTGAACCTTTCTGGAGAACTTCTCTGACTTGAATAATTGACTTCCAAAAAGTTGATCCCTCTTTGGGGATATCTTCATCCATGAATTCTTTGTGTTGAAGGTACTTCCTCTGTATTATTGACACCCATTCTGCATTGAAACTTGTGTGAATTTTCTAGGCTTGCTTAGCCAGCAGAGCAGTGTTCATATGCTTGATTCTTCTAAGTCCCAGTCCCCCTTGATTTTTTGGTCGACAAACCTTTTCCCATCCAACCAAATGAATATTTTGTTTCTCCTCTGTGTCGCCCCACAGGAATATTTTTTGTATTTGTTTGATTTGGGCGTAAACTGAAACAGGGGCTTTGAAGACTGAGAGGAAATAGGTTGGGATGCTTTGGAGGCATGTTGCGGTAAGGGTGATTTTACCTGCTTGGGTTAGAAAAGCCCCTTTCCATCCAGCTAACTTTTTGTTTATCCTTTCCACCACATGACTCCACATGGACAATTTGGGATGATTGTAAAAAAGAGGAAGCCCCAGATAGCGAGTAGGGAACTCACCAATGCTACATTGAAGAATACGCCCAATTTTAATCTGCCTGGAAAGGGGGGTATTGATGAAGAAGCTTTTACTTTTGGTATAGTTGATTTCTTGCCCAACCGCTTTCTCATATAAATCAAGGATTTTTTTGATCATCTTGGCCTCCACTACTGAAGCATAGGTAGCGAGTATTGTGTCATCCACAAATTGTTGGTGTGATAGCGGGTTTAGACTCGAGGCAGCCCTGATCCCTATGATAGTTTTCTCACTGACAACACTCTTAAGTGCTCTTCCCAGAGATTCAACGAGTATGATAAAAAGGATGGGTGACAGGGGATCTCCCTGCTTGATGCCTCTGCCACTAGGGAAATAACCTGCGGGTGATCCATTAACCAAGACTGAGAAATGTGGGTTGGAGATGCAGCCTCTGATTACATTTATCCATTCCCTATGAAAACCAAATTTTTGAAGAACAACTAGGAGGAAATCCCTGTTTACTCGGTCAAAAGCCTTATTGATATCTAATTTGAGAAAAAGGGTTGCTTTCTTGTTTTGGGAAGCTGAATGGAGGACTTCATGCAGGGTGATTATGCCATCATGAATGGACCTTCCTTTGATCGAGCTACCCTGGCAAGGATCTATAATGAGCGGGAGTATTTCTTTGAGTCTTGTTGTCAGGGCTTTGGCAAGAATCTTGTATATAACATTACATAGACTGATGGGTCTGTAGTCATTCATGGATTTGCACTCAGGGCCTTTAGGAATTAAGGCGATGAAAGTGGAGTTGGTGCTTCTGGGGATGGCTTTGGATTTTTGCATGTGAATAATGGCTTTGCATATGTCAACCCCTATGATATCCCAGTAAGTTTAGAAAAACCTAGGGGAGAAGCCATCAGGCCCCGGAGCTTTATCAAGGGCCATGGAGAAAAGAGCCTATTTTATTTCTTCATTAGTAAGGTCCTTGATGAGCATGTCATTCATTTTAGGGGATATCAGATTTGGAATATGTTGAAGAAGTTGATCCTGAGCCTATTTGAAAATAGTGGAATTTGTCCCCAACATTTTTTCAAAGAAAGTGACTGCTTCATTTTTGATGAGGTGGATGTCTCTCACACTTGTGCCATCACTGTTTATTAACTCCCTGATCTTGTTGGAGCTTCTATGGTGAAGGGTGGAAGCATGGAGAAATTTCGTGTTTGAGTCCCCGTCCTTGAGCCACAGGGCTCTAGACTTTTGTCTCCAGTACATTTCTTCCTTGGCCAGAATGTTGTGGTAATCGGCAAGGAGCTTTTTCTCTTCATTCCTGATTTGTATGCTCATTTGCCCTTTCTAAATTTGCTCTTCTATAGCTTTGAGCTTGCTGATGATTTGCTCCTTATTTTCAAAAATGTTACCAAACACTTCCTTGTTCCATATTTTGATGTGGTCTTTGATTATTTTGAGCTTTTGGGTAACTTGAGCGATGGGGGATCCGACCACCTATTGTTGCCACCACCCTGCAATTTGATTACGTAAATCTGGGTGAAGAACCCACATTGCCTCAAATCTGAAAGGGGTCCTAAAAATTGGAGGCTTGTTAGCTTCGAACAGGAGAGGGTTGTGATCCGAGCCGATTCTGGGCAGGGAGATGAGGGAAGCATCACCAAACAGTGGTATGGCTTCTTGAGATAGGAAGAATCTATCTAGCTTAACCTGGATCAGATTGTTCCCTATTCTTCTATTATTCCATGTGAATTGAGCTCCCTGAATTTGGATATCCATTAGGTTATTCTCAGTGACAAAACCATGGAAGTCCTGAATACTTTTGATTGGAATGTCATTTCCTCCTGCCTTATCTGACGGGTAAAGGGGGGAGTTGAAATCCCTAGCCAAAATCCAAGGGAAGTTTCTGAAAGCCTGCCTCATTTGACTTAATTGGTCCCAAAAGGAGCTCCTGCTGAGGGGATTGTTTGGGGCATAGATATTAGACAGGATCCAGGATTGATCCTTGTCTTTGCAAAAAAACATGATGTTTATAACTCTATCTGAGGATGAGATTACTCTACCATCTACTTTCTCTGGATCCCAAAGGCACAAGAGACCCCCAGATGGGCCTTGGTTGGGACTAAAAATGCTTCCACTATTTTTCCAAATGGTGTTGCCCACCTTGCATGCTTTTGACTGATCTAACTTGGTCTCTTGGATAATGAGGATTGTTGGTTTGATTTCTTTTCTAACAGTGCTAACCAACCTCTGCTTGGCCACACTATTGAGGCCCCTCACATTCCATGAGAGTATCCTCATCTAGAAACTTTGGATGATTTCTTGCCCCCTTTTGACTACTGCACAGGGGGTTTGGATAATTTGGGATCTTCCTTCGGGTGGGTAAACATTTCTGGTACAAGGGTTGTTTGGACTCCATTGGCTATGTCCTCAGCGGTTTGGCTTCTTATTTGCTCTTGGATATTAGGCCTTCCTCTTTTCTTATCATTTCCAACATCCACACAGGATTTTTTGGAGCTTCGAGTGTTTTTGGGACTGAAATCTGCTCTTGTTTTCTCGATAGCCTCTTGGGAAAAAAGACTTTCAGGAGGGGGATCAGGGGAACCTAGTTTGACTGGAGATAAAATAGGGTTGCTGGTGGGAAGGGGATACTACAAAACTTCTTCGGTGGTGGGGATTTGGAGGTCGACATTTAGGTCTGACATGTCATTTTCTTGTTGAGTGAATAAAACTTCATTTATTTCTAAATCAGAATGAGTGAGATTTCCTGGAATATCAAACCGATTGGGGTGAGCGAATAGTGAGCTTACCTGAGCCTGGTCCTCTGATTATTTTGGTTGCACTTTTTGCTTCCCTTTGTTTTCCATAGGGTTGTGCCCTGGTGCTTGCTGGAGAGGGTTTTTGCTGTATATTTGCCTGGTCTTTTGCATAGGGGGCTTCCTAGGGAAGCGAAAGCCTTGGTTCCTGTACAGCTGGTTGCCAGAATCTACCTCCTTCTGAGGTTTGAGTGAGGGGTAGTGGGACTTGAGGTGTCCTTGAGTTCGGCATTCGATGTAGAATGCCGGTTTGTTTTTGTACTCTATGGCCTGGCAGTGACGAAAAGAACCATAGACTAGATTGATTCGAGTTGGGAGCTGGGAATCAAGATTTGCGTTGATGCATATTCTGGCTTGGGTCAACCTGGTGCGAGCTTTGGTGGTTGAATCCATGGCCACCATTTCCCCTATGTATCTGCCTATTCCTTGTAGGATATCTTCATGCCAAAATTGGCTAGGGAGTCCCGGAAGACGAACCCACACTGGAGCAAAATTTATGCTCTGAGTTTCGACGTTAAAATCTTCCCCCCATCTGCGAATGAACAAACTCTTTTTCCCATAGAACCACGACCCCCTTGTTAGAATACGGGTTGCATCTTCGGGATTGTTTAGGCGGATTTGAAAAAACCCTCTAGGGAGAGCTACAATCTCAAGATTCCCTAAAACTTTCCACCTGGTAGTGGCCCACCGTCGAATGGATTCCATGTCCGGTCTGTCACCAACAAACTTCCCAATCAAAGAGTGTTCTTCTAAAGAAATATATTTGGCCATTAGGGTTTCTGGAATCACTAAGTCTTCTCCGATCATTGTCAAAGGGCTTTGGTCCTTGGTAGATTTCTGTGGTTTGGTACCTATGACCTTTTCGAGATAAGATGCAGACCCGGAGGGTGCAACGTCGGTCCCACCTACTTTGGGATAGCCCTCGTTCTTGTTCGGGGGTTCTTTCCCTGGGTCTTTCTCCCGCCTAGTGGAAATGTTCATTTTAGCATCAACATCTGACTCATCAGTGCCCTCCCCTATAGTAGAGCTGGGAATCTCACCTGGTTCGAAGTTCCCCATCGCTACCATACCCAATACATTCACGCCAAAACTTACCTGAGAGAAAATGCTCGCCATCGCTCTTCAATGCTCTCTCCTCCCTCTTTGATAAGAAAATCATAATCAGTAGAATTTAAATAATTTCATTATAAATTAATTTATTAATTAATTTAATTAACTTCTAAAGTTATTAAGTTAATTATAGATTAATTATAATTTAATTATAAAATTAATTTATGTTAATTAAAATAAATAATCCTAAAGTTAGGATTATAAAGTTTATTTTATAATTCGAATTCGAATTATCCATCGACATTTTCAAAGCTTGGTCTATGCATATAAAAAGGGGGTAAGACTTTGTCTAAACCCATCCATGTAATTCGCATGTGTTATGCTCTCGACGATCGTGCGCAAAGGGAAGAGGATAATTTGCATTTCAAAGTTTTTGATGGCAGACAATAAGACAAAGAGGAGCGGAGCTCCTTCTTCATCGCACAATGTTGTGTAGCATAGTTGGAAATCGAGGGAGGCACTAAGTGTGGCAGGCTCGTGGTGCAAGGTTTGAAACCCATCGGCTTCAATTTTTGCAAAGCGAGAGTGATTGGTTTTCTTGTGCGTTGCGCCATCGGGGAAGGCACAAAGGGAAAGCGTTAGCTTTCCTCTTTGTGGGAAGGCACGTAGCCCACGTGGTGGGCTAGCACCTTGCTAAGGCACTCGATTGGGAGAGGTTTCATGTTCAAAACCCATCGAGGCCCTTTTGCATAAGAGAGAGGTATGCGCTCATGATTTGCCAAGGTTAATTGATATTTTGGATTTGCTAAAGGTTGAATAAAAATAAATATTTTTGAGGGTTATAAAGTTTATTTTTTAAAGTTTGATTATTGAGAATTTGAGGGAGATAAAAGGATAGGAAGCATTATTTTTGAGGGTTTGATTTTGGAGGTTGTTAATTAAAGATTGGAGATTATAAGGAGTAATTGAGTAATTAATTTTTTGTATGCTTTGATGATTGCTAATTTCAAAGGAGTAATAAGGTGTATTTGAGTTTGATTATTTTTGTGATTGAGAAATATTTTTGAAGAGAGTTAGTGTGATATTTTTGTCATCTAACCATTGAAATTGGAAAAGAAGAAAATTGTGTTTAAGATAGGTTTTGAGGTCATTTTCTTCATCAAACAAAAAGGTATGGGCACATCTTCCTAGTGAGTGATTGTTGAATGTTGTGAATGCTAAGTTGGAGTGAAAAGGGTTGTTTGATAAGCATTGTTGAGTTTGGTTTTTCTGGAATGAAAGTTGATTCTAGAAACCTTGTTTGATAAGCATTGTTGGAAATATTGAGTAAAGCTTTCATATGCTTGAGCTAGGGTTTGTGCAAAGAACATGAGTATCATTGTTATGTGAAGTGGTGAACTATCTTGAACTAGGGTTTGCAAAGATCATGAGTATCATTGTTATGTGAGGATTGTTTGATTAGCATTGTTGTTGAAGTGATTGGTTGAGTGAAGAACTTGAACTAGGGTTTGCAAAGATCATGAGTATCATTGTTATGTGAGGATTACTTGATAAGCATTGTTGTTGAAGTGATTGGTTGAGTGGAAGTGATTGAGCTTAGTTGAGTGGATGTGTTGAAGTGATAGTTCAAGTTCTATGAAACAAATTATTCCATATTCTAAATTGATTTGAGAAAGAGGTTGAGTGTTTGTAAGTGTGAAACATATTGAGTCTCTAACAATTCTCTATATGTTTCTGTGATAAAAAGAGAGATTGAAAGTATTTGAGCATTGTTGTGAATGTGAAGCATATTGAGTCTCTAACAATTCTCTATATGTTTCTATGAGATTGGACAAGTTCTAGTGAGGACTTGTTGAGCAGATTTGAGGTAAGTCTTAGAGAAGACTTGTGGATAGATTGGTGTGAGCTTTTGTGGAAGCTTACAATACAGATTTGAAGATAGATATTGGAAGACTTTATTGAGTATTGGACAAGTTCTGGAGACTTTTATATTATTGAGCAGATTGGACAAGTTCTAGAGAGGACTTGTGGATAAATTAGAGTGAGATTTTGTGGAAGCTTACAAGGCAGATTTGAGACAAGTCTTTGAGAAGACTTGTGAGTAGAGTTGATTGATTGATTTGTTCAAACCTTGAGTTAAGGTTTGGGGTAGATCCAAAAGAGTTGATTTGTGATTAAGTCAAGCTTTGTGTTAAGGCTTGAGGATAGATATTGAGGATAGATTTGTGCTAGATCGAAGGACTATGTTTAGTGTAGATCAGAGGATAGATATTGAGGATAGATTTGTGCTAGACCAAAGGACTATGTTTAGTATAAATTTGAGGATAGATTTTGGTGCATATTTGAGGATAGGTTTGTGCTAGACCAGAGACAGATATTGAGAAAATTTGTGCTAGACCGAAGGACTGTGTTTAGTACATATTTGAGATAGAGCTTTGGAGGTGATAGAGTATAGAGGATGATAGTCTCTAGTGGATAGAGATCCATTAGCCAGGGTAGTGAGGATAGGTCTTCTAAGTGGGGATAAGAGTCTTCAGTGGATAGAGATCCATTAGCCAGTGTAGTGGAGGTAGTAGTTCTTCTAGAAGATCACCAGCTAGAGCTGAGGAGAAAGGAGTTCTCCTATGGATAGAGATCCATAAACTTGATCAGGGGATTGGTGTCTCCTTTGGATAGAGGTCCATAAACATTGTAATAGGGAAAGGATTCCCAAGATATTTATTGAGAAAATATTAGTGAAATATTTTCTCCATGGAGTAGCCCACATTGGGTGAACCACGTTAAATTGGTGTCTCTATTGTGTGTGGTGATTTGTGCATTGATTTGATTACTATTGTTGATATTGCTATTGATACATTGCATAATATTGATTGGGAAAGAAAAGTAAAAAGTGGTCTTATACTGTTCACCCCCCTCTCAGTATAAGCTTGTGTTCTTCAATTGGTATCAGAGTGGGTTCCTTCAAAAGAGTTTAATAACTTGAAGGAAAATCTTACAAGAACATAATGGATTCTAAGAATGGATCCTCAGATAATTCAATATCAGTATTTTATGGAAGTGATTATATATTTTGGAGTATGAGAATGAAGATTCACCTGATGGCACTTGGCAATGAAATATGGGAAGCAGTTGAAAATGGATACACACCACCAGCTACTCCACCTACAGATAAATATGGTAAGCTTCTACATCATTACAATTCAAAAGCAATGAATGCAATTTTGAGAGGTTTGCATAGAACAAAGTTCATAAAGGTTATGCATTACAAATCAGCAAAAGGAATTTGGGATAAGTTGCAAAGCATATATGAAGGAGATAAAAGTGTCAAAAAGGTAAAGATACAAAATCTCAAAGGACAATTTGAAGAATTAAGAATGAAGGATGAGGAAAACATTAGTGCTTATCTACTTCATGTAGACGAGGTTGTTAACGCCATGCAAGGACTTGGACTTGAGATTGAAGAATCTAATGTTTGTGATAAGATCTTAAGATCTCTCCCAAAAAGGTTTAGTGAAAAGATCTCTGCTATAGAGGAATCAAAATATGGTGATATTTTGACAAGAGATGTATTACTTGGTATTCTTACAACTTTTGAGATGAGAACAAAAGAGGAACCTAATCTCTGAAAGGAAGCAACCTTCAAAGCTACTAAGAAGACAAAGGGCAAGAAGTCAGATTCAAGCAATGAGTCATCCAGTGATGAAGAAGCAAATTATGGTAGAAAGAATAAGGATCCAAGAAGATTTAAAGATGTAAAATCTATTAGATGTTTCAATTATGGAAAGTATGGTCACTATGCAATTGATTTTCAAGAAGCTAGAAATAGCAATGATGAAGAAAAATAGGATCATAAGAATAGGGAATCAAAAAAATACAGGTACCAAAATAAAGGCAAGGATGGACAAGGCAAACAAGGAAAGAAGTTCTTTCAAAGATAGAAGAGGAGTTACTATGCAGACAAGGCAAGTAAGTACTCAAGTGATAGTGATAATAGTTTCTCAGATAATGATAAATATGAAGTTCTATTTTTGACAGAGGAAAAGGAAGAAGTTAAGAAAAGGTCACCAATAATTCTCAAGTGTTTTAGATGTGGTAATTTTGGACATCTTGAAGATAGTTGTACAAAGAATGGTTTCAGTTTCAGTGATGATGAATATGAAGATACACTTGAAGGACCAGAAGAGAATATTCTAATGGCACTAGAAGAAGAAGGAGGTGATCCTATAGAAGACAAGTCAGAAGAGAATGAAGATGTTTTCAAAGGCAAACAAATAGAGGAAGAATCAGAGAAAGGAGAAGTTGATCTTGAGGGAGAGCTTATTTATGCTCTTAACACATTAAAGAAGGTAAGAAAGCAAAACTCCCAACTTAAGCTTCAGTTTCAAGAATGTGATGAAGAGAGAGGAAAGCTTATAGAGGATCTAAATAAGTCAATGGCTAAGACAAAGAAGTTCAAGGATAAGTTAGAAGCAAAGGTCTTAGAATGTGAAAAATTAGAACAAGAAGTAGCTCTACTAAGGGAAGAAATAAAAGATTCTAAGGATAAGTTACACAAGTTTGGAAAGAGCTCAAAGATCATAGATAAGATGATCAAGGTACAAAGATGATCAACAAACAAAATAGGTCTTGGTTTTGAATAGGTACAAAAGAAACAAGAAGAAGAGTCAATCTCAAGTTCTGAAGAAGAAGAAACTTTAGAAGAAGATAGTGTGAGAGAAAGTGAGACTTCTGAGGATGAGTTGGACAATAGAAAGTTCAACAAGGAAAAGAACAATGCACAAAAGAGGAACAGATGGAACAGGAACCAACACAGGGTAAAAGAGACTAAGAGACCAATGAGGTCAAGGCAAGGAAATTTCAATGGATGATGTTTCTCATGTCACAGATTTGGGCACAAGGCTTCACAGTGCAGGACACATGAAAGACAGGAATATGGGAACTTCAGAAATAGGTAGATTTTTCATGGGTATTGCTACTCATGTAATCAGTTTGGTCACAAGGCAATGAATTGCAGGGTTCATGATAGGAATAGATATGGCTTCACCAGGAGAAATCCCAAGATATTTGCACCTCCAAGGAATAACAATATCAAGTGTTATAAGTGCAATAATGATGGACATACAACAAAGTGGTGTAGAGCAAAAATTCTAGAGACAAGCAGGAACAAGAATAGTCAGAGGAATCAAAAGGATCAGATGAGAAGGAAAGTGGACAAAGGTAAAGATCAATGCATGCTGGGAGTAGAAATACTCCCACCCTAGAATTAACCACCTCAAGAGGAGGTGGGGGAGGGGCTAAGCTAAGAGACTCATTCTTAGCCCCGAGCCCCAAAGGTGACCCTTTGCCATTGATGTCAAAGGGGGAGAGATTTGATTTAAGAGGAGAGCATTGAGTCAAGGGGAGCAGTTTCCCAGGGGGAGTAGAATAGAAAAGGTCAAGGAAATGGTAAAAGGTAATTGGGTTGCCATCAATGACAAAGGGGGAGATTGTTGGACATTTTGAGTAATTGAGTTGTCATTGATGTCAAGAGTCAGTTTCAATGAGCAATGCAAGAAGAAGCGGTTTCAAAATCAGTGCAAAGGAAAGTCCACGTCCAGTTGGTCAGATCCGGTTCCAGGTGGTCAGATGAGGTTCAAAGAGCAATGAAGAGGCCCAAGAAAAATAATATTATAATATTTTATTATAATATTAAAAGGGGATATTTAAATTAATTATAAATTAATTTAAATAATTTCATTAATATTAATTAATTTAATTAACTTCTAAAGTTATTAAGTTAATTATAGATTAATTATAATTTAATTATAAAATTAATTTATGTTAATTAAAATAAATAATCCTAAAGTTAGGATTATAAAGTTTATTTTATAATTCAAATTCAAAAATTTGAATTATCCATCGATGTTTTCAAAGCTTGGTCTATGCATATAAAAAGGGGGCAAGACTTTGTCAAAACCCATCCATGTAATTCACATGTGTTATGCTCTCGACGATCATGCACAAAGGGAAGAGGATAATTCATGTTTCAAAGTTTTTGGTGGTAGACAATAAGACAAAGAGGAGCGGAGCTCCTTCTTCATCGCACAACGTTGTGTAGCACAGTTGGAAATCGAGGGAGGTGCTAAGTGTGGCAGGCTCATGGTGCAAGGTTTGAAACCCATCGACTTCGATTTTTGCAAAGCGGGAGTGATTGGTTTTTTGTGTGTTATACCATCGAGGAAGGCACAAAGGGAAAGTGTTAGCTTTCCTCTTTGTGGGAAGGCATGTAGCCCATGTGGTGGGCTAGCGCCTTGCTAAGGTGCTCGGTTGGGAGAGGTTCCATGTTCAAAACCCATCGAGGCCCTTTTGCATAAGAGAGAGGTATGCGCTCATGATTTGCCAAGGTTAATTGCTATTTTTGGATTTGCTAAAGGTTGAATAAAAATAAATATTTTTGAGGGTTATAAAGTTTATTTTTTAAAGTTTGATTATTGAGAATTTGAGGGAGATAAAAGGATAGGAAGCATTATTTTTGAGGGTTTGATTTTGGAGGTTGTTAATTAAATATTGGAGATTATAAGGAGTAATTGAGTAATTAATTTTTGTATGCTTTGATGATTGCTAATTTCAAAGGAGTAATAAGGTGTATTTGAGTTTGATTATTTTTGTGATTGAGAAATATTTTTGAAGAGAGTTAGTGTGATATTTTTGTCATCTAACCATTGAAATTGGCAAAGAAGAAAATTGTGTTTAAGATAGGTTTTGAGGTCATTTTCTTCATCAAACAAAAAGGTATGGGCACATCTTCCTAGTGAGTGATTGTTGAATGTTGTGAATGCTAAGTTGGAGTGAAAAGGGTTGTTTGATAAGCATTGTTGAGTTTGGTTTTTTAGAATGAAAGTTGATTCTAGAAACCTTGTTTGATAAGCATTGTTGGAAATATTGAGTAAAGCTTTCATATGCTTGAGCTAGGGTTTGTGCAAAGAACATGAGTATCATTGTTATGTGAAGTGATGAACTATCTTGAACTAGGGTTTGCAAAGATCATGAGTATCATTGTTATGTGAGGATTGTTTGATTAGCATTATTGTTGAAGTGATTGGTTGAGTGAAGAACTTGAACTAGGGTTTGCAAAGATCATGAGTATCATTGTTATGTGAGGATTACTTGATAAGCATTGTTGTTGAAGTGATTGGTTGAGTGGAAGTGATTGAGCTTAGTTGAGTGGATGTGTTGAAGTGATAGTTCAAGTTCTATGAAACAAATTGTTCCATATTCTAAATTGATTTGAGAAAGAGGTTGAGTGTTTGTAAGTGT
This sequence comes from Wollemia nobilis, assembly GCA_028583015.1. NCBI lineage: Eukaryota > Viridiplantae > Streptophyta > Pinopsida > Araucariales > Araucariaceae > Wollemia > Wollemia nobilis. The sequence goes on from JAQPPZ010002930.1 coordinate 13,347,103, forward strand.
GAAACATATTGAGTCTCTAACAATTCTCTATATGTTTCTATGATAAAAAGAGAGATTGAAAGTAATTGAGAATTGTAGTGAATGTGAAGCATATTGAGTCTCTAAAAATTCTCTATATGTTTCTATGAGATTGGACAAGTTCTAGTGAGGACTTGTTGAGCAGATTTGAGGTAAGTCTTAGAGAAGACTTGTGGATAGATTGGTGTGAGATTTTGTGGAAGCTTACAATACAGATTTGAAGATAGATATTAGTTGATAAGATTGGACAAGTTCTAGAGAGGACTTGTGGATAGATTAGAGTGAGATTTTGTGGAAGCTTACAAGGCATATTTGAGACAAGTCTTTGAGAAGACTTGTGAGCAGAGTTGATTGATTGATTTGTTCAAACCTTGAGTTAAGGTTTGGGGTAGATCCAATAGAGTTGATTTGTGATTAAGTCAAGCTTTGTGTTAAGGCTTGAGGATAGAGATTGAGGATAGATTTGTGCTAGACCGAAGGACTGTGTTTAGTGTAGATCAAAGGACAAATATTGAGGATAGATTTGTGCTAGACCGAAGGACTATGTTTAGTATAGATTTGAGGATAGAGTTTGGTGCAGATTTGAGGATAGGTTTGTGCCAGACTAGAGATAGAGATTGAGCAAATTTGTGCTAGATCGAAGGACTGTGTTTAGTGCAGATTTGAGACAGAGCTTTGGAGGTGGTAGAGTATAGAGGATGACAGTCTCCAGTGGATAGAGATCCATTAGCCAGGGTAGTGAGGATAGGTCTTCTGAGTGGGGATAGGAGTCTTCAGTGGATAGAGATCCATTAGCCAGTGTAGTGGAGGCAGCAATTCTTCTAGAATATCACCAGCTAGAGTAGAGGAGAAAGGAGTTCTCCTATGGATAGAGATCCATGAACTTGATCAGGGGATTGGTGTCTCCTTTGGATAGAGGTCCATAAACATTGTAATAGGGAAAGGATTCCCAAGATATTTATTGAGAAAATATTAGTGAAATATTTTCTCCGTGGAGTAGCCCACATTGGGTGAACCATGTTAAATTGGTGTCTCTATTGTGTGTGGTGATTTGTGCATTGCTTTGATTATTATTGTTGATATTGCTATTGATACATTGCATAATATTGATTGGGAAAGAAAAGTAAAAAGTGGTCTTATACTTTTCACCCCCCTCTCAGTATAAGCTTGTGTTCTTTAATATCTACCTATATATATATCCCTTTAAAAGGTGACAAAATAGAGAGATAGAGTTAGAAAGTATAGTGAGTATAGTAGGTACAATGTAGATCATGCATCATTTATGGAGTATTTAAGTCCTCCATTATATTACATTGTACTATTTTCATGAGCTTTCATTAATGGCTATTTTTTGAGTTATTGTAAAAGTTTCTCATATACTTTTCCTGCATATTATATTGCCATTATCATATATTTAACATTGCTTGCTCATTTTACATCTTGTGGTTGCATTTCCTTTAATATATATCATCAAAGGCTAATAGTGGTATTAGAGAACAAGGTATAATGATAGGAAATAGAGAGCCACAAGAGATATTGAGAGGAGATACGAAACTCATTTTCAAAATTTCTAAAATTGCATTTGGCTAGAGTCTTCGTGAACACTAGGACTCAACATTGATTCCACTAGATTAATAAATCAACTAGTGAATATTTATTATATTTAGATTTAAATAAATTGTTATTATCATTTTCTAATACTTTGTTGCAAAAAAGAGGAGATTCAAAGAAAGTTGGAAAGCTTCCTATAAAGAGCTAGGAATAATATCTTCTTTAGAATTGATCCAACACCTGAAGCAACAAGTTGAATATTGAGGATTTGGAGGCCTAAAAAAAATATCTCATTGCAAAAGTTGTAGATTTCAAGAGAGAATATTAAGGAGACTCAAGAAATATATCTCCATTGAATATTGAAGAGACCCACAGGAGATCCCATTGAAGATAAAAGGCCAAAGAAGCCACATTGAAGACTACAAATCAAGGAGGAGGTCTAATAAATAAGGCCCCATTGTAGATTGAAGATTGAGGAGAACCAAGAAGGAGGTCCTCATAGAAATTTGAAGATTGAAGATTGCATATCAAGGAATAGGTCTCAAGAAAAGATTGAAAAGAGAAAGAAGAAGAAGGCTAGGAAAGCCTCATTGAAGGATATTTGAAGAAGTCCATTGGAGAATACCTGAGGAGAACTCAAGGGAGAAGACTACTATCAAGGAGAATTTTTTGATAGTGAAGGATTTGGCACAATTGTCACCATTCGATAACAAGTCCAAAAGAAAAAAATATTTGGCAAGAATTTTTCCAAAATCCAGCCACTTGTAAGTCATCTATACCTTCCTGTCAGCCACGTGTCAGTCATCCATCCTTCCCGCCATTATTTGGCCCAAATCCACACTTTCCCACCATTATTTGGCCCAATTTCACTTTTCCCGCCATTTTTCATCCCCAAATTTATTTAAATTAATATTTATATATATATTTTAATATTTTAATATATATATATAAATAAAGTTTAAGTGATTTAATCTGAGCCGTCCATCCTTCATTTAATCTCATCCGTCCATCCATCTTAATCCGTTTCACAACCTAGATTTATTCTCTACCCTTGGATCCACTTTAATCTTAGCCACACGTTCAAAGTGTCGTTAAAACCCTAAAGTGTGCCCTAAGAGTAGATTATAAATTGAGTCACCTTGATGGCTCAAACCCTATCTATCTCTTCGGCTAAACCTACTTATCTTCCCTATCTAAGTCCGGAGTTGGCTATTGCTGTTAATCCCGAGTCTTCCGAGTCTTCTACGGCCCTAAGTCTGAACTAAACCCTTTCGCCGCATCCATCGCCGCCGCTTGGTCTCGCCGTGTTAACAGGAAAAGGTATAGATTCGTCTAAAGCAAGTAATCTTTCTTTATGTATTAATCTGCTGTTGAATTCTGCATTCTATTTATTTTTATTTCATAAATCTAGGGTTTTAGACTGTTTTTGAGGGCTCACACAATGGAGCCCTCTTATTAGTTTCTAACTCTTTGATAATTTTAATGTGTGCAGGATTCTAGTGGTAGATCTGATTTGTTGATAGCAGCTGCTTAAGCTGGAGTGGTCCGAGCCAAAGGATACAACGAAGCCCACTCATTCGTTGAGGTTAAGGATACATTCTTCGGAGACGCCACCACATTGTGCCGGCTAGGGTTTCGGAGAACCCTAGCACAAATTGTAACTTTGTATCACGAAAAGGGTTACGAGCCTCGTTGTACTTAAAAGGAGTTTCTAAACTCCATTGATTAATAAAAATCATTCATTTTGTACAACTGTTCTGCATTCCTTTATTGTGATTTCTTTATTTCTGTTTGGCGTTGTATCTTTAATCTACAAATGGCGATCACGGTGGGACCCCCTAGGGTTTCATGTTTTTAATACTTGCTTTACTGATCTATTCCTGTTTTTGTTTTATTTTGCAAGTTCCGAAAATCATGAAATTCATTGTTCCAGCGAACTAGGGTTTCTGAGGAGTTTGCAGAAAACGCAGCAGATGCAGGGCGGCGTCTGGAAGTCCGATCCGAAACGCAGAGGTGCGTTTCAGCCTGCACAGACTCCCTTGGGCGTTTGAAGGCAGTTTTACGAAAAAGCGTAGGCTTCCGAGTAAGTGCGATTTTTTTTTCTTTGTTAAACTAGTACTTTTTACGTTTTTGGTTTTTCTCGTCGTATTCTGTTTCTTTTTCGGATCATTGCTTTAAAATGAACAAAAACTAAGTAATCTAGAAAAGAACAGTTAAGCTGTATATACATTTTTTTTTGTTACATTTTTAGTTACATTTTTCTGCATTGCATTATTGGTTGTTGCTTGCATAAAAAAAAAAAATTGCATACCTAGTTGCATATTAGAATAGCTACGAATTATCTGTTTTAGTTATCTAAGTAGGACTATTGATTGGATGTCAATAGTACTCCCTGCCATTGGGTGATTCCAGGCAGAGAAGTGGACGAACCTTCCGGTTGCTCCTTTGATATCTGATATCATTGGTAGGCAGGGGGTTTTAAACGGTGTACTCCACTTCTTCAGAGGAAATGGCATATTTTTAGTGGCCTCTTGCTTAGATCATTAGAACTTTTGATTTATAGCTTTGTATGTATACATTAGACAACTAAAACACTTAAAATAAAATTCACTGCATTTCATATTGCATTTAAAACAGTAATATCTGGGATTTCATCACTGGTATTGCTTGAAGTTTAGTGACGGTGGAATTCATCTCCATCCATTAAACTTCTGCCTCAGACACCATAGGTCACCCCCGAGCAAACTTGCTGGATTTCATCACCAGTAAGAATCTCGTTGTCCTTTCCTAGCCATAGTTTTTACCTTTTTTTTGTGAATAATTCAAGATTAGATCACATGCAAAACTCATAAACCGGACACTTAAAATTTACTACAGATTAAGATCAGAAAATAAGTAATTAACCGCAGGTAAGACACATTGGTTGAAACCTAGGTTGTGACTGTTTTCCTATAATTTCTTTAGTGTAAATTTATCATTCAAGTTTTGCATTCTTCTTTTCTGAATTTGTTTAGATTTATTGCGTTATGGTCTTAACAAGGAATCAATCTAAAGTGTTAAATCTAAATAATCAAATGAATAATTCACAGAACATCCCCACCACCAACATGACCACTTATCCTAGTGAATTTCAGGCAGGTTCGCCTGCAGGTCTTTCACGTCCTTCTACCGTCTATCGCATGGCCATGCCCATGGAGGAAGACAATTCCTGTCATATTACCCACATTGATATGGCCCAAGTGCAAACTCACTTAAGAGATGGCACTGGTTATATCCTTGAGCCAATCCAAGATTCCCCTATGCAAGATTCTATTTTTCGACAGGATATTGCATCAACCATACCCGCTGGTTTCACTCAAGTCTACACTAACCCTTTTTTTGAGGCTAATGTTGTATCTGCTCGGTCGGCTTCATCTCCAACATCTTCCCAGATGCTCAATTGTCCTCCTTTGGAGACAAATGTAGTGTCTTCCCGACCACTTTCTCCTCCATTTACCCGGGTGTACACCAATTCTCTCTATGAGGCTGGTGGAACCTCCTCTAGCCATGACCAATTTCAACCCTCTTCTTCCCAAACCATTTATGGTTTCACCCTACCTGGGGCACAGTCTACTGTTTCTTCCTAGGTACCGCCTACTTCAGCCACCTTCATTGCCCCTGCTACGCAGTCTCCTGTGACTACCATGGCAGCCTGCCCTCCACCTTCATCCAATCATCCCACATCCCTTGGGTTAGAAATTAATAAGGTTAGGGAGTACCTCGACAAGTTGCTTCAGCAACAACAGCAACAAAATGCCCAACCACCTGTCGTAGTAAATCCTACACCCCAACCAATTTCTACCCAGCCAGCTTTTCTTAGCTCAGGCCCCACCTGGGTACCCCAATCTTCGGTGGTGTCCATTCCTACCCCACCTTTCTCCCAACCCAGTCCAGTTCATCATTCACCCCAATCACCTTCTTTTCGGTATCATCCATACCAACAACCTGTCCATTCCACACCGCCTAATCCGGGCAATTTCATCCCATCTCATCATTTTTCCACTCCTCCATTGCATCATCATAATCATCAAACGAATCAAAATTTTCATGAAGATTCTCGACTCCATGCTATGCAACAACAGATTGACAACCTTATGCTCAACATGCCCGGCTCATATAGTCAGAAACCTACGCTAAGGTCGTTGATCAATCAACCAATTCATCCTTCGGTACCTTCACCGCCATATCCGACTGATTTCACATTACCGAAGTTTGACAAATTTTGAGGAACTGAGGATCCTCACGAACATGTGAGCTCATTCATGCATGCCTGCTTTAGAATCCAAAATAATGACGCTCTTATGCTCAGAAATTTTCCTCAGACATTAGGAGGAGATGTTGTACAATGGTACAATCATTTACCTCACCATAGCATTTATGCTTACGAGCAATTGATTAATCTGTTTTTAGAACGATTCTCCCTAAATGTACAAAGGAAAGTCTCATTGTCCGACTTATACAAGCTCAAGCAACATGACGATGAGACTCTTTATGACTTTGGAAACCGTTGGAGGGCTATCATTAATAAATTGCCATTCTCCCTACCAATGGAGGAGTTAACCAAAATGTTCACCCTGAGTTGTCTAAAACCTATCTCTTGGTTACTCCAATTACAACAATACAGGACTTTTGAAGAGGCTTTGGCCCAAGCAAGTATCATAGAAGACATTAAAGTCCAAGAGGGTGTTTTAAAACCCCGTAGAAAAGAATGGCAACAAAAGGGCCAACAACGAAATAATAATTATGGCCAAAACAAACAAGCACAGGCTAGTACAACCTCAAATGTTAACCAAGTTAATCAAGTGGTGGCGAGCCAACCCGTAATGGCTCAACAACAACAAGTAATGCAAAGTCAACCGCAACCAATTGCTTATCATGCGGTACCCGCCCCTCCTCAACCAGCTCACAATACTGGGCCAACCATGGAAACTCGACCTTGGCAAACAAATCGTCCCAAGCGACAGTTCACACCTTTAGATGAACCATATGCGGTCATATTCAACAAGTTATATAGCACAAATCAATTAACTTTACCTGAGTTTAAACCTTTAGAACCATCTAGAAGGGGGAAGTATTACAAGGAGTACCTATTTTGTCCTTATCATAGGCAAAATGGACACGATATCAATAATTGTACAGCTTTCAAACATGTGATCCAAGATCTTATTGAGATTGGAGCCATTAAATTGGATAGCCCCTTAGCCCAACAAAATCAAAATCTTGGTGTATTTCAAACACCCCTTCCACATCGGGAGGAAGCTCCAACAACTTCAGGGGGAGTAACTCAGGTAACTCCTCCTAATCAAGTCAACCATGTACAACAATACCAAGGTTTTGTGGGTACTATTAACGTAGTAACCCGGGGTCAAAGGGCGAACCAACCAAATCAGGCTGAACCACAACCACACCGTACAAACTCCCAGTCCACCTCAGGTAATAGTGACCCAACGACGTGCTAGTACTTCTCAACAACCGCTAAATCATTCTACTCAACGCCAACGACCCATCATGTCATTGAGTAGCCGATTAACTACCAGTTTAAAAATGGCTTCCGCCAAGTTATCGATCTATGACCTCATTCAACAATCTCCCCCGCATAGAGAGGCATTAATGGAAATATTAAAGTCAATCGAGCTTCAAACTCAAGATACTAATGCCTTCAACAACTTTGTGGGGAGTATTCAAACATGCATGGAGCCCTCCATCACTTTCTATGATTTTGAAATCAAACCTTTGTCAACAGAAAGTATAGATCCTCCACTGCATATCATGGCCAAGATCGATCACAAGCCATTCAAGAGAGTCTTAATTGACACCGGTTCCTCAATCAATATCATTACAACATCGGCGTTGAGTCATCTAGAGTTGTCGCCATCCCTTATCACCAAGTCGACTTTTACTCTTAAAGCATTCAATGATGCTTTATCTTCCACGGTTGGCACAGTTATCTTGCCCATTGAGGTAGGGGCCCGAACTTTGCATACCTTGTTTCACATCTTGGAAGGGTCCATGGCATACAATGTATTGCTTGGACGGCCTTGGCTTAGGGAGATGAGATGTGTCCCTTCTATATCGCATCAATGTCCGAAGTATGTATATGAGGGACAGAGTTCATTGTGTACCTGCTGACATTGAACCCTTCAAACATTGCAACTATGTCTCAAATCCTTATGAGATTGTGTTGCCATCCACTCATCTTTTCTTGACCCCATCTACTTCTTCTATACCATCTTCTTCTAAAGCTCCCATTCTTGAGGAGCTACCCATCATATCGCAACCATCTTCCTCTTCCGCTATTCCATCTCATTCACCACTTTCTTCATCTCCTAATCTTCCTTCTTCTTCATCAATGACCACATGCACATGTGGCCATGACCAATCATCTCTTTCCACGTCATTACCCCCTTCTTCTACACCTTCTTCAACATCACCTATTATTCCTCCATCTTCCCAACCATCACCACTGATGTTTCACAAGTCAGTGAAGCATCAACCCAACCAAATCCTTCCAATTCTTCTATCCCACATTCTTCTATTCCATCATCTAGTCCATCTCCCTCCCAAGTCAAGGTCCATCTAACTGATGCAGGTATTGGTGAGTATGCCATCCAAGATGTCCACATCACACCGTTCAATGTGCAAACAGTTAAAGATTTTGGTCATCCACATGACCAACATTTATCCATTGGATCGGTTTATAACATGGGTTCTATGCCAAATTCCATTAATTTTGTATATGGGGGAATAGAGTCATCTTCTAGTCCTACCACCATACTAGAACCCAAGCATCCAGTCCTTGCCAATATCGAAAGGATGGAGGGTTTTCCCTCTCGCTATTTCCACAGACATAATTGGCAGCAATTTGGCCTAGGTCGATACGAGCAAGGGGTAACTGAACGCATCGATATGCCATACCAGAGACCCACTGAGCGTTTTTGTCTGGGCTACCAACCACTTCCATCCCTTTCTTCTTTTGAACAAGCTTTTCAAAGCATTAATCTTAATTCAGAAGAAGAAATCCTCCACCCCGACGAATCCGAAGATGAAGCCTATGAAGAATTTGACGTCATGTCAAATGGTGATGAATCTGAAGAAGAGTCGGCGCCCATTGTTCCCCTCACTGAACAAGACGAGTTTTATCTCCAATTGTTCCCTCTCCAAGAGGCCATCTTTCGCTTGCTTCTTCCACAAGAACGAGGTGAACCACCCCCTCCGCCACATCCATAAGCCATAATCCAAACCTGTATTATATGTATATACTAAAATAGTGGTTTTCACCACTACCAAAAAAAAAAAAAAAATCAGAAAATTCCCAAAAAAAAAAAAAAAATCAAAATATATAAAAATACTTTATTGCTTTATGTATGTGTGTAATAGTGGTTTTCACCACTACAAAAAAAAAAAAAAAAACTCAAACTACAAAAAAAAAAAAAAAACTGAAAAACTATGTTGTTTTGCATTTCAGGTCTTCCGAGGTCTTCACCGGTTTTCCCTTCCATTCTCGCCCATCCTTTCTTCCATAAGTCGACAATGAATTTTGAAGACTTATTCACCCCGCTCCATAATCCATATGATCCGGATAAGCCAATCCCGATCAACCCAAACCTGATTGACATGGATCGGATTTCATCTCCTCCATCTATTTCGGAGTTCATCCTTTTCGAGGAATTGTTAAGGGCTTCCGCCAACTACATTACTCCTTCACCTCCACATTCACCTTCATCTTCTAAGCCAGAGGTCTTCCAGCCAGACATAGACGAGAGCAAGGCACAGGAGCCTGATGACATTTTAGATGACATAAATCCGATCCCTACTCCCCATCGGCTTGAGGAAGGTTCCCACATGTCTATTGAAGAAACTATCGATGTAGACCTTAGTCCGGACCAAGATGGCACCCAAATTGTGAAACCGGCTAAAAGTCTATCATCAGAGGAACAAGAGCAAATGATTGCTCTACTCAAGCGGAAGAAGGAGATATTTGCATGGTCTTACAAAGACATGCCAGGCCTAGACCCTAATTTGGTTGTCCATAACCTCACCTTACAAAAAGATGCTAAACCTGTCAAACAGAAACTTAGGAAAATGCATCCTACCGTGGCCCTCATAGTTAAATCGGAGATTCAGAAACTTTTGGATGTTAAATTTGTCGTCCCGATTGATTATCCAGAGTGGCTTTCTAACATGGTACCCGTTCGCAAGCCTAACGGGGGAATACGTGTTTGCACCGATTTTTGAGATCTAAATAAAGCGTGTCCTAAGGATGACTTTCCTCTTCCAAACATTGATACTCTTGTCGATACTTGTGCTGGTCATGAAATGCTTTCGTTCATGGATGGATTTTCGGGATACAACCGGATTCGAATAAACCCCGAAGATCAACACAAAACAACATTTACCACACCTTGGGGAACTTTTTGTTACGGGGTGATGCCCTTTGGCCTTAAGAACGCAGGTGCAACCTATCAACGAGCCATGACTTATATTTTCCATGATTATATGCATAAGATTATCGAAGATTATGTGGATGATTTATTGGCAAAATCTAAAACTCGACAAGAGCATTTTGATGTATTGGAAAAAGTTTTTGATAGACTTCTAGAGCATAAAGTAAGGTTGAACCCTAAGAAATGTGTCTTTGGTGTTACCTCGAGCAAACTCCTAGGTTTTATTATCTCTAAACGAGGTATTGAGGTGGACCCAAACAAGGTCAAAGCCATTATGGAAATGTGTCCCCCAACTAATTTGAAGGAGTTGCGTAGTTTGCAAGGAAAGATTAATTCAATCCGTCGCTTTATTGCACAACTTTCTGATAAATGTAGGCCATTTTGCCACCTACTACAAAAGGGGGTACAATTTTCATGGACGGATGAGTGTCAGAAAGCCTTTGATGACATCAAGCAGTACTTAGCATCTCCGCCAGTCTTAGCTCCGCCTCGTCCAGGGGTCCCTTTCAATCTTTATATCTCAACAACGGACTTTGCCTTAGGGACAATGCTTGCACAAAAGAATGAACAAAATCGTGAGCAAGTCTGTCTATTATATTAGTCGAATATTGGTAAGCTATGAAACTAGATATGCTTATGTGGAAAAGCTATGCTTAGCGATGGTTTTTGCCACTAAGAAACTTCGGCATTACATGCTTAGCCATACAACATATGTCATAGCTAGAGAAAACCCTCTCGCGTTATATGATGTCTCGCACTTATAATAACACTCGTACCGCTAAATGGATAATGTTGCTTACCGAATTCGATCTTGAATTCATTAGCCAAAAATCTGTTAAAGGTCAAGTTATAGCCGATCAACTTGCGGAAGCTCCACTACCTAGTGATCATCCTTTGATTATTGAGCTCCCAGATGATTCGGTATTTGCTATCATTGAACAAGAAGAGGACATCATTTCGGAGGAAGATGTTGACATCACGCTATTCTTTGATGGCTCTAAGTGCGCGAAAGGTCAAGGCGCTGGAGTTGTGTTTCATACACCTCAAGGGATTCCCATCCCTTTATCATTCAAACTAGACTTCCAATGCACCAATAATACAGCAGAGTATGAAGCCTTAATTTTAGGTCTTCAATCAGCCATAGCTATGAGCATTAAGCGTATTCGGATATTTGGGGATTCTCAACTCGTGGTTAAACAAATTACGGGAGAATACCAAGCCAAAGAACCTACCATTAAGCTTTATCATGATGTAGCAATGAAGTTGCTCTCTAAGTTTGATTGGTATGAGATCACTAGTTTGCCTCGTTCGACTAATAGATTTGCGGATGCCATGGCCTCTCTTGGATCATTGATTCCAAAGGACTCCCTTGGAGAGGTACAGCCCCTAATCATTTCCACAATCTCTAAGTCTGCAATTGTCCGTGCTGAGTCTAAGGATGAAAAAGATGTTTGCTTTATCCATTCGGATCCATATGAGCCTTGGTCTAGTGAGATAGTAGCCTTCCTCAAGTTTGGAACACTCCCATCTGATTTGTCTCGAATCGCCCACCGTTGTTTTAAGCAAAATGCGGCTCGTTTTGTTCTTTTGGGGGATGTGTTGTATAAACGTGGATATGATGGAGTACTCCTCTCATTGTCTAGAAGCAGGTGAAACACATAGAGCTATTGCTTGAAGCCCATGATGGTACTTGTGGTGGTCATTTTAGTGGAATGGCCATTGCGAAGCGTATTTTACGTATGGGGTATTATTGGCCCACTATGGAACAAGATTGTTGCAAATATGTTAAACAATGTAAAAAGTGTCAAGAACACGCTAATTTAACCCATATACCATCACAAGTTTTACAACCCATCCAAAGCCTTTGGCCCTTCTCACAATGGGGTCTCGATTTAATTGGCAAGATTTCACCTGCCTCTTCGGGACAGACATACATTCATCATTACAACCATCGAATACTTCACAAAGTGGGTTGAAGCTATTCCTCTAGCCGCATCTGACAGGTCCTAGAATTGTGGAGTTTATACTTCACCATATCATTTGTCATTTTGGTATTCCCTCTAAAATTATTTTTGATAACGGCAAGTCTTTTAAGAATAAGGATGTTCGAGCTCTTTGCGAAAAGTATAATATCCAACATAGTTTCTCAACTCCTTACTACCCACAAGCCAATGGACAAGCTGAAGCTTCCAATAAGACCATAATTGCTATTCTTAAGAAACTTGTTAAAGAAAATCATAAAGATTGGCATACACAAATCCCCTTAGCATTATGGGCTTACAGAACAAGCATCGGAACTCCCATTGGGGCAACGCCATTTTCTTTGGTCTATGGAGCTGAAGCAATCATGCCTCTTGAGCTCGAGATCCCTTCCTTGCGAATTTCTTTGCAGGAATTTATCGATGATGATATTGCTAGACAAGCACGTCTTGATCAACTCACACTCATAGATGAAAAACGAATCAATGCTTTAGAGCATTTGCGAGTTTATCAAGACCGATTGAAACGTGCTTACAATGCCAAAGTTCATCTAAGAGAATTTCAAGTAGGGGATCTTGTCCTTAAAGAGAATCAACAAAACACCAATGCATTGCCGCATCTTCGAGATAAATTCGCGGCTAATTGGTTAGGTCCATATATGGTCACCGAAAGAGTGGGCAATGGAACTTATAGACTTTCCGAGTTTAGAGGGAGAGGAAGAACCCGAACCACTTAATGTTATACACTTGAGGGCATTCTACGCATAGTTTGAATTTTATATGTACATATATACATGGCTTGTACAACAAAAAAAAAAAAAAACAAATAAAATAAAAAGAATTTGCATTTCATTGTTAGTTGCATACATCTCATTCAAAAACATTGCATTTCATGTGCATACATCTCATTGAAAACCATAACATTTCATTTTCAGCCATAGTTGCATATCATGTTAGAGACCATTCTATCTTTTGGATATAAAATTTGGTCAAGCAAAAGTCATGTTGCCTTAATCAGGGGCACCTTCATAAAATCCATCAAACCGAATTGTCATTCGTACACCCATTTTCCATTTGCACATATTTACATTGCCAAAATGTTTTCAATCACTCAGCCATTCCTAGTGTTTTAAGCAAACTTCGAAATGCATGTCAAAGTTCTCTAGGGCCATATCACAAATTACACTAAATAAAATCTTGAGTATTGGGAAATGATTTCAAAAGCGGTCTTGAACCTATCACATTTTCACATCTTAAAAACATCTTGTGTCAAAGAGAGATAACACCATCCTTGGGTTGTGCCTTGAAGTGAAAAGGGTAATCCTCGTTTGTCCTATCATGCAAACATAGTCCATAAAACAGTGGTTCTTACCACTATCACAAGCAATCACAAAATATAAATATAAACAGAGTAGTAAGGATAGGGTAAAATTCTCATCATACTTCGGTTGAGAATCCGATTCCCCAAAGCTCTAAGGAAATGAACATTTTTCACACACCACTGATCCCAAATAAGTTGTAAGGATCGTACTACTTGTCCAGTCAGACGGATAGGTAGTCATCCCCAAGGCTTACAAAGGTCTAAAACAACATGGACTATGGAGTTAACCTTCACCGGGGCTATAGACGCTTGACTGGCAGTGGAGTATACTCATTGCGTGGCGACATGTCTCTCCTCAAAAAGAGACCTCTGAATGCTCATACGGACAAACTAGCTTCGGGGTCTTCTCCATAACAGGGTTACCTAATTTATGCAAGATGAGGTTAATGAACACACTTGCACACACACAGGTTTTTGATTGCCTAGAGTCACTACCATGCTTCTGATTTGGTTAATGAACTCGCATGCACACACATTTGGTCCTAGTTGAATTAGGCAAGTGTTAGTAAGTTTGTTTGATACCACTAGCATGTTTGAGTCTTTGTAAAACAGTCTTCCATATCAACCTCCATATCACCCTCCATATCTTCTTCCATATTCATGTCATTCCATACGTCATCCATTCACAAGCCACCAAGTTCGGTGCCCCTGATTAAACAATTATGATAACAATTCGCTAAATCTAACTATCTAAAAGTATGAGTGCTTCTTAGTGCATATTTCATCTACTTAGTCTCGCATTAATCATCTATAAGTTTGCATTCCATTCCATCACATATGCATCAAAAACATTAAAACATATAAAAACATGCATCACAAAAACATAAGCATTCACACAAAAGAGAGTAAAACACCAAATAAATAAAAGCCATGTATATATATATATATGTATAAAGGTCAAACTGTACAATGAATGCCAAAAGGCTACAATATACAATAGAGCACCAAGGCTCATAAAGAGTGCATCTAAGCACTAAGCTAACCATCAAAAGAGGACCCCTAAGACCTAGTAGGAGCCCTAGACCTAGTGGTGTGGCGGGCGTCTCTGCCAACCACAAACGCAGACTAGCGTTTGGTGTCAGTATTGAATAAAGGAACAAAACTTACAAAATTGAAGCTTACCTCCTCCAAATTTCATCAAATTGCATTCATCCATTCTTCTTATCATAATAAAACATTTTGTGAAGGTTACAACGAGTTTTGGACACAAATTTTGTCATTTCGCTCAAAAAGCGCATCATTCATCATTGTTTTACAAATTGGGTTAAAAATATTCAAAACCTTCACAAAATTAACCACATTCATCAATTCTTCTGATCTATCGTCAATTTCTTCATTCTTCTTTCATCATGCATATTTTTGCCAAATCAAATTAAAGTAAACCTCGTATCTAGTGGTATATTCTATCACCTTGGCGATTGCAGCGATTTGAATCCATGCAATTCGGTAAGAGGATTAAACCACCATAAGGACACTTACCATTTATCATCATCAATTATTTCACTGTTTGAAAATTGGAAATCAATTTTGGGTATTCTACTTTTCAAGTGACCTCATACCAAGATTAATTTGCTCAACAGCTGTCATTGATGGCCTAGTTCATGGGGCCTTAAACATGGACAATCTTTCATATCGTCATTATTTTAAGTCTTGCTAGAGATTGTGGCTACCTAGGTTGATTGGTTTCGACCCGAGGAATTATCCATACAGTCACTAGGAGCATCTCTGAGTTCTGGACTCTTTCATGCATCTTTCATCTCTCCATATCAATGGTGCCAACAAGGCAATTTCATCAACAGTATGGATTCACACACAGGAGTTGGGGCATCCGTTATCAATTTCTAATTTTCCTATAGTGGAATTCATCTTACATGATCATGGAATTTACGATTTGGCAAAAATCCCTTTATAACCGTTGGGGCAGAAAACGGTCCATCTTTCACATCACTCATATCGTCTTCAATCATATTATTTTCTCGGTTTGTACACCAACCCCTTTTCTGTTGGGACATAAACAGATGGTGCATGCACCAACCCTTTTTTTTTCACCGTTGGGGCAAAAACGGTTCATTATCTTCCGAATTTCTTCCAATTGGCTTGTGAGAACCATTCTCGCTCGCCAATTGAGGGGGTAAGCTGAAAATTTTTAAATATTCTTTTATTCTTTGGTCTTCAAAGTTGTGCTTTAGTCTTGAGAGAGAGTTGCGTCTGATCCAGACTTTTCGGGTGTCTTAAGTTTTTGTGCTACATTGTGTCTTCACACAAAGCGGCTCAAAAAGGGGCATCTGTAGACACCAAAATCCAGCCACTTGTAAGTCATCTATACCTTCCTGCCAGCCACGTGTCAGTCATCCATCCTTCCCGCCATTATTTGGCCCAAATCCACACTTTCCCACCATTATTTGGCCCAATTTCACTTTTCTCGCCATTTTTCATCCCCAAATTTATTTAAATTAATATTTATATATTTATATTTTAATATATTTTAATATATATATATAAATAAAGTTTAAGTGATTTAATTCTGAGCCGTCCATCCTTCATTTAATCTCATCCGTCCATCCATCTTAATCCGTTTCACAACCTAGATTTATTCTCTACCCTTGGATCCACTTTAATCTTAGCCACACGTTCAAAGTGTCGTTAAAACCCTAAAGTGTGCCCTAAGAGTAGATTATAAATTGAGTCACCTTGATGGCTCAAACCCTATCTATCTCTTCGGCTAAACCTACTTATCTTCCCTATCTAAGTCTGGAGTTGGCTATTGTTGTTAATCCTGAGTCTTCTACGGCCCTAAGTCTGAACTAAACCCTTTCGCCGCATCCATCGCCGCCGCCTGGTCTCGCCGCGTTAACAGGAAAAGGTATAGATTCGTCTAAAGCAAGTAATCTTTCTTTATGTATTAATCTGCTGTTGAATTCTGCATTCTATTTTTTTTTATTTCATAAATCGGGCTAGGGTTAATTAGACTCTTTCTCAGGGGCTTCCAGCATAGTGGGCTCTTATTAGTTTCTATCTCTTTGATAATTTTAATGTGTGCAGGATTCTAGTGGTAGATCTGATTTGTTGATAGCAGCTGCTTAAGCTGGAGTGGTCCGAGCCAAAGGATACAACGAAGCCCACTCATTCTGTTGAGGTTAAGGATACATTCTTCGGAGACGCCACCACATTGTGCCAGCTAGGGTTTCGGAGAACCCTAGCACAAATTGTAACTTTGTATCACGAAAAGGGTTACAGGCCTTGTTGTACTTAAAAGGAGTTTCTAAACTCCATTGATTAATAAAAATCATTCATTTTGTACAACTGTTCTGCATTCCTTTATTGTGATTTCTTTATTTCTGTTTGGCGTTGTATCTTTAATCTACACAATCCTATGTAGACTTCATCAAGTATGGATGTCACTAAAGATGGACAAAGAGTCTCTAAGGTATTTTCTTCTCCTTATGATGAGATGAACTCTAACTCAATCATTGAGATCATTAGTGAGAGTATCAAACAAGTTTCACCATTGAAGCAAGAGTTTGAAGAAATAATCAAAAGGGATAAAATCCCTTCTCAATTACTTAGGAGGAAATAATATTCATATTAGTCCTATTCAAGAGGAGATTCACAAATTACTTTTGTTATTTTTTCCTCAAATGTAAAGAGATATGTGATCTTTGGTAGAGTTGTTAAAGGAGACAATAAAAGGTGATGGATATGACAATGGGGTTTATCTATATAAATAGAAGATACATATCTCCTTGATATAAATATTAAAGAATAAGTAAAGGAAGGATGATACTAATAAAATTATTAATAAAGTTTTAATACCAATGGTTGATGGCAATCTACAACAAAAGGGACATGGCTAGTTGGAGTAGGATCTAACACTAATAGAGAGAGACTACAGAGACTAGGAGAATTTTCTTACTTAAATCCTAAAATAGGACCAAAACTTTGAAGAACCAAGAAAGGAAATTGACTTGTCTTGTTATTTAATAATGTTATGGTCCATACTAGAATAAATATGGTGAGGTAAACCATTGAATACAACTAAGCAAAATAAGGATTGGAAGTTAAGCGTGTTGTCATGAAATAGGGTACCTAGTAGGTAACAAGCTAACCAAGGATGATTTTGACATTGCCACTACTAAAGTACCTACTTTGGATATGCATCACAACATTATGCCCTTATATATGCTACTAAATTCATCAAAGACAATGTGAAGGTATTAGTGATCAAGAACATGTAGTTCGGGGTAGAGAAAGAATATCTTAAAAACTAACTATTAAGTTTAATATTTGGAAAGTAAAGAGAGTACAAGATGAAATATCTAGAGAAGAAAAAGGATAGCTAATGATAATCTATTTGGTCCTATTGAATAGACTACAATGGCAATTTAGAAGGACAAGGAAGCCCTAAGGGTCCAAGGTCAAGTTGTTAAAGATACCATGAGGGATCATATGGACATTGTAAAAATAAATTATATCACAATAGTTGGAAATTATATTATAAATATAATAAATAATTGTTTAAATATTTCATGTAAATTCTAGAAGAATCATGGACCTACTACCTTAAACATCTCAAAATCATGGCCAAAACATAGGTCGATAATAAGAACCTTAAAAATATTAAAATCTACAAGCCTTACTTATAATCATTGAAGAAGCTAACTACAAAAGAGGATTGGAAGAAGTGTAGAATAAATTACATGGCTAATCATTACAATATAATTTTATGGAGATCCCAAATTAAGATGCGTGAACCCCTAAAACAAGTTAGGAAATAATATCCCTATAGACATCCAATTTTGACTAGTTTATTAGTTATACAATCAAGGTAATATTGACCCCATAAAGAGCATAAAATATCACAAATATTTAGTAAATATCTTAGCCAATAAAAGGAGCATTTAATGACCCAAATTAGAAGCACTATGCATGAATTAGTAGTATTAACAATATTTTTGACAAAGAAGTATTATCACTGAAAATGCAAATATGACTTTTCTCGCCCAATTGACCCACTAACAATCATTTTTTGTAAATCTAGGAAATGTTAGCACCACCACATTTTTGACTCTAGTGCTATTACTTAATCATTAAGTAAAAAATAAAATGGATAATTTACTGATATTAACTACCTATCAACATGGTCCTTGTCTCCTCTACCATGTGTGAATATCCATGCAAATTTTTAAATACCAATAGCATCTCTTAAAGGGAAATCACATCTAAAATTGACAATTATATCCATCCAAACTCATGTAACTCCAAATTAAAAAAAAGCAATTCTATTTGGCTCCAAATAAATCTCCATACAAATCCCAATCATTGATAGATCTTCCAATTTCCACTTCATATATCTTGAATCTTTCAATACTTATCTTGCACCTTTCAACATATCATATTATCTTCCATTTTTTTTATAAAATCGTATATTTCCTTATGGCAAGGTAATGGAGAAATTAGTAATCAACAATTAGGACTAGTAATCATTATAGTGAATGAAGAATCAATAATTAATTACAAAGGAATGATCAAGCAATGATAGAAGAATGAATGATGATTAATTTTCAAATGAATCAAAAATCATCAAAAAAATATAATAATTTTAAGCAATAAATTATTTTAGATGCATTATTAGGCTTTGTATATTGCTTACTCTTTGTTAACTATGGTTGCATACTTTTGTAAGAAAACAAAAGTGCACCTAGTTTAGTATAAATCTAGGCCATTGTATTATTATTTTATGTTTAGATTAGTGTGTTTCATTTTCAAAAATGTTTAATTGCATGTAGATTAGGACTTTGCATATTACATGAATATTTTTAACCCTTGCATAAAAAGGAAATTATTTCTTTCTATTCACATTTTAAAGATAAGGTCACATAGCATAGAAATCCTATTTATATACTTTATTGTATGTTTGCATCTTTTAGCATAATATTACTTAAGATTTTAATTTGTTATTCTTATATCTTCTAATAAATAAAAAATAGATAGGAATATTAGGATGAATCTAAAGATATTTTCTAAATCAACACATCAAACTTAGCTTGATCACACATCCCCCATATCTTCTTAAAGTGGGATGAAAAAAGGATAGGAATAGGATAAAATCCTTCTTCTCCTTTCCCATAATCATCCTTACTTTTGGAGAACCCAATGTGAACACCACATGGGTCCCAAATATTCTTGTCCAGCCTATCATCAGAAACTTAAAAACTTAATAATCTTTAGGTAAACATTTTAAGCAAGATCATTAGACATTATTCACATAGATTAGAATAGAATAATCTAGATAATAAGAACATAACCAAGTAGTAATATTATTAAAACAAAGTCCTTGATTAATCATTGTATGAACTATCCAAATATATTAGGTGTATAATATGCGTAGGACACTAGCTACTGATATAGGATCTTGCACATACTTATGCTAGGTAGGGAGTATATCATAGTGGGCTAGTGGGAGATATAGAGGGTTCTATTGTCCCTCAAATATCGGTTTTGATCATATATATTTGGATGCTTTCATGTATCATTGGTCTTTGATGTATCAACTCTACTCTAATTTACCAACAAGTATATAGTGAGGTCAAGTATATAAGGAGTCATCGGTATATAGAAAGTCCTTTGAGGTATAAATGTTAGGTTTTTATATCGAGGAAAACATAAATAAGGGTTATAAACATCTCTTCTTCTTTAATCACCTCTAAAAACTTATAAAAATTAATTAGCTCCCAAATCTTATCCATCCTTTTAGTATTACTTAATGTATGTTATATAGTATGTAGTATCACTCACCATATTTCCAACCATCCTCAACCTTTAATCATTAATAACAAGGAAGTTCAAGATGAGTTCCTTAGTTATGAAATCCTAACTTTTGATCAATATGAGGATAAACTTCCTCATTTTAATTCATGTAGGATCATCCATGAAGAGTATGGAAGGATAGTCTTTCAATAAACCATACACATGGATCACTCCCTTCATAGGTATAAGGGATCCATAGCAAATTTATTTAGGGAATCTAATGAAGGTCAAGAATTTCCATAAATGGATAATTTATTATTGGACTGATACCTACACCATGTTTTTAATGTTTTACATTCTAATCAAATACATAAATCCTTTGCTTTATTTATCATCACCATGACTAAATAATTCCCAACTTGGTAGATATAATATCACTACCAACGTAATAAAAATGCAAAGTGGAGTCCAATTTCTTCTCCATATTTCATTGAGACCATGCCCTCCTATGCCAACTCTAGAATATATTTTATAGTGCAAATCAAATTGTCCTTTTAAGTTCTCAATTTATTAATTTAAATACCTTAACTAATGATTTTTTAACAATATCTACATATAATCCATATATAGATATAAACCTAACAACTTTCACCTTTCATCCTAATCCTACCATATTAAATTCTAAATCACTTAACTAGGTAACCTCTAGTTCAAGCTACACCCAAGCATAAAGCCATCCTCCAACCCAACAAATCCCTCAACAAACTTCTAGCCAAGTTATTTTTTTAATATTTAGTATCTTATGGATATCTTATTTGGCACCACCTTCGATTTCATTCCCTCAAATACTTGAATCAAAGCTATAAATATGTTGGTATTAGTTACCTTATTTATATCATACCTCATAATTAATTTTCCAACTCTCATCACAAAATGAAGAACACAAGCTTATACTGAGATGGGGGTGAACAGTATAAGATCACTTTTTACTTTTTCCTTTATATTACAAAACAGTAAAGCAATATACCCACAGCAATATCAAAATAATGCACGATATCATTCACAAAGTGAGACCAAATTTTACGTGGTTCACCTAGAATGGCTGGGCTACATCCACAAAACTTTTCTCTAAAAGTTATCTCAAAGTTCTTTGGGAATCCTTCC
Organism: Wollemia nobilis; assembly: GCA_028583015.1. Lineage (NCBI taxonomy): Eukaryota > Viridiplantae > Streptophyta > Pinopsida > Araucariales > Araucariaceae > Wollemia > Wollemia nobilis. The sequence continues at coordinate 13,368,426 of JAQPPZ010002930.1, forward strand.
CAATTACAATGTTTATGAGCCTCAGCCCAAAGGAGATACCTTCCCCCAAATAGAATTTATGAGCCTCTGCTCAAAGGAGATACCTTCCCCCAATCTGAATTTATGAGCCTCTGCTCAAAGGAGATACCTTCCCCTCTGCTCTGGAAATGATCCCTTAGAAGATCAACTATCTCTACCTCTTGCTAGCATGTGGAACTCCTTTCCACCGAAGACCTCTTGTCCTCAATGCTTAGCCTAAGAGACCTTTGCCTTCTATGATCACGTCCACAAGAGCTCAGCAACCTGTACCAAACACGATCAATCGGTCTAGCACAAGTCTTCCTCTGTCTGTCAGATCTGTCCAACACTTGAATAGATCAATCCTCTGCACACAAGCCTTCTCAAAGACTTGCCAAATCTATCCTCAGGTTCTTCTCAAAGAATAAATGCACCTCTATCCTTAAGCAGTAGCACTCCGCATTCGTCTTTGCCCTTGTGCTCTCTGCGCCCTCTGCTCTCTTTGCCCAATCACAGCCGCACTTGATCGAATTTCAACCTTTGCACCTCTGCGCAATCACAGCAACATCATCTTCGCACACTCTGCTTCCTTTGCAATCTTTCACACTTAGAATGATTCGATGAAATGCACTCTGTAAACTACGATCAAATTTTGCACTCTGCTCTTGGCGAGCGAACTTCTTGCTCTGTGCACTATCTTCGAACGTTGCACACAACACACACACTCATTCACCCTTCAACTCTCCAAACAGCCCTCCTTTTATAACAAAATTTTCATGATGAAAACTTTAATCTTAGTCGGTTGTTATACCAAAAACAAACCCTAATCTACATCGACTGCAAGCCCTAATTTTTGTTGGCTAAAATTTAACTTTGTCGGCTTCACTGCCTCTGTAACTCTTCTGTAGCTTCTGTCATGAAACTACATGTCACGATATCGCGACACCTTTGCAACCATACAATTTCTTTTGGATTTTGTCACAATATCATGACACTTCAGCCTTTGTCGACTTCAACTAAGCTCTTGTCATGATATCATGACACTTTTGTCTTTGTCAGCATCAACTTTTCTTTTGTCACGATATCGTGACACTTCTCCCTTCGTCGACCTCCTTTTTGCTTTTGTCATGAAATCATGACACTTCTCCCTTCGTCGACCTCCTTTCTGCTTTTGTCACGAAATCGTGACACTTCTCCTATAGAAGGTCTGCTTTCAGTTTATGTCACGAAATCGTGACACTTTCGCTTCCTTGCACTCTTCTTGGCTTGCACTAGCGAAAACATGACATGTCATGAAATCATGACACTTTCACTACCTTGTGCTTTTCTCTGCCTTACGCCCGTGAAAATGAAACATGTCACAAAATCGTGATGCTTTCACCTTTGAGCTCTTCCTTCTTGAATTTGTTGTGAAATCACAACACTTCTTCTTCCATGCTCTTTCGTTTTGCTTCTATCATGAAATCGTGACTCTTCTCCTGTTGAAGACCTGCTTCCTATTTTTGTCATGAAATCGTGACACTTTCTCCAACCGTATGCTGCCATCTCAATTGTGGAGAACTGATCTTGCATAAGATAGAAAAACCAGAGAAACAAGAGAGAAACCAGAGAACAAGAGCCCAAGATTTTGTATTCGATGCTCAGGAAGAAATTTTACAATGTACAGCTAAACTATCGTTTTCCAACCCCCTCTCATTACAATCCATGGGTTTTTATTGAGGTCCCGATCCTCTGTGCTTTCCCACTTCCCACGATCTACAATTGCCACTTGGAATAATTATGGAAAGTTGCATTGATGAGACTCTTGGTGAGGTGCGTGACTGGTTGCCATCTCCAACGAAATCTACTTCTCGATCTGTTGCTTGTTGTTAGATGCTTTAAATGTGTCTTCCAGATATCCTGCACGAGTGGCCAACATGCCCGTTGAAATCCTCCTTTGGAACTGCTGCTTCACTGCCTCTAACTTGTCATGCACGAAGGGATGTCTTTATGAAATTTGGAAGTGCGTGTCTTTCTGTTTGGTCGTGATATCACGACATGTCGCGATATCGCGACCATTTTTCTTCTGCACCTTCTCTCTCCATTTTGGTCGTGATATTGTGACATGTGATATCGCGCCATTTTTCCTGTCGGCTTCTGTTCTCCTGCTCTGGTCATGAAATTGTGACATGTCACGATTTTGTGACCATTCGGCTTCCGCTCCTTGCTTCCCTGCTTTGGTCGCAAAATCGCGACACGTCACGATTTCATGACCTTGTGCCTTCCATGCCTTGGCTTCCCTGTAGTGGCCGTGATTTCGTGACATGTCATGATTTTGTGACCCTTATGTCCCTCGGCCTTGCCTTCTCTATTTGGTTCATGATTTCACGACCCTTGTGTCTCTCGGCCTTGCCTTCTCCGTTTGGGTCACGATTTCATGATGTGTCACGATTTCGTGACCCTGTGTAACACTTAGTAAACAACAACAAAAAAAATAACTTGGTTACTTAGAAAGAATAATAACAAAAGTTTGGTTGATGCTCGATTGCTTTGCTACCCTCGGATGCTCCTGCATCAGACACCCGAGGTGGATTGAGAAGTGATCCTCACTTCTGATCTTTGGGAGGAAGACTCAGGTGGTCAACTTCTATCTTTGATAACCAAGTTGCATCTTCAATAGGTCTGCCCTTCCACTTGATCAAATACTCATAATATTTTATTCCTTGTGCTTCTACCTTCATGAGTATCTAATATTTCCTCTATCTCTTCTTTGGTTGGGCTAGCCGCTGGAATGCTCCACAATTTTGTGCTTGGTGCCTCTATAGTATCTCCTTCATGGTATTCTACTAAATCAAATATGTTAAAAATAGGTGAAATGTCAAGTCCACTTGGCAATTCCACTTCATATGCATTGCCTGAATCCCATTTTTCCAGTATTCTGCATGGCCCAAACTTCTTCATCTTCAACTTGTTGTAAGTTTTGGCTGGAAATATTTCTTTTCTAAGATGGACCATGACTTCATCTCCCACTTTGAACTCTTTGAACCACCGCTTTTGGTCTACTCTTTCTTTATACTGAGTATTCATTTTTGCAATTTGTTTCTTTACTTCTTCATGCAGGCTTTTCATCTGTTTTGTGAATTCCTCAGCCTCTGCACTGCATTTTTCTCCTTTATCTAATTTTCTCAGCTTAGACACGTTTCTCGGACTATTTCCATATATGATTTGGAATGGAGATTTGTTTGTGCTCTTATTGATAGAATTTTTGTATGCAAATTCTGCCTACGGCAAAACTAAATCCTATCCCTTGGGTTTATCTGCTATCAAGCATCTTAGCAAATTACCCAGACTTCTATTTACCACCTCTGTCTATCCATCAGTTTGTGGGTGGTATGCAGAACTGAACTTCAGATCTATCTTCAGCTTCTTCCACAATGTTCTCCAGAAATATCCAACAAACTTTGTATCTCTATCAGAAACTATGCTTCTTGGTAGACCATGAAGTCGTACCACTTCCTTGAAAAATAACCCTGTAATGTGAACTGCATCACTTGTCTTCTGGTAGAGAATAAAATGTGCCATTTTGGAGAATCGGTCAACCACCACAAATACAGAGTCATTTCCCCTCTGTGTTCTTGGCAATCCATGAATAAAATCCATGCTTATGTCCTCCCACGGCCTCTCAGGTACAGGTAACGATTGGTATAATCCTGTGTTTTGCCTTACGCCTTTTACCATCTGGCATATTCTGCAATTTTGTACAAACTTTCTCACATCTTTCTAAAGTTGCGGCCAGTAGTAATTTTCATTTACCAAGGCAATGGTCTTATCCCAACCAAAATGCCTAGCCAGTCCTCCGCTATGCTTTTCCTTGATTAAGTTCTCCCACATAGAACTCCTTGGAATGCATAATTTACTTCCCTTGAACAAAATTCCGTCTTGGATTATGAAATCTAACCATTTTGTCATATCCACAGTAACAGGTGCCAAGAAAGTCGTCCAGGCTGCTGCAAAATCAAGATCTTTAGGATAAAGACCCTTTAGTTCTTCGAATCCAACCACCTCCACTATCATTTCAGTCAGCAGATTCTGCCTTCTACTCAAAGCATCTACAACTCTATTTGATTTCTCGCTCCTGTGCTTTAACACAAAGGTATAGCTTTGGAGAAACTCTACCCACTTCATGTGCCACTGATTTAGTTTTGTCTGGCTGTTGATGTACTGCAATGCCTGATGATCAGTAAATAGAACAAACTATTTTGGTAGCAAATAATTCCACTTCTTCAAAGCCTGAACTATAGCATAAAATTCTTGGTGATAAACTGAATACTTTTTTTGGGCATCATTGAGCTTTTCACTGAAATAAACTATAGGTCTACCTTCTTGGCTCAGTACAACCCCTATTGCACTGCCACTGGCATCACAGTCGACCTGAAATACTTTGTTAAAGTCTGGAAGTGCCAAGATAGGCTATTCTGTGACCTTTTTCTTTAATGCATCAAAGCTTCTTTCAGCCCCTAAGGTCCACTTGAACTCTTTCTTATCCCCTCTCATTGTTTCTGTGAGGGGTGCACAAATGCTATTGAAGTTTCTTATAAACTTCCTATAAAAGCTGGCTAGACCATGAAATTATCTTACCTCTGTTGTGCTTCTTGGGGTAGGCTATTCTATGATAGCCCTCACCTTCTCTAGGTCCATTTTCAGACCTTCTGCTGAGATTACAAATCCCAGGTATACTAACTCTTTCTTGACAAAATTACACTTTTTTAGATTTATTAATAACTGCTCCTCCCGTAGCTTTTCAAAAACCCTCCTGATGTGCATCAGGTGTTCCTCCAGGGTTCTGTTGAATATTAATATATCATCTAAATAAACAATGACAAACTTTCCTAGAAACTCCTTCGATACCTCATTCATCGACCGCATGAAGTTACTTGGTGCATTGGATAGCCAAAATGGCATGACCAACCACTCATACAAGCCCTCTCTTGTCTTGAAGGCTGTCTTCCACTCATCTCCTTCCCTGACACGGATCTGGTGGTAACCACTCTTGAGGTCAATTTTGGTGAAGTACTTGGCTCCACTCAAATAGTCCATTATGTCATCCATCCTTGGCAGTGGAAATCTGTATTTTATTATAATCTTGTTGATGGCTCGAGAGTCTGCACATTCTCCACTCTCCATCCTTCTTGGGTGCTAGTACTGTAGGTACCGCACATGGGCTAAGACTCTCCCTAATCAATCCCTTCTTCAGCAACTCCTGAACCTGCCTATTTAGTTCTTCAGTTTCTACAGGTGTCATTCTATGTGCAGCCTTATTTGGCAAGCTTAACCCTGGCACCAAATCAATATGGTGGCTGATTTTTCTTACTGGGGGTAAACCCTCAGGCACATTGTCATATATGATATCTGGAAATTCCTTCAACAGCTCTTGGACTTCTGCTGGAGCATCTTTGTATTATGTTTCCCTGACTCTAGGAACTAATGCATAACACATATGCTCATGCTTCAAATCATCTAAAAAATTTCTTTCGTCAACCAAGCAAATTCTTGCACTGCCACATACCTTTTCTTCCACCTCCTTTAGGGGCTTCAACTTGTGGCGCATTCCATTCTTGGTCATGGAATAATTTTTGGCTCGGCCATCATGAATCGCACACCTGTCAAACTGCCATGGTCTTCCCAACAACAAATGGCACGCATCCATGGGCAGAATGTCGCACAGAACCTCATCACGGTAATTTCCAATGCTAAATTTTACCAGGCACTGTTCATTGACCAAAACTTTGTGGTCTTTCTACAACCACACAATTCGATATGGATGCGGGTGTTTCTTTCTCTCCAGTTGTAGCTTGGTAACCATTCCCTCTGAAACTAAGTTATTCGTGCTACCATTATCAATGATAATGTTGCAAATCTTACCAGTGCACTTGCACCTTGTGTGGAATAAAATTTTCCTCTGATCTACAGCTCCCTCTTCATTTAGCAGGACTCTCCTTGCAATCATTACTTCTCCTCTCTCAGCTTCTTCAGAATGCTCAGACCCAGCATCTTCATCCACGACTGCTACTCTGGCATTTCCTTCTGGCCTTCGATTATTTCTTTCTCACTGCTGTGGGCACTCATATTGGTGATGTCCCTCTTCACCACACTGGAAGCAAATCCCTCAAAATCTTCCTCTTCCTTGACCTCGTCCATCTCGGCCTCTTCCTCCTCGGTAACCATTATTCTGATTACGTGGGCGGTCTGCATTTTCCCTCCTTTGTTCCTGATTGCTACTACTTTCTCCATTTTTCTGAGATTCTTCATTTCTTCTTCCACTGTTTCTTTCGTTGGTCCTTCCACCATGACCTCTGCCTCTTTGCTTGTTTTCAAACCTCCTATTGAGCTTCTCTTCAACCTTTAAAGCAAATTGGTAGGAATCCTCTATTGTGGTCATCCGGACTAGACTTAGTTCCTCCTGAATGCTGGCTCGTAACCCATTAATGTAATGGGTTACCTTCTCCTTGTTGGCCTCTGAGTGGCCTATTCTAATCATTATTTTGTGAAACTCTTCTGTGTATTCTTTCACAGACTTGCTTGATTGCCTCAATCCTTGCATTTTCTTCAGCAGGTCTAACTCATAATCACCAAGGATGAACTACCTCAGCTTTTCTACCATCCATTTCCACTTAGTTATTCTCTCTTTCCCTCTTTTATTTCACTCCAACTGCACTCCTTTCCACCAAATGCTGGCATGACCTTTCAGTTTGGTCTTTGTGAATCTGACCCTATCAGGGTCCTCAACCTCTTCGTACTCAAAGTATTCTTCCAGATTGTTGATCCACTCGATCAATTCCTCTGGCTCAAGGTTCCCTGAATATGTGGAAACCTCCATCTTCGGCCTCTTCTCAATCTGTGATATGGCCTTGTATAGTCTGGCCTGAACTGGATCTACTGCTTCTTCTTCTTCCTCAGGTTGGTCTTCTTCTTCATCATCTTCCTCTTCACTACCTTCATCTCTTCTTGGCTCCAATATTCTATGCATTTCTTCTTGCAGAGCTTGCATTTGCCGCTACAAAGCTTGAACATCTTCTACTGCTGCCATGCCTCTCCCACCAACAAGATTTCTCCTTGGAGGCATTTTGCTCACCCAATTTCAAGCCCTTCCATAGGTCCTAGTGCAACTACCTCTCCTTCGACGATCTGCTACACGCTTAGGAACTACTAGCTCTGATACCACTTGGTGGAGAACTGATCTTGCATAAGATAGAAAAAATAGAGAAACAAGAGAGAAACCAAAGAACAAGAGCCCAAGATTTTGTACTTGATGCTCAGGAAGAAATTTTACAATGTACAGCCAAACTATCGTTTTCCAACCCCCTCTCATTACAATCCATGGGTTTTTATTGAGGTCCCAATCCTCTGTGCTTTCCCACTTCCCACAATCTACAATTACCACTTGGAAAAATTTTGGAAAGTTGCATTGATGAGACTCTTGGTGAGGTGCGCGACTGGTTGCCATCTCCAATGAAAACTACTTCTTGATCTGCTGCTTGTTGTTAGATGATTTAAATGCGTCTTCTAGATATCCTGTGCGAGTGGCCAACATGCTCGTTGAAATCCTCCTTTGGAACTGCTGCTTCACTGCCTCTAACTTGCCGTGCATGAAGGGACGTCTTTATGAAAGCTGGAAGTGCGTGTCTTTCTGTTTGGTCGCGATATCGCGACATGTTGTGATATCGTGACCATTTTTCTTCTGCACCTTCTCTCTCTATTTTGGCTATGATATTGTGACATGTCGCGATATCACGTCATTTTTCCTGTCGGCTTCTGTTCTCCTGCTCTGGTCACGAAATCATGACATGTCACGATTTCACGACCATTCGACTTTCGCTCCTTGCTTCCCTGCTTTGGTCGTGAAATTGTGACACATCGCGATTTTGTGACCTTGCGTCTTCCGTGCCTTGGGTTCCCTGTAGTGGCCACGATTTCGTGATCCTTGTGTCCCTCATCCTTGCCTTCTTCATTTGGGTCATGATTTTGTGACCCTTGTGTCTCTCGACCTTGCCTTCTCCGTTTGGGTCATGATTTCGTGACATGTCACAAAATTGTGACATGTCGCGATTTCGCGACATGTCACGAAATCATGACATGTCATGATTTCATGACCCTTGTGTCCCTCGACCTTGCCTTCTCTATTTGGGTCATGATTTCGTGACCCTTGTGTCCCTCAACATTGCCTTCTCCATTTTGGGTCGTGATTTCGCAACCCTGTGTAACACTTAGTAAACAACAACAACAAAAAATAACTTGGTTACTTAGAAAGAATAACAACAAAATTTTGGTTTATGCTCGATTGCTTTGCTGCCCTCGAATGCTCCTACATCACTCAATATATCACGAAATCATGACACTTTATGCATCCATAAGCTTTCTCTTCAACCTGTCACGAAATTGCGACACTTTCTACATCCATACGCTTTTTCTTCAACATGTCGTGAAATCACAACATTTCTTACTTCGAAACCTTTCCTTTGCTGCATGTCACGAAATCATGATAGTTCTTACTTGGAACATTTTCATCTACAGCATGTCACAAAATCATGATGGTTCTCACTTCGAACTCTGTAGCATGTCGCAAAATCATGACACTTTTCGTGTTACTTTCTCTCTCTTAGAACTTGTCATGAAATCATGACAATTCACACTACGGACTCTCTCTTCTGCATTTTGTTGTGAAATCGTGACACTTTTTCTTTCGGACTCTCTCTCCTGCAACATGTCACGAAATTGTGACACTTTTTCATCCGTACAACCTTCCTTGCAATATGTCATGAAATCATGACATTTTTGACTCCGAACATTCTCTCTCCTATTTGATTCATGAAACTGTGACATGTCACGATGTCACGACACTTTTCTAAAATGCTTTCTCTCTCCTGCTTAAGTCGCGAAAATGTGACATGTCACAATATCACAACATTTTTCCAACTTACTTTCTTTCGAACCTGTCAGCTTGAGGTTTGCAAAAGACCTTTGAAACTGTCATGCTGTAACCTTCATCAAAATAAATTCCTTCAAAAGCTTCTTGACATCAATGACAACTTATACACTTGAGCAAAGGCAATGTACCCAAAGTACCCAAAATTGCCAACAATCTCCCCCTTTGTCATTGATGGCAAACCTTTACTGAAAACGCGTCTCAGGAGCCAAAACTGAAACCAACTGTGCTAACAACTGAGAATCTATCTTTGAAGTTTTGCTCCCCCTGACTTGAAGCTTTCCTCTTCACTTGAAGCTCTCCCCCTTACTCATATTTCTCCCCCTTTGTCATCAATGGCAAAGGGTCACCTTTGGGGCTCGGGACTAAGAATGAGCCTCTTAGCTTAGTCCCTCCCCCACCTCCTGATGAGGTGATTAATTTTGGGGTGGGAGTAAAACTCCCATTAGGCACTAATCATCATCAGCATCTATAATTTCCTTGTCGGGCCTTCTCTTGAACTCTTTGCCCATATTCTTGTTCTTGTCATTGTTCTTATTCTTGTTCTCATCCTTGTTCTTGTTCATGCCTTGATCCTTGGACCTAATCATTCCACTTTTCTTGTTCCTGTATTCTAGAATTTTAGCTCTACACTATCTAATTGTGTGACCTTCATTGTTGCACTTGAAACACTTGACAATGTTGTTCCTATGAGGTAAACCTGATCTTTGAATCCACCTATTTTGGTCGAACCTGTTCTGACCGAACCTTTTCTTGTAATTAACCTTGCAATAGACTGCCTTGTGCCCAAACTGTTGACAAGAGTAGCAATACCCTTGAAAGAAACTAGTGCTTCTAAAATTATCGTTTACCTTCTTCACTTGAGCCATGCAATGTGCAGCCATGTGACCAAACCTGTGACATGCAAAATATCTACCTTGAAATTTTCCTTTATTTGACCTCTTGGGTCCTAAAAACCTCTTCTTATCATTTTGAATTATGTTTTCTATTTTTGCGCATCTATCATTCAAGGACTCATGATCTGAAATACTTTTCTCATCAGAACTCTCTTCCTTTTGGAGTCTCTTACTAGACTCTCCAACTTGTTCCTTATGTGGCTTAACAAAACCAAGGCCTGTTTTATCTGTTGTCTTTCTTTGACCTTTGATGAGTGACTTAACCTTTTTGGAGCTATCTTGAAACCTGTAAAGCTTATCCTTGTACTCTTTAATTTCCTCTTTCAAAGAATCCATTTTCTGTTCTAACTCACTATACTCAAGAACCTTAGACTCTAACTCATCCTTGAGTTCTTACGTTTTAGCTATAGAGAAATCAAGATTTTCTATAAGATCATCTCTCTCCAGAAAACATTCATCTAACTTATCCTTGAGTCTAGCATTCTTCTTTCTTTCCTTTTTCAAAGCACTAAGAGCACTACTAAGTTCACTTTCATGATCCTTTATTTGTTTGCTTTCGAAATCATCAAAGCCTTTTTCAGATTTCTTATCACTAGAGGTGCTACCCTTTTCAAAAACCATACATGCATCTTCCTTATAGTTTTCTGAAGCATCCTCATACATACTAGAAACCAAATCATTATTTGTGCAATCATCCTCAAGGTGACCAAAATTTCCACATCTAAGACATTTCATGATAATGAATCTATGTTTCGGTTCTTCCTCTTTTTTTGATATGAACAACATCTCATTTTCATTATCACTTGAAGAACTTTCACTATCACTACTAGAATACTCACTTGCTTTGTCTAGGTAGAAACTCTTCTTGTGCTTGTGAGAATACCTCTTTCCTTGATTGTTGTGCTCATATTTGTTCTTTCTGTGATGCTTGTGCTTTTCAGAATCCTTGCTCTTAGAATCTTGTTTATCTTCATCACTTTCATCCTTGGGAACAAGACAGTCTGTAGCATAATGACCAAACTTTCCACAATTGAAACATCTTATATTTTTCATGCTTTTGTGCTTTCTAGAGAATTTGCCTTTCTTGTTGTAATATGCCTCTTCATCATTAGAAGACTCATCACTCTCTTGAAGCTATTTACCCTTGGATTTCTTGGTAGCCTTGAAAGCTGCCTCTTTCTTGACGTCAACCTTCACTTGAGTTCTCAACTCAAATGTTGCAAGTATACTATCAAGCTCATCCTTTTTCAAATTATCCAAATCTTTAGCTTCCTCAATAGCAAAAATATTTTCACTAAATCTATTAGGAAGAGATCTTAAAATCTTATCACAAACATCATTTTCAGCAAGATCAAGACCTAAGTCTTTCATGGAGTTAACAACCTCATCCATACGAAGCATGTAGTCACTAATATTTTCATCTTCATTCATCTTGAGTTGTTCAAAAATACCATTGAAGTGTCTCAACTTGGCCTTTCTGACATTTGTATCACCTGTATGAACCATCTGCAACTGTTTCCACATTTCACTAGCTGTCTTGCAATGAATCACTTTGGTGAGATCTGCTTTTTGTAAGCCTTTCATAATTGCATTCATTACTTTTGAATTGTTGTGATGTAGGATCCTTTCTTCTTTAGTATTTGGACCATATACAGGAATAGTGTACTCATCTTCAATTACTTCCCATACCTCATTACCAAGTGCCATTAGATGAACCTTCATCCTTGCACTCCAAAGACCAAAATCTGACCCATCAAGAATAGGTGATGCATTGCCACTTGAATAATCCATTGTGTTCTTTACTAGCTTTTCCTTCAAGTTGTTAAATTTTTTGAAGGCACCCACTCTGATACCAATTGAAGAACACAAGATTATACTGAGAGGGGGGGTGAACAGTATAATACCACTTTTTACTTTTTCCTTTATATTACAAAATAGTAAAGCAATATACCCACAGCAATATCAAAACAATGCATAATATCATCCATAAAGTGACACCAATTTTTACGTGGTTCACCCAAAATGGTTGGGCTACGTCCACAAAACTTTTCTCTAAAATTTATCTCAAATTTCTTTGAGAATCCTTCCCAATTACAATGTTTATGAGCCTCTCCCAAAGGATATACCTTCCCCCAAACAAAATTTATGAGCCTCTGCTCAAAGGAGATACCTTCCCCCAATATGAATTTATGAGCCTCTGCTCAAAGGAGATACCTTCCCCTCTGCTCTGGAAATGATCCCTCGGAAGATCAACTGTCTCTACCTCTTGCCAGCATGTGGAACTCCTTTCCACCGAAGACCTCCTGTCCTCAATGCTTAGCCTAAGAGACCTCTGCCTTCTATGATCATGTCCACAACAACTCAGCAACCTGTACCAAACACAATCAACCGATCTAGCACAAGTCTTCCTCTGTCTGTTAGATCTATCCAACACTTGAACAGATCAATCCTCTGCACATAAGCCTTCTCAAAGACTTGCCAAATTTGTCCTCAGGTTCTTCTCAAAGAACCAATGCACCTTTGTCCTTAAGCAGCAACACTCTACATTCATCTTTGCCCTTGTGCTCTTTGTGCCCTCTGCTCTCTTTGCACAATCATAGCCGCACTTGATCGAACTTCAACCTTTGCACCTCTGCGCAATCACAACGGCACCATCTTCGCACACTCTGCTTCCTTTGCAATCTTTCACACTTAGAATGATTTGACGAAATGCACTCTACAAACTATGATCAAATTTCACACTCTGCTCTCGACGAGCGAACTTCTTGCTCTGCGCACTATCTTCGAATGTCGCACACACACACACTCATTCACCACTTCAACTCTCCAAACAGCCCTCCTTTTATAACAAAATTTTCATGATGAAAACTTTAATCTTAGTCGACTGTTATACCAAAAACAAACCTTAATCTATGTCGACTGCAAGCCCTAATTTTCATCGGCTAAAATTTAACTTTGTCAGCTTCACTACGTCTGTAACTCTTCTATAGCTTCTGTCGTGAAACTACAACATGTCGCGATATCGCGACACCTTTGCAACCATACACTTTCTTTTGGCTTTTGTCGCGATATCATGAAACTTTAGCCTTTGTCGACTTCAACTAAGCTCTTATCGCGATATCATGACACTTGTCTTTGTCAGCATCAACTTTGCTTTTGTTGCGATATCGCGACACTTCTCCCTTCGTTGACCTCCTTTCTACTTTTGTCACGAAATCGTGACACTTCTCCCTTCGTCGACCTCCTTTCTGCTTTTGTCATGAAATCGTGACACTTCTCCTATAGAAGGCCTGCTTTCAGTTTCTGTCACAAAATCATGACACTTTCACTTCCTTGCACTCTTCTCGGCTTGCACTAGCGAAAACATGACATGTCGCAAAATCACGACACTTTCGTTGCCTTGTGCTTTTCTCTGCCTTACGCCCACGAAAACGGAACATGTCACGAAATCACGACGCTTTTGCCTTTGAGCTCTTCCTTCTTGAATTTGTTGTGAAATCGCGATGCTTCTTCTTCCATGCTCTTTGATTTTGCTTCTATCATGAAATCGTGACTCTTCTCCTATTGAAGACCTGCTTCTTGTTTCTGTCACAAAATTGTGACACTTTCTCCAACCGTATGCTGCCATCTCAATCTGTCATGAAATTGTGACACTTTCTGCATTCGTAAGCTTTCTCTTCAACCTGTCGCAAAATCACAACACTTTCTGCATCCATACGCTTTTTCTTCAACATGTCACGAAATCATGACATTTCTTACTTTGAAACCTTTCCTTTGCTGCATGTCACGAAATCGTGACAGTTCTTACTTGGAACATTTTCATCTGTAGCATGTCGAGAAATCATGACGGTTCTCACTTCAAACTCTGCAGCATGTCGCACAATCGTGACACTTTTCGTGTTACTTTCTCTCTCTTTGAACTTGTCGTGAAATCGTGACAATTCACACTACGGACTCTCTCTTCTGCATTATGTCGTGAAATTGTGACACTTTTCCTTTCGGACTCTCTCTCTTGCAACATGTCGTGAAATCACGACACTTTTTCATCCATACAACCTTCCTTGCAATATGTCGCGAAATCGTGACATTTTTGACTCGAACATTCTCTCTCCTCTTTGAGTCGCGAAACTGCGACATGTCACGATATCGCGACACTTTTCTAAAATGCTTTCTCTCTCTTGCTTAAGTCGTGAAAATGTGACATGTCGCGATATCGAGACATTTTTCCAACTTACTTTCTTTCGAACTTGTCAGCTTGAGGTTTGCAAAAGACCTTTGAAACTGTCATGCCGTAACCTTCATCAAAACAAATTCCTTCAAAAGCTTCTTGACATCAATGACAACTTATACACTTGAGCAAAGGCAATGTACCCAAAGTACCCAAAATTGCCAACACAAAATACATTGTGTATTCATCTAAAACCTCCCAATCTAGTCAATCTAGATATTGAAGCTCTGATGACTCAACTAGAGAAGTCAAACAACAAATAATTGTTATCCAAGGATTTTCCTCCAATCAAAGGTACTCCTATGTTGACCTTTATTACTAGCCCTTAGATCCCTTTGTATCGAACAATATCTTTCCCCTAAACTTTGAAACCTCAAAGATTCAAATGGATAATACAAAGAAAGAATTAATTAACCATATTATATTATTTAGGATTATTTTAAAAAAAATTGCTTAAGATGAGACACTAGTTCTAAAGATATTTATTAATAATTTAAGTGTCCTAACTTTATAATTGTATTACCTAAGACCCACACACTTCCTAAAGAATTTTAAGAACTCAGTGGAAATATTTGTGAAGCAATTCTTAGAATACATTAAAGATAAATTTACCATTAATAATCCATATGAGCTTAAACAATTTAAAGATAAAAGTATTTCCTATTTCCTATGGAGATGGAGAGCCTTGGTAGGGAGGCTACAATATGCTCCCCCACAAAAATATCTACTTTATATTAATTTCTAACCTTCAAGAATAACTAGTCTTCTACTTAGAAATGTTTAATGTACTCTAATAGCTCCAATGTAGCCATGTCAACTATTTTTATTTCTATTAGCTTGGGACCTATGTTAAGGTAGTTGATGCTTAAGAATTAGGGTTAGGGTTCAAGCTATTTTAATCCATAAGAAAGAGTTATGTTATAGTTGGAATCATCTTTCATATTTGAATTTTATTCACCTCTATTGAACATATGAGAATTCTCCCTCTCTATATAGATAAAATACTTTTCCCTCTCTTAGTGGCTAGGGTTTGTATTGATTTAAATTTAAAATATGATTATTTACATTTTTTCTAGCATTGAATCTTAAATTTTTTGTTCTTAGTGTTGTTTATTATTGAACATTATTGAATTGATATCACCATTACTATACTTTCAAAATTTATTTCATTACAATTAGTATCAAAATATCAATATTGGCTCATAATGGTGCAAAAGTGTGGAAGAAGGGAAAGAAAACCGTTCTAGGACATTTATCAAACAATTCTACTTTCTTTTCTTTTTTTAATAAGCCATGTGTCACTTGTATTGGGGGCCACTCCCATTACAAAAATAAAATATTACATTACTCTCATTACATTTCTATCAAATTAATCAAACCATATCCAGCTTGTCTTTCTATAAAAAATGTTCTTCATATACATTTCTTATTAAATAGATTCATCTTCTTCCTCAATGCTAAGTTTCCACAATCAACTCCTATATATCAT
Organism: Wollemia nobilis; assembly: GCA_028583015.1. NCBI lineage: Eukaryota > Viridiplantae > Streptophyta > Pinopsida > Araucariales > Araucariaceae > Wollemia > Wollemia nobilis. Next base: position 13,383,998 of record JAQPPZ010002930.1, read on the forward strand.
TTCATACAAATTCCTTCTAGAATTTAAAAAAATTCAAGATAAAATTCAACATTGTGAATAGCTAAAATATTAGCAGCCCAATTTCCATATCTATAAATATAAATATTAGGGGTCCTAGTCTGCTCATACTAGGGTTTGAACTTGGATCTCCCAGATGAAAACCCAAGGACTTACCCCTACGGTATCCCTCACAAGTCTGAACGGTTCTACTTCATGTCTCCTAGTAAATATATTTTTTTGGCTAGTTAAATTAAATTAAAAATGGGTTTTAATCAAGGATCCCAAAACCTGATTACAAAAAGTCATAAGACTATAAGCAAGGCCCCAAGGCCATAGAAAAGGACACCAAAATCTAGAGGAAATACATGAATAATACCTTTTAGGATAGGCTAAGGATAGCCTTACAGGAAAGGCTAGAGGATAGCCTTAAAGGACAAAAAAAAAATTAATAATCTTTACATTGAATTTTGGGACACTATCCCACCCAGAACAGCCCAAAAACACACGTGCAAAAGGACCATCCATGAAGCACGTGGTTATGGAAATTAAAAAAGATAATCCCACACTATAAAATTGAAACAAGGCTATCCCGCCCATTACAAAGATTTGAAAATTTTAAATTTGAACTAAAAGTGGGAAACACAAAAAATTCCTACCTTAGGATGCACAGGGATGCAGCAGGAGGATGTCACAGCAAAGACCAACATCCCAAACAGGCCTACAAGAGGATCAAAAACCATGGGACTCCAGAGGCCATGAAATCCTGTTATAGTAGGGAAACTACTCAGAGGCCAAGGGAGACAGAGGAAACAACAATGCAGAAATGGGAGCCAAGGAAAATGGTGGGGAGGTCCCAGGAGACCTCAATAGAGGAACTATGAAACATGATTTGCTACCTGAAAGTGTAGGGCCCCTATGAAGGCTAGAAAAAAATAGCAAGAGCTCCATAGCAACCACCACTGAGCAGCTTCAGGGAACCAGAAGAGGATGACCCATAGGAACACAGTAGATATCAGCACATAGGCCCCCCTCAAGGCCACGAAAAGTTGAGACCCACCATCAAACCTGCAATTGGAAACCCAAAGAGCAACACCACAAGAATAAGCACAAGGCCCCTTCCAAGCCAAAATATATTGTGAAGAGTTGCTCATGAAGCCAAAAAACCTTAGCCACACCACACTGCACCAGAAGAACCTCTGATCCTTAGCACCAAATAGTACCTTGCAAGAAAAAATAAAAAGGGTTTCTGAAGGAACTTAGAAAACCCAAAGGATGACCCAGTAAAAACCCAGGGATATCCCTAAAAAAACCTAGGGATGTCCTAGTTCACTGGTACCAAAAGTAAAACCCTGCTAGAAGGTATGGAATGGGGAAGACAAGATAATAAGGTACCTTCCAACCCAAGGATATCATATACAACACTAGAAAACCAAGGAGAAGGGCAAAGGGGTACTAGGAAACCAGAACAGGACCCAAGGACGTCCCAAAAAAACCCAGGGATGTCCTAGATAACAAACACCAAAATAAAACCCCACCAAACAGCAAGGAAAGGGGCAGACAAATGGAACAGTGATATCGCACCCCAAGGATATCATCTACAGTGCCTACCAACCAAGGAGGAAGGGCAAAGGATGTGCTAGGGATCCAGGACAAGGCCAGGGATCTGGGACAGGGCCAAGGATGGGCTGCAGGTAAGAGGAGAAGGACTTCCCAGGGAAGTCCCCTGTAGGGCCCATCCCTCATGATTCAAATGAAGTCCTTGTCTCCTAGTAAATATTCATTTATTTTTTGACTCAATATTTTAGCATATTTTCTTCTATAATATTGTGAGTTCCTTTTTTGAAACTAATTTATATAAAAAGGTATTGGGTGTGCTAGCACCCTTGTGAGAGACCTATCCTATTGTAAACATCTTTAAGTCAATCAAATTAAGGGGTATCTCTACCAACATATTTTTTGAAAATTAGATATGTTGGGACACTTACGGGAGACGTATATCACTAGGATCATCTCTTCAAGTTGATCAAAGGGTTACTTTTGATGATACTTCTCTAGAAGTGTTCTAAAATATTATTTCAAATTTTACATTTACCCCTAGTGTATGAACAAACTTATTTATTCTACTATTTTTTTATGAGTCAATAATTAATTATAATACTTTGGTTATTTAGAGGATATGTGGATGAATACAAAGAAGCACCAACCTAGAAATCCTAGTAAGCATCATAACACTCCTCCAAATATTAATAGTTTTGATGAATAAGTTATTTCTTCCTTAAATACCATGGTTTTATCTTCTCCCCACACCACTCCTCTTTCATCTCCTCTTCGTAATAACCCTCCTTCTATCACTCCTCCCATTACCTTTTTAATTCGTAATAAAAAATCTTTATACTAATAATTTCATTCTTTGTACCTAAATGGAGAAATAAGAAAGATTGTTTAATTCCATTGGAGTCTCTCAAAATAAAATCAATACTATCTTAGCAAGCATTCAAACCTTTCTAAATATGACCACTACCATGCATTTCCTTGATCATAATATTCAACAAGCCACTAGGTATCATCCATTAGGTATGCAATAGGTATTAAAACCAAAGGACATAAGCATTCATTACAGACCTCCAATTTTCTATGCAATAGGTATCATCCAAGCCACTAGGTATCATCCATTAAGTATGCAATAGGTATTAAAACCAAAGGACATAAGCATTCATTACAGACCTCCAATTTTCTATGGTAGTCATACATCTTCTTATTCTACTATAGGTGATCTTCTAGGTATGGTTGGTTATACCTTAGGCTTTTTTTTTTATCTAGATTCCTTTGTAGGAGGTGCTTCTAATTTTCTTTACTAGACTCATGATGTTCCTATTCCATGCACCAATATCCCCACTTATAATGGTCTTGATCCATACAGGTGGCTAGCCAATATGGATAACATCATCTATCTACACCATATTCCTAAAGAAGGTTTTATCATATTAGCTGCTACTAATTTGGGAACCCATGCTCATCGATTTTTTATGTGATATTTTCCAATTAGGGACCTCTCCTTTATGGCTTAAGCTTAAAGTATGATTCCTTTAAAGGTTTGACAAAGTATATACCATAGTGTATGTGGTTCATTTAATGCAAACTAAGCATGCATGAATTATTGAGGACTATTATGTAAAGTTCACCTTCTCACCTACACCTACTAATTAGATCTAGTAATTGTGGTCTCATCCTTTTTCCATGGTCTTAAGAATTAAATTCAGTGGTAATTTGGCATAAGAATTAAATTCAGTGGTAAGTTGGCATGATTGATCCCTATACCCTTGAGGATGCTTGACATATAGTTTTAGCAAAAATATAGAAGTTCAAAGTGTCCCATCCCCAACCTCAATGTGATTTCAACCAGACTTAAATAACTAAGATAATGATCACTCTTAGGAATTATTCTATTTCAAATTTCATTCACTACATTCCTAAGATCAAGCCTATGAAGAACATCATAACTTTCAAATGGAAGCTAAAGTAGTAGTGTCAAAGTATAAAGATTTATTATAGCAAGAGCAACTAGGTAAAGTACCCTATACTGATAATGAGGATGATACCATGGCTCTTTTCACTTATTCATTTATTAGGCTCCAAGCTTACCATACCATAAAGGTCCTAGGATTCATCAAATGATAGTGCATTAATTTATTAATTGATTCAAGTAACACACATAACTTTATTGATAATAAGAAAACAAAGTCTTTGGGCTTATATCAAGCCTTATAAATTAGAATATACTTTAAGTGTTGATTGCAAATGAAGGTACCACTTGGTGCTTGGGTTGAACAACTAAGGTTAACATCTAGATAAAAATTATACTTGGTGTGGAAATCTATTCGCCATGAATATAGGTAGTGTAAAGGAAATCCTTGGAGCATAATGGCTATCTTAGCTTGGTGATGTCACCATTAATTTACAATGACTATTTTTTGAATGGATGGATATTTGTCTTCAAAAAATCCAACCTCATCCCTCCAAGGTGTTTAGTTTCCATAATAAGGAAAAGATATTTAAGAAATGTGGTCATGGATTCTTTGCCTAGGCCAATTGCATAGAATTTGTCTTTAGAGTCACTTCTTCCTTATCTGTATTTAGACTTGCAAACTATAGTGGATTTCTATGTGGATGTATTTTGTGAGCACATAGGTCTTCCCCCTATGCGCACACATGATAATGGCATCCACTTGGTTCTAAAAATTCATCCTCCTAATGTGCATCCTTATCGCTATAGCCATCCCTCAAAATCCAAAAACTGATAAGTTGGTCTAAGAAATATTAGAATAAGGAATAACCCATCCTAGCATTAATGATTATTTCACTTATATAGGTATGTTGTGGTGCAAGGATAATTCTTGGTGCATGTGTTCTAACTTTAGACCGCTCAATAAGATCACCATCAAAGAGAAGTTTTTTATCCCTATTATAAATGATTCATTGGATGAATTGCATGGTCCCAAATACTTTACAATATTAGACTTGCATTACGGATTCCATCATATCATAGTTAGAGAAAAGGATATCCCTCATACCACTTTTTTCATATATGAGGGTCATTATAAGCTCCTACTCATTCCTTTTTGTCTCATTAATGCTCCTTTTACTTTCTAAAGTCTCATGAATTTTGCCTTTCATTCTCTTGTTTACAAGTTTGTCCTAGTCTTCTTTGATGATATCTTAATTTTTAGCAATTCTTGGGAATATCATGTAGTTCATGTGGACCAAATTCTTCATCTATTGTAGAAGGAAAAAATCTTTGTCAAATAGTCCAAATGTTCCTTTAGGGTCTTTGAGGTGGAATAATTGGGACATATAGTATCTCAAGAAGGATTCAAGGTAGATCTTAACAAGATAAAAACCACGAAAGACTGTCCCTTACCCAAATCCCTTAAGGAAATCTATGAATTATAAGGTCTCGCATGCTACTATAAGAAATTTATCTCCAATTATTGCAATATGTCTACTCCTCTCACTACTCTCACTAAAAAGGGCACCTTTGTTAAGTCTGAAGTAGTTTCCCAAGTCTTCCAAGTCCTAAAGGAGGCTATGTGTACCACCTTATTTTGGCCACCCTTAATTTCAATATACTCTTTCTCATTAAGCATGATGATTTAGGCATAAGTATTGGAGCATTTTTTATATAGGATGGACATATTGGCCTTTGAAAGTAATATCTCAAGAAATAATTTTGGATGATCCATATTTGAGATGGAAACGTTAGCTATTTTACATGCCCTATAGAAATGATAACATTATTTGTTTGGGTATTGTTTCATCATCACGATTGACCATAGTAGTCTTAATCATTTCTTAGAACAATATCTCTTATACCCTAAATAGAATAAATGGTTGGACAAGCTATTAGGATATGATTTTATCGTCAAATATAAGAAGAAAAATAAGAATGTGGCAATTGGTTCTCTATCTTGCAAATATGAATACATGGTTTGTTGTCGATGCTACCTCTTATACTCTTCCACAATGACTTTAACAACTTTGGGAGGACTATATTTTAGACCTAGAGACTACTCAAATTATTGAAGAAGTGGAGTTTAGATCCTCGCTCCCTTTTATTTTATCATATGCTTATGGTATTCTTTACAAGAAGTATCAAATGTATCTTCCTCAATCCTCAACTATTAATACTAGTATCCTCCAAGAATTACATGCATCTTTTTTGTATGGACATTTTGGATTCTTGAAAACATATTGGTATGTGAAGAAATATTTTTCTTAGAAAGGATTAAAATTATATGTCAAGAGATTTGTAGCTGATAAAATGTATGTCAATGTAATATGGGGGACATTTTAAATCTCTCAATTTATTTCAACCCTTGCTTATTCCTTACTGGAAAGGGGACCACATGTACATGGGTTTTATTAAAGGACTTCCCAAATATTAGTACAAAATTATGATCTTTGTGGTAGTGAATTCCCTTTCCAAATATGTTCATTTTTGTGCACTATAGCATCCTATTGAGCCAACAAGTTTGCCAAGGTATTCCTCTATTCTATTTTTTAATTACATGGTATGCCCATGTCCATTGTTAGTGATTGTGACCTTATCTTCACTAGTAATTTTGGAAGGAATTGTAAGATATGATTTTATTGCTCTATTCTATTTAAAAAATAGATATCATGATTCCTTGAAAGATCCTAGGATATTGTGAAGTTATATTCTAGTCATGTGTATACAATGTTGGATTTTGAAAGTCCATTGTATCTAACAACGATAGCAAATTTCGAAGTATTTTCTAGCCCACCTTAGCAAATTTCTATGGAGCATGATGGACACTAAGTTGACCATGTGCATAGTCTTCCATCCTTATATTGATGACTTTTGAATTGATTGATTATACATCTTCTTTGAATGTATAATTCCAAGCATCCACACATATTTATCATGGGTACAATTAATATCTATGTAGCTCTACCAAATATAACCCAATTCATGTTTATTTTGGATTCCAACCCTCAACACCTACTATTGTAGCTCTTCATATTCAATCCATGGAGTACTCACCTCATGGATAGAAAGAAGTAGAAAATTTAGTACAATTTGTAGAACAAATTCACCATATCCAAGAATAAATCCATGACCTCTATAAAAGATAAATAAAAATGCAAGCAATACTAAGACCAACTTTGGGTCCCACATAAATTTAATATTGAAGATAAGGTATGGTTACATACCTAAAAAGAGAGACTTATAGGATCCCGTAAGAAGATAAGGTCTCTTTAATATGCATCATACAACATCACCAATAAGTTGTAAAATAATATATTTGTATTGAATCTCCTATCTTATCTTAGTTTGCATCTAATATTCAATGTTGAACTTTTTAATCCCTATCATCCATATTTTTTAGAATATTTTGTAGTAGAAAATAATTTGCATTGAAGAACCAAATCTAGATATTTTAGAACCATTAAAGTAGTATTAGATTGTTTATACATGGACTAAGACCAACAAAATATAGTCCATTCAAATGTACAGAGCAATCAATACTAGACAACTTGGTCACCAAGGGGTATGGCTCACAAAAAGTTAGATAAAAAATAATTTCTACACTTGATATCAAAATTTGATGCAATAGGGACCAATGCTTTCCAACAAGGAAGAATTATCCAAGCATATGACCTTTTTAGGGGATGTATTTATGACCAAAAATACCTAAAACCCTATATTTTAGATCATAACCACACTATCAAGGGCATAACTTTATGCTTAGGACTCTTTTTTGATGCATTCAAGAAGTGTTGGAAATATTAGAGAGAGAACAACAATTTTAGTAGTAAACTCTATCATAGATAGAGTTGATAAAAATTGCATGTAAAAAACACTCTAGAGGCCCTCAAAATACAAAACAAAATATTTATTAAAAGTTGTAACTTTCTATTTTTAGACTTTTGTAGCCAACATGCATATTTGGCCATGTTGACACATCAGTAGAAGATGAAGTACAAAATAGGTTATATGTTTGTAATTTTTAATATGCACATTGTAACTCATGGAAGGTGAATCACTAGATTCTCATATGGGTGACCTCATAATTCATGGAAGGTGAACCACCACATTTTCATATGGGTGACCTCGTAACTCATGGAAGGTGAACCATCATATTTCCATATGGGTGACCTTTCATATTCAAGACAACAAATATTATATAAGGAGAGATGCACCCATGACTATAAAAAGTATGAGTAATGGATATAACATGATAGTCTTACATCTCTTCTCAGAGATTACTTGCATTGTACTATGTTTTTTGAGTAATAAAATCATTATTCTATTATGTTTATATATTGTTGTGTTCTAGTTTGCTATAGTATATTATTTTTAAATTATAATCTTCCTTGATTTTCCTTAACTCAAAATTATGAGTTTTGTTTCAAATATATACAAGAACATCTAAGATCATAAACTATTTTTTATAATATTATTTATTACATTGATGCACCATTATATTCCCATGATTATGAAGAGAGACAACTAATTTTTGAATGGCACCTTCTCACTATTGAAAATAGTCATATATGTCAAAGGGGTAAGATCATGAGTTCCACATTTATTACAAACAATTCAAGTATATTCAAGTTTTAAGTGAAAAAATAGCTTAAAACTAAAAGGATTTCCAAGAGTGCTAGGAGGTGGAGTATATAGTAAGGAGAAAGAAACTGGAAAATGACATGATAGAAAATTTTGAAGAACAATAGACATCGGTTGCATAGGAGGGGTTTTTAATAATAAATTTATTCATATGAAGCCCATATTATCATATGGCTTTTCTATCGTACTCAGATAAACCATTACACCAAGCAAACCACTAAGGTTGAGCTATTTGAAAATGATTGAAGAAAGGATAAAATAAACCATTATTGCAAAATAATTATCTATTAAATTCCTCATTATTGATGGATTTATTACAATTCCATCTACAATCATTAAATTTTACCATGTTAAAAGAACCAGACATAATTCCCTTAATAGTAGGAAAGGACATGGTCACCATTCCCAAATATTAATAAATCCTTCTTGATCATTAGGTGCATATATTGAATAAAAGCTAATTAGCTAGTTATTTGACATCATAGTATCCCAAGTGCATCTATTCTAAGGATTGTGCCTAGTGTTTACCCATCAAGAAAGTAAGAAAATAGGGAAAAGAAAAATATATACCCCTTTATTATGTTCGTGTTCTATATAAAATATTTGGAGGTAGAATAGATAATGTTTCAATTGAATTCCAAAATGTTAACCTCTTATAAGAAAAACACATTAATATTATTTTATTTGAGTACCCTTGAAACATAAAATTGTACACAAGGAAGAAATTCCTCATGCATTCTAGGATAAATATTTTAGATTCATAAATCACCAACACTAAGGGGTTGTTCAACCGCATCCATCAGTATGCTAAATTGGTTACTAAGATTAGCACAACTTGAGAGGGAGGTGTTAGGGTTGAGAGGACAAGGAAGATCTAAAGAGGAAAGAGAAGAATTGGAGGGAAGAATTTTAGGGGGTGAGGGATAAAAGAGTGGGAAAGCATAAATTGTTTACCTGGAAGAGCACTCTAATTCTTTGATAGAAGGGTGTTTACCTCTTAGGTTAGGATGCTAAATATGGTGTTAGGTGATCATCAACATTTTTTACCAATCATATATCACCATTTTAACATTTTGTGTTAGAATGTGAGATTTTAAATAATAGGGTTTGACTTTTCTTTTTTCCATATTATTATCTACTAGTGCATTTGGTTTTGTGTCTTTAGTGCTAGGGGTGATGATCATCCATAAGGAAGGAGGAAGGTTTTCCATTACCAAAGATAGAGTAGTTGTTTTATCCTTTTTGCTTTTTTAATCAACTTTTTAAGATAGTCTCAAATCAAATGAATAACCTCACAATAATAAAAATCGGTATTTAGTATATTAAAGTAATGCAATGGCTGGGATATTGAAATAGCTAGACCAAATAGATTTATTGAAAATGAGAGTGGATTAGAGATGTCTGTTTCAATTCAAACTCAAGGATGAACCCACATCCGAAAATACTTCTACCTATCATTCTAGTGTTGAAGAACACAACCAAGCTAACACACAATTGAGTGTAAAAATAGGGGAATTGAAAGGTTTAGAAAAGGGAATTCAATAGAAACTAGGTATTAAGAGTGAAAGAGGTCTTTTTAGTGGAAACTTAAGGATCAAATCTATAAATATGTAATTCCTTTGTAAATTATCCATGTTTGATAATGCAAAGTAGACTCATTCTGTAGGGTATGAGCATATTTTACAAAGATATAACCCTTACCCAACCCCCTACCAACTTATATATCCATTATCGTATCATATTCCTAGATAGAATTTAGCTCCCTAAATAACTTATTATCAACCAGAATTACATGTATATATTAAAAAAACTATAGTTTCCTTACACAAAATATCATAAAAATATATAAAATTCAACTAGAAATAAGAAGGCAAGTGATTTGCCTTGTCCCTCGGGTGGTAGAGTTGCACTTTGATGCTTGGTTGATGACATAAGGGGATGTTACCTCTATGTTTAGGTACTTCATGCATGACCCCCATCAAGTCACCAACTTTATCACATAGTAATATTGTTCGAGTGAGGATTATGGATAGATTTTAGGTTATTTTTGGAAGAGGAGACTAAATTTAACAATGGATAGAGACCTTCTGAGTTATACACAGATATAGGATTAACCAATATAGGTTTTTCTAAGGATAGTTTAGAGGGATTATAAGGTATTTCATCACCTAATATTGTGTGAACTTGGTAAGGCAATATCAACAACCTTTTTATCCCAGACAAATATCATACATGAGCTATGGAAAAAGCATAGAGGCACCTCCAAATTGTAGTCAGTAGCCTATAATATGGATTTACATAGAAATTGGAGTGACGTAAAAAGGTAGAGATAAAGTAGTTTTTAACATCCATGAGATAATAGGCCAATGGGATGACCCTCATAAAGGATGATAATTACCTAAAATATGTTTATCCAACTAAGCTTTGATTACCAAAGTATGGCATACAACTCTACCCCCCATTGGATTTGAATCTTGAACCTCCTATTTGGAGTTGAGCATGAGATAGATTTAACAAATGACAAGCTTATTAGATAATTATTACATTATTTGCTTATTGAAAAATTGAAGAAAATGTGAAGCACCAAGAGTCTCTCGATACAACCAAGATACATCCCATTGTATTTATATATGCATAAAATCTGAAGTTTAATGTGAAGAAATTCTTTCTTTCATGCTTAAACCAACATTGGTATCAGTGTAGGACATCACGAGTGTTGCTAGGGAGTGCAGGTTATTCAACTAGATGGCCAAATTAGATAGTTTATATTGCCCATCATAGTATTCGACCTCCTCCTACATCCCTAGCACTATGTGAGACAAGCTAAGGCCATCGGTAATAACCACAATAATAATCATAAATTCTTTCATTGGATACCCACTAGAGAGAGATGGCAATTATATTTTATTACCACTACCTTAAATTTTTCCCTATTCTTCATTGTGTTTGTGTCATATTTGTGCTTTGTGCACACTCATCAAAGGTATGAGCAGAGGAGGGTGAGAAGCAACACAAATAATTATGGGTCATGTTAAAAGAAGATCTTGGTGGAGTCAACGAGGAGCATTGGGTAAAAGCATGCAAGCAATGAGGATTTCTTGGTGGACTACAACATCATCATTTTTGCCTCAAAGAGTTGCTCATTGTTTACTTGGCCAAAGGAATATTTTGGAAAATATGCAAAGTTTTATGGAGCATTGGATATAAACCATTGAGTCTAGTCCTTAGGGTTATCCCTTACACATAAGTCATCCCTCTAAGAGAAATAAAATGCCTATGCACTTACTTTTTAGAATGCTTTATTGAAGCACCATAGAGTGCAAGAATACTCGTTACATCATCCTTGCATACCATGAACATCTTCTTGGCCTTGTTTTTTATTCCCTTCACTTGCATATTGGAAGATACAACATCCATGAATCTCCTATGCACATCCTAGAAACACATGCATTTTTTGTATTGAAATAAAGGAGGGAATGATAGATATAAGAATGTTGCAACCATTTTTCAAAGTGATAGAATAGATGTTGGGTAAATGGACCTAAGTTGAATTCTAACCATTATTTAAAAAAAAATCATGCTCAAGTGATTGAATGTAGGGGTTCGGTTTCTTTTTGGAAACAAAAGAGAAAGTTTCTAAAAAGCCAAGAATATTGTCACTTTTAGTGTATGGTAAGAGAATGAGAGAAAATACACAAATGGGTGAATAGTTGGATTGGTCTCATGAGAAAGTTAAAAAATTTCAAGCTAGAGGTCTTAGGTGCATTTTTGTCAATGACCAACACCTTCACTTTTTTAAATATTTTCATATTTTGTATACCACTAAAGCATGTGCTTAAGCATACAAGGAACATTTGATATCAACAACACCTCTAGATCATGTTTATAGGTAAATTTGTTGCATTAAGCTACTAGGTCTATAGCATAATAAAGTTACCATAATGATGTTTGGGTATCAACCCTTTAAATCATCAAGGAGATATAACGACATCTTTTTGTAATACTTTCATTCCATCATTCTACCATATTTTTCACTATTGCTAGATATAAACCCTAAATTTAAGAAATTTCAAGTACATAGAGAAGTTACACCTACATGCAAGGATTTCTATTTAATCATGTGTCATTGATAGGGATAATCTCTTTCCATACTATCTTGGTACCTCGTATCATTCTCTTTTATGTACCTTAAAATATCTCTCATGTACAACTATGTATATCGAGAGGACTAGCTTCTTCCACATACCAATGGGTACATAGGAATGGGTGGTATATAGAAAGTTTTAGTATATCAAATTGATAATATATTGAAAGGGGGATCATTTGGGAGTTATAAGTAATCCTCACCATGGCAACATGGAAATTTTTCTTACAGAATCATAGCTGCTCAGAGTTTCAAAATTTATACCTTAGAATACTAATATGAGGACCATCTTGGTGATTGAGAAACTATAGGACATTGTCATGGGTAAAGTTACTTGACCTAAAGAGGATGAAGATGCTCAATAGAAGTTTGATGATGTAGACATCATAGCATTCATGATCATCACCTTTACCATAGTAGGTGCTATTCAACCACACATTTGTGAAGCACAAACATCCAAGAAGACATTGGACACATTTTCTACTATCTATGAAAGGAATAATGAATCCATAATTATTCACCTTCAGTCTCAATTCCACACATTAAGATTTTAATGTGGAGAAAGCATTGAGTATTTTCTTTGTCGAGTTGTAGATTTGAATGCCAATTTGAATACCATGGGAGAAATAGTGGAAGATAGGCTCTTAGTACCCATCATACTTAGAGATCTACAAAATTCATTTCAAGTATTGATCACTTTATTGCAAATATAAAATAGGAAGGTGTCCTTTGATGAGGTGGTGAATATGCTTCAACATGAAGAAGCAACCAACTAGTTGAGGGATTAGTTAATTAATAATGCACTTAGTTTTACAAAGTTTGACAGAAATAAGACATATAAGGTTCTTTCTTTATCATCATCATCATAGAAACAGCCTCAAAAATAAAAGAGATACCACCATATCTATGAAACATGACACAATACAATTTATTGTTGGTATAACTCTAGGAGTCAAGGAGATCAAGTCTTCAAACCTCCTTAGAAAAAGATACAATTCAAACCACAAAAGCAACAAAGACATGTTGCACATGAAGATTCAAAATTAGACTACAAACTGGCATATAAGGTACTAATATCCAAGGCAATGACAATACCAAAGGATAATATTTGGTACATTAATTCAAGTGCTAGCAAACACATGATTGGGGATAAAACATGGTTTGACTCCTTCTAAGCCAAATATGGAAAACCAATCATTATTTCCAATGATAAAACCTATGGTGTCAAAGGAATGGGAGATAATCCTCTCAATATTCCTAGAGGTAAATGCACCATTGAAAAGGTACTTTATGTACGGGACTAGCAAACAACTTGTCTATAACATAAATTTTGGATCATAACGTGGTAGTTAAATTCTAATTTATTGATGGTAGAAAGAAGTATTTCATCACAAAACATGGCAATTTTATGGTAATAGGTTCCTACAAGAATGGTTTGTTTGCACTTGATGGCATATCATCTTCTATTGTCGCATTGTCTATAGCCACAATAGATGTGACCTCCCTTTGGCATAGGCGATATGTTCATCTGAGTTCTAGATACTTACTTTAGTTGAGTAAGCATCGCATGGTGTTAGGTCTACCCAACCTTTCACCCATAATTCTAGTATAATTGGGTTGTTTAGCAGGAAAGCAAAACCAAGTATTGTTTGAGTTGAGCACTCACAAAGCAAAAGTACCATTAAATGAGATACACATTGATCTATATGAATCCATGTCAACAAATTTTTATGGACATAGGTACTTTTATCTATTTGTAGATGACTACTCATGAAATATGGGGGTGTGTTTTTTTATAATTGAAGTCATACATACTCAAGAATTTCTAGCACTTTAAGAATCAGGTAGAAAAGGAAACTAGGTACTTTGTTCAAGTTCTATGCTTAGATCGAAGGGGGCATATACCTCCAACACCTTTTCAAGGCTTCTTGCATAGAATGGGATTGAGTGAAAATTCACTATTGCATAAACTCCATAATAGAATGGAGTTGCTGAGAGAAGAAACTATTCCATCATGGAAATGGTTTACTGCATGCTCACAAAATCCAATTTGAAGCAACGGTATTGGATTAAAATAGTCTCCACTATAGTGTATCTTATAAATAGAGCACCCACAAAGGCACTGCAAGGAGTTACCCCGGAAGAAGCTTGGTTTGGGAGGAAGCCTACAATTATGCACTAAAGTAAGTCATACATGCATGCCCCAAAGCAAAAGAGGACCAAGTTGGATGTAAAGACCCTTCCATGCATATTTCTTAGCTATAATGATGTGTCAAAAAATTATCGAATGATATATCCAAACACAAATAAATTACATGTAAGTAGAGATGTGGTGTTTGATGAAGAATTTGAAACTAAGACAAACATTGAGGATTATAAGGAGTCTAAAGATGCTACATCTCTAGTTATGAATATGAATTTAGATAAAGAATTTTATGAAGAAGTTCTAAAATTTATTGATGAACCTATGGTAGTTGTTCTATCACAATAAATATAGAATTCAAAATGGCTCACTGGTACCATCAAAGATGTTAAACTTGATGCACCTTCTGATCTCACTTTTACACGACCATGTACTTGTAGTAGTACACAATAGGAAGTAAATCTAGGCTTGATGACATTAGTGATGGACATTTGAGAACCAATACTAGTGATCAATGATAGGTGGGCTAATTGCTATCTTGCTTTGTTGGGCACCATCCACACCTAACTTTCTTCTCCCCAACATGGTAATCGATTCAACACTTTTATAACCTAGTCCTTACCCATATAAATAGGGTTATCCCTATTATCCATTTGGATGTGTCTTAAGGTATCCAACATATCCTCCAAACTTAAATTTTGCCTAGGGATTTTATAATCCTCATGCACAAGTAACACAAAGTGCAACTGGCTATCCTACCTCACCTAGATATACTATGCAAGGACCACACAGTGTTCACCATAGTAAACCTAGACTGGTGACAACAACAACTGCATCACCATAATATGTAGAGGCAACATCAATCCCAAATGTTGCTCAAACTTCAAAAGCAGCAACTCAAAGCCAAGAACCAAAGCTAGAGCCAAGAAAATTTAAGGGGGAATGTTAGGTAATTATTACATTATTTTCTCATGGGATAATTGAAGAGAATGTGAAGCACCAAGAGTCTCTTAAGATAGTCAAGAGACATCCCATTGTATCTATATATGTACAAAATCTGAAGTTTAATGTGAAGAGTTTCTTTCTTTCATGCTCAAACCAACAAATCCAATATATTGGGTGAAGTAGGGGAGAATAAATGACATCGATAAGAATTAGGGATTTTTCAATTCAAATGCAATGACAATCCAAGTGAAAAAGAAGGTTTCAATAGGCCCTAAACTTGTGCCTCAAATGAAAGCATTTTTTAAAGAATTTTAGAAGTGGAACCATTGAAGGGTGCCAAATGTGTCATACCCTTCACCACATGGATGGAAAGGAAGAAGCCTATAATGGTAGTCCCTCATATGACTAACAACACATGAGAAGAGAAATGGGAAGGATAGATGATTAATGCATCAAGAATAGGTGGTAAAATCAACTTACTCCAATTTGTTAGCGTATCTCTATTTGTTATTACATTTTTAGGTTAGTTGTAACTACTACCTATTAGCAGATAGTTAGATCCATTAGTTACGGGCTAACTTAAGCCTACATTGTATCTATTTAATAATTTTTCAATACATTATTGATTACTATTTTTCATTACATGGTATCAGAGCCTTTGTGGCTCTAGGCTCATTTGAAGTCGAAGAACCGAGTGGGGACCTGGATACTGGTGGCAAATTTCTATGAAAAAGCAGTGCTTCGAAGGAGTAAATGAGAAGGTGACTCCCATCGTAGATTCGGACAAGAAGCCCAACATCTGTCATAGTGTTTTCTACAATCTGATAGCATGGAGTTGTTGTAACGGAAGACGCATCCATCGTGTGGAGCGAGAATAGCACATCCCCATCGAGGCAATCAATTTGCTATTGATGCACCGCAGTGGATCATTGCCTAGTTAGCTACAGCCATGATTTTTTGGTGACTAACGGTGTAGATATAGCGTAGCGCATAGGGGGCTTTGCAGATCTGTTGCAATCCTTCGAGGATACAACTGTGTTTACAGAATGGTGAACCCGACGTGAAACGAACACGCAACCTTCATAATGGTGAACCCAGCATGACATGTGTTTTTAATCCATTGACAGCAAACAAAGGAAGCGAAAGATAATAATCCGATCGTTGCCTGTTGCAAAAACATCGGAGCGTTAATCTGCATATCCAGAGCCGATCGAAGAGAACAGTGGAGAGTATAAAAACAAAATCAGATCGAACGAGGCTCGAGGCGTGGAAGAGGTCAAGACGCAACATATAAAAAAAATAAAACATTTTTTTTTTTTTTTTTTTTTGTCGTCAACTGAAACCGCGTAGCCAAATTTCTGTGAGCATCGCAGAGGAGCGTTCCGGTGATGGAGCAAGGATTTTGCGGGAGAAGCACTTGGGAGAGCCACCACCGCCCGCGTGGAGGAGCCACCACTGGTGAACCGCAGGCACCATCGGCTTGGTGAGCTGCGCAATTTCCTGGAGGAGGAGCATCGCGAGCGCCATCAGCTTGGCGAGCCATCCGAGCAATAAAGGAGAAATTGTCTCCTTTCATACTCGTCGGAGTGGTAGATGGGGTGGCTCCGCGCTCGGTGCTAAGGCGCTTGTTGCTGGGAGGTCGGGGATCAAATCCCGCCAGGGCACTAAAGGTATATTTTTTAATGTTTTGGTTTTTTTTTGCTTTATTTTTTTAATGATTAAATGTTGTTTTCATTTAAATATTTTTTTTCTTAATTATTATTTTTTAATTAAGAAACTAATATTTTTTTGTTAAAACAAATTTTATCATTAAAATTATTGTTGCATTTATAAACCAAGTTTTTATACCTTTCTCCCACTTTATACAAAAAGGGAGATCAAACATTGCATTCCCTAACAAGGCAATCATAAGGCATAACATCATCAAAACTTCAAAACCTATTTTTTTTAGGCTTCATAAATAGCAAACTTTGTTTGTTCGAAGTACTTCACACAGGGGGGATTTTTTTTGGTGATTTTTTTGTGCTAATTTGCCTAGGAGGCAAGCTTTGTAAGAGGGGCTAAATTTTGCAACACCAAGGGGGGACAAGCCTTCCGGAACGCCCATTTTGCACTTCCAAAAAATTTTGGACTCCCCGTCTCGTGACGGGGGAGGCACGCCAGGGGCGCTGCCCCTTGGAACCCCGTTCAGGGGAGATATAATTTTTGCAAAATCAAAGGGGGAAGACTTATAAGGGTGCATTTTCGATAGTGATCGACACCTTAGTCAAATTATTTTGTAAAATTTTATTGTAAAAGGTGCATTTTCGACAGAGACCGACACCTTAATAATGGGTAGATCAAAGAAGAAAACTATCCCAAAACAAACTGATAATGTTGTTAAATCAGTTAAAGGCCCATATTTTTCCCCACACCTGGAAGGGATAGATTATTATGAAGATGGCACATTTCTTACACTAAGGAGTGGTGTAAATGCCATAATCAATGATTTTGCATCTTGTGGAGACATGCAGAAAAATGGTGTTCTAATCCCTATTGGTGCTATAATGGGCATATTCATGTCATTTTATGCTCTTGACAAAGCACAACAGAAAAGGGACATTAGTGAGGAAAGCGAGGTCCTAAAGGAAAACGCTTATTGTGACACAAGTGACCTTCAGCCTATTATGGCAAATGCTTGTTGTGGTACAGGCGACCTCATATCTTCTATGGTAGATATCAGTTGTAGCACAGGTGATCTCATTTCAGTAGCAAATTTTGCTTGTGACACTAGTGACTTAAAAGCTGAACCTCCTCAAAAAGAGCTCCATAATCTCATCAATAGCGACAAATGTAATATTGTTAAAAGCATTGATGAAGATGTTGAAATTGGGTGTTTTGAAAAACACACCAAAGGATTTGGTTCCAAAATGATGAAGAAAATGGGATTCAATGGTGAGAGATTAGGTAAACAAGAACAAGGCATTAAATCTCCAATAATGCTAAGTGTCAGGGCAAAGCATGAAGGCCTTGGCTATACTGGACATGCAAGTACCAGTAATTCTATGTTTGTAAAACCTAAATCTCCTACAACTCCTAAAAAGCATTATTGCAGTCACTGTGGAAAGACAGGACATGTTGCAGCTAAGTGTTGGAGATTACATCCTTGTGATTCTTGTGGATGTACGAATCACTCTTCTTCAAGATGTTGGTACAAAGTGAAAATGACCAACAAGGTTCATATTGATTGTGGATGGACAGATCTCACACAATGGACCATGATGAAAGAAATGTTGTATGGCTTCTACCGAAAAGTTAAAACCTATGGTAGACCCCGAGGCAATCCAGTGATAGACCAAGTGGCAGTCCCAGAGATAATGACCCAGAGACAGACCTAAAGACAGACCCAGAGACAAAGTTCCAGAGGCAGATCTACAGGCAGATCCAGAGGCAATTTCACAGGCAAATCCCGAGATAGACCCAGATGTACAATTCCAGAGGTATGCTTAGAGCCAGAGCCAAAGCCATGAGCCCGAGCCAGAGCCGAAGATAAAGCATGAGCCATCATTCTTTCATTTCTCTTCTTCTTATTCACTGTATTGGGGCAGTTATATACTTTACCCAAATATTGTTGTATGGGGGGATGTTAGCATAGCTAGTAGTTATTCAATTATCTAAATAATGTACTAAGGGGGGATGTTAGCGTATCTCTATTTGTTATTACATTTTTAGGTTAGTTGTAACTACTACCTATTAGCAGATAGTTAGATCCATTAGTTACGGGCTAACTTAAGCCTACATTGTATCTATTTAATAATTGTTCAATACATTATTGATTACTGTTTTTCATTACACAATTACCACTTGGATTCTAAATATTTTTTTAGCAGGCTACCATAGATTTTGTTTATACTACGACTAAAACAACTTACTTGAAGTCAAGCATAGGGCTTCAATGCTTGTTACACTTAAGTTGAGCCTTCTTCATAAAAGCCAACTTGCTTCAACCACTCGATCTCAACTCGATATAGACAATTTTTAAGGTTCACCTATGAGATCAGAAGCGTGGATTATAGCATGAAACTCCTCACTGTCCACCACTTGTCATAAATCCATTAGATAAATGTTGTTTCAATTATTTTAATTTATCAACACATAAACCTATAAATTCTTATCTTAATTAAGTCAACCTAAGATAAAATTTACATTTAACTTTAACATTGGTACAATCATTTAAATTAATTAACTTGAAAATTCTCTTCCAAAAAATTCAAATTCAAACCATAATAATAAAAAAAAAAACTTAAATTCAAACCATAAAAAAAAGCATATGTACTTGGATGTATAAATAAGCTTCTAAAGAAATTAACTTAATAATTTATTTTCAAAAGCTTACCACAAAAGTGACTAATGTTTACAATCCACGATAAAAAGTAATCAAAACCTTCAAAACATATTATGGGTAACGAGCTTGACATAATTGTCCCCCTTTCCATTAGATCTGTTTTTTTTAGCGTTACACGTATTATCTACGTGCATACTTTAATTTAAAAAGGTCGCATCATTATGATTTTTAATTTAAAAAGGTGGCATCATTAGTTTTCACATGTCTAAGAATTTTACCTCCCAGGGAACAAATAACAGTTATAATAATAGAAAAAGTTATTATTATTATCATTATTACTACAAGCTTTGCTTTTCTTCTTTTGAATTTCTTTATAGGCAAAGGTTCAAAGAATAAGCTATAATAATACTTGCTTTTCACAAGAAAAGACCATGCATAAAATGTCGAGCTGATGCTTTTGTGACATTACAAGTTGCAAGAAAATATTATCTTCTCCAATAGGAGATCATGTCATCCCAGTACATCTAACCAATAATGAACCAATGACTCTAATTTCTCCCAAGCTTGCATGGGGAACTGAGTTGATAAGTAATATGCTTTTTGGTAATAATTTATTGAGCCCCACAGGGATAAAAGACTTGTTCTACATCGATTGGTAATAGTTGATTGTTTGTTAATAGGTAATAGTTGATTGTTTGTTAGTAGGTTGCTTCGATTTTGAGTAGCACATTGGATTTATTATGACTTTTTAGGGGAGAGGTTTTATGCTTGTCTTGGTAACCACCCTTCAACGACTTTTTAAGAGTTTTAAGAGGAGAACTTTTATGTCCATTTTAACAATCCACCTTATAAATAGTTGGAATCCTATTTTTTTTATTTAATTCAATCTAAAATCATGGTAAAAACAAGGGTAAATAAAACCCATTAACCATATTCAAAAGTTATAATAGATTGCTCCTTTTGTGAATTTAAGAAGAAATCATGGTCTAAAGGTGAATAATAATCACAATTATTACTTGACAACATGCTTTGACATGCTTGATCAGTGAATAAAAAATTGATTTAGTGAACAATATCCTTGACATGACAAACTTGATAAAGAAGAGAATAATGAAAGCATAAAAGTTTGGTCTATAAAGTATTGCTTGAAATGTTAAGGTGTGAACGGGATCGGCATGTTTTCTAGGCCATGGGGACCTTTAAAAAGAGTTTGGGGAAACAATAATGTTATTGGAGGATTTTAATTAATATTTTATTTTGTGGCAATTAGGTCCATGTCAATGGGACCATCATTGAGGGAAGGAGGATTCTTTTTCTTAATTATAAGTTTTGTTATTCTTTATGTTTAGAAAATTTGAAAGGTTAATAAAACATCTATTAAAAAATAGATAGAAAATTTAAAAAAATAAAAAACCAGGCAAAGAAGATATTTATATTTAATAGATAATTGAAATAGATAGAAAATATTAAAAGAAGAATGGAGGAGAAGATATTTATACTTAATGGATAATTGAAATAGAAAATTATTTTATTTTAGAATGTTGGACATATACTAGTATTTAAGTTAATATTTTAGCAGTATTTCAATTAATATTTTAGTAGTGTAAGAATTGTTTGAAGAGGGAAAAGGAAAGAAAATAAGAAAATTCATCATTAATATTATTAACAAAGATTATAATTAGATCCGATTTAGGATTGACAATTATTTTTGTAAAGTTTTTATTTCTTAAATTATTTATAACCTCTACATTACAAACTTTTGGTTCTTTGGTTCTTCTTCAGGAGGTTCAAGGTTCAAACCGCAACGTGGACAAGTGTGTGAGGGTGTGGGTGTGTGTATCGTTGTGTGTTGGACCCCTATTGATAAGTTCAACTTTCACCCTTATTAAAGGTCATGGTTGGGATGGGGATACTCAACCACGTAGGGGTTTCTCACACTAACCTCAATAAATAAAAAAACAAAAACAAGCAAAAATATTAAAAACTTTCTATTATATTCTCTCAATGTCAATTCCAAAGATGTGGGTGAATCTAATCAATCCTAACTATTTTATAGCTTTCAAAGTTGATTATAAAAAATAAAATTAAAAAAAATATTATAATAAAAATTAAAATAAATTTATGGAAACAAGGGGTTAGAATTCTTGATTTTCATTTTTGGATCTTCTTTATTTATGTAAATACAAATATTCTAAAAACAAAAATTATGTATTAATAATTATAATAAATTATTTATTATTTAATTTGGGCTAATATTTTATGTATCCATAAATACTCAAAAAATAATTAAAAATATATTTTAAAAAATAAAGAAAGATAAATAATAAAGTTACCATTCACCACATAAACATAATGTATTGTCCTCTTGTTAACATTAGTGATATTTGCATTTGTTTTCCCATATCAGTATCCCTCTGAGTTTTTTTTTCTCTTTGTTTTGCTTCTTAGGTCTTCCTCTTTTTGTTTTCATTCCCACCAATAGTTTCATCTTCATTAATCACTTCCATCTTCTCGCGGTATTCATAATAAGACTTATCATCTATAGGTTTGTCTTGCTCTAAAAGATTCAAAGTGCAAGGAATAATCTCAAAAATGGCATTCTTCTTTATGTTTCCCTAGAAACCTAAAGTGCAAGAATACTCTTCCATAGCAACTACTTTCTTATACTACCCTAAAAACCTAAATTGCTAAGAATTTCCTCCATCCTCATTTCTTTATTATACTGCTCTTAGAACCCTAAAGTGCAAGGGATAACCTCCACACCACATTCACTTTTATTACCATGAAAGAATTCTATACTACTTGAGGAAAATAGAGATGATTTACGTGGAATAAAATTGACCTCTTCTATCGTCTCTATTTTGGGATTTTCCTCCACATCTTCCTTTGCACCTCTAATTCCGTTTGAACTTGTACTTACACATTGTACTTTATCATCCCTTATATCTTTCCTTGTATCTTCTTATGGTTGATCCAAGAGAGATGTATTGACCTTTGTCATATGATGTAGATAGGCTTTCTTTACCTATTCTTTTGGAGTGGAATATCCTTGATTTGATCAAAATTTCTTGACTCTTTCCTCATATTCTCACTTTGGAATCTCTTGCCATGTCTCGAGTCTCATAACAATTGTGGCATTGAAGTGCAATATTTTTCATAATCCAACTTGTTGATCCCATTCTCTTGATTCAAATTTAATCTTAATGAATTGTGGTAAAGGTTTTGATATATCCATAGAAACATATATTTAGGTGCATATAGCATGCATTCACTCCTTAATAGCTCGTTACTCCTTGATGAATTATCATAGGGTATTTCTAATATTTTTTAAAACATCCTTATTAATAAGTTGATATGGAAATCCAAGAAGCCTAAACCACACTAGAAGCTTCTTAATAATTTTTGTCTCAAGTGAATTTTTTTCATTCCATGGTCTTAAATAAAGGTATTTCTCTCCCTAAACCATGGGCCACCACCTATTATTTGATCATTGATTTCCAAACTGGAAAATATGATGAGAAAAGAACTTTTAGGAAGAAAAGTCACATAGTAATGTGAATTCAATCCTCACTTGATTCAATTTTGAATCTTTGAAAACCTAAATAGTATCCATGGAACTTACATATTAACCCTCTACTTTTAAGAACCAATACATCATGCTTGATCATCTCATCCTTGACAATAACTTATGGTCTTAATTCAATTTTGAATCTTTGAAAACCCTGAATAATATTCATGAAACTTACTTAACCCTCTACTTTTAAGAACCATTTTATCATGCTTGATCATATCATCCTTGACAATCACTTTTGATATAACATTTGTTACATGGATTAAACATGCCATATATTTGCTATTTTGCTTATCTCCAGCTTGAGCATCCATACTTCCAGATAGGGCATCTTGATTTCTAGCTAGGGCATTTTGACTTCCCATTAAGACTTTGAAATATGTCTTTCCTTCCATACTAACTAGAGGGTCTTGTTATTGGCTAGCAGTTCCTCTCAACTGGACTAAGTCAAGAGAAAATCAAATAGTTTATGAGATTACAAATATATTATATTATTATTTTTATATAAGAAAGAAAAAAAAATAAACAATAAAGTTATAAATAATATATAAAATACCATTAGTTTAATGGATTCAATTCTTTAACTTATAAAAAAAAATCCATCTTTATCAAGTGATACATTATAGGTTATTATTAATTAATATATAATATTTTTACATATAATCATTTTATTTGTTCTTAGAAAAATAAATTAAATTATGTCAAACAATAAAATTTGACTCATTATTTTCTTTTTATCTTTTATTATAGGTTTTAATGGTAAACTTTCCTCCATAGTTCATTTAATGATTCTAATATAAAAATATAAACACTAACTAATTTGTCTATAATTTTAAGTATTGCATTCCATATGATAAAAAAAATTATTTAGTTTTAATATTTTTAAATATATAAAATTATATATTATAAATATCCTTTATAAAAATAAAATATACTAACAATAACTATAAATTTAAAAAATAAAATTTTTAAAAATAATTTTTTTTTCTCTTAACCCTTATAAGTGGATTTAATTACATAAATACAATAAATATAACAAATCTATATATCAATTAAAAAAAAAAAACTTGTATAACAATGATTTTGTTAAATTGTTTTACAAGTTTGAAGCATGATATGATCAAAAGTATAATTTAAATAAAATAAAAAATAATTATATAAAAAAATTTAAAATAAATAATTATTTGAACATATATTTAAACAAATGAGTTAAGCAAAGTAATTTTAAGTAAGATCTTGAAAGATTGTCTTTTACATCAACTTAGTCACATTTGGCTACAAAGTTTATTTGGTGTTACTGATATTTAAACCTTAATGTGGACTATATCATCTATATACCCAACCATTATATCAAAACCCCATTAATAACTCTATGAACCCTGAGTATATAAAACTATCAATTTTTCTTTGGGTTGGATCCATTATGTGTGGGAGAAGATACTTGTAATGTGCTTTTCATCTATAAAACATAAAACATGTATATATCCTACCTTGAGTATATAAAACTATTCCATTTTTCTTTGGGTTGGATCCATTATGTGTGGAAGAAGATACTTGTAGTGTGCTTTTCATCTATAAAACATAAAACATGTATATATCCTACCTTCAGGATTCAAACCTTGGACTTCTTTAGGGCATCTAAACCTTCTAAATAGTTTCATACTATAAACTACAATTCAAATTTTATAAATGAACATTAACATTTCATCAAACTGAATAAACTGGGCTAAATGATTAAATTCCTCACTTTTTAGGAAGAAACCTATAGTATAATAGACAAGGAGATCTTGGCAAAAGTGATTGGGAGACACCGTGGTAGTATGTCTTTGGATTTTCATCCCAAAACTCACTTTCAAACCACACTAGTCGTGTAAGTAGGTACAACAGGAAAAATAGTGAGAGGAAGGTGTTAATTGTAAAAGATCAAAAGTTTGAGTACAATATGACACAACTAAGGTCACACTTTTAGAGAGTATAGCAACACGAAGCCTCCGCCATGATTTGAAATGAGATCAATTTCTCAAAGGCATAGCAACATAGGACCTCATAATTTAAACTGAGATTATCAAAATAAAACGCTAACAATATACTATTGAAATGCCCTACATAAACATAAAAATCTGTGTTACATTCCTAAAAGTTGGAGCACCCATGCCCCAATCATGCAGCCCAGCCCAGCCCAAAATTTTGCCAGGCAAGAGGTCGTTTGCCGTTGAAATGCGTCAAGTTGGCCACCGCCATCAACCTCAATTTTTTTTTATTATTATTCTTTCAAAGTCTATTTTCCAACGCTTTCGTTGTGTCGGTTAGAAAGCAAACAAAGCAATGCTTGCACATGCGCTCTTAAATTAAAGGTTTGCAAACTTGAAGCCGCAGGAACAGATAATCTCCAGATCCCCTTTTGCCCCGCAAGCAAACCGCCCATAAAGCAGAATGGCAACGCTAACCCTCTCAACCAATTAATAATAATTATAATATATATTTTAATTTACGAGTGCAAAAATACGGGTAGAGAGAGAGGGAGTCTCCTCCGCCCGATACATACAGAGGCCCCATGAGGACCCATATCATGCATGGCCATATACGAGGGGAGGTGTGGGACCCACGCCACATCGCATAACATAACGTGACATGCATCTATGTCATGTCCTGTCCGGACATGTAAGTCGGCTTCTGCTGCTGTGTCGCGTCCACATCGTAGCTGTCGCTGTCAACACAACAGGGCAGGGGGGGAGAAGAGGGAGAGAAGACGAAGGGGAGGTGGTCCAAAAGAGCACTCAACTGCGCGTGCAGGGCGTCATGTGGGCCCACGGTGGAGGCCAAAGGGGACGCGCCACGTCGGTGGAGGGGCGCCACGTAGGAAATTTGGGAGTTGGTTAGGTGGACTGGGATGGACAGCGGGGCAACGCAGAGGGGGGAGCAGAGTCAGACTGAGTGACTGGGGTTTAATTAGGCGGGGTTAGCGGCTCGGCGGCCAGGGATGGAGGGGACAGTGGGCCGTGCATTGCCGTGCCGGCGGATCGCCGGCACCGGGGAAGGCGATCTCCGGCGCGGCCGGTGCAGATCCGATTGGTGTACGCGGCCGCGCGCTCGCCACGTGTGCTGGAGCGCCCGGATCGCACGCTGAGTCTCTGGGCAGCAGGACTCCAAAACTTAGTTCATTTTAATTTTAATTTTTTTTGCCCCCACACAGGTGAAGAATAAGGAAATAATTTGTTACAGGGGATGGATATAAATAGTGGAAAGCGACCAGCCTTTCTCCTCGATTGTCGTGCCATCAGTCCAGGTGGAACAAAAATTAAAAAAAAACGTTGCTTTCATCACATGACACTATGTGTGTTTAAAATTTGTTAAACTAGACCGTCCAAAGGGGTTAGATATATCGAAAGAGTTAATTTAAGTGTGGTTAAGAAAAAATTAAATGTTTCATAGAATTTTAGAATTTTTTATTTGTTATTTTTTTTTAATAAGAGTTAATTTAAGTGTGGTTAAGAAAAAATCAAATGTTCCATAGAATTTAAGAATTTTTTATTTTATATTTATTTTTTAAATAAGGGAATTTATAATACAATTGTATATTGTTATCATAAATTTTTGTTTATTCAAAATTTTTGACTCTTCAGGATTTTGAATTGGTATAGCTAATCGATAAACACTCGACTCGACTGTCACTATATTGTCCTTTTTAGACTTCAAGATTTTTTTAAATTTGAAATTGTAAAATTTTCATTCACTTATGTAATTAAAAAACTAATTTTTTTTTTAAATAATTTAAAAATTAAATTTCAATGGCTTATATAAGATGGTATTAGCTCAACTTATTAGATTCCTCAAAATTTAAGAAGAGTTAGTTTTTAATCTTGTAAATGGACACTTAAAAAAATATCTAAGTTTTATTGTAATACCACTTTGTGATGATGTGATAGGATGGGTCCATTTCAATCCCATATAACTAATGATATGATGAAATAGGATGGGTCCATTTCAATCCCATATAACTAATGATATGATGAAATAGGATGGGTCCCAATTGAAACTTGTGATGGTGATGTAATAGAGTGGGCTCATTTCAATCCCATATAACCAATCGAAACTGTGTGATGTTGATGTAATAGAGTGGGCCTATTTAAATCCTATATAACCAATTAAAAAAAAATGTTTTAAAAATTATCTTTAAACACCCCAATCAAATGTGGTTGATATATTTTATCTTAGTTACTTTAGTTCCAATTACAGAAATGAAAACCCTTATTGCTATGCTCATTGTGATCCAATTCTCCTTTAAAAAATGTTTTGTTTTAAATATTTATATTAGTGAAGTGTGCACATGTAAGTGAGTGGGACAATGATGGGAGTGTGACCTTGTTTTTGTTGGATAAATATTGTTGGTGGACATTCCATGGGGAAGTTAGTTTTGGGTTATATAAATAATTGGTGTTGAGAGGGGGATGATAATAGGTGTAACTTCCAAGTGATTTTGCGCAGCAGCTCCGATGTCTGGCATGATTTGGCAAGGGATAAAATATTTGTGGCTAAAAGTTGCAAATTTGAAATTCATCGTTGATTTCCCGCCTATTTAAGGAAGACGAAGGGTTGAAATTAAATGGAGAATTGAATGTCTCCTTATCAATTAATTTGATTTTTTAAAATTAGTTATATCAAATTCAAATAAAGTTTAAAGGTTTTTTATATATATATTTTTATTAAGGTTAGTGTGAGAAATTTTTACATCGGAAGTTAGGATTGGTATTTTCATCGTGTATGACCTTTGATAAGAGTGAGAGTTAAGCTTATCAATAAGGATCAAATACCCACCCCTCACACACTCACCCATACCACAGTTTAAATCTTAAACCTCCCTAAAAAAAACCAAAACCCAAAATATTGACTTAGAACCAAAATTAAAAATTTTATATTATTAAATTTATTAAAAATTTAAATTTTTATATAAAAATAAAAATAAATTATTATAAAGTTTTAACGAGTTTATATCTAAATTTTAAAGAATGAATAGTAATGCAATAATGAAATATGAATAATATTTTCTTAACTTCATATAATTAATATATTAAAAAAATTAATTGTTTTTTTTTAATTTATATAATAGAATTGGTAGTCGCCACGAATTCGGATAGGTTGTCCAGCTTTTTATGGTTGCCACAGTTTTTTGCGTTGTTCACCTCGAAAACCGCCATGCAGATCTTCGAATTCGGATAGGTTGTTCGACTTTTTATGGTTGCCACAATTCTCTGCGTTATTCACCTCAAAAACCGCCACGCAGATCTTCGCGATCTTCGGATAGGTTGTCCAGCTTTTTATGGTTGCCACAATTCTCTGTGTTGTTCACCTTAAAAATCGCCACGCAGATCTTCGCGCAGTCTGCCCGATTTTTTTAATTATTAAAATATATTTTTAGTATTAATTAAAATTGAAGGGAATAATACATTACAAAGTTTGAAAAATGTAACAAAAAGGATTTAGAATAAATGTGAACGAAGCCCCTAAGGGTCAGGTGGATTGGTAAGTGCTAGTATGGTTGAGCACTTATCAAGAAGAGACTTAGGTTCAAACCTTGGGGGTGCCATTTAGCAAAGGAAGTAGTCTGATCTGAATCCTCTGAGTGCGCATAAGACCGACGACGATGGTATGAACCCCAAGCAATCGATGGTGGTCCGCTTCTCACGTCTGGTTAACAACAATGAGACGAATAGGCTTGTTGGAAGCAATCCCTATGGTTTGAACCCTGCGGTCTCCCTCTCACACCGGGTTAACAACAAAGAGACGAATAAGCTTGTTGAAAGCAGTCCATATAGTTTTAACCCTGCCCTTACCAGTTACTAAAAATAATAGTAGTTACCAACTCTTTTATGTAACCAAAAAAAATAAATGTAAACAATAAAAAGAATCATAGCTGATATCTGTTAAGATGGAAGTAAATAATGTAAAAAAAAAGTCATATTTAAATAAAAGGATTCCAAACAAATTCAAAATCATATGAGTTAGTAGTTTTTTAAGAAAATATATTACACAATATTAAAGTATGTATATATATTTATATAATAAAATAATTAGTTTTTAATTTAAAATTTTAAGTTTAAATATTTTAAAGTAAAATATGTATAATTGTTTAATATTATTATGTTATTATTTAAATATTTAAGATAACGTAATTTTAATGTAGTATAAAGATTGTTTTAATTTCATATAGTCAAGTAAAAAATTATAAAGATTTATATGATATGGTGCATTTTAGTTCATTGTGTATGATTTAATTGTGAAATTTTAATTGAGATAAATTATTTATTAAAAAAATAAAAAATAAATTGACACAAGGAAAACATAACATATTAATAACATACATACTTATAATAGTTATGTAATTATGCATAGCCAGTAGTTCGATCCTATCCTACTCCTTTGCGTGTTGCACTTGTCTGAAGACGGTGATTTGTTTCCTGCTTGTTCGACGGTCCCTCTACCTTCATGCCACATGTTTGAACCAAACTGACGAAGACGGTGCGAACCTTGTGCATCCGACGGTCCCCATCTCACGCCGGGTTACCATTAACGAGACGGTGGTTGTGTTGGAAGCCTTCGCTGATAGTTTGAACCCTACCAGCTACGCTGACAGTTACTAAAAATTTGTGATTGTAACCAATTCATCTGTAACCAAAAAAAAAAAATAGTTATGTAATTATTATTATTTTTATTGAGGTTAGTATGTGAAACCCTTACAACTTATGACATCCCATCCCAACCATGATCTTTGATAAGGATGAAAGTTGAGCTTATCAATAGGGACCAAACACACAACCATACACACACCCAATTCAGAAAAAAGTCAAAGAAAGTAGTCATCCTTATGACTTTAAGCTACATGTTAGCCTTAGATTAATAAGTTCAATTTATTGAATATATATATATATATATATATATATATATATATATATATATATATATATATATATAATCTCCTTTAGCATTAGATAGAACAAAGATGGCATTAAACTACATGTTGGCATTATTTGGATTCGTAAACCATATTCATTGAATTTTTTTAAATATATTTTTCATTATCTTCTTTAGCATTAGAACAATTTAATAGATGATATCAAACTCAAGAGAGGACACCACTTAAGTTCATGATTGAAATTTATTGTTGCTTTTATAACTTTTGGTTGATTGCATTTTCAACTCTGGCAAGGCTAGACCAAGTCTTCCCATGTATGCAAATCATAAATGCTAGGTTTTCATTCATTTTCTTAGCCTTTTCTCATTAGATAATTTTTAATAAGAGCTTATTAAAAGGTTATATGTTATTGATCATTTTGACATAATTTACTATATTTAGGTTCAAATTAAAAAAAAAATTGAAACTAGTTTAGTGTTTATTCAATATTCTAACAAACCTTTCTTATGACATATCAATCATAACAATGTTTAAACAAACAAGAGTTCTTGTGTTGCTCATCTTAGCTATTAATTTCATCCATACTATTAAAGAGGTTGTATCTCATATTGGCTTGAATATAAGCAATTCAAATCATAGCTAGGCTTTTAAATACAATCATATGCTTTGTATAATCCATCAATTATTTTCATGATTATGAAGGATGTGAGAAAGAAAATGTGTAAAGAGGATGCTAAAGGTGCTTTATCATCTATGCCATATTTAAGTGAAGAAAACCAACATTACTCTTACATGGGAATCAATTTTTATGGATGTTTAAAGAGATATGACAAAGTTAGAATATCATACATTCATTTACCATTTTTACATTAGAAGTAGGATGTCATCAATGGGAAGGGTGAGTGCGTAGTCGAGTTGGTGTGATATGGTTAGTTGAAGAACGTGATCTGTACGGTGCGGATCCACACAACTTCGATTTACCATAAACTCTTTTAACCCAAGGGCTAGGTAGATTGATAATTGCTTGTCTGGCCAGGTATTTACCAAGAAGACACCTAGGTTCAAACCTTGGGGGTGACCTGTTTGCAAAGGTAGTAGTCTGATTTGAATCCTCTGAGTGCACACCGGACCGATGATGATGGTACGAATCTCGAGTGATCTATGGTCCCCTTCACACTGGATCAACAATAATAAAGCAGAATAGGTTTGGTGGAAGCAACCCCTGTGGTTTGAACCTGCACTTGTCAGTTACTAAAATAGTGTGGTTGTGACCAACTCTCTTATGTAACCAAAAAAAAAAAGATGTCATCAATGGGACATTATTGTTTATCTTTTAAGTAGCACATGTCTAATAAATTTTCTAAATTTAGTAACTCTTATCCATTTTAGATTGATTCATTGTGTAGGTGTCTTATTGGGATAATAAGTAAAATTTAATGTCCTCAAATTCTTAGTAATTCACTAGAAAGCTTAATCAATTATGAGTGGAATAATTATTTGTGTATTGCTAACTCTACCATTTCCTATTAACTTTGCCTAGATATTGTTTGGAAAAACAATTTAGAGAACATTATACTTTCCTACCCATATATGTCATTTGTAGTTAAAATCCACAATGTACACAATTATGAGGGTGATGAGGATATCTAGGTAGACTTCGACTTACTTGTTTTATTGCACCTAGGCTTATAGATTGTATTGTACCTATGTAAAAACATGAGCTTCTATCCTCACGTGGGATTCTAGAGATAGGATTAGTTATAACTCCTCATTCTTTAGTTAGCCTCTAGTAGTTAAGTTGTTAAAGTTTAGCTTAGATTGTGGATCATTGCTAGTATAAGGTTGGGCACTCAAGCACTAAAATCTTGTCTCTCAATACATTCTTATGATCAAATAATTGACACGTGAACATGATTTATTACTTTCAACATCCATCCTTTAAAACTATAATTGCATTTATTTTTGCTTAAGTCTTTAGTTATGTAACTTATTTTATGTTAACTTAATATCAACAACAATGAACTAAAGCACATAGTCATAAATAAAATTGCCTTACATTTTCATAGAAATAGTAAGAAGTCATATTTAAATTTCTTATTATTTAAATTAGAAAATATATTAGATATACTTTCATCCATATCGATATAACTAGACTAAACATATTTCTCATAATTATCACTATCTAGCACCATACTAGTTACTATAAAACCTACTTTTTTATCTTCAAATGTGAAAGAAGATGATACACTCAAATTTTTAATAAAGTTAAAGTTATATTTTGTATGTTGATAGTTCATTCTTGGATAGGATCCTTTAATATGATCAATTTTTATTATTAAGTGTGAATGTGCTTCTCTTATCTTGTATCTTGATAGTTCATTCTTGCATAGGATCCTTTGATATGATCAACTATGTTATTAAATGCAAATGTGCTATTATCATACATGTGTCAATAATTGATTCCTTAACTAGTCAAGACTTTGTTTGACCACTATTGCTTCAAGTGAATCCTTCATACCTCTACTAGTTCAATTATAAAAAATCTAAGAGCTTATGATACTTGAAGAGGCCTATAGTTATATTTATCTCTTTAGGATTGTCAAGTGATGCCTTTCACATATTTAATTTTGCTAAGCATTTAGAGGAGGATATTAGAACTACTAATAAACATTAGAATATTCAATAATCAAATTTATTATCAAGTAAATCATCATTGCTAGGTTTAATAATTGAAAAAATGTGTTGACTATTTGAAAATTTAATAACTTCATATTATATTATTCTAACATTGATTAATTTTAAAAATGTTTCACGTACTATCAAGCAATTAGTACAATCCATTAATAAAATTATAATATTTTACAACAGCATTATGGCCATATGTTCCAAATGATAATTCTAATTTCAAAACATCCAATATTAATTAACATCATTGATGATTATTCTAAACAAGGATATATTAATAACATGTTTCAAAAATTTGCATGTATTTTAAGCGACAAGTGGCATGGAACTATAAGTCTCAATTGAGTGTAGAATATGGACATGCATAGATGAGATGCTACATCAATTTTTTTGGAGCAATTATATAAAAAAACATTGATTGAAATCTAAAACTCATTGAATTATAGTAATCCATGGTGAGAATCGCTTGTTTTGATTATGTTTTTTTTTTAACCATATTATCTCATTTCATAATTTTTCTATAACATGGTAACATAAAAACTCTCATTGCATAATGTATTAAGAAACTAACACTCAATTTGAAATTGGCCTTTCTTTATCCTTTTACATTACAATATATCCTTGTTGTTTGGCAAGGATTTTTTAATCCTTTATAAGGTTTATTTTCATCCTATATCTTTTTTTTTTTTAATTTTGTAGTTCAGAGTGATGAATATTCCATAGTTAAATATTATTTAACAATATTAATAGTAACCTGAATCATTCCAAATATCTAATACTTTTTTCAATTCCTTTTTTACAGGGTTATATGGGATAGAAACATGCCCCACCCGTATTACATCATAACTGCATAGTGGTATTACAATAACTTGGTAAATTATGCATGTATCACTTGTCAAGATTTAAACTTAGGTTTTCTCCTTGAAAGTTGGGTAATTTAACCATTTCAAATAAAGTTATTTGATACCTTGTTCTATTATCATCAATTAATTTCATATTTAAAAAAAATCAAATCATTGCCCAATGGATTAAATTAATTATGTGAATTATTTAAAAACAATGATCTCTTTCTAATACTAACATACTAATTAAGATATAGTTGTAATAATTAATATGTCACCATCGTTTGTTTCATAATATCAAGCATTGTTTATGACTAAGAATGTCTTTGTGGTCATGCATTTCTAAACATTAAAAATATAGAGTGAGTCATTTAGATTTATATAACACCATTCTATTACAACATCTAAAAAAGAGTTTTGGAATCAAATATGAATTTACTATATTAGTTTCACAAATCCATAGCTCTCCAAAAGGATTTTGGGATATTTATTTTCTTACTGGTAAAGTGTCATATCCTCATTTATTAGTGTCATTATTAAAAACAATCATGAAAAATCTTTCCCATATTATAATAAATAAATATTTTTGCAACTAGAAAAACATGTGAATGGATAAACAATCAATTCTTGAAAAAATTATTTACTATTAAGGATATTCTCTTGTTAATCATTTATGGGCCTAGTCTAGAATGTGGACGAGATTTGATCTACTAAATTATTCATATATATTATTTTCAAGTATAACCTTGAATTCAAAGAAATTATTTATTATTAGCTTAGTGACAATATGAGTATTGAATGAATCAAATGGCTAAATTCTTCAAATTTCAAGGACACCCAAGTTTGAATCTTGCTAAGCACAGTATATGAACTAATTGTCAACTCTCAAACATAGAAGTAATAACAGAATCAAAGAGCTCTTTCAAAGTGATGGTGCATCCACTTCAGATATTCTTGAGATCATACAAGAGGTTGTCAATCACTTTGAAGACATTCTTGTTCCTTATCATCCATGCTCATCTCAGGTGCACAATGCTCTCCTTCAAAACATTCCAAATCTGATTTCCCAAGATTTCAATACTGGTCTCCTTAAAGAATTTACCTTTGAAGAAATTAAAGAGGCAATGTTATCAATGCACTCTGATAAATCTCCTGGACCTGACGAATTCCCTCCCATATTTTTCCAGTATTTATGGGACATAGTAGGTCATGAAATCTCTACAGTTGTCCAAGACTTCCAACGTTGCAAAATTTTTCCAAGGAATGTCAACTCCACATTTTTGGCCCTTGTTCCAAAAACCCATAACAGTCAGTCCATGTCTAACTTTAGGCCTATCATTTTATGTAATGTTATTTATAATATCATTTCTAAGGTCATTAAAAATAGATTAAAATAAGCTCTCCCAATCATCATTGACCAATGCCAAGGTAACTCTATCCAGGGAAAATTTATAACTGATGGAATAATAACTATTCACGAAATCATTCATTTTGTCTCCAAGAGCAAAAAATCATGAATGTTTTTGAAATTAGACATGAATAAATCTTTTGATAGGGTATCTTGGGATTTTATTTTTGATGTCCTTGCCAAATTTAGGTTTCATGAGGATTGGATAGCCTTAATCAAATAATATATAACCTCGGCATGGTTTTATGTCCTTGTTAATGGTTCTACTATAGGATACTTTCCAAGTTCAAGAGAAATCAAACAGGGGGATCCTCTCTCTCCTTTTATTTTTAATATCATGGTTGAGTCTCTCAGCAGATCCCTAAAAGAAGCTTGTTTACGCAATCTTATTTCTAGAATCAAACTTCCTAGAGCCCTTTGGGAGGCCCCTTAGACTTGTCTAAGGCAAGGGTAAGGTTCCTTCCCCCTTGTTTTACTTGTTTTCTCTCTCTATACAAAATTGTGCTCGCCCTTGACAGGGTGCAACTTAACATAGACGAAATCGCGGTTTGCCTATATGGGGTGTGATTTTACCTTTTTAGGGTTTGGCCCATGAAAACCCTAATTATTCAGGTTTGACATGTTTTATGTCGGTCCTTCTTGTATTTCCTGCCTTATTTACCTTCAAATCCATTATATAAGGAGGGTTTGAATTCACTTTTCACACATGGTTACACACAACACGATATAATATTCTTACATGCTAACATTTGATTTCTTATTTCTTGCAAAGTGTTCTTATTCGGTCTACATCCTTTTTCTTCATTTGCAAGCAAGTTTAACTTTGGAGTTTGAAGATTGATTGGATTTCTACTACATTGGATTTTTTATTGCTATTGCTCACTCTTGGTGGATTTGTGTTGAAACCCTAAGGAAATATCAACCATTTAGGAGATCTCAACCCTTCTGTTCCACTTCTGCGCTCTCTGCCAAGTGAATTCGCTCTTTTACATGCATGTCTAGATTTTTTGAATGACATAATTGGCTCATCATACTTGTATTTTATTTTTTATAAAGTTTTTGTGAAATCATGCTCGATCTGCTACGGGGTGCGATTTTGCCTATGCGTTGTTGTGCTCGCCTGTTATAGGGCACGACTTCACCTATGTAAAATTTGGGGACAATTGGCTATTCCAGACTTCACCATTGAATTCTAGACTTTATTTAGAGCTTGATAGTGCATTTTATCCTTATGTTGTATTGTATTCTGTTTGTTTTTTTCCAAAGATCAATTTATGTTTTTATTTATCAAAGGTTAGATAAAAGGACCTAGGGGGCTTGACTGTTGCACCTCCAAGCATTGTTGTACAGTGGCCTAAACAAGCCTCCTAACGCTAATCACATTTTTCAAGTGTTTATTAATTTGTCTTGTAGGAACAGGAATTATTGATAGCTTTGGACAAAGGGATAAAGGTAAGGATAAATCACCAAATAAGCTAAGTGTTCTAATTAGTCTTTAGGCTATTTTTTGAGTGCTTTATATTTCTGTTATAAACCCTAGATCTGATTTTATAAAAACATATTGAACTAAGCTCTAGGCATTTAAATATAAACAACATATAGTATGCACTTAGGATTAATTCTACTTGTGCATCTCTTTTTGAGCCCTTGCTTGAAGATTGTCTGTTTAAAACCCTAGGGTTAGAAATAATTCAAAGGAAAAAATCATTCTAGGGTTAACTCTTGTATTCATGCATTATGTATTTTTGCATTGTCCTTTATATTTCATAGCATAGATCTAGAAAGGCTGAATCTAGGTGTTTGTCTTGAATCTCATACATCAAACATTCTTGAAAACCAGAGGACTTGGAGCGAGTCCTTAAACCATTCTTGGTGAACCCTTCCTCTTTAAAACCGAGTGTAGAGAACAACATACCCCCGTGGTTCACCCTAAAGGCTTCTCTCTTGTGGATCCAAATTTTGGGAATTGTACGTTGTAGGGAAGTTTTATCCCTCTACATATTTGGTGAACTCAACGTGAACAACTCCTTTTCTTTTAAAACCTTAATCAAGATCATTAATTTTGTGTATTAGATCATAAAACATTAAAAAACAATTTGGTGCTTGTTTTTTGTGGGTCTTAGTTCACTCCTTTTGCCCTAGTCTCTCTCTCTTTTTCCAATGGCTTCCAACCTTGGTAATGGAAGAAGGATTTTAGGGTTTGATGAGATTTTCCAAAAGAATGATCAAATTGATAAAAAAAATCCTAACTTTGAGGAAGAAGAGATTGATAATAGTCTTGATCCTATTAAGGGACCTGATGGGAACCTTATTTTTAAATCCTTTGAGCATGTATGGATATTTTATAAATATCATAAGCATGCATTGGATGCAGCTTTAGAGGAAGAAGCCCTACTTGAGAAATTTAGACCATCTCATGATAACTCCTTAAGTAAATCTTTGAATCATGGTAATCCCATTCACCATACAACTTATGCCACTACTATAACCACCAACGTTGGAATGAATGTACAAGTCCCTCCAACTAGTAGTGCCATTCAAAACATTCAATTTCCTCCTCGATCTACTTATCTCAACACTATTGCCTCTATTCCACCAAATGTTAGTTATCCTCTTCAACAAGATGCCACATACTTCAACTGTATTAATATGTCCAATACTCCTCCTTTAGGGAATCTGGGAACAATGCATAACAATAATATAGTAAGTGCAAAATTTAACAAATATGGTAAAATAGTTGGTTTCAAAAGTTGAGATGATTCAACCTTCAAGTTTTACTTACAGTTATAAGGAAATGTGTAATCAACAATTGGATCCTATTGTTGTTGCTAGACCTTATCCTAAACATTTTCCTATGCCAATTTTACCTATTTATAAGGGGAGAAAAGATCCAATTGAGCATTTAAGAATATTTAGAACAACTTGCCATGATCTCATTTATGATGACATGTTGTTACTCAAAATATTTCCTAAGAGTCTTGGTGGCATGGAATTAGAGTGGTATTATCGATTACCCAGTTATTCCTTAAAAAGTTTTGAAGAAATAGCAAAAATATTTGTTCAACAGTTTGGTGCTTACATTGAAAAGGAAGTGACAATGAAAGATATCTACTGTAGACACCAAAATCTAAGCATTTGCATTACACATCATAATTCTGCATAATTATATATGCTTAAGTATAAACTTAGGCATATAATTCCTGCACATTATTCATTAGCATTGCACATCACAATTCTGCATAATAATATATGCCTAAGTCTAAACTTAGACATATAATTCCTGCACATCATTCATTCACATTGCACATTTCAGTTCTACATAACATTATGTGCCTAATTTTTTACTTAGGCATAAAATCCTGTACATAATTATATTTTCTAGATTTTATTAAATCTGGAAAATATCCTCTTAGGATACCCTCTCTCCTCACTTGACATGTGTCCTAGCCACATCACCATCACTCCTTTGCCACCTCTCATACACCCTTGTCCCCTTTGTTCCTTCACATGGGGTAACCCTCCACACTTCACTCCACTTTCGGCTACCCACTTGCCACATCTCACACCTCACTCTACATTTCACTCCACTTGCACCTACTCACTTGCCACATCTCACACCTCACTCCACACTTCACTCCAATTCCAACTACTCACTTGCCACATCTCCCCGCTTAAGTGAGACACTTCTATTGACTCACTACAACTACCAAGGATAGGTGGCTACCCAATCCCTACCACTTGGCAACCTTGACTTGCCACCTATCCCTCCTTCCAAAACCCTCAAAGGCCTATAAAGGCACCATCACTTGACCAAGAAAACAGGGAGAGAGGGGAATGCTAATGTTATGCTGCTCAGATTATGTCATGTAAGTCACATTCATTGTTCATCTTCTTCTATTCATATTCATTTACATTAGTCATTTCATTTACATGTATCATTATCATTGTGACAGGTGCTACTAAACCCTTGTCCATTTTCATGTGTGTAGATTTCAGGTTCAAGATTCAACAAGCTCATCACGGTGGTCACGACAAACCCACCTTCCACATTGTTGTAGCATGAAGAGACGAAGACACCATCCTTGATTTGTAAAAGGGATTCCCCTTTGGCACATCTCTTTGTAAAATGCACCCTAAAAGGGTCAAAGTGTATCAAAAGGGACTTTCCCAAATTTAATAAAATGTGTCATTTTTATTGCAATGGTGTTGTGTTTTTATGTATACAAATTGGTGATCATGGTCTTCTTACCCCTTTTCCCTTTTCTTTCTTTATTTTTATTTTTAGAACACTAATTTTTGGTTTTTTTTTATATGGTTGCAGGGTTTACAATTTATCTTGACAATCTCCTCCACTAAAAATCCGGGTAAGTGTTCTTTAATTTCTAAAAAAATTAAAAAAAAATCTTCTTTTTAGTTCTTTCTGATTTAAAATGGAAAATGAAAAAACATATTATATTGTATTTTTAAAACTTTAGTCTATTTTACTTTCATTATTTAAAAAAAAAAATCAAGTGTTTTTTTTAGATTTTCAAATTATTTTAAATCTTAAAAAAAAATCTATTAAAAAATTATTAATTAGTTATTTTAATTAATTTAATTTAATTAAAAAAATAATCGCGACCAAATTTAGATAGCCTGGGCAGGCCCTACGCAACTGCGCATGTAGCCTGCGCAAGTCTTGTGCAGGCTGCCTGCATAGGCCCTATGCATGGCTTGCACAGACTGCGCAAACCCTCTGCATGGCTTGCACACGACCTTGCGTAGGCGCTTTGCAGGTCTTGCGTAGGGCTGCACAGGCCTTGGCCTTGCACAGACTTGCGTAAGGCCTACATAGGACCTTGCGTAGGTCTGCGCAAGGCCCTACGTAGGCCTTGCGTAGGTCTGTGCAAGCCCTACACACGACCTACGTAGGGATGCGTAGGTCTGCGCACGACCTTGTGCAAGCCTTATGTATGGCCTACGCAGGGATGCATAGGGCCTTACGCAGGTTTGTGCAAGGCCTTACGCACGACCTTGCACAGATCTGTGCAAGACCTGCACACGGCTTGCGCACAACCTATGCAGGTCTGCGTAGGTCTAGGCAGGCCTTAAAAATAAATAAAACATTACAAAAATTCAAAAATTAAAAATTTTAAAAATTTGAAGAAAAAATATTAAACAAAAAAATAATTTCCAAAATATTAAAAAAAAATTAACAATTGACAAAATAATCATTAAAAAAAAAACATTAAAAAAAATAATACAAAAAATTCAAAATAAAAAGCAAAACAAAATTTTAAAACAATTCAAAAAATTAAAGCATGAAAACATTAAAAAAAAAAAACAAAACAAAAATTTCAAATGAAAATTCAAAAATTCACAAACAAAAAAGAAAATTCAACTTAGAAAATATTAAAAAATAAACAAAGTTCAAAAATTTCAACTTAGAAAAACATTGTTTCAAAAACACAAAATAGCATAAAAAAACATTGCATTTTCATCTTATAAACATTTTAGGCATAATACTTATTTGCATTGCATTTTGCATCCTTAGCCTTCATTTTGCATTCTACATAAGCATTTGCATTATAATAGACATTAAAAACAAAACAAAAAAAATCAAAATACCCAAATACAGCCAAAAAAAAAAAAAACATGTCAAAACAAAATTATCAAAAACTAAGTCAACTTTGCATTTTTGTATGTTTTTTATGTTTAATGTGTGTTTTATTGTATTTTTAGGCATCCAAAATTGAATTGCATACTAAAGAGTGCATAGTATCTTGCTTTACAAAAACAATAGAAAACATAAATCTTCACACACCTGCAAGTTTAATAATAACATTGGTAGGTTGGATTTAATCACCAACCTCCAATTCAGACCGGTGACGTTGGAATTCATCTCCTTCCATCATCTTGCCCATTAGATGTCTTAGACAGGATAGAGCACTCCTTAAGTTGGTATAGTTAACTTGTGTTCAAGCTATCTCCCCTTGTTGGAACGATTGTTGAATCAGAGTGGAAGAGCTAGGCAAACCCCCCACTGGGATTT
Source organism: Wollemia nobilis (assembly GCA_028583015.1). Classification (NCBI taxonomy): domain Eukaryota; kingdom Viridiplantae; phylum Streptophyta; class Pinopsida; order Araucariales; family Araucariaceae; genus Wollemia; species Wollemia nobilis. The sequence goes on from JAQPPZ010002930.1 coordinate 13,425,150, forward strand.
AAGCGGTGTACCCTAGACTCTTTTGAGAAATTAGCTTGACATTAGTGTTCTTAATCACCACCTTAATCGAGCTCCTTTATTCTAATCCAAAAAAAAAAAAAAACTTCTTCAAAATTACAACAACATCAAAACACACTAAAACTCAAAACCAAAAAATCAAAAACCTCAAAATTACAAAAAAAAATCAAAAACTTCAAAAATCCAAAAACAAAAAAAAATCCATCAAATTTTTTTTTTGAAAAAACTTAGAAAACATTGTTTGTTTATTTGATTTGTTTGTTATTCATGTATATTTCCATCACATTTTCACACACATACATTCACATTCGCCACCTCATTTCACCTGAACCACCTTCCACGTTCATATCAAAATTCAAAATGCAAAAAAAAAAATCAAATCAGAAGTCTCCAAAGGAACACAATCCCTTTGGTCCAATCAAATAAAAAAGCTCCAAAGAAACCAAATCCCTTTGGTCAAATCAAATAAAAAAGTTCCAAAGAGAAAAAAAAGGAACAAAACCCCTTTGGTCAAATCAAGTCAAAAGGCTCCAAAGGAACCAAATCCCTTTGGTCAAATTAAATCAAAAGGTTCCAAAAGAACCACACCCTTTGGTTAATTCAAAAAGGCCCCATAGGAACCTAACCCCTTTCATCAAATTTCATTTCAAAATGCTCCAAGGGGGGACATCCCTTTGGTCAATTCAATTTAAAATGCTCCAAAGGGGACACCCCTTTGGTCAAATCAATCATAAAGGCCCAAAAGGAACCTAACCCCTTTGGTCAAATTTTATTTCAAAATTCTCCAAGGGTGCCTAAATCCCACTTGGTCAACCTAAAACACTCCTAGGTGGTCAAAAACCGTCTAGGTCAACCAAAAAGCCCCAAAGGCATCCATAAACCCTTTGGTCCCCCCCAAATGCCCCAATGGCCCCAAATAAGCCCGTTGGTCACATGAACATACATATATATCAATCAAAAATTCAAAAAAATCATCTAAACATCAAAAATAAAAATAAAAATAAAAATTATTATTTTTGCATCACATTCAATTTCAAAAACAACATCATCACATCAAAAATACAAAAATATTACATCACATCACATTGCATCCCATTGCATTTTATCATCGCTTGCATTTAGGCATACTCATCATTAGCACTTTACATTTTAGAGTGGCTCATACATGTCTAGCACCATGATGGTACACTACTTATCGCTCAAAATCAAGTTGAAAATAATCATAGTTCAATGTTGCAATTGTCACTTTCCATATATCACATTTGTGTCCACTACTTCACCTAGTCATTTGCTTTAGAATGTTATTAGGGTTTTTGGTCACTCAACCATTTCTAGCTTCTCTTCAGGTTTTGTAGAAAGCTATATTGATTTTTACGAGGTAGAGTCTTGCTTAGATTATACCTTGTGTACATCAAATCCCAAACACATTTTCACATTAAAAATCCAAGTTTTGCGAACGGAAAGATGAAAACTTCATAGCGAACTAGGTTACCATAAGTGAAACGGTTATCTTGCTCATCCCCCTGTGCAAATGGCCCAAGAATGCTGAGAATTGGCAAAAGGACAAGCTCTTCACTACTCAATTCCCACAATCCCCACTTCCCACATATCCCAATTCCTCTGGAATTCCCTAAAAAAGTTGCAAACATCAAAAATTGCAAAATCAAAGTACAATCCCAAAAAGTACAAACTCAAAAAGTACAATCTCAAAAAGTACAAAGTCAAAAGTGCACAAATCAAATAGCACAAGAAATAGTGATTCTCATCACTCAATAAATCCCTTGCTCCAAACAAAAATACAAAAAAAAAATAGTGATTATCATCACTAATGAGCAAGTATCCCAAGTATCCCAAGTGTTCCTCCTGAGCACACATCCCACATAATCACACAGTTGAACTTGAATCCCTAGAATTCTCAGCATTTGGAAAGCCATGAGGTGATCCTCAGTACAGGTTTGGTGGATAGCCTACTTGGCACTGGCGGTATCCTCGCGCACGACTACATGTCTATCGTAATAGCATCTTGCCTTTGCATAGACCAATATTTGCATTAGGATGAGCTAGCTTGTGGTGGCTTAGGTCACATAGTGGTCTAATCTAACTAAGTACAAAACTTAAGATTACGACACACAGGAATGAACTCACTTGCACACACAAGGATATGATGTACTCGGCCATCCTAGAATATTCATACCTTGTCAAAAAGTCTTTAAAATTCAGTATACAAACATTGATCAAAACAACTAGAATGTTTGAGTCTCATAAAAACATTAGCTACATTCATTGCACATCTCAATTCATTTAATCAATTTTACAAAATTGCAATAATGGTCTCAAATTTTCATTTACAATAACAATACAAAAAAAAACAACAAAGCAAAAAAAAAGACAGAACAACGATCAATAAAGCAACACCATTCACTCAAATGGTTCAAAATCTCTTTGAACAACAATCAATAAAACAACATCATTCATTCAAATGGTTCAAAATCTCTTTGAAAAATGATCAATAAAGCAACACCATTCATTCAAATGGTTCAAAATCTCTTTGAACAAAAATCAATAAAGCAACACCATTCATTCAAATGGTTCAAAATCTCTTTGAACAACGATCAATAAAGCAACACCATTCATTCAAATGGTTCAAAATACCTTTGAACAACGATCATAAAACAACACCATTCAGTCAAATGGTTCAAAATATCTTTGAACAACGATCAATAAAACAACACCATTCATTCAAATGGTTCAAAATATCTTTGAACATAGATAAATAAAGCAACACCATTCATTCAAATGATTCAAAATCTCTTTGAACAACAATCAATAAAGCAACACAATTCATTCAAATGATTCAAAAATCTCTTTGAACAATGATTAATAAAGCAAAACCCTTCATTCATTTGTATTCATTCATAACATATTCATTTCATAACATGTATACAAAAAAATAATAATGATGATTTGAACAATAAATCATTACACATTTGCATAAACAATAACAAAATGACTTGGGGGAGTTCAAGGTCTCACACCTTCCCCATCAATCACATCAAAAAATCAATCAAACAACTTGGGGGGACTCAAGGTCTCACACCTACCCCAACAATCACATTAAACATTAACATTTCAAATAATCAAATTCAAAAAGCTCCAATGGAATCAAATCCTTTGGTCAAATCAATCCAAAATGCTCCAAAGGTACTCAAATTCCTTTGGTCAAAAAAAAAAAAAAAAACAATCATTAAAACATAAAAACAAAAAACAAAAAACAAAAAACAAAAAAACATCTTGTGCTTTCTTTCCATTTCAAAAACATCAAACACCAAAAACATTTCCATTCATTTTTTGTCTTACAAAACCACAACCAAAACATTGCCATGAATATTTTGTCATATAAAACATAAAACATCAAAAACATTGCCATGAATATTTTGTCATATAAAACATAAAAAACCTTTAGTTTTAGGAAAGGCACAAAATTGACTAGACGTTTTTCGTAGGACTGCCCAAACTGCCGAACTCGTTTCGGCCATATCTCACTCATCCGGACTCGGATTGAGCTGAAATTTTGAGGGTAGATGCCTGAAAAACCCTAGAACGTCTCCACCAATTTTCATATCATTTGGAGCAACACAGATCCTAGCGCATCCCTATGTGTGAACGACATATTTGGTAAGCGACTATGCGAGGGTTTCATCTGGGTTGAGTGCAAGCAGCTCCAGAGGTTGGTTTTTAGGGCCTTCGGGCCCTAGCGGCCAATATTTTTGTGGTTTATGCTCAATATTTTAGCAAGAAATGTTGTAGGGGATACAAGATGGGTTAGAAATTTGTCTTTCAATAGATCATACTGTGAACTTGAGTGACAACGACTTCCAATTTGCTGCACAAAAGAAAAGTGAAAACCATACCTTTCCACGGTGTCTAGGGCAAGGATTAAAGAGATCACAAAACAAGTTTCAAGCAGTTGATCAAAAAATGGCTCATATCTCAAGTGAATCTGGTGCTAAGGTGCACCCACAAAATAATTCTACTCTGAAAACCCCTATCAAGGGTAAGAATTTCGAAGACTCAGTCCCAAAAATGAATTTTAGGGATGCCCTTCATGGTGGACAGCCTCAGCCCAATGCTAATATCAATATTAGGGCTTCCCATAAACCTCTAAGAATGCCTAAGATTGATCCTAGGAAAATGGAGTCAGGATGTCTTAAAGCAGCTGATGGAACTCCTATTGTTAAGCTTGATATGGGTAACATTCAGACTGGCATTGAAGATTTGGAAAAAAGAGGACTAATTTGTCGGTTCGTGGGTTTTCGTCCAAGTCTATCTGCTTTCAAATTCTAGGCTGCAAAAAGCTGGAAAACTAAAGGTGAGTTACAAATCTCTATTTATCCAAATGGTTATTTTCTTGTTTTATTTGCTAATAATGAAGATAGAGAGAAAACTTTTCAAGGGGGTCCTTGGTTTTTTGGAAGGGCGGGGCTTTTCATGAAGCCCTGGCATACTAAATTTAAAGCCAAAGAAGAGATGCCTTCTATAGCTCCCGTGTGGGTTAGACTCTTTGGCCTCCCTATTGAATTTTGGAATCCTACTATTTTTTCTTCAATTGGAAACTCTTTAGGAACTTTTATGATGACTGCTGATTGTACTCAAAATTTTGAACATATTATTTATGCTCGGATTTGTGTTTTAATGGATTTTGACAAACCCCTACCTAAAAAGATCACATTACAATTTGGGGAAGACACTTGGGAGCAAGTAGTGGACTATGAGAACATTCCTTTTCGTTGTAGAATTTGCCATGAATATGGTCATTTGGCCAGTGCTTGCCCAAATAAAATTCCTGATCAAAAGAAAGAAGATATAAACTCGGAAGGTTTCCAAATACCTAAGAAGAAGAACACTCAGAAAAAAACAGTTATGAAGGATCAATCAAAGTCATCTGCTAATATGTTTGAAATCCTTTCCACAAATGATGTCCCAAGTGAGGAAGAGGAAATAATGGAAACTGAAATCTTAGAAACACAATTTAAATATGAAGGGAAGAACTCAGAGACAAACCAACAAATCAAAGGTTTTCAACAAAAAAAAAAGGAGAAAATTTACACAAGAAAAACAATATTTCAAATGTCAAAACTTCAAATAATGCGAGTCCCAATATAGACTCCGTTGAACCATCTAGTAAAATTTTGGTTGTGTACGAGCATTCTTCAAGGTTAGAAGCCATCTCAGATTCAATTGGAATAAGTCAAGAAACAGGGAAAAAAAATTGAAGATGGATTCTAATAAAAAAGTAGGTCGCAAGACCAATCAATATCATATGGTAAAAGAAGGTGAAAAGCTTGTAGAGGAAGGTAATATTAATGCCCTTCCCAACTTTTTTAGCCCTGGTATTAATGAAGATCATCACTTGGAATATTAGAGGACTCAAAGGGAGTCTTTCAAAACAAAATGAAATTAGAAGAATGATTCGGATAAATCATCCACATCTTGTTTTCCTTCAAGAAACAAAGATGTCAATGGAGGATATGGACTTAATTTCCAGTAAAATTTGGCCAGTTGGAAAAGTGGTTTCCCTCAGTTCCCAAGGGACTTCGGGTGGCATTGCTTGTCTTTGGGATCCAAAAGAGGTAGTTATTCACCATATGGTTGGCAGTTGGGGTTTGTTGGCTATAGCTATTCAAAGTAGACATTCCAACCAGATTATGCTCTGCATTACTGTTTATGCTCCGACTTCTTTGGAGGAAAAAAGAAGACAGTGGAAGGATATTACTCATATTATCTCTCATTTTCCTAAAGCTTGGATCTTGATCGGAGGAGATTTCAATACCATCCTCTCTCTGGATGAGAAAAGGGGGGGAAATAGAAATTTGGACAAAAGCACTGACCTCATGAGCGAATATATTGCAAACCTCCATCTTGTGGATATCCAACCGAGATAATGGCCTTATGACTTGGTCTAATAGAAGGCAAGGCTTAGCTTGTATAATGGAGAGATTGGATAGGTTTTTGCTCTCTGAAAATTTCTTAATCCATGGTCACATTCCTAAAGTGAAGACTCTTAATAATGTTGGTTCGGATCATTGGCCAATCATGGTGGAAATGTGGAAAACCAATGTGAGTTTCTCTCCTTTTTGTTTTCAATTAATGTGGCTTAGAGACATTTCCTTCGAGACCTCGTGTGCAACAATGGTGGAAGAAAGGTAAACCTAGGCATGGGACTAAGATGTTCTATTTTGCCAAAAGAGTGCAATACATTAAATCCAAAATCAAGACTTGGAACTGGAAAGAGTTTGGGGATGTTCATAAAAAAAAACATGAAGTTATTGCTCATCTTGAAAATTTGAATAAGAAAATCCATTTATATGGCCTCCGAGAGAAGAGAAGTGCAGATGAAATTAAACTCACAACTCGGTTAGAGGAATGGGAAAAAAGAGAAGAAATCTTATGGAAGCAAAAATCTAGAATTCAATGGCTCAAAGAAGGAGATCGAAACACAAATTTCTTCCACAAATCTCTTCTAGCTCGAAGATCTCACAACTTTATTTCTTCCTTAAAATCAGATTCTGGAGATGTTGTTTATACTTGGGATGGCATGAACTCTATTGTTGTTGATTACTTTTCCAATATTTTTGTTGCTACTCCCCTTGACTCAGCTTCACAACATAATGTTCTTCAAGCAATCCCTTCTCTTATCACTTTTGAGGAGAACTCTATTTTGACTACTCCTGTTACTATCAATGAGCTTCAACAAGTAGTTTTTAAAATGCAAAAAGGGAAAACCCCAGGTCTTGATGGTTTTCCTATTGAGTTCTACCAAGAGTTATGGGATATCCTTCATGTTGATTTATTAGAGGTGGTGGAAGAAGCTAGGAAAGCCAAAGAAATTTTGAAGGTTATAAATAAAACTTATATTACTCTTGTTCCAAAAGCTCAAGAGGTTGATCATATCTCAGCTTTTAGACCTATTGCTTTATGTAATGTTCTTCTCAAAATCATTACTAAAATCATGGTAGAAAGGTTGAAGCCTCTTTTGCATAAGATTATTTCCCCAGAGCAAGGGGGTTATGTGGAAGGACGTCAAATAGTAGATGAGATAGTTCTTGCTCAGGAAGCCATCCATTCCATGGATATGCAAAATTCTCCTTCCATGTTCATTCGGTTAGACTTATCCAAAGCTTATGACGAGTGGATTGGCACTTCCTTATCAAAGTTTTGAGGCAATTTGGTTTCTCTAAGGATTGGATGGATTGGATTATGGGATGTATCTCTTCGAGTTTCCTACTTAGTTCTTATCAATGGCAGGCCTTCTCGGTCTTTCCCGACTTCCAGAGGTATTAGGCAAGGTGACCCGCTATCCCCTTATTTATTCATCATTCTTGTTGAATGCTTGGGTAGGACTATAACCAAAAAGAGGGAAAACAAAACCCTTGAGGGAGTTACCATTGCTCATGGAGCTAGACCTATCTCTCATCTTCAATTTGTGGATGACTCTACTCTTTTAGGTAAAGCTACGGTTAAGGAAGCTTCTAATATTAAGCAAATCATTAGCTATTTTTCTAAGGCTACTAGGCGGTTGATCAATGAAGACAAATCTAAAGTTATTTTCTTTCACTGCTCTACTAGACAAGAATCCATGGTCTTGGATAAACTAAGATATAAGAAGACCTCTCTTCCAATCACTTATTTAGGTATTCCCATAAATATTCAAAGGCAAAAAAATAAATATTGGAATTGGTTGTTGGACAAAGTCAAGAAGAAAATTGGAAAGTGGACCAACAAGTGGCTTTCTTACGGGGGTAGAATCACCTTGGTAAAATCAGTCCTTCAAGCTATTCCTATTTATGTTTCTTCCATTTTGAATATCCCAAAGGTCTGTTCTTTGAGAATTGGATCAAATCGGTCATCGTTTCCTTTGGAGTGGTACTAAGGAGAAAAGAAAATGGGCCTTGGTGAAATGGGATACTTTATGTCTTCCTAAGAGTGAAGGGGGGTTAGGATTACGGTCTTCAATTAATAACAACAAAGCTTTAGCTGCTAAATTATATTGGAGGATGTTGCATAACCCCAATGCTCTTTGGGCCAATAATCTTCGTGCTAAATATGCTGAGAACAAAAGTCCTGAAGACCTTGTTCGCTATCAACTTCCTACCAAAGGTTCTCCCATTTTAGCAGTTCTTAAGACTGGTGAGGATTTGATAAAGAAAAAATTATTTTGGATCATTCATAATGGTCAACATGCAAATTTTTGGACAGATTCTTGGGATGGTCACAAGCCTTTGATAACTCGGTTTCTCGATTGGAGGCCTTGGATGGAGGAGCTTCACCGAGCTAATTGGATAAAGGTGGCTAATTACTGTCGGTACCATACTGGTAATTCAAAGGTTGGTAGATATTGGATCCCTATTGAGGATTGGCCTATTCAAATCCTAGAAAGGCAAAGACAAGATATCCAAGGCATCCTTCATATGAGATCCCTCTCTTGGTCCCATGAAAAATATTGTTTTGGATGGAACAACACTACTAAGGGTGAGTATTCGGTTGCTCAAGGTTATTTGACCTTATGCCATAATAATCCCAACCATTCTTCTGACATATTTTCTTGATTGTGGGCTCAAAAGCTCTGGCCTAAGGTGAGGTTCTTTAATTGGCTTTTATTGCATCGTAGGGTGCTTACTTGTGAGCAACTTATGAAGCGTGGTTTTCATGGCCCTTTTAGATGTGAAATGTGTGAAGAGAATGTAGAAAATATCAACCATATTTTTATTGAGTGTACTTTAGCCTCTGAGCTATGGAGGAGAATGGCCACTTTACTTGGCTTACAGGTGGTCCAATTTTTTTACTTTTGAACAGACTTTGGAGGGATTGGCCTAATCAAGAGGGTGTTGATCATTTTATTAGGCGATTAGTTTGGATGGGTTCTACCATTCTTCTTTGGAATATTTGGAATGAAAGGAACAACCAAATTTTTAATCAAGATAGGAAGGATATTCACTATATTTGGCAAAAGACCATAGCCAACTTAGTTGAATCAGTCCATCATCTCCTTAATCACCCCCAAAACTCCCACCAAAGATGGGATCAAGTGATGCAAATATTGAAGATTAAACCTTCTAAGGGCAACCAACTTAAAGGGAATGTGAGTATTAGTAAGATGGATAGGAATAGAAATTGGCAACCTCCTCCTAAGGATTTTGGAAAAGTCAATACTGATGGAGCCTCTAGAGGGAACCCTGGAAAATCCAGTGTGGGAGGAATTGGTAGACTTTTAGATGGCTCCCTAGTTTTTACTTTTGCTTGAGAATTTGGGTATTCTTTCCAATAACCTTGTTGAGGGGTATGGTATCCTCGAGAGGCCTTCAGGAGGCTACTAAGGTTGGATGGGAAAAGGTGTTAGTTGAGTCTGACTCTCAACTTATGATTAATCTCTTGAAGAATCCTTCTAAGAATCATAAGGTGGATTGGAGAATAAAAAGAATTATTGAGAAGATTCAGTTAATCCAGATGGGATTTTTGAAAGTTGATTACAATCATGTGGTCAGAGATCAAAACAAGAGTGTTGATGCTTTAGCTAATTGGGCTTTGGACAAAGGTGATCTTACTTGTTATGGCCACCCTCCTATATGGTGGGCTTCTCAAATTAGGGAAGCTCTTCTTTCTATCATTTCTTTGGATGGCTCCAAGTTTGAAGGTACCTAGTTTCTTCTTGTTTTTTTTTTTTTTGCTTCTCTTTGGTTCATTCAGTTTTTTTTAGTTCCCTAGCTCATTCTATTCTTTATTTTGTTTCCTCTGTTGATTCTTGCCTTAATAGTCTTCTGGTCTAGATAGGTCATTGTTTTGTTCATTTTTTTTTTTTGTTTTTTTTTTTGTTTTTGTTTAGTTTTTTAAGGTGGGTGGGTTTTTTATTTTGTTTTGTTTTTGTGTTCTTTGTGTTGTTTTTTGTTGTTCTTGTGTTTTTGTTGTTTTGTTTTTTTTTTTATGTTTTTTGTTATTGTTCTTGTGTTTTTTTTCGTTCTTGTTCTTGGGTTTCTCTTTGTTTGTGTTATTTCGTGTTTTTATGTGTGAGTGTTTTCTATGTTTTTTGTTTTTGTTTATTGTCTTTTGTTGGTTGTTTTTTATTTTTATTTTTATTTTAATTTTTTAGGTTTTGGTTGTGTTTATTTTTCATGTTTTTTTTTGGTTATGTCTTTGTAGTGTTCTGTTGTTTTTGTCTTGTTTGTGTTTTGTTATGTGGTTCTTGTGTTTTTCTATGTGGTTTGTGTTGTGGTTTCTTTTATCTTATTGTGCGTGTTTGGTTGTGCTTTTGTTTTTGACACACTCAAGGAGCATGTTTTTTATTTTATTTTATTATTTTTGTTGTTATTTACTTATTTTTAAATTGGTTTTGTGTGTTTGTTTGCTCCTTGAGTATGTCAAAGGTGGTAGGCCAGGTCCGAGTCCTGGGCATTTTTTGTGGAATGGATACCCCTGCCTCCTTGGGTCTTACCCGAAAGTGGCATCCCTTTTGGGATGTTTTCCACAAAAAAAAAAAAATCATGCATATTTTGTCATACAAAAACATAAAACATAAAAAACATTTCCATACATATTTTGTCTTACAAAAAAAACACACACACACACACAACAATCATGCATGCCTCCCCCCCCAAAAAAAAAAAAAAAACTCCAAAGATATCTCAATTCCTTTGGTCAAAAACAAATTCAACAAGCTCTTGAAAGAATAGAAGTGTTCTCATCTCAACTCCCTAATAAGTCCATGAGGCTAGACTGCTCCAAGGGATAGAGGTGTACATTTCCTTCTTCCACTTAGCCTTAAGTTATCCTCGTATACAATAACTTATCCTATATACTTAGCGGTTGCAACGACTAGCAATCCATGCAATCTGGTAGGATGGATAAATTACCATAAGACCCTTGAAAAGTGATTAAACTCATGCAAAAAATAAATTGTTATCATCTTTTATCCCTAAGAAAGCCATACGGTTGGATTGATCCAAGGGATAGAAGTGCACAATTATCAACAATGGTCAAAATCATAGTTGAAACAAAAACAAAAACATCCATCTCATCAAACCATTATCATTTGTTTCATCGCTTTCATCATTTCATATCTTCTCCATTGACTCATCGCTTGAAGGGAAAGACAAATCAACAAATTCAGTTTCATAATCAAATTCAACACTCAAAACTATCAATCATGCAAATTATGCTCATTAAAATGAGCATATTTTCCATGATTGGGGCACCACAAGTTGACTTTTATTTGTGACCAACTTACACAACTCCCCTTCAAATGCAAATGGCTACAAAAACATTGTGAAACCCTCCAAATAATTGTCTCACATCATCATCATCTCAAGTGAACCTTCTACCTAGTGATTTACTCTAGACACCTGGCAGTTGCAACGATTGGTTCTCCATGCAATCTGGTAGGAAGAATAAATTACCATAAGGACACTTATTCAAAATTATTTCACATCATAATGTTTGAAATTAAACCAGGTTGGTCCTTCAATTTTTGAGTGACCTGCATTCAAGTAGATTTGTCCAAGGTTGTCATTGACGCCTACTCTGTGGGGTTACAAAACATGGAAAACTTATACTTCATAATTTTGCATTAAGGAATTGCTAATAGTCACTAGGACAACGAGCTCCTAGGATGATTGGTTTCTTTACTTCATCATATTGCATGTCAATCAAACCCAAAAGGCAAATTTAATACAACATAGATCCACCCCAAACTTGGGGCATCCAACTTGATAATTATTTCCAACATTTACATCAATCACATCACGCATTTTTACAAACATCATCACATCATTTAGTGAACCTTGTATCTAGTGGATTACCCTATACACCTAGCGGTTGCAACGACTAGCAATCCATGCAATTCGGTAGGATAGGTAGCTCACCATAAGGACACTCATTTAAACAAACATTTCAAATCGCTATGACATTAAATCAATTAGGTCCCTAAATATTTGAGCTTATATGTGTTCAAAATAGATTTGCACAAGGTTATTCTTCAACCCCTTTCATTGGGTCAAAAGTGGTAAACAACCAAACATAATTTGGTAATAATCAAAAATCACTCGAGTATCAAATTCCTGAATGACTAGTTCCTTGAACCCATAATTTGGAAGGAATTGCTAAAGTCATAGTGGAACAAGAACTCTAAACGTGGTCAAATATTTTACCACATATTTTACACATTAACGAAACCAAAGGTAAATTTGTAACAACACAAACAATCCCAAACTTTGGGCATAAAGTTGATCAAAATGACATACATTTGCATCACATCCACATCATTCAATAAACCACCTCCTTTAATCATCCACATTTGGTCAATTGGCTCATGGGTTTCATCCTTTACCCATTTGCCAATTGAGGGGGTAAGCAAACAAATCAAAATTAAAAAAAAAAATTCATTCATTCTTTGCATCGAGGAGATTTGAGTTCATTCCTCCATCAAATAAAACTAGGTGTCTTTTATTTTTGCACCACATTGTGTTTCACACAATGCGGTACAAAAAGGGGCATATGTAGACACCAAAATCTAGGCATTTGCATTACACATCATAATTCTACATAATAATATATGCCTAAGTCTAAACTTAGGCATATAATTCCTGCACATTATTCATTGGCATTGCACATCACAATTTTGCATAATAATATATGCCTAAGTCTAAAATTAGGTATATAATTCATGCACATCATTCATTCACATTTCACATTTCAGTTCTACATAACATTATGTGCCTAAAATTTGACTTAGGCATAAAATATTGCACATAATTATATTTTCTAGATTTTATTAAATATGGAAAATATCCTCCTAGGATACCCTTTCTCCTCACTTGACATGTGTCTTGGCCATATCATCATCACTCCTTTACCACCTCTCATACACCCTTGTCCCCTTTATACCTTCACATGGGGCAACCCTCCACACTTCACTCCACTTCCAACTACCCACTTGCCACATCCCACACCTCACTCCACATTTCACTCCACTTGCACCTACTCACTTGCCACATCTCACACCTCACTCCACACTTCACTTCACTTCCAACTACTGACTTGCCACATATCCCCACTTAAGTGAGACACTTCTAGTGACTCAGTGCAACTACCAATGATAGGTGGCTACCCAGTCCCTGCCACTTGGCAAACCTGACTTGCCACCTATCCCTCCTTTCAAAACCCTCAAAGGCCTATAAAGGCACCATCACTTGACCAAGAAAATAGGGAGATAGGGGAATGCTAATGTTATGCTGCTCAAATTATGTCATGTAAGTCACATTCATTGTTCATCTTCTTCTATTCATATTCATTTACATTTATCATTATCATTGTGACAGGTGCTACTAAACCCTTATCCATTTTCATGTGTGTAGATTTCAGGTTCAAGATTCAATAAGCTCATCACTGTGGTCATGACAAACCCACCTTCCACATTGTTGTAGCATGAAAAGACAAAGAAACCATCCTTGATTTGTAAAAGGGATTCCCCTTTGGCACATATCTTTGTAAAATGCACCCTAAAAGGGTCAAAGTGTATCAAAAGGGACTTTCTCGAATTTAATAAAATGTGTCATTTTTATTGCAATGGTGTTGTGTTTTTATGTATACATCTACAATATAAAATAAAGAAAAGAGGAAATATTTTCAGAGTTCTTGGCTCATTGGTGAATTTTGTTTGAAAATTGAAGATATACTTTACCTCCAAGGGACATACTTGAGATATTTATTGGTAATTTACAAGAATAGTTATCTTATATATTAGAGACTACTACTATTACATATTTTGATCAAGCAATTGATCTAGAAAGAAAAGTAGAACATGTCCTTATCAAAAGAGGCCAACTCAAAGTTAGAGAAGAGAAACCTACTAAGTCGCAACACAAGAGTAAACACATAGGAGGTGATAGTGGAATGGATAGTAGACCTATTAATAATGTTACTAATGACCTACAAAAGATAGTACTTCAGAAACCTCCACAAAGGAATTTTACAAGGCTTAATATGTCTTTGGAAGAAGTTTTAAAATAACTTTTAGAAGCCAATGCAATTGATTTACCTCCTATAAGGCAACCATATACTACAACTCATTGGTATAAGGCAAGTCATCATTGTGCATACCATAGAGTAGAAGGTCATTGGACAATTTCTTGTAAGAAATTAAAACATGTGTTTCAAGATTTAATTGATGTAGGATGTCTTGATTTGGAAAATTTGCAACAAAGGCCATATGTTAATCATAATGTAATTAGACAGGTAGCTAATACAGTATCTTATAGAAGTATACCACACCATTATGATAATAGCATGGTTGGTATGATAACTGCTACTTCAAAGAATTCAGTGTAGAATCAACAGATTCAGATATCTTAGTAGGAAATTAGTTTCTCAACAAATATCTCTCTTTTAGAACTATTACATAATTCTCCTACTCATGGGAAAGCCTTAATGAATGTTTTGAAAAAATAATTTGTCCCTCCAAATATTCCTCCTAGTAATATGACCAATCTTGTAATATCTCTTGGGATACATCATATCACATTATTGAACGCTGATATTTCTTTCTCAGACTTACAAAAGGATTCTTATCTTTACATCACTACATTTATTGGGGATACTTTCATTAAAAGAATTATGATTGATAATGGTTCTTCCCTTAATTTATGCACATATCATTTCTTTCAAAAATTTGGATTAAAAGAGAAAGATATAACTAGATCTTATGATATCATTAAAACTTTAAACAATGAGTCCCAAGAATATTACGGTACCATATCACTTCCCCTCAAAGTTGGATTCAAAATTTAAGATACATTATTTTATGTGGTATCTTGTACTACATATTTTAATATTCTTCTTGGGTATCCTTGGATCCATGTGATGGATGCCATCCCTTCTACATTTCATCAATGTGTGAAATTTAAATTTGAAAATCAACCTATTTTTATCTTAGGCGATACTCATCCATTTGAATTTTTCTCACCAAATGATCTAGCTTAGTTTCATTCATCAGATTTCTTGTCTAAAAATACCAAGAAACCTAAAAATATTGATAAGGAATTACCAACCAATGTCTCATATCAGGATCAAGTCAACTCTTCTTATTAAGAATCTCTTAGATAAATCTCATCAAAGTTTAGAGTGGAGTGTTGAGGATGAGGGGCCACCCTCTCCTTCATCAATAATAAACCCTTATTAGTGTGTCAAAGATGAGTATCCACCTCAAAATGACATATGCTTTGATGGGTCTATCCCTTACGCTGTGCAGGTCGAGTCTTTTAGTTCTTAAGTGGACTTTGGTTCTATGTCCTTTGAGGACCTTGAGCAATTAGGAGTGATTCCTACCTTGCATCCTCTTGAGTATGACTTGTCCATCCTTATTAAGGAGAACATAGATGTGAACATAGATTATAATAAAGCCCCTGTAATCCTTAAGCTAGGTAAAGTCGTGTCCATGGATGATCAGGAGCAATTGACCAAATTTTTAAAATAATATGACAATATATTTGCTTGGTCATATGCAGATATGCTAGGGCTTGATCCCTCCCTTGTCATGGATCATTTGGTAGTTAAACCTAGTGCTAAGCCCTTTAAGTAGAAACTTAGGAATATAAATCCTAAGATCACCCTCTTAGTCAAGGAAGAGCTCTAAAAACCCCTTGATGTTGATATTATAAAAGCTATCGACTATTCTGATTGGATCTCCAACATCGTTTCTATAGCTAAAAAGGAAGAGACAATAAAAATATGTACTAACTTTTGGGACATTAATTTAGAAAGTTTGAAGGATGATTATACCATGCCCAAAATAGATCAGGTCGTAGATTTCACTTACAAATGCAGAATACTTTCGCTTATGGATGGTTTCTTAGGCAATAATCAGATTATGATTGCCCTTGAAGATCAGGTGAAGACAAAATTCACTACTCTATGGGGTAACTTCTGCTGGAAAGTCATGCATTTTGGCCTAAAGAACGTAGGAGCCACCTGTCAACGGGCCATGACTTATATTTTCCATGACATGATGCATGATATTCTCCAAGACTATGTGGATGAACTTCTAGCTCGCTCTATAGAATGAAAGGATCATATCCATGATTTAAGACGAATATTTGAAAGGCTTCGACAATACAAGGTTCATATTAAACCCACTAAATGTGTGTTTGGAGTGACATCTGGAAAGTTGTTAGACTTCATAGTGTCTAGGAAATATATCGAAGTAGATCCCACTAATATAACAACCATCACTGATATAACTCCTCCTCGCACCCTGCCTGAATTGCGTAGTATGCAAGGTAAACTTTAGTCTATTCATCAATTCATAGTCCAATTAGTCGATAAGTGTCAGCCCTTTCTTAAGCTTCTTAATAAAGATGTGGTCTTTTGATGGGTTTATGAGTGTAAAAAAACTTTTGATGATATCAAATAGTATCTCACTTCCTTGCCTATTTTAGTTCCTCCTATGCTTGGTAGGCATTTGATGCTTTACATAGCAACCACTGCTCATGCTTTAGGAGCCATGTTGGCCCAACATGATAAAAATAAATAACGAGCTATCTACTATATCAGTATAACCTTGGTTAGATATGAAACTAGCTACACTCCCTTATAAAAGCTTTGCCTTGTCGTAGTGTTTGGTTCTTAGAAGTTAAGACACTATATGCTCAGCCATAAGACATTGGTGGTTACAAATTTTGATCCTTTGTGCTATTTGATGTCTAAGCCTCACCTTTCATGTTGAGCTTCTAAGTGGGTGTTGGACCTTAGTGAGTTCGACTTGAATTTTATAGGTCAAAAGGCTATTTAGGGTCAGGTGATCATTTATAAGTTAGCCTCCGCTCCCCTAGAAGCTACCCATACTATAATTGTTGAGTTTCCCAATGAGTGCTTCAATATTGAAATTGAAGAGTTTGAGTCTTGGACTTTGTTTTTTGATGGAACCTGATGCATGAAGGGCATTGGTGCTAGAGTCATATAGTAACCCCACAAAAGCAACTCATCCCCTTGTCTTTAAAACTTTGTTTCTCTTGCATAAATAACATTGTAAAATACAAAGCTTTGATCCTTGATCATAGATTTGCCTTAGCCTTGCAGGTTAGAATTCTATTAGCTTTTGGTGACTCAACTTGTGGTTAATCAAATTAATTATTTTTATCAGACTCGGGATGATAAAATCAAACCTTACAAGGAGATTGTTACTAAGTTGTTTTCCTCATTTGATCAAGTAACCATAGAGTCTATCCCTTAATCCTCAAATCACCATGTGGATGCCATGGCTGCTACTACATCCTTGTTACCTCTAGATTTAGAAGATGATCAAGCATTGATTATCATTAGGCAACTTTAGGAACCTACGTTGCTTGGTTCTTGTATTGTCTTGTTAGATTGTTTGACAATCGAAGCCTCCCCGTATGAGCCATGGTATAATGACATATTTGATTTCCTTAAATATGGTTCTATCCTGATGGTTTAGATCGTAATCAACACAAGGTTTAGCACAAGAGAGTGTGTCGATTTGTCATAATTGGAAACACCTTGTATTGAAATTCTTTTGAAGGCATCCTCTTGATATGTATTAACTTTGATGAAACCTAACTTGCTCTTAGTGATTCCCACAAAGGTTCATGTGGAGGTAATTTCAGCAGTAATGCTATTGCTAAAAAGATCCTTCAGATGGGATATTATTGGCCTTATGTGTAGAAATATGCATATGACTATGTTCAATGCTATAAAAAGTGTCAACACCACAATCATCTCATCCATGATCCTTCTCAAGACCTTCATGTTATATCTTCCCCTTGGCCATTCTCCATGTGGGGATTGGATATTATTGGGAAAGTTAACCTAGTGTCATTGGATGGTCACAAATTTAGCATTACTATGACTGAGTATTTCACTAAATGGGTTGAAGCCATACCCCTTGGCTACGGTGACTAGAACTCAAGTTTCTAAGTTCATCTTCAACCATATTCTTTGTAGGTTCGGGATTCCTTTTGTGATTGTTTTTGACAATGACATTCCTTTCAATAATAAGGATGTTCGTAACCTTTGTGCTAAGTACAATATTCAACATAGGTGGTAAACTCCTTATTACCCCCAAGGTAATGGGTAAGCTGAAACATCCAACAAGTTCTTCATTAGGATCTTGAAAAAATTGGTTAGTAATACCGATCATGACTGGCATATCCAACCTTATCCTACTTTATGGGCATATTGTACTAGTGTGCGTACTCCTACAAGGGCCTCATCATATGTATTGGTATATGGGTTTGAGGCAGTGTTTCCTTTTGATCTTGAGGTTACTTTGTTGTGCATCTTGTTGCAAGATACTAAGGTTTACGATGAGTATCGTACAGACCGCTTGCACCAATTGGAGCTGCTAGATGAAAAGTGCATTCATGCCTTAGAGCATTTGAGAGCCTATTAGGATAGACTCTGGTTATCTTATTCTAAGAAAGTTTGTAATTGTTCTTTTGAGGTTGGGGACCTTATCCTCAAGGAAAACCAAAAGAACACTAATGCTCTTATTGATATTCAAGGTAAGATTTAGCCCAATTGGTTAGGGCCCTTTGTCATAACAGACAAGTTTGGCTTAGGTGCGTATTGTTTGGCTTCTCTAGATGGTAAAGAACTTAAAGAACCTATGAATATAATGAATTTAAAGGATATTATGCTTTATCGGTTATCTGTATTTTGCATTTAGTTTAGATCATATTGCATCTGTTTGCCTACTCATAATGCATGACTGCCTGTCATGATTTACATGATTGCCTAATATTCTATTTCTCTTGCATTTTTGCTTATCATAATTGCATTATTGCTTGCTCATGATTTCTTGTTCATATAAATTTTAGGAGACAAGAAAAATTGACCCACTTTAGTGGATAAAATTCCTAGAGCACTTTGGGAGACCCCTTAGACTTTTCTAAGTCAAGGTAAGGTTCATTCTCCCCTGTTTTTCTTATTTTCTCTCTCTATGCGAAATTGCACTTGCCCTTGATGGGGTGAGACTTTGCATAGGCAAAATTGTGGTTGGCCTAGATGGGGTGCGATTTTACATTTTTAGGGTTTGGCCCATGAAAACCCTAATTCTTTAGGTTTGGCATGTTTTACGTCGACCCTTCTTGTCTTTCCCACCTTGTTCACCTTCAAATCCACTATATAATGAGGGTTTGAATTCAATTTTCACACATGGTTACACACAACACAATACACCATTCTTACATGCTAACATTTGATTTCTTATTTCTCATAATTTTTTCTTATTCGGTTTGCATCCTTTTTATTCATTTGCAAGCAAGTTTAACTTTAGAGTTTGAAGATTGATTAGATTTCTATTGCATTGGATTGTTGATTGCTATTGCTCGCTCTTGGTGGATTTGTGTTGAAGCCCTAAGGAAAGATCAACCATTAAGAAGATATCAACCCTTTTGTTCTACTTTTGTGCTATTTTCTAGGTGAATTCACTCTTCTTCATGCATGTTTAGATTTTTTGAATAATGTATCTTATTTTTCACAGTTTCTACGAAATTGCACCCGATCTGCTATGGGGCACGATTTCACCTGTGCATTGTCACACTTGCTTGTTACGAGGTATGAATTTTCTTGAGTGAAATCTGGGGGTAATCTACTATCCCAAACTTCACCATTGCATTCTAGACTACATTTAGAGCTTGATAGTGCATTTTATCTTGTGGTTCCATCATTCTATTCTACTATATTGTATTATGTTTGTTTTCTTCCAAAGGTCAATTTTCACTTTTATTTATCAAATGCTAGCTAAAAATACCTAGGGGGCTTGACTGCTACACCTCTAAGCACTATTGTATATCAGCCTAAGCAGGCCCCCTAATGCTAATCATATTTTTCAAGTGTTTATTAAGTTGTATTGAAGGAACATGAATTATTGATAGCTTTGGACAAAAGGATAAAGGTAAGGATAAATAACTGGATAAGCTAAGTGTTCCAATTAATATTTAGGCTATTTTTTGTGTGCTTTATATCCCTGTTATAAATCCTAGATCTAATTTTATAGAAACATATTGAACTAATCTCTAGGCATTTAAATATAAAAAACATATAGTGTGCACTTAGGGTTAATTTTGCTTGTGCATTTCTTCTTGGGCCCTTGCTTAAAGATTATTTGTTTAAAACCCTAGGTTTAGAAACCATTCAAAGGAAAGAATCATTCTAGTGTTAGCTCTTGTATTATTGCATTCTATATTTATGCATTGTCCTTTATATTTCATAGCATAGATCTAGAAATGCTGAATGTAGGTGTTTGTCTTGAATCTCATACATCAAAAATTCTTGAAAACCATAGGAATTGGAGCAAGTCCTTAAATAATTTATGGTGAACCCCTTTATATTTAGCACTGAGTGTAGAGAACAATAAACCCTCGTGGTTCACCCCAAAGGCTTCTTTCTTGCAGATCCAAATTTTAGGAATTATATGTGGTAGGGTAGTTTATCCCTCTACAGATACTATTCTAACCTTACTATCCTCTGTTATAGAAGCTAAAATGATCAAAAACATCCTCAATTACTATGAGGTAGGAGTTGGTCAAAAGGTGAACTATGAGAAAAGCAGATTTTTCTTTCTAAATACACCAGTCTGAAGGCAGATAAAAATCGTGAGAATTCTTAATTGTAATATTTCCAACCTTAATTCAATTTATCTTGGTCTTCCCTTGTTCTAGGGCAACATGTCGAAGAATTAATGGAATAATATCATTGATATAATTTTGAAGAAACTTACAAGCTAGAAGAAGGTATTATTGAGTCAAGTAGCAAAGGCAGTTCTCGTCCAAGCCTATCTCCAAAGCATATCAATTTTTTTATGTCCATATTTAAAGTTTCAACAACAATATACCAAAAAATTGAGCAAATTCAAAGAAACTTTATGTGGTCTAAAAATGAAAATCAGAGCAGGCTCCCTTTAGTTGCTTGGGATAAAATTTGCTGGAAAAAAGAGAGTGGAGGGCTTGGTTTCAGAAGATTTCATCAAATGAATCTAGCTTTGTTGGCAAAATGGGGATGAAGAATTGCTTCATATGCCCAATCTTCATGGAGAGATATAATCAAATGGAAATACCTCCATCAAAATACCTTCATGGATGAGGTCCTAGTTCAAAATGGATTGTACTTTTAGAATTTGATTGTCCAAACTAATGATATTCTGAGAAGGGGTCTAAAATAAAAACTTAGCAATGGTAGAAACATAGGTTTTGGGAGGATCCATGGCTAAAGGATTTCCATCTCATAAGAGACCAAAATTTAGTAATTCTAAAGCCTTTCATGGACCACCTTTTTGGTAGCCAAGTGTCTAATTTCATTACCCAAAATCCCAATGGCTAGCAATAGAAATCTATTATGACTGATAATCTCAATATTACTTGCAAAATGTGGTAGTAGCCTTAGAAAATATTTTTAGAGTGCACATGATCCACCCTTGTTTGGAATCCCTATGAAGACGATCAATTTTTAGTCAAATCAACATATTACATCCAAGGTCTTCTTGTTGCCTAGTGGCCCCTTGCAAAGTTTGTGTGGCCCAAAAAGTTAATTTCCAAAGTCTCCTCTTTTTCATGGCTTACATCCCAGAATAAAATTTTAACTACAGATAACCTTATAAAAAAGGTATGTTCATTCCAAATCATTGTTGTCTTTGCAACTCCAATTGGGAATTTGTCCAACATCTATTTTTGGAATGCCCCTTTTCTAGGTCTATCTTAAATGCCCTCTTTGAGATTGTCAATGTTGCTTGGGTCCAACCACCTTCCATTCCTCTCCTCTTTGAGAAATGGCCCAATCCATTTTCCAACTCCCAACTCAAGTTCCTTTGGTCTATTTACCTCCATCATTACCTTTGGTAAGTCTGGTTGGAATGTAATAACATAATTTTTAATGATTATAGTAGATACCATAAGTCAGTTATTTCCTGCATCATTTCCTTTGTGTTAGAAAATGCTCAACTGGTATCATCTAAAGAGTGTCCTAGACTTGGTTTTGAAACATGTATGTTTGCTTTCTTTAAACTTAGTCATATTTCAAGTAGGACCTCCAAATACCAAGTGGATAGATCAAGCATCAAATGGACCCCCCTCCTAATGGTTGGAAAATGCTCAATTTTAATGGCGCATTGAAAGGAAACCTAGGCAGGATGGGCAATGGAGGTATTATAAAAAATGATAGAGGAGAAATTCTCATGGTATTTGCAGAGAATGTCAAAATTCAGATGAATAATATGGCTGAGGTGAGAGCCCTCCACCAAGGACTGATGGTGTTAAGTGATCTTGATATTGACCAACTCATTATTGAAGGAGACTCCTTGCTTACCATTAACTAGCTTAAGGAAAACCAACATCCATCGTGGAACATCAAAAACATCATCGATGAATGTAAGAGAATATTGGGCAAATATTTGAATATCACCATTTAGGACATGTACTTGGAAGGTAATAAGGCAGTTGACCTACTGACTAACAAAGTTGTCATGGATAAATCCTTTTGTGTGTGGTGAACCAACTTTCTATCAAGGCTCACAAATTATAGCAGTGGAGGTATATATCCTTTAATATGGTTAATAATATTGGTCAGTTATTAAGGACCACCAGCCATCCAAATATTCTCCACGTTTGTCCCTTACCTCTTGGAAGGTGTGGCATTGGGTCTTCTTGGTAGTTTTCAAAATTTCTCAAAATCTCAGACCTTTGTCCTATACTTCATCTGTGTGTCCAAAGTAATCAACTTTCATCTTGGTGGTAGCAATGAAGAAGGAAAAATGTTAACCATTATCAGATGGTATAAGTAACCTGGATCTTGCTTTCATGTCTCTGTCTTTCAATGTATACTTAGTTTGTGGTTGTCTATATTTAAGAGGGTGCACTAGGAGTGTTTTTCCTTTGTTTATTTGTTGTTCGACTGTGTTGGTTTCTAGCCGGTTGGTTTCTATTCCGTTTGGATTCCTAGTTTAGCTTTGTACAATGTTTTGGGTCCTTTCAAAACCCCTCCATCAGTAAAAAAACAATTGTCAAATTTTAATTGATTATATGGGATTAAAATGGGCCCCAACCATATTACATCATTATATATTTATAGCTATGTTATTTATGATATCAAATGACATTAACTTAACTAGTTACATTCCCTAACTTTCAAGGAGGAGACTTGGGTGTGAATATTATGTTCCTTTAGGTGGATGATTATATAACCCACCCATTTTAGTTGGTTCAACTACTTTTCTTGCCTTAGTAACATTTATTATAAAAATTTGCTTTTCCAAATAACTACCACTATCAATTTCCTTTGGATTGTAACAATCATACTTTTATTTTTAAGTTTTTGTATCATTTTTTTTAATTTACATGGTGGAATCGGTAGCCGCCACGAATCAGGCAGGTTTTCCATATTTTTATGGCTGCCATGGTATTCTGCGTTGTCCGCCCCAAAAATTGCCACATAGATCTTCGTGCAGTCCGCCCCTATAACCACCATGCCACAATCATTTTAAACCTTTTACGCCGCTAAAAGCACCAGGAAAGGGACAATGGTTCAGTCCGATGAGGCCCGAGATTTGAACCTTGGATCTCTGCCCCCCTTATGGGGTTTGTATGAACCAATTGGTCTACACTCAAACCTAGTTTTTGTATCATTTTAAAATAATAAAGTTTTATAATTCATAGTATATTCTCTTATTATTTTTATTTTTATGACTTTTTGAAAACCATTATTAGTTTTTCATTCAAATGTCAAGAAATGAGAGTAGATTATATATTTATAACTATAGATATTTTATTGCAGTATTTTGACAATATCCAAAATGATGTCGATACCTATGGACCAACTAGCATATAATAAGAATTCTCATAGCTTTCCAATCTATTCCTCCAATAGGATATATATTTAAGAGTTGCTATTTAAAAAAAACCTTGAACTTATCTAAACTAACACAAGTACATGGAAAACTAGTTGATCTACTTTAACAAGTAAATTTTGATACACTCAATATTAGTTGCTCTTAATTATATGAAGTGTAATACATCCTACCAGACTTTGAAGGAGAAAGAGTAAAAATAAACTGATATAGATATAGTTATAATACTTTATTTATTTTAGCTTTGGTCCATGAGGTCAAAGTTGTTATATTTACCAAATTATTTAATAACAAATGAAATCAACACATTGATCATCAAAGTAAATATCATATAAGCACAACATACATATAGAAAGTGCTCTTGGACACAAAATAATCTCACTCAAAAATAAATAATTTGTTAGAGTATATGACATTATTTAGTACATGCTAATGTACCTCCTTAGTACATCCTTGTGAATATTATATTATGGTTGTGTCCTAGATTAGAATGCATGTAAATATTTTATGTAATGTAATAATGTGCTGGAAATGTACGAGTGTCATGTAAATGAGTGTGCATGTGTTATGTGTGTAGATGTACACAAGTATCTTATATGTAAGTGTGCACATGTATTCTTAGATTAGAAAGTGTTATGTGAAGAGTCTTTCCAAGTGTACATTTAAGATAGAGTCATGTGTACACAAGTGTCAATTAGAGAAGCCAAGAGTCATGAGACTTGACATAAGGAAAAGGAAGAGTCAAGTAGCCAAAGAGTCATCCTACAATGGCTATATATTACTCCATAGTGGACATAGTTTATATCACCTACATTGTCTACATAGCCTACATAGTCTATAGGGTGTGCATAGAAAGTATTATTATTGTTGGAACATGATACTATTTCATGTTAACAAAACATAACCAGGATCATAATATTATGCATTGAAACATAAAAACATCAAGATAATATCACACATGAAATGTACACAAAAATATTGAGATAGAAATTGTACAAAAGAGAGATCTCACTATATTATTCTTCCATATTCAAGGTATGATACAACCATGGATATTTATCTCCAATATCATAAAATACATGACTTTTAAGTCCACAAACTATTGCTCTCCTCTACAAATCCAGGAAATGTAACCTTTCACATTCCTGTCATTAAGACAAGTGCTCAACATGCCATATGTCAATGTGACTCTTCACTCACTTCTATATTTTTACACATTTCACTTTCACAAAGTGACACATACATTAGGACAAAAAGACAAAATAATGTAATACTCACAACACCCCCTTTTAGTACATTATTTGGTAAATTGTTTTTTTAAAATTTGATGACTATACATTCCCCCTTCATCAAAAAAGACTTCATTCTCTAGGTGCCACTATCTCTATATCTTAGCAACTTTTGATCATACTTGGTTTCCTTTTAAAGAAACCATACAACATTCCTTTTAGATTATCCCAAGCATTCATATCAATCCATCTACAATTCATTTTTAATCTATATTCTTTCCTTTATTTTTGTAGATAAAAAATGTGTGAATGGTTGTCCTCCACAAAATTTACAAGAATAGAGATTCCAAAATTTCTCTATATTATGACCATATTTACCACAATGCTCACATCTATTTTCTATCACCAATTTGCTATCACTATTACCTGTTACAAATTTTGTGCTTGAATTATTTTGATTCACCTATCCCATGTATTCAAGACCTTCACATTTTGTTCTTACTATTGGTCCAAATGATTCTTTCATACCTTTTTCATACTTTCCCAAACCTTGTTGTTTGTAGCCCATTTTTTGTAGCAATTTAGAACCAATTCCCTTAGTGTGCTTCTCAAAATAGCCATAACCATCATTACATTGCTCAACACAAATTTGAGCATCACTATTTCTGTCATCATTTGAGTCTATATCCTCATCAATTACAATGGCCTAGGCTCTCTCTGAACAATCATGAACCATGTGCAAGTCATTTTCATTTGGAAAGGGATCACAACATGCATCTTTTTCTTGCTCACAAATATCATTAGTATCACAACATTCATCCACCATTATGGGCTTCAAATCATTAGTATCACAACAATTATCCATCATCATGGGCTTCAAATCATTAGTGTCACAAACAACATCCTTCATCAATGACTTGTTTCCTTGTGCTTTGATTTTGGAAACATTAAGAGTAATAATTCCTTTGTATATTATCTTCAATAGACAAGTAGGTATAGTGAAAAAAATTTCATGGCATTCATTAGCATCATTAATGACTCCTTGTATGCATTTTTGTAGTAATAAATTTTCCTTTTTGAACTTCTTCAAGAATGAGACTTAATTCTTTTATCACTTTTTTTGAAATAAATTTCTCATCTTCTTTAGCTTCTTGACATAAAATTTTCAACAAACTTTGTTTCTTATTTTTTGGCATTTTTATCTTGTTCTTTCCCCCCTTTGATTTAATTTTTCCTTTGAGGTAGAAAACCTTTTACCTCCCAAAATTAAAGCAATTCAAGAAAAAAAAAACTTAAATTCCTTTTTGTTTAAATTTTTTTCAACCCTTAAAATGGAAAACCTTTTATCTCCAAACATAAAAATAACAATTCAAATTTCAAAAATTATATTTTATTTTTTTCTTAGGCCTTAAAAAAAACCTTGTTCGTTTTTTTTTAAATATTTTTTTCCTCCTTTTTTTATTTTCCTCTTAAAAATTTTCTTCCAAAAAAAATATTAACCTTTAAAAAAAACACTCTCCTCCCAAAAAAAAACTTAATTTAAAATTTTTTAATTAAAAAACCTCCTTATTACTCCTTTTAAATAAATAAGAAATATATGACTCCTTTTACTACCCCACAAAGGCCTTTATCTCTCCATGCTCAAATCAAATTAAAATTTTACCTTCTTACAAAGACATACTTTGAAGTTCAATTTTCCTTGGATGCAACACCTATAGGGAAGGATTCACCCTACAACCAAGAGGTTCGAGACCCTATGTGTTGGTGGCTCCATAGAAGACAAATGCGTTGGTGCTACCAACTGGCAATTCTACCCACAAAATTCTAGCAAATTCATCCACTCCCTCGATGCACTAAATGCTACTCTCAAAAATCGTAAAACTTTACTTGACCCTTTAGGGAGGGAATAAATTATGTATACTCTCCTTGTGATACACTGTTGGGAATTTTAGTGCTTATTGCACTTCATTTTGGCTCTACTCATAGCATCTGAAGTTCTGAATCTATTTGTATTATTGTTGTACATGTTGCATTAACATCCACCATGCATCTTTGCAATGACATTCAACTCCACTACCAATCAAAATATTTAACCTGACTCCACCATGTGTCTCACAATAATTCTTCACCCACTAATAAATTCTCGCCAGGCATTAGGGTTTAATTTTGACCTCCTGTAATGCTTTCTTGGAGATCTCCACCTGCTTTTGTAAATTTAGACTCCTTCCTCTAACCATTGTCAAAGGCAGTTCTCTGGGTAGGGTATGTTCGTTAGGGTGGCATGTTTTGTTTCTGGTCTTTTGGATGGCTTCTCCTGGTTACATGAGAATGAAAAACTTTGGTCTATCTTAGTACAAATCGACTGAAGTAGGGTATCTCCAGGTAGGGCAAAAAACATCAAAAATCCAAGACTCTCTCTCGAAACCCAAGCAAAAAATACGGTGGGAAATTGCATGATGACTCACAATAGGGAAGGTCGTAGTAGGGGAGGTACATACAAGGATTTTGGGCATGTCTTCTCCAACACGCAACAGGAAACCTAGCATTTTTAAGAGAAAAATGAGTAATAAAGATTGCATACATTTGAGCAATTAATATTGTAAGTTTAACTACATCCTTTTACATATATGTTTTAGGCTATTTATACATTCATATTGTTGCTTATTAATGAATGTTAGTTGATATATTATTAGCCTTGATTTACATATTAATTGGCCCATATTATTCTGGTTACATTATTATATTTGATCTTATTATATTATAGTTATCATATATTTGATCCTGTGAATATTATCCTATGAGTTTATATTAATATTAAGGCTTCAAAAGCCATCAATGGATTCAGAGCTACAATAAGTAATTACTTGCATAAGTTGATTTAGTTAGCTGTATAATTGAGTTTTTTCTAGAGTGATAAAATAATATAGGATCTTTCCATAATTTTAGAACAGCTAGTGAAGACTAGGACTCAACTAAAGTCTTTTCACTAGGTTGAAGAATAACTAGTGAGTACTAGGATCCATATTTGGGCAAATCAACTTGAAGACAATTGATTATTTAGGAAAATAGCTAACCCTGACATTGATAGGAAAGTTTTAGGGATAAAAATCCCTTGACATTGATATTATCTAAAATAAGGAGAATAAGTATTGATTGATAGAGGTAAAACCAACTTAGGAGAAAGTTGATCATTCAAGAAAGAGCCATCTTGACATTGATAAAGGATTTTAGGGATATATACATTTTTTTGATAATTTATTTCAATCAACACTCAAAATAATGTTGAAGAAGTTGGTATAATCAATCTATCTTGTTTGGAGCATCAAGGAAGTTTATAGTCACATTGACATTATTGGGTTCTCTAGTAAGGAGGAGAATCATTATTGGAGTTCTTAGGATCAAATTAAGATATTAATGCAACAAATATTGGTCATCAGAAGTGTGAGAAGCTTTCTACAATAGATAGAGAAGACTTTCATCTTCAAGTGCAAGAGAAGGTAAAAATATTTCATCAAGCAACAATTGATTTAAATTGCAAGTTATCATAAACTCAAGTCTTGAAGGAAGACCTTGACAGAGAAAAAAAGTAGGTCTTGAAAATAGACCTTGATATTTGTAGTTTTGATTTAGGTCTTGAAAAGAAAATGGCCTTGATAAAAGTTTTAGGGATTCAAGTCTTGAAGATAGACCTTTTCAAATTGGCTTGACAATAGCAGCCATATAAAAAGTTTTAGATTTTCAAATATAGATAAATTTTTAGAGACCTTGTCAAGTACAAATTCAATAGGTAGAGACTCTTCAAGGAAAAGAGGTTGAGTTATACATGACAACATAAAGGAAAAAAATAAAGATTCTGATATGTTGGACATTTTGAGTCATTAAGTCAAAGTTGTCATTGATGTCAAGGAATGAAGTCATCATTGATGTCAAGGAACAATGCAAAGGTTAAAGGCAAAAGGGTTTCATAATATTTTTAATATTATGTGGAAGCATAAGTTAAAAGGTTTTTCATAAAAACCCAAGGAAGTTTATTGCAAAGCTAAAGGAAGGTTTAATATTTTTTATAAAATATTTAAATTCAAATTGAATTTAAATTTTATAAATAAATATTATTTATACAAAGTTGTACAATGAGAGATGGCCTTAATAAAACCAAAGGGTTTTAAAGAATTAATTTATAAAATTTAAATTCAAAAGAATTTAAATAATTTATAAATTAATAAAGTTTAAAGGAAAATAAAAAGCGCCGACATCTAAAAGTTTGAAGGAAATTCAAGCGTCGACGTGTATGCATGAAGGAGGAAATCAATATATATACCCATGCCTTAGAGGCATTAAATTTATCCTTTTGCTTGAACGTTAATGCATGCAATTGTGTTGAGAGCTTGTGCGGAAAAAGAGAAGCAAATTTTGTTTTATGTGCCAACGAATAGAGATAAAAACAAAAAGCACTAAAATTTGGAAGCCATCTAGGCAGCATGGCCTAGTGGCAAGAGGGAAGTGGTTAGAGTGTTTGGGCACTCGGTGACCTGCGTTCGAAATGCGATGGCAACGTGTTTTGGTGATTTTGTTTGTGTTGGAAGCACCAAAGGGAAGGTGCACATTTTGCTTGGCAAAGTAGGGAGCTTCATAGAGCACGTGGTGCTCTCCACTCCCCAAGCGAGCGCCTAGCTCATGTGGTGGTTGGAGCCATGGCTAGGGCATTGGTTGAGGCTACGTTGTGAGTTTGATTCCCACCAAGGCCAAGGTAATAAATTTTGATTATTATTTTTGTGTTGCCTAAAGTTTGACATGAGGTCTTAGGGAGTTAAAAGGGTTGCTTAAAATATTTTTGATTATTATTTTTGATAAGTTGGAGGAATAAGGAGTTAGCTTTATTTTTGAATAAAGTGTTTATGTCACATTGATTTGTTGAAGTTTTAAAAGGATAAAGGGAACTTCTTGCATTGAATTATTTTGAAAAGAAGAGTACATTGAATATTATTTTAATTGGGAGATTATAAGGTGTAAGTGGTGAATTATTTTTGTAAATGTTGATGATTGTTTTCTTAAATATGGAGTGATAAGGTGTATATGTGTCTTGATATTTACATTGTATTTTTGAGGGAGTTTATCATCTTATAATTTCTTTGAGCTTGGCAAAGAAGTGTTTGTGATTGTGGCAGATTTATGAGATTCCTTCATCATCAAGAAAAAGGTATGAGCACATTCTTCCATAGTTAAGTTGATTGGTTGGTTTTTTGGAAAATAAGTTTGGAGTGAAAAGGACTTGATTAGGATTTCCTATTGAGTGTGTTGAGTTAATGCTTCAAGATTTTTTGGAATAAAGAGTTGTTGTTAAAACCTTGTTTTATAAGCATTATTGTTGAAACCATTGGTTGTGTGAAGAACTTGAACTAGGGTTTGAGTATCATTGCTATGTGAAGATTGTTTTATAAGCATTGTTGTTGAAGTGAGTTGTTGAGCAAAGAACTTGAACTAGGGTTTGAAAAGAACATGAGTATCATTGTTATGTGATATTGGTTGTTGAGCATTGTTGGAAACATTTTGAGTGAATATCATATGCTTGGACTAGGTTTTGTGATCAAGAATTATTTCATTGAGTGATTGGTTGAGTAGAGTTGGTTGAGCCTAGTCAAGTGGGTGTGTGAAGTGATTGTTCAAGTTCCATAAAACAAACTATTCTATATTCTGAATTGATTTGAGAAAGTGATTGAGCATTGAGGTGAATAAGAAGCATATTGAGTCTCTAACAATTCTCCTTATGTTTCTAAGAGAGTGATTGAAAGTAATTGAGCATTGTGATAAGTGTAGAACATATTGAGTCTCTAACAATTCTCTTTATGTTTCTATGAGATTGGACAAGTTCTTGTGTGGACTTGTTGAGCAAATTTGAGGTAAGTATTTGAGAAGACTTGTGAACAGATTGAGTAAGCTTTTGTGGAAGCTTACAATACAAATTGAGAGTAAACTTGGACAAGTTCTAGAGAGGACTTGTGGAGCAGATTTGAGCAAGTTCTAGAGAGGACTTGTGGAGCAGATTTGGACAAGTTCTAGAGAGGACTTGTAGAGCAGATTTGAACAAGTTCTAGAGAGGAATTGTGGAGCATATTTGAGCAAGTTCTAGAGAGAACTTGTGGAGCAGATTTGGACAAGTTCTAGAGAGGACTTGTAGAGCATATTTGAACAAGTTCTAGAGAGGACTTGTAGAGCATATTTGAGCAAGTTCTAGAGAGGACTTGTGGATAGATTAGTGTGAGCTTTTGAGGAAGCTTACAAGGCAGATTTAAGACAAGTCTTTGAGAAGGCTTGAGAGTAGAGTTGATTGATTGATTTTTTCAAACCTTGAGTTAAGGTTTAGGGCAGATCCAGCAGAGTTGATTTGAGATTGAGTCAAGCTTTGAGTTAAGGCTTGAGGATAGATATTGAGGACATATTTGTGCTAGACCAAAGGACCGTGTTTAGTGTAGAATTGAGAACAAAGTTTGGTGTAGATTTGAGGACAGGTTTGTGATAGACCAGAGATAGAGATATAACAGATTTGTGCTAGACCGAAGGACTATGTTTAGTGCAGATTTGAGATAGAAATTTGGAGGTGACAGAGAGAAGAGGACAGTAGTCTCTAGTGGATAGAGATCCATTAGCTAGGGAAGTGAGGATAGGTCTTCTGAGTGAGGACAAGAGTCTTCAGTGGAGAGAGATCCACAAGCCAGTGTAGTGGAGGTAGTAGTCTTCTAGAGGATCACCAACCAGAGCAAGAGGAGAAGGAGTTCTCCTATGGATAGAGATCCATGAAATTGATTTAGGGGATTGGTATCTCCTTTGGATAGAGGTCCATAAACATTGTAATAGGGAAAGGATTCCCAAGAGATTGATTGAGAAAATTTTAGTGAAATATTTTCTCCGTGGAGTAGCCCACATTGGGTGAACCATGTAAATTGTGGTGTCTCTATTGTGTGTGGTGATTTATGCATTGATTTGATTACTATTATTGATATTGCTATCTATACATTGCATAATATTGGTTGGGAAAGAAAAGTAAAAAGTGGTCTTATACTGTTCACCCCCTCTCAATATAAGCTTGTGTTCTTCAATTGGTATCAGAGCGGGTTCCTTTAGAAGAGTTTAACAGCTTGAAGGAAAATCTAACAAGAACACAATGGATTCTAAGAATGTGTCCTTAGATAATTCAACACCAGTATTTTATGGAAGTGACTATATATATTGGAGTATGAGAATGAAGATCTACCTGATGGCACTTGGCAATGAAATTTGGGAAGCAGTTGAATTTGGATATGATCCCTTAATTAATCCTCCTACATATAAGGAAGGTAAGCTCCTACAACATTACAATTCAAAAGCAATGAATGCACTTTTGAAAGGGTTGCATAGAACAGAGTCTATGAAAGTTATGCATTGTCAAACTACAAAAGAAATGTGGGATAAACTACAAAATATATATGAAGGAGATAAAAGTGTCAAGAAAGCAAAGATACGAAATCTCAAAGGAAAATTTGAAGCATTAAGAATGAAGGATGAGGAAAATATTAGTACTTATCTACTTTGAATTGATGAGGTTGTTAATGATATGCAAGGACTTGGAATGAAAATTGATGAATCGGATGTTTGTGACAAGGTCTTAAGAACTCTTCCAAAAATATTCAGTGAAAAGGTTTATGCTATAGAAGATTCAATAGATGGTGATTCTTTGACAAGAGATATGTTGCTTGGTATTCTTACAACATTTGAGATGAGAACAAAAGAGGAACCTAATCCCCAGAAAGAAGCAACATTCAAAGCAATCAAGAAGACAAAGGGTAAGAAGTCAGAATCAAGCAATGAGTCATCCAGTGATGAAGAAGCAAATTATGGTAGAAGGAATAAGGATTCAAGAAGATCTAGAGATACAAGATCTGTTAAATGTTTCAATTGTGGAAAGTATGGTCATTATGCAACATATTGTCAAGAAGCTAAGAATAACAATGATGAAGAAAAACAAGATCACAAGAATAGGGAATCAAAAAGATACAAACACCAAAAGAAAAGCAAGGATGGACAAAGCAGACAAGGAAAGAAGTTCTTTCAAAGACAAAAGAGGAGCTACTATGCGGATAAGGCAAGTAAGTACTCAAGTTATAGTGATGCTAGTTTTTTAGATAATGATAGAGATGAAGTCCTATTTATGATTGAAGAAAAAGAACAAGTTAAGAAAAGGACTCAAGTAATTCTCAAGTGTTTTAGATGTGGTAACTTTGGACATCTTGAAGATAGTTGTACAAGGGATGGTTATAGTTTCAGTGATGATGAATATGAAGATACACTTGAAGGACCAGAAGAGAATATTCTAATGGCACTAGAAGAGGGAGAAGATGATCCTACAAAAGACAAGCCAATAGAAAATAAAGATGTGGAAAAAGGTAAAAAAATAGAGGAATATTCAGAGAAATATGGATATGATCTCAAGGGAGAACTTATTTATTCTCTTGAAACAATAAAGAAGGTAAGAAAGCAAAACTCTAAATTTGAGTTTCATTTTCAAGAATGTGATGAAGAGAGAAGACTGCTTATAGAGGATCTAGAAAAATCAAAGGCTGTCACCAGGAACAATGCAAAGAGTTGAAGAAAAAGTTGTCAAAATATTGTTTTATAAGGGTTTGTGTTAAAACCATGGTGAAAATTAAAAGGTTTTATTAAATTCATTATAAGGAAATAAAGGCTTCCTTAAATATTGTGATGGCAGAATTAAGGTTTTTATTAAAACCATGGTGGTAGAATAATCTTCATCAAGTCAATGGAGCAAAAGTTAAAGGTTTAATTTCATCCCAAGGAAGGCTTTAATTTTTATTAAATTCAAATGTTTATAAATATAATTTATAAAAATTAAATTCTTTTAGAATTTAAATAATTTATAAATTATAAAAGTTTTTAAAAAGGAGCGCCGACATCATCTTAAAGGAGCGTTGACATCATCTTAGTGGAGCACCGACGTCTATGGCAAAATGGAAAATCATGTATAAATACCATTCCAAAGGACATTAGAACTTACCCTTCTTCGATTATTTTATGGGACCAAAGAGAAAAATAATTCATACGATTGTTGAGGAAGAAGACGAACTCGTGTTGTTTTTAGTGCCAGGGAAAAATATGAAAAGGGAGGAGAAGGTCTCACTTTCATAGGAAATGGTGGTCCATTGGCAAAACGCATTTCATAAGAGCGTTGGGAGTGGAATTATCCATGATCGATTCACATGGAGTTGATATGTTTATCTTGAGCACCAAGGGGATAGTTTTTGGAATGCGTTTGTTTTGAGCATTAGCTTAGGAGAAAGAGCATAAAGTGCTCATAATATCTCAAATGTGCATCTAGCGCACATGGTGGTCAAGCTCGTGGCTAGAGCGCTCGTGGAGGCAGAGATTGTGGGTTTGAATCCCACTAGTGGCAAAGGTATTTTTAATTAAAATTTTATTTGCCTAAGGTTTTCTATAAAGTGCTATTTGGAGTTATAAGGGTTTATGGAAGATTGTTTGATTGATAATTGATTTATGTTATTTGGAGTTATAAGGGTTTATGAAAGGTTATTTGATTGATAATTGATTTATGTTATTGGAGTGGATTTTATTTTTGCCAAAGTTCTTCTTGCCATTAAAATTTTATTTAAAGAGGTTTTGAGTTAATTTTGGTGGATGTTGAATTTATTTTTAATTGGGAGATTATAAAGTGTTATTTGGAAAATATTTTATGTAAGTTGATGGTTGTTTTGAAAGGAGTGATAAGGTGTAATTGCATTTTTACATTACATTGTGATAAAGATTTATCTTCTAACCTCTTTGAGCTTGGCATAGAAGTGTTTATGGTTGTGACAGATTTATGAGAGCACTTCATCATCAAGGAAAAGGTATGAGCACATTCTTCCATAGTTGAGTTGATTGATTGGTTTTATGGAAAATAAGTTTAGAGTGAAAAGTACTTGATTAGGGTTTCCTATTGAGTGTGTTGAGTGAATGCTTCAAGGTTTTCTAGAATAAAGAATTATTGTTAAAAAAAAAATTGATAGGCATTGTTGTTCAAGCCATTAGTTGTGTGAAAAAACTTGAACTAGGGTTTGAGTATCATTGTTATGTGAGATTTTTTTATAAGCATTGTTGTTGAAGTGAGTTATTGAGTGAAGAACTTGAACTAGGGTTTGAAAAGAACATGAGTATCATTGTTATGTGATATTTGTTGTTGAGCATTGTTGGAAACATTTTGAGTTGATATACTTGGACTAGGGTTTGTAAGCAAGTATTAGTTCATTGAGTGATTGGTTGAGTAGAGTTGGTTGAGCCTAGTCAAGTGGATGTGTGAAGTGATTGTTCAAGTTCCATAAAATATACTATTCTATATTCTAAATTGAGTTGAGAAAGTGATTGAGCATTGAGTTGAAATTGAAGCATATTGAGTCTCTAACAATTCTCCTTATGTTTCTAAGAGAGTGATTGAAAGTAATTGAGCATTGTGATTAGTATAGAACATATTGAGTCTCTAACAATTC
Source organism: Wollemia nobilis (assembly GCA_028583015.1). Taxonomy (NCBI): domain Eukaryota; kingdom Viridiplantae; phylum Streptophyta; class Pinopsida; order Araucariales; family Araucariaceae; genus Wollemia; species Wollemia nobilis. The sequence goes on from JAQPPZ010002930.1 coordinate 13,460,831, forward strand.
TCTTTATGTTTCTATGAGATTGGACAAGTTCTGTGTGGACTTGTTGAGAAAATTTGAGATAAGTCTTTGAGGAGACTCGTGGACTGATTTTGTGTGAGATTTTGTGAAAGCTTACCATATATATTTGGATAAGTTCTTGAGAGAACTTATTGAGCAGATTTAGACAAGTTCTAGAGAGGACTTGTAGAGAATATTTGAGAAAGTTCTAGAGAGGACTTGTGGAGTATATTGAGCAAGTTCTAGAGAGGAATTATAGAGCATATTTGAGCAAGTTCTAGAGAGGACTTATGGACAGATTAGTGTGAGATTTTGTGGAATCTTACAAGGCAGATTTGAAATAAGTCTTTGAGAAGACTTGAGAGTAGAGTTGATTGATTTGTTCAAACCTTGAGATAGGGTTTAGGGAATATCCAATAGAGTTGAGACAAGCCTTGAGTTAAGGCTTGACGATAGAGATCGAAGATAGATTTTTCCTAGATCGAAGTACTATGTTTAGTGTAGATTTGAGAGCAGAGTTTGGCGTAGATTTGAGAATAAGTTTGTTCCAGACCAGAGATAGAGATTGAGTAGATTTTTGCCAGATCGAAGGATTGTGTTTAGTGTAGATTTGAGACAAAGCTTTGGAGGTGATAGAGCAAAGAGGATAGTAGTATCCAATTGATAGAGATCCATTAGCTAGAGCAGTGAGGATAGGTCTTCTGAGTGGGGACAAGAGTCTTTAGTGGAGAGAGATCCAAAAGCCAATGTAGTGGAGGCAGTAGTCTTCTAGAGGATCACCAACCAGAGCAGAGGAGAAGGAGTTCTCCTATGGATAGAGATCCATGAACTTTATTTAGGGGATTGGTATCTCCATTGGACAGAGGTTCATAAACATTGTAATTGGGAAAGGATTCCCAAGAGATTGAATTGAGAAAATTTTAGTGAAATATTTTTTCTATGGAGTAGCCCACATTGGGTGAACCACGTAAATTGTGGTGTCTCTATTGTGTGTGGTGATTTATACATTGCTTTGATTACTGCTATTGATATTTCTATCTTTACATTACATAATATTGATTGAGAAATAAAAAGTAAAAAGTGGTCTTATACTGTTCACCCCCCTCTCAATATAAGCTTGTGTTCTTCAAAGATTTAGAAGACTCCAAAGTCAATCTAAAAGGGTTCAAAAATAGCTCAAAGAACTTGGATAGGTTCATCAAGATACAAAAGCCTACATAAAGCAAAATAGGTCTTGGATTTGAACAGGTTCAAAATAGATGGGAAGGAAAGTCAACCTCAAGTTTTGGAGGAGAAGAAACTTCAGATGAAGATACTTAAGAAGAAGATAATGTAAAATAAAGTGATACATCTAAAGATGAGTTGGACAATAGAAAGTTCAACAAGAATAGGAACAATGCACAAAGAAGATACATATGGAATAACAATCATAATAGGTCAAGAGAGACTAAGAGACCAATGAGGTTAAAACAAGGAAACTTCAATGGAAGATGTTTTTCATGTTATAGGTTTGGGCACATGGCTTCACAGTGCATGACACATGAAAGAAATGAATAAGGGAACATATAAATTTTCCATGGGTATTGCTACTCATGTAATCAGTTTGGTCACAAGGCAATAAATTGTAGGGTTCATGACAGAAAAAAGTATGGCTTCACTAGGAGAAATCCTAAGATATTTTTACCTCCAAGGAATAATAACATTAAGTTTTATAAGTGCAATAATTATGGTCACAAAACAAAATGGTGTAGAGCAAACATTCTAGAATCAAGTAGGAACAGGAACAAGAATAGGAATAGGAACATGATTATGAATAGGAATAGGAATATGGATATGAATAGGAATATTAATAGGAACAAGGATAGGAATGTAGACATGGACATGGAAAGAAATAATCAAAGGAATCAGAAGGATTAGATAAGAAGGAAAGAGGATAAAGGTAAATAATAGTGCTTTTTGGGAGTAGAAATACTCCCACCCTAGAATTAACCACCTCAAAAGGAGATGAGGGAGGGGCTAAGCTAAGAGGCTCATTCTTAGCCCCAAGCCCCAAAGCTAACCCTTTGCCATTGATGTCAAAGAGGGAGAGATTTGAGTAAGGGGGAGAGATTTGGTATTTGAGTAAAGAAGAAATATTTGAAGAGAGCATTGACCCAAGGGGAGCAAAACAAAGAAAAAGCCAAATTTTCAGTAAAAATAATTTGGGTTGCCATCAATGACAAAGGGGGATATTGTTGGACATTTTGAGTCATTAAGTCAAAGTTGTCATTGATGTCAAGGAATGAAGTCATCATTGATGTCAAGGAATATGTCAAGGAACAATGCAAAGGTTAAAGGCAAAAGGGTTTCATAATATTTTTAATATTATGTGGAAGCATAAGTTAAAAGGTTTTTCATAAAAACCCAAGGAAGTTTATTGCAAAGCTAAAGGAAGGTTTAATATTTTTTATAAAATATTTAAATTCAAATTGAATTTAAATTTTATAAATAAATATTATTTATACAAAGTTGTACAATGAGAGATGGCCTTAATAAAACCAAAGGGTTTTAAAGAATTAATTTATAAAATTTAAATTCAAAAGAATTTAAATAATTTATAAATTAATAAAGTTTAAAGGAAAATAAAAAGCGTCAACGTCTAAAAGTTTGAAGGAAATTTGAGCGTCGACGTGTATGCATGAAGGAGGAAATCAATATATATACCCATGCCTTAGAGGCATTAAATTTATCCTTTTGCTCGAACGTTAATGCATGCAATTGTGTTGAGAGCTCGTGCGGAAAAAGAGAAGCGAATTTTGTTTTATGTGCCAGTGAATAGAGACAAAAATGAAAAGCACCAAAATTTGGAAGCCATCTGGGCAGCGTGGCCTAGTGGCAAGAGGGCAGTGGTTAGAGTGTTTGGGCGCTCGGTGACCTACATTCGAAACATGGCAACAACATTTTTTGGTGATTTTGTTTGTGTTGGAAGCACCAAAGGGAAGGCACACATTTTTCTTGGCAAAGCGGGGAGCTTCATAGAGCACGTGGTGCTCTCCACTCCCCAAGCGAGCGCCTAGCTCGCATGACGGTTGGAGCCATGGCTAGGGCGTTGGTTGAGGCTGCGTTGTGAGTTCGATTCCCACCAAGGCCAAGGTAATAAATTTTGATTATTATTTTTGTGTTGCCTAAAGTTTGACATGAGGTCTTAGGGAGTTAAAAGGGTTGCTTAAAAGATTTTTTATTATTATTTTTGATAAGTTGGAGGAATAAGGAGTTAGCTTTATTTTTGAATAAAGTGTTTGTGTCACATTGATTTGTTGAAGTTTTAAAAGGATAAAGGGAACTTCTTGCATTGAATTATTTTGAAAAGAAGAGTACATTGAATATTATTTTAATTGGGAGATTATAAGGTGTAAGTGGTGAATTATTTTTTGTAAATTTTGATGATTGTTTTCTTAAATATGGAGTGATAAGGTGTATATGTGTCTTGATATTTACATTGTATTTTTGAGGGAGTTTATCATCTTATAATTTCTTTGAGCTTGGCAAAGAAGTTTTTGTGATTGTGGTAGATTTATGAGATTCCTTCATCATCAAAAAAAGGTATGAGCACATTCTTCCATAGTTAAGTTGATTGGTTGGTTTTCTAGAAAATAAGTTTGGAGTGAAAAGGACTTGATTAGGATTTCCTATTGAGTGTGTTGAGTTAATGCTTCAAGGTTTTCTAGAATAAAGAGTTGTTGTTAAAACCTTGTTTTATAAGCATTGTTGTTGAAGCCATTGGTTGTGTGAAGAACTTGAACTAGGGTTTGAGTATCATTGCTATGTGAAGATTGTTTTATAAGCATTGTTGTTGAAGTGAGTTGTTGAGCAAAGAACTTGAACTAGGGTTTGAAAAGAACATGAGTATCATTGTTATGTGAGATTGGTTGTTGAGCATTGTTGGAAACATTTTGAGTGAATATCATATGCTTGGACTAGGGTTTGTGAGAAAGAATTATTTCATTGAGTGATTGGTTGAGTAGAGTTGGTTGAGCCTAGTCAAGTGGGTGTGTGAAGTGATTGTTCAAGTTCCATAAAACAAACTATTCTATATTATGAATTGATTTGAGAAAGTGATTGGGCATTGAGGTGAATAAGAAGCATATTGAGTCTCTAAAAATTCTCCTTATGTTTCTAAGAGAGTGATTGAAAGTAATTGAGCATTGTGATAAGTGTAGAACATATTGAGTCTCTAAAAATTCTCTTTATGTTTCTATGATATTGGACAAGTTCTTGTGTGGACTTGTTGAGTAGATTTGAGGCAAGTATTTGAGAAGACTTGTGAATAGATTTGAGTAAGATTTTGTGGAAGCTTACAATACAGATTGAGAGCAAAATTGGACAAGTTCTAGAGAGGACTTGTGGAGTAGATTTGAGCAAGTTCTAGAGAGAACTTGTGGAGCAGATTTGGACAAGTTCTAGAGAGGACTTGTAGAGCAAATTTTGAACAAGTTCTAGAGAGGACTTGTAGAGCATATTTGAGCAAGTTCTAGAGAGGACTTGTGGATAGATTAGTGTGATATTTTGAGGAAGCTTACAAGGCAAATTTAAGACAAGTCTTTGAGAAGGCTTGAGAGCAAAGTTGATTGATTGATTTGTTCAAACCTTGAGTTAAGGTTTGGGGCAGATCCAACAGAGTTGATTTGAGATTGAGTCAAGCTTTGAGTTAAGGCTTGAGGACAGAGATTGAGGATAGATTTGTGCTAGACCGAAGGACCGTGTTTAGTGCATAATTGAGAACATAGTTTGGTGCATATTTGAGGATAGGTTTGTGCCAGACCAGAGATAGATATTGAGCAGATTTGTGCTAGACCGAAGGATTGTGTTTAGTGCAAATTTGAGGTAGAGCTTTGGAGGTGATAGAGAGAATAGGAGAGTAGTCTCTAGTGGATAGAGATCCATTAGCTAGGGTAGTGAGGATAGGTCTTCATAGTGAGGACAAGAGTCTTCAGTGGAGAGAGATCCACAAGCCAGTTTAGTGGAGGCAGTAGTCTTCTAGAGGATCACTAGCCAGAGTAGAGGAGAAGGAGTTCTCCTGTGGATAGAGATCCACGAACTTTATTTAGGGGATTGGTATCTCCTTTGGACAGAGGTCCATAAAAATTATAATAGGGAAAGGATTCCCAAGAGATTGATTGAGAAAATTTTAGTGAAATATTTTCTCTGTGGAGTAGCCCACATTGGGTGAACCACGTAAATTGTGGTGTCTCTATTGTGTGTGGTGATTTGTGCATTACTTTAATTATTGCTATTGATATTGCTATCTATACATTGCATAATATTGATTGGGAAAGAAAAGTAAAAAGTGGTCTTATATTTTTCACCCCCCTCTCAGTATAAGCTTGTTTTCTTCATGATATATAAATTGTAACAAGCAGCATTGAAGTCATCTAAAGACTCTATATATCTAAAGAAGGGATAAAATATAATCTAGAGAAGAAAAGTAATAGGATTGAAGTTGAGGGAAACATACATGTGTTCATATTCAAGGAAATAAAGGCCATTAGAAAGAGGCCATGATGTAGAATAAATATGCACATTAGATACTTCATGACCAACTACAAAAGAAAAAAAAAAGAGGTTAAGGTTATTTGTCTACGTAAAGAAAAATAAAGGAAGCTTTAGTAAAGGTTTATGAAAGACTCGAGGTAAGCAATGGATAAGAAAGAAGGTCATAGAATACCAACGTAAGAATATTTTAGGGAAGAAGGCTTAGGAATTTAAGAAAGTGCAACCATTATTAAGTGATCTAAAGCTAAAATAAAGAGAAGAAAGATTCCATATAGCAAGATTATTTACAACAAGATAACAAGTGACCATTTTTAAAGACAAGAGTTTCAAGGTGTAGCCAAATACAAGAGTTTTAGGATACAATCAAATATTAGAGTGCAACCAAAGTTTCAAGGTTCATTTATAAAGTTTAAGCATTAAGGTGCAACAATGATATTGTAGCCATTATACCTACATTAAAGTATTATTGTTGTCATTCATATGTGGATAAGCTAGTAGACCTGAAAGCATAGTATAGATAATAAGTTTAAATACATGAGGAAATTAACATAAAGAGAAATAAAGAAGGTTTAACCAAGCTGCAACCATAGTTGAAGTAAAAGAAGCAGCACCCTAAATGCCACAGTTGTAATAGAAATGTCATTGTTGCAAAAAAAAAATGTTATTCTAAGATTCATAATTGTAGAAGGAGAATTTTTATAGTTGCAGAAGATGAAGTACCATTTTGAGCTCCATGGTTGCATAAGGAACACCATAGTTGTCGAAGATAAAACACCATTTATTATTTTTGAAGGAGAGATAAGGTTAGATATTTAATTAAGGTTAATGCTTTATTAGTATTTTGAAGTGATAAGATTAAAGAAGTAAATTAATGCTTGATTAGTTTTTTAATAAAGTGAAATTAATGGAGTGATAAGTAAGTTAAGTAAGCTTTATTAAATCTTTAGATTTGTTTTATTATTTATTGAATTAATAGATTATTTGCAAAATTAATTGAGTTGGGAGACAAAAGGTATTCAACCTCAAACTTAGGAAGTTAATTTTGTAAAACTTTTATTTCTTCTTAGTTTCTAAATATTAGGGAGATATAAGGAATTCTACTTCATAGGTTTTATAACTTAGAAAATTTGAATTTATCTTTGAAAAGCCTAGGGAGTCATAAGGTAGTCTACATCAAAGGAAATATTTTCTTAGTATTGATTGCATATCATGGAAGAAATTATTAATGCACTCAATAAAGGAGATATAGTAAATAAACTTAAAGGCTATTTTCAAAATATGGTAGATGAATTTGATAAGGAAGAATTAACAAGATATAAAAATAGTCAAGAGGACACACCGTTGGTTCTTGTTACTATGAAATATTATTCTAATAACTTATGTTCATCATTCTCATTAACATATTCTTCTAAAAGTGTTGAATATATTCATCATCTACAACTTATCTACAAGGTAAATAAAGATAGAATAACTTTAGTTCTACACAAGTGGTTATGCTATTTTATCAAGAAAATAGATAAACTTGAAATTCCAAAGAGAATGAGTAAAGAAGTAAAAATATCTTCAAGATGTGTTTATTGCAATAGAATTGGTCATGGAAAAGCAAATTGTTGGAATCTTCATTCATGTAAATATTGTGGAAGAAAAACTCATTCATCAATTTACTGCTATTACAAGGATAAGTACTATAGAAGATTTGAAAGAGCATTAATATTCAGATTAGATTATATTTTTCAAATACTTATTTTTGAAGCATCTTCTAACAATGAATTCAAGTGTGGAATTTCTAAAGTACAAGGAAAGAAGTCATTTAGAGAAAAAGGAAAAATAAAGTGGATCAAACATGATTCAACCTTACCTGATGAAATACTCAGATTACTTGTATTGCATGGCTATTTGTATATTAAATATTGATTGAAGGACAAATACAAAGGAAATATTCTTGTGCAAGAATCTGAAGTAAATAAGAAAGTACAAGAAACTACATATATTGGATAACATGAAGCTGAATCCAAAGATAATGCCAAGCAAGGGGAATAAGGAGAATCTGATCAAGATGAAGGACACGTACATTGTAAAACCAATTGAAGTGTGGAGACCTTTATTGAAGACTAAAGTATTCAATAACAAAATAATGTAATACAAGGGGTGTTAGAGTATATTACATTTTTTGGTACATGCTAATTTACCTCCTTGGTACATCCTTTTAAATATTAGATTAGGGTTGTGTCCTAGATTAGAGTGTGATTAAATATTTTATGTAATGTAATAATGTGTAGGAAATGCACAAGTGTCATGTAAATGAGTGTGCAAGTGTTATGTGTGTAGATGTGCACAAGTGTCTTATATGTAAGTGTGCACATGTGTTCTTAGATTAGGAAGTGTTCTGTGAAAAGTCATGTCCAAGTGTGCATACGAGATAGAGTCATGTGTATGCAAGTATCAATTAGAGAAGACAAGAGTCATGAGACTTGGCATAAGAAAAATAAATATTCAAGTAATCAAAGATTCATCCTACGATAGATATATATTACTCCATAATAGATAGTCTATATCACCTACATTATATACATAGCCTACATAGTCTAGAGTGTGCATAGAAAGCATTGTTATTGTATGAGAGTTTCATAATACATTTGTAATATAAAGAGTAATAAAGATTGCATATATTTGAGAAATTAAAATTTTAAGTCTTGTGGCATGCTTTTACATGTATGATTCAATCTATTTATACATTGATATTGCTACTTATTAATGAATGTTAGTTTATATATTATTAGTCTTGATTTACATATTAGTTTGCTCATATTATTTTGGTTATATTATCATATCTAATGACATTCATGGAATACTTGCAATCTCAAAGGAACCCAATCTCCGACATGGAATGTTTACAATCTCATTGATGAATCTAGAAGGCTCCTCTGCAAATACAAGAAGTTGGTAATCCAAAACATATACAAAGAAGGCAACAAGATCATTGATATCTTATCCAATTTGGGTATAATTGAAGAATATATTCAAGTGTGACATGCTAATTTTCCCCAAAGCCTACTCATTCCAAACAATGATGATGAAATTTCTTTACTCTAGTGCTATATTTAAATCTCAGCAACATCTTAGACAACATGATTTTAGTTTTGAGATATTATTTGTTTTATCCTCATAAACATCAACATCAGTTTAAGCTTGGGTGTTATAACCTCGTAATAGGTGCTTGTCAACATTTTTTCCAACCCGACCTCATGACCAATTTCCAAAATCATTTGTATCATCCCACCTTCATGAATGATTGTCTTAGGTGTGTATCCTCCCATATTAGAAGCCATTTACACAATAATGAATGGACTAATATCACCATGTTTCTAATTTCTAATCTCATTCCAAATTCTCAAATCCATTTGTGCCAACCCAGCTTTGTAAATGATTATCTTGAAAGTTGGTTCTCCTGTGTAGGTAATCATCATTGAGAAAATGATTAGACTAATTGTACTTCATACCTCACTACCATATTTAAATATGATAGACCAAATTTCAAATGTAAATCCACCACCATTGGTCGAGATAGTTTTAAGGTAAAAATATTATGTAGAGGATAAGAAACTTCTCCCCATTTACTCAAAATCAAAATCATATGGAACTTAATCTAACAACCATGTAGAGGATAGGAAAGTTCTTATAGGGATAAATATTGCAATTAAAAAATGATAGAAATATATTTCAGTTGAGGGAGACTCAAAAATTAACATCAATGTTATAAATAAAAATGATTGTGGGGATAACAAAATAACATTATTGTTGATGTGTATAAATTATTATTGGATTCAATCTCTTGGACATGTGAGCACATCTATAGAGAAGGAAATTGGGCAACATATAATTTATCTAATCACAGTGTTGATATTTGTCTTGGTAAAATTCAAAATTTAGAAGGCAATTAGTTGAGTGATATTTTATCTTTTAATTTAAAAAATGATGTCAAGAAGCTAATTATGGAAATATAGCAGTTTGAGAAGCATGAAAAATGCATTTGATATAAAATAAATAATGAATATATTTCATACAAACTGAAGTTGGATATAGTTTAATTGACCTAACACCAAACATTATTTTGATGGAAGTGGCCTCTATTAGAAGCCACATATAACTTATTAAAGGAAAAATACATTTGATATAAAAGAAATAATGAATATATTTCATACAAACTGAAGTTGGATATAGTTTAATTGACCTAAAACCAAACATTATTTTGATGGAAGTGGCCTCTATTAGAAGCCACATATAACTTATTAAAGGAAAAAGACTATTTTTCAATGTAAAATAATTTATCTTAATTGACAAAAGTAGAGGATCATTTGGATTATTTAATTATTGATAATAACAATCATAGAATATTAATATCTTATAAATTATCTCTACATGTATATATTTATACTATAACCTAATTTTTCCTTGTTTATTGGGTGGGTTAAAGATTCCTAAAATCCAACATTGACAAGGCATATAGTTATTTTTCCATTATATCCATTCAAGATATGTTTTAATATGTTTTCATGTGGACTGATTGTTCTAAGTTACTTCTTGAGTGCTCATACTACTCTACCATTCCTTATAGGTAATACAATACAAGTACAAAGTTTAGAAAAACAATCAAACATTCAAAACCATATCTTCTGCAGTTAACTCTCCTCTATTATGTATATAGTGAGTAATTAAACAATTGAATCTCCTTAAGCACTTAACCATGATTTCATATTTTTGAATTTACAACAGTATATCCTTGAGAGCGTATTGCACAACATATATTTGGTTCTAGATTCTTCCATCACCAATTGATATTGATTACCTACGTGTGGTACTATTATAGAACAACTAGAGCAAGAGAAATATATTATCAATTTTAAACTAGTTATTTGATATTATCAAGCAAAAATATATCTATAGGAGTTCTATAGCAAATGTAAATTTACAATACTAACTATGGTATTTGTGAGTAGCTCATCATTATTTTTGGTTTGGCTAATGATCTTAGTATATTCTAGAGGCTAATAAATAATATAATTATTCATATTTTAGAAATTTTATAGTAGAATATGTACATATATATTAATCTATGATGGTAGTAAGGAAGATTATCTCAAAAATGTTGTAATTTATTTTCATCCTTTGAATCAAAGTAATCTACAACCTAAAATAAATAATTTTTTCAAATTTTCTTGTTAATTATTCACTTTTTGTTATTGATTAAAATGGTGCAGATGTAAATATTAAAAATTTCAAATCCCTTAGTGATTGATCTACTACAACCAATATGATAGATCTAATTTTTTAATTATAGGATGAATTTGTATGGGAAATTCATTTAAAATTTTTCATTGTCATCAATTTAAAAATATTTTTCATGTAATACAGTATTTGTGAAAGCATTTTAATATCTCAATAATGACCTTTCTCCACCATAATTCATACTTTATTGATTTACAACAATCATTTAAGACAAAAATAAATTAATTAAATTATGTCATTAAAGTTGTTTTTAAGCAAAGAGATTGCTCAGTTTATATCATATAAGATCATTTCTTCAAAAATTAAATTACAAAATGCAAGAAAGAATTATTTGCATTTATTTAAGCATATGATCTTGATATAAAATATCCTTTATATTGGTTATTAACTACAATGGTTTTAATTTTTTTATGCAATATTAACAAAAAAATGCACCTTAAATGGGCTTCATACATTTATGAATTTCATCTTGTTATTAAGTATAATAAATAAATCGATAATAGTCATTGGTACATTGGTTGGATTTACTCTAAATCTTTTGCATAATTTTGATAACAATTTTATTGCATATAAATTTTGGAAGACAATCTATTTCTTAGATGTGTACTTTGGGTTGATTTTAAACTTTTTATGAAAATCTATAATGATAAACCATTTTTTTCTAATTTTACACTAATATATGTTTTTTGGTTTAAATTAAATCACTTTATATTCTAGTTGGTTAACCATATCAAAAACTTACAAAAGAGGCATATTTTTATCATGTAGATATATTATAATACAGGTCTATAAAATAACATGTGAAAAATACTTTACTAGAATATTTTTATTATGTAGGAATAATTTAAGCCTTTCAATAAAAATGACTGGTTTATTGTAACCACTTACAATTCTATTTAGTCCTTGGAATTCAATATCCATGAACATAATATTGTATTGATAATTAAGATGTGAAAGTATGATAACACTTTTATTATTGTATGTAAAGTTCTTTAAAATAAATTGATTTACTTCATGTGGTAAATTTTTTAATGTTTCCAAAGCTATTGATTTATATAGAAGCATGTATAACGACACTAAGTCTTATCACCATCATTGTTTCTAATTATTGCTACATATTTCCTAGTCATTGTTCATTTATATTTAAGAATATTTTAGGTTATAAGTTTAAGTTTAAAACATGCTTTAACTAATAAACATGTGGTCAAATGAGTGATTTGATTTTTAATTAGCTTTACTTTTCATTTTAAACATAATTATAACAAGTATTAATACACTTATATTTTTATAATGTAAAATATTTACAATAGAATTATTCATTTCTCCGTGGAACATTCTCTACTTAATATTTCCTATGAGTATCAACCTCTACTTCCCCCTAATTTTCCATTAGTGCTTCTCATTATTCCCTTCTCTCATAAAAGAAAGCAATTAGACCATGCTTCTTCTCTTGTTCAATGTTTAGTTAAAGTTGTTGCATATGTGAAATACATTTTTAAAGAACATGTTAAATACAAATAACTTAATTGTCAACATCTCACGTTCATCCATTTTTTAAGGTTGGTTATAAAGCTTAACTCCACTTGGATAAAGAAGTTATAAAATCATAAGCATCATAATCTCAAATAGGTATGGTTCATATACCATTTAAAATTTAAAGAAAATACTTTAGTTAGATATTCTTGCTTAACTTGTTATTTATCAAATTTATTTTTATAAACTATGAAATTCGGAAGAATAGCTCATTATCTCACACCTTAAGGATATCAATTCACAGTTAATCCTTCTTTGTATAAAAATCATCATCTTGATATTCATACATGTATTACTAAGTACAATAAAATTGCAACTTAGCTTTAAAAAATGTTGATTTCCAACTCAAACTAAGTGTGTGAGCCAATGACTATTTAAGTAGCAAATGTTAACAACTTCCTCATATAAGTAAGGAGATTTTTTTAAAAAGTATCCACATAGGATAATTCTAGTGGTGCAAGGTATTGTATTTAGAAATATTATATATATTTAATAATTATACTTTTTATAAATGTTACACACATATTTATATAAACATGTTAGAAGCTTTCTTATCTTACCTTTTGAAGAAGCTTATATGTACATATTTATTTACACCTTTTATATATAATACAATGAGGTGCAATGCATATTTTTATTATTTATTAATGTATTTTGCACCTACATTAGGTCAAAGTTGAAAACGTCATATATCACGTGCAACACAAATCTAGTGTTCCTTTAAAAGTATATACCTTTAGGTGGAGGCTCTGCTAGGGTTTTTTGCTCGCATGTTGTTATCGCCTGTTTGTTCTTCCATCGGTCGCCATACCATTTATGCCCTTCTGAGATCTACACACACTGTGCCATTCTTAGTAACTACTCTGCCTTGGGTGAGGGGCTCCATCCCTTTCAATGGCTGCCTCTCAGGTTGTTATTTCATTGGTTAGTGAAGTTGTAGCTGTGGAGAGCCATGGCACTAGTAAAACGACCCAGGAAGTTTATCCTGAAGGTAGTTCCTCAGTGTCGAACATAACCCTGCCCATGCAAGATGTTGATAATGCTTACAACTGGCTTGAAAGTCACACCCTAGTAGGGTACTTTCTGGGGAGGATTCCCAGTGACTCGCTAATCCGACAATGGATTCAGCAAGTCTGGCAGCCATATGGCATAAAAGTTGATCATATTCAAAACCTTACTAAAGGTTTTTTTCATTTTTAGTTTGTTGATCCGCAACATGTCATTGCAGTTATGAGCAAAGGGCCTTGGTATATTAGAAATACCCTTTTAATTCTTTAGCCCTGGCATCGTAATTTTATAGTTTCTGCTGATGTTTCCCTACGTGTCCCCATTTGGGTGGAATTCCTAGGTCTCCCTTTGCCCCTTTGGCCATTCTTGCCACAACTTGTCACACCCATTGGCAAGTTTGTGTGCATGGAGCCACAGAAATTCTATGTTGTGCGGCCATACAAATGCATTTGCATTGAAATTGATCTATCAAAGGACCTTAAGGATTCTATTAATATTCAGGTTGGGGAGACCCATTTCCAACAATGGGTGGTTTATATCAATCTCCCCAATACCTGTTATCGGTGTCAGTCTACTACCCACAAGATAAAATATTGCCCTCTTATGGAGGGTCGATTCAAAAATTGGGCTTCAGTAGAGACACCTTCAAACACAAATAAATCTACCCCTCCCACTAATGGAGGGGAGGAATGGACTTCTATCACCAAGAAGAACAACAAAGGAAATCGACCACAAACTTCTATGGGAGCTGGTAAAAAGGAGTCTCAACCGAGCTCTCAGTCAGGGGTTTCTCATGCAACCTCTATAGAAGGAACTTTTGTTTCTCTTCCTGTAGGTACCTCTTCTAGTAATAACAAAAAAAATTCCCCAATTATTCAAGCCTCCTAGTCGGCTAAGCCATCAGCTATGCCAGAGTCCGCTCCCTCAAGCGAATGCCAGGTTTCTCCACCTAATCTACCTAGCGAAGTTCCCTCACGAAACCCTCATCGCTCTCATAGTCCAGTTAGGGAGACCTCAAGCATCCCTTTGGAGAAGCGACGATAGATAGATTTTTTTTGTGAAAACCATAATAGGTTTCTCACAAATACCTTTGAATCCTTAGCATATTTCGAGGACTCTGAGGTCCTCGAAGGAAATATGCTCCTCGATCATGTCTCATGAAGTGCATATCTTGGAATGTCAGGGGTTTGATAGATCCTGTGTGCAAGTACATAGTGCGTCAGGGTCTAGATGACTTCAAGTTAAAAAATGGTAATATTGATATCCTTTGCCTTCAGGAAGTCAAAGTCACTAACTTTATGTTGTCAAGTACTTGCTCCTTTCTCTGGCCTCGAGGCCACACCTTTCATACTATGCATGACATAGGTAAAGGAGGGGTAGTAATTTATCTTTCAGAACCTTATCATTCTAAACTGATCTCTTGGGGTTGTGACCCTTCTAATCATGTTGTTTGGGTTGTGATGGAGATTGATGGCCATCTTCTTGGTGTGCTCAACATCTATGCTCCTAATGATGCCAATGATCATTGTGTGTTGTGGTGGTGGGTGGCACTCTCTCTTCCCCTTGTTGTTTGGTTGCTCTGTGGGGACTTCAATATGATTGAATTCCCACATGATAAAGTGGGTCTTCTTCCCATGAGGTGGGCCACAAGGGAAAGAGAAGCATGGCTTTTCATGAAAGAAAAGTTGGGGCTCTCTGACCCCAATAGCTACTTTTTACCCTCTTCATTCCTAGCTAGTGCTTGGTTCACATGGTCTAACAATCAACAAGGTGAGAATCATGTTTTAAAAATATTGGATAGAGCCATGCTCTCAGATTTTAATATTTTCTCCTTCGAGTAGCCCTCATCTTCTTCTCCCTTTATCTTCATCCACCCTAAGCTCTGCTTGTCTGACCATTCCCCCATTTCCTTTTCCATCTTGGTTTCTTCTACTCCCCCTCCTCTTTCTCATTCACAATTTTACCTTAATACCTCCATTTTGCACCACCCCATGTTGAGGGCCTATGTTATCAAAATTTGGAACCTTATCCCTAGATCGAAAGGGGCCTCAGGATGGATTGAATGGTGGAATGTTGCTATCCAATGCATTACCCACTTCCTACGCTCGCTTGGGCGTAAGATTGCTAAGTTTCATCATCGCTCCAATATTGCTCTTAAGTGGGAGTTGGAAGTGACCTCTTCTCAACTTTAGTCCAATCCTTTCAATGAGGAGCTTTAGAGGCACCTCGCTATGGTTAAACACCAACTTCTTATGGCAGAGCACTATGATGCCAAAGGAGCTCAAATCAAGGTGAGGTTGCACTGGCTCAAATTTGGAGATAGGGTTACCAAGGAGTTCTTTCAATGCTTGCATCCTCATAATCAATTTTTGGGTATTAAAGCCCTTAACATTAATGGAGAGTATGTTTCTAATCTTCCTAGTATTCTCTCTACTTTTGAAGAGCATTACCAATCTATGTTTGTGGCTCAAGCCCGCTCCTCGCAACATGACCAAGCCCTTAAATCCTGCCTTTTTGTGGTCCCAGAATGACTTTTTGAGTCTCAAAGAGTTGCCTGTGAAAAGGCCCTCTCTTTGAAGGATCTGGAGGAAGCTCTTTCTCAGATGGCCAATGATAAATCCCCTGGTCTCGATGGCTTCCCTTGTGAATTCTACAAATCCCTTTGGGACACTATAGGGCCTGATCTTCTCAAAGTCTATCAAGAGGCCTTCTCTAAGGGTTCTTTGGGCCCTAGTATTAATCAAGGGATTATTAAATTTATCCCCAAGGATGGTGATCCTGAAATCATCACCAATTGGAGACCTATTACTCTCCTTAATGTCTCTTATAAGATCATTTCCAAAGCCCTAGCTTTACGCATCCACCATCTCCTTCCTATTATCATGCACCCAGAGCAAACTGGCTTCATTCGAGGTAGGTACATACTTGACAATATTATTGCTATCTAGGAAGGTATGGAGTGGGCTCACAATTCTAACCAATAATATATGTTCATCAAAATCGACTTTGAGAAATCTTATGATAGGATTGATTGGTCCTTCATTCTAGCCATGCTTAAAGCTCTTGGTTTTGGGCCCTACTTCATTAGTTCTATGGAAATATTATTTGTTGAGGCTTCGACTATTTTATCCATTAACAGACACAAGTCCTCAGCCATTGGTCTCTTTCGATCCATTAGACAAGGTTACCCATTAGCTCCTTCCCTTTATGTCCTTGTTGCTGAAGGGTTTGGCTATTTACTAGCTCACCACGCTGCTCAGGGTTCTATTCGAGGAATTTCTCTCCCTAGAGGTGAGACTCAGTTGATCAATGGTCATTTTGTTGATGACTCTTTCCTCACTCTTATTGAGGAAGAAGGTGTCATTCAACAAGCGCTTGCTTGCCTGGACACTTTTTGTCTAGCTTCTGGATCCTCCATTCAATGGAGAAAGACCCAATGTTATAGGTAGTCTCTCGACCCAATGCCCCACTGGCTTAATCAATATCAATGGAAGATCATCCAAGAGGGGGAAATTTTTCATTTTTTAGGTATTCCTTTTGCCTTTAACGGGTCATTTCCAGAGTTATGGAAGTATGTTGTTAACAGGGTGGAACAAAAACTTACCTACTGGTCCACCAAGAAACTCTCCCTTGCTAGTAAATTTCAAATTTGCACTAAAGTCCTTGTGGCCACCCATGTTTATTATTCTTCCTACTGGGTCCCATCCAAAAATTGCTATAAGAAGCTTGATAAGCTTCTATGAGACTTCTTATGGTCCTCTTCCAATAATGCTTCAGGATTCCATCGTGTTGCTTAGGAGTATTGTTGTCTTCCCAGAAGCCATGGTGGACTTGGCATTCTCAATACCCAACGTCAAGGTTGGGCCCTTTGTGTTAAGTGGGTCATCAGAGCCCTCATGGGTAATGAGGCCTAGAAGATTCTCATCCGACACTATATTAGTGAAGGTTCCCCTTTTGGGCGTAAGAGTTGGAAGGGCATGGGGTTCCCTTCCCTCCTTGTTGCCCTTGTGTCTATCAAAGTGTCAGGATCCTTCGTCATTAGGAGCATTTGGAAAGCCTGGGAGAGTGTTAAGCCTTGGCTTAGATGGAATGGCCAGAGCTTTTGGCATGGCCTCTCCATCAACCAAATGAATATTTGGTGGTCACCTGTTATCACCTACCAGGGTTCCTCGCTTGTGCAAGTTCCCTGGGTTCATGCACTGAGATTATTTTGCAAAGGTGTGTGATGCATCACTGATTTATTTTCTCATCCTACCAGGGATTGGCTCCCTTGGGATGATTTTAGAGCTAAATTTGGGCTTAATCACTCTGACAAGGATACCTTTGAGGTTGTCAAGGTTGCTCTCCCTGACTCCATGTTACACAAGATTTTTGTGCTTTCACAACGACCTTGGTGGAAGGACTGGAAGTGGTATCTGGACACTCCATTATAGAATTATAAGGCCCGATTGGGGTATGGATGGCTCTCTCCTTGCCTCCCCATGATTGATAAGCTCAATCAATGGTGGAAGGTCTCCTCCCCTCGACCTGTTTGGTTGCGCAGGTTCCAGACCGCTTGGGCTCCTTTCTTGGAGCCCAAAATTTCTTGTTTTGCATGGAGTCTTTTGCACCAAGGGCTTCCTGTTGGGGAGCATCTGCAACATTTAGGCATCCCCAACCCTTCTTGCCCTTTCTATCTTCAATCTGAAGACTTTGTCCATATTTTTTGGGTTTGTGCTCATGCTCATTCCCTTTGGGAGTGGCTTTTTTCCTTTTTAGACCCTATTCCTTTGCCATGTTTGAGTGGAAGCATATCATTTTGGGAGACCCCCCACCATTACTAGATATTTTTTTGAAGTGTGGCACTTGTTTTGTATGGTGACCATGTTCAGTATATGGAGAGCTAGAAATGACTGTATCTTTGGTAAGTGTTCTTCCTCTTTGCACATATCTACTTTTGAGAAGTCTAATATTATTTCATCTATGTATTTTTATATTATAGTTTAGGCCAATAAGGTGGCCATGGAGCTCACTCATCTTCAAGAGCTTATTGAACAGTGGGGGAATGCACCATGCTCAGTAATTCAGGATACTCCTCGTAGTAGGTCCAGGTCCAGACAACAGTGTCGCTCACTCCCAAACTGCACTCCTATCCTAGCTCAAGGTGCTTACAGAGATGGTCGTGGCTACGTGACTATTCCTCTCTCCCCCAACTCCTCGACTTGATGCTTGGGACAACTTAAGATTTTATGGCTGGGTTTATGTTCCCAACACTTCTGGACAGGGGAGGGACTCATTGTCAAAGTCTCTGGGTGGGAATCAGGGGTGGCTAAGCCTCATCATTTTGTAATCAGTTTATTCTGTTGTCCATCAGTTTTGTAAACTGTAAATTGTTCGCTTGGGTTCCCGCTCTATTTTTATGGGGATGGTTTTTTTTGGCTGATGGTGTTAGCCACGTGGCGTGTTTATCCACCTCTTTTTTTTTTGTAAAAATGTATTTTGTTAATTCTTTAATATAATGCTTTTTTACATTAAAAAAAAAAGTATATACCTTTATCAAAAATCATCATTGGTTCATAGCATTAGAAAACCTAACAAATTATTGATATATTAATATATTATATTTTGCTTAAATTAGGCATAATTGAATTATCCAATTCCTCAAATACTTTTCAATAAGAATTAGTCTATTGATATGTCAAATATTTGAGTCCCAAAAATACTAATATCATTTAAAACTTATTTTGCCTTTAAAATTACAGGCTTAATTGTCTAATTGTAACATTTTTCTAAGTATTTAAATAGGATTATCCTTATGATTTATTTATTTCTAATATTATCAAGTTATAATATTTTGATTATCCTATTTCCATTATCCTCCATGTAATTTATCATATTTCTATAATCCTCCATATAATTACTAACCATTAAAACTACCAAAAATTATCTCTATCAAGCCTCATGCACAATTGATCTCAATGGCATGGCAATAACAAATATATACTGTAATAAAAAATGATACACCCAAACAAAAAAGTACCAAAATAGGTAATTGCAATGAATAAAATGATATCTGTATCAAACTTTTTGGGAGCCTTGATCTCCCCTTTTACAATGCTGATATACCCTGAATTGTAGGGGTTATCATAGTGTGCTTGCTTTTGATTTTACAATGATAAAAAGAGGGAAACCTCATTTTGTATATCAATAAGTGTGGTTGTCTTCGATCTTTGCTCCAATTAGATTTTCTAGTGGGCTTAGGTATCCACTAGCGGACCATCCTTAGCTACAACAACCTTCAATAACTTATCTCCTGCACACATGACATTTCAAACAAAAGAGTCAACATCACCTACTGATATACTTGAAAGAAGCTACTCAAAACCCTAACATTAATGTTTGCAAAATATGCAGAAGATAGAAAAATAATAAATCTTGATACCTTACTGATGTTGCTTGCTCTGATCTATTTTTCAATGAATGAAAGAATTCCTAGACAAATATGGGGCCGTGTTTGGGATTGTGTAAATGCGGTTTGGCATTTGGAAAACGTAGATGCATGTTTGTCTCTGTGCAAATGCTCACTAGTTTGAGTGGAAAGAATATTAAGGGTTTGATCTGGGACCTCAAGCAATTGATCTCCACGGGTGTTGGTGATCTCCTGTAGCAATTCTAGCAACGTAATAATGTAATTTTTAGTTTCATTTTGGTGATGAAGTGATGTTGCTTTTGTAGGAATTTGGGGATTTTGGAGGGAAAAGATAGATGGAAATCTAGGGTTTCCAAGTGGTAAGTACTGGACAACTACAATGAATCACTTAGAGTATCTCACTTAGGTGGAGTGGCAGCATGTGGGTAAGTGGGAGTGGAGTGATGTGTGGAGTGAGGTGTGAGATGTGGCAAGTGGAGGGGTAGTGGTGGCTAGGACACATGTCCAATGGGGAGATAAGGTATCCTAGGGGGAATTTTCTAGATTTAATAAAATCTGAAAAATAGGATAATGTGCAAGATTTATACACCTAAGTTTAGACTTAGGCATATAATTTTATTATGCAAGATTGTGGGGTGAATGTGGGTTTTGCAAGTGGCTAGGTTTTGGTGTCTACAAACGCCCCCTTTTGTACCATGTTGTACCAAGCACAATGCAATGCAAAAAAATACGAGACACCTAGAATTATTGGATGAAGCAATGGACTTAGGTTATTCCAATGCAAAGAATGAATGAATTTTGAAAATTTTAATTTTGGCTTACCCCCTCAAGTGAAAAATGGGTAAAATATGGAATAAATGAGACCCATGAGTCACTTGACTTATTTTGGATGGTGGAGTTGTGTGTTTAGCAGATGCAAATGTAAATTATGAAGATCAAATTGGTTGACCCAAGTTTGGAGGGAGTTGCATGTTTGAAACTTTACTTTTGGTAGAATGAGTTGCAGTTTTTATGTGGTAGATAGACCAAGCAATGTGGTGTGCATGTGATACTAGAATCGTTCAAGGTAATTTGTACACTTGATTGCAGTCACTGCATTCAGACTCATACATTGGCATGGTGCATACCGATTTGAGAGATTTTTGCTTTGTACCCCTGTAGAGAGGGTTTTATGATAGCTTTGTGCAAAGTTTCTTGAACGAAGTTGCATTCCTCAATTAGGTTACCAAATTGATCTGATTTGAGATGAGATGATATGGGATGATGTTTTGGATGCATGGATGAGATGATTTGGTGATGTTGTGAAGTTTTGATGAGGATGCTTGAAGGGGTGATTTGATGTTTTTTTGAACAAGTTTCATTATGGTGACATGCCCATCCTACCGAATTCCATGGATAACCAATTGCTGCAACCACGAGGTGACTAAAGTATATCACTAGATACGAGGTTCACTTAAGGATATTTTTTCTTTTTTTTTTTCCAAAAGGGTTTGGTGCATTTGGAGCTTTTGAAGTGATTTGACCAAAGGGGTGTGCTTCCCTTGGAGCATTTTGAATTTAATTGACCAAAGGGATGTCCCCTTTGGAGCATTTTGGATGGAATTGACCAAAGGAGTTTGGTTTCTTTGGAGCCTTTTTGAATTGATTTGACCAAAGGGGTGTCCCCTTTGGGGCCTTTTGGATTGAATTGACTAAAGGAGTTTGGTTCCTTTGGAACATTTTAAAATTGAATTGACCAACGAGATGTCCTCTTTCTAACCTTTTGGATTGATTGTGACCAAAGGAGTTTGGTTCCTTTGGAGCCTTTGAAGTGAATGTGACCAAAGGAGTTTTTGTTCCTTTGGAGCCTTTTTTTAATATGCATGTGATGAAATGAATGTATTATGAATGAATGCAATTGGTGGTGATGTATGTAAATGAACTAATGGTGTTGCCTTATTAATCGTCATTTGAAAAGGTTATGGACCATTGTTTAGGAAACTATACCTTTATTGCTTAATCAAGAACACCAACATTTGATGCTGATGTGTGAAATGAATTATGAAAAGTAATAATGTGATAATGACATGGAATTTAATCTCTTATATGAATTTGTTTGCCTTAGTGATAAAGATATAGAGTTATTTTAAAAATAAACTCATCTATTTATCTTACAAAATTCATAACATGTCAAGGGTGTCCTAGAGGAGTCAAATTTCTTAAGGACCAATTGTGTGTGCAATGAATGTTCATTTCCAATGAATTTTGAGTTTGGTATTGACACAATCCAATTAAGAACCAATGTGTGTGCAAATGGTGGATTCATTTACCTATCTTGAGTAGGGTGAGATTGAGCTAGTAATGGAGATAACCAAGAAGCTAGCTTATCCTTATGTGCATTCAGAGATCTCTTCAATAGAGACATGTCATCACGCATGAGCATACTCCACTGCCAGTCAAGCATCTATAGCCTTGATGGAGATTAGCTCCATAGTCCAATGATAGAATTTCCAAGCTTTGGGGAATCAGATTCTCAACCAAGTCATGATGAGAATTAAACCCTATCCTTACTACTTGAAGATCTATCATTATTATTATGTGTTTGTAAAAATAGTTAAAACTTTAGGGAATCATATTCTCAACCAAGTCAAGATGAGAATTTTACCCTATCCTTACTACCCACTCTTTTTGTTGTTAAATTTAAGTGGTAAAAACCATTGTTTTCATTGGTATTTTGGACTATGTTGTGTTTAAGTGGTGAAAACCACTATTTGTGGACTATGTGCATAATGGGACAAGCAAGATGATTTTTCACTTCCAGGTTCAATCCGATCATGGTGTCATCTCTCTCTAACTCAAGATCTCATTAATATATGTGATTTGTGTTTGGTTCAAATATGGTAGGGTCAACTCCCAAAACTCAAAATTTTCTTAGTGATAAATGTGTGTGGTCCAAGAGAAAACTTGATTTGACTAGGAGCAACCTATAGCACCTCAGGATTGTTTGATATTGAATTGAGGTTGCTTAACACACTAGGAGTGGCTGAGTGACCAAAAACACCTAGGAATTGTTTGACAAACATTGTATTATGTGAGATGTAGTTGTACATTCCTTATGAGCTTTTGAAAATTAAGGGGTGTACGTAAAATAGTCAGTGGTCATATGACCTATCTATTGATGAAAGGTGTAGTACGGATGCTCCTTATAGCTCTTTCCATGTGGCTTGTTTGGATATTTCAATTTCATTTTTGGAAAGGTAATTGCCTGTGCATCATACAACCTTTAGAAAAGGGATGAATATGATTCAGGAAATCGGGTGTAATTGCAGGGTTGCCAAGTGAATCAATGTTGAAATTTATCTATAGGTTGAGCTTGATTTTGTAGTTGTTGTGGGGGTGGAACCGCTTGATAAGTCTTTTGTTGTGGTTGTTGTTCATGTGAGGGTTGTTGTACTTGGACTTGAGCTTGCTATGTTTGTTTTGGAGGTTGGATCAAGACTACTTGATTAACCTGAATAGCCTTGGACTAGCCCTAGTTATTCCCCATTTGTCCCTTGTTTTTCCATTATTTCTTTCTTAGCTTTATCTTTCCCTCTTGGATTTTAGTTTCTTCAATTACTCGGCTTGGGCGAGGGCTTCCTCGAATGTTCTATATTGTTGCAATTGTAGTAACAAGGATATTGGTTTGGAATAATTCCTCATATACATTCTTGTCAATTCTACCATGGGGAGGGAGAATGGCAACTTTGTAATGATTTCCCTCCAACAGTTTCCAAAGTCATAAACCAACTCGTCATCAAATTGGTGTAGATTGAACAAGTCATTTAATGTTGTTTTCTTTCTAACATTAAGAGAGAAATGCTCTAAGAATTGGTCTACCAATTATTTGAAAGTGTAGACACTATGATGTGGTAGGTGATTATACCAATCTAGGGCATCTCCTCCAAATATTTGAGGAAATGTTTGGAGCATTAAAGCATCGTTCTCTTGGATTCTAAACATGCATTGATAAATCTGCTCACATGCTCTCGAGGGTCCTCATCCTACTTGAATTTGTCAAACTTTTATAATGTGAAATCTATCGGATAAGGTGGTGATGGTACCGAAGAATGAATTAGGTGATTTATATGCTACATTAGAGTTAGT
This sequence comes from Wollemia nobilis, assembly GCA_028583015.1. Classification (NCBI taxonomy): domain Eukaryota; kingdom Viridiplantae; phylum Streptophyta; class Pinopsida; order Araucariales; family Araucariaceae; genus Wollemia; species Wollemia nobilis. The sequence goes on from JAQPPZ010002930.1 coordinate 13,484,721, forward strand.
TTTTGGTACAACATTCTAGGCATGTGCATGGCCAAGCTATCAATATGATTTTGCAAGAACTAAAATTTAAGTCTTTTGATGATAATTGAAAATCTTGATTTATTTGGTGTTGATGGAAGTGGTTTGTGTTGTTGGTTGAATTTAATGATAATGGATGTTATGGTTGAATGGATTATGGAATGAATTTTGATGGATTTGTTGATGATGAGGAGATGAGGGTATGATGGTATGTTGTGTTGATGAATTAGCATACATGTGATGAAGTGGATGGTTGGGTATGGTTATGGTGGGTGGTCGTGACACCCATGATGGATCTTGAGTGAAGAATGTGTTTTGGTGTGATGTGTATGGATGGTTAGGGTTTGGCACCAATGATTACTATTGTTTGTTAGGATGAGTGCTTTGGTTGGCCTCATCTACAAGAAATTATTGTAAGTGTAGAAAAGCTTGTTGTATAGCAATCATAGATGCAGATGGTGTGGTTGTATGGAGGGTGAAATATTGAGTAGGATGCATGGCAACCATGTGAGTGGATGTTAGTGGAGGGTAGGTGGTGAAAGGCACCACGACTGAATGAGGGATGACATGTTGGATGGGATCAACAGATGATGTGGATGGGATGGATGTAGGTATTTGTGAAGTAGTATTGACTTGTGCTTCATACAAGGGGTTAGAGTAGATGATGTTTTGATGTGATGGGATGGAGATGTACTGATGAGATGATGATGGATGGGTGTGGGTCATGGTTGCAGTAGTTGATTCAAAGAGTGGATTGGTGATGAACTAATGATTTTGTTGCAAATGAGAGTAGGTGACTTCTTGATATAAGGTGGGAATTGTATGGAGTGGAATGGTGAGAGAAGGTAATGATGCAAAAACCAAGAATGTTGTAGTCAAGTAAGTCCTAATGACATCAGTATCTAGATACCTGATGTGATGGCCAGATGATGTGGGTGGTTCACTTCTAGGAGTATTTGGAATTGCAGCATGGGTAGCCCTCTACATCACATCCATATCCAAAGTGGGGGCACGATTAGATGGCCCAATGGACAAGTCTAGATACATAGTTTAGGCTACACTAACTTGCCCCACCATCGAAGTGGTGGAAGCTTGGGAAGATTGAGCAAAGTACTCCATGGATGCGGGTGGTTGACTCTAGACTTTATTTAACACTTTGGCTTGACTTTGGGTCACTACCATAAGCTGGGGGTGAAATGGGATGACGAGTGTGAAGGTATGTGTGTGAAAGCATGATGCGAATGAAAATAAACAAACACACAATCAATCAGACAAATAAATATTTTCTAAGTTTTTGCAAGTTTTATTTTGTTTTTTTTTTTTGGAAGTTTTTAATTTTTTTTTTTGAATTTTTGAAGTTTTTTTTTTTTTTTTTGAAGTTTAAAACTTTTTTATTTTTTTGAATTTTTGGAGTTTTTGATTTTTTTGAATTGTTTGAAGTTTTTGATTTTTTTTTATTTTTGAAGTTTTTTATTTTCTTTTGAATTTTTTGAATTTTTTGAGTTTTTTGAGTTTTTGAAGTTTTTGATTTATTTTTTTGGAGTTTTTTATTTTTTTGAATTTTTTGAAGTTTTTTATTTTTATTATTATTATTGGAGTTCTTGATTTTTTTAATTTTTGAAGTTTTAATTTTTTTTTTTGGTGTATTTTGATGTTGAAACTCCTAGTCCTATGACGACTAAGGGTTAAAATAAAAATAAAAAACTGCTAAAGGTAGTTTGAACACACCCCCTATCAAGGAATGTAACCCAAGTGGCAAAAAGTGGCTTCCTATGGAAATGACTCGAGGTAACCTTATGGAAATAAAGAACCCCTGAAGGGACTACGCTATCTAATATTTTGTTACCAGTGCAATCGCGCTTTCACTTAACCCATGCATTTAGGGTGTGAACAAGAATGACAACTACATCCATTAATTATTTGAAGAGCCTTGTGGTAAAGGGGCTCACTAATCCTTCCTACTCTGGGTGCACCCAAAAGTAGGGAATTTTTCGGTGATGAAATCCAAAAAGCCATTTTCTTGGGGCTACTAAGGTGTCTAGGTGGTGATCCGATGGAAGGAGGTGAATTCCAACATCACCGGTCTTGATTGGGGGTTGGTGATGAAATCTAACCTTACCAATGTTTATTTGATACGTGTGAGTGTGTGAGGTGTTTGTGTTTTCTATGGTTTTTGTAAAGCAAAGTGCAAAATCAACCCTAAGGTGCAATCTAGGATGCAATTTCAATTTTGATGCACACAAATATAGTAACACATAAAAAATAGTAGGCAGAACAACAAAAAAGAGAAATATTAAAACTAAAATGCAAAAAACAAAGTTTACACAGGATCTGAAAGTGATTTTGAAACATATAATCAAACACAAGAACATGTTTGGGACTGGTCAAATGCAAAATCGTGTTTTTTCAAATGCATATCTACATTTGGATCTGTCCAAATGCAATTCTACGTTTCTAATTGTGTCAGAAACAAAAACAGAGCCTATATAAAATGCTAAAATGACCTATAACGTACTTACTAATGCAAATCTAGCCCTAGTATGCAATTATTGTATTTTTTGTAACCTAGGAATCAAAAGCATGCCTTAAAATGAAGCTTTAATTTTTTTCTTTCTTTATTTTAAGTGCCTACAAATGATTTAAAAATGCCTACAACAAAATCAAATGCAGCGGACAAGAAATCTCTTTTTTTTTTTTAAATGGAATTTTTAACTAAAGTGTTACTTGCTACACACTTAGGATCCTTTCATTGCCCATTTTTCTTGTCAAGCTCCCCAAACGCCACTTCATGTTTGCGTAGGATTTCAAACATGTTATCACATTTGTCCAAGTCTCTAAACACCCATTGGCATTTTTTTAGGTCTTAAAACATGCACCTGCATTTACACAAATTCTCAAATGCGCTTCCCATTTGCACAGGTGCAGGAATAGGCCAAACATGCTCTGAAACTTCTCGAATTCAATCCTTGAATTTTTGCACAATAAAGCTCCATAAACTTACAAAAAGGAAACATACATAAATTAGTAGACTAAAAACAACAAGGCAAATCAAACATAGGACCTTTTGGGGGTCCCACCATGATCACCATTTTGTAAGCAAAAATGATGTACCTAAATGACAAAGTATTAAAACAAGCAATTACAATGAATAAAATGATATTTGTATTAAACTGTTTGGGAGCCTTGATCTCCCCTTTTACAATGTTGATATACCCTAAATTGTAGGGGTTATCATAGTGTGCTTTCTTTCGATTTTATAATGAGAAAAAGGGTAAAATCCATTTTGTATATCAATAATTGTGGATGTCTTCAATCTTCTTTGCTCCAATTAAATTTACGAGTGGGCTTGTGTATCCGCTAGTGGGGCACCCTTAGATACAAAAACCTTCAATAACTTTTCCCTTACATATATGACATTGCAAACAAAAGAGTCAACAACACCTACTAATATACATGAAAGAAGCTGCTAAAAACCCTAACCTTAATATTTACAGAATATACAAAAGATAGAAAAATAATAAAGCTCTATACCTTGTTGATTTTACCTGCTTTGATCTATCTGTTAATGGTTGAAAGAGTTCCTAGGCAAACATGGGGCCGCATTTGGGACTATGTAAACGTAGGCTAGAATTTGGAAAACATGGATGTGTATTTATCTCTATGCAAATGTCCACTGGCGTTTGTGGGTAAGTGGAAGGAATGCTAAGGGTTTTATCTAAGACCTCGGGTGATCAATCTCAATGGGTGTTGGTGACCTTCTATAGCGATTCTAGTAATGTACCGATATAATTTTTAGCCTCTTTTTGGTGATGAAGTGATGTTGCTTTTATAGGCATTTGGGGATTTTGGAGGGAAAATATAGGTGATAAGCCTAGGCTACCAAGTGGTAGGGACTGGGCAACCACCTATCTTGGGCAACTATAGTGAGTCACTTAGAGTGTCTCACTTAGGTGGAGTGGTGGCATGTGGGTAGGTGGGAGTTGAGTGAGGTGTGATATGTGGCAAGGGGAGGGGTAGTGGTGGCTAGGACACATATCCAATGGGGAGACAAGGTATCCTAGGGGGGATTTTCTAGATTTAATAAAATCTAGAAAATAGGGTAATGTGTAAGATTTATACACCTAAGTTTAGACTTAGGCATATAATTTTATTATGCAGGATTGTGGGGTGAATGTGGGTTTTGCAAGTGGCTAGGTTTTGGTGTCTACATATACATAAAAAATTCTTACTGATACAGGAGTATGTGGATTCATCTCATTAAGGTTAGATGTTTATTCTAACCTAATTTTAGGAATAGATATATCTTTATGATATGCTAATATGATTCTAATATTGACAATATTTTCCAATGCATCATAGTACAAGTGTAATTCAATGAGGTTATTATGGTGTTGGTATCTTTTAAGATCCTATAATTAAACACATGGCTTGATATGCTTAAATGATATAAATTTACTTATTATAAACATAAAGAATTATCAATTTTATAAATGTTCACCATCTCTTTGGATGATAGAACTCTACTATAAATATGAATAACTACATCCTTTTGTGTGATCAATAATAATCCAAATAATGGCAGTAAAGTGACTATGGAAATTTATTCTCAAAGTCTTTCATAAGATAATTTTCAACCCTCTTCTTGAATAAATGATTTTTTAGTTAAGTGAATATGTGATAAATTGTATTCTTGGTTGGAGAACTTAACTATAGTATTTTATTCTATAGGTACTTAGAGAGCGTGATCAAATTCTAGGTTTAGAATACCTTGACCTCCCAAAAAGTTAATATTATTAGGTTACATGAAATTTGCACTGATAAGATTCCATTTTTCATTAATATTAGAATGTATAAGTTTATTTTACTAAGTCATTAACCATTGTTTTATAAAATATGTTCTATTGGTTTTCTTTGAATGGTTTCTAGATTTTTTCATCTTAGGAATATCAACTTAATATGTTCTTTTGATTTGAACTCTTAGGTCTAGTAGTTATTTTGTGGCCTTGTAAGACAACCTTATTCATTTTTTTAGATTCCTTGTATTTCGTAACCAATAAATAATTTACTATGTTGTTTTCTAGAAAAGGATTTTATTTCAAAATTGACCTAACTTAGTATATCAAGGACATAATTTCCATTAAAATTTGGGTGAAAAACTTGCAATCAAAAAGTACTTTATGTCAATTTTCTCAACAATTTCTTTAATTGAAAAACCTTGACCCATAAGTTAAAATTCTATCCTTTTATGGATTTTTAGAAGACTAAAATATCATCTAAATATCTAATCAACCATTTAAAGTTTGGTTAAAATACAAACATATGAGGGATGGATTTTTGTTACTAGTAAAAGGGGTGTAAATGGGAGAAACAAATGAGCTCACTAGAAATCCTAGCACTCTTATAACCCAAAAAAAACAACACAAGTTTTTCAAGGTTTTAAGTCGTCATTAGTAAGTTCTAATTTATTATCAATTTTGACTGCCATATATCTAGTTTCATGCATCAAACAATTGATATTAGATACACATTAGGATGATTTATTTTTCTTTTATGGGCTTTATATATTTGTTTTCTCATAGAAAGTTGTTGCTTGAAATCCTCCTATGGAGATGAACTTTCCATCTAAAGAAGGGAAAATTAACTCCCTATGCAAACACTTAGGTCAAAGGCCTAAGAGCTTACCTCACCAATAGGTAATAGGCTTTGGTTCAATCTAGGTTTATCTAAAAATGCAACATTGATAGATTCTAATAGACTTAATGTTTATAAATCATGAGAATTAAACAAAAATATGAAGTCTTAAAATAGATTGAGTATGATATGAATATTGATGTAGTCTTCTTATGAAAATATTATCATTTTGCATCATATGCTAGAAACTTGTTACAAATAATCTATCAAATATATATAAATTATGTTGAACATTTAAAATAATTTGATTAAAAGACACAAATTTCTATTCCAACCCAATTCTAAAGTGATTTGGTTGTAAATACATTATTTCAATTAAAATAAATATCATTCAACTTAAGAAATGATACCATTTAATGATATTTGGATCCCTCAATTTAATGCAATATGTTTACAAATAAATATTTAAACTCGTATGTTTGGTCATTGTCAATATTTATAAAACTAATAATGAAAAAGTATGGCCCCTTTGGAAATGGCTTGCAAATGAGCTTATAAAAAAAAAAATTATGTAGTTACTATAATATGGTTGAGATTTATGGACAATGATGTAAACCCTCCAATACATTTGTGTGTTAAAAAAGAAAAAAGTATTGTATTACATGAGTTGTAAGTTGATCCTTTTTAATTCTGACTATAGACTATGTAAGGAATCATGACACCAGTGGTTTACTTTAACTTATAATATGGGGATATTAAATTATTGAATATATTAAGTATATAATGGTGTAGAATAATTTTTTAATTATTTTGACACATATTATTTTCCTTGTTTTTATGGTCTCCAAACTATTATTGAAAATATATAGTCATGCTTAATTTTGAATGGTCTAGGGATTGGATAGCCTTAAACTCCCATATAGTTGGATTTGTCTTGATGTTACAATATAAATATACTTTGCATACCATTTTCAAAATTTATAATATATCCTTCTAGATAAATCAACTCGTGTTAAATATAATATATTAGCTCAATGGTTTTACCTCTCATGTTGCCTCGTTTCTATGCATTTATTGTGAACAAGTAGTATGGTTTTAGCAAAGAGATAATGAAGCTAATTTGTGGGAACATGTAAGTGCCAAGATATATTTTATTAGATAAATATATCTTTGGTTTACCTTATACCTTGTTCAAATTCATAATACTTTCCAAAAACATTCCAAAACATACATTCACCGTGATCATATGCAAAAAATATGCAAGAGAAAATTAAAGATAGCTTTGATAAACAAACTAGAAAAAGATAGAGAAATAACATGATTTTCAAGAAGGAATAAGAGATGGATGTCCATAGGCACCCTAATATTTCACATGTCATGAACTAATTATAATGGACCAATCATTGGAGGGTATTTATAATGATACTTAAACCCCAATTAATAGTTAACCCCAGGTTGACATTAACTTGACTTTGAGGTCAAATTACAATAACATAATATTAAATAGCACCCTTTTATCAATGTTATCCATAAATGTGGATTAACTGATATCACTAAGGGTGAATTGTGAAGGGTTCCCTTAGGATTAAATGAACATTCCCATAGGCTTACATAAGGATATGTGAATGGTTTACATGAAGGAAAAATGTTTTATCACATACACATTTTCCCATAGGCTATATTAATGGTGCTTATAAACACTATTACACACTTTTGGACTTGGTCTAATAAGATAAGATTACACATATTTCAATACACCCCATAATATGAGCTAATGGGCTAAGGAGAGGAGACATTAGAGGTAACATATTTCCCTCATAATGGATGCTCTAGTGGGACTTTCCTTTATCATATTCATCATTTTCTTCATCATCAAGAAGCTTGTGTCTAGATCTTAAGAATCATATATTAATTTTATTCAATCTTGCTATACAATTTTTGGAGTGTCCTTCCCTTTTACAATATTCACAAGTGTTTAATTTATTTAAAAACTTAGACTTTCCCTTGGGTAGATTAACCTTAGATTCCACTAATTTGAAGTTCTTTATATGAGCTTGTGTATGAGAAATAACTTCACAATTTTTCATTGCAACTTCATAATGAGTAAGAAGTTTGAAAAGTCCTTCAAAAGAGATAGGTTGTGGATCCTTGATGGTCATCAAATTTACATAAATAATCAAGCCAAATTGTATGATAAGGAGGAGAAATATTGGAAGTAATAGATTTGACATACTCTTCATCACCCTTTACCTTACCTCCTATCATAGCTAAGTCAAATTTTAGGGTTTTTAAGTGTGATATGTAATCTTCAGTGCTATTAAAATCTAAAATTTTGAGATTCAAAAGCTTTATCTTTATTTTGTTAACTTCATTAGCTCTTACTTTTCTATAGAGATCCTTAAAATTGGCTCATACCTAAATAGGATTTTTTTTTTATCTCTTATGTAAAAAAGTGAATCTAGTTTAACCAAAAAAAAAATTGTCCAAGGGGTTCCTTCTTCTTACCAAGTTCATGATCATTGATACCTTCTTATGATTCATCATTAAATATAAACTAGATATTATTGCTTTTGAGTAATCCTACCATTTGAACTAACCAAATTTTATATTTTTTCTCATTGAGGCAAGTAACATACCCTAAGAAATATGTTTTACACATTAATCCCATGCAAAAATAAAAGAGGTTCATAAATTGGTGTCAGCATTATGTAGAGATCAAAAATTCATACAACATGGTTAAGAAATGAGCTCCAAATATCTCCATATGCAAAATGGACTCTAGAATATTTAGTATATTAGCACTTAAATCAAAAGAAAAATCAATTTATCAAACCTTAGAAATAAAATCTATCAAATCAAATTTATCCACTTGGCACAATTTCCTACTAACACTTGTCTAATTTAGATTGAATACTGCATTTTTTATTATCAAATCATGAATTGATAATTTAAATGATTTGATTGGATGGGGATCCTTACATTTATATGTGTGCATATTTATATGCAATTTGAGAGGTTCATAGCCTACAAGGCTCAGACTAGCAACCTTGCATGAATAAATTAGTGAAAAAAGCAAAATACCACACTTACACCTTGGGAATGACCAAGAGAGAAGGTAATGTAAAGCCTAATTTTAGCATACTTTTGAAATAAGTTAGTCCTAAGGATTGAACTTATGACTTGAGATCCACAAGAGACATTACCAACTAGTGCACCAAATTTATTGTCAATATGCATTGCTACTTGACTGTGAGCATGCCATCCATCACTATAGAAAGCCTCCAAAACAATACTTGTGGTATTCAATCTACTAACTTGGAAAATATTTGTATATGAATATATTCAAACCAATAATAATTTTTAATTATTGGTTTGAATATATTTATATACAACTACCTTACCCAATATAACATAACAAACCATAACTACCACTAACCACTAGAGGACTCGTGGACCCTATGTTAAGTGGATGCAACTACTCAACTTACAATATTGTTGACTATTATGGTAATAATTCCTAACATTCCTACTTATTACATCATAGTTTAGAGTTTCTTGGAGAGAAAATCTTGAAACTCAAACTTAACACATTCTAGTGACTTGGAGAAGATGTTTGCATGTTGTTCTTGAGCAAGGAAAATTTTGAGCTAAATATTTTTTTGAACATATTTGCATATGAAATGGAACTAAACTTCAATGTTTTTGGTGTGCTCATGGAACATTGGATTATAAACAAGTTTCAATACACCTTGATTTTCGTAGTACATGGTTGTTGGTTTAATTAGTGATACACTCAATTTGCTAGCATATGTTTCAGCCATATTACCTCATAGACAACTCCTTCACTTGATATTATGCTTTTATGAAATATCGAACAACTATTTGTTATTTCTTACTTTCCCATGATGTAGATCCAAATCCCAAAAACAATACATATCCAAAAGTAGATTTTTGATCATCAATATAATCTGCATAGTTCACCTCTATGTAACCAATTAAGAAGAATTGACCACTCTTCTTAAATTCCATATGGTACTCAATGGTACCATGGGTATATCTCAATACTCTTTTTGTTGCCTTCCAAAGATACACTTTTAGTTCTTGCATGAATTATGAGTGGTAACTTACTACAAACCTAATATCATGTCTAGTGTATATTAGGTAATAATACTTCCAACCCATTATCGATAGAGAGTTACATTAATTGGTGGATAGGAGTTAGATCATGAGAGTTGTAGCATTGGTTCCATAGCAGATCATAGGCTTACAATTATTCATATGATACTTCTCAAAAATTATATTGGTATATTTAATTTATGAGAAAAATATGTAGTGAAGTGTCTACCACACCTCCAATCTTATATTATAGTGTAATAGTCCAAGATCAATCATGTCAAATAGTTTTTTTAAATAATCCTTTGTTACAAGTCTCTATTTTTATTCCTCCCTTGTTCCTTATGGTACAAATTTAGATCATATGAATTCCCTTGAAATCATGTTTTTCAAAATGTTCATCTATTTTTATATACTAGGCTCGAGGAGTCTATTTGAGACTATAGAAATATTTGATCAATTTATGCACTTTTTTTTCTTTATCTAAGTGTAATTAATCCCTCTAGTTGAATCTTCTTAGACTTATTTAAGTCTTAATTGAGGAAGTTACTTTTGACATCCATCTAATGAATCCTCCATCTAAACTATGCAACTAGAGCAAATATCATTCTGATGGTCTTTATTTTTTTGTAGGTGTAAATATTTCTTCATAGTCTAGTCCTTATTTTTGTGCATAGCCCTTGACTACAATTCATACCTTATAATTATCAATACTACCATATAATTTATATTTAATCTTAAAAACTGATTTGTATCTAATGGCCTTCTTCTCTGGTAGAAGATCAACAACCTGATAAGTCTTATTCTTCATTAATGCTTGATATTCAGTGTCTATAGCATTCTTCCAATAATTATATTGAAGAGCCTCCTACACTATAGATGGTTCAATAGTGCTCATTAGGGTCATATTTACCTCATAGCATGTCATGCTACGTGTCCTTGATCCTATGGTAGATGTGTCTGGAAATATATCTATCCTTATAGCTCTCAATGTGCTAATATAACAATTGGGTATTTTATATGTATGATGTGGCAAATCATATTGGTCAACATATCCATCATTATTTCATCACTATTGTCTTTGGAAACTTCCTCATTAACATCTTCATCTTCATTACTTTGAACTATTACTAGAATAAAGTCAACTGAAGATTCTTGTCAAGAGGATGAGGGTGACTTATCTTTCTCATAAAAATGACATTATGGCAAAAATATAATTTTTTATTATTTGGATAAAATAATCTATAGGCTTTTGATTCATAATTGTAGCTTAATAGAATGCATTGATGAGACTTATCATCCAATTTTTATCTCTTTTTCTCTGGGATGTGCATATTTGTTGTACAACCAAATGCACAAAGATGAGATATTTATGGCTTATGTCTAGTCAATGCTTCTTTTGGAGTGATGTGATCAAGTGATGTAATGAGGGCATGATTGAGCAAGTAAACTATAATATGTACTACTTTTACCCAAAAAGAGAGGTCCAAGTTGAGAATATTTCAACATGTAATGAACCATTTCCATGATAGCTCTATATCTTTATTCAAAAATGTCATTTTACTATGATGTGTAAGTAGCTATCAATTGTTGACGAATGTCATGTTTCTTTAAGAAATATAAAAACTCAATAGTGGTAAACTTCCCCCTTGAATTGATCAAAGTACATGGACCCGATGACCTATGAATGTATCAACTTGAGCCTTAAATTATTTGAAGTAGAAAAAGGCTTCATCCTTGTTCTGCAAAAAGAATACCCACATTTTGCAAGTATGATCATCAACAAAAAGCTAAAAATATCTAGATTCATTATATCTTGGAGCCATGTCTACAAATATTGGTTAGAACTAGATCAAGAGATCCTTTAGATTGAGATTCTAAATAACCAAATGGATCTTGATGTTGCTTTCTAGCTAAGCAACAAGGGAAAAATTGAGTATATTTCTTCAAGGAAGGAAGACCTTGACCATGTTCTTATTTTAAAGTGCAATAAGATGGCCAAAACTTAGATGATCATATCGTCAATGCCAATGTGATGGAAAAATATTAGAGTTGATAATTAATACTAGATTATCATAATGAACTATATGAAGTTCAAATATTTTTCCTATTGCAATAATCATGGACTTTATAGCTTTGTCATGAATAAGACATACCTTTGAACCTTGACATATTTTAAATTCAACCTTCAAATTATGGTTGAGTAGTTGGTTGACGGAGAGAAAATTCTTAGTGAGTCCTAGAACACACAAGACTTCTAATATCATGCATGTGAGTGATCCAAGTCATAATTTTACACCACCTATGTCTTTGATGTCATAGGATGTATCATCACCCAAAGAGACCTTTCCTTTTCTTTCTTTTATTTAATGATAAAATTATAATCTAAGAGTATCATCCATTTATTTTGTTCAGGGCATGAGAGACACTCCTCTAAGAAATCCTTAAGGCTACTATAGTTGGTCTTGATGATGAAACACCACCCCAACAAATAAGGTCTCTATTTCTCTATGGCACATACAAATATCATCCCAAATTCTTACCCTAAAGTTGCTTACTTTCATAGGTTAATGGGTGTCCATATTTCATCAAAATAGATCCAATACCTATGTTTGAAGAATCACACTCAATGATAAAAGGTTTGCTAAAGTTAGGAGTGGCAAAAATAAAAGTGGTACACATAACTTCTTTGAGGGCTTAAAAAACTTGGAAAGCAAATTTATACCAAACAAAGGCATCCTTTTTAGTGAGATCAATGAGAAGAGCAACAATCTTGCCATAGTTGTAGAAATATTTTTTAGTAGCATATGAGTCCTTAAATTCCATGGAGTTATGTAAGGGATTGGGAAAGGGCTAAAATTGCATAACTTTGATCTTATTGGGATCTAACTTGACTCTTTTTTGAGTTACTATGTCTCAAGCATTCTACCTCCTAGACCCCAAAGGAACATTTGGAATTTTTGACAAAATAAAATTCTTTTATGATAGATGAAATTTGTCTAGATGATCCTCCTAGGACTTGCTATAAATTAAAATATCATCAAATAAAACTAGGACAAACTCAAAAATAAAAGGATGAAAGATAAAGTTCATGAGACTTCAGAAAGTAGAAGTACCATTAGTTAGGCTAAAGGGTATGACTAGGAACTTATAATGACTCTCATGTGTATGAAAAGTAGTCTTAGGGATATCCTCTTTCCTAACCCTAATTTTATGAAACCTAGAACATAAGTCTAGTTTTGTAAAGTATCTAATGCCATGTAATTCATCTAACAAATCATCTATAACAGGGATGGAAAACTTATCTTTGGTAATGATCTTATTTAGAGGATGAGGACACACACTATGAATTATCCTTGAACTATACCATATCCAGCAAAGAGGAGTATGGATTGATTTTTAGATGGGTGATTCCTTGTGCTAACATTTCCATAATCAACTTCTTAATTTTATACTTTTGGGGCTAGGTATAGTAGTAAGGATTCACATTAGGAGGTTGACTTCTTGGAACTAGTTGGATGGCATGATCATGTGTGCACTTAGGAGGAAGACCCATGAGCTCATTAAATACCTACTCATAGTGACCCATAATATTTTACAAATCCAAAAGAAGATCTAGAGTGGCTTTGAAGACTACAACTCCATGTAATTGACTTGGGAAAAGAATCCACAACCATATTTCTTCAATTATTTTTTCATGATATGTAAACTAACCACCTTAGAGGGAGGATTTGGATCTCTATTCTTTTTCCACTTGATATATATCCTTTACAAATTAATAGTAACATCACCAAGTTGATATTATATTGTTCTCACAAGATGACATTTGCACTACCTATGTTCATGGTAAAGAGATTGCCCAACCAAGTATAATACCCTATTTGGATGTTAACTTTAGCCACTTGACCCACACACTGAGGGGTATCCCCTTTTGCAATTAAGACTTAAAATTTATCCTGAATTGAAGAATTGATAGACAATCCCAAGGACTTTGTTGTCTTCCTATCTATAAAGTTATGTGTGCTACCTGAATCAATCAACACACTAACACGTTATCATTTAATAAATCCTTGTAACTTGATAGTATGGTGAGGTGAGCTTGGAACCCCATAAGAGCATGAGTAGAGAGACATGGTATCATCCTCATGTTATGCCTTATCTAATTCTATCAATTGTCTCTACTATACTAAATTTCCATCTCCATATATTGCTATGTCTTCACCTTCCACTTAAAAGTTATGATATTCTTCATAGGCCTAATCCTGAGGATGGTGAGAATGACATTATAAATTGAAAAATCCCTAGGAATGGTCATTATTTTGGTAAGGACAATTAGATTTGAAATAATGCTTGTGTTAGGGACTAGAATATTGGACCTTATATTCTGCTACCAAAGTTATATGATGGGAATCATCAAGAGTATAGGGATAAAGCATGTCAACTTTCTATTTAATTTTATTCTTAATACGTTGGTGAAAGGTTGATACCATCACCACTAGATTAAATTGGTGGGTGTAGGTGAGAATACTAGTGAACTTGGAGCAATACTCTTCCACTATTCTTGTTTGCTTTATTTTCATAATATAAAACACATATAAGGTGGAATATCCTTTGTCAAAGCTTCAACTAAATGTTTCTTTAAAGTTAGGCCACAAAAGAGAACCCCCATGTTGGAAAATATACCACAAAAACCATTGATGAAATTGGGTTCCAAACTTAAAATTTAGTAATATGAAATGACCTACTTCAAGAACATGGTATAGGAAAATAATTATATCCATTTTAGCTAGACACCCTCATGGATCGATACCTTCAAATATGGGTAAGTCGATGCAAGGAACACAAACTTCATGAGGCCAATCAAGGAAATTAAAAGCACCTCTTGCCATGGAATCAAAATCAAAAGCAAAGCCTAGGTTGTAAGCATCCATAACTATAAGATAACCTTGGGTGGCATAAGCATTTGAGTGACTTCCATATAAATTTGAAGGATTGTGATTAGGTGGTGATTCTAGAAGTGCACTAGTATTTGGTGCCTAAAGAATGATCAAATGTTGTTGACCCATGATTTGTTGTGATACTTGGACAAAAGGAGGCATATTAGAAAATATTTATAAGATTCTTTGGATGTTATCCAAGGACTTGACAATGGAAATAATTGTCTAGTCTTGATTGCTCAATGAAATGATAATAAAAGTAATCATTTGTTCTTGATTCAAAATATATACATGCATATTAGGATCAATAGTACTAGAAAGAGAATTACCAATTGGAGGGATAGCAAGAGGAGTGATCAGGGGGGTTATTGGGAGGAGAAGAGGAATAACCCAAGGTTTCAAAAGGATGCAAATTCATGGCATTTAAGGAAGAAAGAAGAATTTGGTTAAACCTATTAATATTTGGAAAATTGTTATGATGCTTACCATGATTTTTGGATTTTCACTTCTTTTTGCTTATAGAAACATTCTCTAAATGAACAATACACTATAATAAACCATTGACTCACACCCAACTAGTAGTAGCAATAGGTTCATTCATACACTTTGGACAATTATAAAATCTAAAAATTACTTGGAATTCTATTGAAAAAAGTATTGTGAAAAATACCTCTTTGATTAGCTTGAAGAGACGGTCATGAAGAGATAGGTCTCTGACAAGGGTCCTAGGACACCCACCTTTTGAAAAAGTGTTGTTGGAGATACTCCTTATGTTGACCATTTTAAATATATGGTCATAATGATATATATCTCTCACAAGGATTTAATAACACCAAATTATTTTTTAATTGGGTTAAATAAAAGGAAGTAACAACAACAAACTCATAATATTCTATAAGATAACTACACTAAAATATGGACTAAAAATGTTACAAAAAAATTTACCAAGAAATAAGTAGTGGTAATTTTCAATATAGGTTCTATAATTCTTTGAATTCCCTTTCGTTATATATTCACACCCCATAGGTAGTCGAGCTCAAAGATTTGATACCACTTTTTATGAAGCAAATTTGAGAATTATAGCAATAGGAGAAACAATCCAATAATGCTTAAATAACATTATCCAAATAATGATAATAATTCAAATCCAATTGCCAAAAAAATTAATTATGCAATAATCAAAATCCAAATTCAAATTAATGTAAACCCTTAGCCACTTAGAGAGGGTGAATCCTCATATTCATATTCAGAAGGAAAATTTTTATATATAGTAGACATGACTAAGATTTAAATATGAAAGATAATATTAACAACCACCCAACTCTTCCTATTTATATATTAAATCAATCATTAACCCTAACCCTAATGCTTAAGGGATGACTATATAAACCTAGGGCTCAACATAATAAAAATAAAGACATCCAATATGATTATATTAGATCCATTATAGAATGGACCAAGCAATTTAGGCAATCCATGCCCTTTTTATGAAGCTTATATAAGTATTGATTGACCTTTGATTTTAGTCATTTAATGGGATTTAAATTTTATCCTTAACTCTATAATATTATGAAAATAAGTTTTTGGAAACCCTTAGAATGTAACATTATTAAATTTTTTGGTATTAGTGTTTTGGATTTTTTTTAATATTTTATATAATGTTGTCCTTTATATCATTCCCTAGAAACTTTTGTCATGCTACTTGCATTTAAAGCTAAATAAGGCTATGTTAAAAGCATTTACTTTTCCAAAAAGATGAGTAAAATTTTATTAGTGGGTATTTACTGATAAATAATTCACTTGAATTTAGGAAAAGGAAAAAATATTAAAGTCCTTAACTATTTAAATCCATGAGATATAATAGAAAAAACTAAAGTTTATACACAAATTTGGGGATGGGTTACAATATTATGGATGGAAGAGTTCTAATATTCAAGAAATGTGTAAATTTTAGGTATCCCATTTTTCTATTAGCTAAATATAATCAAACTCTAGAATTATATCATTTGACATGTTCAAAAGAAAATATTATGCTATCTATATAAAACCATGTCCTAAAATTCTATTTTCCAAGATTTGTATAAAAATTCTTAATGGTGATGTAATTTTTCATTGTCCTATTGGAATTTTTTTTTTTTGAAAAAACTTGTATTAAAACAAAGATCATTTACAAGTTGGGATGAGACTTCTCCCAGCCTTAGCCAAAGAGAACACATGTTTACAATAGTAAAAGAAGATTTGCATTGGAGCCAAATCTCTTAAACCATATTTCTACAATGGTTGTTCACCTGTTTACAACTATAAAAGAAGATCTACATTGGAGCACAAATCTCCTAAACCATATTTCTGGAATGGTTGTCCAAATTAGCTAAACACTGGATTTTCTCACCAACCTACCTAATCATCTCATCCTCAATAGCCATGTCATTGTGCCACTGAACCCCTACCTCCTTCTCAGTGCCCATCTTAGCCAGGAAGTCTGCCACTTTATTTAGATCTCTACTCACATAAACTGGAATCACATCATCTAATTCCCTCCATAATTCCTTAATTTGAGTGACAAGAATCCTCAACCTCCATGTCTTCAAAGCAAAGTTCCTCATGCAATCTAGAGCTCCAACCATTATTTGAGAATCTGATTCTAGGATTATCCTCCTGTAACCTTGTTTTACTACCCAAATAGAAGCAGATTTGATAGCTAAGGCTTTCGCTTCATTGTTTGTGGCTCTTCCCAAGCCTTGCAGTTCCCAATAGAGCACTGTTCCAACATGATTCTAGCAAACCACTCCAATTCTAGCTCTACCCGGATTGCCTTTTGTAGCTCCATCAGTATTAATTTTAATCCAACCTTCTAGGGGTGGTTTCCAACTAGCTCTATCCTACCCCTCTTGCACTTCAACTTCCTTCTCCATTGTCCCTATAACAACCTGAGTTTCCTCTTTAGCATACACTGCCACAATTTCTGTGACTTTGCTCCAAATGACCTGCCAAACTCCATCTAAAGATGAAAAGGTTTCTCTAAAAATTTTGCCATTTCTCTCCAACCACACTTGCCACCAAATGAATTTTAATCCAATATCCCAACCAATACAAAGAGCTTTAGATTTAAATCTACCCCTCTTCCATATTTCCCAAATATTAATCCGATTCAAATCACCATTAACTCAAATTTTATAATATAAAAACCATCTCTCCCAGATCTGGTGCATGAATGGGCACTCAAACATCAAGTGATCAGTTGTTTCCTCACTCTTGTAGCATAAAACACATTGATATGGACCAATGATTCCCCTACATCTGAGATTATCAAAAGTAAGAATTCCATTATGCATGAACTGCCAGGCAAAAAAGTTTACTTTTGGCCAACCCTTGGACTGCCAAATCTTTCTCCAATCCTCAACCTGATATGCATGAGGAGGAGGCTCTAGAAGGATCTTATCATATCCATCCTTCACTGTGTAGACACCAAGGCTCCCATAGCCCCAAGCTAATTCATCCTCCTCATCTCTACCTGTGAGAAATATTTCTGCCAAGATTTTAGTCATGATGGGTGTCAAATCCGGAGGGATTGAAATTGGCCACTCATCCAACTTCTTAAACTGCTTAAACTTATAATCCCCCAACTGACTAGTGTTGAAATAACTTTCAATTTGGACCCAACCCCTGGTTTCCATGGCTGTTTTTATTGGTTGCAGTTCAAGAAATTCAACAATGATAGGTGGGTATTGATCCCATGAATCTATCCAAAATCGTGCCTTCTCCCCTCTCCCCACTTTCCAAAATAATCCATATTTCACTACCTGAGATCCTAACTTAAGAGCCTACCACACTAAGGATCCATTACCATCCAAAGGGAAATGACCCACCTCATTTGGGTTTACCTATCCCAAATATTTACTAGTTAAAATTCTACTGAATAAAGAAGTTGGTTGGGAAATCCACCTCCAGTAAAGCTTTCCAGCCAAAGCTTTATTATTTAACTTTGATCTTCTCAGTCCCAAACCTCCTTTTACCTTGGGTTGGCTTACTTTCTCCCAACCTACTAAGGCCCATTTCCTCTCTCCTTTTACTCCTTCCCATAAAAATTTTCTAGCCATCTTGTCCAACTCTTTCCATATGGTATGTGGGGCAACAAGGATAGAAAATTTATAAATTGGCATGGCCTGAATGATTGACTATAAAAAAGTTAATCTACCCCCATAGCTTAACCATTTGTGAGACCAATGATTAATTCTTTCCTTGATACAGTCCAAAATATTCCTCCAGATATCTATTTTTAGTTTTTTAAAATGCAAAGGGACCCCCAAGTATACCACTAGGAGAGAAGTCCTTGTGAATCCCAAGATCTCTAAAATTCTATCCTGAAGCCTTTGATCAAGATTGAAAAATACCACTTTGGATTTTTTATCATTGATGACTTGGTTTGTAGCCCTAAGGTAGACATTAAGTGTATCTCTAATCATTCTTGCTTCCCTAAAGTTGGCCACTCCCACCAATCCTGTGTCATCCACAAACTGTAGGTGAGTCAAAACTTCCTCACCCACCTTGATACCTATTAGCAAACCTTGTTGTCTTCTCCTCAAGATGAGTCTACCCAAGCCTTCAGCCAATATGAGAAAAATATAGGGGGAACAAGGATCTCCTTGATGAAGGCCTCGAGTAGCTCCAAACAGTTGTGAGGGAAGACCCTTGATTAACACTGAGTATGTCAGAGTAGAAACACAACTCATGACCCATTCTATCCAATCCTGAGAGAAACCAAAGGCTGCCATCATCTTTGACAAGAAGCTCCACTCCACCCTATCATAAGCCTTTGACATATCCAATTTTATGAACATTCCTCTATTACCAGATGTTTGCATTGAATGGATTGCCTCCTGAGCTAGAACCACACCATCCAAGATCTGCCTACCCTCTACAAAACCCCCTTGCTTTGAGGAGATAATGCTATGTAGAAGAGGTTTTAGCCGCTCAACCATTACCTTTGTGATTATTTTATATATGACATTGCATAAGGCAATAGGTCTATAATCTAAAATATGCACCCCCTCCTCCCCTTTTGGAATTAAGGCAATGAAAGTATGATTTAATGCTTTAAGCATTCTTTTACTACCTTTGGACTCCTCTATAACAACCATTACATCCTCCTCCAAGTTGTCCTAGAAGGCCTAAAAAACTCAATTGGAAAGCCATCTGGACCTGGTGTTTTTCTAGTGCTCATTCCAAAGACTACATTCTTCAGTTCCTCTCTATCAATGGGTTTAAGTAGGGCCTGATTTTCTTCTTTAGAGATAACAGAGGGTATGACAACAAGAACTTATTTTTGAGCCTCTTCATCTTGCACCATACTTTCCTTAAATAGTTTAGAAAAATAATCCATTGAATGGAAATGCATACCTAGAATTGTATCAAAGGAGTGTCCGTTCTCATCTTGAAGAGCTTCCATGTTGTTCATCTGTCTCCTAGCACAGGCAGCCCGATGGAAAAATTTGGTATTTTTATCACCTTCTAATAACCAAGTGGTTCTTGCTCTCTATTTCCAGTAGGTCTCCTCTTGGTTGTCAATGTCCTCAACCACTTTACGCAATGCATCATCCTCTTCTTTGAGCTGCTCTATAATTGTTCCTTCCCTAAAGTATTTTTGAACCTCATCCCATCTGGCCACCAATGGAGCTCTTTGGACCTAGAAGTCTATCTTGTTAGCTCACCTCCATTGTTTCAGTTGATCTTTGACATAATGAAGTTGTTTGTGGAATCTAAACATTGTTGTCCCATATGTTGGGTGGCCTTCTTCCCACCACTATGGAATTTTCTTTCGAAGTTCCTCTTTTTGTAACCAAAAGTTTTCAAATTTAAATGGTTTGTGATGTTGCACTATCTTGATCCCCCTTCCAACAAAATGGGAAAGTGATCTGAAACTAGACCCTCCAAAATCTAAAATTTTATATTCCATTTTACAAATGCCTCCTCTGAAACCAAAAAATGATCTAACTTCACCTTCCTGCTATGTGGCTCCCTCCTCTTATTAGTCCAAGTATAGTTGGTTCCAGGGCATTTAATATCCACCAAGTGTAATGCCTGGACTTGGGCAATCATAAGTCGATCCCCTAGGTCCAAAATTGGGGTTCCCCCTTCCTGATCTCTAGAGGATAATTTAGCATTAAAATCCCCAACAATAATCCAGTCTAACTCTTCCCTTGAGACTCTCATGTTATGCACAACTTTCCATTGATGCATCTGACCATCTAGGTTTTGAGCCCCATAAAAATTTGTGATTAAAACATGTTCAGCTGTGACATTGTTCCTAAAATGTGATGTGAGGACACCCCTCCAAGCTATATGTTCTATTGCAGTCCATTCAAGAGAGTTCCAAAAAGTAACTATCCCCCTAAGGCCCCTTGGGCAGCCACTTCCATATGACCAACACCCCTCCAAAGTCTATTTACTATTTTACACATAAGATCCAACGATATTTTTGTCTCCTGGATAAGCAAAAAATATGTTTTACATTTTTCTAAGAGTCTTCGAACAACATATTGATGGGTTCTACTATTTAAACCCCTAACATTCCATGATTGTATAATCATTGGTTACCTTGAGAGCAGTAAAAATCTATTGGCCTCATCGATCCTCTAGTGATCAGTTTGTCTCCTTGAACTGCTATCAATTCCTTATTTGATTTTCTACCCACTCCTTGAGAGCTACTATTTTTTTATCTCTTTTCCACCTGAGTTATCCCTAGAGTTGGCCTTTCTCTATTATTTTCTGCTATGCCCATGATGACATCCTTAATTATCGGTTGCTCTTGGTTATGCACTATCAATGCCCCTACACTCTCTGATTGCGGTAACTCACTACACTCAATTACCTGCTCTATGATGGGAGGAGATGAAAGAGGGGCTTGAACATGGTTGTTATTATTTTCATTATTCCCATCCACTCCTTCCATGAATTGTTCTTCTTCTTGGTCCATTAGTGTCTTAAAGATCTCATACCTATTGGAGGGCTTGAGTTGGGTTTGCTCTTTACCATATTTTTTCTTTTGCCTTCTCCTTCTTTTGGGTTGTTCAAAACCATCTCCCTGTGCTTCTTTACCCTGAGAAATATTGGTTGTTTCTTTATTGATTGTTGACTTACCCTCCTTAGGAATATTTGACATTCCCAGAGGAGCCTCCATTTTTATGTTCATATTATTTGGGCAAGATCGGGCCAAATGCCCATATTTGTGGTAAACTCTGCATCTGAAGGGCAATGCCTCATAATCCAGTTGTTGAATCCAAGATAGTCCTGCAAGTTTGAGTTCCACCTCTATCAGAAGAGGTTGGCTAAGATCCATTTCCACACATAATATTGCATAAACAGTTGTGTTTCCTTCCATTGTGTCTTTGGAAACACCCAAATGTCTTCCAAGGGAATTGTCGATAATTTCCAATACCTGCTCACTCCAAAACTCCATTGGAAGTGCATACAAATGGATCCAAACTGGGACAACAGTGGGTTCAATTCGAGGATCAAATCCCACTCTCCAAGGTTGAACAAATAATCCTGTCGAACCATGATTCCTCTTTTTGATTTGAAAGCCCTATTTCTATCGGCAAGTGAAGAAAAACTAACAATAAAATATCCATTCCTAATTGTAGACACCAAAATCCAGCCACTTGCAAGTCATCTATACCTTCCTGTCAGCCACGTGTCGGTCATCCACCTTCCCGCCATTATTTGGCCCAAATCCACACTTTCCCGCCATTATTTGGCCCAATTTCACCTTTCCCGCCATTTTTCATCCCCAAATTTATTTAAATTAATATTTATATATTATTATATATTTTAATATTTTAATATATATATTTAAATAATAGTTTAAGTGATTTAATACTGAGCCGTCCATCCTTCATTTAATCTCATCCGTCCATCCATCTTAATCCATTCCACAACCAAGATTTATTCTCTACCCTTGGATCCGCTTTAATCTTAGCCACACGTTCAAAGTGTCGTTAAAACCCTAAAGTGTGCCCTAAGAGTGGATTATAAATTGAGTCACTTTGATGGCTCAAACGCTATGTTTTCCCTATCTCTTTTGCTACTTCTATCTCTGATTCTAATTCTTCTACCGTTATCTCCTCTCTTCTGCTACCCTTTCGTCGCATCCATCGCCGCTTTCGTCGCCGCTTTCGCCGCCATTCCTTCTACAACACTCTGCAGAATCTCCCATTCCTATCGCAAGTGCCCACGGGCGTTTACCCCTTCACCAAGTGCCCACGGGCGTTTACCAAGTGCCCACGGGCGTTTAACAAGTGCCACGGGCGTTTACCTACGACCACGAGACTCGGACCGGCGTACGTAATCCAGATCCGGAAGCACGCGGGCGTTCGGCGAGTGCACCGGGCGCCTTCGCAGCCTATTACGACAACAACATTACTTCCGGGTGTCGCCTGGTCTAGCTACGTTAACGAGAGAACAGGTATAAATTAGTTTAAAGCAAGTAGCCGTATTTTATGTATTAATCTATTATTGATTTCCTGCATTCCATTTTTATAAGGTTTTAGATTGTTTACGAGGGCTCACGCGATGGAGCCCTCTCATTAATTTCTAACTCCTTGATAGTGTTAATGTGTGCGGGTTTTGATAACGAGATCCGGTTTATTGATGGCGGTGATTAAGCTGGAGTGGTCCAAGCAAGGGATACGACAAAGCCCACTCACTCTGTTGGGATTGAAGATACGTTCTTCGGAAGCGCCACCATTCGTGCCAGCTAGGGTTTCGGAGAACCCTAGCATAATTTTATTGTGTATCACAAATAAAGGGTTACGAGCCAATTGTATTCAAAAGGAGTTTTTAAACTCCATCGATTAATATAAATCGTTTGTTTTTGTGCAACTATTATGTACTCCATTATTGTGGTTTTATCTTTTGTTTGGCGTGTATTTTTAATCTACAAATGGCGATCACGGTGGGACCCCCTAGGGTTTCATATTTTTAAATACTTGCTTTACTAATCTGTTCTTGTTTTTTGTTTCATTTTGCGAGTTCCAGAAATCGTGAAATTCGTTGTTCCAGCGAACTAGGGTTTCTGAGCTTGCAGAAAACGACGAGACGGAGAGGCGTACGGAAGTCCAATACGAAACGCGAGGTGCGTTTCAGCTGTCTGGGGACTCCGTGGGCGTTTGAAGTCGGTTTTACAGAAAAGTGTAGGCTTCCAAGTAAGTGTACTTTTTACGTTTTTGGTTTTTCTGCCATATTTTGTTTCTTTTTCGGATCATTACTTTAAAATGAACAAAAACTAAGTAATCCGGAAAAGAGCAGTTATTTTTAATTACATTTTTCTTTGCATTGCATTATTGATTGTTGCTTGCATTTAAAAAAAAAAAAATTTGCATACCTAGCTGCATATTAGAATAGCTATGAATTATTTGTTTTAATTATCTAAGTAGGACTATTGATTGGATGTCAATAGTACTCCTGCCATTGGGTGATTCCAGGCAGAGAAGTGGACGAACCTTCCGGTTGCTCCTTTGATATACGATATCATTGGTAGGCGGGGGGTTTTAAACGGTGTACTCCACTTCTTCGGAGGAAATGACATGTTTTCAGTAGCCTCTTGCTTAGATCATTAGAACTTTTGATTTATAGCCTTGTATGTACACATTAGATAACTAAAACATTTAAAAAAAAAAAAATTCATTGCATTTTCATATTGCATTTAAAACAGTGATATCTGGATTTCATCACCAGGTATTGCTTGAAGTTTAGTGACGGTGGAATTCATCTCCATCCATTAAACTTCTGCCTTAGACACCATAGGTCACCCCAGAGCAAACTTGTTGGATTTCATCACCAGTAAGAATCTCGTTGTCCTTTCCTAGCCATAGTTTTTACCTTTTTTTGTGAATAATTCAAGATTAGATCACATGCAAAACTCATAAACCGGACACTTAAAATTTACTACAGATTAAGATCGAGAAAATAATTAATTAACCGCGAGGTAAGACACATTGGTTGAAACCTAGGTTGTGATTGTTTTTCTGATAATTTTTGTAGTGTAAATTTATCATTCTAGTTTTGCATTCTTCTTTTCTGAATTTGTTTAGATTTATTGCTTCATGGTCTTAACAAGGAATCAATCTAAAATGTTAAATCTAAATAATCAAATGGGTAATTCACAGAACATCCCCACCACCAACATAGCCACTTATCCTAGTGAATTTCAGGCAGGTTCGCTTGCAGGTCTTTCACGTCCTTCTACCGTCTATCACATGGCCATGCCCATGGAGGAAGACAATTCCTGTCATATTACCCACATTGATATGGCCCAAGTGCAAACTCACTTAAGAGATGGCACTGGTTATGTCCTTGAGCCAATCCAAGATTCCCCTATGCAAGATTCTATTTTTCAGCGGGATATTGCATCAACCATACCCGTTGGTTTCACTCAGGTCTACACTAACCCTTTTTTTGAGGCTAATGTGGTATCTGTTCAGTCGGCTTCATCTCCAACATCTTCCCGGATGCTCAATTGTTCTCCTTTGGAGACAAATGTAGTGTCTTCCCGACCACTTTCTCCTCCATGTACCCGGGTGTACACCAATTCTCTTTATGAAGTTGGTGGAAACTCTTCTAGCCATAACCAATTTCAACCCTCTTCTTCCCAAACCATTTATGGTTTCACCCTACAGGACACGGTCTCTGTTCCTTCCCGAGTATCGCCTACTTCGACCACCTTCATTCCCACCCCTGCTATGCGGTCTCCTGTGACTACCATGGCAGCCTGCCCTCCACCTTCATCCAATCATCCCACCTCCCTTGGGTTAGAGATTAATAAGGTTAAGGAGTATCTCGACAAATTGATTTTGCAACAACGGCAACAAAATGCTCAACCACTTGTCGTAGTAAATCCTACACCCCAACCAATTTCTACCCGACCGACTTTTATTAGCTCGGGCCCCACACAGGTACCCCAATCTTCGGTGGTGTCCATTCCTACCCCACCTTTCTCCCAACCTAGTCCAGTTCATCATCTACCCCAATCACCTTCTTTTCGGTATCATCCATACCAACAACATGTCCATTCTACACCGCCTAATCCAGGCAATTTCATCCCATCTCATCAATTTTCCACTCTTCCATTACATCATCATAATCATCAAACGAGTCAAAATTTTCATGAAGATTCTCGACTCCATGCTATGCAACAACAGATTGACAACCTTATGCTTAACGCGCCTGGCTCATTTAGTCAGAAACCTACGCTAAGGTCATTGATCAATCAACCAATTCATCCTTCGGTACCTTCACCACCATATCCGACTGATTTCACATTACCGAAGTTTGACAAATTTCGAGGAACTGAGGATCCTCATGAACATGTGAGCTCATTCATGCATGCTTGCTTTAGAATCCAAAATAATGATGCTCTTATGCTCAGAACTTTTCCTCGAGACATTAGGAGGAGATCGTTGTACAATGGTATAATCATTTAGCTCACCATAGCATTTATGCTTACGAGCAATTGATTAATCTATTTTTAGAACGATTCTCCCTGAATGTACAAAAGAGAGTCTCATTGTCCGACTTATACAAGCTCAAGCAACATGGCGATGAGACTGTTTATGACTTTGGAAACCGTTGGAGGGCTATCATTAATAAGCTGCCATTCTCCCTACCAATGGAGGAGTTAACCAAAATGTTCACCCGAGTTGTCTAAAACCTATCTCTTGGTTACTCCAATTACAACAATACGGGACTTTTGAAGAGGCTTTGGCCCAAGCAAGTATCATAGAAGACATTAAAGTCCAAGAGGGTGTTTTAAAACCCGATAGAAAAGAATGGCAACAAAAGGGCCAACAACGAAATAATAATTATGGCCAAAACAAACAAGCACGAGGCTAGTACGACCTCAAATGTTAACCAAGTTAATCAAGTGGTGGCGAGTCGGCCCGTAATGGCTCAACAACAACAAGTAATGCAAAGTCAACCGCAACCAATTGCTTATCATGCGGTACCCGCCCCTACTCAACCGGCTCCCAATCTTGGGCCAACCATGGAAACTCGACCTTGGCAAAACAATCGTCCCAAGTGACAATTCACACCATTAGATGAACCATATGCGGTCATATTCAACAAGTTATATAGCACAAATCAGTTAACTTTACCTGAGTTTAA
This sequence comes from Wollemia nobilis, assembly GCA_028583015.1. Taxonomy (NCBI): domain Eukaryota; kingdom Viridiplantae; phylum Streptophyta; class Pinopsida; order Araucariales; family Araucariaceae; genus Wollemia; species Wollemia nobilis. Next base: position 13,511,579 of record JAQPPZ010002930.1, read on the forward strand.
ACCTTTAGACCCATCTATAAGGGGAAGTATTACAAGGAGTACCTATTTTGTCCTTATCATAGGCAAAATGGGCACGATATCAATAATTGTACGGCTTTCAAACATGTGATCCAAGATCTTATTGAGATTGGAGCCATTAAATTGGATAGCCCCTTAGCCCAACAAAATCAAAATCTTGGTATATTTCAAACACCCCTTCCACATCGGGAGGAAGCTCCAACAACTCGGGGGAGTAACTCGGGTAACTCCTCCTAATCAAGTCAACCATGTACAACAATACCAAGGTTTTGTGGGTACTATTAACGTAGTAACCCGGGGTCAAAGGGCGAACCAACCAAATCGAGGCTGAACCACGGCCACTGTACAAACCCCGGTCCACCTCGGGTAACGGTGACCCAACGACGTGCTAGTACTTCTCAACAACCGCTAAATCATTCTACTCAACGCCAACGACCCATCATGTCATTGAGTAGCCGGTTAACTACCGGTTTAAAAATGGCTTACGCCAAGTTATCGATCTATGACCTCATTCAACAATCTCCCCCGCATAGAGAGGCATTAATGGAAATATTAAAGTCAATCGAGCTTCAAACTCAAGATACTAATGCCTTCAACAACTTTGTGGGGAGTATTCAAACATGCATGGAGCCCTCCATCACTTTCTATGATTTTGAAATCAAACCTATGTCAACAGAAAGTATAGATCCTCCACTACATATCATGGCCAAGATCGATAACAAGCCATTCAAGAGAGTCTTAATTGACACCGGTTCCTCAATCAATATCATTACAACATCGGCGTTGAGTCATCTAAAGCTGTCGCCATCCCTTATCACAAAGTCGACTTTTACTCTTAAAGCATTCAATGATGCTTTATCTTCCACGGTTGGCACGGTTATCTTGCCCATTGAGGTAGGGGCCCGAACTTTGCATACCTTGTTTCACATCTTGGAAGGGACCATGGCATACAATGTATTGCTTGGACGGCCTTGGCTTAGGGAGATGAGATGTGTCCCTTCTATCTTTGCATCAATGTCCGAAGTATGTATATGAGGGACGGGTTCATTGTGTACCTGCGACACGAAAACCCTTCAAACATTGCAACTATGTCTCAAATCCTTATGAGATTGTGTTGCCATCCACTCATATTTTCTTGACCCCATCTATTTCTTCTATACCATCTTCTTCTAAAGCTCCCATTCTGAGGAGCCACCCATCATATCGCAACCATCTTCCTCTTCAGCTATTCCATCTCATTCACCACTTTCTTCATCAACTAATCTTCCTTCTTCTTCATCAGTGACCACATGCACATGTGGCCATGACCAATCATCTCTTTCCACGTCATTACCCCCTTCTTCTACACCTTCTTCAACATCACCTATTATTCCTCCATCTTCCCAACCATCACCGGCTGATGTTTCACAAGTTAGTGAAGCATCAACCCAACCAAATCCTTCCAATTCTTCTATCCCACATTCTTCTATTCCATCATCAAGTCCATCTCCCTCCCAAGTCAAGGTCCATCTCACTGATGTGGGTATTGGTGAGTATGCCATTCAAGATGTCCACATCACACCGTTCAATGTGCAAACGAGTTAAAGATTTTGGTCGTCCACATGACCAACATTTATCCATTGGATCGGTTTATAACATGGGTTCTATGCCAAATTCCATTAATTTTGTATATGGGGGAATAGAGTCATCTTCTAGTCCTACCACCATACTAGAACCTAAGCATCCGGTCCCTACCAATATCGAAAGGATGGAGGGTTTTCCCTCTCGCTATTTCCATAGACATAATTGGCGGTAATTTGGCCTAGGTCGATACGAGCAAGGGGTAGCTGAACGCATCGATATGCCATATCGAGAGACCATGAGCGTTTTGGTCTGGGCTACCAACCACTTCCATCCCTTTCTTCTTTTGAGCAAGCTTTTCAAAGCATTAATCTTAATTCAGAAGAAGAAATCCTCCACCCTGATGAATCCGAAGATGAAGTCTATGAAGAATTTGACGTCATGTCAAATGGTGATGAATATGAAGAAGAGTCGGCGCCCATTGTTCCCCTCACTAAACAAGACGAGTTTTATCTCCAATTGTTTCCTCTCCAAGAGGCCATCTTTCGCTTGCTTCTTCCACAAGAACGAGGTGAACCACCACCCCCGCCACATCCATAAGCCATAATCCAAACTTGTATTATATGTATATACTAAAATAGTGGTTTTCACCACTACCAAAAACAAAAAAATTAGAAAATTCCAAAAAAAAAAAATCAAAATATAAAAAATACTTTATTGCTTTATGTATGTGTGTAATAGTGGTTTTCACCACTACAAAAAAAAAAAAACTCAAACTCAAAAAAACAAAAAAAAAAAAAGCTGAAAAACTATGTTGTTTTGCACTTCAGGTCTTACGAGGTCTTCACCGGTTTTCCCTTCCATTCCGCCTATTCTTTCTTTCATAAGTTGACAATGAATTTTGAAGACTTATTCACCTCGCTCCATAATCCATATGATCCGGATAAGCCAATCCCGATCAACCCAAGCCTGATTGACATGGATCGGATTTCATCCCCTCCATCTATTTCAGAGTTCATCCTTTCCGAGGAATTGTTAAGGGCTTCCGCCAACTACATTCCTCCTTCACCTCCACATTCACCTTCATCTTCTAAGCCGAGGAGGTCTTCCGAGCGGACATAGATGAGAGCAAGGCACGGGAGCTTGATGACATTTTAGATGACATAAATCTGATCCCTACTCCCCATCGGCTTGAGGAAGGTTCCCACATGTCTATTGAAGAAACTATCGATGTAGACCTTAGTCCGGACCAAGATGGCACCCAAATTGTGAAGCTGGCTAAAAGTCTATCATCGGAGGAACAAGAGCAAATGATTGCTCTACTCAAGCGGAAGAAGGAGATATTTGCATGGTCTTACAAAGACATGCCAGGCCTAGACCCTAATTTGGTTGTCCATAACCTCACCTTACAAAAAGATGCTAAACCTGTCAAACAGAAACTTAGGAAAATGCATCCTACTGTGGCCCTCCTAGTTAAATCGGAGATTCAGAAACTTTTGGATGTTAAATTTGTCGTCCCGATTGATTATCCTGAGTGGCTTTCTAACATGGTACCCGTTCGCAAGCCTAACGGGGGGATACGTGTTTGCACCGATTTTCGAGATCTAAATAAAGCGTGTCCTAAGGATGACTTTCCTCTTCCAAACATTGATACTCTTGTCGACACCTGCGCTGGTCATGAAATGCTTTCGTTCATGGATGGATTTTCGGGATACAACCAGATTCGAATAAACCATGAAGATCAACACAAAACAGCATTTACCACACCTTGGGGAACTTTTTGTTACGGGGTGATGCCCTTTGGCCTTAAGAACGCAGGTGCAACCTATCAACGAGCCATGACTTATATTTTCCACGATTATATGCATAAGATTATCGAAGATTATGTGGATGATTTATTGGCAAAATCTAAAACTCGACAAGAGCATTTTGATGTATTGGAAAAAGTTTTTGATAGGCTTCTAGAGCATAAAGTAAGGTTGAACCCTAAGAAATGTGTCTTTGGTGTTACCTCAGGCAAACTCCTAGGTTTTATTATCTCTAAACGAGGTATTGAGGTGGACCCAAACAAGGTCAAAGCCATTATGGAAATGTGTCCCCCAACTAATTTGAAGGAGTTGCGTAGTTTACAAGGAAAGATTAATTCAATCCGTCGCTTTATTGCACAACTTTATGATAAATGTAGGCCATTTTGCCACCTACTACAAAAGGGGTACAATTTTCATGGACGAGATGAATGTCGAGAAAGCCTTTGATGACATCAAGCGAGTACTTAGCATCTCCGCCGAGTCTTAGCTCCGCCTCGTCCGGGGGTCCCTTTCAACCTTTATATCTCGGCAACGGACTTTGCCTTAGGGACAATGCTTGCACAAAAGAATGAACAAAATCGTGAGCAAGCTATCTATTATATTAGTCGAACATTGGTAAGCTATGAAACCCGATATGCTTATGTGGAAAAGTTGTGCTTAGCGGTGGTTTTTGCCACTAAGAAACTTCGTCATTATATGCTTAGCCATACAACATATGTCATAGCTAGAGAAAACCCTCTGCGTTATATGATGTCTCGCACTTATAATAACACTCGTACCGCTAAATGGATAATGTTGCTTACCGAATTCGATCTTGAATTCATTAGCCAAAAATACGTTAAAGGTCAAGTTATAGCCGATCAACTTGCGGAAGCTCCACTACCTAGTGATCATCCTTTGATTATTGAGCTCCCGAGATGATTCGGTATTTGCTATCCATTGAACAAGAAGAGGACATCATTCCGGAGGAAGATGTTGACATCACGCTATTCTTTGATGGCTCTAAGTGCGCGAAAGGTCGAGTCTTTGGAGTTGTGTTTCATACAACTCAAGGGATTCCCATCCCTTTATCATTCAAACTAGACTTCCAATGCACCAATAATACGGCAGAGTATGAAGCCTTAATTTTAGGTCTTCAATCAGCCATAGCTATGAGCATTAAGCGTATTCGGATATTTGGGGATTCTCAACTCGTGGTTAAACAAATTACGGGAGAATACCAAGCCAAAGAACCTACCATTAAGCTTTATCATGATGTAGCAATGAAGTTGCTCTCTAAGTTTGATTGGTATGAGATCACTAGTTTGCCTCGTTCGACTAATAGATTTGCGGATGCCATGGCCTCTCTTGGATCATTGATTCCAAAGGACTCCCTTGGAGAGGTACGGCCCCTAATCATTTCCACAATCTCTAAGTCTGCAATTGTCCGTGCTTGAGTCTAAAGATGAAAAAGATGTTTGCTTTATCCATTCGGATCCATATGAGCCTTGGTCTACTGAGATAGTAGCCTTCCTCAAGTTTTAAGCAAAAGGCAGCTCGTTTTGTTCTTTTGGGGGATGTGTTGTATAAACGTGGATATGATGGAGTACTCCTCCATTGTCTAGAAGCAGGTGAAACACATAGAGCTATTCTTTGAAGCCCATGATGGTACTTGTGGTGGTCATTTTAGTGGAATGGCCATTGCGAAGCGTATTTTACGTATGGGGTATTATTGGCCCACTATGGAACAAGATTGTTGCAAATATGTTAAACAATGTAAAAAGTGTCAAGAACACGCTAATTTAATCCATATACCATCACAAGCTTTACTGACCCATCCAAAGCCTTTGGCCCTTCTCACAATGGGGTCTCGATTTAATTGGCAAGATTTCACTGCCTCTTCGGGACAACATACTTTCATCATTACGACCACTTGAATACTTCACAAAGTGGGTTGAAGCTATTCCTCTAACCGATCTGACAGGTCCTAGAATTGTGGAGTTTATACTTCACCATATCATTTGTCGTTTTGGTATTCCCTCTAAAATCATTTACGATAACGGCAAGTCTTTTAAGAATAAGGATGTTCGAGCTCTTTGCGAAAAGTATAATATCCAACATAGTTTCTCAACTCCTTACTACCCACAAGCCAATGGACAAGCTGAAGCTTCCAATAAGACCATAATTGCTATTCTTAAGAAACTTGTTAAAGAAAATCATAAAGATTGGCATACACAAATCCCCTTGGCATTATGGGCTTACAGAACAAGCATCGGAACTCCCATTGGGGCAACGCCATTTTCTTTGGTCTATGGAGCTGAAGCAATCATGCCTCTTGAGCTCGAGATCCCTTCCTTGCGAATTTCTTTGCAGGAATTTATCGATGATGATATTGCTAGACAAGCACGTCTTGATCAACTCACACTCATAGATGAAAAATGAATCAATGCTTTAGAGCATTTGCGAGTTTATCAAGACCGATTGAAACGTGCTTACAATGCCAAAGTTCATCTAAGAGAATTTCAAGTAGGGGATCTTGTCCTTAAAGAGAATCAACAAAACACCAATGCATTGCCGCATCTTCGAGATAAATTCGTGGCTAATTGGTTAGGTCCATATATAGTCCTTGAAAGAGTGGGTAATGGAACTTATAGACTTGCCGAGTTTAGAGGGAGAGGAAGAACCCGAACCACTTAATATTATACACTTGAGGGCATTCTACGCATAGTTTGAATTTTATATGTACATATATACATGGCTTGTAAAAAAAAAAAAAAACAAATAAAATAAAAAGAATTTGCATTTCATTGTTAGTTGCATACATCTCATTCAAAAACATTGCATTTCATGTGCATACATCTCATTGAAAACCATAACATTTCATTTTCAGCCATAGTTGCATATCATGTTAGAGACCATTCTATCTTTTGGATATAAAATTTGGTCAAGCAAAAGTCATGTTGCCTTAATCGGGGGCACCTTCATAAAATCCATCAAACCGAATTGTCATTCGTACATCCATTTTCCATTTGCACATATTTACATTGCCAAAATGTTTTCGAGTCACTCAAACCATTTCTAGTGTTTTAAGCAAACTTCGAAATGCATGTCAAAGTTCTCTAGGGCCATATCACAAATTACACTAAATAAAATCTTGAGTATTGGGAAATGATTTCAAAAGCGGTCTTGAACCTATCACATTTTCACATCTTAAAAACATCTTGTGTCAAAGAGAGATAACACCATCCTTGGGTTGTGCCTCGAAGTGAACAGGGTAATCCTCGTTTGTCCTATCATGCAAACATAGTCCATAAAATAGTGGTTCTTACCACTATCACAAGCAAATCACAAAATATAAATATAAACGAGTAGTAAGGATAGGGTAAAATTCTCATCATACTTCGGTTGAGAATCCGATTCCCCAAAGCTCTAAGGAAATGAACATTTTTCACACACCATCGATCCCAAATAAGTTGTAAGGATCGTACTACTTGTCCGATCGGACGGATAGGTAGTCATCCCCAAGGCTTACAAAGGTCAAAAACAACATGGACTATGGAGTTAACCTTCACAGGGGCTATAGACGCTTGGTGGCGGTGGAGTATACTCATTGCGTGGCGACATGTCTCTCCTCAAAGAGAGACCTCCGAATGCTCATACGGACAAACTAGCTTTGGGGTCTTCTCCATAACGGGGTTACCTAATTTGTGCAAGATGAGGTTAATGAACACACTTGCACACACACGGGTTTTTGATTGCCTAGAGTCACTACCATGCTTCGGATTTGGTTAATGAACTCACATGCACACACATTTGGTCCTAGTTGAATTAGGCGGTATTAGTAAGTTTGTTTGATACCACTAGCATGTTTGAGTCTTTGTAAAACAGTCTTCCTCCATATTTTCTTCCATATCAACCTCCATATCTTCTTCCATATTCATGTCATTCCATACGTCATTCATTCACAAGCTACCAAGTTCGGTGCCCCCTGATTAAACAATTATGATAACGGTTGGCTAAATCTAACTATCTAAAAGTATGAGTGCTTCTTAGTGCATATTTCATTTACTTAGTCTCGCATTAATCATCTATAACTTTGCATTCCATTCCATCACATATGCATTAAAACATATAAAAACATGCATCACAAAAACATAGGCATTCACACAAAAGAAAGTAAAACACTAAAAATAAAAGCCATGTTATATATATGTATAAAGATCAAAACGTACGATGAATGCCAAAAGGCTACAAAATACAATAGAGCACCAAGGCTCATAAAGAGTGCATCTAAGCACTAAGCTAACCATCAAAAGAGGACCCCTGTGACCTAGTAGGAGCCCTAGACCTAGTGGTGTGCCTAGACTCACTACGCCTAGAGACGAGAGGAGGATGGAGGATCGGGCAACACAATGTGATGCCTAAACAATGTGTCCTCCAGAGCCTCAATATAACGAGTCCTAGACCTAAGTCTAGATATGTCTATCCCGTGTCTTCGCTCTCGCTCCGCTAGCTCTGCGGAGTCTCGTCACCCTGTCATCTGGGGCACCCTAGTCGCTCCATCCAAGTCCGCCTGCATCTGGGCCATCCTCCCCTCCTGAACAACTATCAGGGCATCCCGCTCTGCAACTTGTTGCTCCAGCCGAGCTATCCTCTCATCCCGGACCGCTAGCATAGCATCACGCTCTGCTATCTGCTCAGCTGTGCCAGATCATCCTCGTGCCCGCTAGGGGGTACCTCTCTAGTCTCTCCAGTGGCCTCTCCTAGGCCCTCGCCATCATCCTCCTCATCATCTCCGCTCCCCGATGCCTGCCGCACCATCTTCCCCTTTCGCCTTCGACTATCAGCTCGAAGGCGGGGACCCTCCCTGCGCTTGGGAACCTCTGCGGTTCCCTCATCCTCTCCAGCTCCAACAGCCACCAATGGTGGCTCCCACCTCGGCTCTGCGGCCATCCATGCTGCATACTCGTGTTACCCCGACGTCGTCCACGTCGAGGATCTCCATGTCCTCATCGTCCTCTGTCGCCTCTCTCCATGGCTCGGCACATGGCAAATCCCCCTTTGATCTGTGCCTCCGATAGCGCACTGGCTCACCGGGGACATCCTATCTCAATCCGACTTGGCAGAGCACTCGAGACATCTGTATGTACTCCGCCTCGCTGTGGCCCGACCCACTACCCATCTAGCCTGTCGCACCCGTCTCAGATGCTCTCCATCACCGATCCACCTCGCCTCCCGCCAGGGCCTCCAAATGACTTGGGCATCTGTCAAGTCCGCCCATAAACTCCTATACCATTGCCCCGATCTCACGGGGCGGCTCGGCTGTCTCTCCTCCGCCACTAGCCATCTCCTACCATAAGCTTGGCTCATGTCCCAGTAAGCACATGGCAACCCCTCCGGTCGAGCCACTCTGAAGTGCTCCCAGCCCCAACTTGGAGAACCAAACTGCAGCCTAGGCCCTTTCGGCCCCGTCTTCGAACCTCATACAACTCCCGGTACACTGCACCAATAAAGCGGGCGCCCGGGCATACACTACCCTATTAGTGAGCATCTCGCTCACTACACCCATCGGGTTCCATGGAAACCTGCACCGGTGCTTGTTCGGGGCCACAATGTTGGCCAATACGAACATCATCAGAGCCTCCACCGCTACCAACTCCTTGGCCGTATACATGGCCAAGTAAGGAATCCCCGCTCTCCGTCCGGATCTCCCTCCAGTCATCCCCAAACAACTTGGCCATCTCCGTGGCCCTATCTCGTCCAACCTCCACCCGCGCCCCCTCCACGGGCACCTTGAGGATGCGGTATACATCCTCAAGCGTCACCGTCATCTCTCCAATTGGGAGCTGGAACGTCCCCCGATCTGGATCCCACCTCTCGGCCAAAGCCGAGAGGTACCCCTCATCTGCCCGAACTACCTCCAACCGGGCTGCCTCCGCTAGCCCTACTGCTTCCAATATCTCCCAGTCTTCCTAGGACAATGACCTCCTCATCCCCGGAATGATAGGGGAGAATCGGTGTCGTGCCTCTAACACCCTAAGCTGCAAAACAACAAAACAAAAATTGGTTACAAATTTGTTTCCAAAAAAAAAAAAAAACAAATAAAAGTACTTGCTTAAATAAACAAATACCTCAGCTGGCTGCACTGGCGCGTCCGCTCCCATCTCCGCCATAGCTCCCGCGTGCTTCACTCTCCCACACAACCTTTCACTTCACTTCACTTCATTCCACTCCCTCAGACGCACTTCTCTCAAGCTCGAACGCACAAATGAGCGAAATTCTCGTTGAAACTATTTAAATAGCTGGTTTTGGTGCCCTGAAATGTAGTGGGGCATTTCATGGTGCATTCAGACGCAGTGGGGCATTTCATGATGCATTCAAATACCGGCGGGCGTCTTTGCCACCCCCAAATGCATACTGGCGTTTGGTGTCAGTATTGAATAAAAGAACAAAACTTACAAAATTGAAGCTTACCTCCTCCAAATTTCATCAAATTGCATCCATCCATTCTTCTTATCATAATAAAACATTTTGTGAAGGTTACAACGGTTTTGGAAACAAATTTTGTCATTTTGCTCAAAAAGCGCATCATTCATCATTGATTTACAAATTGGGTTAAAAATATTCAAAACCTTCACAAAATTAACCACATTCATCAATTCTTCGATCTATCGTCAAATTCATTCATTCTTCTTTCATCATGCATATTTTTGCCAAATTAAATTAAAGTAAACCTCGTATCTAGTGGTATATTCTATCACCTTGGCGATTACAGCGATTTGCATCCATGCAATTCGGTAAGAGGATTAAACCACCATAAGGACACTTACCATTTATCATCATCAATTATTTCATTGTTTGAAAATTGGAAATCAATTTTGGGTATCCTACTTTTCAAGTGACCTCATACCAAGATTAATTTGCTCAACAGTTGTCATTGATGGCCTAGTTCATGGGGCCTTAAACGTGGACAAATCTTCAATATCATCATTATTTTGAGTCTTGCTAGAGATTAAGGCTACCTAGGTTGATTGGTTCCGACCCGAGGAATTATCCATACGAGTCACTAGGAGCATCTCCGAAGTTCGGACTCTTTCATATTGCATCTCTGCATATCAATGGCGCCAACAAGGCAATTTCATCAACAGTATGGATTCACCCACAGGAGTTGGGGCATCCGTTATCAATTTCTAACTTTCCTAATAGTAGAATTCATCTTACATGATCATGGAATTTAAAATTTGGCAAAAATCCCTTTATAACCGTTGGGGCAGAAAACGGTTCATCTTTCACATCACTCATATCGTCTTCAATCATATTATTTTCTGGTTTGTACACCAACCCCTTTTATTGGGACATAAACGGATGGTTCATACACCAACCCCTTTTTCACCGTTGGGGCAAAAACGGTTCATTTTCTTCGAATTTCTTCCAATTGGCTCGTGAGAACCATTCTCCCTCGCCAATTGAGGGGATAAGCTGATAAATTTTAAATATTCTTTTATTCTTTGGTCTTCAAAGTTGTGCTTTAGTCTTGAGAGAGAGTTGCGTCGATCCGACTTTTCGGGTGTCCTAAGTTTTTGTCTTTGCATTGTGTCTTCACACAAGCGGCTCAAAAGGGCATCTGTAGACACCAAAATCCAGCCACTTGCAAGTCATCTATACCTTCTGTCGGCCACGTGTCGGTCATCCACCTTCCCGCCATTATTTGGCCCAAATCCACACTTTCCCGCCATTATTTGGCCCAATTTCACCTTTCCCGCCATTTTTCATCCCCAAATTTATTTAAATTAATATTTATATAAATTTATATTATATTTTTAATATTTTAATATATATATTTAAATAATAGTTTAAGTGATTTAATTCTGAGCCATCCATCCTTCATTTAATCTCATCAGTCCATCCATCTTAATCCATTCCACAACCAAGATTTATTCTCTACCCTTGGATCCGCTTTAATCTTAGCCACACGTTCAAAGTGTCGTTAAAACCCTAAAGTGTGCCCTAAGAGTGGATTATAAATCGAGTCACTTTGATGGCTCAAACCCTATGTCTTTTGCTACTTCTATCTCTGATTCTAATTCTTCTACTGTTATCTCCTCTCTTTCGCTACCCTTTCGCATCCATCGTCGTTTCGTCGCCGCTTTCGCCGCCATTCCTTGCGCACTCTGAGAATCTCCCATTCCTATCGCAAGTGCCCACGGGCGTTTACCCCTTCACCAAGTGCCCAGGGCGTTTACCAAGTGCCCACGGGCGTTTAACAAGTGCCACGGGCGTTTACCTACGACCACGAGACTCGGACCGGCGTACGTAATCCAGATCCGGAAGCACGCGGGCGTTCGGCGAGTGCACCGAGGCGCCTTCGCAGCCTATTCGACAACAACATTACTTCCAGGTGTCGCCTGGTCTAGCTGCGTTAACAGAGAACAGGTATAAATTAGTTTAAAGCAAGTAGCCGTATTTTATGTATTAATCTGTTATTGATTTCCTGCATTCCATTTTTATAGGGTTTTAGATTGTTTATGAGGGCTCACGCAGTGGAGCCCTCTCATTAATTTCTAACTCCTTGATAGTGTTAATGTGTGCAGGTTTTTGATAACAGATCCGGTTTATTGATGGCAGCTGATTAAGCTGGAGTGGTCCAAGCAAGGGATACGACAAAGCCCACTCACTCTGTTGGGATTGAAGATACGTTCTTCGGAAGCGCCACCATTCGTGCCAGCTAGGGTTTCGGAGAACCCTAGCATAATTTGTAACTGTGTATCACAAATAAAGGGTTACAAGCCCGGTTGTATTCAAAAAGGAGTTTTTAAACTCCATCGATTAATATAAATCGTCTGTTTTGTGCAACTATTCTGTATTCCGTTATTGTGGTTTTATCTTTTTGTTTGGCGTGTATTTTCAATCTACACTAATAAACCACAAAGAATACTCACCAAGAGGCTCCCAATTTTTTTGAACCCAAGAATACAAAAAATTCAGGGTAGGGCGAATACCCATGAATTTATAGATCAAGTCATGATTGGCTCTATATAAAATTGTTTCTTCAACCTACCTTTGCTCAATAACAATATTTGGCCTTGATTCTAACTGTGGTAAGCATCCATTAACTCGTTGAGATGTTGATCTATTTCTAGCAGTCGTAAAGAGAATTTTAATGCAATTTTTTGTGCTTCTTCAGTCTCTTATGGAGATTTATCCTTTAAAAAAATTGCAAAATAACTATGTCTCTCTAAAATAGGATCTGGGAGTGTCCCCATTGGGTCCTCCTACGGCAACAATCTTGTCTTCAAATCCACAGTAACCAGAAATCTCTTTGGCTACCCAACTGATGCCCTAGTTTTCTCTTCATATTTTTGTTAGTGTTATTAGTGTGAGATTGATTTTTATTCTTACATTGTTATAATCATGAGCCTCCTATTGGAATATTTTTAAAATGGCCTATAACAATCGATTTTCCATCCTCAATTCAAAATATTCTAGAGGATTTCATAAAGTGATTTAGGATATATGTTATGTGAGGTAAGATAATAACATGTTTGATATAATTGCATTTGCAAACAAGGCATTTCCTTGTATGTCAAATGGATTATTCATTACCTATATAATATTAAGATCTAAAATTGTATAGTTTATTGACGTATTTTGAAAGGGCATACGTCGAAATAAAGCATTATGGATCTTAGCCTAAGTCCTTGCTCACCATATACTTTTAAGTATATATTAAAGGCTCTTTATCCTTAGAATTATCTTGGAAGGACTCAATAGTTGTTAGACCTTGTTAGATCAAAGTGTGATGAACTTGAAGTATCTCAATGATACCCAAATGCTTAAAGGTAGAAGCAGCAGCCGCCATCAGTCGGAGAGGGGAGCAGCAGTCTCCCATCAAATTCGCCATTGTAGCAGCGACACTGTAGAAGCCGCATCATCGTAGCAACCGCCACTTTAGCAGTCCGTGCACGGTAGCGGTCACAAAAATTTTGGCCCTAAAAAAAAAAAAAAAAAATGGCAGATTTTGGAGGCAACAAGTTGTGACGGATGGAGCAGCAAGGAGGAGGAGCGAGAGGTCTAGGGGCATCAAACCCTAGGTGTGGGACTTCAGAGGGCAGATCAGCGAGACGCGGCGGGTGGGGGCTCCGGCGAGATAGCGAGGCCCCCGGGCGGAGGATGTGGACAAGGAAGTTCTATTGGAACCGGTCCAAGGGCGTTGGGCGGATGCGGTTGAAGATTTCTACGAGGGGGACCCGGGACTCTATGCGTCGGGATCAAAGGAAGACCCAAGAAGGAGACAAAGAGAAACATGGCAACTGGAGACCTTCATATCTTAATGCTCTTCGCGGTAAGCAAAAATTATCCGACTCTTGTTTTAATCTAAAATCTGTCAATGGTAGGTTGCACGTCCCGGATACCTTAGCTCAGCATGTGGCTATGGAGGGTAGAACATCTATGGTGGCTAAATTTATGGGGGTGAGGCCGGAATTGGAAGTCATAAGGAGATGGGCCGTCCAAAAATGGCGGCCAAGGGCTGGTATGATGATTAAGGCTTTACCCAAGAGTTTTCTTTTGGTGACATTTCAATGTGAACGGGACATGGAAAGGACTCTCCAAGGAGGTCCTTGGTTTTTTGGGAAAAGGGGCTTGTATACGAAGCGTTGGTCCCCGATTTCAACCCCCGGACTCGAGTCTTTGGATTTGGCTCCTATTTGGGTTAAGATGCCGGGATTACCTCTGCTTTTCGGAACGAACAAATCTTGGGTGGGATAGCTACGGAGATTGGAGAACTAATAGCTATTGATCCTGCAACCTTGAGCAAAACAAGACTCATGTCCGCTCGCATGTGTGTGTTGGCGGACATGAGTAAAGAGCTCCCTAAATCCATTATTTTGTCGTCTATGTTTGGCCTTCATACTCAGGTCTTTGAATATGAAAATATGTCTTTTAAGTGTAGTGTTTGTGGGAAGGTAGGGCACCAGGGTATCCACTTTGCATTTCCAAGAACCAGCCCCCACTCCAAAATGCTGATCCTCAAACCCAGAATAATATCCCTCCCCTGAGATCTCCATTCCTACCCAACACTGGGCCTCAAGGACGTGGAGCTCGAAATCCGAATATCGAGAGACCACTGTTCGCCCTATTGTAAGCAAGAGGCAACGTTTTAACCCTCCTCCCAAAAATTCCTATGCCCCAAAACCCTCTCACGGGGGAGCTGGTCCCTTTGATGGGAACCCTCAAGCTCAACTTTGCTCCTAAGATGATACGACAAGCCTCGGAGCCAAATCACAAAGGAAAGAACCCCATAGATCAACGCCACAGGGCAAGTAAGTTTGATTGGGTGATACGGGAGGCCTATGGAGGCTCGGTGGAAGTGGTCCCATGTCTTGCGAGAGGAATTTATGGGAAGAAATTCCAAGGAGATCAACATCCCGAGTGGAGAACGGTTTTGATGCATTAAATCATTTGAAGGGAGATCGGATGGACGGCCAAGAAGTGGAATGCGAGGTAGAGGAGACTCAAGAGAAGGATTTAGAGGAGAAAAATCGAGAGGAAGGAGCGGGAAACTAATAATACGAGGCAAGGATACTCGGGGAGGAAGAGGTGAACCACCAAGATCGGTGTAACCCCAAAGCGGGGAAAAAAGAATCTACTAATCAAGAAGCTAAGAGCACGGAATCATCTCCATTGTCAAAAAGACCGGTTAACCTGGAAAGCAGATTGTTACCCCAAAGACCAAGGCTGACCTATCCAAGATGGTTACTAGAAGCCAAGTGAATCCCAAGGAACTTCAACCTAGAGCGGATGTATGGGGATATGGTTCGGTAGGAAGAGGGAAACCTAGCAATGCTTGCCTTAAGGCGAGAAAGAAGCGAGAGCGAGGAGTGGGTGATGGCACTCAAGCGGTATTGCTCTTTGGGGCGAAGGCTCGAGGATCCAAAGCCCATAAATGAAGATTCTTTCATGGAATATTCGTGGGAGTAATCCTGCCAAAAATAAGAGCTTTGTATGCTCTTAGACAAGAACACAAACCGGATATGATTTTCTTGCAAGAAACTAAAATGGAGGAGAGTAGAGTTATTCCTTTTAAGAATAGGACTTGGCGAGAAGGCTGAAGTAGTAGGCCAAGAGGCCATTGGAGCAGCGAGGAGGGTTCTTGGTTATGTGGAACAAAAATGTGATTGATAGTAGAGTGATTCGAATGTCTAGTTGGTTTATTTGTCTCTTATGTGTGGATAAAACCACGCGGGAAGAGTGGATCTTAACGAATGTATATGCTCCGAGTTAGACGAGGGGTGAGAAGGGTTCTTTGGAGTCGGCTAGGCTGAATTGAGGGAGACGGTCCCCAACTACCCTTGGATTGTGGCGGGGGATTTCAATTGCTACCTTAATCCTGTAGATAAATTGGGGGGCTCTCAAAGAATAGCTGCTGATATCTACGAGTTTAGAGATTTTGTTGAGCAACATGAGGTGATGGATGTGGACTGCGTAGATTCTCCTATACATGGTCTAACAAAAGATTGAAGGAAAACCAAATTCGGATCAGATTAGATAGGTTTCTTCTTTCTCAAGAATGCATGGAGAGGTTTGGGGACTCTTCATTAACGGCACTCCCAAGAATCGGGTCCGATCACAACCCAATTCTACGGGAAACGAGGGGAGGACTCTAAGAAAAGATACATCGAGACCCTTTCGATTCGAACTTATGTGGTTCCAACATCGGGATCTCAAGGATGCGGTTTGCCCAATGGTGGGACAAAAAGTATAATGGTTCGAAGCGGCCCAAGTGGCATGTAAACTAAGGAATGTGAAGGCTAACATTAGAGAGTGGAACAAAACTTCCTTTGGCAATATTTTTGTTAAAAAGGCGAAACTAAAAGACAAGATCAATGAACTACGGGAGAAGTTGAAGTCGGAGCGGCTTACGAGAGGATGCGAGAAACCGGGAGAGGGAGGCATTGGCCGAATACCACACGATGCTAGGATTTGAAGAAACCTTTTGGAGGCGAGAAATCCAGGTTGCGTTGGTTAAAGGAGGGTGACGAGAAATACAAAGTTCTTCCATGTCTCTACTCTTCGCCACGGGAGTACTAACAAAATTAAGGAGATCAAGATGGCCGATGGGTCTAACACCAAAGATATGGAAGACATAAGGAGGGAAGCGGTTGAGTACTTTAAATCGTTGCTAGAAGATGTAAATCCGACTATTGAAGAAGAGGACTCTCTGTTGGCAGCCATTCCACCCCTCGTAACTGATAATCTTAATGGATTCTTACTTAGTCCTTTCACAAAGGAGGAAATCAAGAAGGTCGTTTTTGACATGGATGGTAACAGCTCCCCAAGGACCGGATGGCTTCCCTGCAACTTTCTTCCAGAAGTTTTGGGATATCCTAGGCAATGATGTAGTGGAAGCTATAATTGAGGCTCAAAAGGACATGGAAATCCCAGAAGGAGTTAATGCTACTTTTTTAGTCCTCATCCCTAAACTAGTGGGAGCAATGGAATTTTCCGAGTTTCGCCCTATCGGTTTATGTAACACTACGATGAAGATTCTCACAAAAACAATCGCCAATAGGGTGAAGGTTATCCTTCCTTTCATCATTGATATGAACCAAGGTGGCTTTGTGAAAGGGCGACAAATATTGGATGGTATCATCACAATTCATGAGGTTATTCATTCAATGGTGACTAGTAAGGAAGCGGGTATGTTACTAAAGCTTGATATGAATAAAGCCTACGACCGGGTCTCATGGCGGTTCCTCACCAAGATTTTGGGTAAGTTTGGTTTATGTCCCCAGTGGATTAAGTTGATTTTTAGTTGTATCTCTACTACAAGATTTTCTGTCATGGTGAATGGGTCACCCTCCGGTTACTTTAAGAGTGAAAGGGGGTTGCGACAAGGAGATCCTTTGTCTCCATACTTGTTTATTATTTTAGCGGAAGCATTGGGTAGGAACATTTCAGCGGCGGTGGCAGATGGTCAATTGGAAGGTTTTAAACCGGCCTCAACGAGCGAGGCCGGTGTCTCACCAACGGTTTGTGGATGATACAATCATTGTGTCCAAAGCCTCGGTGCCTCAGGCTAGGAAGTTGAAGAGAATTCTAACCAAGTATGAGACAGAAGCGGGACAGTACATAAACTATAAGAAGAGTAGCATCTATTTCTTTAACACGCTTGGTGGGAGGGAGGAAAGAATAGCTAACCTCTTTGGATGTGGAAAGGAGCTTTTACTGGCAACTTATCTAGGCATGCCTATGTTCGAAGGAAGAATGAAGGCTACTTTGTGGAACTCGGTCATTGACGAGGATCTCCAAAAAGTTAGCGGGGGTGGAAGGGCGGCCTTCTCGGCTCCGCGAGAAAAGCCTTATTAGTTCAAACTACTTTACGAGCATTCCAATTTCTTGCATGTCTCTATTTAGAATGCCTGCAAAGGTCAGAGCTACATTGGAGCTAATTCAACGCAACTTCTTGTGGTCGGGTTCAGAGGAGAGAAAGAGAATTTCGTTGGTAGCATGGAATCGGGTGTGTGCAAGCAAGGATCGGGGGGCACTGGGGTTAAAGAGAATGAAAGAAATGAATCAAGCTACGATTGGCAAACGGGTATGGAGATTTATCAATAATGATCAATTGGGATGGGTAAAACTTCTTAAGGCAAAATATATCGGAAATAATCGGGACTTCTGAAAGTGATAATCTTCCTAGAGGATCCTATTTTTGGAATTGTTTGCTCGAATGTCGGGAGGTAGTCAGGAAAGGCATCAGATGGAGAATTGGTAATGGAAGACAAGTGGACTTTTGGAAAGACCCGTGGTTGGAAGAGGCCCCTATGAAAGATAACTTAGACCTTCAGGTCCTCCAACATAAACTTTCGAAGGAAATGGGAGGGAAAAGTAGGGGATTTTATTCTTGTAGCACGGGAAACTTCTTCTTGGAAGAAAATCACAGTTCATAATCTGTCAGAGCAAGAGAAGGTGGCCCTAACCAAACTCAATGATGCTTTAAGGGTGTTCCCGATCATTCCTGGGGGAGGAAGAGACAAGGCGATTTGGGGCAAAACTACAAGTGGGATCTATTCAGTAAAAATTGCCTATAAGTTAATCCACTCAGGATTCAATGGCTGGACTCCGACTTCTGTTATTTGGTTAAATAATTTAACCCCAAAAATAGCTTTCTTCTTTTGGTTGGCGAGTTCAAAATAAGATCCGACAACGAGATAATCTGCAAAGGAGAGGTTTCCAATTCATCAATCGATGTATCTTGTGTGAGAAAGCAATAGAATATGTAAGTCATATATTTCTAACTTGTGATTTTTCTTGTACGAGTCTTCCAAATGATCTGTCCAAATTTCATATAGATTGGGTCTGTCCAAATAGCATGTCGACTTACGCATACGGTGGGCTTCCCCCTTAGGGCAAAGCTTTTGACTTGGCTGCGGAAGCTCGGCTTACCCCATTTTTTATGGGGGATATGGAATGAGAGAAATAAGAGAGTATTTAAAGGACGTAAGAAAGATCCCGGGTTATGTGGTAATAAAATAATCGGAGCTTTGAAAGAAAAGCTGGAAAACTTTCTTCTTCAAAAATGAGACCATGTCTCTAAGGGAAAGGAGGATTTTGCGGAGCGGGGAGAGGAACTTCCAGGACCTAGACATTACAACCAACCCACGGGATGGTGTCAAGTGGATACCCCCACACAAAAGTGGGTTAAGTTTAATTTTGACGGGGCGGCTAAAAGGAAATCCGGGAGCTGCGGGAGCGGGGAGGAGTTTTGAGAAATGAGGAAGGAAAAGTGGTCCTTGCCTTTGCAGAGCCTTTGGGAACTCAAACAAATCATTTTGCGAAGCCGAGCCTGCATGCAGGCAATGAGAATTGCCAGACTTGAGGGTTATAAGGAAGTTATCTTTGAAGGGGATTCGCTTAATATAATCAAGGCAATTAAGGAGGATAAAGACCCCAGTTGGACCATATTGGAGCTTATCCTAGAAGCAAAGATTCATAAATCTCATTTGGTTAATGCCCGAATCCAACACACCTTGAGAGAAGGGAACCAGGCGGCGGATCTAATGGCAAATATTGCGGTTTACGTTGGGGAGATGCAAATTTGGAAGGATAACTTCCCTCAAGAACTATTGGTGTTGGCTGCTAGAGAAGAGCTAAGATCAAACCTGTTAGAGCATCGGGGAGATCGGAGGGGCTGATGATGAGTAATCCGACGGATGGAATTAGGCGAGAAAAGGCATCCCATTTCTTTGGGGCACGGGAGGTGACAAGTGTACGGTACGACAACCTAGTGTTAGTAAGTGCTAGGTGTTGTTTGGTTTTTGTTTTATCCTGAATAGTCAAGCGACAAGTATAGGATTTTGGACTCTAAGTATGGCTTAATGTGAGTCTTAGAAAGATCCATTTTGTATTTTGATTATACGGGCTTGATGCTAGAACCAGCCCATTTTGACTTTGTAAAAGGTTTGTGGACCTTATAACCACCTCTACCTTATACCAAAAAAAAAAGTGTGATGAACTTAGATAAAGTCCTTGCTCATCATACAAATTTAAGTCAAGTTTCAAGGGCCTTTATCCAAAAAAAGCATTTGGAAGGGCTAAAATATTGTTAGACCTTATCATGTCTTCATTGATGTGGATGGAATGAATATCATAGTGGCTTATTTGTTATCAACTTCTTATGGTAGTCCCCATTTTTATTCTCAATAGTACTTTGCTTCCTAGTATATTTGAATATAAATTATTATATTTTTATCATAAAATCTTATAAATAATGTGGAGCATTTTTTCAAAGTTGAGATTTTTCTTTGATAACCCACACCAAACAAGCCAAATTTTTATGCTCCTTTTATAAATTACCTAGTAGTTTCAAGATAACCTTACAATACTATTTAAGTGGAAAAATAACCTAGCATCAAATTTTATTTCTTTAGGACATGTTACCCTAATCTATTTTTTATGCAAAAAATATCTTTGAGGATACTCTTAAGTAGCCTACAAAAATGGAAATATGTTGGCAAATTGTTAGACCTAATATTTTTTATGTTTTCTAAAAAGAAAATATGTTGCTAATTTTCACTCTTAAAATTTGGCAAATTTCTTTTCCTAGAATTTTCTACATACTATTCTCAGAAATTTTAGCTTTAATTGTAGTTGGTGTGAATGGATTAAATGTTTTTATAGCACTACAAAATTTTATATTTTGATCAATGGTTCTCCTACTGGGTACTTCAAGTCATCTTGTGGACTTTGTCAAGGTGATCCACTTTCTCCTTATCTATTCATTATTCTAGCAAAAGCATTAGGGAGAGCCTTTTCAAAGGAAAAAATGGAAGAAAAAATCAAGGGTATTCAAGTTGTAAAAAAGGTCCCTTTGAATCTCATCTCCAATTTGTTGATGATACTTTTATTTTGGGTCATCCCTCAGTTAGTGATGCCATGAAGTTTAAATCAATATTATCATGCTATGAGAAGGCTACTGGATAGTTGGTAAATACTACAAAATCCAATATTTTTCATTAATACTACCCTAGATTTACAATAAATTATTGTGAATATTTTAGGGTTTAAAATTGAAAATTTTCCATCAACCTACTTGGGTATTCCTTTGTCTGATAAATGAAATAAAAAAGGAGCTTTAGATCTCTTTTTTGGATAGAATGAAAGCTTGCTTCATAGGTTGGAAAGGTAAGCTCTTAACCATGGTAGGTTGGAAAGGTAAGCTCTTAACCATGGTAGGAAGGTTACAACTCATAAAGACTACATTGCAATCCATTCCTATTTATATGATGTCACTTTCTTCCAACAAGTATTGCATTAGAAATTGATAAAATTCAAAGAGACTTTCTATGGAAAGGTTGTGAGAAAAAATTTAGGTTTCCTCTTTGTAAGTGGGATAGGGTTTGCAAAGGAAATAATATTGGAGTAGGCTTACAAAATTGTAGACTTATAAATTTGGCATTAGGAGCAAAGCTTGGGTGGAGATTATTCAAAGATCAAGAAAAGAATTGGGTAAAAATATTACTTCAAAAATATATAGGTTCTCTTGATGCAATGAAATTATTTAGGAAAATAACTCTACCCAAAGGATAGTCAACATGGAACTTCATAACAAAAATTTTGCAATTGATAAAGAAACATATTAGATGGTCAGTCAATGAGGGGAGTTATGCAAATATTTTATATAATGCTTGGTTGAATCCTTATCCTCTTATCTCTAAATCAAAAATGGAAACCATTGGCTCAAGTGTGCCTAGAATATAAAGGTCCAATGGTTAAATATTATATTATTATGAGCAAAAACTCTAGATCATGGATTTCTTTTAGTAACCTGGTTGAAGAAGAGGAACTCAAACAAATTGTAGATGAACTTCAAAAGATGCTTCAAGAGTTTTATTTGTTGATTTTTACATGAAAGTATGAGTTGGTTTAGAATTTATCAAAGGATGGTGGATACTCGATGAGGTTGGGATATGAGGATTTAGTATAATAAAAATTTTCTTCTACCAAATATTTTTCTTGGAAGAACATGTGCTCATTAGAGGCTCTCCCTAAGGACTCAACATTTCTTTAGTTGGCAAGTCAAAGTAAGATTTTAATGGGAGAGAATCTACAAAGAAGAGAATATTATGGACCCTTCAGTTGTGTCTTGTGTGAGAAGGATTTAGAAACATCAGACCAATTACTTCTTCATTGTCTGTTTGCTCACACCATTTGGGGTTATTTTTTTTTAAATATGAAATTATATTGGGTAGCTTTATCAACATTGAAATATATGATAAAATCTTGGATAAATTATTTCAAAGCTAAAGCATTATGTATTCTTTGGAGGATTGGCCCTATAATTATTTTTTGGAATTTATGGCTTGAAAGGAATAACAAATTTTTTTAAAATAAATCTCAAAATCATGCCCAAGTTTGGAATTGTATGATTGTCTTTCTTGCAGAATGTCTACAAATATGGTGCAATTGCAAAAAAATAGGTGCTAATAACTTAGCTATAAGATTTGAACATACATGGAAGAGTCATCTACAACAATGGAATTAAAATAAAGGATCTATGTTGATCTATGGTAAAATAGAAATATCTAGAAATTGGGTTTATCAAAATTAATTTTGATGGTGCTTCTAAAGAAAATCCAAGAAAAGCTAGTGGAGGTGGTGTTTTTAGAAATAGTGAAGGCAAAATTCTCCTCACTTATTCAGAATCATATGGAACTTCAACTAACAACTATGCAGAGGCTAGGGCACTTCTTACAGGGATTAAAATTACAATAGAAAAATGATGGAAATATATTTCAATTGAAGGGGACTCACAAATTATCATTAATGCTATTAACAAAAATGGATGTGGAGACAAGATAAAAAAATATTTTTGTTTATGTTCATCATATATTACTAGAGGTAATCTCCTGGAAGTGTGAGCATATTTATAGAGAAGGAAATCGCGTAGTAGATAAATTAGTGAATTATGGTGTTGATATTCATCCCAATGAGATTTAAATTTTAGAAGGCAACTGGCCAAGTGAGGTTTTATGTCTTAATAAAAATGATATCAAGAAGCTTATTGTGGAAACATAGCACTTCGAGTATGTTGAAGAATATATTTAAGAGAAAAAAGAAATGAAAAATTGTGATGTATGTTGCAACAAATGTAATATTTTGGTATTTTTATGGGAGTGGCCCCTAATAGAAGCCACATATAACTTATCAAAAAAAATGACCAAATTCAATGTATTTTCAACAACATCCTAGTCATCTTCACCTCATGAACAAGATTCTAGTCATCTTAGCAACACAACCTAAAGTAACCCCAAAAGAATAGGATAATCCAACTATGCTAGAGACACACATAGAGTAGGCTACTCTAGATTCACAAGCCACCCCAATAGATAAGTCTTCTCATAACACCTCCATGTTGGAAATTTTCTCTAGTTATCTAGCATTTAGAGACCTCTCAAATATCCTATAGATGCTATTCAATTTTCTTATACTTTGCATCCTCTAGAACTTTTGATCTCCAATCTTGTTCATGATGGTTTTATCATGATATTCTATTTGATTGCATACATGTTGAATATCCCTAAATTGAAGTCTTTAGCAACTCAACGGAGATAGAATGAAATCATGTAAAGGGATTACCATCCCTTGGTGTAAGTAAGATCTCTTTAAACATCTCGCACTATTTGTATTTTTTATATGACTTCTTATATGTTAGATTCCCTTAGCTATCTAATGAAGTGGGTGAGTTAAATTGATCTCTCAAGAAAAATTTATATATCTTTACATATCCACTTTTGGAATGTGTAATCCATGGGTAGATATTTATAAGGACAAGCACATACACCATTTTTTTATTTTCGTTGGACCTCATCATATTTCAAATATAAATATGAGTTCTAGTTTCCTCACAAGGACAAATATATGTAACCTAGGGATAAGTCCTTAATAAGTCATTTAGGATAGAGTGGGATTTACTTTATTAATTAACTAAATTGGATTATTCACTCTCATGGATCTCTTGGTCTTGTAAATATTTCAAATCATAAATAAATTCACCCTAGTAGGAGTCACCTTAAAAGAAAAGATCCAAGTGATATGATTTGAAATTAATTTCTAAATATACCTTATCTTGATTGGCTCTAAATTTATGAGACTTGTAAAATATAGTGATGTAATTGTTAATATTTAATTATCCATGTACAACATCGAGTTTTTCTTCCATACCATATTCCTTAGATTAGACTTACATTCCTAACAACATTTCCCATATTATCATAGATCATTACTTAGTAGAGATTGGGATACCATATCACATATTCATGCCTAGTTTCCTATGATTAGATCAATATATCATTTTGTTTGGGGATCAAGGCTTAATTTTAACAAGTAAAGCATACCCAAGCACATGAACATTTATGATAATTTCATAATCATAGCACTCTATTTCCTTCAATAAGTGGACTTCCACCTCCTCCAACTCCAACATTGATTTGACCAATGACAAGGCTCTTTGCTAACATGGTCCACCTCTATGTCTCTTTATTAGGTCTTCATAGATAAATAATTTTTACACAAGTTTTACAAATTTTTAGGGGTAATTTCAATAGTTATCACTCCAACACCTTGTATTTTACAAGACTAAGCCATATTCTTTTCATTCCCTTATAATCATATATATTTTTTCAAAACTTATCACTTAAGGTCTCATCTCAAAGAAAGATGGCACCAAATAAATCCTTTTGATAACACATGGTCTTTTACCCCATTACTCACATAGGTCAGAGCACTCCTCTTCACATTACTTTATAAATCCACAATGCCTATTATTTTCTTGATCTAAATGTTATTAAAAAATAATCAATAGTTCATACAGGCCATTTATTTTTAAAAACCCAAAACATTTATTCCAAGTATCGCTTACCTCAAGCCTTGAAACCAAGTCTTATAAATTTATTTTTTATATTTATAGAGAAATTTTGGGAGTTTATTTTTTTAGTCCCAATTCATAAATTTTGTATTCTATTTCAAATTTGGCCTCTTCCTAGTTGGATGGACCAACTTATAAAACAATTTAGAAATCTAATTGTCTTTTATACATGTGTGATTACTAGTGTAATGCCTCTTAATAGAGAAGCTCGTTTGCATTTATTTAACATGATATTTAGGAAGCCTTTTCTTCCGAACTTCTTTTAAAGACTTTATTTTGATAATTGCATTCAAAATATTTTCATTTACTTATAAATAATATTAAGGTTTTAATATTTTATATTATTTTTATAAACCTATTTTAATTTTTTTATATATTTAAGTCACGGTTTTGAAAAAGCTAAAACTCAAATTGTTACACTATTTTTTATATATTATTTAAAAATATAATATATATTAATAATTTTAATAAGTTTTCAACTGATTTCCTAAGCAATATTATAAGTTTTATAATTCCTTGTAAATTTTATATTCATATAATATTTTCAAATGATTATTAATTTTAAAATATGTTTATATTATTGTGATTTTATTGAATTCAGAAAAATAATTAGAATTTTATATATAAAGTCCATATGTAAAAAGAATATTTTTTTTAGATTTATGCAAGCAAAATGTATATGGTTTTATAATTGATAAAAGTAAAAGATGTTTTTCATAAAATAATTTATAAATTATTGTGTATATGGTTTTATAATTGATAAAAGCAAAAGATTTTTTTCATAAAATAATTTATAAATTATTTTTAAATAGGTCATTACATTTTAATAATTATATAATTGATTTAATGAAACTATATTAGTAAGATAAGAACATTATTTATTAATAGTTATATGACTATTTTAATGAAAAAATATTAAAACTATTAATTGTGATTTAAACAAATTTTATATGATGTTATTTAAGTTAATTTAATGAATTGATTAGAGCAAATACTTATTCCATGTAAACTTTCATATGTTGTTATTATTTACGAATGCTTAGTTTATATTACTTCTTGTATATGTACATGATTATCATGTATGTAATATGAATGGAATCCATTTCAATCCAACCCATTAAGAATTTATAAAAATTGTTTAATATAATTATTAAGATGTGAATTTTGTTTTTGGTAGATAGAAATATTCATTAGAATACGGGTTTTGAAAGGGGCCCTAAAACCTTGTTACAAAAGGAACAAAGTTGTGATAACACCATCAAAACAACCCAAAGGCTTACAAACAGAGTGAATAAGACAAACTTAGAGAAAAGAAACAGAAGAAAGAGAAGGATATGACCAGCACTCGTTCAAAACATTCCACAAAAAGACTGGATCAAATCATACATCATCGAAGAAGCACCCTTAGGTCAAGAAGGTCAAGCTCGACTGAAACCCCAATCAAAGTAGATCAAGAGAGGACCAGCTAGGCTCAGAATGATTACCTGTCATTGAATAATTCATGGGCAACAACAATAAATAGGGCTTGGAAATTACTATTCCAAATTGAAATATTTTCCACGGTGGTCCCCAGATTGACGATAAATTTCACTACTTTGTTGGCCTCTCTGAAAACATGTTGAACATTGGATTTTGGGAGATGATGGAGAAGCCTCTTAGCTTCTGAAATAATATTTTTAACTTTCCATGCAGGGATTTGCTCCTTATTTAGATAATTGATCACATTTAATGAGTCTTCTTCTACGATGATGTTGCACTGGAAATGTTAACAATGGTATGTCCTCGAAGGAGGGCTTTGGCTTCAACTACATGGTTGTACTGAGTATCCAAATTTTTTGTGTAAGCAACTATCAATCTGCTATTGTGGTTGCGAACAACACATCCTCCACCTGCTTCGCCTGGGTTTCCTTTGGAAGACCCGTCAAAGTTGAGTTTGAGCCAACGTTCAGGAGGAGGGCTCCACCTGGCATCGACTTTGGTGTTGGATTGGACAGGGCGAGCAGTGATATGGGGAATCAGGTTGAGGGAGGTGGCGATGGTTGCCTTAACTCTAGGACTAGGGGCCTTGACACAGGGGATAAGTTGAGCATTTTTTGTGATGAGATACAAGATTTTGATAGGCTATAGAAGACCCTATTGTTGTGTTTAAGCCAAAACCACCATAAAAAATGGTGAAGGCACATGAACCACATGGATTTGAGTTTGTCATTGTGGAGAGGGTTAGGCCATTGGATGAAAAACTCGAGAAGGAATTTGAGACGAATCCACGATAAGCTGAATATGTTCAGAAGGAAATTGAGGATACCTGAAGAGAAACTACATTCAATTAATAGGTGTTTGGATGACTCCCAAGAAAAAATATAAAGGTAGCAATAATTAGGGATGGTGAGACCACATTTGGTAAGATTTTTTATTGTGAGGATTTTATCTTGGAGGGCAAGCCAAGAAAAGAATCCTACTTTAGGGATGAGCTTCTTTCGCCATATGAGATTAACAGGGATAGGGCTTTGGCTAGGAGGATCTTGCAACAGGTAGGCAATTTTGATAGTAAAGAGGTTGCTATCACATTATTTCCATATGAGTTGATCGAGAGGACGGTTGAAAGGAATGATACAGGCATTAAGCACTCGGGCCAGGGAAACAGTAGCTTGACCAAACTCTGAATTGGTGATCATAGGAGGAAAATATTTCTAGGCAAGGGAACCATGAGCATAAGAGATGAAGTTGGCAACATTGCTTCCAAAGAACCCATCGGTAATATGCTTGATATTGGCAAGGACAGGATCATCGATGAGAGGATGATCACAGACCTAGGTGTCCTTCTAGAAGTCGATAGCTTGGCCATCACCAAGTTGTCATCTTTTAATATGTGAATATTATTTTGTTAATTGTTATGTCATTAATTTATTAAAACATTAGTTTAAAGCAAATTATACAAAGTGATAAGTTTCACACCCTAAACCAAGGTTCTAGTCCCATGATCAAACACCTTAATAAACTTATTAAGATTTGAATATTATTTTGTTAATTGCTATGTAATTAATTTAATAAAACATTATTATGGGTTAAAGCAAACTATACAAAGTGATAAGTTTTACATCCTAAGTCAAGGTTCTAGTCCCATGACTTGCAGGGTTATGAATAGCGGCTATTTATTGCCAAATTGGCTAAAATTAGGATTTTTGAAATTTGGAATTGGTTAATATTTAAGACCCTTGACCAGGGTCCATTAGCCAAAAATTTCTAGGTGCAAATTTTTTTTGGATCGATTTACCCCAATTTTATAATAATTTGACCATTTTAAGTTTAAATTTCCAACATTGCCCCTAATAATAGTGAACCTTCTACATGTTTTTGGACACTATTCACCTGGAATTCGAAACTGATTTGCCAAATTTATATAAATACATTTTGAGGCAAACCCCTTACGCATAACCCTACCCATAAGCAAGCGCCTTGTAGAGCCATTAGGAAACTTGAAGCTAGGGGTCAACTTTATGTTTACGCATGGACCAAATTCAAGTGGCCACATGCCTTGGGTTGTGTACCTACATTATGGACTTGAGATCAACCTCATCTTTGCTAAAATATTTACGCCTTGTTAACTTATAAATCTGGAATTTGATGGTGCTTCTTAAGGAAACCCTTAAAAACATTGGTGGAGGTGGTGTTTTCATAATAATCAGGGTAAACATTTTGTCATTTACTCTTAATCATATAAAACTTTAATAAATTATATAATTTATTTAATGAAATTATTAAAACTTAAATATTTTTTGTTAATTGATATGTAATTAATTAAATAAAATATTATTGGCTAGTTGGATTTAAAGAAAACTCTCTAGAGTGAGAAGTTTCACACCCTAAACCTAGGTTCTAGTCCCATGAGGAGACACCTTTTTGGAACCATTAGGAAACCTCAAGGGATAAATTTTAAGGTTATGCATAGACCTTAGGTTAAGTGTAATTATATTATGGATCTAAGCCTAACTTCAACTTTGTGAAAATATTTATTTGTTACAATAACATTTGGAATTTATTGTGTAGCACATTTTGTGAAAGTCTTGGGTGTTGGTAGAGTCCAACCCAGGTTCCATTCTCTTTGTTTCTACCCTGCAGATATAAGGTGCATCTAGGAATGTCTTATGTTCTAGTAGAAGCCGATAAGGCTCAATTCCCCTTATGCCCACCCTGTTGATACCCAAATGGTTGTGTTATTTCCTTGTTGATAAGTGTAGCTATTGACCTTACGAAGGGTCATTATTGGGAGGGGACTTCTCAATCCTATGCATCCGTCGTAGGGGTTTATCACACTGACCACAAAATTTTTTGACCCCCAAGGACTAGGTGGATTGGTAAGTTCTACTCTAGCTAGGCACTTACCAAGAAGAGACCCAGGTTCAAACCTTAGGGGAAGACTAATGCAAAGGTGGTAGTTTGATCTAAATCCTTTGAGTACATGCCAAAATGATAACAACGATATGAATCTCAAGCACTCAGTGGTCCATTTCACGTTAGGCTATAAAAAAATGAGGTGGAATAGGTTTTGTGGATGTAGCCCCTATGGTTTGAACTCTGCGCTTGTCAGCTACTAAAAATAGTGTGGTTGTAACCAACTCTCCTATCAAGCAAAAAAAAACATTTGAAATTCTATGGTGATTCCTAAATCATTGGTGGAGGTGATGTTTTTCATGATAATCAAAGGAAAATTCTCATCACTTACTTTGAATATCATGGAACTGTTGACAATTTTGTCACATTACACAAGGGGTAGAAAAAAAAAAAAAAATTCCTTTTGTAAAGTGTTTCTTTTTGCTTTGAAAGCATTTGTAAGTGTTGTAGCAATTTTGGCTTTCCATGTCACTCCCTTGTATACAGAATGAAGAAGAAAAAGCTTCGCAACCAAGCAGGCCAAAGAAAATAGCTCCGCCAAAAGAAAGAAAAGTTGTCGCGATATCGTGACATGTCGCATTTTCGCGGCTCAGAGCAAGGAGGCAGAGCCAAAAGGAAAAGGTGTCGCGATATCGCGACATGTCACAAAATCACGGCCGAAAGCAAGGAAAAGTGCATGAATGAGAAACTGTCATGATATCGCGAAATGTCACAAAATCGTGGTCGACAGCAAGGAGAAAGCATAGAATGAAAAGCTATCGCGATATCACGACATGTCGCAAAATCGTGGTCGATAGCGAGGAGAAAGCGCAGAATGAAAAGCTATCACGATATCATGACATGTCACAAAATCACGGCCAACAGCGAGGAGAAAGCGTAGCAAATAAAAGTTGTCGCGATATCGCGACATGTCACAAAATCGTGATCAATAATGAGGAGAAAGCGTAGAATGAAAAGTTGTCGCGATATCGCGACATGTCACATTTTCGTGGGCTGGAAGCAAGAAGATGAGCCAGAATGAAAAAGCGTCGCGATATCGTGACATGTCGCAAAATCACGGCTCAGAGCACAAGGAAAGGCAAGAATGAAAAGTTGTCGCGATATCGCGACATGTCGCGTTTTCGCGGCTCAAAGCGAGAAGAAGACACAAGCAAGAAAGATGTCGCGATATCGTGACATGTCACATTTTTGTGGCCGACAACGACAAAGAAGACAAAGGCATAGAAATGTCGTGATATCGTGACATGTTGCTTTTTTACGATGGGCACGCGCTTCAAGCCGGGTATTTTCTCGAGACAATCAAGTGCCTCGTAAATGCATTCTTTCTTGCCCAATAAGCTCACTCTTCTTTTTGGTAATTGGAAGCGAAGTGTCAGTCCGTGAAGGAGAATTTTGACGAGCATGGCGGCCACTCGAGCATTGCACCAGAGATACTCAGGTGGTTCATCAATGCATATTTTTGCGGTTGACCCTGTCATAGTTGCCCGTTCTGGTAATGGATTAGAAAGCTCAGTCTCGAGGGCCGCGAGAAGCCGACTTCTCAGATCTCAAGAATACTTCACCATTCTATGTAATTATGATTCAGAGGCTCGGGTCCTCTATAAAAACCCAGGCATTGTAAGGGAAAAAGGGGGGGAACTTTCTGCTAGAAAGTTGCTGTAACTTGATGTCTTGCGTTTAATACTAAAGACCTTTTATGCTCTATTTCTCTCTTTTATGTTGCCTTATGTGCTTAATTCTTTTGTCTTTTTTTGTTCGCGTACTGAGACTCTGAATCCTGAATCCAATGTGCGATCGGGGACTGAACCCCTAAAATTCACCCTGAAGGATACATAGGAGAGGAAAAACACCTTGTTGCTTTCCTTTATGCTACCTAGTGGATCGAGGCTTCTGTTATTCCCTTATCTCAATCGCTGTTATTCCGAATCCTGAATTCCAGTGAGAGAGAAAGGAGAACCCTATGAACCCCTCCAGAGGATACATAGGAAGTTCAGCATTTTGTTTCTTTTGTGTTATTCTTAGTATTTCTTGCTGCTATTCGAGTTGTTAGCGAGTAATCGTGCTTCCTGTTCTCTCCCACCTTAAATCATCATCTTCTAACCCTTACTCTTTTTATTTCTTTCTCTAACCCTTACCCCTTTTTATTTCTTTTCCTAACCCTTACTCTGTTCATTTCTTTCCTACCTCTTTTCTCAAACCCCAAAAGTAGATTAGTATAGGAGCCGGCCTTTCTCCAGATATTAGAACGAGGGGCATCTCTTCCCCTCGGCCTTTCAATGTTGGTCATAGGTCCAGGGCGCGCAAACCCATCAAAATTCCTTTCCTATGTGGATTTGATGAACAACAGTTTTTGGCACGCCCTATGGGACTAACGTCCCATATCTTTGAAAAATCTCAAGCCCGTCTTCATTGAAGACAATAGTTTTAGCAGTTCCCGGTGAGATCCAATCAGTCTCATCTTTTGAGTGGTAGTGAGAATCGATGCTATCATTACCAAAAGACTCTTAGCATCTGATGACTCTGTTCAAACCGAAAATCTCTAAGTCGTAAAGACCGATACCTAAACCTGTGTCTCATACCAAAAGCCACGATGTTTTAAGAAAGCTCGAGTTTGGTGAATCTCTGGATTGTCTCCATCTGGAAAAATCACCTGGTGACTCTATTAAGCTGAGATCCATATCTCTTGATCGTAGGAACCTTTTAATCTGAAAGAAGATATCCCAGAGGAATCAAGGTTCAGTGAGCAGCCTTGACCTCAAAAGCAGAGAAAAAATGTTCACCTAGCAACTCTGACTTAGCGGCGATAACCATGATCTCTATAGACCATTGCTATGATGGCAAGGGTAAGCTATCCCAGCTGGAATGCCCCAAGCCCCCTGAATCTCCAAAGCTACCATGAGATTCCTGAAGGCGCATTGAAGACATTGACAACATACGATGGCACCGCGAGAATGGCCCAAGAGCACCTTGAAGCTGTTGCCGATTTAGCGGTCCTCTATGACATAATCCACGACGATGTCATGGTCAAACTTCTGGTTGCATCTCTGGAAGGAAAGGTGTGGTAGTGGTACAGAATGCTTGGGCCTAAAAGTATATGTTCATGGGACGACTTGGGGGAAGCACTCATCAGACAATTTGATAACTCTCAGAATCCCTTTCTGCTTTTGACGTACCTCTCCACCATCAAGAGAGCATCTTTGGAGAGCGTCACGGACTTCAATGTCTGATTCATCAGAAGTTGGAAGAGAATTCCAAGAGAGATCCAACCGATGCCCACCCAAGCCCACCTCTACTATGTTCGGGCCTTTCACCCGAACATAGGCCTCCTCTTGCTGTGATCAGGTGAACAAAGATTCCCTCAGGTATTCGAGGAAGAAGTACGATCAGAACAGCTTCTGCTCCTAACGAGAAAGTTACAGTGGGGAGAAACCCCATCACTTTCTCTGATACTTGTTGCTCCTTCCATCCAACGCAGTATCCACCATGGAGTATTCCTCATGTTGAGCAGAATCTTGAGATGTAGTCATGCGGAGCTCAAGAGGCAGGTCCCATCCAAGTCCAACCATGGCAATATGCAAGCTTTGCCCCAACAATGAAAAATACAGTTGCTTGCAATCTCCATCAGAGGACGGGCCAAGAAGAGAAACAAGCTCAAGTGGTAGCACCTAAGAACGAAGAGGGGACATTTTTGTACCCTTTTTGTATCCCAAAGCATAGCACACAAGTGTTCAGCCAGAATCCATCAAGCGTACCTCAAGAAGCTAAACTTGAGGAGATCATAGAAGATTGCTCATTGCCAAAGGAGCCCTGTTATCGCATCGAGAAGATGGAGGAACTTGTACCCAGCCCGTAGCTACTAGATTCAGTGGTACTCTGGTTCCAGCCATCACCACAGCTAGTACCCCAAGAGCCCCTCATGTGGTGAACTTCTTCCCCACATCTTTCATCAATAGCGCGGGTACTGGCAAGAGTGACAACTCACTACACTGCTTCCTGTTTGCAACATGGACAACTTCAGGAAGAAGCCAGCCGGACTTCAAAGATCAACTGAAGTTCAATCTGATCTAGTCTAGGCACTGCAAATTCACTGGATAGGCACCCGAAATTGGGTTTGTGGTGGCGGTATGCATGTCATACCGCAAATTTTTGTGTAAATACTGAAAATAGCCTAGCTAGTAAATAAGAGCCGAAAGCACTAAGGTTGCTTAAGAGCTTAGGCACAAACAAAAAAATATATATATATATATATATATATATATATATATATATATATCTTTGTTAGGAGATGGTCAGAGAAGAAGACAATGGGAATGACTCTGTTGCCCAATGGATAAAGGCCTGGGATCTCTGCATTCATACAAGCTAAATGCCCCGCGAGCCACCAAGAATGTTGACAATTTTGTCACATTACACAAGGGGTAGAAAAAAATCAAAAAAAAATTCCTTTTGTAAAGTTTTTCTTTTTGCTTTGAAAGCATTTGTAAGTGTTGTAGCAATTTTGGCTTTCCATGCCACTCCCTTGTATATAGAATGAAGAAGAAAAAGCTTCGCTGCCAAGCAGGCCAAAGAAAATAGCTCCGCCAAAAGAAAGAAAAGTTGTCGCGATATCGTGACATGTCACGTTTTCGTGGCTCAGAGCAAGGAGGCAGAGCCAAAAGGAAAAGGTGTCGCGATATCGCGACATGTCGCAAAATCATGACCGAAAGCAAGGAAAAGTGCCTGAACGAGAAACTGTCACGATATCGCGACATATTGCAAAATCACGGTCGACAGCGAGGAGAAAGCACAAAATGAAAAGCTGTCGCGATATCACGACATGTCGCAAAATCATGGCCGACAGTGAGGAGAAAGCACAGAATGAAAAGTTGTCGCGATATCGTGACATGTCGCAAAATCGTGGTCAATAGCGAGGAGAAAGCGCAACAAAGAAAAGTTGTCGCGATATCGTGACATGTCGCAAAATCACGGTCGACAACGAGGAGAAAGCGTAGAATGAAAAGCTATCGTGATATCATGACATGTCGCATTTTTGTGGCTTGGAAGCAAGAAGATGAGCCAGAATGAAAAAGCGTCACGATATCGCGACATGTCGCAAAATCGCGGCTCAGAGCACAAGGAAAGGCAAGAATGAAAAGCTGTCGCGATATCGCGACATGTTGCGTTTTCGCGGCTCAAAGCGAGAAGAAGACGCAAGCAAGAAAGATGTCACGATATCACGACATGTCGCATTTTTGTAGCTGACAATGACAAAGAATACAAAGGCATAGAAATGTTGCGATATTGCGACATGTTGCTTTTTTGCGATGGGCAAGCACTTCAAGCCAGGTATTTTCTCGAGACAATCAAGTGCCTTGTAAATGCATTCTTTCTTGCCCAATAAGCTCATTGTTCTTTTTGGTAATTGGAAATGAAGTGTTAGTCCCTGAAGGAGAAGTTCGGCGAGCATGGCGACCACTCGAGCATTGCACCAGAGATACTCAGGCGGTTCATCAATGCATATTTCTGTGGTTGACCCAGTCACAGTTGCCCATTCGGGTAATGGATTAGAAAGCTCAGTCTCGAGGGCCACGAGAAGCCAACTTCTTAGACCTCAAGAATACTTCATCATTATGTGTAATTATGATTCAAAGGCCCAGGTTCTCTATAAAAACCCAGGCATTTTAAGGGAAAAAGCGGGGGGAACTTTCTGCTAGAAAGCTATTGTAACTTGATGTCCTGTGTTTAATACTAAAGACCTTTTGTGCTCTATTTCTCTCTTTTATGCTGCCTTCTGTGCTTAATTCTTTTGTCTTTTCTCGTTCACGTACTAAGACTCTAAATCCTGAATTCGGTGTGCGATCGGCGACTGAACCCCTAAAATTTGCCCTAAAGGATACATAGGAGAGGAAAAATGCCTTGTTGCTTTCCTTTATGCTGTATGGTGGATCGAGGTTTCTATTATTCCCTTATCTCAATCGTTGTTACTCTAAATCCTGAATTCCAGTGAGAGAGAAAGGAGAACCCTACGAACCCGTCCAAAGGATACATAGGAAGTTCGGCATTTCGTTTCTTTCGTGTTATTCTTGGTATTTCTTGCTGCTATTCGAGTTGTTAGTGAGTAATCGTGCTTCCTGTTCTCTCCCACCTTAAATCATCATCTTCTAACCCTTACTCTTTTTATTTCTTTCTCTAACCCTTACCCCTTTTTATTTCTTTCCTAACCCTTACTCTGTTCATTTCTTTCCTGCACTCTTGTCTCAAACCCCAAAAGTATATTAGTATAGGAGCCGGCATTTCTTCATAGATTGGCACGAGGGGCATCTCTTCCCCTCGGCCTTTCAATGTTGGTCGCAGGTCCAGGGTGCGCAAACCCACCAAAAGTCCTTTCCTGTCTGGATTTGATGACCAACATGAACTTTAATAAATAATTAAATAGAGAATAAGGTTCTTAGAAAAATTGGTTGGAAGTAAAGAATTTCATATATTAAACCTCGTAGGTGAATCTTAAGATTTATCAAATGGCTTGGTTGGAAGTGAAGAATCTCATATATTAAACCTTGTAGGTGAATCTTAAGATTTATCAAATGGCATAATCTCAATAGTTAAATACTCAAATGTTAAGAAGACACAAGTTTGAGTTGTACTACATCGAGTCGTACTAGGCAACACATGCATAATTGTAAAATATGTAATGTTATAATTCCAGTATATGGTTATGAGGTTGAGGTTATTTCAATAACATATAACAATTAAAAAAATTGTAGAGCATATTTTCCTTCTATGAATAAAGAAGGTAATAGAAAGAGGATGAAGATATATTTTAAATAAGGGAATTCATAAATTTATTATTAATTTAATTAGAAAATATGGATGTTAATATTGGATAAGAATAGTATTGTTTTAGATGTCCATGATTTATTAATGGAGACAATATCTTAGAAATGCCAACATATCTACAAAGGAGATAGGGTGGCAAATAATTTATTTAATCTTTGAGATATGTGATGATGCAATTCTAGTGGCATATTTCATGATTGGAATTTCGTTCCATGTTAATACTTATTTCAAATTCAAATTTTAAAAGACAATTAATTAGGGAAAAACCTCTTATTAATAAGATATGAAAAATTAATTGAGGGGATTCATATATTATTATTAATATTAGAGAGATTATAGGTCTAGATCAGCAATATGGTTATTTTAAATGTCCATCAATTATCAATATGGGTAGTAACTTAGAAATGTCAATATATCTATATCTATAAGGAAGGAGATATGGTGGCACATAATTTAGCCAATAATCAAGTTGGTTTTTGTTGTGATGAAATTCAAATTTTAGAAGACATGACCAAGGAAAATTCTCTCCTAATGAACAAGATATGAAACTTTAGTTGAATAGATTCATAGATTATTATTAATGGAGGGAGGATGCTAATATTGGATCATCAATAAGATTATTTTGGATGTCCATCATTATCTATAGATATCTTAGAAATGCCAACATATCTACAAACAAGTAATTTATCTAGTTAATATTTATCTTGACAAAATTTAAATTTTAGAAGGTAAATGACCAAGAAAAAAGGACATATTGTGATGAATAATTTAGCTAATTGTAAAGTTAATGTGTCTCGAAGAAATTTATATTTTAGAAGGTAATAAAAATTCTCTTAATAAACAAATAAAATTTTTAATAAAAGAGAATTAATGGTTTAAAAATAAAAATATTTTTAATAGAAAATTAGATTAAATAAGATATTATTTACCTTATACTAAATATAATATTTTAATAAGAATAACACCTTCTTATTTTTTGGTTATTGTGATAAACCCCTATGACCGACGTACAGGGTGAGTTGTACTTATCAATAGGGAATTTAACACAAAGCCATCACACACTCACCCCCTCACACACTTGCCCACGCTATGGTTTGAACCTTGGACCTCCCAAAGAAGAGCCAAAGCTTGAACTGTTGTGTTGCACCCCGAGGTTTCATATATAAATTATTAAAATAAATAAATGAAATATAATCTATATTATGAATTATGTATATAATTTTATATAATATTTTATTTAAATAAAAAAATTTAAAAAAATATTTATCCATATACCCTAATGGATATGGAGAAAGAAAAAGCAAAATAAGAAGGTGGCACAATCAAACTAGACATAAGAGAGAAACCTAAACAGGTATGAAATTCTTAATACCCTAATGGACATGGAGAATGAGATAACTATAATGGGGGAACCACAAGGGGAAAATCTGCCCTCTAAAAATGTAGTAGTCTAGAAGAGGATAACTCAAGCAATGTTGGAGACCAATATCCAACCCATCCCAAACCATATTGGCATAACAACTTTAGAGAACCTCAACCTTACCATGGTCTTGGTTGATAGGGATGTCTCAATGAAATATAGATATAAAGACAGAGGGAAGCCTACTCTTGGAATTTAGCAAGCAAAGAAATGATTAAAAAACTCCCAAGCCAAGAGTGTGGGACAAAAATCAAACTAGGAGCAATTGGCAATGGAGGGTGACCAGCTAGTAAACCAGGGAAGAGTAAAGCAGATTGATACTTACTAGGTTCTAGATTCCCAATGATTGTACAATCATGGAATATTAGAGGCTTAAACAACAAGTCTCATCAAATTGTTGTTCACAGTTTAATTGAAAGTCATCATTCAGATTTTATTCTCCTTCAAGAGATAAAATCTTCAATTCAGGTGATGGATAGAATAGCCAAGAAAATATGGAGACAAGTAGAGCATATGGTTGTAGCATCCCAAGGTGCTTCAGGGGGTATAGTGACTTTGTGGAATCCTCTAAACTAGACAACAATTGATCATGTTGTAGGAAGGGGAGTTCTCACATCTCTCTTCAAGAGTAAGAGTTCAGGAGAACTTTTGTTGATTTCAAATTTCTATGGTTCAAATTTTTTTGGGGAGCAATGCCTCCAATGGGTAGTTTTACAAGCAAGTAGGATAGGAAAGGAAGAGGTGAATTGGATAGTGGATGGTGATTTCAATGCTAAGATTTCAACTAGGGATCAGGAAGGGGGCATCCCATATTTGGATCAGGGGGATAGATTTATGATCTCTAAAGTAAATCAGCTCAATTTGATTGATGTCCAATGTGCGGGGCTTTCTCATACTTGGACAAACAAACAAGCGGGGTTGGCAAACAGGAAGGTAAAGCTGGATAGATTCTTGGTGTCCGAAGAGGCTTTTATGCAATGGTCACTCAGGCTAGAAATTCTCAATCGTATAGAATCAAACCACTTTCCAATTCTCTTGGAATGGGATATGGGCCATAAATATTTCTCTAGACCATTTTGGTTTGAGAATTTCTGGCTGGAAAAGGAGGAGATTAGGGATAAAATCCTAGTTTGGTGGGAGGAGGGGCGCCCTACCCATGGGATAACATTGTTTGGAGTCTTTAAACAACTCCAACATGTCAAAGCTCAACTCAAAATCTGGAAAAGAAATAATAAATCAGACTTTCAGCTTCAGAGAGTTCCATTGGTTGCAAGGATGGAGGAGCTAGCCACACTCTTTTGGACTGAAACAAACATAGAAGACTTGAAACAAGAAGATGAGTTGGTCAAAAAAGAGTTAGAGAGTATAGACAAACAAGAGGAGATCTATTGGAAACAAAGAGCCAAAACTTCTTGGCTGTTAGAGGGGGACCAAAATACTAAGTTCTTCCACCACTTGGCCTTAGCAAGAAGACACTCCAACACACTGCCCAACCTAAAAGACCTTCATGGTAATGTGATGGACACTATCCTAGGTATGCAACAAGCTACAAATTTCTACTTTGAAAATATTTTCTCTGCTTCTGCCCATCCTAATCTTGCAGCGCAACAAGAGATACTTAATTGTATCCCACATATTATAACAGTTGAACAAAACCAAGCCCTCTTCAAAACTATGGATCTAGAGGAGGTGAGACACATAGTTTTCAACATGAGAACCGGAAAGTCCCTAGGCCTTGATGGGTTCCCGATTGAATTTTTCTAGGATTTTTGGGATGACATAGGGGAGGATGTAACTAGGGTAGTGGAAGAATCTCATGCAAATAAAAGCATGTTACAGGCTATGAACCACACTTTCCTTACTTTGATTCCTAAAGTGGGAGAGGCTTCCAACCTTGGAGACTTTCGCCTGATTGCACTTTGCAATGTAGTCTACAAGATCATTACCAAATTGATGGTTGAAAGGCTCAAGAAGGTACTGGATAGTATTATCTCTCTAGAGCAAGGAGGATTTGTGGAGGGTTGACAAATTTTGGATGGAGTAATCTTGGCACAAGAAGTAGTTCACACATTGCATCAAAAAGGTCGAAGAGGCATGTTTATCAAATTAGACATGTCTAAGGCCTATGATAGAGTCCCTTGGCAATTTTTGGATCGAATGTTAGAGAACTTTGGTTTCTCTCAGGGCTGGAGAGAGTGGATCATGAGTTGTGTCTCTTTGACCTCCTTCTTAATCCTCATCAATGGTATTCCCTCGGTTCCCTTTCAGGCCTCTAGGGGAATTTGGCAAGGAGATCCTATATCCCCATACCTATTTATTATTCTTGCTAAAGGTTTGGGTAGATTTCTTCAAAGGAACAGGCAACAAGGAGTTATCTCAAGAGTGCAAGTGGGAGTGGTGAATCTGACCCATTTACAATTTGTGGATGACACAGGGTTGCTTGGGGTGGCCAATGTCAGAGAGGCAAGAGCACTCAAAGTTGCCTTAAATACCTATCTAGAAGCCACAGGCTAGGAAGTGAATGCAATCAAGTCCAAGGTAGTGTTCTTTAATACTAAAAGGGGGATCCAAGATCAGATTCTAAACATCTTAGGTTTCTCTCAGGGCTCCCTCCCATTGGACTACCTAGGGATTCCACTCCATTATAAGAAGTTGAAGGTGGCAGAATGGAAAATACTGGTGGACAAAATTGGTGGGAAGGTAAATCATTGGATGCATCGTTGGCTTTCTTTTGGAGGAAGAGTGACTCTTCTTCAATCAGTGATTCAAGCAATGTCAGTTTACAAGTTCTCTATCCTTGCGGCTTCGATTGGAATCCTGAGGGAGCTGGACTTGCTCATGCAAAAATTCCTTTGGGATGGCCCAAGGATGGGTAAGCGATGGGCTCTAGTAAGTTGGGATAAAATATGTCAACCTAAAGCAAGCGGAGGATTAGGAATTCAAAAAGCAACATTGAATAACCAAGCTCTAGCAGGCAAGCTTTATTGGAGATGGATCTCTAATCAGGAAGCATTGTTTAGCAAAGTTATTACTAGTAAGTATTTGGGTAACATTCCCCATGAGGAAGCAGGTCGCATCCCTATGAGTGGCCAAGGTTCTATTGTTTGGAAAGTGCTGAAATTAGGAGAGAAAGTGGTAAAACCAAGACTATTTTGGAAAGTGGGTAGAGGGGATAAAGCAAATTTTTGGACCAATTCTTGGGACCAATACCCCCCTTAATTTCAAAATTTCTAGAGTTGCAACCCC
Organism: Wollemia nobilis; assembly: GCA_028583015.1. NCBI lineage: Eukaryota > Viridiplantae > Streptophyta > Pinopsida > Araucariales > Araucariaceae > Wollemia > Wollemia nobilis. The sequence continues at coordinate 13,552,242 of JAQPPZ010002930.1, forward strand.
TTCAACAGAGCCTGGAGGCTAGAGGTTGGATAAAGACAACATGCTATCTACATACAAGGCAGATTGGGACCTTCTCTCTTATGCAACTAAAATAGTGGGAAGAGTGGCCAGTCCTGATCTCTCAAAATGTGTTGCCACTTTTAGAGAGGATACTAAAGCAACACCACCTTACAAGAAAGGAGGAAGAGGATAAGATAGCTTAGGGTCATGGGAATTTAGGCATCTATACAGTCCAGGATGGTTATAATGAATTGTTCCCTCCCCCTCTAGTGTGGCTGGATGTTCCATGGGATAGAGTATGGTTGGCAAAGGGTTGGCCAAAAATCAATTTCTTTGCCTAGCAAGTTATGCATTGGAGCTTCCTCACCTATGATAACTTACAAAAGAGGGGTTTTCATGGCCCCTCTAAATGTATCATGTGCAATACCCAGGAGGAGACAATAGATCATTTGCTCTTCCAGTGTGACTTTACCCTAAAGTTGTGGAGTCGATGGGTTGATCTCTTCAAGGCCCGTCTCAACCAATAGTTAACACATACTAATATATGGGAGGTCTGGAAATGAAGAAGGTTAAAAAATAAATCAGTTCAGTTGGGTTGGTCTCTAGGTCCAAGCTTTATCTAGTGGCACATATGGTTGGAAAGAAATGCTAAAATTTTTAGAGAGGAATACACTCCGATAGAGCTAGTTTGGCAAAAAATATTAAACAAGGTTATAGAAATAGTAAAAGCTCATGTGGGGGAGCAAAAACAAGAGGAGAGAATGCTACCATGAGGTGAACTCATGGGGCTTGGAAACCCCCACCCCTAGGCTAGGAAAAAATTAACACGGATGGAGCAACCAAGAATAACCTAGGGGTAATAGGCATTGGTTTCCTCAGAAGAGACTACAAGGGGAAGGTTCTTCATTGGGAATTGGAAGGCCTAGGAGTAGCAAAAAATAATGAAGTAGAGGCTTTGGAAATCAGACAAGGCTCTCTCAATGCTTGGGAGAATGGAGTTCGAAAGATCATAGTGGAGTTCGACTCTCAAATTTTGGTGGGGTTGCTAGATGAGATTAGGAATTTCAGACCGAGTGCGTGGTGGATCAAGAACATAGTGAGTTAGATTAAAGCCATTTGGAAGCAGTTTGAGGATGCCATTCTAGTTTATGTAGGCAGAGGGAAGAATGCAATGGCTGACTTTTTGGCTAAAAAGGGAAGTGAGCATCTTGTTGGATACCGGTTGAAATCTGATCAGAATAGGGATACTGTAGATTGGATGGAGGTGAACAAACAAGTTTTATTACTAGCCAATAGTGATTTAGGCAATGAAGTGTGTGGGACCAAGGTAGATGTTTATGATGATTAGCCTTTGGTCTGGCATCATGTTGTTGCTTGTAGTATTCTTAGTCCCAATTTGGGATAGCCCTCAAAGTCATGGCAAGAGAGAGAAGCAAATCCGGGTTCTCTAGAATAGTATTAATGAAAATTGTAATCAAGATAGGAGTTTTTACTCTTTGGATCGCACTAAGAAATTTGTGGTCCAAGGAGATGTTAGAGTTAGTTTTATTAGGATCTTGGGACTAGCCAAAAGTGGTAGGCCAATTATTGTAACTTTGAATTTGTCTTCTTAATACAATTTTCACCTTTTTCAAAAAAAATATATCTATATAAAATTTCATATATTATTTTTATTTTATTTTGTTGAAATAATGTAAAATACAACGGTAACCAAAAAAAAAAAAACTATACTCCGTAACATGGAACCAACAATATACAGCTAGGGTATCTCCACAACAAACCCCTATTATTTTATTTAAATCTTATAAAACCTATCGGAAGGATAATGTGCCTTGTGTGTAGATTTGAATTTGAAGCACACTAGTATTTGAAAACATATAATTTATTAAAAATTGTTTTTCTTACTATAATATTAAGCCAGTTAAAGATACAAATTAAATTATAAAAGTTAATTATTATTTAATGTACACAAATTCCATGTAGTAAATATAAAACTAACTTAGGTGTTTTTAACTTAATGGACGAATATATTGTCATAAATTTGCTAGTGTCATCTTGATGTATATTTGGAAAATGAATTTAATATTTAAAGTTGCATTTATCTATGTGATATAATTTATTGATATCGATTTTTTTATTAAATTAACTAAAATAAATATATTTTATATATTATTTTATTACTATAAATTTATAAAAATATAAAGTTTTTATTAAATAGTGGAAGTTTATTTAATACAATTTTGATAGGTTATGTATATATAATATAAAAAAATGTTATTGTAATATTATTATGTTTTTTGTTTAAATATTATGGCAAAATATTATTTAATATGAGTGAGGTTTATTTTAATTTTGTATAGTTTATTTAAGAAATATTATTTTTTATAGAAAAAAAAATTGATTCATAAAAATTATTAAGATTTAATTTTATGGAATAAGGTGGTAATATGGTTTATTATAATAATGTAGCAGAGACAATATTGTTTTAATCTTATATATATATATATATATATATATATATATATATATATATATATATATATATATATTTATATAACCCAATTGAAAAAATATATAATTATTTTATTTATAATATTTTTTCTTAAAACTTTCTATAACATTAGTTTTATATAATATAACTAATTATTATAAATATATAAAATAATATGATCTTAACTAGTTAAGAATATGAATATGGTTTTTTTTTTTTTTAATGAAGAGATCTAAGAGTGATATAATCAACTCTCATTTGATGATATGCGATATAATCAACTCTTATTTGATAATATGTGATATTGTCTTGTAATACCATTACATGGTTTATGGAAATATCATGATAATAAGTAGTTAAAAATGTGGGCTCTTAATGAGCAGATCTACGGTCAACTCTCACTTGACGATACATCATGATAATAAGATGAAGATATAATACAGGTGAAAGAGTGTTATGTTGATGATGTCATAGAGCGGAACCTCATTTCAATTCCATATAAGCAATTGGAAATTTTAATTATTATAATTAAATTATATTTTAAAGTAAAATAAATATATATCAATTCACATATTAAAATTGATTAATTATATAAATATGATCAAATGATAAATAATTTTTTATATTTTATTTATCTTTAAATAAAATGCAAGTTTTACTTATTTTAATGATATTTATATCTATCTATATATATGCTTTATTTTACTAGAAAAAATAGCCTTCTATTACAAAATTTGTTATTATGATAATTACTTAATAGAAGATAAGGATACTTGTGACGAATCAAAATTAAAGGGCTTATCTTTCTATTTAACTTAAACTTTTCTATAACATCGTTTAAGAGTGAAGGGTTGAAAAATCTAAGATAACTTACTTTGGATTCAAAAACCCATAGTTGATTTATTAGGTCTTCATGTTATCAAGATCTAAACCTAAGTCTTTTATGTGAAATATGATATATCTTAATCATTTGAGCTAATCATTTTCAATGATTAAAGTTAGCATTGTGACAAAGCTCATAGAGTAAATAGGATGGGTTTTATCTTTAATATGGGTACATTCAATCCTTAACTTATGCATTATTATAATTTTAACACTATGTCTTATTATCCTCATGTACCTATAAGATGAAATGATTATAGCATTGAAACTTTGTATTATAATGTAAAAAGTTTTGTTTCCCATGTTTGTCCAAAATTTATTGGTTTAAGTGATTGGATGTGTTGAAAATCATGGATTAACTAGGACTCAAACCCAAAGCCTAGCAATTAAAAGGTTAAGGTTAAATTTAAATAGAGCTCTTAGAGAACATAAGGATGGGTTTGGATCCATACCCCAAGTTTCCCTATCTTGAAGTGTTGTTATAACCTTACAAATTGTTTGCCCATGGTATTAAAACATTAGTTTGGAGTGTGTAACTCCTAGCTTATTAGTTGAGCTAAATCCATTCGGTGTCATCTCTTATATATTATTATTATACACAATTTTATCATTCTAATAAACATATATAAGATCCAAATGTCATTAAACCATTTACTTCTTCATTGTCCCTTTGCTTATACTATTTGAGGTTGTTTTTTCCAAAATATAAGCATATATTGGGTAGCTCCATCAACATTAAAAGAGGATGAAATGTTGGATTAGTTATTTCAAAACTAAAGCATTATGTATTCTTTGAGGAATTGGTCTTACCATATTTGTTAAAAATTATGGATTAAATTTTAAAATAAATAATAAAATTTTTAAAAATAAATCTCAAAATCCATTATCTTTCTTGTGGAATATATATAGAAAGGATGCTCATCATGGGAAGTCTCAAGTGTAGAAAAATATGTGATAGCCTCTTGGTTATAGAATTTGAATATACATAGAGGGTTATTTGTGATAATGGAGTTAACACAAAGGATTTGTTTTAATGTATGTTAAAATGAAAATGCTTAGAAATTAGGTTCATCAAATTTAGTTTTGATGGTGTTTCTAAAAAAAATGTAAGAAAAACTAGTGGAGGTGGTGTTTTTTAAATAGTGAAAGCAAAAATCTCCTCACTTAAAATCATATGGGGCTTCAACTAACAACTATGTACAGGCTAGGCAACTTCTCACAGAGATAAAATTTGTAATTGAAAAAAGATGAAAATATATTTCAACTGAGGAGTATTCACAAATTATTTTTTACGCTATCAATAAAAATGAATGTGGAAATTAGATTCAAAAACAACATTGTTGCTAATGTTTATCACAATAGGAGGTAATCTCTTAGAATGTGAGTTTATCTATATAGGAGATTGGATAGAAGATAATTTAGCCAATCACACATTGTTGATCCTTGTCTTAGGTGAAATTCAAATTTTAAAAGACAATTGGTTTAATCTCTTAATGAAAATGATGTCAAGGAGAAACACATCAATTTGAGAAAGATGAACATATTTAATAGAAAAGGAAATGATGAATATATTTGATAAGAGAAAAAGTTGAATATGATTTAATTGACTTGATAACAAATGTAATATTTTATTATTTTGATGAAAATGACCCCTCATAGAAATCACATATAGCTTATTACTTTTTTATGATAATGTGATTATTATTTTATTTTGTGTATTGCCATGAATTTTAATTCATTTACAAAGAAAACAATTATTTAGAAATGAAGTATCTATTACTCCCATTCATTGGATCTTTATATCATTCTTCTTTATGAAAGATAATTTGTCTTAATTCATTTAGGAATCAAGCATCCACTATTTACAACCACAACCACTAGGTCTTAATGTCAACTTTCTTTATGAAAGACACCTCTTCTCAAGTTTCAATCACTCGAATTCGCTCAAATAGGGTAACTTATATATTAGAATTATTTATATCATTTTATGGACTAAATTTAGATGTATATAAAATACTTACTATAAATATATAAAAAAATAAAAATAAAAAACAAAAATAATTTAAGTTGAAGTATCAATTTCACAATGAAATAAGCAAAAGTTTAAGAAGAAATACAAATAATAAAGAAGGGAAAATTACCAAATGACATTATTTCAATTGGTTATATTCTTCAACTTACAACAAGAAGATTCAAATATTGTCTAGGAATACATGCATAATTATCAAATTATTATAATACCACTATATAGTCACCATGTAATAAGAGTAGAAAATGTTTTAATTTTATATGATTAATTAAAAATTAATTTTTAATATATTTTTACAAAAATTCAATTAAAATTTAATCAATAATTAACCCATAAATAATAAAAATCATAATTTTACTATAAACAAATCTACAAATTATTTAATATCATAAAAAAATAAATTATAATCTATTGAAAGCCATTAATTCTTTGTATTCTACAAATTATTTAATAGAAATTCTAATCTATTGAAAGCCATTTATTCTTTGTATTTTGCTCCATCTAAATTTACGAGAGATGATAGTATAATTTCTATTCCAAATTTAAGTGAGTTTTATTTTTTGAATTTAGCGAAAAACCCCTTGCTGGACATCTTGGTCTAAGCATTATCAACTAAATTTTAGGTGCCAGATGTATGTTTGTTTGGTAGAATGGGGATTCAAACCAGGAACCTTTCATAGAGGATTGCCCTACCCTCTCCAACTCACCTGAACTATATGAATAAGTTTTTTTTCTTGATTATCTATTATTTCCTTTAATTTTTTTTTTTTAAATCAATACTCTTTAAAAGTTGGTGTCTAAAAAAATAACTTATTCTATTGAATTTTTTTTCCTTTATATTTTTCTCCATCTAAATTTACGAGAGATGAGAGCATAACGTAAGTTTTTTCTCGGTTATCTATTATTTCTTTTAGATTTTTCTTTTAAATATTTTGTGTTTTTTTTTTTTTTTTTTTTTTTTTATATCATGAACAGGTGAACTATTTGATCCACTTCAAAGATTATAAAAAAAAAATAGTTTCTTTAAGGGAAAAAATATTTTTTAAGAAAAAATAGAAGGATGTGAAGGTTGTAATTTTAATTAATTATATATTAAAAAAATAGTAGAAGTATTATTCATATTAATTGTAGATAATTTTTACATTTGAAAGTTAAATAATTATTATTATTTTTATTTTTTTAAGCAAAAAATTGCGGAGCCGCCTTGGTCTGAGAGACCACGAATAGGGGGTTCTACATCGTCAAAGTCACCCAGGGGTTACACCCGACCCTGCCCGCACCAACATTATCAATTGGATTTTGGATATCCAATTCAGCTTTTTGGTAGGGTGGAGATTTGAACCTGGGACCTCCCTTGGAGATTTGCCCTCTCCTCTCCAACTCACCTACAACACCTGGGTGAAAGTTAAATAATTATAATTTTAATATAACTTATTTTAATAAATTATAAGTGATTTTTATTAGGGTCACTTCCATTAAAATACCAAAATATTACATTTGTTGTTAGGTTACTTAAATCATATCTAACATGTCTTTTTTTACAAATATTTTTATTTTTCTATCAAATATATTCTTTAAATTTCTTAAACTACTATGTTTCCATAATCAATTCCTTGACATTATTTTGATTAAGAGATAAAATATCACTTGGTTGGTTGCCTTTTAAAATTTAAATTTCACCATGATGAAGATTAACATTGTGATTGGCTAACTTATATGACACCTAATTTTCTTCTCTATAAATATACTCAGATTTTCAAGAGATTGCATCAAATAATAGAAATGAACATCAACAATAGTATTATTTTTTATCCAATCCTCACATCCATTTTTGTTGATATTATTAATGATGAATTGTGAATCCCCCACAATAGAAATTTTCCATCATTTTCTATTGCAATTTTAATCCTTATAAGAAGTGCCCTAGCCTTACATAGTTGTTAGTTGAAGTTCCATACGATTCTAATTAAGTGAGGAAAATTTTACCTTAGTTATTATGAAAACACCATCTCCATAGGCTTTTCCTAGATTTCCTTTAAAAGAACCATCAAAATTAATTTTGAGAAAGCTAATTTCTAGACATTTTTATTTTACCTTGGATCAAAGTAGATTATTTGTTTTAATGTCATTATCCTAGATGAGTCTTTCATACATGTTCAAATCATGTAACCAAGTTGTTACCACGACTTTTTCTACACTTAAGACTTTCCATGATGGACATCATATCTATAAACATTTTGTAAGAGAAGGAATAACATAGTTCCAAACCTGGGCATGATTTTGAGATTTATTTTAAAAGTTATTATTCCTTTCAAACTATACATTCCAACAATGATGACATGATCAATCCTTCGCAAAAGATATAATACTTTAGATTTAAAATAATTAATCATATATTTCATCAACTCTTTCAATGTATATGGGGCTATGTAATATGTTTTCATATTTTTTAAAAAGTAACCCCAAATGGTGTGAGCAAAGAGACAATAAATAAGTAAATAGTTTGATGTTTCTAAATCCTTCTAACACAAGGCACATTTGGAAGGTCCATGATATCCTCTTCTTTGTAGAATCTCTTCTCTAAGAATCTTACTTTGAACTACTAACCAAAAAGAATGTTGAGGCCTTAGGGAGAGCCTAATCAAACATTCTTCCAAGAAAAAATTTTGGAATAGGGAATTTTAATTACTCTAAATTCTCATATCCCAACTTGATTGAGTATCCACCATCTTTTGATAAATTCCAAACCCATTATCCTTTTGTGTACAAATTGACAAATAAAACTCTTGAAGCATATTTTGAAGTTCATCTTTAATTTGTTTGAGTTACTCTCCCTCAACTAGGTTACTAATAGAAATCCATGATTTGGAGTTGTTGCTCATATTAACATAGTCTTTGACCTTTGGACCTTTACAAGCTAGACATACTCGAGCCAATAATTGTCATTTTGAGTTAGATATAAGAGGATAAGGCTTCATTCAAGCATCATACCGGAAATTTGCATTCCTTTCATTGAATGACCATCTAATATGTTTCTTTATCAATTGCAAACTATCTAATATGAGGTCCCATGTTGACGATCCTTTGTGTAGAGTTTGTTTCCTAAATAATTCCATTGCATCAAGAGAACTTATATATTTTGATGTAAAATTTTGCTCAATTATTTTCTTGATCTCTGAAGAATATCCACCCAAGCTTTGCCTTTGAGGCTAAACTCACAATTATGCAATTCTATAAGACTACTCCAATATTTTTTGTTTGCAAACCCTATCCTACTTACAAAAACGAAACCTAAATTTTTCCTTGTATCCTTTCAAAGAAAGTCTCTTTGAATTTTATCAATTGATGTTATACTTAATGGGAATATTTAAAGTGACATCATATAAATAGGGATGGATTGTGATGTAGTCTTTATGAGTTGTAGCCTTCCCACCATGGTTAAGAATTACCATTCCAACTTTCCAAACAAGTTTTCTAACTATCCAAAGAAGAGACCCAAAACTATTTTTTATTTCCTTTATGAGACAAAGGAATAACCAAGTAGGTCGATGAATTTTTTTTTATTTTAAACCCTAAAAAATCTATAATAATTCTTTATAAATCTAGGGTAGTGTTAATGAAAAAATCCTTAATTTTGTAGTATTAACAAATTGGAGATCAGATTTGAAGGGACCATTTTTTGCAATCTGAATACCTTTGATTTTTCTTTCTATTCTTACTTATGAGAAAGCTCTCCCTAATGTCTCCACAAGAATAATGAATGGATAAGGAGATAGTGGATGACCTTGACAAAGTCTGCAAGATGACTTAAAATAGCCAATAGGAGAACCATTGATAAAAATAGAATATTTTGCAATGCTATAACAACATTTAATCCATTCACACCAATTGTAATCAAAATCAAACTTTTTGAGAATATCATGTAAAAAACTCTAGGAGACCCTATCATAAGCTTTGTTTATTTATAATTTCATAAGCATACCTAATTTTTTCATAGAATGAAGATAATGTATAGCATCTTGTGCAATGATTATACCATCAACAATTTGTTTACCATGAACAAAACCACCTTGTTCCTTTGAAATGACATAATCTAGAATACCTTTCAACCTATTTGCCATAATTTTTGAAATGATCTTATAAATCATATTACAAAGGCTTATTAGATGAAAATTAACTTTTTTTTGTCTCACCTTTGTTGGGAACCAATATAATAAAAGTGGCATTAATCTCACTTATTACAACCTTCCTTTTCTAGGCCTCTTCAACCACAAATAATGATGGCAAATAAAATCAATTTCATTGATGGGCATTGAAGCCTATTTATTACATGCCTTAGGGTTACAAACTAGAAGATCGATACTCCTAAGGAGGAGATCATTACATGCAAGAAATATTAAAATAATATCCCATCTAAAAATGGATGACCTAATCATCTAAATATGCATGACCTAATTATAATAATAAAATAATATAATAAATATTATCCTAACATCCACCACATATCACAGTATTTGGTAAACATAGAGAATTTTGAAACAATTTAAACTTAACACATGTAAGTGCCTTTGTAAAAATATTTGCAACATATTTTTCGGTGATAATATATTGGAGTTGGATCTCATGATTTGAGCATGGTCTTGAATGAAGTGGCATGAAGCTTCAATGTGCTTTGTTCTTTCATGAAATATTGGATTCTTAACCAATTTTTGAACATTTTGGTTATCATATTTTAATGGTTATGGATGTTTCTTCTATAATAATTCATCCAAGGATATGACTCACCTTTACTTTGTCTACTTCGTTTGAGTGGCAATCACCTCTTATCTTGGCATCATTTTTCTCTCTCACCAAATCGGGTTGATGAGAAATATGACCATAGATATGTATTTTCTCAAGATAAATAAAAATATGTGTGAAGCATAACGAGGGGGGATTTTTTCTTGCTCAAGGTTCCTAAGTTTTATTGGATCATGCTAGAGGTTGATCAGATTTTGCTTGAGTGTGACTCATCTCACCCCATTATCAACAACAAAGTGGAGTTCCTCCTATTTTGATAGTGCAATGAGAAGATCCACAAAACCTTTCTCTCCATGTATGTTCTCCACTATGGTCTAGGATTCAAATCAATTTTTGTTACTATGATCTACTTTGATCGTATATTTTATCGTTGTCTAGAGTCATTGGTGAGAGTTGACTAGAGTTGTCAAGAATCATTTGCTTAGTCCACAGATTTGTTTTACATGGTGTAGATCTAAAGCTCTTTGTACATTGCTTTGTCAGTCATATAACACAAGACATCTTAGGATCTTATCTATGTCTATCACCCTATTCAATTGCTTATACTACAATCCTTAATCCATTGTTAGCCATGTCTATGATTTAAACTTGCACTTCTCAAACAAGTAAGGGCATATCATCAAAGTGTAATGATTATCCCTTCTTAGACCTCACACACTCTTGGTGGTGAGATTCCTTTTTGATAAACCAGATTAGCTTAACGTTGTAGGTTTAGAGCATACTCAAATTACTAGTGACTCTGATACCAATGATGGTAAAGCAAATCAATTTCATTGACACACATTAAATTCTTTTTATTAATGCCTTACAACTACAAACCAAAAGAATAATACTCCCAAGTATATTGTTGTAAGAAATATTAAATAATTATGCATCTAAAAATGGATGACCTAATCATCTAAAGATGCATGACCTAGTTATAGTTCTAAAATAATGTAATAAAACATTCCTAACAACTGATATATCACTCTTCAAAAAATCCCAAAATTTTTGAAAGAAAATTGTAGGGAATCCATTATGGTTAGGTGCCTTGTTAGGATGGAAAGAGAAAATTGCTTCATGTAGCTCCTCCATAGATATCTTCTTCATCAAGCTTTTATTTTATCCTTATGTGATAATTGATGGAATATTTTACAAAAAAATTATCTTATGCTTTCTTATCTTGCCTAGACAAAATATTTTTGAAATAATTAATTGCTTCCTTCCTTATATCTTCTTTTTCCTCAATATTTATTCTATCTAGAGTAAAAATTATTTTTGATATGACAAAAAATAATTATTTTTGTTGTAGCATATTTTTTTATAATTTCTATCTCCTTCCTTAAGCCATTTCTCCCTAGATATTTGGAACTAATATGACTCCTCTTTCAATGCATTATGATAATCATAAAGTAATTATTTTTCTTTCATAATCCATTCCATTAGTTTCTACTATATCTTGTAAATTTTTGAGTTTGGATTCAATTTATTTATTTTCTTTAAAAATGTTACCAAAATATTTGGCATTCCAAATCTTCATTTGGTCCTTTAAATATTTCATCTTTTGAAAAAACTTATACATATATGATCCTTCAAAATTTGCTTTATCCCACCATAACATAACCATCTAGAATCAATAGGTATCTTAAAGCCATATAGATTGGAAGCAAAACAAATTTGGATGACCATTATTGGGCAAATCACAAGTCAAAAGAATGGGTTTGTGATCCTATCATGATCCCAATAAAAAATCTAAAGAGATTGTTGTTAGCTTTTGATGAAGTATGCTATGGGAAATGTCAATCACATGATAAAGAAAATATAAAGGAGAGTAATTTTGAAATATGACTGAAGTATATTATAAATAGAAATAATGAAATAATACAATACAGCTATGAAGGAAATGAGCACTCCATGAATATATGCTGAAGGACTACATTGTACTCCATCACCAATGGAGTTTGCCTTCTACTCTACTACTACCTACCGTGATATGTAATCACTTACTATGAGGCCATTTATATAAGAAGATGGGTTCCTTGGCCAACACTCTACCTAGCTATACAAGGGGACACCTTGCACATTTACAACTTGCACATTGACACTTGTGCATTTATTACACTACTTGAAGTAACTAGCTAACTTACCCCTAAAGTAATCTTCTACTCTAATTATGTACCAAAGGTGGTACATTTACATGACCCAAATGATGTAATATATTCTAACACCCCCTATATTACATTATTTGGGTATTGAAGACTTTAGTCTTCAATATGAATCTTCTTTCATCTGGTACTAGAATTTGTATCCTTCTTTATTTCTTACTGTAATCAGATCAAGTAAGCAATTAGTGTTTTCATACAAGGTAAAGAAATTTGTAGTTGATGGTTATTCTAACTTTTCGACTTGAATATGCCCATTTGGTTCAGTCTTTGTGTTTTCTTCTACGTTCATATCTTCATTGTTTTGTTCTTTCCTAGTATGTCTTATCTTTCTCTTCCTTCTTCTTCTCTTGTGATTCTACTTTTATGCTAGTGGAATATTTATTTCATGATTAGTTAGTCTATCTTCACAATAATATTGATTTGTGTTGCTATTTTTCTTCATGTGTTGAGCAAGTACAAAAATTATTAATGATAGATAAATCATCAAACTTTTCTCTAATTTGAATATAACTAATTTTTGTGAATTCCACCATGCTCTAAAGAGACTTTCATGAAGATAACTGATTAATGTTGTAAAGTTCCATTCTTTTGCCTCTTTAAGAAATAAGGAGAATCCCTCTTTATCATTCGTTGACAGATTCTCATATCCTTCAAGGGTATCTAGTAAGTTTTGGGAATACATTTCCACTTCATGAAATAGTTGAATATTATTAAAAGCATTTATTAATATTTCATCCATAATCTTGAGATCAATCACTATAGTTTTTCTAGCTTTTAAATCCTTTGTAGTAGTCTACCTTATGAATCCCTAGTGATTTAAGTTTATAATCAATCTAGAAGGTTTTGATATTTAGTATTCTTTTTGTTTCTTTACTGTTTAAATTTGTAGAATACTATATTAATTTCAAGTAAATTAATAAAACCTTTCTTGGATTTAGTTTTTTTTTCGTAGGATTCCTTGTCTCCTTAATTATTAGACTATGTTATATGATTGATAAAGTGCTTTTGGAAGTAACAGTTTAATCTTGAGTTGATTTTGTAATGTTTTGTAAGTAACAATAATCAGTTTTTATTACACCTTATTTCTCCTATTGAACTAAGCACTTTCTAATTTGAAGAAGTTCTCAAAGTTGGATTTCTTTTTCCCCTTTAACATGTTTATGAGATAAGTATATCAATTGATTCCAACCCTTGATAATTTTTAATGAACTTCTTTCTATATCTCTTGATATTAATAGTTTAATATTTCTAAATTCCAATAATTTATTTTGGTGTAATATTCCTTTTAACTCCATAATTTTGAATATTAAAAAACAATAATATTTTCAATAATAGGGTTTTAATTTCCTAAGTAGAAACCCTTATATCTCCAATTTTATTATTTGCAAATATGTAAACGTTCTTGAGATAGGCTTGCTTAATATGTTACTACTGCTTGATGAATGCTTTGCAATAGTAAATGAATTATATCTTATAACTCTAGTGTCACTTAGAATTAAAGGAAATAGATTTAATATGAACTTTTCCTTTAGTAATACTTGCAGTTGAATGTATCTGTTGATAGCTTTCTGGCTCAACATATCCACTGACGGCTTAGTAATCCTTGTATATGTTGATACCTTAGTGATCCTTGTGGCTCAATGAATTCACTGATGGTTGGTGTAGATAATTTAATAATTTTTGGATGATGTTGGTCTAGTATTTTCCTTGAATGACTCTTGGTCAAAGTATTCTCCAATCAAAGAGTGCTAGAGTTACTGGTAAATAACATGCCATTAATGTAAGCTATAGTCTTGCTTACACTCCTCTTGAATGGCACACAAACTCCTTTCTTGATTTATGTTCTCGCTATGAATATGCTTCAACACCCTTCAATGCTTGATCATGCTTTTGACTTTGATATTTCTCCCTCCAAGTTGAACCCTTTAAATAGCATGAATTCCTCTTCAAATTTTGGAAAACTGGTAATTAGGAGTTACAATAAATACGGTCGTTGAGATTCTTCCAATGCTCATTTCCTTTTGTAATGATAGAAAATATATGTAATCTCCTAATGATTTCATAACCGCTCAAAATAAGGCATTCAATTATTCTTTGAGCATTGAGGAATGAAGAGGTGCTTGATGTGTTCTTGCCAAGTGGCAGTGCATGTACACTCTCCCTCCAATGTGTTATAGCTCATATATTCCTTTCCAACAAATGCTCTTGATAATGATTTATTTCCAAGCCAATGTATTTGTTGTGTGGGTGGTTCCATCTGGTGATGAGAAATGATTCTATGGCACTCCAATGGTGGTATTATAGAAAACCAAGGACTGATTTGAGTGTTTCTCTTTGGCAGATGTCTACTCTCGGCTATATCTTTAGTATAGCACCTTTTAGCTTTATTGTTCAATACTTTCAGTATGCTACCTTTGTTAATGTAGATGACTATGTGCTAGCTCCTTGTTCCTTTCTTAATAATGTTGTTTTGTTCATGTTGATAGCTATTTTGTAGAAACACATATGATAATAACCCTTTATGTTGTCTCTTTTCTTATAGATGCTGATTGATAACGACTTTCTTATATTGGCCTTAATGTTGCAGGTAGATGCTTGTTCTAGGAACTCGAACCTATGTCTTTAGGCATCTCAAAATGTTATTCCTTCGATGGCTCTTGTCTTTTGCTCCAACTTAGCCCTTATTCTTACTGAGTTAACGTTCCTTCTTGCAAACCTTGATCCAACTTCTCTTCTACCTCTGTTGACATGCAAGCAATCTAGAACACCTATTGTTTTTGTTGTCTTTTGACACTCAATGCTTCTGACCTATTTTAGAGGTATATGGTGCTCCAATGTATTATAAATAAGAGACCTTATTTTTCACCAAATATTAGTGTATATTTTGTCTCTTTTAGATGCTATTTTATTCTTTATTATGAAGGTTCCTCTCTATATAACTTGAGGACTTTTGATGCTTTCTTCTGGCTTCTTCGATATGACCTTTACTTGCTCTTATTCTATTGAGAGCAGTGTATTGTTACCTTTCTTTTTAAACAACACTAATATCTAACTCTTTTACTTGTATAGTTTAATAAGAATAGATCCAAGCTAATGTCTTTTTGGAAGTAGAAATTTTTGCACTTACTCTTCGAAGGAAACCCTAAGTGCACCTTAAATCTGAGATTCACCAAGTCTCGATTGGTAGCTTCCTTCAAGGATTTAATGGTGGTTTCTTTTGGCCATGAAATACTACAGGTTTTGTGCACCAGATAGTGTCTCTAGACACTTTGATAGTATGTTGGTTTTGTGCCCTTGATATTAACAATAAAAAAACACAAAACAATCCTTTGAGAGTAACTAGTTTAATGAACAACTAGTATAGTGCAATGAATCAATAAAATATCTGATTTAATGCACTTTAATTCTCACCTTATTTCTCCTGTAAATAAGCTTTCAAAGTAGTTTCTAATGCACTTAATAATCTCTGCAACTCTTAAGAGTAATTATAATGAACTCTTAAGTAATTTGTAATTCTTCACTACAAACAGTTTGTAGGATGTAGTCTTCTTGATTTCTAGATAGATAATAGGTAGATGATATATTTATTTCTTTTGAAATACATCCAACTCCTATTTTAATATGCAAATAAATATCTTAAAAGAACTATCTTTTTCACCTTCTTGAAGACTATAATATGAGCCCTTAATTTTTGCAACTTTAATCCAAATATGGTGCTTAATGATATTTAATAATGAACCCTAA
Organism: Wollemia nobilis; assembly: GCA_028583015.1. Lineage (NCBI taxonomy): Eukaryota > Viridiplantae > Streptophyta > Pinopsida > Araucariales > Araucariaceae > Wollemia > Wollemia nobilis. The sequence goes on from JAQPPZ010002930.1 coordinate 13,568,332, forward strand.
TTTAAAGTTCAACTAATTGCACCCAACTTGCTTACCTTTATTAGATTCTGCAAATGATGTAGATCTTGGTGTTTAGATTCACCAAGTTGTTTCCTTGTGATGAATGAATTCCATAGCTTCTTGTTGGCTGTCCAAAATAGCTTCTTGCTTCACCAAAATATGGTCCTAAACCTTCTTTTTTGAGCCTAGGGTTTGGTGGCTTGATCCTCCGAGTGATATTTTATTTTCTACTGTAGATTCAAAAAATTCTTACCTTTGAAATGTGCCTTATTGCTGTAAGAGGTAATCTCCAAATATCTTAGATTTGGTAGGATTCTTTTGTCTGAATCCTCCTTCAATCTTCTTGTTGAATTCTGACTTCAAACATAGACTTCTTCTTAAGTTTTCGAATATCTTGAGGTCTTGAGGGGATTTTGCCTTCTCTCTTGGGCTTGTTTTCAGATTGTGACAATTGTCCCAAGTCCTTCACTATCAACAACTTCTCCTTAGTAGTGGATTTCTCCAATGAGTTATTCGAGGAACTCCTTTGATGATGCTTCTATAAGTTCTACAACAAGGCTCTCCAAACATTTTCCTTATTTCTCCTGAAGACCTCTCCAAGATTTTTAGTCTTACAACTTCTTTGGTCTTCTGAATGAGACCTTTTCTTCAATCTTCTCCTTTTGGAAGTGTTGAGATCTTCTTCTTGGATCTCTGACTTTTGCTGCTTTTTTGATCAGGAACATGACTTTGCTAGTCCATCTCTATATCTTCTGAGATGGAAATATTTCCAATGATATCTTCTATAGATCTCTTCAACTTCTTCTAGAACAGATCTTCAATCTATTGTTTTCAATGGGGTCTTTTCTCAGACCTTTTGAACTTCATTAGTTATTCTTAAAACTAGTGGTATGAGTTCTATGATGAGTCTTGGTCTTCACAGTCTTGTGGAAAGACTCTAGTTGATCTGTAATTTGTATTTTTTAATAGAGATCACCAATATCCTATTTCATGAACTCTTCTCTAGAGTCTTCTTCTGGATCAAGGTACTCTTCTCTGGATCAAGGCTTCTATGGCATTTTCTTCTACAATGTGAAGTTTTTCAATCTAGCAATGAAGATCTCCAATCTTGAAACTTCACCAAGACTCTTCTCCTAGAGTCTTTTATGCAACAAAGAACTAATCTATGCACGAGGAAAGCACATAGAATTTTATGCAACGAAGGTGAAATCCTTTTTTATCTGTTGTAGGAAGTGTCCCAACTTTTGAGAGTTAATTTTTTGCAACAAAAACTTTAGACTATAGTTAGCATGAAAAATTCTATATCTGAAAATAGTCTTCACTAGTTGATTTGTCAAACTAGTGGGATGAATGTTGAGTCCTGGTCTTCACAAGTTTTTCTGCAACTTTGTGGAAATACTCTAGCCATATGTGATTTCAGTATTTTTGGAATTAAGATTTACTTTAATACTTGTGACTCTCCCTAGTCCTATCTGTATTCATCGTGGATATGATACCATTGTTAGCTTTTGATGAAGTATGCTACAAGAAATGACAATCATAGGATTAAGAAAATATGAAGGAGAGTAATTTCAGAATATGACTGGAGTATACTATAAATAGAAATGATAAAAATAATACAATACAACTATGGAGGAAATGAGCACTCCATGAATATATGCTAAAGGACTACATTGTACTCCATCACCAATGGATTTTACCTTCTACTCTACTACTACCTATTGTGATATGTAATCACTTACTATGAGGTCCTTTATATAGGAAGATGGGTTCCTTGGCCAACACTCTACCTAGATGTACAAGGGGACACTTTGCATATTTACATCTTGCACATTGACACTTGTGTATTTATTACATTACTTGAAGTAACTAGCTAACTCACCCCTAAAGTAATCTCCTACTCTAACTATGTACCAAAGGTGATATATTTACATGACCCAAATGATGTAATATATTATAACAATTGTATACTTTATTTGCAACCAAATGTTGGATAACAAGAATCTATCCAATTTGTCTACTATATGAGTTTATCCAATGTGTCTACTATTCCATGTATATTGAAAAACATGAAGGATTAACATCTCAAAGGCCATTTGAAATGGCAAATGAAACATCTTGCACTTATTTAGACCATCCTTGTGTACCCCCTTCTTTCCCAAAGGAGATTAAACAATGTTGAAATCACCTACAAGAATCCATAGATCACAATGAATTGTCATTGTGTTTGACCAAAATATGCTAAGGTCCTTCCAACATCTTGAATAAGAAGTAATCTTAGTTGGAACATATACATTTATAACCTCAACTTTGATTTTTTCCTCTTTTCTACAAAATCATCCAACAATCCAATTAGTTTTTGCTTCTAATAATTGTCCATCCCATTTATGTTTGACACATATTGTTGTAATACTGTTTTTAAGATCCTATAGAAGATATTGCTTGATAGTCACCCATCTTCCAAATATTTTTAAAAGCATCATTAATTCCTTAATAAATTTTTTCAAGGTTCTTACTCATACCCTCAATATCCCATGATATCATTTTCATCTTCACCTTCTATCTTTATTAGTGGTCTTAGTCTCACTTTTTATTAACACCTAAGATATTTTTACTTGGCTTCCCAAATTGATATCCATTTGAATTTCTTTTTCTCTTTATTCATGCTTTTATGGTCTTCCTCCCATTTTTCTATTCCCACCAACACTCTCATCTTCACCAATCTCTTCTATTTTTTCTATATTGTTCATAATGAGACTTATCTTCTAAAAATTTATGTTGCCCTAAAGAATTTGAAATGCAAGGAATAGCCTCATAAACACTTTCTTCTTTATGTTGTCCAAAAAAACCCTAAAGTGGACAAATAATCCTCCATAGTGATTACTTTTTTAGCTATCCTAGAAACCTTAAATTTCTTTGAATATCCTCCATATGATTTTCTTTATTATATTGCTCTTGAAACACTAAAGTGCAACAAATACATTATGTACTAACTTTATTTTTATTGCAAGGAGAAGATTTTATGCCACTTGAAAAAATAAAGATGATTTAACTAGATTAACCTTGACCTCCTCGACCTTATTCACTTTAAAATTTGCCTCCCCATATTTCTTTGCTTTAAAATTTGCATCCCTATTTTCCTTCGCATCTTGAACTCTTGTATTTGAACTTGCATATTGTACTTCCTTATCCCTTGTGTCTTTTTTCTTCTAGTGGTTGATTCAAGTGAACTTTAATAAGCCTTTTTCATTTGATGATATGAATAGGTTTTTCTTACCACTTTCTTAGGAGTGGAAAATCCTTGATTTTATCCAGCTTCTCCCAAGATATGATCTCCTTGTTTCATATTGGAGTTTACCTCATGCCCCGAAAAATTCATTTCTTTCTCCATCATTTTCACTTTGTAATCTCTTGCCATGTATTTGGTTTCATGTTATTTGTGACATCAGAATACAATATTTTCATAAACAACTTGTTGATCCCATTCTCTTAATTCAAATTTAGCCCAAATGGACTAAGGTAAACATTTTATAATATCCATGGTGACACATTTGAGTATATACAATATGCCTTCTCTCCTTAGTAGTTGGTACCTCTTGAATGAATTCACCTAGAGTGTTGCCAATATTTCTTAATACCTCCTTATTAATGATTTGATAAGGAAATCCACAAAGCCTAGTCCATACCAGAAGTCTTTTAATAGTCTCTATCTCTATAGAAAATTTCTCACTCCATGGTCTTAAATATAATGTATCTTTACCCCTAAACCAAGTGCTTTCATCCATTATTTTTGAATTAAAGAATATAATAAGGAAAAATCCTTTTAGAAGAAAAGTCATGGAGTAATTTGAATTTAGTTCCCACTTCCACTTGATCCAATTTTAAATCTAAGAAAAATCTAGCCAATATCCATGGAACTTACATATTAACCCTTTGGTTTTAAGAACCATTATATCATGCTTGATCATCTCATCTATGATAGTCACTTATGGTGTAGTATCTACTACCTATATAGGATTTGCCATAGATTTATTCTTTCTCTTATCACCAACTAGAAAATCTATACTTTTGACTAGGGCATCTAAGAACTTTCAAAAATGACTTTCTTGCTAGATTTTATATACATGAATTGTTTAGTTTTGGAGTTTCTCCTAAGATCTAGAATAAGAAAAAGTGGTGCTCTTTTCTTGATCGTACTTTACCTCCTACTTCTTGCTTATGCTTCCTACTTGTTCTTGGCTCACATTGCTCCCTAAAATCAACTATAATTATGTAACCTACTTAATCTAGTTATTATTGAAACACACCCTTATTATAATTTTAATATAAAATATTATAGTTTATTTATGAAATAAAAAAAGTTTTATAACAATCAAATAGTATGAAATCAAATGATTAAAAATTAAGATTTTGAAAAAAAAAAATTAAATAAATAATTCATAAAACTATTGTGATAAAGAAATTATGATATAATATAAATGATATCATTTTAATATTTATATATTATTTGTTATATTTATAGAATGTAACATATTTTTAATATTATTATTTATTAATAAAAAAAAATATTTTTTAATACCGATAAGGGGCGGAGGTCCAAGGTTCAAATATCGGGCCTCACCGAACTAAACGTTTGTCCCTTTCTTGGTGTTTTTAGCGATGTAAAAGGTTTAAAATAATTGTGGCATGGTGGTTATAGGGGTGAACTGTGTGAATATTTGTGTGGTGTTTTAAAATGATTGTGGCATGATGATTATAAGGGTAAACTGTGCGAAGATCTATGTGATGACTTTTGAGACGGGCAACCCAAAATATTGTGATAGCCATAAAAATCATACAACGTGACGACTACTGATTCCACTATTTAAATTAAAAAAAATTAAAATAATCAAATATTCTACTTTTAAATTCTAAGTATATTTGTAATCCAAGTTTAAATATTCTAAATGTGATAAGAAATATAGATGGTGGGTGGCATGCTATGCCATGACTATATTATAAAAGAACCACTTTTCAACCTCAATTTACTATTTTAAAAAAGTTTATTAAATTATATTTTGTTATCATTTAAATTATTTTTTAATTAATAAATAATTGTATTGAACTTTTAAATTAAAATTATAATGAAAAATATTATTCTTATTAAATATTATATTAAATTTAAGTTAAACACAATAAAACAAGTTTTAAATAATTTTGTTTATATAAATTAAAATAAATTTTATCAAATTAAAGTATATTATAATAATATAACAATAAATTGTTTTACTATACATCACCTCCCTCTCTTATAAAAGCAAATTTTATAATACAAGTTTTTATTGAGTGACTTATTTTATAATTAGATAAATTATTATTTTATTTAGTTATACAATGTTAAAATTACTTGTAGTGCATTAAAATTTCAATGATTGAACTCATACAATTACATTTTATTTGTTATTTTTTATAATACAATTTAATTTTATTTGTTATTTGTTCTATAATATGATTTAAGTCCTTACATTGTGATAGTCTTTCTTATCATAAAAACTAATAATAATATAACATTTATTAAAATATTTTGATAATATAATTATTTAATATAAAATAGAATGAAATAATTTTAAATTTATATATTAATTAAAAATAAATAAAAGTTAAATATAAAAATAGTAAAATATATTTTTATTTATTTTATTAAATGTTTTTTATCTGATTATATAAGGTCTGAGGTGTAGATCAATTGGTTCATCCAAAAGGAGGCAGAGGGCCTTGCCGGATTGAACGTTTGTCTCTTTCCTAGTGCTTTCAGCGACGTAAAAGGTTTAAAATGATTGTGGCATGGCGGTTATAAAGATGGATTTGTGCAAAAAAAGCTGTGTGACGGCTTCTAGAGCAAATAATGCAGAATACTATGACGACCATAAAAGCTGGACAACCTGCCTGCATTCGTGGTGGCTATCGATTCCACCATGTAAAAAAAAAAAAAAAATTAATTATAAATAAAATTGAAATGTTTATTCTACAATTAATTTAGATTAAAATATTATTTTTTTGAGTAATACTTTTTATACCCGGATCACATCACCAATTGTCAATGCAAGTGACATCCTTACCGATAAACAAACGAATAATTATTAATTTTTAAGAGTAAAATATAATAAAAAATACCATTATATAATTAAATGATATTAATTTGATTGATTAAATCTTAAATGTATAATAGATAAATATAAGGATGTAAGAAGAATAACCAAAATTTTTATAATATTATTATATAATAAAGATTAATAAGAATGAATCTAGCCACTCTAATTAAAAATCATTTTATTATTCATCCACAAAATGTGTCCAATTAAATAAATTCTATTGTAATTGGCTGAAATTTATAAAACCATTATATTAAATTATTAAATTTATCTTAAAAATATTCCCATTGTTATCTTCTTGTCGTTATAAATATTTTGATAAGTTGTTACACAAAATTGAAAAAGAAATGTTTTATTATTTCCGGGCACGGTGAATGGTTTGTTTGTTTTATAAAAACATTTAAATTAAATCGGGTAAAGTTGTTATGGCAGATAGCGTAACTGCCAAAATAATATATTTACTTGAGTTTTCATCAGAGACTTCGATCACGCTTGTCCAAAGCAGGCAAATAAATTCTACTATTTTATATGCCCTGGCACAGGGAAACATCTCTGCTCTGCCCTGCCAAGTCAAGTGGGCCCCACTACACATTACAAAAATTTTACTGACGTAAAAACTGCGCTCTTACCGCGGCCTCCTCGGGCGGTAAAATTTAGATGTTGTGGCTGCGCAGCCAAAAACAACTTTACGTTTCTGTAGCGACACATATAATTTAATCAATACAATATTTTTATTTTCTTTCCGATTTATTAATGCAGCTGGCACAGACAAACCCACTGGCACTGGGCCCCACTGGACCCCACTGCTTCGTTGGCAGCGGCTACCTAAGCCTTAAGCCCTTCCCCTTGGTTTCTTTTGTTTAGTTTTGGGGGGAGATCATGGTCCTATTGGGGTCCTACCTGCCGCCCCCTCCAGGTGGGAGTAGGCGGAATAATAACAGGGGACGGCCTTTATTTTTGTGGGCTTACTTTAGAGGGGGATTTTGGCGGCACCGACTGTTGATGCCGACGGCGACGATGATGACATTGATGATGGGGATGGATTAGAATGGAATGGAATGTGATGGGATGGTATGGTATGGGATAGGATGTATGATGATGGGGGAGAAGAATGATGAAGCGGGGCCCCTCTCAGGGCGTGTAAGTCTCAGGGTCCTCTCCATACACACTCAACCACAAAGGAGGTGAGAGGAGGTGTGTGGTGTGAGGTGTGAGGTGTGAGGTGAGGTAAGGCAGGCGGCCAAGGAGGCAAGCTGCTGCTAATTGAAGCTAACTGAGTGAAAAGGCACAAGTAGCGTACATGCACTTTGCTTCCTCTGGTGGTGTTTCTCTGGTGAAAAGGCCAGAGGGGAGGAGAAACACAGCATAATAGGAGGTGCAAGGAGATCACGTATCGAATCCTAATCCTCTGTCTCTGAGGTTGAGAAAGGAGGAAATTTTGAGAGAAGAAAGACAGTAGAGACTTTGCTGTGATTGAGCATGGAAGTGGTGCTGGGTTCGAGCCCTGGCTAGTGAGAGTAAGTAAGTAAGAGCGTATAGAGAGGGACGGGACTGTGGAGTCTGAGATTTTGTGTTGCAGTGTTTTTTTTTTTACATTTTTGGGAAAGCGGGTGTTGTGTTTGGGGGTGTGTGTCCCGTCAATGAACGGGATGATAAGCAGAGCTTCGGGGAATTCGCCGCCCCTGCTCAATCTCCAAATAGTGCAGTCGAAGGCTCAGGCGCCGGCCCAGGCTAGCAAGCGGCACTGTTCGTCGTCGTCGTCGTCGTCCTGGTGGACTCAGAAGAGCAACGGGGGGAGGAGTAGCGGCGGGGGAGCGGTTGCGGGGGATCAGTATATAGGAGGGGAGCCCACATCGGTGCTTGACATACGTAGCCCCAGCCCGCCCTCAACGCTGTCTTCGTCGCTAGGTGCGTCAAGCGAGAGTGGGGCAGTGGCTGCTTTTTCCGGCATCTTCTGCGAAGCCGTCGATGGCCAGGCGCCTCGCGATCCCCTCCTCGACATCAAAGACCCCCCGCCGCCTCCGGCAAGCTGTATCCGCTCGGTCGGAGGGGCCGCCGGTGGGCCCTGGTTTAGCAGCAAGAACAGTGGGAATAACAGCGGGAAGTGGAGCGGCGAGGGATCGAACTGGCGGCTAAACAGCGGCGAAAGCTCCGCCTCCGAGCAGCAGCGCCAGCATTCTTCCAGCAAGGACGAACAGGGTCAGCAGCAGGGTCGGGCGGAGGAATGGGCGCCGGAGCTGGGCGAATTCCAGGCCGGAGGAGGGGCCGTGGCAACGGCGGGAATGGAAGATTTGGAAAGCATATTGATGGAGTCGGCCTCTGTGGCGCCGGATCAGTCCCTCATGCGGTGGCTGCTGGGGGAAAGTGATGATCCCAAGGACCTTGCCGCGGCGGTGCTGCCCCAAATCAAGGGCGGATCTGCCCCCTTCGAAGACGGTGGCATAGACAACAACTTTACTGATGCGGGGGGGTTCCCATTCCCCACCAACAATCTCGGTGAGATGTTGGTGCCCCCGACATCCACTCCCTCGCTCCTCCTTCCGCCGCCCAATCCCTCCGCCTTCTGTAGCCCCTTTCCAGCATTGCCCCACCTCTCCCGCCTCGGAACCAACAACTCTCAGTTCGGCTCCGTGCTGGACTCCGCTCCGCCCCCGGCTCCGACTCCGACTCCGCCCCTTTCGTTCGCCTCCCACTTCGCCCCGGGCCCCGAGCCGCCGGTCTTCTCTGCCCCGTATTCCCTCGTCTTCGGTTCGAGTCCCCACCACCCCACCTTCTTCAAAGATCCGGCTCACAACAACAACATCAACCCCAACAACAACAACAACGTCTTCTTCCCTGTGTCCTACGAAATGGCCGCCGTGCAGCCGCCGAAGCGGCTGCACGGCCTTCTGCCGCCGCAGGAGCACCTGCGGCCTCCGCCCCCGCCTCTTTGGCATCAGAACCAGCAGGGCTCGATCCCGGGCGGCTTCGTGAAGCAGGAATTCATGTTAAAGCCTCAGCCCGCCGACGGCCAGCAGTCCCTCCAGCGGCGCCAGCAGCAGTTATTTATGCCCCAATTTCAGAGGGCCGGGGTCGGGGTCGGGGTTAGCGCCCCCAAGGGGATCCTCGGCAACAATAAGGCTATTTCGGAGGAGGTGCAGCAGTCGATGATTGGACAGCTGCTCAAGGCAGCGGAGGCAGTGGAATCAGGCACCTTCGAACACGCTCAGGCGATATTGGCGCGGCTCAATCAGCACCTCTCCCCTCTGGGGAAGCCCCTCCATCGGGCGGCTTATTACTTTAAGGAGGCCCTTGTCTCCCGCATCCACAACGAAACCACCACCACCGGCGGGCGGGGCGGCGCTCCCCCGCTCTCTCCGATGGAAATCGTGCAAAAAATCAGCGCATACAAGTACTTCTCGGAGGTCTCCCCGCTGGCCCTATTTGCCAACTTCACGGCCAACCAGGCGCTGCTGGAGGCGCTGGATGGCGCGGAGGCCATCCACATCATAGACTTTGAAATAGGCCTGGGGGGCCAATGGGCATCCTTTCTGCAGGAGCTTGCGCTCCGCATGGGCGGCCCGCCCTCGCTCCGCCTCACGGCGCTGGGCGCCCGCGACTCCGTTGAAATGCACCTCGCCCGGGAGAATCTGGAGCACTTCGCCAAGGACCTCAACATAAAATTCGAGTTCAACGTCCTGGACCTGGAGGGGCGGATCGAGTCCCTGGTGCTACCCATGCTGCAGCCCCGCGAACATGAGACCGTGGCTGTGAACCTCTCCCTGGGCATGCACCGCTTTCTCTCTGCCTTCCCTTCCCCGGACTCGATCGTGGGGCTTCTCCGCCTCATCAAGGACCTTTCCCCCAAAGCCGTGGTGGTTGTCGACGGCGAGAGCGAGCGGACGGTGGGGGCTTCGTTTGTGCAGCAGTTTGTGGAGGCTCTGCAGTTCTATTCCTTCTTCTTCGACTCTCTCGATGCTGTCAACATGAATATGGAGACTGTGCACAAGATCGAGAAGTTTCTCCTGGCGCCCAAGATTGAGAGCCTTGTGGTCGCGGGGTCGAGCCTCCCCAAGGGTACCGCAGAGCAACAGCAGCCGCCGCCGTGGCGGGCCCTTTTTATGGCGGCTGGCCTCACACCAGTGCCGTTCAGCAATTTCACGGAGACGCAGGCCGAGTATCTCGTCCGCCGACTGCCCGGCCGTGGCTTCGAAGTCATTAAAGAACACACAACTCTGCTGCTCGGATGGCAAAGGCGGCCGCTGGTTTCCGCCGTACTCTGGAGGTGCTGATACTGCTGCTGCAATCATTTCTAACTACGATTATTATTATTATTATTAGTCAGGGTCAAAATGCAATTAGGTAGCTAGAGTTAGGCAGGCATAGAGCCATGGCCATAGCCACAGACAGGGTTGCTTCTTCCTGCTTATTAGAAATAATCGGCAAAGAAATTGTGGCTGTGTGTAGTTTACTGGTGGTTTTGTTTTGCTGTTTTACTAACAGAGACCTCTTCTTTCTTTCTTCTTATTTCTGAGAAACCAAACTATCGAAGTTAAGCTGAATCTTCTTCCTCTTGTTTCTTCTTATGTTCTGTTGTTATAATTTGTGGTATCAAGAAAATCGAAAAAGACTATTTGGTGATATTGTGATTGGAAGCTGTGGTGCTTCTGCTTCATCTGCTTCTGCTTCGGTTCTTGTACAATCCAAAATCCAAATGGGGTACTCTATATTATTCGTTCAAGTTTTCCTGATGTTCTAAAGCAACTGTAAATAATTCTTTTGGGTGGTGGCTTTGCATGAATTCAATTGGGAAAAGAAAAGTTTTAAATTTTCTTCTCTCTGCATTACATTCATGCTTTTTTATCAATTGATTCTGTTATTCCTTGCCTGTAATGTCAGATCTATAGTTTTCTAAGGCATATATCATGTCCTCCTTCGGTAAAAGCTGTGCATGGTGGAATTGAATATTAGCTTGAAAAATGAAAATGACTTGCGATTTTTAAGGGTTTGCATGCTTGGATAAGAGTTTGCATTTTGCTTCAGCGGTGCAGGCCCATTTATGGTAAAGCTTAAACTTTTGTTAGAAGCACAATTTCAGCGTTGCTAAGTGGGTCGTTGAATTGGATTGAATTGGATCGTAGGGATTCTCGCTGAATCAAAACTCATGAACAATGGACTATTATAAACCATCTATTCATTAAAAAAGATAAAAAAAAAAAAGTCTGGTTTCGCCATTCCCATCAAATTGAGAAAAATGTGCTACAGAAACCAGGCTAAGTTTGCATCCCCCTTGAACTACAAGAATTTTTATAAACTCTTCCTTTCAGAAATTCCATGGAAACTCGGTTACAGATGACTACGGGGAATTTGGATTTGCAGTTGATTTTGACAAAGCTCGAACACACTCTACCTTTCTCTCTCTGTATATGTAGGCTATGCTGATGAAACTAAGTAGGGGAGGTGGTGGCTATAGAAAAATGCAGGAAGTAAGTATTTTTAAGTCTCCATCAAAAACACTGTATGACCAATATTATCTATATACTTGTTTTCTCTGGTCTTTTACCAGTAAGCCGGTAAGTTTTAATATACTACAACATTATATTTGCCAGTTGAATTGAGTTCGGAAAAATTTAGGTCATCCTTGCACAGCATTACGTTGATTATGAAGGATTTTGGGATCAGACCAGGCTTGAAAGAAAGGATAACTTGTCAGTAACACATAGAAAGCAATGCTTGTGCCTATGTTTCTTTTTAACAGCATTAAAAATTAAGATTTGAGAAGGGAGAAGTATGAATTTTAGTGGAGAAAGTGATTTGATAGATTCTGATCTGTTTCCAGAAAAATTATAAATGTCAATTGCCCAAATAAGGACGAACTTATCCAATTCAACATATCCGCTTTGGATTGGCAGCTATATTTTATAGCTGAGGAGCTACGTTTTCACATGTTTGAGGAACTCTGTAGGGATGATAGGGAGCAATTTTTCGTTGCTTTCGAGACTTATTTTTAGCCGAAATGTTTGTAACCAATAAAAAATTGAAACAATTGAGAACTATCGTGAGAGACTTCGCCATATTTAGAGGTCAATGTAGGTCGCCAGGCTGGTGCATATGCACGTAGCCTAAATAATAATAAGAAATCAAGAGGATTTCGTTGCAGTGGGTCCTCCCTTCTATGTTAAAATACCATATGTGGCCTTAAACTCTAACTTGACTCCATTAATCTGGCATTCATATTACTCGTGCAGGCAAATTGAAGAATTGAAGAGTTAATAAAAGGTGATGAGTGTATTGCAGTGCATTAAAGCTATTCTTTTTCTCTTCATTAAATGCATTTTTGTTTGTTTGTTTAAATAGGAATGGTGCTGCATTAGTTGAAGTTCCAATGTGACGTTGGCATTGAGAGTTATAATTTGTAGGTGATAGCTGGATATAGAATTTACAAACAAAACAAAACAAACCTTTTTCTTTTGGAGGACGAAATATAGAATTTGAGTTGGTATGTTGTTGGACTTTCATTTTAATAAAGATTCAAAAGTTAGTATGTAGTTGGTTTTTCATCTTGGTTACCTCAATCCAAATTAAATTAAATTACGTGGAAGATATTTTTTTAAAGTATAGTCTCCCGTTGTTTTATCTATCTATTATACTTCAGTCCAAGGAAGGCTTTTTTTTAAAATATCTCCCATTGTTTCATCTATTATACTTCTATTATTTAAAAAAATAATTGCTCTCAACTTGACTGAAAGGATTGGCCTTCTTGATATGGTGCCCACTGCTTTGCTAGAAATTAAACTGCTTTGGTTATTGGAGTATATAAATTAAAAAAAGATTGCTCTCAACTTGAATGAAAGGATTGGCCTTCTTGATATGGTGCCCACTGCTTTGCTAGAATTTAAACTGCTTTGGTTATTGGAGTATATAAAAGTTTGCTCTCAACTTCAATGAAAGGATTGGCCTTCTTTAGATGGTGCCCACTGCTCTGCTTTGCTAGAAATTAAACTGCTTTGGTTATTGGAGTACATGTGAAAGGGAATGCTTTGTTATTGGAGTACTTGTGAAAGGGAATGCTTTGTTATTGGAGTACTTGTGAAAGGGAATGCTTTGTTATTCATTGTTCACTGAAATTTCTTGAAATGGAAACAACTGATAAAGTTTTAATGAGTGCTCTCTCTCTTTAACTTTGGCGCACCTTAGGCAAACTTTTGTTTCTTGGTAATGAAATCAATATTGAAAAGTGTTGTACCATATAGTTAGGGACTATGAGGGGAATGCCAAATGTTAATTGGGAGAAATTTTCTAGTCATAGTTGGGACTTTGGGACTTTACATTATTGTTGTATATTGTCTTTTGAGCAAGGGTAACATGGTTTTTCACTTTGGGACTAAAAGTAAGGGTCCACCATTATTGAGATAGAAGGGATTGCATGTGAACTTTAAATCAAATTTCATCCCAAGTACTCTTTCTTGGTCTAAATCTTAAAGTGAAGGAAGGAAGGGTCCCAAAGATAAATTTGTCTAGAACAAATATAAAATCTCATCTCAAGTACTCTTTTTCTGGTCTAAATGTTAAAGTGAAGGAAGGGTCCCAAAGATAAATTTGTCTGGAACAAATACAAAGCCATGCAATTGCCTCCTAAAGTACAAATATTGTAGTTTCTCATTCACCTTTATTTTACTTTTGTAAAAATGTCCATGCTTTCTTTTTTGAAGAGATGCATGAAGTACAAATTGTTTGGAAAATTACTCTGCTTTACCCCATCCAAAAAGCCCATACAATTATTAGAGTCCCTTCGCATTGTGAACCTTGTCTGGGTTGACGGTTGTTATCCATCCCTTTGAAATATTTACTTCACTTGTGACCATTTTACATTCGATTCAAAGCATCGGTAACCTCAACTATAGTAAAAGAAGGGAAACATTGAATGCCATTTAACTTGCATGAAGACAATATGATTGGGCTTTATAATAAAGGTTAAAAGATTTTGACAACTTGTAGAAGATAGTGTAAGGATATTGAATTATAAAATTAAACGTTTTAATCATATAGGTTATGATTTGTGGGTCAAGTTGGTTAGTGTAGTTTACTTTATTATAAGTCAAATAAATGATTAATTATTATAATGTTAATAATGAATAAGGTATTAGGTGTGTTTTTAAGAAAACATGAATTGTTTTTGTTGTATATTTAAATATGAACGACGGATGATGTATTAGGTAAGTTTTTAATTTTTTTTTTTTAATTTTTATTATTCTTGTATTTTGGAAGTTTATTTATTTGAATTTTATTTTAGATAAAGTATTTAGAAATAATAGTCATATAATTAAAAATATGTTTATAAGTATATTATAGTACGAAACTATTGGAATATATATATATAAAGTTATATTGAATTTCCTACCTTTGACAAATCACAATTCTTTCCTTTAAAACTTAAGAGTTTATAAACAAATTCAACTCTCATCTCAATTGAGAGATATCCACATTTTTTTTCATAAAAAGTCTAAGTTATTGATATTCATTTTCTGGATCTTCTTCAAATTTTCTTTGTAAATACAGACATTTAATATCCTCTATTTAAACCACTCTATTGGTTAGCCTATTTGCATATTTGTTCTTTTCACTTAGCGTGTGTGTAAACCCAATTTCTTCAAACTTTGTAGCACGGTCTCATACTTCTGCGATGATCTCTTGTATGTTCTATGCAACCTTATTCTAATATAAATTTATTATTTTTTAGTAAATACATTTATTTTTCTTTGATGAATTTGTTTTATGTTATAACAAATCTATGATATTGTAAACATTATATATATATATATATATATATATATATATTGGTAGTAGAAGGGGTTTTTAAAGGGTCCTCGAACCTATTACAAATAGGGTTTTGAAAGGCACCCCCAAACCTTAGATCTAACAATAAGATATCAAGAAAAATTGAGTTGGATTCCACGAATCCAACCCGAAAATCCAATGAAGCAACCTCCTAACAAATAAGCTGCAGATTAATATCAAGCAAATACAAGATATTATCATGATCAAACAAACAACTGGAAAAAGGGGCCCACATAGGAGAAACCCACACCCAAAACAACATTCAAATTCGAGATTTAAAATTAGAATTTGAAAATCCCGTCCAGAGATGCATTCAAATTCAAAAGTCAAATTTGAAGATCTTGCCCACCACTAGGGCCTTAAATCTGGGAACCAAACCTCACCACTGGAACCTAGGGGTGCTCAAAGAACCAAAGAGCCAATAATCCCATTTAAAAATGGAGCAGATCTACAAAAACATCTGGCCTAACAAACAGTTGAAACAAAAACAACCAAAAATCACTTGCTGGAAGCCTGAATCAGCGAGGTCTTGGGAGGCCTGCCAACCTTTTTTTGACCCCCAAATAAATCCTTTTTTCAGGCCACAATCCTGAACACATTTGTTGTAAGTCTCCATGATTGGAACAACCTCATTCTCTCTAGGATGTAGAGCCTCAAAACTATCCGTTAGAAGGGGTTGTACTCCATTAGCAATTTCAGATTCAATCTCCCTTTTCTTGAGCACTTTGTTGCTAGGTCTCCCCACTTTCCTTTTGACCCCTACATCAATACGAGCTTTCCTGTGACTTTTGGTCTTCGAACCTGGAGAGCCTTTCTCAAACACATGTTTTGAAGAGGCTAGAGAGCTTTCCATTAACTATTGAAGAGTCAAATCATCCATGTCAAGACAGTCAAAGGGACTTACCTCTTCTCCACTCCAAATTTAGGAAGTTGAACAATATCCCTCGCTACTAGGCTCACTTCCCTTCTCTTCGTAGGAACCCTGTTCAACTCCTCTCCATCAAACATGTTTGATGGAAGAAGGGCTTCCTCCTGTAATTCCTCACTGAGCCCAACTTGAGAAATAGAAATCGGATATTTTCCTTTCAATTTTTGAGGGTTTCACTTAGGCACCCACTTTTCACTAAGCTTCTTATTGTTTTCCTTATGACTTGCCGAAGTACTCAGAGCTTTAGGATGCATGGGGCATATGCTCTTATGGTGCCCTCCCTTACCACACTCATGACAAAATTGGGGTTTATTTTCATATTAAATGTTCTGAACCCAGGTGCCAAGGTTAGAAAATAACCAGTGTTCCACGGGGACGCGTCCCCTAGCGCGTCCCCCCTAGGGGACGCGTCCCCCCGTTTCTTGCATCCCCCAGCATGGAGGGACGACAAGGGGACGTTTCCCCCGTCCCCCTTTTTGGGGGACGGCTGGGAAACGTCCTCGGGACGACTGAGGCCTATGGCCTCCCGTCCCCGGGACGTCCCCTTTTTGGGGCGTCTGCGGGGACGGGAGGGCCCCATTGGGGATGCTCAGACTATCCCCGGGGACGGTTGGGCATCTTTTAGTGGTGCCCAGCCATCCCCGGGGATGCCCAACCGTCCCTAGGGACGGTCTGAGCATCCCCAATGGGACCCAGCCGTCCCCCACAGCTGGGTGTCCTCACCCAAACAAAAAAAAAAAAATTAATAAAAAAAAAGGTAAGGGGTCATTGCTTTTATCCCCTCTTGAAACTGTTAGTGAAAAACATAAATTTAAGTACATGCAACTTTACCCTAATTGTGGATGTTTCTAGTAAATCACTTTTTGGGGCCAATTATATGGTAAGTTGTTAGTTTCAATTTCACCATCTGGCTTTATGTAGTAGATTGAACTATTTGTATCAGACGATCAGTTGCTTTTAAGTATGAAAATATTTAAGACGTTCCTCGAAGTATTCATATGCTAAAATTTAGCATATTACCCATTGTTATTGTTTAAAGTGGATTCTGGGCAAATCAATAATTATAAGAGATTAATTCAGCTTGGTACGCTGCCTAGTGCTTATTGTAGGCACATCAAGAACTACCAGAGATTAATTCAGCATTATACATTACTAGCTTTGCGATTAGTCCCTCAAACAATGGGAGGGGTGAGACAGTCTTTGTTTGAACATAGATGGCTGAAAAAGTGATGACTGTTATTACTTAAAATGATGATTGTTTGAACATTGTTTGCACTTGATATCCTTGGCTGAACCTTCAAGTTATAGTTGTTGAACTTGAAACAATTAAATGGCTGCACTTAGTAACTAATATGAATATCCTAATACCACTTATGTGTTAGTAACTAATATGAATATGAATGGCGCAGCTTACATAATTGATTACTAATATGAAATATCATTTTTGTTGGGTGTAGAATTCTGAATGTGTAGATTATTCTAAATTTCTAAAAAATTTCAATTTTTATAGTATTATACCAGCCGTCCCCCTAGCCGTCCCCGAGCCATCCCCTAAAATCGGCCTATCGTCCCCCGCCGTCCCCAAAAACCCGTCCCCCCATCCCCTCGTCCCCCCGTCCCCCAGGCTCGTGGAACCTTGAAAATAACTCAATAGAGCTTGGTAGATCCTTCTCGATATCCACCATCACACACATTCTAACATAGAGCATTCAAGATTTGGAATTGGTAGTTTGATTGAAGGAAATCAAATCCCCAATTGTCTTGGCAATAGCTTGGAAGATGCTCTCATGCCAAATATGAAGTGGGAAGTCTGGTAGCTTGACCCATAGTGGGACAATATTAATGCTCTGTGTTAGGGGATTAAAATCTGGGGCCCATTTATGCAAAAATAAACCTCGTTTACCAAAAAACCATGGAACCATTTCCAAGATTTGCTTGGAATCCTCCTCACAGTTGAGCTTGATAAGGAAGAAATTTCTTGGGATGGCCACAATTTCAAGAGAACCGATAGGTCTCCATCTTGCCAAAGCCCATCTCCTCAGAGTATCAATATTCGACCTCCTACCTTGGAATTTTCCCACAAGATATCACAACCCATATTTCAGTATATTATCAATCAAGCTATCGGGGATATGGATCTGGTTTGACATAGGAGAAATGTCGAAGAGGGTGTCAGATCCTCCATTAATTCCAGTGACCACTTTTGCATACGAAGGTGCACTAGGGGGATGGGGTACTCCTCGCAGGTTCTACTCGTCCCACCTTTGAGCTTACCAGGATCCCACTCCTCCCATTCAAATGAAAAGGAGGGGTCATGAGAGTCAAATAGATCCACCTTCACAAACTTAGCTTCTTCAAAAATGGGGTCGAAGTTGTTTGACCAGGCATCCACCTTCTCTGCAATGCTCCTTTGAAACCTAAAAAACTACACCGATCTACTTCACAACCTAACTACTGTAGCATAGTGCTTCATAGATCCGCTTTACAACTTGGCCAGGCATCCACCTTCTCTACAACGCTCATCTGCCTCCTCTGCAATGCTCCTCTGAAACCTAAAAAATTGCATCGATCTGCTTCACAACCTAACTACTATAGCACAATGCTTCACAGATCCGCTTTACAACTTGGTCAAGCATCCACCTTCTCTGCAACGCTCATCTACCTCCTCTGCAATGCTCCTCTAAAACCTAAAAAACTACATCGATCTGCTTCACAACCTAACTACTATAGCACAATGCTTCACAGATCCGCTTTACAACTTGGCCAGACATCCACCTTCTATGCAACACTCATCTGCCTCCTTTGCAATGCTCCTCTAAAACCTAAAAAACTTCACCAATATGATTCACAACGTAACTACTGTAGCACAATGCTTCACATATCTGCTTTACAACTTTGCTAGACATCCACCTTCTCTGCAACACCCATATTCCTTCTCTGCAACGCTCCTCTGAAACCTAAAAAAACTTTTATATTTATATTAATATTGAGATACGAATAAAAACATTTTTTCAATGAACAAAACTTAATTTTTTTTTCCTAAATCAAAATTTAAAATAATTAATTATAGGTATATAATCAAATATATATATATATATATATTTAAATTTAACTCTTAAGAAATCTATAAGAATGAGGTTTTCACCTATTCTCTTTACCTTATGTTTTCTTTGGTTAAAGCCTCACTACAATGAAAACTAGAATGTATGAAATGTTGGGGCAATTTTGGTGGCTAGGGTAGGAATGAGGTTTTTGTCTATTCTCTTTGCCTTATTTTTTCTTTGGTTAAAACCTCACTACAATGAACACTAAAATGTATGGAATATTGAGACAATTTTGGTGGCTAGGGGAAGCAATGATTGTTAAAAATTTATTAAAAGGAGGTAGGTACAATAAACTAAAACATATCATGGTTTTGTGAAAAAGCAAATTAGTTCATCCTACTAGATAGGAATGATTGTTAAAAATTTATTAAAAGAAGGTAGGTACAATAAACTAAAGCATATCATGGTTTTGTGAAAAAGCAAATTAGTTCATCCTACTAGATGCCTTTTTTTATTGGAATAAATGCAAGGTCTCATACGACAAAAAGTTCTTTTTTTTCCTCTCTTGTGATATATATTAAGGCAATGCATTTTTGTTGTATATAATATGTATATGGATGATGTGACACAACATACAATAGTAACTTTTATCAAACTTATTTTTTTTTGAACTATCGGTTTAGCTATGTGTGGATCCATGTCATGCTCACTATAGTTTCATTTTATTTTATGAAATTGCACATAAGGTTTGTTTGCTTAAGTTTTACTTAAGGTTTATTTGTTTTCGATTTATACTTTGATTATTTAGTTTTGAAATCTCCCTTCTTCCATAAATATTTATGAGTTATTATTTTATATCAACAAAAGTCCTTGAGATTTATTTCTTCCATTTTGATGAAGGTTTGATGAGCTTATTTTGATCTATAATAAATGCTTTTGGTCTAGAAATTTATTAGTTACATGTAAAATGCTAACCCTTGAAATATGTATAATGAATGAGGTAAGAAAATTTTAAATAACAATTTTTTTATAATCTTGAAAGTTTGTTGGTTTGATTTTCTCTTAAAAAATAAAAATTATAAAACTATATTTAGATAACTTATTCAAAGAAAAAGTTACGGACATAGCACATAGATATTATGCTTTATGTTTAGACATGCATACATATCATGCAAATTTGATACTTTTCAATCTTAATGATAAATATTTGGGAGAAACTTTATATTAACCTAAAGTATTCACATGTTTAAAATATCAACATTTACCGCTTAATACTCGAATCATACTTTCATTTTATTTTATTTGTATCTTGATGATTTTATTTTCTTCAAAAACAAATGATTGTGATGTTTTAATTATCTTAAATGAATCTTTGATATAGATTTTGCCAATCTTTTCAAGTATATAAACATAATAAAAATGATGCAATAGATGAAAAACATATTACTCTTTGTTTTTATTCAACCAAATTATAAGTTCTATAATAACGAATACATCAACTTTATTGGAGGTTTGCATACTAATTTATGTCTTTCAATAAGAATCATTACAAATTTTGAAATAGTTAATTTTGTAGATTTGTTTAAGTACCTCATCTTTCCACATTGTTTATATCCATAAAATCTAAGCAAAATGATAAGGACATTCTCTTTATTATTTATTCATTTTGGTTTAAATCTTGTATAACTAAACTTATCTACTCTAAGAAAAGTCGAAGTTGTTTCAGTTGCAATTCAAACCAAAGAATGAAAAAAGTTGAAGGAGAGGAAAAAGTTGTGTGCATGATAGTTTTATGAAAAAGTAATTTGATGCCATTTTAACCATTATATTTTTTTGAGAATGTAATGTATTATGTTTTTCGATTTTTAAATTTGCTTCAAACCTAGTTATTTTTACAAAAAAAATATTTTTAATTACACGTGTGGCATAACTAATATAGTTTCTAGGCGGCTTAACTAGACTAAAATTTTTATTAGCGCTTTTAGGTATTTTTGTTTATAAGCTAAAGTTATAAATAAAAGTGCTTTTATACATTTAATCACTAAAGTAAAATTTTAAACTTATATAATGATTATTAGAAATACCCACAAATAAATATCTTGTAGCAGAAAGTAGTCCTCTTTAATATGTTTTTATAAGAGGAGGTTATTACTCCATGGTCTTTCAAGAAAAGAGGACAAGGCCTTTGTCTCTTCTTCGGGAGGTCCAAGGTTCAAACCGTGATGTGGACGAGTGTGTGAGGGGGTGGGTGTGTGGTGGCTTTGTATTAAATTTTCTATTGATATGTATCTCTCAAATTTAGGAGGGGTCATGGTTGGGAGGATACTGCTCAACCCTGTACATCGGTCATAAGGGTTTCTCACAATAACCAAATCCAATATATATATATATATATATATATATAGTAATTTTGATAGAGAGAAGAGCGATGGTGAGTGAAACTCTATTTTTTGAATCATCGTCGAGAGGGAAGCAAAGAGGCAACAGTTTGGGAGTAGGCAGTGGTACGGGCGCACACAGAAATGGGACCAAGGGTGGACCCAACAACCAGGGAAACAAGAATGAGGCCCTAGATAAGTCTGACCCTGCGGCTTCGAACGATGGAAACGATGTTTTTAGGGGGAAAGAACCCCTGATAAAATAGCAATAGGTAACAAGAAATCCCAAGTAGCATCATTTGCAAAAACCCTCAAGGGAAGGCCCAGATCCTCCTCAACGACATCACGCACATTATTTCCTGATGGATGCGATGTAATCCTATCAAAAGAAGTCATGGCTGGGTACATTTCCCTTGATTCCTTCTCCCTAGTCAAGAAATTTATAGGAGGAAGACCTGATATGGATACTATCAGGTGATGGGCAACAGTGAAATGGAAAACCAAGGGTTGTCTAGAATTGGTTGCTATGTCAGGAGGCTTCCTCATGATTTGACTCAACAATCAAGAAGACACGAGTCACATTCTAATCGGGGGCCATGGTTCTTTAGGAGAAGGAGCTTATTCCTTCGTAAGTGGGGTGTATATTTTGATCTAGAAACCCGGAGCATCAATACAAATCCCATCTGGGTTCACATTCCAAATTTACCCTTTCACTTTTGGCACGAGGATGTTCTACAAGGGATAGCCCGAGCAACTAGAGAGTGTTGGTCAAATAGCTGTCTAATCAACAAAAATGAGTTTATGTGCCCTAGATACGATGAAAATTGAAAGGTCGAAGGAAAGGAATGTCCTCCGTGCTAATCTCTAGAGAGGGCTGGCTTCCAAACTAAATCCTACACTAGTTGAAGACTAGAGATACATGAAAGAAATTAGAAAATACGAAAAAAAATGAGAAATATGGCCACAGGTCGAAAGCGTAGGATTTGGGGTAGACCAACAACAAGAAATTCACCCAAGCATGAAATAACATGTAATAGAATAAAAACAGTAGAGTTTACTTGCAAACTTGTAGGAACACCCTTAAAAAAAAACACTTTAGCACTCACTCTCTCACCAACAATATTTAAATCCAAATGCAGAATTTAAATTTAACAGCAAATAAAGAGCATAAGCATAAAATAGAAGTGTATAAAGCATAAGGAAATCACACAATATCACTCGTAAATTCATAAGCCTGGTGTCTTCTATTGATGCAGAGCACTTGGAGAGTTTTCTTGTAAAATGCCTAACTTCTTTTACAATGAAAATCGGATTAGTATTTATAGAGAATTTCATCTCTTTAATTAAGTGTACAGGAGAACAAAATGATTGCAGATCAGGAATAAGAGTGAGGAAATACCTCCTTGGAATCATTAAATACCCATCCTTTTGAAACAACGATCCATATTTTAGGGGAACATTCCCAGGAAATCAACATTTTGGGCATCGGTGCACAAAAAATTAAGGGACATTCAATGCTTTGAAAATGCACTCCTTGCCTTGAAAATCATGAAAATCCTCATGTTCTTCTTATACGCCTTCCTCCTTCACTCGGGATCTACGATTTGAGTTACATTTGCAAAAATCTGCTTTGGGCACCTTTGAAATCTCGATTATATTCCTCATGGACTGTGATGAAATTCCAAAATTGGATGCCTCTATTCTTGTAATTGCTTCACCCTTTCTATTCAAAAATTGAGTTTGCCCTATGATAAAAAATAAATACTTTCACATGAAATTCTATCGCTAGATGTGCTCGCGTGATCCTCCTTTGAAAATGCATTCGCCCATGAGAGGGATGAATAGGATGTTCGCCCTTCAACCGGGGTGAACGCGACAATAGTTTGTCTTCGTGGTACGTTCACCCACGAGAGGGACGAACATGATTGCGTTCTAATGTTGGGGTGCGTTCACCCATGGGAGGGGTGAACGAGATGTTCGCCCCTCAATCGGGGCGAATGTGATTTTTATTTATTGCACCCCTTTTAAGTCTTCAAGCATCATTCTTGTCGCTTTTTATCATTTTGTTCACCCCACGTTGGGGCGAACGGGGCATTCGCCCCATCCTTGGGGCAAACACATTTTCACATTCTATTCCTTAAGTATTTCACCTTGATCAGCCCAAAGACACCTTTATTTTATAGTCTTACATTTGTTTAATAAACAAGTATAATACCGATGCTAGAATACATATGTAAACTAAACAGTAATATATGAAATGGATTAAAAATAAATATCGCCGATTACAATAAAAAATACCCCAAAAAAATACTTCGAACAAAATTCCCAATATAGCGAGGTGTAAAACTGCCAATATTTCTAATGGCTCACGAGGTATCCAGCTTGTATGGATGCAAGCGATCCCAAGCCTTTATCCATTGGGAAATTATGGGGTCTTATTTCCATTCACTTTAGCTGACACCTTTTTTGTAGAAGCCTTCTACCGTGCCTCCTCTTATGCTCACTCTTGATCTTTAGCTTTGGTTGCTACTTTGAGCACTTCGACTCACTCTGCCTCTTCCATTGCTTTCTATGCCGTTGCGTGCTTTGCTGCTACCTGCTCCTCCTACTCCTTGATAGTTTTAGAAATGAATTTGTAGGCCCTGATTGCCTCCTCCCAAGAATACGTGGTGAATAGGCATATGACATTGAGAGAATAAAAAATGAAGCGAATATTATGAACATCCGTCAAGTTGAGGTACTTCGCTCATTAAGCCAACTCATACAATGACAGCTCTAGGTGGGTATACTTCTACATTAGGGGTAACACCTACGCTTCTATGAGAGGCTCTTCCCATGCATCAATCTCAGAGGTGTCTTCCACAAACATTTTTAAGAGCGCCTCCAGTTGCTCCAGGGGCAAGGGTTCACCCCACTCATTCATAAAGTTCAAAAATCCATACTCAGTAATAGTCTCAAAGTGAGACATGGAAATGGTATGCTCACACTCGATAGTGTTGAGAATTATTTGTCCTTCCCTTACCAGGTCTATCCTCTAGAAATATCTGCACAACGTGACCTTAACCTTTGACCAGGAATGATCCATTTTGCTTAGAGGGCGAATACACACGTTGGCGTTAGTTAAGGTCTGGATCTTCATGATCATCTCCATATACGACTCAAAATGTTCCTTTATATTATCAATCAATTACTGCCCTAGCTGAATCTGTATATGTGCCTCCCACAAATAGTGCAACATCTAGACTGCTTGCACGACCAACTTCTCATAGTTTTGAGCTGAGCAAAAATGGGTCTCCTTGACGCTTTTTAGTGAAAAACCAGTAGCCTATATAGCCTTCTATGCTAACTGATTCTTCATATCTTTAAGCTGCTATTGAAGCCTATGCATTTCTATCCGGGAAGCATCTCGTTCCTTCAGGTGCACTCCAACCTATTAGCACAAATATTCATTTTCAGTGGCAGTCTTATCCTCCTGCGCTCTATTGTTTGCCAGGTCAGTTTCGAGCTCAATAATTTTATTTTCATTTTCAAAATATTTTTCCTTAAAATGCTCATTGTGCAAGTACACTGAGCTCATAGCAGCCTGAATATTGCCCATATTTTCTACTAGATTGATCTTGGTGATATCTTATGTGATAGTCTCACTAACGTAGTCACTTGGCAACATTTCTCCGAGTGGCTTCTAGACCAAGAGAGTGAGCTTTGTCATGTGAGCCACCATAGCAATAGGATCAAAGGTGACTTTATTAATTGGATGAGCTAGAGCCAAGGCCTCCTTGCACCTCATGCTATTCAACCACTGCAAAGAGCTCAAGTGTGACCTATTAATCTTCTCTACATTGGGCTACTTGCGGGCCACCTGCACATAAGGTAAAGATTGCAACTCCAAAAACAGGTGAATGGAACTAGTGTATTTGAGTGACTAGGCTCAATGAGGGTGGACATGACAGTGAGAAGAGGGGGAACTAAAACTATGGTTTGGGTAGACGAACCAAGTTTGATTGCAGTTATGCGTACTCTGGGAGGAGCTTGCGTACTCACAGTATCAATGGTGGTGGTGGAAATAATGGAAGAGGAAGTGCACGAAAAGAGATTTGACTTTAATGCATATGAACTAAAAGAAATGGAGGACGAAGGAATGGGAATAGAAGAAGGAGAAGCAGTGACTTCGAGGGTGAAAGAAGATGGAAGTGAAATGGATGTGGAAGGATTACCAAACGGTGGAGGAATAGAAACAGAGGATGGTGGAAGAGAGACAAAAGTCACAACATGCTCTTGAAGAGGGAAGAGAGGACATACCTTCGGGTGTAGGCACCGCGTGATGTGGTGATGGGGGCAGCTATAAAATCACTTCTTCTTGCTAGGCTTCTGCCCTCTCCTTGAATTTTACATTCCCTTCACCATCCATGATTTCTCCGTGAGAACTCTTTGACTGATGTTCCTCTTCTTGTTATTGGACCATCGGGAATACTTATGCAACCTTAGTCGGAAGCTATTTTGCTAGCGAAGGATTTACAACTGCCGCTAGAACATTAGTAACTTTAGGAACCACTATAACTAAAATTGTAGAAACTATGACAACCAAAACCTCAACGGTAGAAGCAACAACACCGGTCCTTGATATTTTGGCTGCCTTTGGAAATGGGGGCACCTTTGGCATATTTTGCTTTTCTAGCATATGCGCTTGTTCCACCTTTTGCTTTGTTCACTGAGATCTCTACTTAAACAAATATTATTGTTCTTCTTCCTCTAGAGTCTCCTCTTCAACCGTTGGATGCTCTTGTTCAGTTTCACCTTTGCCACTATGAGAGTGCTGGAAGCTTTATGAAAAAATATTAGTAAAGGTGATGGGATAATATGAATCAATGTACTCATCATATTTTTCTAGAAATTGCTCATCCAATTTCAACCCGTAAGGGGTAGTCGGCTTCCAATGGTGAATTCGTATTATCCACCAATTCATTATCTTCTCTTCAGTCCAGGTGGGTTCACTTTCTTGAACTTGACTGAATAAATTTGGTGGAGGAATTTGGATTTTATACTTGACTAGATTGTACTCTGCCTCCTGCTCATAATAATTGTGTTAGGGTGAGAGCATTGTCATCTTATCAATGTGCCAATTCATGTCTGGCCTATAAAAAATATTTTTATTCTTTTGGATATCTGCCCAAGGGTAACAATGAAACGACTTAGAATTTGTAATAGCCAAGAATTTTCCCAGAGAGTCATACCTCCAGCACTGCGGTAGTTCTATCAAACCCAAATATTACAGCGCCACTGTCAGGAGCTGATTCTATCCAACTTGACTAACCGCTATACTATCGAATTTGAATGACATGTTGCATGTTGTATTATTTCCATGCCTGACTCCATATACATCATTTACATAATCTGACTAGCACACTACCTCCATGGAAAAAACATTCTCTGTAGCAAAATAGGGCAACAAAAATAGCTTACCCGTGAAGTCAAAAATTCTCACCACTATGTCCTGGGTAAGCAAGAAAATATCCCCCTTTTCCTGTGCGACTACCGCATCTCTTAATTCCTGTAGTACCCTTTCACACGTGCCACAAAGCAACCCTATTTTTGGGCCCAAGAACCAACTGTTAAAGCTGTAATATGACTCCCTTCTTGACAAAATAGAAGTCCACTTATAAATCGATAAAGGTTTATTTTTCTCATTCACCTGCATTACTGTAATAAAGGGGAAGCATCGCTGAAGCTGGAAAAAGAAATACCATACTAAAAAGGATGTATGCTTGAATGATTTTGCCTCTCCAGTTTGCAACTTCTCCAACTAAGAATTTATCCTTCGGGAAATAAAATCTGTCTAGTTGAAAAAAATTAGATTAGTATCCTGGCTCGGAGAGTAAAATTCCACCTGACAGATACACTGAGTTAAAGTTGATTGCCATTTATGAACTATCTCATTCGAAGGAAAAGCTGCGATCCAAGCCATCATAAAATAAATATTATGGATTTTAAAATCAGTGAGCAGCTTCAGCAAATTTGGCAACTACCCCATTAGCAACTCCTTAATCAATTGGGTCTCCATAAATTTGTGCATGGTTACTATAGAGATATATTTATCTTCCTGCTCATTAGTATGTAATTTTTTATGAACCCCATAGGACGGGGGCTCTAATCCGCAAGCGAATGCCTCTCAAATATCATTCAGAGTAATGGTAAATAAAATATCCCTTCTAGCATTTCTGACAGCTCTGGTAAATGGATCATAGAACTGTGCAACAAGCCATACTAGCTCAAGGTAAGGATGAATCGATGAACACAGATACCAGAATAATTGTGAATGGTATGGTACTGTAAGCTAGCTTTCTGACGACACTCCCTGGCTTTCCTCCAACTCAACATATTCTTGCAACCTTTCCACACCTTTGTGGGTAATGAGGTAGTCGCCAATTTTTGCCAGTGAGTCTTCATATGGGTCCAGGTCAACGTAATCATTTTTTTGAGCCTTTTTAGATCTAGAGCCTCCTTCCTTATTTTTTGATTTCTTGGGCTCTATAGCCTCTGTGACATTCTTGAGCTCCTTTATCTACTTCCCCATTATCTCTTATCTTTGATAAAAACTATGGACACTCTCTGAACACTTCTTTGAACAATCTGCAACTACAACTTGAAATACATAGTAGTAAATTTTTTAAAAGAAATTGAACCATGGGCCTTTTACCTCATCGTTTAAATAGAGTGCATCCTCAACTACCACAATAAATGCTAAATTAATCTAAGCACTCATGGGAGATCACCTACATGGATTCGCTCACCTGGAACCATTCCCTATGTCGCAACGGTATTGCTTTCGATTTGCTACTAAATCATCCTAGGAAAGAGTACCCTCCTTACCGTGTAAATTTCTCATAAAATTTGCCCTTGCAACTCAATCTTGCTTGGAAAAATAAATCTATCGCTTAAAAACCAATGCTGGATGTTCTCTCATTCCTTGAAAAATATAAGTATTTGGCACGGTGCACGTTTTAAATTAAATTTCTGAAATGACCTTTTTATTGCATTCCTTCTCTCCGATAGCTGCCACGTATCCAGGGTGTAATTATTTTTACAACGTGATCCCCAAAAGAAACGCAGTTGTTTCCTTCTTCTTCGGCAAAAATACTTTATGGGCGCTCATTAATCTTCCCCTTTTTTGGTTTCTTCAAAAATTAGGGTGACAGGTCTCTTCTTTCTTTATCTCAGGGCGACTTCGAATTGCTTGAAAATTTCATGGCGAATAGCCTCCTTAAATAAACTCCTCTGCTTCACTATTTCACCCATATTTAGAAAATTAGATTTTCTAAAAACCAACCTATTCTCTCAAAAAGAACGGCTTTTTCCTTTCTGCTTTATTTAGAAAAATCATTTTTAAAGCAATTTTTTTTATAAGAACAACACATCTAAGAACAAATCCATCAATGTTCTTGTGATATAGTCTATTTGGCAATAGAACGTACTTGAGTGCTTGCAACCTGAACCACCGACACTGCAAAGCATCAAGACGAGTTGGACATCTCCCAGAAGTAAAATAGTCAACCAACTCTTTTGTCCAATCCTGGTCACTCACAATATGATTTGCGTAGATGCTTTCGTCAATGTCCTTTTCATTCACCACATCTAATAACTCAAAGGGAGAACTTTTAGGTAACTCCTGGCATAAAGCTCACCCGTGAACTAGTTTTGTTGGTCGAATATCCACATCGTATTCTTGAATTTTTGAGACCCAACCTACTCTTTTATCACCTAGTTCTCCTTGGAGAATGAAGTTTCGAACATCAAGATGTATAACATAGACCACAATCTTGCTTTGGGAGACAAAGTGTTGAAACTTCTTCAAGGATTTCATCATTGCATAGACCTGTTTCTCAATAAAATTATACTTCTCCTGATGCGACGTAATAACTTGGCTCAAGAAGGCAATTGTATTCTCTTCTCCATCATCTTTCTTCTGTGTCAATACTACAATGTAGCTTTCTTGCTCACCCACTGCATAGAGAATGAAATATTTTGAATACTTGGTATTAATTAGAACTGGAGCTTGTGTAATCCTTTCTTTAATCTCCTAAAAAACTCATCTTCTGGCTTCTATCCACTTAAACTCTAAATTCTTCTTTAAAAGATCTATCATAGGTTTCACAACCTGAGTGAAATCAGCAATGAACTTGCAGATGAAATTTATTTGATCGAAGAAAGATTGCAGGTCCTTTTTTTTAGTAGGTAATGGCAACTTCATGAGTGCTTCAGCTCTTGCAAGATCAATTGCTAATCCTTCCTATGAGATTACATGGCCCAAAAACTTCCCTTATTTAACAACAAAGATTGACTTCTTCAGATTAATAGAGATCCTGAACTCACAACACTTCTCGAACACCTGCCTCAAATGAGTAATGTGGTCTTCTCTGCGATGTGAAAACACAATCATATCATCAAGATAGATTACAATAATTCTATTCAATAACTCATCGAAAGTGATGTCCATGGCCCTCTGAAAAGTAGCACTGGTATTTGAGAGTCTAAATGGCATCCGTTGGTAGGCGAAGGTGTCCCAATTGGTGGTGAAGGTTGTTTTATGCTGGTCTTCATCCTTCACCCATATATGATTATATCCAGAGAAACCATCTAGCAATAAGAATCTCTGTCCATCGACAACCACATGAAGGATTTGATAAATCTATGGGAGAGGGTAACGATCTTTCAATGATGCTTGGTTCAAGTTGTAAAAGTCAACGCACAACCGAATGTCTCCTCTCTTCTTTCGCATTGGGACCAGGTTTGCCACCCATGTTGAGTGCTTGATTGGATAAATTATTTTTACCTCCAACATCTTCAACAATTCTGCTTTCATGAGTACTTCTATCTTGGGGTTGACAGGCCACTGATTTTGTTGAAAAGGTTTAACACCCTCCTACAGCTCAATGGTATGTTGAATTATGTTCTTGTTGTATCCTTTTAAATATTGATAGCTCCATGCCACAATGTAAGGGTACTCATAGTACAAATTCTTAATATCTTCTAAATCCTTAGGGACATAATCAGTTCTAATTTTAATGATATTTTTGGGTTCTAGCTATAATTCCTTATATTACTTCACATCCACTTTGATCCTATGCTTTTCAAATTTGTCATTCTGATCAAAAAAATTCTCCAAAAAAATGAGACCTCTAAGAATATGATTATTCTTTAATTGGATCATTCCTTCCCTCTCTTCTTTGAAAAGTACTCTATCATTTGTGCTAGCATCTTCTCTAAGAAGAAAGTTGACTATCTATTCATCGTTGTCAAATAATTACCAATAAAGATTATTATCTAGAACCGAAGGTCTATAGATCACTCTGACAGTCTTGGGCTTCCTAACTACTTGCTCCGTAGGAGAATAATTCATGCTAAGAGAGTCTAGAATATCCGCATGTTTATTCTACTCCCGAGAAATAACTTTAATGTTCAAATCGATAAAGGATTCAAACAAATCTCAGACTCTATTATGATAGGCTTTCATGCTACTTTGACACACCTATTGGTGGTCTGATTTACAATAAGCTCTGAGTTACTTAAAATATGCAACTGTTTAATACCCAATTTTTTAGCTTTCTTCAACCCAAGGCACAACACTTCATATTCAGCTGCATTATTTGTGAAACTCCAAGTCAACCTATAATAATAAGTCTTTTACATTACCTTGGGAGAGATCCACATAACATAAACTCCAGCGCCATTCTTACATCTGGCACCATCAAAATACAACTTCCATAACTGATCCATGTTAAGTATTTTACATTCCCTTGGGAGATATCAACATAACACCAACTCCTGTGCCATTGTTACATCTAGCACCATCAAAATACAACTTACATAATTAATCCATGTTAGAATCCTGGGAATCAGGGACTTCTTCATTTTGCTTGGGCTTAGTTATTATATAACAACCGATATCTGTTTTGATCATTGCATTAAAATCTGTGAGAAAAACTCATCTTGAAGGTGAAGTTCACCCAACGCTTCTCCCATCAATTCAACCTCTTCTAGATCTTAAGTCATCATGTTAACTGCACCTGGAGCTTCTTCTTCCTCTTCCAACTTTTTAATGTGAAAAGGTGATGGATTTTCATTGTGAATGCGAATCCTCTTTCCTTTGAATTGTATCTCTAATTTAAGTAGTATAAGGAAATATATCCTCCCAGCTTAGCCGTGAACTTCCTTGAGAGGCACATGCTAAAGTATGGCTCCAAGTAAACTACTACCAATTCTTGGATGACCGTGATTTGTGGCATACTGTGAAGGATAATAGGAATATATTTTCTTACTCCCATTGTCTTGATCAGAGTCCCATTTAACTGTAACACTTCTAGGCTACTTCTTGTATATTCCATCCCCATCACTTCACATACTGCCTTTGGCATGACAATAGTCATAATGCTGGAATCAATCATACAATTATGTACAATCCACCTCTCCATTCTGAGTGACAAATAAAATGGGGGTGGTCTATTCTTTCCCATTGCTGACATTGGTAGTGCTTGCACTAGGACTATTTGAGGAGGATATTTCTTTTGATATTTAGTAGTATTTAAGGACTCTTGCAACAGGTCAACTTGCCCTAGAATTTGTAGCACATCATACAAGCTTAACTTTGCAGGAATATTCTTCATTTCCTCTATAATATTGTAAGTCAAGACGATCGAAGCCTTCTCCTATGTAACCCATTCGTAATTTTCTTGATACTTCTGAGTAGCTTCTACTATTTATCTCTTTGTCAATGATGGGTACTTGAGTCGCTCCTTGGCCTACTCTTTTGTTTCATTCCGTGTTTGAGCAGCTACTACAAGTTGTGAATTTGATGCCTTAGTTTACAAATTTTCTTGAGCTTGCTTAGGAAATAAATATTTTAACTTGACAGAATCCTGCTCCTTAATCATTACACCAGGCACTTTCACTATAGGTTGTCATTTTTCATCTTGCACCTTTGGCTCTGCAGGAACCTTCAAAGGTTCGATATCAGTTGGATCTACAGTTACTAGCTTTTTATTAGATCTCGTAAGAACCAAAACTTGCTCTAAATATGACATCATAAAGTTGTGATCAACTTCCCTTATCATATTGACTTGTTCACTGACCGAAATCTCTGCTAGCATTTGCACATAATTCATATGCACCATGCAGGTCTCTTCTTCATGAGGGTCATTGCATGTTGAACACCAGTAAACATTTTCTATCGCATTAGTCTTCTCATTTGCTAGCACTGTTATGCTCTTCT
Organism: Wollemia nobilis; assembly: GCA_028583015.1. Lineage (NCBI taxonomy): Eukaryota > Viridiplantae > Streptophyta > Pinopsida > Araucariales > Araucariaceae > Wollemia > Wollemia nobilis. Next base: position 13,600,893 of record JAQPPZ010002930.1, read on the forward strand.
CAGGGCCTCTACTGGCAAATGCTTGCTCCCAAGTAATCGGTGGAGTTTGAAATATTCATGACCAAAAATTAGCATCAAATTGCTTTTTCTTCACTACTATAAGCTCATTCAATATAATTCTTAAGGTTGAGTTATTAGATTTTACTTATTGTAATAACGCCATAAGAGGATCAATATTGGAAGATGTGGTCGATGTTGGAAAAGGTAGCGGTGCTTGTGGTACGAGAAATAGTAATGGGGTTGGAGGTACTAGCAATGTTGGAAAAGGAATAGGGGCTAGCAGGTGGGGTACTAATCGAGTGGGAAATTATGAAAAACTTAGAGCCAGACATTGTGGGACAGGGATTAGATCCATATGAGGTGGGCTTGAACTCCATGAGGGAACTAGATACATGGAAGGCATGGACTGCAAAAATACACTGGAATACAAATACTATGGGAGGTTAGGAAGAATAGGCATAGTCATTCTCAAGGGGAGCCTACATACCACAATCAAATAAGATTCAACTTTATGGGCTTGGATGTATAGATCTTGGAATATAGTCACGTTGGCTTTTCACACGACCATATCAATCTCAGTGCTAAATACCCTGAGGTAGTAGAATGCCACTTGTTCATGTGTAGGCCACAAACCATAAGGAACTCTCTGTCAACTTTGTGTGAACCTAACATTGAAGTCAACTACCTCCTCCTATGGATGTATTTGAATTGTTATAAACTGGTGCAACAAAGAAATGGGTCAGCTTGTTCATGAAATTTTTTAATCAACAACTCCACCAACTGATCCCATGAGGTAATAGTACCAGGTTGCAGATATCAGTACCAATACAACAATTTCCCTCTCAGCGACAATATCAGTAACTTTATCATCATGTCTTCATCTGATATGTCATGGATCATAGCCAAAGAAGATACATCTTGAATGTGCTCATAGGGCATTTTACCAGTACCATCATAGGTCGAAAAAGCCTTCAAAGCTGCTTGAGGCACTGGATTTTGTGCTTGAAAGTTCAATGTCCCTAAGCTATTCCATGCTAGGAACTTTCGAGGTGGTTGTGGCTATTATGGTGGAGGATTCTGATCCATGTGGGGTGGTGTATAGGATGGAGCTTGAGGAACACTAGAGTAGTGCTAACTGGGCTCGTAGGAGCAGAGCATACACCGACTAATTATGATGATGTAGCAAATGATATATGGGATGTATGAGGTAATGAAGATGCACAACGTAATGTGGCTAATTGAGGATGTTCCCCTAGCCTTTGAATATCAAGGTCGTAGAACTCAATTCAATGATCTAGATTTTTGGCTTTTGATCTTGTATTCATGAGACACAACTTTTGTTGTACTCATGTTTGGAGTTTTTTGGATGTAATTGAGTCACCATATGTTCTAATTCTATAGCACAAAGGTGAACATCAAACCTTGATACTATCAAAAGTGGAAATTTTGAGGTCCCACCGAGTGTGACAAAAATTGTTGGTTAAATATCTACCTAATCAACAAAACTAAGTTTGTGTGCCCTAGATACAACCAACATTGAAAGGTAGAAGGAAATGAATGTTCTCCATACCAATCTCCAGAGAGGGTTGGTTGCCAAACTAAATCCTACACTAGTTTAAGACTAGATATGCAGGAAATAAATTAGAAAATGCGAAAAGAAATGGAAAATATAGCCATACGCTAAAAGCGTAAGATTTGGGGTAGACTAACAACAAGAAATTCACCCAAGCATGAAATAGCATGTAATATAAGAAAAGCAGTAGAGTTTACTTGTAAACTTGTAGGAACAACCTTCAGAACAACACTCCAACACTCACTCTCTCACCAAAAATATTTAAATCCAAATGCAAAATTTAAATTTAATAACAAATAAAGAGCATAAGTGTAAAATAGAAGTGTATAAATTAGAAGGAAATCACACAATATCACTCATAAATTTAGAATCCTGGTGTCTTCTATTGATGCAGAGAACTTGGAGAGTTTTCTCATAAAATACCTAACTTATTTTACAATGGAAATCTGATTAGTATTTATAGAGGATTTTGCCTCTTTCATTAAATGTACATGAGAACAAAATGATCACAAATCAGGAACAAGAGTGAGGAAATCCCTCCTTGGAATCATTAAAAACCCATCCTTTTGAAACAACGATCCATATTTCAGGGGAACATTCTCAGGAAATCAATGTTTTGGGCATCAATGCACAAAAAATTAAGGGACATTTAATGCTTTGAAAATGCACTCCTTGCCTTGGAAATCATGAAAATCCCCTTGTTCTTCTTATACGACTTCCTCCTTCGCTTGGGATCTATGATTTGAGTTACTCACTGTGGTCGTCATTTAATATTTGCAAAAACCTGCTCTGGGCGCATTTGAAATCTCAAATATATTCCTCATGGACTGTGGTAAAATTCCAAAATTGGATGGATCTATTCTTGTAATTGCTTTGCCCTTTCTGTTAAAAAACTAGGTTCACCCTCTAAAAAAGAAATATTTTTTCCTGATATTCTATCACTAGATGCACTTGCATGATCCTCCTTTGAAAATGCGTTCACCCACGAGAGGGGTAAACACGATTGCATTCCAATGTTGGGGCATGTTCACCCATGGGAGGGGTGAACGGGATGTTTGCTCCTCAATCGGGGTGAATGTGATTTTGATTTATCGCACCCCTTTTAAGTCTTCAAGTGTCCTTCCTATCACTTTTTGTCATTTTGTTCATCCATAGTGGGCGAACGGGGTGTTCACCCATCCTTGGGGCAAACACATTTTCACGTTCTATTCCTTAAGTCTTTCACCTTGATCAACTCAAATATTCATTTATTTTATAGAATTTTAAATTTGTTTAACAAACAAGTATAATGTTGATGTTAGAATACATATGTAAACTAAACAGTAACATATGAAATTGATTAAAAATAAATATTATCGATTACAATCAAAAATACCCCAAAAAAATACTTCGAACAAAATTCCCAATGTGGTGAGGTGCAAAACTGCCAACAAAGAGCTTATCTGCATAGACCCTGCTATGTGAGCTTGATCAAGACTGTCATAGGCCTATATTTGTGTTAATGCAAATTTTAAAATCTAGCTTTTGACCTATGTGAATTTGATTTACGGGTCTTACCGCCAATGCCAAGTGGTGGAGTATGAGAACAAACCCTCATTTTGCATAGAGTGCCACACCCAATGGCACCTTCGAATCCAGTGTCTAAAATTGAGATCTGTTCTAAATGATCACCAAGAGATGCAATGCCCACTCAAGGGAGAGATTCAGATAACGAGAGCCCAAAGACAAGCAACCTACTCCCCATCTTCAAATGATGACAAGATGAAGGTAAGTTCACTATTTTATTTTTCCAATAGGTTTAGTTTATTCAACAATTTAAATCTCAATACAAATAATGATAATGAGGAGATTCCCGGAGAAGAATTCCCTGGCTCAATTGACCCTGATCAATCCTCCAAGAAGGCAAACCCTCCCCTAAAACCTCCTCATTTGTTCCCTAACTCGCATCGAAAATCCCTGTTGGCCATGAATATTGCTCTCTAGCCCCCACTGACCAATCCTCCACTACCATCTAATCCCCCACCCAGCTCCTCCCCATCCTCCAATAGGTCTGGCCCTTATCATCCCCCACCTGGTCCCCATGGTGACAAGGTTGATAGCCTTGAATTGTCTCACAATTCTCTCAAATATTAGAGCCCTAAATAGATCAGAAGCTTTAAAAAATCCCTAATTGATGTTGAAATTGACAAAAATAAGTGCAGAACCTTGCTTATGGAATTAAGAAACAAATATTTAGTGGAAGACATAGCCAATGGCACCCAAAGTACTCTCTTTCAGGATCTAGAAATTTCCAACAGGGATGAATCAAAGAGAACCAAACCTCCTACATAGCAAGGCAAAGGAGGCAAAAAACCCTCCAAGAGTTCCAAATGACAATCCTCTCCTGAAACACGAGAGGGTTAAACGAAGCAAAAAAATAGAGAGTTGCTGCTTCGATGCAAAAGGATTCAAATCCTACATTTTTTCTAATTTAAGAAACCAAATTAGGTGTGCAGTCATCGCTGAAAGTTGCAAAAATTATATTGAGAAAATGTGAACTTTCCTTTAGCCTGACATCTAGAACCTCTGGCGGTCTCCTATGCCTTTGGGATCCAACCAAGGTGAAAGGAAGAGTGATTTTTGATGAGGGATGAATTTCCATTTTTTTCCATGATTTTGTTTCTAAGCACTCTTGGGTATTGATGAACGTCTATATCCCAAATTTTCCTTAGGATCGGCTAAAAATTTGGCATACTCTCACTCAGATGCGCGAGGCTTTCAATAACATCCCCTGAATCCTTGTCAGAGATTTTAATACACCGCTGTACCTCTCTAAAAAAGAGGAAAATAGATCACTACTAGGATCACAGGTGATTTCAGCAACTTTGTGGATACTAACAAGTTAATGGATGTTCAACTAAGGGGATATCAGTTTACCTAGAGAAACATAAGGGTTGGGGGTGATATCATTCAGGAAAGGCTTGACCATTTTTTTATTTTTTAGGATGTACTACTTCTGTTTAGAGATGCCAATTTATAGACCTTGCCAAATATTAGGTTTGATCATAGCCCCCTTATCTTTGAAACTGCCAACATACCTTCTTTCAAAACTTACTTTTATTTTGAGGCAATGTGGATCTAGCACCTTGACCTTAAGACATGCATTGCTGAATGGTGGGGAGATTTTATCTGAATCAACCACCAACCAAGTTACTCAGAAGTTATCGTCTATAAAAGCCAAACTGAAGATATGGAATAAAGAAGTTTTTGGAAATATTTTTGAAAATAAGTAGAACATCAGGGATAGACTCCAAATTATTGAAAATTAATTTCAGTAGGGTCAAGGGGATGCATCTTTGAGAGCTAAAGAAAAAAAATTGCTTTCAGATTTCCATAACATTTTGAAGAAGGAAGAGATGTTTTGGTAGCAAAAATCAAGATATTTGTGGTTGAAAGAAGGATATTCCAACTCAAAGTTTTTCACATTTCTATGCTCAAGCATAGAGAGGCAAATAGGATCAAGGGTCTAATAAAAAATGATGGCACCTTCACCTCCAATATTCACAAAATTTGTGATGAAGCGATTCTTCACTTTGATTCCCTCCTGGGTTCCTACCCTCTCTGATCTACCCAAACCATGGATTCCCTCCTCAAGTGCATCCTCAAAATAATCATTGATAACATGAATACCTATCTGCTCAGTCCTTTAAGATCTGAGGAGATCCACCAGGACCTCTTATCCATGCATCTTGATAAAGCCCCAAGTCCTGATGGATTCTCCCCAAGGTTCTTCCAAGCCTTCTGGGAAATCATCGACGCTGACCTGTTCTAAGCCATCAAAGAAATGCAGAGATCTAGAGTCATTCCCAGATATGTGAATTCTACTTTTCTAGCCCTCATCCCTAAAGTCCCTAATTCTAATTCCTTGTTCTATTATCATCCCATCAGCCTGTGTAATGTGGTCTACAAAATATTTTCAAATGCAATGGCCAATATATTAAAAGGAATTCTCCCTTGTTTTATTAATCCCTACCAAGGAATCTTGGTTAAAGGCAAAAATATTGTGGAACCATTCATGAGCTGATCCACAGTGTATAAGTCCAAAAAGTTAGCTTTCTTCCTAAAGCTTGACATGAACAAGGCCTTTGACAAAGTGGATAGGTAGTTTCTATCTAAAGTACTCCAGAATTTTAGGTTCCATGAAAACTGGTTTCATTTGATTATACAATGCATCTCAACTACTTGGATTTCTGTGCTTGTGAATGGGTCTACTATAGGGTACTTCCCTAGTACCATAGGACTGAGACAAGGGGATCCTTTATCCCCCATCCTCTTCATTATTCTTGCTGAGAGCCTGGGAAGAGCCATAAAAGCTACCTATTCCATGGGTCTAATTTTTGGCATCAAAGAAACATCCAATATCCAACCCTCAACCCACCAAAAGTTCATGGATGAAACATTGTTGGCAATGACTGCATATATTTTTGAGGCAAGATTCATCAAAGCTATCCTCAACCTCTATGAAGAAGTCGTAGGGCAAAAAATTAACTTCACTAAGAGTAATATTTATTTCATTAACACTCCAGTGGCTCGCTAGGCCAAAATTGTTAACATTTTGGGATGTTCTACTGTAGCTTTTTTAGCTACTTATCTTGGCCTCCCAATATTTCAGGGGAATCCTGCCAGGATAATTTAGAAATAATGTTATTGAGCGATTTCATAAGAAACTTGCAGGGTGGAAAGGTGCTCTTCTATCTCAGCTAGGTAAAGCTACCCTGGCATACCTATGTATTTTTTATCAATTTTCAAAATCACTACAACAATTGGGACAATGATTAAGCAAATCCAAAAAATGCTTCCTATGGGCTGGAGCTGACAATTAGAAAAAGTTCCACCTAGTGGCAAAAAAAATAAGGGTGGGTTTGAATTTCATAGAATAAAAAAATGAACCAGTCCCTCTTAGCTAAGTAGGATTGGAAGGTTTTCACAAATGAAAAGTTGGAATGGATTTCAATCATTAAAAAAAACATCTGCAGCATCACTCCTTCAGAGAAGAAGATATCCCCCAAATAGGGTCTCATTTTTGGTGGCCTATCATCCAAAAAAGACCCCTGCTCCAAAGAGGAACCATATGACAACTTGAATATGGAAGAGCCATCAATTTCTGGCATGATCTGTGGGCCAGGGATGAGCCCCTTATCAATGATCCAAAAATCACTACTATTAAACTTCTAAAAGATCATAGGTTTGGCCTGAGAGTTACTGACTTCATTGTACAAGGCTAAGACCATCCCAAGTGGAAGTGGCTTCGGTTCAAAATAAGCAATGCAATAATTAACAAAGCTATCACATCTCTACAGGTGATTTTTAGAGAAAACTTCATACCTAGGACCCAAAAAAATATAAAAAATTATGGAAAGGTACTGACGATGGATCCTTTTTGGTCAAGTCTACATTTGTCCTACTAGATTCCTCTCATGACATGCATAAGAACCAGGTTGTCCCAACTATCATCAAGAGAATTTGGCTCAAACACCTCATCTCAAAAGTCACCCATTTCTCTTGGTTAGCTTCCCAAAATAGAATTCTCACTACAAAAAATCTGATCAAGATGTGTGTCATAGTTCCCAATAGATGTTACCTCTGCCTATAGGTATAGGAGTCCACTTAGCACCTATTGATTGAGTGTTCCTTTATGTGCACTGCTTTCTCAATGTTGGTAAATATGTTTTAGGTCAAGTGGGTTTAGCCCTAGTCAATCACTGATCTTTTTACTCAATGGACCCAATTATTTTGTAACCCCAGGCTCAAGTTTTTGTGGGAAAAAATGTTGCACCATACGCTGTGGTAAATATGGCTTGAGCGCAGTAAAAAAATATTCAACAATTGTTCTAGGGACCCAAAAGTGGTGGCTAAAAAAACATTATATTTTGCCATTGAAAATGCTAACTTGGATCCTTGTATGACAATCCCAACATATGGGTTGGAAGAATCCATGTCTAAATCCCTCGATTTCTCTCCCGAGTGCACTAGATCCCAAACCCAAACCAACTGTAGGTCCACCATCAAGTGGACCCCTCCCCCCTTAGGATGGCTTAAGGTGAATTTTTATGGATCATATAAAGGTAACCCTAGATATGCTGGGGTTGGAGGAGTCATTTGGGACCATGAGGAAAAAGTCATCAGGGCCTTCATCAAAAACCTGAGAGTTCAATCCAACAACTATGTCGAAGCTCGTGCCCTCTAAAGGAGCTTTAAACTCAGAAAAGGTTTTACTAAACCAATAATATTTGAAGGGGATTCCATAAATATGGTCAACCATATTAAGAATAATTCCAAGGCTAGGTGAAATATTCAAAGTATAATTTAGGAAAGTTAATCCATCCTTGGGAAGCACCCACTCAGCACTATCCATCATGTTTTTAGAGAGGTCAATATGGTGGAAGATTTGCTGGCTAACAGAGTAGCCAATCAGAATGATCTCACTATATGGGAAGACTCTTTCCATCAAGACATATTAGATGATGCCAAACATGATGTCAAGTGTAATTCCAATTAACAACAAGCATCATCCCAAAGGTGTTTTTATCAACACCAAGGGGGTTCACATTAACACCATGGTTTTTTGTTCCCCTTCCTATCTAATCATTGTATTTCAAAGTGTTGGTTGTACTTTAATTCATGCAGATCGATCAGATCATGGTAAATATTCAAGACCCTTCTATCATCACCCTCCACCCTGTGCCTCCACTTCTTCCTCCTTGTTTTCTCCCATCTCTCATTTTCCACCTCATCGATCTTCCATTTCCATAGCCTGTTCACCTTCTATGCTATTTGCCCTACCTTGTTAGCTGGCATCTTCCACCCTATCACCCACCCTCTCCTCTTGATTTACAATTTTATTTTCTTTTCTCGTGTAGGTGCTAATGTGGCCTAGTGTTTTTGTCCTACGATTGAAGTTCTAACATGCATTGAAAAGGGCCCTCCACCTCATAATTATTTTAATTGCAAACCTAAGCTCTCTTTATCAGTCTACCACATATTGGAGTGAACTCATTTTTTGCTTAGCTTCCTTGCTTCTGATATTCTATCTTGGTGCTTATACGACTGCAGCTTGCTAAAGCCCATTATGGTCATTCTTGATATTTTCGTGTTATAGTTTGAACCTGTAGCTAAAGCTCTGCTCGAATCTAAGGGACTCATCCCCTTCTTCAAGTTTTTTAAGGGTGTGGATGAAGGTGTCACCAGCGAGTCTGTAAGATCATGGAATAATGGAGCAATTTAGATCTAAGGATGAAGAACATGGACTTATACTAAGAGGGGGGTGAACAGTATAAGACTTAACCAATTAATAATTTTAACTTTAGATAGTAGTGGCATCAACACAACATTAATCAAGACAGAAAGCATCACACATTGAAGACCCATTTTTAATGTGGTTCACCCAAAATGGTTGGGCTACGTCCACAAAAACTTTTTTCTAAAAGTTATCTCAAAGTTCTTTGGGAATCCTTCCCAATTACAATTTTTATGAGCCTCGGCCCAAAGGAGATACCTTCCCCTTTTCTCTAGAAATGATCCCTCAAAAGATCAACTGCCTCTACCTCTTGCCAGCACGTGGAACTCCTTTCCACCGAAGACCTCCTATCCTCAATGCTTAGCCTAAGAGACCTCTGCCTTCTATGATCACGTCCACAACAGCTCAGCAACCTGTACCAAACACAGTCAGTCGGTCTAGTACAAGTCTTCCTCTATCTGTCAGATCTGTCCAATTCTTGAACAAATCAATCCTTTGAATACAAGCCTTCTTAAATACTTGCCAAATGTCCTCAAGTTCTCTGATAGAACTATCAAACTCAGCTCACAAGTCCTATGCTAGAACCTGTCCAAATTTGCTCACAAGTCCCCACCGAAACCTATCCAAAAACTACTCACAAGTCCCCACTGGAACCTGTCCAAAAACTGCTCACAAGTCCCCACTGGAACTTGTCCAAGAACTGCTCACAAGTCCCCACTAAAACCTGTCCAAAAACTCAACAAGCTCACCAAGAAAAACTTTCTTAGTAGGAAATCACAAAGTGAATTGTTAGAGATCCAATGTGATTTGTCAAACTCATAGAAGCATAAAGAGAATTTTTAGAGACTCAATATGTTCTATACTCAAATCCCAATCTCAAAACTCAACTCAAATCAACTCAGCTCAATCTGAATCTCAAATCTAAAAACTCAACTCAATATCCGAAATGGATAGGATAGAATGTTTTCTTTCAAGAACATGAAACCCCAACAATTGCCAACTATGCAAAGAATCACATAACAATGATACTCATGTTCTTTTCACCATCAATTAGGGTTTCAACAACAATGCTCATCAAACAAGGTTTAGTCAACCAACACCATTCAACTCAACATCAACCTTGAAGAATTCAACCAATCATCACAAGAAAAGGAAACAAGTAGAAATCCTTTTCCCTCCAAAGATATTTGAACAAAACAGACCACCAACACAATATCACCAAATGCAAAGAATAACTTGCTCAAATCAACTCAATGGAGTAAGCCCAATATCATGAATCAAGTAAAGCAATAACTTGATCAAACAACCTCTATGGAAGCAAACCAACCATCAAACTCAAAACAGCCAACCAAGGGTTCCATCAACTCAATGCAAGTAGCTAGACTCACAAATATAAACCCTAGTGCACAAAGCTTCCACTATCTCAAACCAAAAATTATGCATTCACCAAAAACTCTCCTTAAGGATAACAATGCATAAGTAGTCTTCAACAAACCAAAAAATAGGATTTACACCTAGCCAAAGGATACCTAGTAGAATACCTTTTCACTCCAACCTTATTTCAGAAAACATACACCAATCATACTCATAAGAAGAATGTGCCCATACCTTATTGGAGTAGAAGATAATTGAACCTTCAAGCTGTCACCACACACAACTCTCAAACTTATAAATTGCTGTCCAAGAAACTCTGAATTTCGTGGCATAAAGACGTTTTAATAAAAACGTGTGTTACTCTAGCAAAGCACCCCTGTGAGACTCGAAACGGTGACCTTTGCCAATGCAGCACCCAACAACAGCCTTCACTGCCACTAGCCCACACGGGCTACGAAGTTCACGAACTTCCCTCCACTTCACCCTCGAAAAAACTCTCGAAGACTTTTCAACCGCACGTGCTTCTAAGTCTTCCTTCGATCACAGTGAATACAGAGCACAAACATCGCAAATTGCAGTCGGGGAATTTCGAAATCATTAGCCTTCCAACCTTAGGAGTTGGAGAATAAATAGTCTCTTCGGAGACACCTTGACGTCGGTGAAAATAAAGACCATTTCGAAATTAATCAAAAATATTTTCAAAAAGGGTTTAAAAACCCTTAAATAATTTTAATAAATTAAGAATAAAAAAGGTTTAAAAACCTTTAAGTATTTTTAATAAATTAAAAATAATTTCTCCCTTAATTAATTAAATAAATGATTAATTAAAACCTTGAAGGGTTTTAAATAATAATTAAATAAATAATAAATAGAACCTCCATTGGTTTTAATAAAAACCATTTAACTTGGTTTTAATAAAAACCCTATCCAACTTGGTTTTAATAAAAATTGGTTTGGTTTTAATGAAAAACCCTTGCCAATGGAATCTCTTCGGATTCTCTTAAAAATATTCTCTTGGAATCTTCCACCTTTGAAGCCAACACATCCTATTAACATTAATGCCATTTCCTTTTGACATCAATGACAACTCATAGACAAGAAGCTAGGATCTCAAACCCAAAATTACCAACAATCTCCCCCTTTGTCATTGATGGCAAACCATGCTTCTCAACAACACAAAAACTCAACATAAACAACTCCCCCTATCTTGAGACTTTACTCTTCACTTTGAAGCTCTCCCCATTACTCATATCTTTCCCCATTTGTCATCAATGGCAAAGGGTCACCTTTGGGGCTCGAGACTAAGAATGAGCCTCTTAGCTTCGTCCCTCCCCCACCTCCTGATGAGGTGATTAATTTTGGGGTGGGAGTACAACTCCCAATTTCTCCCTTAGATACTCAAACGTATCTCTTGGAAGAGGTTTGGTGAAGATATCTGCAATATGCTCTTTAGTAGACACATACTCTACCTTGACCTGCTTGTCTTACAATTTCTCCCTTAGAAAGTGATACTTGATGGAAATATGCTTTGTCCTTGAGTGCATTACCGGATTTTTGGAAATACTTATGGCACTTGTATTATCACAAAGTATGGAGATGGGTTGTTCATGCTTGACTTTGAAATCCTCCAAGGTGGTTTTCATCCATAAAACCTGTGTACACCTAGCCACTGCTGCTATGTATTTAGCCTTTGCTATAGATAAGGAAACTGAAGGTTGTTTCTTACTTAGCCAAGAAACCAAACTCTTTCCCAGAAAGAATGGTCCACCACTAGTGCTTTTCCTGTCATCAATACTGCCTGCCCAATCTGCATATGTATAAGCTATGAGGGTGAAATCATCACCTTTGGGATACCAAAGCCCAAAGTCCATAGTGCCCTTCAGATATCTGAATATCCTCTTAACTTCTATAACATGAGAATCTTTTGGAGCTGCCTAAAATCTTGCTACTAACCCAATTGCCTACATGATATCTGGTCTGGTAGCTATAATATATAATAAACTGCCAATCATAGATCTGTACAACCTCTGATCTGCCACTGGAGATTCATCATATTTACTCATCTTGCACCCTGTAATCATTGGAGTACACATTGGTTTGTTGTCCATCATCCCAAATTTCTTCAACATTTCTTTGATATAATTTCCTTGAGAGAGAAATATACCATCCTTTGATTGAGCAATCTGAAGACCTAAAAAGAATGACAGCTCTCCAATCATAGACATCTCAAATTCCTTCTACATGGTGTTAGCAAAAACTTTGCACATTTGAGTATTATTTCCCCCAAAAATAATATCATCAACATAGACAACCATAATCAACATATCATCATTTTCATTCTTAATATACAAATTGCTATCTGCCATGCCTTTCCTGAAGCCTTGCTCATGAAGATACCTGTCAAGTCTTGAGTACCAAGCCCTAGGTGCTTGCTTTAACCCATACAAGGCCTTTTTTAGTTTACACACATAGTCTGACTATTTCGAGAGAGACACTCCTTCTGGCTGTTCTATGTAGACTTCTTCTACGAACACCCCATTTAGAAAAGCTGACTTTACATCCATTTGATATACCTTGAATGATTTGAAGCTTGAAAGGGCCAAAAATATTATGATAGCTTCAAGACGAGCAACAAGAGCAAACGTCTCTTCGAAATCAACACCTTCTACTTGAGCATAACCTTTGCAGACTAACCTAGCTTTGTTTCTAACAATATTTCCATCCTCATTGAGTTTATTTCTGAATATCCATTTTGTGCCAATGACATTCTTGTCCTTAGGTCTTGGAACCAATTCCCAAGTTTCACTTTTATCTATTTGATTTAGCTCTTCATCCATTGCTTTTACCCAAAACTTATCTGCACATGCTTCACTAAAATATTTTGGCTCAATCTGAGATAATAATGAAACATTTGTAGAATCATGTAAAGGAATGACTCTTCTTCTTGTTTGCCTACTATTTGGATCACCAATGATCAAATATTTGGGATGATGTTTATGAACATATCGTGAAGGAGTTTTGGGAAGCAGTTGTTTTCTTTCCTCTTCTTCATCTAAAACCTCTCTGAATTCTTCTTGACAAATTTCATCACTAAGTTCCTTGACTGGTTCTCTTATCCCTATCTTTTCATCAACTGTTACATCTATGCTCTCTACAACTGTATGAGTTATTTTTTTGAAGCATCTGTAGGCCTTGCTTCTGTTGGAATATCCAAGAAATATTCCCTCATCACACCTAGGATCAAACTTACCCAAATTCTGATATTCCCTTCTGATGAAGCACTTACTCCCAAACACTTTGAAGTATTTTACTATAGTCGATCTTCCTTTCCACAAATCATAAGGAGTTTTATGATGATTGATTCTAAGTTGGGCCCTGGTGATAATGTAGACTACCGTACTGACTGCCTCTTTCCAAAAACCATCTAAAAGTTTTGACTCATTTAACATAGCTCTAGCCATATTTTCAATAGTTCTGTTTTTCCTTTCAACTACTCCATTTTGTTGAGGAGTTATTGCTGCTGAATATTCTCTTTTGATTCCTTGTTGCTCATAGTAGTCCACAAATTCATTTGAAGTGAACTCTCCTCCTCTATCTTATCTTAAGCATTTGATTCTCTTGTCAGTATCATTTTCAATCATTTCTTTGAAAGCTTTAAATTTTTCAAAAGCTTCAGATTTTTCTTTGAGAAAAGTAACCCAAGTCATTCTAGAATAATCATCTATAAACAACATGAAGTAGCTTTCTCCCTGAATGCTCTGAGTTTTGGTAGGGCCACATAAATTAGTATGAATAAGATCCAATGGTTTTGAAGAAGTATACCCTTTTGATTTGAAATTGGTTCTGGTATGTTTTCCATGTTGACAAGGACCGCAAATGATGTTATGGGGCCTTTTTATTTTGGGCAAGTCTCTAACTGCTTCCTTGTTACTAATATTGACAAGATTATCAAAGCTCAAATGCCCCAATATTTTATGCCATAACCAAATCTCATATTATTGAGTTAGAAAACACTTTTCCTTTTTTATCTCACTTAGCATGTAAAGATTGTTTGGAGTCCTTGTAGCACTAGCAATGAGTTTTCCATTTTTTTCTTTACTTATCTCACATCTATCTGAAAAGAAAGATACTATGTGCCCTTGATCACAAAGTTGACTCACACTTAGAAGATTATGTCTTAGGCCTTCTACATAAAGCACATTTTCTGTTATGGATTTCCCATCCAAACTAAGAGTCCCTTTACCACAGATTTTAGCTGACCTGTTATCTCCAAAACTAACTATTCCTCTATTTGTTTCTTTTAAGACCAAAAACTTCTCCTTTTCACCAGTCATATGTTTTGAACAACCACTATCAAGATACCATTTTTCTACTTTTTCTTGAGCATGAAAAGCAGTTTGAACTATCATTGACTTAGATTTGATCTCATTTCTCTTTTTAGTGAACTCAAGGCTAGATCTATCCAAACTACACATCCTTGCTATATGCCCAAAATTCTTGCACTTGTAACACATGACATTTTTATTCATAAGAGGTGCAAAAGAGTTAAAATTTTCCTTACTATGGCTATTCAAAGACTTATTGCAATGCATAGCTTTGTGACCAAATTTCTTGTAGGAAAAACAATAGCCATGGAAAGTATTATGTAACCTGTTTTGATGCCTTGGATGATTGTTCTTCTTGTGACCAACTGGAATCCATCGCTCTTCAGGATGAAGATTGATCTTGCTCGAAGACCCTGTTTCATGAATAGTGATACAATCCTTCTTTTTCTTTTCACACGGAGTATTCTGTCTGAGAGCCAATTGTTCCAACTTCACTCTAAGAGACATAATCTCTTCTTCTAGTTTCTAACAATCATCTTCCTTTCCTTTGAGAGCCTCTGTCAGAACCTATTCAACCTTCTTCCCTTCTTCAGCTAGAATTTTGAAGTCTATAACACTTTGAGACAGTTCGGATCTTGCTATCTCTTCTTCCCGACATTGATGCTTGAGAACAAAATTCTCTTCCTCTTCATCTCTTTCTGAATCTGTATGTTCCTATGATATATCCTTCTCCAAGCTGTCCTTAGGTTCTTCTCATAGAACCAATGCACATCTGTCCTCAAGTTCTCTAATAGAACTATCAAACTCAGCTCATAAGTCCTCTGCTAGGACCTATCAAAATCTGCTCACAAGTCCCCACTGGAACCTGTCCAAAAACTACTCACAAGTCCCCACTGGAACCTATCCAAAATTGCTCACAAGTCCCCATTGGAACCTGTCCAAGAACTGCTCACAAGTCCCCACTGGAACCTATCCAAAAACTCAGCAAGCTCACCAAGAAAAACTTTCTTAGTAGGAAATCACAAAGTGAATTGTTAGAGACCCAATGTGATTTGTCAAACTCATAGAAGCATAAAGAGAATTGTTAGAGACTCAATATGTTCTATACTCAAATCCCAATCTCAAAACTCAACTCAAATCAAATCAGCTCAATATCAATCTCAAATCTGAAAACTCAACTCAATATCTAAAATGGATAGGATAGAATGTTTTCTTTCAAGAACATGAAACCCCAACAATTGCCAACTATGCAAAGAATCACATAACAATGATACTCATGTTATTTTCACCATCAATTAGGGTTTCAACAACAATGCTCATCAAACAAGGTTTAGTCAACCAACACCATTCAACTCAACATCAACCTTGAAGCATTCAACCAATCATCACAAGAAAAGGAAACAAGTAGAAATCCTTTTCCCTCCAAAGATATTTGAACAAAACAGCCACCAAAACAATATCACCAAATGCAAAGAATAACTTGCTCAAATCAACTCAATGGAGTAAGCCCAATATCATGAATCAAGTAAAGCAATGACTTGATCAAACAACCTCTATGGAAGCAAACCAACCATCAAACTCAAAACAACCAACCAAGGGTTCCACCAACTCAATGCAAGTAGCTATACTCACAAATATAAACTCTAGTGCACAAAGCTTCCACTATCTCAAACCAAAAATTATGTATTCCCTTAAGGATAACAATGCATAAGTAGTCTTCAAAAAACCAGAAAATAGGATTTACACCTAGCCAAAGGATACCTAGTAGAATACCTTTTCACTCCAACCTTATTTCAGAAAACATACACCAATCATACTCATAAGAAGAATGTGCCCATACCTTATTGGAGTAGAAGATAATTGAACCTTCAAGCTGTCACCACACACAACTCTCAAAATTATAAATCGCTATCAAAGAAACTCCAAATTTCATGGCATAAAGATGTTTTAATAAAAACGTGTGTTACTCTAGCAAAGCACGCTTGTGAGACTTGAAACGGCGACCTTTGCCAATGCAGCGCCCAACAACAGCCTTCGCTGCCACTAGCCCACGTGGGCTACAAAGTTCACAAGTGAACTTCCCTCCACTTCACCCTTGAAAAAAACTCCCGAAGACTTTTCAACCGCACGTGCTTCTAAGTCTTCCTTCGATCACAGCGAATACAGAGCACAAACACCGCAAATTGCATTCGAGGAATTTTGAAATCATTAGCCTTCCAACCTTAGGATTTGGAGAATAAATAGTCTCTTCGGAGACACCTTGACATCAGCGGAAATAAAGACCATTTCGAAATTAATCAAAAATCTTTTCAAAAAGGGTTTAAAAACCCTTAAATAATTTTAATAAATTAAGAATAAAAAAGGTTTAAAAACCTTTAAGTATTTTTAATAAATTAAAAATAATTTCTCCCTTAATTAATTAAATAATTAATTAATTAAAACCTTGAAGGGTTTTAAATAATAATTAAATAAATAATAAAGAGAACCTCTATTGGTTTTAATAAAAACCTTTTAACTTGGTTTTAATAAAAACCCTATCCAACTTGGTTTTAATAAAAACCGGTTTGGTTTTAATGAAAAACCCTTGCCAATGGAATCTCTCCGGATTCTCTTAAAAAGATTATCTTGGAATCTTCCACCTTTGAAGCCAACACATCCTCTTAACATTAATGCCATTTCCTTTTGACATCAATGACAACTCATAGACAAGAAGCTAGGATCTCAAACCCAAAATTGCCAACAGAGGACTCCACATTGAGGTAAACATTCATTTGTTAGATGAAATATCTGGTTTGTATCCCAAGGGTAGGGTGGTGCATTGGGAAAGACACAATTTCAAAGAAGAAACTAAACACTTTCCTAAGAAAGGTAAGGAGTTGACCTGGGTAAATGGGGGAGTCCTTCGGTCCTCTTTTCCTTGACCCTGGTACTTTGTCATTGTTCCCATCATCCAATATATCATTATCAATGATGTCAGTAATCCCCTCCATTCTTTTCAGCTTGCCTTTTTCAACCCTCTATGTGATGTCAAGCCGATCAACATTCCTAAATTTTTGATTTGATCTATAAGCCTTACCACAAAAAAATTTAGGGATAATAAGTAGTCCAAACACCTATCACACCAAGGACTATTTCTCACCATCTAAAAGCATGACCTTCTATCCCAACCCATTGTTGATCCTTTGGCTCCCCTCTGATCATCGAGCCCTCCCTTGAGCCTGCTCATGGTCTTGATCCCCATGACCCTAATCCTCCAATCAATTTCCTTAGCATTATACACCTCTCCCACAACCCCTCTACTGAAGTGCCCTTGCAATCCTCTTCCCATTTCTATGGTCTTTCGAAAGCAACCAATCCCATTCAATCTAGCAGTAAATATGAGAAAAATCCATTTTCCAAACCAAAGGAGTCAACCCCTATGGAGTCCCAAGCTACTGTAGCCAAAAATAAACCTATGAGGAGTAAAAAGAAAGTGATCTAACCCTTTCCAAGCAGAAGTTCATGATGCCTAAAATAAAAGAGTGTAGAAGAATCACGTCCCTCGCCCGAGATCATTTTAGATGATGAGGAAGATGCTAGGTGCAACACTGATGATGCGCTTCAAACCAACACCATCAATCATGTATCCAGAGCAGTGGAGCAACTCCAGGTAGTAGCTAACATGATAAGGGATGTGGGTGTCATCTTTTCTCACACCATAAAAGACCTCCAAGAACTCCCAACGGCCCTCAGTGTCCTCCTTGCAAAATATCAAAACGCTAGCGCCAATCAGGATGATGAAGATGATTCCCAGTAGGTATGGGAGTGGGGTAGTGGACATAAATCTTGTCAATGGTATTTTTGAACTATATAATATTTTTGTTTTCCCTATTTAGGGTTTGTAGTCTATGGGTCTATTTTAATTTTTCTATTCAGATTTCGAATCTAGTTAGTATCAGGTTTTTGTAGACTATTGGTTCTTACGTCCATTCCTGTGACACTGGGATGCATCAAATTTTGTACTAATGGCATTCTGAATGCCCAACAAGGATTGGGTCCCTTCAACCCAGAAATTAATAAAAATATTTTACCTACCAATATATATATCTTGTAGAAGAAAGTAGTCCCCTTTAATTTATATAAGAGGAGGTGATTACTCCATGGTATTTCAAGAAAAGAGGACAAGACCTTATACTATTATGTTATCCAATGAATGAAATATTTATATAATAAAAATATCACATAAATATAACATGTAAGGTATTTGTACAAACTAGTATTTTAAAAAAATTACATCATCATAAAATAAAATAATTTTTTTTGTAAGGAACCATACTACATGTTCTCCTAACATGAAAGTAGAGTCCAATTGCATATTTTCATATATATCATAATTTAATGATATAAAATAATGTGTTCCTCTTCACATATATTATCTAAAATAAGAATACAACTAACTTATGCTTATATATATATATATATATATATATATATATATATATATATATATATATATATATATATATATATATATATATATATATATATATATATATATATATATATATATATTAACAACTATTATGGATCAAAGCATTGATATTTTTACATAATCTAGCCTATTTTATGATCTTAATTTCTTTAAAAAATAATATGCTCATAATTATCAAGGAATATGTGCTACTTTGGATGATAATTAGTGGAAGGTGCAAATTTAGAAAATATAATAAATGAAGTATAGAATAGGAATATAATATTGTTTTTTAAAAATAAATATGTTCTAATAGAGGTTATCCTTATTTGTAAAAGTTTTATTAGGATAGATTGAACATGTGTAAGCATTTTGACCTATGAATATGTCTTCTACATAAATAGATCTAGATGAAGATATAATTTTTATAATCTTGTTGTCAATATTTTAAATTTTAATAATTTTTAATTCAAGGAATACATTTTTTTTGATAAGTTAATGTAAGTAGATATGTTGAGGCACCAAACATCAATATTTTTTATTTTATTTTTTAATATGGAATAAAAGTAGACAAATAGATTTAGTGCAAGGAAATGATTCATAATTTTTTTTTGTGTTTTTAAAACTTTTATACTTGCCCAAAGATAAGAGATTTTATTTTTATTTTTATGGATAACTTTAATAACAAAAATGAATAATATATAACAATAATAATACTAAAATACTCTTGTTGTAAGAAATATAGGGAAAAAAAATCTAAGTAGCTTTATTAGAGTGTTTTTTCTTGGAAATTTGAGTAAGCTTTCTTGTCATTGATGTCAAGAGGTTGATGTCCAAGTTTCATCGTCATTAATGTGATCAGGTGGGTTTTTCCAAAAAGTAAGAAAAAGGTTTAAAGGAATAGGATATAATATTTATTTTAAATATTATATGCCTAAAGCGGCCTAAAATATTGAAGACCCAAGGAAGGAGAAGTAGGTTTAAAAGGAAATAATAATATTATAATATTCCGGGCTAAAGGTTGAGGTGAAGAAAAACGAGGTCCAAGGAGTCATTAAGAAATAATTCCTTCAAAAGACCCATTTGGCAGATTGTAAAGGTTATTATTTAATTTATTTAAATTAAAATATTTTAACCATAGGTTAAAATTTTAATTTAAATAAATAATAAAGGCGCCAAAAGTTAAGTTTAAAATTTGAATTGGAAACACCGATGTGTTGGAGTGCATAGAAAAAGGTATAAAAGGGGCAATGGTTTTTATTCAAAATTATCCATGTGATTTGTATGCCCAAAGCAAAAAGAAATTTGTGCGTTGCTTAAGAGAAGAGAAAGGAATTTACATGTGTTAAATTTAAGAGGGTAGGCTTAGTGATAAATCCAAGTGGAGCACCAAATATCTCTCAAAGCTCTTGGTAGCGCAAGCGATGATTGGCGGCTGGTTAAGGTATTCGTGCAAGGTAGGTTAGGGGTTCGATTCACATCCCCTTCATTTTGAGCGCAACAAGAATTTTTGATTTATTTGAAATCATCGAAAGCAAAGGAAAAAATGTACTTCATGCACTGTAGGTTCTGTGTTGGGTGCATAACCCAATGGCAGCCTAGCCTTGGGCTCGGGCACTATGGTGATGGCAGGTTTTGGGTTCGAGTTTGGGTGCGTTCATTATGGGCACACATTTTTTGATGTGGGCCATCGTTTGAGGTAAGCGCTCGATTTAATTTTTTTGCAAGGTGTGAATAGTGTGAGGGGGCCACGTGATAGTTGTGAAGGCACTTAAAACCAAGTGATTAATTTTTTTCAAGGTAAAAGTTAGGGAGTCATAAGGTTGTTTAATATTTTAATTTTTAATCAACATTATAAATAAAGTTTGGAGATATAAGGTGTTAGAAAGGAGATTTATTGTGTTGAATGTTATTACGTGGAGATTGGAGTTAAAAGTGTTAAACAAAGGAATTAATATTTATTTAGCTAAGTGTGAAAATTAGTTTTATAAAGTATTTTCAAAGGAGTTTGATTGTTTATGAATTGAATATTATTTTTGTGAAGTTTGGAGATTATAAGGTGTACTTGAGACTTAATATTTTTGTATGGTGAGATAATTATTGAGGGAAATATTTGAGTGGATATTTTGAGATAAATTGTTGCTATCTAACCTTGAAATTGGTAAAGAGGATTTGATTGTGATTGAGAAAGGTTTTGAAGACATATCTCCATCAAAACAAAAGGTATGGGTACATATTCCTTATGAGTAAAATATTGTTGGCTTGAATGTTGTGAAATGTAAAGTTGGAGTGAAAAGGATTGTTGAGCATGGAAATATTGAGTGAGTTTTCATGTGCATGAGTTGTGTTTGTGAAAAATCATGAGTATCATTGTTATGAGAAGTTGAGAATAATCTTGAACTAGGGTTTGTGAAAGATGATGAGTATCATTGTTATGCGAGATTGAGAACTATCTTGAACTAGGGTTTGTGAAATAACATGAGTATCATTATTATGTGAGATTGAGAACTATCTTGAGCTAGTGTCTATGAAAGAACACAAGTATCATAGTTATATGAATTTGGAATTATCTTGAGTCAATATTTAATTTCCATAGTGTGAGTTATTGAAAGTATAGTGAAACACTTGGTTAGGGTTTGTAAGCAAGTTGTATTTCATTGAGTGAATGGTTGAATGAACATTATTGATTGAAAGCATTGGAGTGATAGTTCAAGTTTTATGAAACAAATTATTCTTTATTCTAAATTGTTTTGAAAGTGAGTTTGGAAGTGATAGAGTGATTTGTGAGTGTGAAACATATTGAGTCTCTTACCATTCTCTATATGTTTCTATGGTTAAACAAGATTTTGTGTAAAACTTGTTTGTGTGATTGAAGAGGTTTTTTGAAAGATATTAAGTTGAGATTTGTATGCAAGTATTGTAGTTGTTTGAGTAATATTTTATGAAAGCTAGTGGACAGTTTTGAGTAAGTCCTAGAAGGTACTTAAGGATAAAATTAAGCAAAGCTTTTGAGAATACTTGTGAGCAGATTTGAGTAAGCCTAGTGAGTTGTATTGTGAGAGCTATTTTTGAGCTGGTATTGTGAGAAGGCTTGTGAGCAAATTTGAGTAATTCCTATAGGGGAATTAAGGACAGATTGGTGTGAGATTTTATGGAATATTACAAGTAGATTTGAGGTAAGTCTTAGTGAAGACTTGTTGAGCAGATTGGACAAGTTTTAGAAAGAAATTATTGGATAGATTTGAGGTAAGTCTTTGAGAAGACTTGATAGCAGATTGAGTAAGTTCTTGAGAGGACTTGTGTATAGATTTGAGGTAAGTATTTGAGAAGACTTAAGATCAGAGTTGGTTGATTGATTTGTTCAAGCTTTGAGTTAAGGTTTAGAGTAGATCTAAGTAGAGCTGATTTGTAATTTGGATCAAGTGTTATGTTAAGGCATGAGGAAAAATTTGATGATAGATTTTGGTGCAAATTTAAGGGTAAATTTATGCTAGACTAGAGACATACTTGTGAGAAGATTTTTGCTAGACCGAAGGATAATGTTTAGTGCATATTTGAGACAGATATTGAGCAGAGTTGAGAGTAAGCTTTGGAGGTGATAGAGCAAAGGATAGTAGTCTCTAGTGGATAGAGATCCATTATCCAGGGTAGTGAGGATAGAGGTCTTCAATGGAGAAATATCCATAAGCCAGTGTAGTGGAGGCAGTAGTATTCTAGAAGATCACCAACTAGAGCAGAGGATAAGGAGTTCTCCTATGGATAAAGATCCATGAATCAACATAGGGGAAAGAGTTATCCTATGGATAGAGATCCATGAAATTTATTAGGGGATTGGTGTCTCCTTTGGACAAAGGTCCATAAACATTATAATAGGGAAGGATTCCCAAGAGATTTGTTGAGAAAATTTTAGTGAAATATTTTCTTCGTGGAGTAGCCCACATTGGGTGAACCACGTTAAATTGGTGTCTCTATTGTGTGTGATGATTTATGCATTGCTTTGATTACTGTTGTTGATATTGCCATTGATTATATTAGATAATATTATTTGGGAAAGAAAAGTAAAAAGTGGTCTTATACTATTCACCCCCTCTCAATATAATCTTGTGTTATTCAATTGGTATCAAAGAGGGTTCCTTTGAAAGAGTTTAACAACTTGAAGGAAAATCTTACATGAACACAAATGGTATCTTAGAGTGGATATTTAGGAAATAAGGCACCATTGTTCAATGGGAACAATTATACATTTTGGAGTTTGATAATGAAGATTTACCTAATGGCACTAGGAAATGATATATGACAAGCAATTGAGGATGGGTACATATCACCAACTACTCCACCTACAGATAAATATGGTAAGCTCCTACAACTGAATAATTCAAAGGCAATAAATGGAATCTTAAATGGTTTATGTGAAACAGAGTTTGTAAAAGTTATGCATTGCACATTAGCAAAAGAGATTTAGGATAAACTAAAAAATATATATGAGGGAGACAAAAAGGTCAAGATGGCAAAATTGCAAAATCACAAGAAAACATTTGAAGACCTAAATATGAAGGATGAGGAAGAAATTGCTTCATAATTACTTCATGTGGATGAGGTTGTTAACTCCATGCAAGGACTTGGGTTTAAATTTGAAGAATCAAAAGTGTGTCAAAATATTTTAAGGTCACTCCCTAAGAGGTATAGTGAAAAGGTTTCAGCCATAGAGGAAATAAAAGATATTGAAACTTTGACTAGGGATGAGTTAGATGGAACTCTCATAGCTTTCGAGATAAGAATAAAATAGGAGTCTATTCCCTAGAAAGAAGCAACCTTCAAAGTTATAAAGAAGACAAAGGATAAGAAATCAGATTCACGTAATGAATTATCTAATGATGAAGAAGTAAACTATGGTAGAAGGAACAAGCACACAAGAAAGTATAAAGGTATGAAATCAATTAAGTGTTTCAAATATGGTAAATATGGTCACTATGCATTTGATTTTCCAGAAATTAGAAATAACAGTGGTGATGAGAAATAGGATCATCAGAATAGGGAAGCAAGAAAAAATGGGTATCAAAATAAAAGCAGGGATGGACAAGACAAGCAAGGAAAGAAGTTTTTCCAAAGGCATAAAAAGAGTTTTTATGTAGATAAGACATGCAAAATTTCAAGTGATAGTGATGAAAGGTCCTCAAATAATCAAGAAGAAGAAATTCTCTTTCTGATAGTAGAAAAAGAAGATGTTAAGAAAAAGGTAAAAAGGAAACCAATAATTCTCATTTTTTTTAGGTGTGGTAACTTTGGTCATATTGAAGATAATTGTAAAAGGAATGGGTTCAATTTTAGTGAAGATGAATATGAAGATCCTCTTGAAGATATAGAAGAAGAAAGTATTCTTATGGAAATAGAAGAAGAAGGAAGTGCTCCTACTGAAGATGAATAAAAAAGGAATGAAGATGATATTAAAGATAAAGGAATAGAGGAAAAATCATAGGAAGGAGAAGTTGATCTTGAGGGTGAGCTTATTTTTTCTCTTAAGGAATTAAGAAAGGTAAGAAAGCAGAACTCAAAACTCAAGCTTCAATTTCAAGAATGTGATGAAGATAAAGGAAAGCTTATAGAGGATCTAACCAACTCAATAGCTAAGACAAGGAGATTTAGAGAGAAGTTAGAGGCAAAGGTTTTATAATGTGAGAGATTAGAGCATGAGGTTGCTTCACTAAGGAAGGAATTAAAATAGTCTAAAAACAAGATACACAGGTTTGGGAGAAGCTCAAAGGAATTGGATAAAATTATCAAGGTACAAAGATCTTCATCAAACAAGATAAGACTTGGTTTTGAACAGGAAAAAAGAAAAAAAGAAGAGGATTCAATCTCAAGCTCCAAAGAAGAAGAAGCTTTAGAATAAGAGAGTGTAAAAGAGAGTGAGACTTCTAAGGATAAGTTGGATAATAAAAAGTTCAACAAGAAAAGAAAAAATGTGCAAATAAGGAACATATGGAACAAGAAATAACATAGGGAAGAGACTAAGAGACAAATGAGGTCAAGGTAAGGTTTCTTCAATGGACGGTGCTTCTCATGTCACAAGTTTGGTCACAAGGCTACGCAGTGTAGGAAACATGAAAGATAGGGATATGGTTTCACCAATAGAAATTTCAGAAACGGGTATATCTTTCAAGGGTATTGGTACTATTGTAATCAATCTGGTCATAAGGTAGTGAATTGCAGGGTTCATGATGTTAGCATATATTACATTATAGTTGTTATTCTATTATTAGGTTAGTTGTTAGGTTGTTGTAACATCTACCTAAGTCATATTATTAGCTCCATCTGTTATGGGCTAATCTAAGTCTACAGTGTATTATTTATACATTCCTTAATACAATGTTCACTAGTCAATTATCCGACATGGTATTAGAGCTATAGAGCTCTGGGCTCATTCGTAGCCAAGAGCAGGACCTGGGCATTTTGAGGAGACCCGCATGAGTTGATCGACATGCTTTTCGAGGTGGTCCGCAGGCTGACTGGCACATTTTTCGAGGAGCACTTGACCTGTGAGCACCTCGACACATTTCTCAAGGTGACTTAGACTAGACGTAGTTTGACCCAAGCTAATTCCTATTTTTCTAGGCTGTTGGACTGGACCAGAATGGATTGGGCATGGATCTCGAGACGCAGTTGACTAGATCGGATTGAACCACTGGGTATGGATCTCGAGGTAGACTGGACTAGCGACTGGACCCCGAACATAGATCCCAAGGCCGACTCAACTGGACCTGAATGACCTTGGGCACAAAACCTGAGGTCGACTATGCGACGACATGTGGTGGATTGGCCACGCGCCACCTGGACCGATGAGCGAGGGACACGTGGCGGACTGGTCATGTGCCACCCGAATGCGACATGTGGCAGACTGGCCATGTGCCACTTGGTGCAGCAAAATGGCCTGTTGATTTCCTGTAGGCAATCGTTGTTAAAAGGGGTTTGTTTTCTTTTTAAACAAAGAAAACGCAGCATCACGCTGCGTGTGGGATAATTCCCACAGATTTAAAAAAAAAAAACGAAGGGATTGTGCTTTAGTAGCACAAAGCTCCCCTTGGCTGACGGATCAGCCAAGGTAGCCCGACTGGCAACGAAGCCAGTCTTAGGGCCAACTCCCGCGGGGTCGCGGGATCAATCCCCAGCGGGGACCAAATTTTTTGTTTTGGTCTTATTCACCGCAGAAGGGATTAAAGGGAAGGATTTCCCTTCCCTTCCCGTTGGGTGGCGTAGCCTTGACTGGCAGGAGCGCCAGTCAGAGCATTTACAGCCGTGGGGTCGGGAGTTCGACTCCCGACGGTGTCAACTACATTCCTTTTACAAGGCGCGACCGACTCCCCCAAACAACGGTAAAAAAAAAAAATTTAAGTTATTTTTTAATATTTTTTTTCTAAAAGTTAAAATTAAAATTTTTAAATTATTTCTTTTATATAGTTTTAAAATTATTTAAAAAAAAAAAAGATAATTTTTTTGCTATAAAGAATAATTATTATTTTTTTAACTTTAGAATATAAAATGTTTTAAAATGCTTTATAAAGGAAAATTTTAAAGGGGGGATAGATTTTTTTTCTCTCCACCATCAAAGCAATTAAAGAGGCATCAAATCATCAAACCTCAAACTCTGTTTTTTAGGCTTCATAAATAGCAACTTGTTTGTTTGAAGTACTTCACACAGGGGGGATTTTTTTTTGGTGATATTTTGTGCTAATCTGCCTACGAGGCAAGCTTTGTAATTTTTTTACAAACCAGTAAAAAAAGCCTTCTGGAGCACCCATTTTTGCGCTTCCAAAAATTTTTGCCCCTTGGAACCCCGTATAGGGGAGATATAATTTTGCAAAACTAAGGGGGAAGACTTATAAGGGTGCATTTTCGACAGTGACCGACACCTTAGTCAAATTATTTTGCAAAATTTTATTGTAAAAGGTGCATTTTCGGCAGAGACCGACACCTTAAGAATGGGTAGATCAAAGAAGAAAACTATCCCAAAACAAACTGATGATGTTGTTAAATCAGTTAAAGGCCCATACTTTTCCCCACACCTGGAAGGGATAGATTATTATGAAGATGGCACATTTATTACACTAAGGAGTGGTGTAAATGCCATAATCAATGATTCTACGTCTTGTGGAGACATGCAAAAAAATGGTGTTCTAATCCCTATTGGTGCTATAATGGGCATATTCATGTCATTTTATGCTCTTGACAAAGCACAACAAAAAAGGGACTTTAGTGAGGAAATAGAGGTCAAACCCCTAATGGTCGATGCTTGTAGTGACACAAGTGACCTTCAACCCATGGTGGTGAATGCTTGTTGTGATACATGTGACCTTGAGCCCATGATGGCCAATGCTTGTTTTGATACAAGCGACCTCATGCCTATGATGGCAGATATCAGTTGTAGCATAGGTGATCTCATCACAGTAGCAGATTTTGCTTGTGACACTAGTGACTTAAAAATTGAACCTCCTAAAAATGAACTCCATAATCTCATCAATAGCGACAAATGCAATATTGTTAAAAGCATTGATGAAGATGATGAAATTGGGTGTTTTGAAAAACACACCAAAGGATTTGGTTCCAAAATGATGAAGAAAATGGGATTCAATGGTGAGAGATTAGGTAAACAAGAACAAGGCATTAAATCTCCAATAATGCTAAGTGTCAGAGTAAATCATGAAGGCCTTGGCTATACTGGACATGTAAGTACCAGTAATTCTATGTTTGTAAAACCTAAATCTCCTACAACTCCTAAAAATCATTGTTGCATCCACTGTGGAAAGGCAGGACATGTTGTAGCTAAGTGTTGGAGATTACATCCTTGTGATTCATGTGGATGTATGAATCATTCTTCTTCACAATGTTGGTACAAAGTGAAAATGGCCAACAAGGTTCATATAGATTGTGGATGGACAGATTTCACACAATGGACCATGATGAAAGAAATGTTGTATGGCTTCTACCAAAAAGGTAAAACCTATGGTAGACCCCGAGGCAAATCTAGTGATAGACCTAGTGGCAGTCCCAAAGATAATGACCCAGAGATAGACCTAAAGACAGACCCAGAGACAAAGTTCTAGAGGTAGATCTATAGGCAGATCCAGAGGCAATAATCCAAAGGCAGATTCATAGGCAGATCATGAGATAGACCCAAAGGTACAATTCCAAAGGTATGCTTAGCACCAGAGCCAGAGCCATGAGCCAGATCTAGAGCCAAAGACAAAGCACGAGTCATCATTCTTTCATTTCTCTTCTTCTTATTTCACTGTATTGGGGCAGTTATATACTTTACCCAAATATTGTTGTATGGGAGGATAGTGTAGCTAGTAGTTATATTATTACCCAAATAATGTAATAAGGGGGGATGTTAGCGTATGTTAGCATATATTACATTATAGTTGTTATTCCATTATTAGGTTAGTTGTTAGGTTGTTGTAACATCTACCTAAGTTGTATTATTAGCTCCATCTATTACAGGCTAATCTAAGTCTACAGTGTATTATTTATACATTCCTTAATACAATGTTCACTAGTCAATTATCCGACACATGATAGGAATGGATATGGCTTCACCATGAGGAAATTCAAGATATTTGCACCTTCAAGGAACCACAAAATTAAGTTTTATAAGTGCAATAATGTTGGGAATATGTCTAAGTGGTGTAGAGCAGAATTTCCAGAGACAAGCAGGAATAGGAAAATTTAGAGGAATAAGAAGGATCAGGTGAGAAAGAAGGTGGACAAAGGTAAAGAGCAGTGTATGTTGGGAGTAGAGATACTACCAACCCAAAATTAACCACCTAAAATAGAGGAGGTGGGGGAGGGGCTGAGCTAAGAGTATTATATTTAGCTCCAAGCCATAAAGGTGGCCCTTTGTCATTGATGTCAAAGGGAGAGAGATTTGAGTTAGGGGGAGAGCATTCAGTTAGGGGGATAAGTTACTCAGGGGGAGTAGAATTGAAAAAGGTAAAAAAAATGGTAAAAGCAAAAAGGGTTACCATCAATGACAAAGGGGGAGATTGTTAGAAATTTGAGTAAGTTTTGATGTCATTAATGTCAAGAGGTTGATGTCCAAGTTTTGTCATCATTAATGTCATCAGGTGGTTTTTCCAAAAAGCAAGGAAGAGGTTTAAAGGAATAGGATATAATATTTATTTTAAATATTATATGCCTAAAATGGCCTAAAATATTAAAGACCCAAGGAAGGAGAAGCAGGTTTAAAAGGAAATCCCAAGGAAGGAGAAGTAGTTTTAAAAGGAAATAATAATATTATAATATTTAATATTATAA
The DNA here is from genome assembly GCA_028583015.1 of Wollemia nobilis. NCBI lineage: Eukaryota > Viridiplantae > Streptophyta > Pinopsida > Araucariales > Araucariaceae > Wollemia > Wollemia nobilis. The sequence continues at coordinate 13,630,199 of JAQPPZ010002930.1, forward strand.
TATTCTAGGCTAAAGGTTGAGGTGAATAAAAACGAGGTCCAAGGAGTCATAAGAATAAATCCTTCAGAAGACCCATTTGGCAGATTGTAAAGGTTATTATTTAATTTATTTAAATTAAAATATTTTAACCATAGGTTAAAATTTTAATTTAAATAAATAATAAAGACGCCAAAATTTAAGTTTAAAATTTGAATTGGAAACGTTGATGTGTTGGAGTGCATAACAAAAGGTATAAAAGGGGCAATGGTTTTTATTCAAAATTATCCATGCGATTTGTATGCCCAAAGAAAAAAGAAATTCGTATGCTGCTTAAGAGAAGAGAAAGGAATTCACATGTGTTAAATTTAAGAGGGCAGGCTTAGTGATAAATCCAAGTGGAGCACCAAATATCTCTCAAAGCGCTTGGTAGTGCAAGCGGTGATTGACAACTGGTTAAGGTATTTGTGCAAGGCAGGTTAGGGGTTTGATTTGCATCCCCTTCATTTTGAGTGCAACAAGAGTGTTTGATTAATTTGAAATCACTGAAAGAAAATGATAAAATGCGCTTCATGTAACTTAGGTTATGATTTGGGTGCATAGCCCAAAGGTAGCCTAGCCTTGGGCTAGGACACTACGACGGTGGAATGTTTTAGGTTCGAGTTTGGGTGCGTTCATTATGGGTGCAAATTTTTGATGTGGGCCATCGTTTGAAGTAAGCGCTCAATTTATTTTTTTACAAGGTGTGAATAGCGCTAGGGGGTCATGTGATAGTTGTGAAGTTCTTAAAGACAAGTGATTAATTTTTTCTAAGGTAAAAGATAGGGAGTCATAAGGTTGTTTAGTATTTTAATTTTTAATCAGCATTATAAATAAAGATTTGAGATATAAGGTGTTAGAAAGGAAATTAATTGTGTTGAATGTTATTGTGTGGAGATTGGAGTTAAAAGTGTTAAAAAAATAAATTAATATTTATTTAGCTAAGTGTGAAAATTGGGTTTATAAAGTATTTTCAAAGGAGTTTGATTGTTTATGAATTGAATATTATTTTTGTGAATTTTAGAGATTATAAGGTGTACTTGAGACTTGATATTTTTGTATGGTGAGATAATTATTGAGGGAAATATTTGAGTGGATATTTTGAGATAGATTATTGCTATCTAACCTTGAGATTGGCAAAGAGAATTTTATTGTGATTGAGACAGGTTTTGAAGACATATCTCCATCAAAACAAAAGGTATGGGCACATCTTCCTTATGAGTAAAATATTGTTGGCTTGAATGTTGTGAAATGCAAAGTTGGAGTGAAAAGGATCGTTGAGTATTTTTGGAAATATTGAGTGAGTTTTCATGTGCATGATTTGTGTTTGTGAAAGATCATGAGTATCATTATTATGAGAAGTTGAGAATTATCTTGAACTAGGGTTTGTGAAATATCATGAGTATCATTGTTATGCCAGATTGAGAACTATCTTGAACTAGGGTTTGTGAAAGAATATGAGTATCATTGTTATGTCAGATTGAGAACTATCTTGAGCTAGGGTTTGTGAAAGAACATGAGTATCATTGTTAAATGAATTTGGAATTATGTTGAGTCAAGATTTGATGTTCATAGTTTGAGTTTTTGAGAGTATAGTGAAACACTTGGTTAGGGTTTGTAAGCAAGTTGTGTTTCATTGAGTGAATGGTTGAATGAAGTTGAATGGGTATTATTGATTGAAAGCATTGGAGTGATTGTTCAATTTTTTTGAAACAAATTATTCTTTATTCTAAATTGATTTGAAAGTGAGTTTGGAAGTGATAGAGTGATTTGTGAGTGTGAAACATATTGAGTCTCTTACCATTCTCTATATGTTTCTATGGTTAAACAAGATTATGAGTGAAACTTGTTTATGTGATTGAAGAGTTTTTCTGAAAGAGATTAAGTTGAGATTTGTATGTAAGTATTGCAATTGTTTGAGTAAGCTTTTGTGAAAGCTAGTGGATAGTTTTGAGTAATTCCTAGAAAGTACTTAAGAACAAAATTAAGCAAATATTTTGAGAAGGCTTGTGAGCATATTTGAGCAAGTCTAGTGAGCTATATTATGAGCAATTGTGAGCTATTTTGAGCAGGTCTTTTGAGAAGGCTTGTGAGAAGATTTGAGTAAGTCCTAGAGGGGACTTAAGGATATATTGGTGTGAGCTTTTATGGAAGCTTACAAGTAGATTTGAGGTAAGTCTTGGTGAAGAATTGTTGAGCAGATTGGAAAATTTCTAGGAAGAACTTGTTGGAAAAATTTGAGGTAAGTCTTTGAGAAGACTTGAGAGCAGATTGAGAAACTTCTTGAGAGGACTTGTGTACCAATTTAAGGCAAGTATTTGAGAAGACTTGAGAGTAGAGTTGATTGATTAATTTGTTCAAGATTTGAGTTAAGGCTTGGAGTAGATCTAAGAAGAGCTGATTTGTGATTGGATCAATATTTGTGTTAAGGCTTGAGGATAGATTTGAGGATAGATTTTGGTGCATATTTGAGGGTATATTTGTGCTAGACCAAATATATACTTGTGAGTAGATTATTTCTATACCGAAGGATAATGTTTAGCATAGATTTAAAATAGATATTGAGTAGAGCTAAGAGTAAGCTTTGGAGGTGACAGAAAAAAGGATAATAGTATCTAGTGGATAGAGATACATTAGCCAAGGCAGTGAGGATAGAGGTCTTCTGAGTGAGGATAGAGGTATTTAGTGGAGAGAGATCCACAAGCCAGTGCAGTGGAGGCAGTAGTCTTATAGAAGATCACCAACTAGAGTAGAGGATAAGGAGTTCTCCTATGGATAGAGATCCACGAACTTGATTAGGGGATTGGTGTCTCCTTTGGATAGAGGTCCATAAATATTGTAATAGGGAAGGATTCCCAAGAGATTTGTTGGAAATTTTTTAGTGAAATATTTTCTCCATGGAGTAGCCCACTTTGGGTGAACCAGGTTAAATTGGTGTCTCTATTGTGTGTGATGATTTGTATATTGCTCTGATTACTACTATTGATATTACCATTGAATATATTAGATAATATTGTTTGGGAAAGAAAAGTAAATAGTGATCTTATAGTATTCACCCCCATCTCAGTATAAGCTTGTGTTCTTCATTTTTGTGGAAAAAAATCTAAGTAGAGGCGTTAGAGGGTTTTGGGGAAAAAAAATGAGCAATGGTGTCAAAGGGTTTCTATGGAAAAAAATCCGAGCAATGATGTCATAGGGTTTTGGGAAAAAATATGAGTAGTGAAATCAGAGGGTTTATGTGAAAAAAATTTGAGCAACAACATTAGAGGGTTTTAGGGAAAAAAATTTGAGCGATGATGTGAGAGGGTTGATGTGGAAGAAAAATTTGAGTAGTGGCATTAGAGGGTTTTGCAAAAAAAAAATATAAGTAGCAACATTAGAGGATTTTGTGGAAATAAAATCTAAGCAGCAAAATTAAAGGGTTTATAAGGAAAAAAATCTAAGCAATGAATTCGGAGGGTTTTGGATCAATAACAGGCTATGACGATGATTCAACCATTGATTATTGAGGTAGTGGACCTATTGGGGTTTGAATTGACATCAAGGAAAAATTAAACTATGACTATGAATATATGAATTTTGGGAGGCGCATACCCACTAATCATAGCTCAAAATCTAAAATTTGATGGATAAAATATTACTTCAATCCAACCTCCAAAGTAGGTTGGTATACCTTATCAACTAATTCAGGTGTTGAATCAATTAAGCTTGAAATAAAGTGTAAGTTTATGGATAGAAATGAGATAAGGGTTAGAAAAAAATTGAATAAATAATGGTCGGATGGAGCTAACAAAATTTGACAAATATTAAGAATCCACTGATTAATCACATTTCCAATATGCCACACTTAAGACTAACACCATTCAAAACCTATTTTCTTCACCATTAAAATAATGAAATGCTTAGAAAACTATTTCAAACATCTAAAATACTAATAATCCAAATAAAAAAATTAGATCAACACTTAGACTAACAAAAATAATTTTTTTTTGCAATATTTGTTTAGGCATGAACCATTCCAAGTTACTCCATATTAGCAATCCAATATCAATAAAATTGACTAATCATAACATCATTAGCAGAAATGCATTCACATAATAAACTCATAATTAAAAAAAGACAACAAGCTAGAGGTAAACATCCAAGTAATGCTCCTTCTATTGATATCTCAATAAGATACAATAATATATCAGGCAAACACTCCAAAGCCGACCCTTAACAATGAGGGTTTGACCTATTTATATATATTTTACAATGATAGTAAAAAAATTGGAAACATTGCAAGGAATTTTTTTCTAGATCAATAGAATGCTAAGGTGGCGACCTCTTATTAATTTTCAAGAAATAATACTACCACCCTCCGTGGATGCTGTAATTCTAAGATCTGCAAGTTGTTCGACTATCAACTAAATTAAGTAGTTGGAATGGTAATAGATGAATATGGATCATCCTTTTTCTTGAGAAGACTTCTCATCTATTGATCTGTAACTTAAATTGTAGGAGAAACTTGATTTTGACGATGTTTGATATCTCCTAGTTCTTTCCTCTATGTTTCTCAAGTTTTGCTGCATTCTCTTCCTCTTTGGAATCTGCTACTTTATTTTTTCTTGGTCATTTTTGATTGAGTTGATCATGGAATTATCATTTGGATGTAAACTATGATCCTATTTGGAATCTGCTACTTGATTTTTTTCTTAGCCTCGTTTGACTGCGTTGACTACAAATTTTGTCTCATGTTGATTACTAGAAAATTTTAGTATTGCATGGCCCTTCCTTATTTGGAATCCACAACTTCAAATTCTTCTAGCCTCTGTTTTACTGCGAACCTCAAGCAGATTTTATTATTGTCAGTACTTAGCAAATAATCCTTTCGATACTTAACTGATTCTTTACAAAATTTACTATGCTTGTGGTATTTCATCACAAAAAATAACCATGTGCTGATGTTTTCTAAATTCTGCAACTTTGAATTATGCTAAGCACTGTTTGACTGTGGATTTTGCACCTTAGTAGAATTTAACCTTGCTATTGAGATTTACTTAGCCGATTTTACAAAATTACTAAGTATGTGGTATTTTGGGCCTACATTTTGGTGCCTCTTGGGAAGCATTGCTAGCAAGACTTATGAACTCAGAACCTTATCCATTAGGCATTGGAATTAAAAAAATGAATGGGTGAGCTTGGCACCATGGTCATGTACCTTATCCATCCACAATATTATGCTTTTGCTGACTAAACTCCCTGTGGATAAGCGAAAATCACTCCTACTAGTTGTAGACTAAGACTCCAATAATAAATTCCTTGCAAACACCACTCTCTTAAGTCATTGTAGAAATACTTAGAGAGTAACAATTCACATGGAAACCATGCTTAGAAGCAGATGTTACTATACTGAAAATGCATGGGAATAGACTCCTTTATATACCTGACAAAACATTTATTCTTTCAAAAATTAACTTCACAATTTTTACATGCCTAAATAGGCTCATGCTTATTTTACCTTTTGATATTGTCAGATTCAAAAATTCTTCTACAAAATTACCTCTATGAATTATTCTACTAATCATTATTATTCAAAAACATTTTGAACTATGTTACGAAAAATTGTTGGTATTCTCATACCCTTATTGTTGGTCTTGATATTTGGAAGTATCTTTTGCCACTCTTAATATGAGATGTTTATGGTTTTATCTTCTTCTTCAACATATTCCTCTTGTTCTTCTTCTCGTGCATCTTCTTGTTGATCCTATTGCTCCTTAGCTTCATTCAATGTTTGTATGATTTTATAGAGCTCCTCCTTTGATATAATCATATTATTCTCATCCCAAAATCCACTGAAGCCATACTACACCATCTCCTCATTTATATCAACAATATTCTAAAGCTCATCGCCCAATTTTTCAATTAACAACCACCCCTTCTAAAGCAAACTTTTCATTTTTAGGATGATTCTGGCTACGAATCTTGAGGTGTTCTAATCCTTATTGGGGATAGGATTACCCAAATGGTTACACTTAGCCTCAAAAAAATTGAGAATTTCATTAGCCTGAGGAGCTATCGGTCGTATCTATTTTGTGATGGCCTTTATATCCTCTTTTGTTGTTTGCAACACCTCACTGGTTTCATCCATGAAGTTGAAGGTGTGCTAGATTTTGAAGCACCTCTCTAAGATTTCAGACAAGATATCTTTTTTGACCTATTTTACCTTAGTCTTGGAGAATATGCCCACCTTTTTTCTCTCAACCTGGAGCTACTACTATAAGACCTGTATCTGCTCTACATATCCTTTATTCTGCTCCTGCAACTGCTCAACCTGCTCCTTGAAGTCGACCATATTTTCAAACTTATTCTGCCACTTTTTAGAGTCATTCACCAAGGCTTGCATCTCTTTATTTTGGTCTTTGATGGTGGCTTGAAGCTTGGTAACATTTTATTTTGATTTGACAGACTGCTCCCCATAGATGTCCATTTTGAGAAACATGGTTTCCAATCCAACTTTGGTAGTGACCAACACATCCTCCATGACTAGCTGTGAAATATCTTCAATCTTTTTTTGTATCTGATAGTCTTCCATTGCCATGTATTCCTATGGTTTTTCAACCAAGGGGATAATAATGTACTTCATCCTTTTCCAGAACATAGGGTGAACTATCATTTTTCTTCTCACCTTAGCAGCTCCTTTGGAGGACTGAGCTAGTTTTGGACTCTAGAATTTTTGTGCTTTCAACGAAGTACTTTTGACCTTCTGTAAGGATGCTAATGTGGGGTGATCCATGGGAGTAGATGAAGTGACATTTGCAGGGAAGCAAGGGACCACCATAGAAGAGAGGTGAGTGGAGGTAATAAGAGTGGATTATGTATCCATAGTGGAAATAACAACTAAAATGGAACTACTTACCATGATTTATGGATGAGTTAATGTCAATGATGTTACCATTGTCAATGGAGGTAATGATAATGGGGAAGTTGAATTTATGGAAGTTGGAGGTGGAAATGACATTGGAACCTGTGATGGAGGGGAAGATGATATTTTAGGATTCTCAGCTATATGAAGTGGAGATCGGTATAAATGAGGAGGTGAAGGTGGATGAGGTGGAGATGGTTGAGGGGAATTAGGTTTTGATGATGATATTTTCAATGTATTTTAAACTTGATAAGGGGAGGGAAACTGCTTCAAAGATTAAGCAAGAGGAGGAAAAATATTAGAAATCATACCTAAGCCTACTATAGTAGACTATGTTAGAATCTCTTTGACACTCTTCAATTGTTCTTCCTGATCTCTCTCCTCTCGATGTAGCAAGAGATTGTGTCACCTCCCTTACTTTATTCAATGTTTGTTTTTTAAGAGCTTTGGTGTCAATTTCCAATACTATACCTTCTACCTTCATCTTAAATTTAATACTAGGTTGTAGTACCCGTTGAGGAAGTGCTTCTATGTATTTTGTAACTGGGATCAATTTAACCTTCTTTTTGGAGGAGGCAAAAATAGTGAGATCTAGTTCTTTCCCCTTTTTATTTTGATTTTCTTTTACAAGTGTCTTTGCCTTAGAAGATTTGTGTTTGGACCTTATCCTTTTTGGAGTATCCTCTATTTCACCTAATTCCTTCATGGTATCCTCATTTTAATGTATAGAAGTAGCAGATGGTGAAGTTGAATCTTGCTATTTTTTAGCTACTCCAACCTTCTTGCCTTTTGTTTTACCCTTTTTGACCTCACTCATTTCCACTTTTCCTAGCACTAATGCTAGGCTTTTATTTTTCTTGACCTTCCAATTTGCAATGTGCTCATCGTACCTCCTTTAAAACTCATCATCGATTTTAGGATTGGGGTACTTTCCTTTCATTACATCCTCTCAACCCTCATATTCCACCATTCAAGGATTTTGTCTTGAGACCATTTGCAATTCTCTTCTATTTATTTCATTTTGGCATCATCAAGTTGATGAGAAATCTTGGTTGGGTCATAATCATTTGCATGCACATAGAAAAATCTCCAAGGTGTAAGTGGGTCCATGGTGCTTATGTTCCATTGGATCAGAGACTGCTCTCTATTATTTCTATTTTCTCCATGTGTGTGTGCTTGGATTTCACTATTTTAGCTACTTTCTCTCCATGTAGATCCTATTTTCATGAAAAAATCATCTAGATCATATCCCCACCTCTACAAAAGCTGGCTAAGACCTAGTTTGTCCAAGGTTGTTGTGATTTTATGACGTTATTTTTATTCCGAGTTTGTATCATGTACATCCTAGTATTGGAGATGTAATATACGATGGCCAATTTCCAATATCTAATATCCATGTCTGACTCTAGGCTAGCTATTATGACCAACATGGAATATAGCTTCGAGTGTGCAAATTCATTAGTAGGAATAGGAGTTGTGGGTAGGGCTTCCCTAGACTTAATAGTCTTGAACTGGCCATACACCCAGGTTCTAAAATGCTTTCCATATTGTGCATGGTTCTTCAGAGTGTAATATTTGACCTATTGTTCAAGTTGAACTCCTTGGGGGTTAAAAAGGGTTGTCCCATTACAAAAAATTCTTGACAAGTTCACTTAGTAATATGAAATAAAATCTTACCATGAGAGATTCTCATAGACCTAGATGTAGGGTCATAGTATTTTACTATGGCAAAGACTAACTGATGGTAAGGATGGACTGCATCACAAATATAATAAACGAGGAAATAATACATAGCCCCAATACCTTGGTATAGAAGAGGCTCCCCCTTGAAGAATTTGTCTTCATATTCCCATCTCAGGTTATCTCTGATGGAGTACGTCATCCTTGTGTCTATGACCCTTTCCTTCTTGTCTATGTAGTATGGTGTTTCTCCCTTGCTATATTGCCCAGTCTACTTTGCTGAAGATGATGTCATTTTAGCCTTTTAGTAGCTCTCTTTTCACAAATCACTCTAGTAAGTATGCAACAAACTAATTTCAATAACTCTCTAGTTTATCAACTCGATTGCTCATAAATTATTAAAAATTTTGAATTTGCCTTCTTAAATAGGTTTTTGAGCACTCCTTCACCATTAATGAGAATGAGTGGGTGTCTACCTCACACGATTTTAAATGAGCAAATGATATGTTGTAAAGTATGGCTTATCAATGAAGAACATATATTTTATTGGATGACATTCATGGTAGATGGCGGTAAACTATCTATTGGTACACTTCTCAAGGTGCATTTATTTACCCATTTTCATGAGAAAATGATGACCTTAGTGGATTTTAATGCTATACTTTCTTTTCTTGATTTTTCTTGCATAAAAATGCATGTTCCTTTTGGTGCTTTCAAAATTCTACTAGTTGTATTTTCACAATGATAATTTTGACCAAGTTGACTATGGATTTTGAAACTTTGCTAGTTTCAAAAATTGTTGAAGGATTTTGGTGAAGAACATGTGCTTATACTAAGAGGGGGGTGAACAGTATAACATAATTTTTTTTCCAAATAGTAGCATTAACATTAATAAAATAGTAAACATCACACAAAGCATCACACACATGAGAGACATCATTTTTAATGTGGTTCACCCAATGTGGGCTACCTCCACAGAGAAAATATTTCTTCTAAATATTTATCAAATAATCTCTTTGGGAATCCTTTCCAATTACAATTTTTATGGACCTCTATCCAAAGGAGATGCTGATACCCTAATCTCAAGTTCATGGATCTCTTCCACAGGAGAACTCTTTCCTCTTCTGCTCTGGATAATGATCTTCTAGAAGACTCTGTCTCTCTATTGCACTGAATGGTGGATCTCTCTCCACTTGAATATTCCTCACTCAGAAGATCTATCTTAAATTATCCTGGCTATTAGATCTCTATCCTATATAATTTGTCACCTCCAAAGCTCTATCAATAGGCTCACTCAAAACCTTCTCAAATCTTCTCAATAGGTTCACTTAGAACCTACTCAAATATACTCAATAGGTCCACTTATAACCTGCTCAAATTTTCTCAATAGGTTCACTTAGAACCTACTCAAATATGCTCAATAGGTCCACTCAGAACCTACTCAAATCTGCTCAACAGGTCCACACAGAACCTGCCCAAATATGCTCAACAGGTCCACACAGAACCTGTCCAAATTTGCTCAATAAGATTACACATAACTTGTACAAATCTGCTCAATAAGTCCTCTCTAGGACTTGCTCAAATATACATTGCAAGCTTCCATAAAATCTTACACAAAATCAGTCCACAAGCCTTCTCAAAGACTTACCTCAAATCTGCTTAACAAGTCCACACATAACTTGTTCAATCACATAGAATCATAAAGAGAATTGTTAGAGACTCAATATGTTCTATACTCAATGCTCAATCAATATCTCAACTCAATCTCATAGAAGCATAAAGAGAATTTTTAGAGACTCAATATGTTCTATACTCAAATCCCAATATCAACTCAAATCAATATCATAGAAGCATAAATAGAATTGTTAGAGACTCAATATGTTCTATTCTCAAATATCAATCTCAACTCAAATCAATATCATAGAAGCATAAAGAGAATTTTTAGAGACTCAATATGTTCTATTCTCAAATCTCAATCTCAACTCAAATCAATCTCATAGAAGCATAAAGAGAATTGTTAGAGACTCAATATGTTCTATAATCAAATCCCAATCTCAAATCAAATCAATATCATAGAAGCATAAAGATAATTGTTAGAGACTCAATATGTTCTATTCTCAAATCTCAATATCAACTCAAATCAGAATATAGAATAGTTTGTTTCATGGAACTTGAACAACCACTTCACACAATCACTTGACTAGGCTTAATCAACTCTACTCAACCAATCACCTCAATGATCAATCCTTTCTCACAAAACCTAGTCCAAACATGTATCAACCAACTCAAAATATTTCCAACAATGCTCAACAACAAATCTCACATAACAATGATACTCATGTTCAAGTTCTTTGCACAACCAATGGGCTTCAACAAAAATGCTTATAAATAAGGTTTAATCACAACTCTCAATTATGAAAACCTCAAATAATTAAAAAAACAACTCTCAAAAAGGTTAACCACAATCAATCCTTTTATCTCCAAAGATATTTTCAGAAATCAATCACCCACATAAGTCAATGAAGAATATTGCCCATACCTTTTTGATGCCTTATGAGTTGTCCACTAAATCTTCCACACTCAACACACTTTATTTTTACAATCTCAAAAAAGATTAGAGATCATGAGTAATAACACAATAATCAAAATAATATCTCATTAACACATTATTACTCATACTCAATAAAAATGCACCAAACCCTCTTATGCAAGAAATAATCCCTCAAAATAATGAATAAAACTTACTTTTAGAACTCCTTGATAAAACCAAAAATATCTTCTTGCACACACCTTATTTATTCCTCAAAGCGATATAAACAAGTAGATCTCAAAAATAGATTTCCAATGATATATAATGTGATATACTTCCACAAATAAAATCAATAGAAATATTTATTTTTCCAAGGGCATGCCATAACCTTATTTCTCCTAAGGAAACCTTGGCAGAAAATAAAATATTAAACAAAAATTAAATTTACTTGCCTTACCCTCGGTGGGATTCGATCCCCTGATTGTTTTCTTCCCAATGCCTTAGCCGTAGCCAAGCCACCATTGGGCCACGCATCGTGATGTGTCTAAAAGGGTACATCCACCATGCAAATATCTTCAAACAATGAACCTCCAAAAAACAAGTGCATAGAGATTTCAAAACAGAAATCTCTTTCGCATGCACTTCAAAAAAAAATAGCAAGGGATGCTTGGTAAATGAATTTGTATGGCATTTATATAATGCCTTTTGCCTTCCTTAGCATCACATCAGCACTTCAAATGAATTCAACGTCGGCGTGATTTAATTTATAATAAATTTAAATTTAATTTTAAATTTAAATATTATAAATTAAAATCAACCTTATAACTTTGTCTTAAAGAGCCAACCTTAGGTTTAGTAAAAACTTAGAACCTTGTATTAATGCCCAACATTGGTATTATTTATTAAATTTAAATTCCTTGTGAATTTAAATGATTTATAAATAATTATTAAACCTCCTTTTAAACTTTTGCAATAATCCATATTGGGTTTTTATAAACCAATCACTTAACCTGTGCTCCCAATAATATTAACATATTATGAAGCCGTTTTCCTTTCATTTTTGCACTGATGAAGCTTTTTCATGGATGACTTGTGCGACTTTATTTCTTGTTGAATTCCTTGAGATGAGTGATAACTCTATCAGGTGACATCAATGACAACTCTGAATTAGAGGACTTAAAATGTCCAACATTTGGGCCTCTTGAAAACTTTACTGAACTTTGAATTTCATTGTTCTTGATTTTGGTAAGCACTATATGACCACTTTGATTGCAGAATATACATTGCATTACCTCCTTGCAGAGTATATCACAATCATTTCCTCAAGCAAAAGAATGACCTCATTTTCTCCATTTGCTTTTTTGAACTTAATAAATAAAATATAATGCAACACACATACATAAAAGAAATATAATACAACATATGTACATATATTATAATAAGATATATTCTCTAACAAAAATATAGTTTGATATGATACCCATTTATAGGAATGGACTGTATGTTTCCTTTTTTATCTTGGAGTTGGAAGGCATTGCTCTCCTTCACTTCGACAATCTTGAATGGTCCTTCCCAAAAAGAATCAAATTTTTGGTGATTGCCTAATTTAACCTTTTCAGCATTCCACCTTAGGACTGAATCTCCTTTGAGTTTTTTGAACCTTTATTTTTTATCAAACCACTCCTTGGTATTCATGGAGTATTTTTTAAAGTTATCATATGCATGAGTTCTCTGTTATTCCAACTGAAGCAAATGCATCAACCTGGCCTCTAACAGATTTTGATCAAGCTTCAGATCTTGGTTGGCCTATTTCAAAGCTGGTATCTCTAGATGAATAGGCAAAATAACTTCCTTGTCATAAACTAATATATAAGGAGATGTCTTTATTGACCTCTTGATAGTGATTCTATCCACCCACAAAACCTGGTCAAGTAACAAATGGCAACTCCTTTTGTTCTCTTCCAATATCCTTTTCAGAATTTTGAGCAAATTTTTGTTGGTGGATTTTGCTAGTCCATTTCCTTGTGGATAATAGTTAGAAGAATTATTTATATTTATACTATACTTGCTTGTAAATTTAATATATTTTATGCCTATGAAATCTGGGCCATTATCACTCACTAGTGCTTCCGACATTCCTAACATTGTGATCAATTTTTTTAGAAAATAAATTACTACCTCATGGTTTGATTTCTTGGTTGGAATAGCCTCAACCCATCTTGTGAAATAGTCAGTGGCAGTAAGGATGAAATTATGACCTACTAATGAATTAGGATCTATTAATACAACAAATTCAAGTCCCCATTGTTGGAAAGTCTCCTCTACTTGAATTGGTTTGAGCAAAAATATTGTATTCTTGGTTCTTCCCACATATCTCTAACACTTATCACATGCCTTAGGTACCTTAAAAACATCTGCAAAGATAGTGGGTCAGTAGTATCCTGTTATTATTATTTTCATCACAGCTATCTTTATTGAAAAGTGACTCCGAAAAGGGCTCCATGATTTTCCTCAATGACCTATTTTTCGTTATCTTTCAGATATCTTAGGAGTATTCCATATAGATTCTTCTTATGCAAACATTATAGAAGTAATACATACTTCAAAGCTTACAATATAAATCTCCTCCAATTTGAAGGATTGAGGTCTTGCAAACATATCCCTATCTAAAAATAGGCTATCAATTGATCTGTCTAATCATAACTTTATAGAAAACCATCATTGTGATCATCTTTCACTCCCTGACAGGCTACTGTCTATTTCGATTCTACCTTAGCTATGAGTTCTTGGTATAATGCTCTTCCTTTGACCAACTTGGTAGGGTGGATTTCTACATCATACTCATGTATTTTAGTAATCCAACCAACTTTTTTATCACCCAGTTCCCCTTGAAGGATTTCTATAGATGAGAGTCTTACTTTGAACTAGGTACTACCTAAACTTCTTTAAAGATTTCATCACAACAAATACTTGTTTTTTAATAAAATTATATTTTGTATGATACTCATGCGAAGTTTGACTCCAAAAGAAGATGGGATGTTCCTCTCCATTTTCATCCTTTTGAGTGAGCATTGATGCATAGATTTCCTTGACTCCATAGGCATATAAAATGAAATATTTGCTGAAATATAGATTTATCAATACTGGTGTAATTGCAATTGCCTGCTTTATGGCTTTAAAATATTGTTTCCTTTTCTCATTGTATTTTAATTCTATGTTCTTATTGAGTAATTTTGAGATATGCCTGACCTTTTGAGTAAGTATGAGATGAAATTCCTCATAAAGTTAATCTACCCAAAGAAGGATTGCAACCCTTTCTTGTTTATAGGTAGGGGAAGGGATAGAATTTATTTTATTCTATCTAGATCTATTGCCATACCATTTTTAGAGACTATGTGTCCCAATAATTTACCTTCATGGATCGTGAAGAATGATTTATTTGGATTAAGAGATATGTCGAACTCTCTGCACTTCTAGAAGACTTTATCTAAATGTTCGAGATGTGATTCCATCCTATGAGAAAATACTATCATATCATACAAATAAATTAGAATGATTTTATTGATCAACTCACAAAAAGTGTAGTCCATGGCCCTCTAGAAGGTGGCTCCCATATTGGATAGGCCAAATAGCATTCTTTGATATGCAAATGTGTCCCACTTGGTGGTAAATATTTTTTTGAATTGGCCTTCATCCTTAACCCAAATTTGGTTGTACCCCAAGAATCCATCTAGTAATGAGTATATTTCTACTCCTGACACCATATGTAGAATTTGATCCATATGGAAACATGAATAATGATCCTTCAGGGAAGCTCTATTCAAGTTATAGAAATCCACACATAATTGAATATATCCATTCTTATTTCTCACTAGGTCCAAGTTGGCAACCCATGTGGAATGCTTGATAGGATAGATAATCTTTCCTTTTAGAAGCTCAATCAATTCTTATCTCATTATGGAATCAATTTTTGGATTCACATGTCTTTGTCTCTATCTAAAATGCTTCGCATCAGGTTCTAGCTCAATGCTATGCTGAATGACCTTATTATCATATACTTTGAGGTCTTTGTAATAACAAGAAATAATGTCTAGGTATTTAAAACATAGTTCCTCGACTCCTTCAAATTCCTCTGGGGAGCATCTTATTCCAACATTAATATTCTTATTTGCTTCTATTTCAATCTCACTATATATTTTGCCATAAAATTTCATAGTTCTTGACTTCTTTCTCTTGACTTCTTTCCATCCTCATTGTCTAATAAACTTTCTAATGTGATCAAACCTTTAGGAGTGTGATTATTCTTTAAATGAATGATGTCTTATCGATCTATTTATTGGGAAAAATATTTCTACTTATTGGCCAGATAAGCCTTCTTGACTAGAAATTCAATTATCTACTCATCATTATCAAAAAATTACTAGAAGATTTGTTTGTCTGGGACTGTTGGTCTGAAGACTAATTTGACTCTTCTCCTTGCAACTGACCCAAGGTATGAGTAAGGATTAAAATTAGAATCCTTGACTGCCAAAGCATAAACTAGTGTATTATTTTCTCTAGGGATAGAGAAAAGATTTTGTGCATCAAATTATTCCATAAAATCCCATACTCTGATACTATAAGTCTTCAGATAGTGATGTTTACTACCAAACTTCTCAGTCACTTTATTGACTACTAGCTTCGAATTATCATAAATGTCTAATATATTGATTCCCATTTTTTTGCTTACATCAATCCCAAGCATAGAGCTTCATATTCCAATTTTTTTTTTGTACAAGCAGAAGTGAATCTGAAAGAAAAAATCTTCACTCCTTCTAAAGGATATTTCAACACTACACAAGCATCGACTCCATTTTTGCATCTTGCTCCAAAATTAATTGTCCAAACTTATGTCTGCGTGAGAGACTGGTTAGATATAGTAGGGTCATTATTCTTGACATTTGCAGAGATATTTTATGTACCCAACCTAGTTTTTGATAGGCTATAATCATATTTGAAAGGCAAATCATCTTTTATTTCTAGATCCTCAAATATTTCTACTAGCTTTGGTTCTTCCATTACTGAATGATTATACAAGTCTTCTTCAAATTTTCCAATGTGGAAGGACATAGGCTTTTCTAGGGTTATCCTTATTCTTTTACCTTTGTAAGGGACTATCAGAGCGAAGTAATATAGATACATATATCCTCCCATCTTGGTTGTGAATTATCTTAAAATGCAAATACCAAAATAAGGCTCCAAGTATACTACCACAATTTCCTAAACAATGGTAATTTTTGGGGCTCTTTGCAACCTCATCAATACATCCTTTATGACTCCCATGGTATTTATAGGGGTGCCATCAAGTTGTAAGCCCCCTGATAAGATATTTTATACTCCATATGCATCTCATCACAAATTTATTTTGGCATAACAGTCATTGAGGCACCTAAGTCTATCATACAATAGTGGACCATCCATCCTTACATTTTGAGAGAAATGTAGAACGAAGGAGGTTTGCTCTTCAAGGTGGTGAGAAAAATATTTTATTTATCTTAATCCACATTAAAAATAGTGGCAATTTATTTTTCTTGGGATCTTTTATGTAGTGAGGCTTTCAACAAGTCTATTTGGCTAGGGAGAAAAAGAGTATCATACATGCTTGCTCTAGATGGAACTCTTTTTAACTCATCCACACTGTTATATTCCACCTGAACTGGTGGAGGTCTTTCATACCTTTTTATTGGTTCCTTTTGTATTATTGTATGGCCTCAATTATTTGGATTTTTATAATGGAAGGGAAAATTATCTTCTCTTGGGCCTCCCTTATTGCACTTTCTTGAACTTTACTCCTTTCCTTTTATCCTCCTATTTGAATGCTTATCTCCCTCTCTTGTATCCAAGGTACTGTATTACTTTTATTAGTAGCTTATGAAATAGGAAATTTATCATTTCCTTGTAGTGGTGATTCTCTCTTCTTCTAAGAAGGAACTTGGAAACTACCCATCTTTTACAGGTCTACTTGCAAAGGTTTCTTTCTGGACTTGGTCATAATAGAGACCTGTTCTTCTTCAGGAAAATCTTGTCCAGTCATGACTTTATCATACTGTCGCAACATATTAACTCTCCCTTTATGGTTTCTTTATGCTCTTTTCATGGATTTTTGGACATGGCATTGGTACATAACACAATATTATGAATCATGAGGATCATTGCACACTAGACACCACATATTAACAAGACTGGTCTCAGGAGCATATTATTGATCTCTTGATTCACATTGACTTTGATTCCTGCACTATTACTGGGACTAGGCTTCTAATATCTATTAATATAAAGGAAAATCCTTTGTTGGGACCTTTCTATATATATTTTATCCATCACATTCATCTTATTACTGAGTGTTTTCAGAGTACTTTGAATATAAAGTAACACGGTGGATTCTTGAGGTCTTGAGATGAAAGTGGAAAAAAGGGGTGGAAGGAGATGGTATATGAGGGAGTGGTGATGAAAAAGGAGGAGGATCCATGTAGGAATATGTATTTGGTTGACTTTGGGTGTTAAGAATCTTAGAACAATAAGGCATGATAGTTTTTGGAGGTAACCTTCCTACATTGATGAGGATATTCTTAGCATGTACGACTGCATTATGAACCTGGGGAAAGGTGTAGAATCCAGAATATTGAGTTTGTAACCCAAGTTATGATCCCAAAGCTTTGATATAGTACCTAAAAGAAATGGGGCAAGGGACCTAGCTTCAGGTGGAATTCTTTTCCAGGTTCTACTAAATCTTAGATTAAAATTTGAAACTCTCTTGCTAATAATTTTGTAAGGATGTGAACTTTTTAGGATAGAAAAGGGATCATCAAACTCATTGAATTATTATAAAAAAGGCTCAAATAATTCAGAATATGAAGTAATGTTGTTGTCTTCTAAGGTCCTAAACCAATGATGATTTTTTACTCTAAAAGACAAGGCTAGAATCCTGATAATCACATCTTCATTTTTGATGTTATGAAATACTATTAGATTTAGGATATCTTGGCAATTCTCGTATGTAGTTTTACCTGATCCATAATAAGTGGGTATATCTTTGGATACTGCTTGAGGGATATCATGCATGTGAGAAAGTCTCAAGGGACCACCTATATTCCAATTGGGATATTTCTACAGAGGTTGATTTGGAGCTAGATTTTTCGAGTACTATTCTTGCTAGAGGCAGTCTTGGAGGTACTTCAGGGGGTGGTCCGGCTGGAGCCTCTTTTGTATGGAAATCTGAGAATAAATTTCTTATGAAAATGGATCCTCTTAAAGGGAGCTCATAATAGATAAAATTTTCTAGATAATTTTTTGTGGATGACCTAGTATTTATGAGATAGTATGAGCTATATGAATGCCTTTTCTGGTTTCTTGCATTCAGGGGAGTCGCCAAGTGAATTTACAATTCACCACTTAATGAGATCAAGATAATTCACTGAATCTTTATTCCTATAGGAGAGATAAAAGAAATGAAACTTTGTGGGTTAACCAATTTTCTTGTAAATAGTGTCTCACCGGGCATGCTAGAACTGTTGGGGTTTAAATTGACATCAAGGAAAACTTAAACTATGACTATAAATCTATGAATTCTAGGAGGTGCATACCTATTAATCATAGCTCCAACCCTAACATTTTATGGATTAAATATATCTTCAATACAACCTTCAAAGTAGGCTAGAAAATCTTATCAACTAATGTAGGTGTTGACTCAATTAAGCTCAAAATAAAGTGTAAGTTTAGGAATATAAATGAAATAAGGGTTAGAAAATAGTTGAATGAATAATTATTGGATGGACCTAAAAATATTGATAAATATTAAGAATCCACTGATTAATCACATTTTCAATATGCCACACTTAAGACTAACAACATTCAAAATCTATTGTCTTCACCATTAAAATAATGAAATGCTCAAAAAACTATTTCAAACATCTAAAATGCTAATAATTTAAATAGAAAAATTAGATCAAAACTTAGCGTAAAAAAAATAGAAGTCTTATGTAGCATTTGTTTAGGCATGAACCATTCCAAGTTGCTCCAAATTAGCAATCCAATATTAGCAGAATTGACTAATCATAACAACAATAGCAAAAATGCATTCACAGAATAAACTCACAATAAATAAAGACAACAAGCTAGAGGTAAAAATCCAAGTAGAGCTCCTTCTATTGATCTTTTAGAAATTTACAGTAATATTTTAGGCAAACACTCCAGAGCCAACCCTTAACAATGAGGGTTTGACCTCTTTATATAGATTTTACAATGAAAATAAAAAATTGGAAACATTACAAGGAATTTCTTGCTAGATCAGGAGAATGCTGAGGTGGTAGCCACTTATTCATTTTCAAGAAATAGTACAACTACCCTCCATGGATACTACAATTTTGAGCTCTGCAAATTATTCGACTCTCAACTAAATTCAATGGCTAGAATGGTAACAGATGAATCTGGACTATCCTTCATTCTTGAGAAGACTTATCATCCATTGATATGAAACTAAAATTGTTGGTGAATCTTGATTCTAGAAATGCTTGATCTCCCTTGGTTATTTCTACTATATTTATTAGGTTTTGTTGTGTTCTCTTCCTCTTTGGAATCTTCTACTTTCTTTTCCTCCTGGTCGATTTTGACCGAGTTGATCATGGAAGGATAATTTGGATTCAAACTGTGCTCCTCTTCAGAATCTGCTACTTGGCTTTTTGCTAAGCCTCATTTGATTGTATTGACTATGGATTCTATGTATCACATTGATTAATGGTAGATTTTAGTACTGCATGGCCCTTACTCAGAATCTTCAACTTAAAATTTCACTAGCCTCTATTTAATTGTGTTGATTACAGACCTCACATTCTGGCATATTTTATCATTATTAGTACTTAGCGAATACTCATTCCAATACTTAGTTGATTCTTTATAAAAATTACTATGCTTGTGACCTTCCATCATGGAAAATAGCCCTATGTTGATGTCGCTTTTCTAAATTCTGCAACTTCAAATTCCACAGAGCACTTTTTAATTGCACTGACTACAGATTATGCACCTTAGCAAAATTTAACCTTGCTCTTGAGATTTACTTAGCCAATTTTATAAAATTACTAAGTATGTGGTATTTTGGGCCTACAAGACCAACCATAGGCCACTAAGGCAGTGAGGTGAAATTTTTTGATGGCCTCCATTGAGGGTTGTTTGGATAAGGCTGGAGAGCTTGAGGCTGATGAGGGGAAGAATTTTCATCCAGATCTAGGTAGACACAAAACCTGGGCAAATCTAGTTATGGGAGGAGTGAACCCTAACAAGGAAATTTTTTATCTAAATCTAGAGAAAATAGAGGAAGTGTTGACTTTGAGGGTTCCACAGGTTATTCTAAGTAGAACCTCCAAAGAAAGAGAAAATAGCCTTGTTGGAAAATTCATTGGTGTCAGGCCAGATCTAGATACAGTCAAAAAATGGGCATCCCACAAGTGGAAACCCAAAGGTAACCTGGATATTGTTGCACTGGCAAAAGGGTTTTTACTGTTTAACTTCATGTGTAGGGAAGATATGAATGGGGCTCTATTGAAAGGCCCATGGTTTTTTGGAAGACGAGGGCTCTATCTCCAAAAATGGAAACCAGGATTTGACCCAAATACTGAGAATATAAATGTTGCACCATTATGGGTCAGACTCCCAGGGCTTCCAGTCGAGTTTTGGGATGAAGATGTCATTGAAGGGATTGCTAAAGGCATAGGAAAATTAATAGCATTTGACCCAACTACTCGATCCAAAACCAGAATGGTTTTTGCTAGATTTTGTGTGAATGCAGATTTGACCCAGCCATTACCTTCCTCAATAAAACTTGTTTCAGATGTGGGGGTGTGGAGTCAGCCAATTGAATATGAATCATCAATGGTAGTTTGTTTTGGATGTAAGATAGTAGGGCATATTATAGCTCATTGCCCAGAAAGAAAACAACCCAAGAAAAAAGAAAAGGTGCAGATTTAGAAAAACAAGGAGAAAGAGCTAAGACAAACAAATGTTTTGATAGAGAAAACTGAATTGTTGAAGATAAAAAAACCTAGAAACTAATAAATTCTAGATCTTGCAAGGTCTAGAGGAAGAGATCATGAGAAAACCATATCTAGAGGAGGTCAGAGAAGTTAACAAAGAACTAGAGAATGTAGATTTATAGTCTCAAGAGGAGAATCAACCAGATCTATTGAATAAATATTTAGACCCAAAATTAGAAGAAGAGGAAGTAGTTAAAGAAACTCCTATAGAGGAAGGAGAGGTTGAAGAAACAAAGCTAAGAATAGAACTTGAACCAGAGGAAGTATGGTTATCTTCGGAAGAGGGAGAAGGCTTCAAAGAGGTGGTATATAAAAGGAAGTTAAAAAGAGGTAAAGCTTTGGAGAACCAAGAAGTTCAACAATAACAAAATACCAAGGGTTCCAAAGGGGAAAAAAATTCTTCCATAGAAGAAACCAGTATGATGAGGTTGATAAGAAATACATGAAAAACTATAGATCTGGGTAGTGTGACAAAGCCTGGAAGACCCAAACTGGCAGATATAAGGAACAAGAAAGTAGCTCAGGACATAGCAAATGGAACTCAATAGGTGTTGGTACTGAGTGGGGTGAAAGCTCCCACCAAAGGTAAGAAATGAAAGTTATTTCTTGGAATATTTAGGGACTAAATACCTCAAACAAGCATAGGGTAGTTAGGGATATTAGAAAAATGCATGGGATAGATATCCTTTTACTTCAAGAAATAAAAATTGGAGAAGGAAATTTAGATAGGATTAAAAATTTGGTATGGAATAAAGTAGAAGGTACCTATAGACCAGCTAGAGGTGCTTCTAGGGGTTTGTGGACTCTCTGGAATCCAAATAACCTAGAAGGGGAGTGTGTGCAATAGAATGATAGATTTATTTTGGTCCTCTTTCGATGTAAATTAACTAATTTTTGTTGGTTAGCTACAAATGTCTATGCCCCTAATTCTCAAGTGGATAGGAGAAGGCTTTGGGATGATTTAGAGAGATTTGGTGCTTCAGTTAGTCTTCCTTGGATGATAGTGGGAGACTTCAACACTACTCTCCTACCAAGTGAGAGGTAAGGAGGAGTAGTTGACTTCACAAATAGTATGGAGGATTTTGGTAAGTTTCTCTCTTCTTTGGGCTTAATAGATGTGGATTTATAGGGGGCCAAGTTCACTTGGTCAAACCAAAGAATAGGAGGAGGTCTCATCCAATCCAGGATTGATAGAGTAGTAGCTTCTACTGATTGGTATGGAAACTTTCACTTTTGTTCTTTGAGAGCCTTACCAAAAATTGCCTCTGACCATAGCCCACTTCTTTTAGAGTTTTCTAAGGAAAAAAGGACAAAAGGATTTCCTTTTCTATTTGAGATGATGTGGCTGAAGCATCCTCAAATTGAGGATAGGATCAGATATTGGTGGAACACAGATGTGTATGGAACTAAAATATTCCAAGTTGTAAAAAAACTAAAAATCATAAAGGTAAATCTCAAGAAATGGAACCGAGATGTGTTTGGAAATATTTTCTAGCAAAAGCAGGAGCTTTTAGATAACTTGAAGGAAGTGGAGTTGAAGCTTCAATAGGAAGGAAGAACTTTGGAGCTAGATAAAAGAGAAAGAGAGGTTCTTGTAGAGTTTCATAATGTTTTAGCAAAGGAGGAAACTCATTGGAAGTAGAAATCAAGGGCAACATGGCTAGAGGAATATCATAACACATAGTTCTTCCATATCTCAACCATAAGGTATAGGAGTGCCAATAGGATAAAGGAGCTTAAGCTGGATAATGGTGATGTAGTGAAAAGGAGGAGGAAATAGTAGCAACAATAGTAAATTTCTTCTAGACTCTATTTTCTAAAGATCAGGATGAAGATGAGGTAGCAATGGACTCCCTTCTTGGAAATATTCCCTCATTGATTTTAGAAGAAATGAACAACCTATTACTTACTCCCTTCTTGGAAGAAGAGGTCAAGGAAAGTGTGTTTGATATGGTAAAATATAAGGCACCAGGTCTGGATGGTTTTTCGGTTGGCTTCTTCTAGAGTTTTTGGCACATAATAGGAAAAGATGTTGTAGAGGTAGTAAGAGAATTTCAAGTCTCTAATTCATTACTTCAGGATTGGAATAATACTTTTCTAGTTTTGATCCCAAAGAATCATGGAGCCTCTTCCCTAAAATATTTTAGACCTATTAGCCTCTACAACTCCATATACAAAATTCTCACTAAGACATTGGCCAATAGACTCAAGAAGGTACTTCCAAGGATCATCTCTTCTATGCAAGGAGGTTTTGTTCAAGGGAGACAAATAATAGATGGAGTAATGATAGTACATGAAACATTGCATTCGATGGATAAGAGGGGTGTTGTAGGTATGTTATTTAAACTAGATATGAATAAAGCATATGATTGGGTGTCATGGATTTTCTTGGATAAGGTAATGCAAAAATTTGGTTTTGATATTAAGTGGAGACAGTGGATAAAAATATGTCTCTCTTCAACAAAGTTTTTGATCATAGTTAATGGTAGATCAATAGGTTTCTTTAGGGGGCAATGAGGTCTAAGACAAGGAGATCCTATATCCCCATATTTGTTCATCATCATGGCTGAAGCTTTAGGTAGAACTTTGGGAGCAACCACTACCACAAAAAAGATAAGAGGGATTAAACCTATAGGTAATGTTGCAGCAATGTCTTACCAACAATTCATGGATGACACTATCATCTTGGGTGAAGCCTCAATAAGAGAAGCGAAGGAGATACTCAATATCCTACATATTTATGAAAGAGCTTCCAATCAAAGTGTCAATTTTAGAAAAAGTCATGTTTATTTTGTCAACACAACTAGACAAGTGCAACAAAGAATATCTAGGATTTTGGGATGCAACATAGCAAAATTTCCAGCTACCTACCTTGGATTACCTCTTTTCATAGGTAGAATGAAAGAAGAAATGTGGGCTCCAGTCATAGACCAGATTCAAAGAAAGTTGGTAGGGTGGAAGGGTAATATGCTATCTCAAGCTAGGAAATTACAACTTCTAAAGGCAACATTACAAAGCATCCCAATTTACTACATGTCACTTTTCATAATCCCCTACAAGGTCAAAAATAGAATAGAGAAAATATTTAGAAGGTTTCTTTGGGTAGGGGTAGAAGAAAAACAAAGGCTTGCTTTGGTATCATGGGATAGAGTTTGCTCTTCGAAGAGGGAAGGTGGTCTAGGGATAAGAAAGTTGCAGCAGTTCAATAAAGCATTGCTAACTAAAACAGGTTGGAGATTGACCAAGGAACAAGATTTGCTTTGGGCTAATATTCTTAAAGGTAAGTACTTGGAAGGTTTCATACCCTTCTTTAGAAGTTTAGACCCTCCTAAAGGATCAACAGTTTGGAATGGAGTTTCAAAAACTAGGAAATTGTTGAGAAGTGGTCTAAGATGGATGGTAGGAGAAGGCAAGGAAATATTTTTTTGGGAAGACACTTGGATTGTAGATAGTCCTTTACAATAGATGTAAGAGTTTAGAAGACTAAAATATCCCTTGGTTCAAAAATATGGACCACTAGTCAAAGATTACATAGAATTTGGGGAAGGTCAGAGGTTTTGGAAAGAGCTAACTTTGGATTCTGCTGATTCGAAACTACAACAATCTCTACTAAATATTAATAGGTTGTTGCAATAGTACCACTTACCTCATAATGAAGATAAGGACTCTTTGATTTGGTTCCCTACTTCCTCAGGGGAATTCTCTATGAAATCAACTTATACCTTACAGTTTGGAGGTGTGGAGGGGGACTTTCCTATAAATAAGGTTTGGAAGAATGAGTTAATCCCTAAATTGGCTTTCTTTCTTTGGTTATGCTTACAAAATAAGATTCTAACTCTAGATAACCTAAGTAAGAGAGGTTTTCAAATGATAAATATATGTTCTCTTTGCATGAAGGATGTTGAATCAATTGACCACTTGTTTATTCATTGTGAGTTTGCAAGTAAGGTACTTAATAATCTAATGGAAGCTATGTTCTACTCTTGGGTGGTCCCTAGTACTTTTAGGCAGCTTTTTAACCAATGGAGATGCCCTTTTAGCAGTAGTAGGTTATCAAAACTCTAGAATTTACTGTTACCTCATTTTTTATGGGGTGTTTGGTGGGAAAGAAATCAGAGAGTATTCAGGGGGGAAAGTAAGGATGAACTTTCAATGTCTAATAGAATTAAAACTGTAGTGAGGGAGAATTTGCTTGCCTTTGATAATAGTGTGGACTTTGAGAACAATTTGGAAAAGAGGATCACTAGAGAATGGCACTTGGGAGAACCTAGAGCAACACCTTTGCCAATCAGTTTGAAAAGAGCAAACACTAGATGGCTAAAACTAGAGGAGGGTTGGGTAAAGTTAAACTTTGATGGAGCTGCAAAAGGTAACCCAGGTAGAGCTAGGGGAGGAGGTGTCATTCAAAATGAGAAAGGTGAAGTGTTATGGGCTTATGCAGAAAGTTATGGGATACAAAGCAATCACTATGTGGAAGCTAAAGCCCTATACTCTGGTGTTATGTTGTTGAGATAGAAGAGTGTAAGGAAGGTCATCATAGAAGGGGACTCTATGAATATTCTCAAGGATCTTAAGAAAGGAAAAGTTGATAACTGGTAGGTGTCAGGTTTAATTAAGGATACCTCATCCCTATTAAAAGAAATGGTAGAGGTGAAGATATTACATATATATCGGGAAGGAAATGTTGTAGTTGATTGTTTGGCAAACATTGGAGTTCATTTTGATCAGAGGAAGATATGGGAAAATAATTTTCCCTTATCTCTTTTAAGGATTACCTCATCAGAGGTAGAAGAAAATTCTATTCCATAGGGTGTTATCTTTTGATGTTGTCGGTATTGTTGTTGCTTCTGGGGTCTTTTGGTGCTACTGATGTGATTGTATGTTGTTGCTATTACAACAATTGTAGTTCTAGAAAATGCTATTGTAATGTGATTCTGCTTTTGTTGTTGCTACTTCTATTACCTATTATTGAGAATTGGAGTGATTGCTACTACTATTGGTGTGGAAGGGAGGAATAAACAATAGTCAGGTCAACCTTTGCTCCCTTGCTAGAAATAGATTTTGATATCAGCTAGAGTGTTGTTTTTTGTCTGGTTTTATTCTAGGATTTTTGTTGCAACTTTGCTTTTATCTCATGTTATCCAGGGAGGAGGTTGATGTTTATCTTGTAACCTTGGATAACTTAATTCTGTAATAGGGTTGGGGCCCCTCCAAAACCCTTTTTTTTCACCACTACCAAAAATAAAGAACTAAATAAATTTTATATGTTTAGAATTTACATTATGATACCTATTTTTACACATATTTGATTATAAAATAATATGATTTAATCCATATGAGGCCTTTAAAATTATATTAGTGACCTTGCTAGCTAAAATTTGATATAAATATACATATGCAATTCTAATTACTATATATATATATATATATATTTAAAATTTACATTCCAATACCTACCACTCCATAAATTTTGATTATAAAATGATATGATTCAACCTCATTTTGAGGACTTCAAAGTTTTTTTATTAGGCAGAAAAACATAATGTTTTAAAAGGATCCATAACCTTTTACAATAAGAGACACAATAGAAACAATAAAAATAAGAATATCAAGAGTAGAACAACCCCAAGGGATAGGGGGATACAATAAAACAACCATAAATAGGTAGAACGAAGAAAAACCTTCAAAAAAAAGTAAGAGGGAGCATCTTATCAACCAAGGAAAATAAGAGAACATAATTCAAAACCAGAAGATAATAAGTAAAAAAGGTAGGTAAATCCTTCATCCAAATTTGAAGAGCATTCTGATTGACCCCCTGGTTGGCCAATAGGTCAACTTCCTTATTTTCTTCTCTAAAGGTGTGCCTGAATTCAACACCTTCCAAATTCTTAGTGTGATGGTAAATATATTCTATTAAATCTAAAAGTGAGGGGAATATTTTTATTTAGAAATATTAATGATAGAAAGAGAGTCACCTTCAATCACCACCTTCTTTATATTCAACTTTTCTAGGAGCATGACCCCTTGATAAAGTGCCCGAGATTTGATAAAAAAAATATATTGAACACCTAAGAAGTCAACAAATGCCAAAAGAATAACCCCTTTGTCATCCTCGATGACCCCTCCATCCCTTGTAGTGCTCTATTTATACTTAGCCACCCCATAAAATTTTAGTTTTATCCAAACCTAAGGTGTAGGCTACCATTTGACAAGATCTCTAGTATTGAGGTTGGGCAGACTGCAAATACCTTCTGGATTCGGGATACCTAGCTAGTTGCCAAGCTTACATTCACTATGGGACCATTTTTCATATTTTCTAGGGATTATAAAAATATTTTCTTTTAGTGAATTTAAAATTTTAGCTTCCACATGCAGGGGATCCTTTTTAAAATTCTTGAAGGTTATTTGTTTCTTTTGTTCTAAATATCCCAAATAAAATTATTCAAACAAAAATATTAACAAATTATAAGCAAAATATTCTAGAAGGGGGAAACCCACTACAAATACAAGTCCAAAATGTTATTAGGCATGACCCAGATAATATTGAATTTAATGAGAAGAAGGTGGATAACTTCTAAGAAGAAGGGACTGTTGACAATTTTGTCACATTTCTCAAGGGGTAGAAAAGGAAATCAAATTTTGTACAGTGTTTTGTGAAGTTTTTCTTTGTTATTTTTATTTGCAGCAATTTTGGCTTTCAATGCCACCCCTTTGTATATAAAAGAGAAAAGAAAGAGCTTCACTGTCAAAAGGGCTAGAGAAAAGAACTTTGTCGAAGGAAAATGAGAAGAGCTTCGCACCCGAAGCATTTTCAGCACTACTTCGGGTGAAAATTTTGTGAAATAGTATTGCCGAAGAAGAATACAAGGGTAGTGAAGAACTTCGGGCCCGAAGCGCTTCAAACCACTACTTCGGGTGAAAGTTGAGCGAAGCGACATTCAAAAGAACAACTTCGCCAAAGAAGGAAGGTCCAGACCACGGTTCAAATTGGCTAAGGCAAGAAAACTACTTCGGGCCCGAAGCATTTCCAGTAGCCACTTCGGGCGAGATTTCTACGAAGCGGTGTTGCCGAAGTAAAATACAAAGAAAGAACAATAAAACTACTTCGGGCCCGAAGCATTTCCATCAGTCACTTCGGCCAGAAAACTAGCGAAGCGGGACTCGAAAGAGCATTGAAAGTACTTCGCCAGAAAGTTGCCGAAGCACTCACTTCGGGCCCCTCCATCAGCGAATCATTTTTACTTCGCCAAAAGTCATTGCGAAGCATTTGCTTCGGCTAATTTTGTGCGAAGTACTTCTACCCGAAGTGAAAGAATGCAACATCTTTTGAAGACAATTGCTTCGGTCGAAATCTTCCCGAACCACAGTTTCGAAAGAGGATCACAGCGAAGCATTTCTCTAAGGCGTCAGCGAAGCAATTTAGTCAACGAAGCGGCAAAGACGAAGAGGCCCATTTTGCGAAGTGAATATGCTTCGGCACTCCCCACCCCGAAGCAGTTTTGTGAAGCTCAATTTTGTGAAGTACAAACCAAGGAGGAGTTATTGCTTTGGCTCAGAACCATTGCGAAGCGAAGTTGTGAACGAAGACTTAGCAAAGCGCTTCAAGGGCACGCGTTCCAAGTCGGGTGTTTTCCCGAGGCGATCAAGTGCCTCATAAATGCATTTTTTCATGCTCGATAAGCTCGTTGCTCATTTTTGGCAATCAAAAATGAAGTATCAGGCCATGATGGAGAACCCGACGAGCATGGCGGCCACTCGAGCACCGCACCCAGAGACCAAGGACGTCTAGACGGCTCATCAATGCATCTTTCCATGGTTGACCCGGTCGCAGTTACCAGTTTGGTAATGGATTTGAGAGCTCGATCACGAGAGCCTCGGGGAGCCAAATTCTCAGGGCTCGAGGGTGTACTTCTCCTTGTTATGTAATTATGACCCAGAGGGTCGGGTCCTCTATAAAAACCTAGGCATTGTAATGTTAAAAGGGGGGGAACTATCTACTAGAAAGCTGTTGTAACTTGATGTCCTACGATTAATACTAAAGAGCTTTGGGCTCAATTCTTCTCTTTTATGCTGCCTTCTGTGCTTGATTCTTTTGTCTTTCTTCATTTGTATATCGAGATGCTGAACCCTACGTTCGGTGTGTGATCGGGGACTGTACCCTAAAACTCGTTCTGAAGGATACATAGGAGTTGAAAAACATCATATTGGATTTCTTTTATGCTACCTTCTATGCTTGATTCTTTTGTCTTTCTTCGTTTGTATACTGAGATGCTGAACCCTGTGTCCGATGTGCGATCGAGGAATGTACCCTAAAACTCGCCTGAAGGATACATAGGAAGGTTGATATTACGTTTCTTTCATTTATTCTTGGTGTTCTTTGCTTCTATTCAAGTTGCTAGTTAGTGATCGTGCTTCCTATTCTCTCCCACTTTAAACTACCGATTTCTCTAACCCTTACTCCTTTTATCTCTTTCCTGCACCCTTATCTCAAAACACTCAAGTAGTTTAGCATAGGAGCCGGCCTTTCTCCGGATATTGGCATGAGGGGCATCTCTTCCCTTCGGCCTTTCAATGTTGGTCCAGGTCTAGGGCGCATACACTCACCCAAAATCCTTTCCTAGGCAGATTTGATGACCAACAGTTTTTGGCACGCCCGGTGGGACCGACTGTGTCTATCTCAGTAAGATCCATAACCAATCAAGGTCCCATATTTTAAATGCAAAACCCATCTTCATCGGGGCCAATAGTTCTAACCAGTTCTCGGTGTGACCCGATCAGTCTCACCTGACTAGTGGTAGTGAGAACCGATGCTCTCATTACCGAAAGACTCTTAGCATCTGGCGACTCTATTTACCCGAGAATATTTAAGTCGTAAAGACCAGTACCAAAAGTTTGTGCCTTCATGCAAACGAGATGGAGAGTTAAGAATAGAGGAGAGGAAACCGAGTTCTTTGAGCTAGATATCGATGCCTTTGGGGAGCGATCAAGGTTGGTCACCCCTGAGTCACTAGGAGCATCCTCGCAAGAGGCTGTTGTCAACGAACAAGGCCTAACTTCTGATAGCACAGCATCTAATTTTCCTCCCAATCCCCCCAACTCACCGAAGCATCCTAGTGCCTCCATTCCTATTAGTTGTCCTATTAGCAATCAAGGGAGAGCTTCGGGAATACCTGTTTCTCAAAATCCAGGAGCAAGTATGGCACAGAACAACAACAACAACAACAACAACAAATGTAGCAGCCACCACCACCCAGGTTGTCCCCAACATGGGATTCTTTGTCACCACTAAATCTAGTGGGACAAGGGCAAGTGCCGCCTGTTACCATAAAGAAGATCCCAACGTTCGATGGAACTGGGAAGACTGCTCTGGAGCACATCCAGGACATAATATCTCTGGCGGCGATCCACGACATCACAGAAGAGAAAATTATGGTAAAGCTTTTGGTTCTTTCCCTTAGAGGAAAACTCCTCTACTGGTATAGATCTCTACCACCCGGTAGTATTACGGGATGGGACCAGTTAGCTGATCAACTGATGGGAAACTTCAATGAGTCCTGTGATCCTACCTCTCTCCTGCATCAGTTCACTTCGATCAAGAGGCATCCACAAGAAGAGATCATAGATTTCAATGTTAGGTTCGCTCGAACCTGGCAGAGAGTGCCAGTTGGACTTCGGCCAACCGACGAAGCTGCAACATATTACTTCCTTCGAGCTTTCAACCCTGAAATCAGTGTTATGGTAAGATATTCTAACATCAATACTTTTCTTGAGTTGTATGGGTTAGCCAAGAGGGCGGAAATGGATTTGATAGCTATGGGCAAGCTTCCCCAAAGGATGTCGACGCCCATACTTCTTGAATTCCTTCAATTCCAGTATGCAAGCGCAGCCGCTTCGCAAATCTCTACAACCCCTGCACTCTCGATCTCATCTTGGAACCCGAATCCTATCGTGTCTCAAATCACCGCTCCACAAATTCATTTCCCTACATTTTCAACTCCGCAACCCACTATCACTTTGGCATTTCCTGTACTACCAGCACCACCTCAACACCCTGCCCTACCTCCAATACCGACGATGGCTTCATTGCCACTCGTTTCAAAAGTCGATGATATACAAACTAAAATTTTACAAGAGATGCAGTCTCTAAACTCTACAGTTCAGATGTTGTCCAATGACATGACCATTGTGAAGAAGAAGCAAGCGCAACAAGAATTCCTACCAAGAAGGTCTTATCCTATGCCTGCGCTTACCAAAGACCAAGCAGTCCAGCAAGGGAAGGCTTCGACGAGAAATGCTGCGATTGATGAAGCTCCGAGCACTTCCGATCATGTATATTGGTGCTCTACGTGCAATGATCCGCATGAAGAAAATACCTGCATGCTGCACCAACACTATGTGCAAACACTGGCAAGCAGTAGTCATGGCGGTCAAGTCAACGTCATCAGGCAGATGAGTCAGAACCTGGCGATTGGCGAGGAGGAACCAGTTGTAGTGCTTACCAGAGGAGGAAAGAAGGCGATAGAAGTGGATGCTACTCAGATGGCTCCCTTAAAAGTACATGCTCGACCCGAGAAGGGACAACCATCTTCTTCGGCTCCGAATGAAGCTCCTCCACCTGCACCAATCAAAGAAAAGGCTCAAAAGGCCTCTGCCGAGCCACCTCTGGCAGAAACAAAGGAGCAGGCTAAGGAAAAGTTCAAGTTTCCTTCACTGACTAAGCGGCAAAGAGTCGAAGCTACGGAGCAGTATCACACCAGATATGAGCCGAGAAAAGAACCCAAGGTGCTCAATTCCCTGACATACAACATTGTAGAAGAGTTAAAGAAAATTCCAACCAAGATCAGCTTGTATGATGCACTGCAACTACCTGGACAAGTGGACCTACTGCAAGAATCACTGAAGTCAACTAAAGCAAAAAAATAGCACCGCTTGCTCTTGTGCAGACCCTATCCACATCTATTATGGGGAAGAACAGACCACCTCCATTCTACCTGTCTCTACAAATGGAAGGGTATATTGTACATAACTGTATGATCGACTCTGGGGCCGCGACAACAGTCATGCCGAGGGCAGTATGCGAAGAGATAGGAATGGAATATACGTGAAGCAGCCACGGTGTGCTCCAGCTGGATGGTACCCCAGTGAATACTGTAGGAGTGATCAAAGACATTCCTATCCGACTACATAAGATGCCTCAGATCACGGTCATACAAGAGGTAGTGGTCGTCGACCTGGAGCCATACTTTAGTATGTGTTTGTCAAGGGAATTCATGGCAAAGCTGGGTGGATATCTATCCATGGATTACTCTCATCTGGAGATTCCATTCAAAGGAAAGAAGGTGAAGATCTACAATGAGAAGCCTTCTTCCTTCCTTGTGCAGAAGATGTCCGAAGAAGAGAGCAGCGATCCAGTGAATGCAATAGTGGAGGAAGTAGAGCAGGTAGACCTGGTCGAGGAATCTCTTGCACAACTAAGTTATGAAGATGAGTTCTCATTGGCAGACTTTAATGCCATGGTGGAGACCGAGATAGGATGTTATGCGATCGCCAAGCCTAAAAAACACTCCCAACCAGAGAATAGAACAAGTGCCCAAGGAGGACTATGGAAGTTGTTCTTCGATGGTGCCCGATGTAAAAATAGCATTGGGGCAGGGATTCTTCTAGTTTCACCATCCGGAGAGCAAAAGGAGTATTGCTACCGGTTGATATGGAGCTGCACCAACAATGCAGTAGAATATGAAGCATTATGCCTAGGACTCAAGAAAGCTGATAAGTTAGGCATAAAGCATCTCCAAATCTTTGGAGATTCTGAACTGGTTTGCAACCAAGTCACAAATAAGTGTACTTCAAAGAAGCATTATCTAAAATCATACCGCAATAGGGTATGGGACTTGTTCGACCAGTTCGAATCTCTCAATCTACAGTCTATCCCAAGAGAAAAGAACCGACATGCCGATGTTCTGGCATCCATCGTAGCCAAGTACTCTCCAGTAGAAGACATGGTGCACAAGCCCAAAGCTGTGAGGATGATCTATAGACCCTCTATCCCAGACAAAGACCTACATTGGCAAGTCTTTGACAACGATGAGCAGATTGTAAATTTCATGATCCAAGAAGCCGCCACAGTTGAAGACAGAAGCTCTGATGAAGAAGAATATGAAGGGCTGGTTCAATTGAAGAATAACCATGTTCCCAAGGGACTAATCACCCTTGAAAGCCTCTTTGATCAGAATGATCGAGCACTCTCTCACATGATCAAAGTTAATGAAAAGCAATATCAAGATTTAGAGCTTGAACCTGGGAAAGCAATAAAGGTTGGAACTGATTGTACTAAGGAAGAGATAGAACAGATCTTGACTCTGTGCAAAAGGTATCTCGACATAATTGCTTGGTCTTATCAAGACCTCAGGGGATACAATCGACAGCTGGTTCAACACACAATCGAATTGCAGGAGGGGGTCAAACCCTTTCGACAAAAGCAAAGACCGGTTAATCCTAAGATCGAGGTCCTAATGAAGGCCAAACTCCTAAAGATGCTCGAGGCGAAGATCATTTATCCCATCAAGCACTCTTCATGGGTAGCGAACCTGGTCCCAGTTAGAAAAAAGAATGGAGATATACGGTTATGCATGGACTTTCGCAACCTGAATCAGGCTTCTCTCAAGGACCACTACCCTCTTCCACAGATCGATCAGATTTTGCACTCGGTGGCTGGAGCTCAATGCTTCTCTCTTGCTCGATGGTTTCTCTGGATACAATCAGATCTGGGGCAGGGATGAAGACCAGCACAAAACAACATTCACCACCAAGTGGGGGACATTTGCTTACCAGCGAATGCCATTTGGCCTTTCGAATGTTGGTGCCACTTTCCAGAGAGTGATGGATCTTGCTTTTGGTGAGCTTCTAAATAAGGTTATCATCATCTATCTAGATGACATGACCATTTTCTCCCGAAGAAGGGAGGATCACCCCATACATCTACAACAAATTTTTGAAAAATGTCGAGAGTTTGGCATCTCAATCAATCCAAAGAAGTCCATATTCGTAGTCAACGAAGGAAAGTTGTTGGGACATGCAATATCAGAAAAGGGACTCGTTGTAGATCCTGACAGAGCCGAGGCTCTAATGAAGCTCCCACTCCCAGCAGACAAGAAAGGACTTCAATATTTCTTTGGCTAGATTAACTTCGTGAGGAAGTTTGTCCCCGATTTCGCCCAAGTCATCAAGCCAATGTCCGAACTTTTGAAGAAGGGCACCGAATTTAGCTGGACGGAAGAAAGAAAGGAGGCATTTGAAGAGATTAAGGCTCGAATCGCTCAGGCGCCGGTCCTGATCAACCCTGACTACAGTCAAGATTTTATCATGTATGCTATAGGGGAGCCCGAGAGCTATGCTGCTGTCCTGACACAAAAGGGGGAAGATGGTGAGGAGCGTCCCATCATGTTTCTGAGCCAGGTGATCAATCCCCATGAAGAAAGATATAATTTCATAGAACGTCAGGTGCATGCAGTAATGAAATCACTGAGGAAGTTCAAGCAGTTCATCTCCCAAAGTCGAGTCACAGTTTTTGTCATTCACCCCGATGTGCGCAATTTCATCATCCAAGGAGAATTGGGAAGCAAGAGAGCTGGTTGGGTAAACAAGATACAAGAATTTGACATTGAAATCAAGCCTACCAAACTGGTTCGCGGTCGTGCATTGTGTCAAGAATTGGCGAAGAGCATAGCGGCCGAAGCTACAGAACCTCAGGGGGATGACGCACTGTCCGAAGGATGCTTCGCGAACCAGGAGGAGGACGAGAAGGATTGGGTTAGTGAGATAATAGGCTACTTCAACACTGGCGAATGTCCTTCGCATCTAAATGCATCGCAACGAAGACATTTCAGGATGCGGTCCTCCCGATACACTCTGCGCCTCGAAGGCCTATTTTTTAGGAACATTGATGGTGTCCTTCTCAAGTGCATCAAAGATGATGATAAAAGGAGAGTCCTGGGAGAATTCCATTCAGGACTATCTGGAGGTCACTTCGTAGGGAGAACAACGGCGCTGAAGATCATCAAGGCGGGTTATTATTGGCCCACACTCTTTGTCGATGCCTTCGCAGTTTGTCGCAAATGCGAGCAGTGTCAGAAGTTCATCGGCCGAAACAAAAATGCTGCAATGCCCCTCCAACCGATACAAGTAGAGACGCCCTTTCAACAATGGGGGCTGGATTTTATGGGGGTCATATCACCGAACTCCTCCGCTGGGCATAAATTCGTATTGACTGCGACTGACTACTTCACCAGGTGGGCCGAAGCGATTCCTACAAAGCATGCAGATCAAGAGACTGTCATAGCCTTCCTTGAAGGATTGATCACCCGGTTCGGCATCCCCGAAGCGATCATCATGGACAATGGCCCTGGCTTCACAGGTGCCAGAATCAATGAATTCCTCTACAGATATGGGATATATCATAAAGTATCCTCCAATTACTATCCACAGGGCAATGGTTTGGCAGAATCCACCAATAAGACTCTGTTGAGGGTGCTAAGAAAGCTCGTAGAGACAAACAAAAGGACTTGGCACCTCCTTCTAGATCGAGCTTTGTGGGCCGATCGAATTTCTGTCAAGAAGTCAATCAAGACTTCACCTTATGCCTTGGTCTATGGCAAGGAGGCCATCTTACCCATCCATGTAGAGATCCCTGCACTATAGCTGTTAGAGGCAGAAGATGGAGTTAGCCCAATGGAAAATAGATTAGCTCAGCTGCTGCAACTAGAGGAAGATCACGAAGAAGCCTACCAGAACTTCGCTAAGCATGCTCAAGTCACCCAGGATTGGTTCAAGAAGAAATCATCCGATCGCACATTCAGAGTGGGAGATCTGGTATGGAAGTGGGACTCCTGGAAAGCCAAGCCTGGGAATCACGACAAGATGGACGCCTTTTGGGATGGGCCATTCAAAATTATGAAGGTGAACTCGGCCAATTCATTCATCCTCAAAGATGCAGATGGCCAAGTTTTTCCGATCTCTGTCAATGGTCTTCATCTGAAGACTTTTCACCGCTAAAGTAAAACACAATTCTTCTCTAAAAAAAAAAAAAAATGTACTTTTGTATATAATTTGCATTTGTATGTACATCCTATTCCAAGATCGCAAAAGCCAAGTACCACTTCTAAATCCTCTTCGGGGACTTTTGATGCAAAGTAGCAAGTGCAAGGAGGTTCACCGCGAAGTATGTTACTCTCAAAAGGACCGAACCAAAGGCACAAAAAGAGCTTCACACCTGAAGCATTTTCAGCAGACACTTCGGGCAGTAGTTTTGCGAAGTAGATTTTAAGAGGGTCTTGGCGAGGCAGTTTTCGAAGCAGAATTTGGCGAAGCAGTTTCCAAAAGGGTAAAGCTTCGGTAAGCGACCTTCGCAAAGCAGAGCGGCAACACGGCGAAAAGGAAAGTACTTCGGGCCCGAAGCATCGAAAGGCAGTCCGAACCAAAGGTTCACCGTGAAGCATTTTTCAACATTAAGTTCAACTTCGCCGAACCGAACATGCACGAGGTGGAGAATTTGAAACGTGCCTCGGAGAACGTGTCGATAACAGCCTTGAAAGGAGTACGAAGCGGATGAATTTAAGGCAAAAGGTGGTGGAGCACTTCCCGAGGTAATTTAGTTAGAAAAGGGGAAAAGAAAAGCTCACGCCAAGGTACGAGGTGGCAGTGGGTTGCGTCTCCAATACAAAGTGTAATCATCGAAGCGTGTAGCCCTATGTACCACGTCGCTGTAGAATCAATTTAAGAATACGATAGCCTCTTTCGTCCGAGGTGTAAATTTAATTTTAGTAGGTGCCATAAATTTAGGTGGTTGCCTTTTTAGGTTATAAAACATGAATTCCTAGCAAGAGGGAAGTTATTTGTCCATCAGTTCAAGCTAGACTAAGAACCTTCAGATACTCTGCAATCCTCCTATCCTTTGCATCTGGCCATTCGCATTGAAGCCCTCTGTATCAAGAACTCTGCCGCTATCACTTGCAACATGGGAAAGAAAAACTCCAAGGAGAAGGGGAAAGAGCCCGAAGTTGCAGGCCCCAAAAAAACAAAGAAGGGCAAGGAAGAGAAAAAGCATACTCCAAAGAAGCTAAGCCTCCCCCTCGCCCCAAAAAGTAGCCAATGGAAGAAGGGGACGACTCAGAGGAAGAACAACTTGTGGAACCACCAATTGATGGGTGGGAGAAGATTAGAGACACATAGCTCTCTAAGGGTGTATCCGATCTCCGACGCACCATAGAGTTCATGACAAGCAGACTCACCCCAGAAAATAAGAGAGCTGCTGCATATTACTCCCAGATTTACTAGTTTTTAACCCCGCCTGCTCACCATTGTCCCGAGCTGATCTATGCTATCGCACAAAATTACCAACCTGCGTCCAGGCAAGTGTTAGACGCTTCGGGTCACAAATTATTTTCCATCCTGAAGGAAGATGTACAAGCAGCCTTCGCACCACAGCAGGGTCCGCCCAAGGGCTATTCTGTTCGCAATGTCATCTTAAGCGAACAAATGGAGAGATTCACCTCTAATAGCTACATATTGAAATTCCTGCGTGAGAATCTCAAGAGCGGGCTACCTTCAAACAAGTTGCCCCAGATGCCCTTACCCTTGGAGGCCTTCAAAAACATCGATATTTTCTCCATCATTGCATGGGTGGCGGGCTTGTCAACAGATGCTTCAGTACAGCCCTGGAAGGTGTCTTTGGCCGAATGCATTTCGAGAGGGGAGTTTTATGCCCCTGACGCTTCAAGGCCGAACACCAACCCAGTTTTCTTTGACTGGGTGGAATGGGTGGCCCGAACCTTGCATACAAGGCTCACTAGCATGAAGAATTCAGCAACAGGCCAGTACTTCGCACCCTATTCTTTTCTTGTCTGGTTGTACTTCTACCAGGTTCATAAGCGATTTCCCCATATCGCCATTTCTCCAAGTGGCAAGGATGGAAATCCTCTGCCAGTGTATCAATGGACTCCCCTCTTATTGAGGGTAGAGTCCTATTATCCTTTTAATCAGCAATTTTTGGGACCCGCCATGCATCTGTTAAAAGGTTCTTGTCCTCGGGTACCACTCAGTTTAAGAGATAGAGTGGTGCAGGGAAAAAAGGGGGACGTTTTCCAATTGACATAAGGACTGGTGATTCGCCTGTTCGGTTTCATAGGGAAGCCCTTCCTGTTACCAGTCTACCCCTCTGAATATCAGTTCGCATTGGAAGTCGCTCGACAGAGCGACTCTACAAATGTAGTATACGGTCATGGCCGAAAGTGGGCACATACCTATGACTTCCCCTTCAGGATGGGCGTAATCGAAGTCTTTGCCCTAAAATAGAACATTTTCTTGGAGGAAAAGCTTGCCGATTTTGGCCTACTCTAGATTCCTCAACAATGGCTCTATGATCCTTTGGGCGTGATGAGGGATCATTTAAAATTCAAGAACTTCCACATCTGCCCCCACCCCAAAGTTGTGGAACAAAGGAATAACCCCAATGGGAAAGATCTAGAGTGGCATTTGGAAAGAATGAGGACATTGCCTCCATGGCATGAGTTCTATCCCATGGAGGTCGAGTTCGACCCTGATCAGTATCCCCTCCCGACTCCAAGCTCCACATTTTGGAAAAAGGCAAGGGACGATTTGAAGGAGGAAGTAAAGAATTGGAGCGAGGAAAAACTTCGAGAATGGTGGATAATGAGAGTCCATCGCCAAAAGGTGAACTCTTATGGACTCTTAGCATCAGATAAAGACTTCACGATTCTTTATGACACCAATGTTGAAACTTGGAAGTCTATATCCTTTGCGGATTTTGTTCCCTCGGCTACCCCAGGGTCAGGCGAAAGCCCAGGAGGAGCTAAGGATGCCTCGGAGGAAGAAAAAGAATTAGGGGCCGAAGCTACGCCTGCAGCACTACCACAGAAGCCGTCGGAGATCCATGACACAAGTGCCGAAGAGGCAGAGCAACCATTGGAGAGAAAGAAAAGAAAGAGGCAAGAGCAAATTCAAGTGCCTCCGAGCCACCCAAAGTGACCTCGCACGAAGCCTACAAGTACTCCTGTTGAATCACCTGCATCAGGCCCGGTTGAAGCAAATATCGAGGATGCAGGGCCACCAAGTGCTGAGACGGTCCCTGAGATAGATATCATTGATGTGGAGGAACTCCTCCAACAAGAAGGAGACCCCGAAGTAGAAGTTGTGGAGGTCGGGAGTGTTGAAGCCCGAAAGGAACAAGAGCCAACCACCCAAGATGTCACCACGGCCGCTTTGCCAGGAGGGCACGTAGGTATGCACTCTCTTCCCTTCGCCTTGGTCTCCGACACATCCACGGTAGTCTCGATTGAAAGTCCTCATCAATCTCTCCATCCCCTACAAGGTCAATCACCCACTCAGATACTGCCCATTGCCAGTCCAATCCTGCATAGCTCCACTCCACCCGAGTCGTCTGACCAGGACAGGCCTGTTGAAACCACTTCGCCTACCCATGTTGCCATTCCTTCAATCCTAAGTCAAGGCGAAGGTAGTGTCCCAACACCAAGCCCCGTAGCCCACTCTCCCATAGCTCAAAGCATAGTCCCGCTTGCCAAAGCCCCTGCTACACCCATCTTCGAACCATCTGGGGAATCATTCCCCATTAGTTCTTTATATTTGTTCACACCTTTGGCTGGAGATCCAACCTTTTTTGAAATAGATTTATCTTTAATAAAGGAGCACCCCCTAGCCGAGAAGCTACTCCTAGCTCGACAAAATACAGAGAAAATGCTGAAGGAGGCAAGAAAGAAAAGAGGGCGATCTCTGGCCCAAGTTGAAAAATGTGCGGTCTTCGACTTGAAGGGCAGAAAGTTACATAAGGTTAAGAAGGTCCCTAAGGTCCAGAAGCCTCTGGATGAAATGACTCCAGCTGACTATGATTACCAGGAGAAGACCAAGGACCTGGAGCATTTAGATATAGATGATGAATCCGCATCCATGCATGTCAGGATTGAGACTTTTCGAGCACATGCAAATATTGCCAATCAACGCAGGATTGAAGCAGAGAGTGCCAACATCAAGTTGGAGGAAGAGTTGGCTAGAATCCACTCTGAGCTGGAAGATTCACAGGGAAAGTGTAAACTAATGAAGAAAGAAACACATGCCCTGAAACAACAGATACTACAATTGCAGTCTTCGACTGAGCAACAAGCACAGAAATAGGCCAAAAATGAGCTAAAAGCCAAAGAGCTCGAGAACAAGATCTTGCAGGCCCAACAGTAATTGTTCAAAAAAGCAAACCTAGAGCTGTTCGACAAAGGCAGAATCAAGGAGATCCGCTCTCACCTGCTCAAAGGTTTCAGATCTCGGGCCTCCAGTGCCCTATCAATTTTAATCTATGTCACCGAAGCCCAACATGCCATTGCTAAGAAGGGACCAATAGTAGATGAGGTGATCCAAAAAATCAAAAGGTGACTCAAGCTTGCTTTTGAGGTCCAAAGTATTAGATATCAAGACCTGCAGGTTGCTGCTATGAGTCGAACGGCTAGGGATTGGTCTACTGCCCAAGCCACTATTCGTGCCTTCTTCTCCAAGGTGAAGAAAGTGCAAAAGGTGAAAGACCTCCTAGATATATTTGAGCAGGAGCAGCGCACATCAATGAGTTACTTCGAAGACCTTTCTTCCTTGGGTTTCCCGAGTTTCATAGATGATGATGGGAACCTTCTCACCCGGGAAGAACTTAAGCCGGCGTGGCTCCATTTCGAAAGTGACGTCTCAAAAATTGATGAGTGGGAAGAGCCAGTCACAGAGGGACAAGTCACCGACTTCATCCTGAGACACTACAAGAATCATGGCTTGCTTGAATGACCTAGGTGCAAGAATCAAACATGTCGATATAGGGCAGATTGATCAGTTCCATGTTTTGGTCAAGGCACTCGAAGACCAAGAACCATTTCAGAAAGGGGTCTGGGCTCATGTTCGCCGAACCATGAAGAGAATCCATGACCGTCTTGTCCCATCACCACAGTAGGAGGCCACGCCAGGAGAGGAAGAAGGAGAGGAGGAAGAAGAAGCAGCAGAAGAAGGAGAACCAGCTACGGAGACACTCCCAGAGGGAGAAGGGGGAGAAGGATCTGGAGAGGACTCTGGCCCAATGGATCAAAGCTAGGGGTTCTCCCACCGAGACGAGCTCGTTGCCCCATGAGCCGCCAAGAATGTTGACAATTTTGTCACATTTCTCAAGGGGTAGAAAAGGAAATCAAATTTTGTACAGTGTTTTGTGAAGTTTTTCTTTGTTATTTTTATTTGCAGCAATTTTGGCTTTCAATGCCACCCCTTTGTATATAAAAGAGAAAAGAAAGAGCTTCACTATCAAAAGGGCTAGAGAAAAGAACTTTGCCGAAGGAAAATGAGAAGAGCTTCGCACCCGAAGCATTTTCAACACTACTTCGGGTGAAAATTTTGTGAAGTAGTATTACCGAAGAAGAATACAAGGGTAGTGATAAAAAAGAACTTCGGGCCCGAAGCGCTTCAAATCACTACTTCGGGAGAAAGTTGAGCGAAGCGACATTCAAAAGAACAACTTCACCAAAGAAGGAAGGTCCAGACCATGGTCCAAATTGGCTAAGGCAAGAAAACTACTTCGGGCCCGAAGCATTTCCAGTAGCTACTTCGGGCGAGATTTCTATGAAGCGGTGTTGCCGAAGTAAAATACAAAGGAGGAAGAATAAAACTACTTCAGGCCCGAAGCATTTCCAGCAGCTACTTTGGCCAAAAAACTAGTGAAGCGAGACTCGAAAGAGCATTGAAAGTACTTCGCCAGAAAGTTTTCGAAGCACTCACTTCGGGCCCCTCCATCAGCGAATCATTTTTACTTCGCCAAAAGTCATTGCGAAGCATTTGCTTCAGCTAATTTTGTGCGAAGTACTTCTACCCGAAGTGAGAGGATGCAACATATTTTGAAGACAATTGCTTCGGCCGAAATCTTCCCGAACCATAGTTTTGAAAGAGGATCGCAGCGAAGCATTTCTCCAAGGCGTCAGCGAAGCAATTTAGTCAGCGAAGCGGCAAAGACGAAGAGGCCCATTTTGCGAAGTGAATATGCTTCGGCACTCCCCACCCCCGAAGCAGTTTTGCGAAGCTCAATTTTGTGAAGTACAAACCAAGGAGGAGTTTTTGCTTCGGCTCAGAACCATTGCGAAGCGAAGTTGTGAATGAAGACTTAGCGAAGCACTTCAAGGGCACGCATTCCAAGCCGGGTATTTTCCCGAGGTGATCAAGTGCCTCATAAATGCAATTTTTCGTGCCCGATAAGCTCGTTGCTCATTTTTGGCAATCAAAAATGAAGTATCAGGCCATGATGGAGAGCCCGACGAGCATGGCGGCCACTCGAGCACCGCACCCTAAGACCAAGGACGTCTAGACGGCTCATCAATGCATCTTTCCATGGTTGACCCGGTCGCAGTTACCAGTTTTGGTAATGGATTTGAGAGCTCGATCACGAGAGCCTCGAGGAGCCAAATTCTCAGGGCTCGAGGGTGTACTTCTCCTTGCTATGTAATTATGACTCAGAGGGTCGGGTCCTCTATAAAAACCCAGGCATTGTAATGTAAAAGGGGGGGGAACTATCTGCTAGAAAGCTGTTGTAACTTGATGTCCTACGATTAATACTAAAGAGCTTTGGGCTCAATTCTTCTCTTTTATGCTGCCTTCTGTGCTTGATTCTTTTGTCTTTCTTCGTTTGTATATCGAGATGTTGAACCCTGCGTCCGGTGTGTGATCGGGGACTGTACCCTGAAACTCGTTCTGAAGGATACATAGGAGTGGAAAAATGTCGTATTGGCTTTCTTTTATGCTGCCTTCTGTGCTTGATTCTTTTGTCTTTCTTCGTTTGTATACTGAGATGCTGAACCCTGCGTCCGATGTGCGATCGGGGAATGTACCCTGAAACTCGCCTGAAGGATACATAGGAAGGTTGATATTGTGTTTCTTTCATTTATTCTTGGTGTTCTTTGCTTCTATTCAAGTTGCTAGTTAGTGATCGTGCTTCCTGTTCTCTCCCACCTTAAACTACTTACCCCTTTTTTATTTATTTCTCTAACCCTTACTCCTTTTATCTCTTTCCTGCACCCTTATCTCAAAACACCCAAAGTAGTTTAGCATAGGAGCCGGCCTTTCTCTGAGAGATTGGCACGAGGGGCATCTCTTCCCTTCGGCCTTTCAATGTTGGTCCAGGTCTAGGGCGCATACACTTACTCAAAATCCTTTCCTAGGCAGATTTGATGACCAACAGGGACACTTAAGAAATAAATGATTAGCATTCTCTCAAGTAACTTCACATAGATAACA
Organism: Wollemia nobilis; assembly: GCA_028583015.1. NCBI lineage: Eukaryota > Viridiplantae > Streptophyta > Pinopsida > Araucariales > Araucariaceae > Wollemia > Wollemia nobilis. Next base: position 13,673,721 of record JAQPPZ010002930.1, read on the forward strand.
CCTTTTAGAAATAGGCAGACCTCTTTTATGAAGGTTTTTAATAGTAAGAAATTTGTTCTAGGCAACCAACCAAAACAAGAAATTAACTTTAGGTATGAGGTGTTTGAACCATATCTTACTGGATGGAAAGTAGTCATCTTCCTTGTCAAATTGAAGAAAGTAAGCATATTTAACTGTGGAAAGGTCCTTATTATCTGCTTTTCAAACAAGAGAATCAACTAATGGGTTAGGATTTAGGATATGAATTATGAGAATATTGGATAAAGAAATTAGAGCACAAATTTTCCTAGGGGAGGGGTTAAAAAGTGATAAAATATTCCAAGCTCTTTTTCGATCCCTTACCTCAAGAAATTCAGCAACTCTAGATCCATAGGATTGCGTAGTAAAGGACTCTAACAAGTTTGGAAGTTGATATTTAATCAAATCCTCATTATGAATGCAAATATCTTCCCAAAAGTTAACTTTCCTACCATAACTAATCTTTCATCTTAGGCATTTTTGAATAATAAATGTGGAATCAAGGAGTTTCCAAAAATAGATCTCTTTGGATTGGCCTGAATATCAATAAAATTACTATCTCTACCAAGATATTTAGTTGTTAAAATCTCTACCCAATCAACTTCATCCATTTTGAATATATTCCAAATTTGTTTTGCAATAAGTTCTAAATTCATTTGTTTTAGTTTCATGAGGCCTAATCCACCCTTGCTATTCCTGGAACAAACCTGCTTCTAATCCACCAGGGGAATTATATGTTTTTCTTCCATGCACATCCAAAGAAAGACCTTTTGAATACTATCAATATTTTGGCATATTTTTTGTGTCATCTTGAACAAAAATAAAAGGAAGACTAAGATACTTTGGAGGGTAGATTTAATGAGATGCGCCTTACCAACTTGGCTAAGGAGGGTACCTTTCCAACTTTCCAGCTTTCTCCTAACCCTCTCAACCATAAGAAGCCAAGAAGAATCTTGTAACCTTCCATTGAAAAGTAGTAAACCAAAATAAACAAAAGGGAGATTCCTAATGGAAAATTCAAGTATTTTCATGAATTTTCACTCTCCTTTGAAGGGGGTGTTAAAAAAATACCTTGCTCTTATTGAAATTTATCTTTTGTCTAGAGACAACCTCATAAGAAGATAGAATGAAATTAATCTCTTTCACTTTCAAAACAAAGGATATTGAAGCAAAAAGAGTATCATTCACAAATTACTGGTGGGTTATGGGATTGCAGGAGGTGGGCTTTATCCTTGGAATTAACTCCTTATATTAGACTACCTGAATAGATCTATCCAAGGCTTTATCTATAATAAGAAACAAATAAAGAGATAGTGGGTCCCCTTATCTTAGGTCTCAAAAGCTTTTGAAATAACCTGCTAGAGAACCATTAATTAGGACATAATTCATAACCGAGAACAAAAATACTTTGATTAGGTCTATCCAAGCAGTTTGAAATCCAAATTTACCCATAACTTTAATCAAAAATTTCTAGGATACTTTATCATGTGCCTTTTTCATGTCTAATTTCAACAAAAATCCATCTTTACCACTTTTATCTATAGAGTGAAGAACTTCATGAATAGTAATCACACCATCCAAGATTTGCCTTCCTTTAACAAAAGCACCTTGGCAGGGATCAATAATATGAGAAAGAATGACCTTCATTCTATTGGCTATGGATTTAGCCAATATTTTATAAAGAGTATTACACGGACTCATGGACCTAAAATTATTGAAGGAATTAGCACCTACCAATTTAGGAATCAAAACTAGAAAGGTGAAATTGATGTTACTGGGAATATGAAGGGTATTTTAAATTTCACCCATAGCATTATATATATCCTTCCCCATAATTCTTTAAATTTTTTGGTAAAAAACTATAGGAAAACCATCAGGTCTAGGGGCCTTCTCACCGACCATGGAAAACACTACCTCTTTGATTTTAAACTCTTTGAATGGAGCGATAATACTAGAGTTTATTTGTTAAAAAATTAGAGAAGGAATAAAATTCAATAAAGAATTGGAGGTCTACTCATCTATAGGTGCCACCAATCCTAAGATATTTTTAAAAAACTATACAATATCCTCATAAATTTCCAACACATTTCCAATTTTAATACCATCCTCCTGAATAATTTCAATAATCTTATTGAAACTCTAGTGTCTCAAGGTTATGACATGAAAAAACCTGGTATTTCTATCTCCAAATTTTAACGAGAGAGTCCTAGAATTCTATCTCTATTAGGATTCCTTGCAGGCCAAAACATATAGAAATCTACCAACAATCTCCTTTCAAGATCTCTAACAACCTTGTATGGGGGAAAATATTCCACACAACTTAAAGCTGAGTTGCATTAAAAAAAACACATACAATCCACAGAAAGTAGAGCCAATGCAAATGAGCCAAAAATTTCCTTGTATTACTATTTTGAGAATAGAGCTTATAGAGACTAACTGATTACAAATTCGAAATTCTCCCCTTTTGACCCTATTTTCCCTTTTCCCACCTAGAACCATCTATTTCAAATTTGAATTTTGGAGGCAAAATTCTTGAGGTCATATTCATCGCTCGTTGTTCAAAATGACTATTGGTGCATGTTCTCGAAAAGCTCTCGAAGGAGTTTACTGCTCAAAATTGTGTTCATACACAATACCACCATATTTCAGCCCTTAAAAAGGCCTCTAAGGCCTTCAAAATTGACCTCCAAGTTTTACTAGCAGGATTTTTACTAGTTTTGGTAGGGTTTTCACTAGGATTTTCACTAGTTTTGGCATATCTCCCAAACCGCTCAGGATATTGGGGTGATTCTTTCACCGTTAGGTCTGTTTTTCCATCCCCTAACAACTAAACACACTTAGAACATAAAAATAAAAATATTAAAAACTTTTGATGATGTAAGATGACTCTTACACCACTGGATGCTCCTGCATCACAACTTCAATGGCTTAAAGTTGTAGTTTTAAGGATTTCTTCTTTTGGAAAATGTTACCAAATACATTTTTATTCCATTATTTTAAATTGCTCTTCACAATTCTCAACTTATTGGAAACTCGAGATATTAGGGTGCCTAGAAAATCCTTCTTCCACCAATCAATTATCAGGGCCTCAATGGTATCATTTTTTAGTCACATAACTTGAAAATGGAAGGGAAACTTTAAAATTCTATTCCCAACTGAAACATCCAATACCAAAGGATTGTGATCCAATCCTATTATTGGAAGAGAAGAGAGAATAGAGTTTCCAAAATTATGAAGCCCTTATTTAGAAAAAAAACCTGTCCAACTTTGATTGGATAAGATGTTCCCTCATCCTTCTATGCTCCAATTGAATTTACTTCCTTTTAGTTCAATGTCCATCAACTCATTAATATTGACATAAAATTTGAAATCCTCCATACCATTAAAGGGGGATTGAATTAATATTTTTTTTTTAAGGAAAAAGTAGGGAATTAAAATCCCCAACCAACATCCAAGCAAGGTTATGGAAAAAAATTCTATTTATGCTCAACTCTTTCCATAGTATTCCTTTTCTTGCACCTGAGTTTGGAGCATACACATAGGTTAAAAACTAGGATATTTTAGAAAATCTATAATAGAAAAATATGTTAATGAACCAATCAGAAGAAGAGACCATTTTATCTTCAATTTTTGAATTATCCTAAAGACATATTAAACCCTAAGAAGGTCCCAAAGTATGGCTTGCAAAATAATATACCTCATTCCATATGATATTCTTAACCTTAAAAAAATTGTTCTCCTTAATTTTAATTTCATGAATAAAAAATATGAGGTTTCAGATATTGTTAGAATAATAAAATTATATCCTAAGTTGTTACTAGGATAATCCGTGTGGCTGAGATTGGCTCAGTTTGTTATGATCTAATGGATCAGATTGTATGCCTTTGCTATTTAAGCAAGGCTCATTTCAATTAATAATATTAAGTCATTTTATTTTACAACATTGTATAAGAGTAGACTTTCCTTGCCCTGTGAGCCTGAGGAGCTTTTCCTCATGGGGGTATTTCCCTCATGGAAATCCCCCCATCCCATTTTTTTTGTTTTTTTTTTCTCTCTTATTTGGGAATTTTTTCAGACAACTGAGGGAGTATGATCTCCATATTTGATGGACCAAAAAATAGAAGTTTAAGAAATCATAACTACCATTATTTTATGGAGAAATTTTTTAGATAGTTTGAATTTGTTAGATATGAAGTTCCTCCTTCGGATTGCTATTCAAATTTCTTTCTAGATCATTTTATGTCGAGATGTTTTTTTCTCTGGTGATCTAAAACCCTAATTTTTGAGGTGTGCCTATTGGTGTATGCATGGATTCGTCCTACTTCTATACATCCCAATAGAAAATTTTCTCTGATAGAGTATGCGAACTAGTTTTTTGGGTGTTGCATGTATACCTAAGATTAGTGCACATCTGCTAGCATTGATAGAGCTAGAGGAGTTTGATATGGAGTGTGGCACTTTTTTGGTGTTCTCAAAATCCCTAACAACTACCAGCACCTGACCTGGGGGTGCGCTCTAGTGATAAAATTCTTGGATGGAGATATCAATATTTTTTAATGCATGATTAATGCTCCATTTGTATGATTAATGATGGTGCCATGTGAATATTTGCAGTGCAACTGAGAGCAATGATTTTTAATCCATGGTGTATCCTAACATGATGTAGGAAGTGGTGTTGATTGCCACCTATAATTTTTTTTGATTGAGGAGTATCGCATTTCAATGTTGATGATAAGATTCCATGGTAAAATTAATTCATCATGTGATAGCGGTACCCTTTGCAATGACCATTTGCTAAACCAGGTTGTGATCTGTTGTTTCATTCCATAAAGAGGCTTTCATTCAGAGATGTGGGAGTTTTGTACCTATGAAGAAGGCAATCGAGGAGGAAATGATAAGCTCTAGTAGTAGTATTCCAGTCATTATCGATAATAAGTGTGTGAAATTATCACCAAATATCCAACGTAATTGCTTGCACACCTTTATTCAAGCAGTGGGGTTGTTTAAAATTATGGCTTGATGGTTATGGTAGTCTGGTAATGTTATTATTGGATGCATGGGATTTTTTTCCATTTTGCAACTTGATGCCTCGGATACGTGTATTTTCTAAAAAGAACAAGACTGCATAATAAGTGCACCCCCACATCGATATTGATGGTTTCAATTCTCATGGTCGGCTATGCAAATCAATGCCACTTGGAGGTATTTTCAAGATTTTTCTAGAGGATTTTGTGTAGCAAGGAGATCGTGCTAGATGTATATATAATTTAGTGGATTGATCGATAATTCTTACCGAATATGGTGGATCTCACAATGGCTACAGGCGACGAGCGGTTTTGGAACTGGCAAATCTAAGATCATGCTATTTTTCACTTCCTTCGATTGCACTGCTAATAATGATGATGATGTTGTAGATATTTTTAATGACGATCCTGAATGGTTTAACATTTAATCTCAAAAATGTTTTTGAAGCCTTCACGAGATGAAAAAAGACTTTGCAATTGTGTGGACGTATTACATTGAGCGTGGTGAAGGCATAATTTGTGATAAAAAACTTTCTTATGGATGTGGATGGATTTAATTCTAGGTATTTTTTTGGCGTGCCATTTTTTAATGGAGATAAATGAAGTATAATTGTGGGAGATGCAAAATCTCCATGTAAATCAATGGAAAATAGGTAAAATTGATCACCACACCAAAATCCTAGGTTCCTGGTGTCATATGTGGCATTCATGGAGCAACAATATATTTAGCAACTGAATGACGCAGCAAAGTGATGACTGGAGTCTATAATTTTTTTAGACCGTTGTAGCATTAGTGATATGTGACACTAAAGAGTTTCACAAATTCAGGGGATAAGTTATGTGCGGTGTTTTTCTGGCTTGTGTCACCTGAAGATTTTGAATATGTGTGATTTACAATTAATGATGGTGTAGTCCTCATCTACACCTCTAAAGAGCTCATTGGGGCTGCATCTAGTTTATATTCTGTTAGCCTATGTAGAGGGTAATATCACCAAAATTATATACTTGGCTGCATGGTGAAAATAATGCTGGCCATCTAAACAAATCTACCTACAACATAGCGCTATAGTCCTATCCACAAGTATTCCAAGGCTAGCTACTCAGTTTTTCTGCCTTGGTTGTGTTATTCATGCTTCAATGGAGCCTTGGTGATATTCAAAGAGAAGTCTGATGAGACATGAAGGAAGAGGGTCACCCTGTCGAGATAAGAAGGTTATGTTTTTATACCAGTTTGATGGCGTGCAATTTTAAGTGAAGAGAAGTAGATGAGCGAGTGGTTGAGACCTATAAATAAACTTTATCTGCATAAATATGACATCCCCTAAGTTGTATGTCATGTGGGTGGTCCAAGATGGTGTTTATTTTTTCTACCGCTAGGTTCTTGATGTGTTGATGCATGATAATTTATATCTGCTATGTAGGGGTGACATATTATTTTTCCAGTGAATGCACTTCTTGGCGGTCGTGGTCCATGGCATCTGTGTAAAGCAAATATACGGAGCTCAAAATTTGTTAGGTCCTAAATTCATAACAAATGTACACTACAACCACAGTGCACCTCCATCCACTCATCGCCGTCTCTGTTGTGAAAAAAATATATATGAGGGCCCTTGTAATAGATCTGTAGAATGGCAAATGTGAAGAAGATATATGCAGATCAATATAGTCCAAAATCAGTTAAATTTGTTTTGGATGAATAGATTCAAGGGATTTATACTAAATGGAAGCGATGCAAGTTCGAGGACGAGAAATGCATGATGGTGAAGAAATCTACTCGAGATTTTTTTAGAGAAGGCATGGGTTTGCACCAATGGAAAATCTTGTCTGATTTTTGTTGGGCAGTTGCACCTAGGAATCAAAAACAAAAAATCATGCAATTATTTTGTGTGCTTGGTGAGCACAACACAGACGATTCTGAAATATCTGTCTTCATTATTGAGGTGTTAGTGCAACTTCCCATCAGGGACGTCTTTCACGAAACTTTGGTGCAAACCCATGCAAGTTAACTAAAGATAAAAAAATTTCAACGGATCAACAGATGATTAATAAATGTAGTTTTGTCAAATTTTTGGAAAGGTTCTGTTGAGGATTGAACCTCGATGGCCCCTCCTGTTTCTCATGCGCAGCCCCACAGGAGCTGCGAAACTTGGTTATTGACAACTTTGTTGAATGACCTTATTTTTAGGCTTTAATAAAGTTTTTTTTGTAACTTTATTAGGTTGGTGATCAAACATGAGTGGAAGAATGACCATTGCAGTGGGGCCCACACCACTTTCATGTGAGGGATTTTTTCATTTACACCAAAGGGAATTTTTTTTTTAATTGCTTTTATAAAAGCATGTATGCCCTCTTAAAGGTCCTCTATTTTGGGTGGGACACTTTATATTCAATATGAGGTATTTTTAAGTATTTTATTTCCCAACATAAAAAAAAAAACAAATTTATTATTCCAATTTTTGGAATATTCAATTGTAAAGGAAGAAGAAAATTGTTATTGTTTCCAGAAAATGAAGGCCACTTTGAAACCCGATCATAGGGGTATTTATAGTCGTTGGAAATATTTTTCCAAGATGAAACCATTGGTGGTGTACATTTTCCATTATGACGTAGTTTAAATTATGTTTTTTTAGCCTCAAATATATTGTATTATGGAGTGCACTCTCGGTTGAACCCGACACTCCCATAGCTTTGTAAGTGATCCTTGTATCTAGTCATCTCCTCTATATCACCTAGTGGTTGTAGTGACTGGTTACCCATGCATTTTGATAGGATGAGGAGATCACCATAAGGACACGTTGAAGCTATATTGGTGCTCTTTTTATTTTTTATATTCCCTTGAAGTAAGCTATTTGTCCACTCAGTTTGGACCTTATTTCAGCCCATTGTGTTCATATAGGTGGATACCACTACTTATGCTTGTGGAGTCAATTTGGACATCCCTTGCAATCCTTGTGGTTATTTCCATACTATCTTCACACTCTTATTTTTGTGAGACACTTTGGTTTCAGGGGGTTTTCTTTAGTGACCTTTTTTCATGGCTCAAAACCTTGATCTGTGTCACAAGCACCAGTCTCAAAATATGGTTTCATTCATTTTGGTGATGAGTCTACTTTTTTGAGACATCTGATGGATCCTTTACAGGATTCTTTATGGAAGTTGTCCTTAAGTGGGGTTGAGAATATTCCTTCATCCTCCATGCACATCTTCCTCCTTCTTCTTCTTCTTTCTATTATGACAGGTGGTTTTATCCTTTGTGGTTTTTCATCATCTCTCCAACAGGTTTATTTAATGGATTTATTTTACATGAGTACCTTATCAAGCCTTGTTGTCGGGACTCATACTAGTGGATATGCCACTTGTTTGAAATTTTACTTTTTTTCACTTCCTCCTAGTATCACTTAAGGGGGGGTGTTAGAATATCCTAGTACCACTTAAGGGGGGTGTTAGAATAATAAAATTATATCCTAAGTTGTTACTAGGATAATCTATGTGGCTGAGATTGACTTATTTTGTTATAATCCAATGGATCAGATTGTATGCCTTTGCTATGTAAGCAAGGCTCCTTTCAATTGAATAATATTAAGTCATTTCATTTTCCAACAAATCTTTCCTTATAGAAGCAACCAACTATTGTGTTAGGATCCTAATCCTAACTTAGACTATTATTAATATAATTTATTTAATAAATGGACCATTGCATCCTTTCACCATCATGACTATTATATAGGTTTATATATGCATTAGTGAAAGGTGTCTTTGGGGGCATTGAAGAACATATTTTAATATAACTCCTTGTGAGCAATTGGTAGGGAGACCTCCAAACTGAAACAACATTCCATAAAAAATTATTGATATTTTATTTACTTACATTTTTTTCCACAACCCACCATTAGATTTCAATTGATATTGCATTTTTTTCCATTATCCACCATTAGATTCCAATTGATAGGAACTTAGTTCCTACCAACTGGTATCAGAGTCAACTTCACAAAATTAATTTTTATTTACCATCTGCCATTTGGATCCTGCATCTGCTTTCACCTTATCATCCACTGCCATCTCAAAAACATAGCATATACCTTACCTTATCATCCGCTACCATTTAAATCTTACATCCACACTCCCTTATCACCTACCATCCACTTAAAACAAAAGATATTTTTAGTATATTTCAATCTTTATTCCATAATTTTAAGATAACAAAGCAACACAGACGACTCTATCAAGTAGACGATGTACAACATAGACCAAAGCAATTAGAGAAGCATTAATAAGAAGGATATAGTAAAAAATTTAAATCCTAGCCTTCAACATAAATCGTGCCATTCTTAGATCGAAGAAAAACTGGATTTACAACCAAAATCTCCTACAAAAATCTGCTTTGCAACTACATCCTACGTTTTCCTATGGCACATAAAAGAACATGATGTTAATAATTTATAAATATACCTTATAATATAAAGTCTAATCGATGCTAAGAAAAATTAATGACAACCTGACTTTTTCGGTGCTGGCAAGGTGAAATAGAATAGAAATTTTAAAAAGTTTGTCTCAAAAATTTTGCACATGACAAGAAGGCAATAATATTAAATTTTAAAATGTCTTAAGGTTATTAAGGTTCTTGTGGCTACAGTCACACTACACCTTGAAACCTTTCCCTCACATGTGTGTAGTGGTAGACAACTGTGCAAAAGAAATAATGACACTTGGATTCTTGTGGTTGGTTGCTCTCCTTGACCCTTTCTTTCATGTGATGCTCCTTGCCTAGCTCTTCTACTACTCCACTCCCTCGATAGTCACCACCACATTGATTCACCATTGCTCCACTTTGCAACTCTTCTGCCAAGGCCATCACCCATACCCATTGATTTTTTTTTAAATTTGAAAGCATTCAAAAATTTTATCGTTACCACAAAGCAAAATTTCAAATCAAATTTATTGTTCTATCAATAAAAATAAAAAATAGAGAGATAGCCAAAAATACAACAATTTTTTTAAATTTTTGCAATATTTATTTTTGATTTTTCAAAATCAAAATTGAATTTTTTATCAAAAATTGACAACATATTGTAACATGTTTTAAATTTTGTCACATAATCAACAAAATTTTACCAACTCAAATAGTGAAGTACCAAATAATTAGAGCCTAAAGAAAACATTGTGTATATTCCAAACACACAAATGGTTGAAGGTAGGAATTCACAAGATCCTGTGAAGGAAATTATGAAGGCATTTAATACAAAAAAAGACAAAATTGACAAGATAATGTTAACAAAGGAATATTTTCGTATATGGAAGGAAAACCATGAAAACAAGATTACAGAACTAGAATTGAAAATTGGTGCTACCAACCACTTTGTTGATATGGTGCAAAAAAACATGGCAATGATCCAAACTAACTAACTTACAAGAATGCCAACACAACAAGCATTTCTTGGGAGATCACAAACATCAATTCTACCACTAACTGCTAAGTTGGATTTCCCAAAATTTGATAGAGGTGACCCTAAAAATTGGATCTATCGAGCAGACCAATATTTCTCACTCTATCAAATTCTCGAGAACCAAAAAGTTTGCATTGCATCATTTCACCTAGAGAAAATTACTACTCAATGGTACCAATGGTACGGAAAGACATGACACTCGTACATAGATAGAATTCACAAAAAACCTAATGGTACAATTTAGCCCAAGTAAATTATAAGATTTCATAGGAGCTCTCACCAAACTCCATCAAACCATGATAGTACGAGAATACCAAGCTTAGTTCAAGAAATTAGCAAATCTTACATCAAGTTTAGATGCATTCTTTTTTCAAAGTTGCTTTATTAGTGGCTTAAAGGAAGACATTTGATTAGAAGTCCAAATGCTAAATCCTACGGACATAATACACATGGTGGTATTAGCTCAAATTATAAAAGAAAAAACAAATAACCAACGATGACCTGGAATACCACCAATGAACAAATCTCAAAACTCTAATCCCACCACAATTTTAAATAGAACTCTACCAATTAAAATAATTAGCCTTAAAAAAATTAAGGAAAGAAGAGCAAAGGGTCATTGTATCCATTGTGACGAGAAATTTACCCCTAACCATAAATGTATTACCACAAAACTTTATATCTTAGATACACTTGACCAAAATAATTTACTATCGAGTTGGAAGTATTAACAAAATCTCTAGAAAGTAATACAAAGGATAGAGTTAAAATATCCTTTAATGCTCTCATGGGTTTTTCCACTCCTATTTCCAAATGGATAGACCAAATCAATGAGGAATGGTTTAATGATCCTACCACATACACATTAATTCAACAACTTCAATATGACTCTTCTAGTAAATCCCACTACTCTTGGCAAGATAACATACTTAGGTACAAAGGGTGTATTGTTATTTCTCCTACATCCTTATATCGTACCAAAATTCTCCATGAGATACATTCCACACCCATGAAAGGACACTCAAGATTTCTCAAGACTTTAAAGAAGAGTGATTTGATATTTTTACTGGGTAGGCATGAAACAAGATATTAAAAAATTTGTGGATGAAAGTGAGACCTATCAAATATAAAAAGGTGAAACAATAAATCCTCCTGGCCTTCTACAAACTTTACCTATTCCAACTAAAACATGGGTCAGTATCTCCATGGATTTTATTGAAGGTATTCCAAAATCTGTAGGAAAAACCACTATTCTAGTTGTAGTATATTGCTTATCCAAATATGCTCATTTTTGCCCTATAACCCACCCTTACACGACTAGCACTATAGCCCAAATTTTCCTTGATAATATTTTTGAACTTCATGGTATACCTTCTACCATAATAAGTGATCGTGATCCTACATTTACTAGTAAATTTTGGAAAGAATTATTCAAACTCCAAGGCACACAACTTCACATGAGTTTCATGTATCATCCAAAAATTTATGGTCAAACCAAAGTTAACAAATGTTTAGAAACCTAATTACGTTGTTTTATTTCTACCCAACCCCTTCATTGGGTTAAATGTCTTCCTTTAGTAGAATGGTGGTATAACACCTCATATCTCTCCACCATTAAGATGACATCGTATGAAGCATTATATGGTGAAACACCACCTTCTATTTCTTCTTATATTCAAGGAAGCTCGAATGTTCCAGCAGTAGATTCTCACATTTCTACTAGAGATGACATTCTTTGCCTCAAATATAAATTAATCACCACTCAACATTATATGAAGCAACAAAAGGACCAACATCAAACCGAGTAAGTCTTTCAAGAAGGTGATATGGTATTCCTTCATCTTCAACCCTATCGCCAAACCTCACTCAAAATCAAAGGATCTCAAAAATTGTCCCCTAAATTCTATGATCCTTATAAATTCATTAAACGCATTGGGTCTGTTGCCTATAAACTTGAGTTACCCTATTCCTCCAAAATCCCTCCAACATTCCATGTCTCTTGCATTAAAATAGTACTTGGAAACCACATTAGTAGACAAACTCAACTTCTCAAGTTCACAAATGATGGTGCACTTATGGTTGAACCTAAAGTTATCCTAGATTATCGTGCTTGACAACTTTTCAACCGCACCATCACCAAGTTTTTAATTCAATGGAAAGGTCTACCTCCTGAAGATGCTACATGGAAAACACTTCATCACATGCAGCAACAATTTTCCTACTTTTCACTTTGAGGACATGTTGAACTTAGTATGACACTGAGAGGGGGGGTGAATCAGTGTGGCATTTCAAAACATGAATTAACAGCTCTAAAAACCACAGTAATTAAAACTTATAAACAAATATAATAAGTACAACAAGAGAACACCACACAACATAGATTTTTAACGAGGTTCACCAAAATGGCTACTCCTCAAAAAGAACAGCTGCTTGGACTACCATCCAAATCTAGCCTCTTGCAAAGCACCAACTTTACAATTTGTTTACCAGCACCAACTGGAAGGAGCACCAACCCCTTATTTATCTGCACCAACAAAAAGGAGCACCAACCCCTAATTTTCCAGCACCAACTAGACTTCAATTTTGAATGAAAATGTTTGACAAATACCTTTGTTATTGCAAGACTCTAACTGATCTACTTCACCTTTGCAATCTCTGCACACTCTACTCTTTCTTGCGCAATCTCTTCACACAATATGTTGCACTGCTACAGCCAAACTTTGCAATCAACTTTTCCCTTTGCGCTCTCTGCACATTATGCTTTCTCTGATCACACGCTTCACACACTCTATGTCGTTCCACACTCTACTCTCTGTGCGCATTCACAATCACACTTCGAACAACTTGACACAACTAGCTCACATTATGCACTTCGCTATCATCTTGCCGATTCTACGCTATCTGTGCTTTTACGACCGCATATCACACTTCAACATTCACCCGATGGATACCTAAATCATAGCCTCACTTATATACTTGAGATTTCAAGATGAAAACCCTAATAGTAGTCAGCTAATTATGCAAACGCAAACCCTAATCTTGGTCGACTGCAAACCCTAAACATGGTCGACTGCAAACCCTAAATGTGGTCAATTGCAAACCCTAAAATCTATCAGTCTGCATTGAATGACTTCTCGAACTCGTCCATCCACTGCATTATTAGATCTAACTACCTGAGTTGACAATAATGACAAAACTCTTGCAACACCTTGCTCAACAATCTCCCTTTGGAATTGTTGGCAACACCTGTGTACATTCCTGTAACTCTTCTCCCCCTTTGTCAATAATACCAAAGGGCTGCTGCAGACTCCCCCTGAGTCCATACACACCATTCTTAGAACCAAATTGAAATAGTTAGCAAAAATCATGGATATGATCAATAAGATGAACAAATGCACAAATGCCCCCCTTGAGAATTTGATCCCAATGGCTAGTCAAATTTTAGACTATTCTTGGGAATATGTGGCCACTTCAATTCATGCTGTCTTTTGAGCCTCAACCCTCTATTGCTCTGCAATCTCAAACTTGTCCACTGATTTTAGTGAAAGCATACACTGATTGTTTAACTATCCAACTTTTTTCTCTGTAATGCAAACAACATCTGCATATACATCTTGAATATTCTCAACGAGACTTGAACCTACTCGACAGTTGTTTGTCTTTCTCTGCAGTGAGAATCCAGTAGACTACCTCAATTATTTATAAAAGCACCTCAAACATTCATCACCAGGCTGGAAATCATCTGGCTACACATTATAAACTTTTTCTTCAATCTTCCCATTCAACATGCTGATTTCATTTCTATCAACATAATTGAGAAGTGACTCACATCTGTACCAATTTTTGACCAGCACTGCAATTTTACTGCCAACTCTTACTTTCAACTGTGCATGTCGAAATAAGACATTTTGTCAAACACTTTATGGCCAATCGTAGTGCACCTTACTCAGCCTCAAACTTCTTATCCTTTAATTGGCATTATATTAAAAGTTAAAACAAAACTGTCTATGAATTAAATATATTCACCAAGGTGTAATGAAAGATCTGATAATCTTCACATCAAGCGTCGAACAAAAACATGCTGCTATTATCGAAACATAAATACGCAGCTGGGGCAAGCATTATTTCAATAAAGAAAAACAATCTGAACTGTTATAATCCATAGCTATAATCAGTGGCAGTAAGAACCATCAACAAAACAACAATGACATAAGCAATACTACCAATGGTGAAGATTCTCAATGCAAACACTACCCTTCACGGCACTTCCACACACAACTAAATGAATAGCCAACACACTTGACAATTATACCACAAAAGCCCAACTGCTGGTCTTTCATCCTCAGATACCCAGACAAATATACAGAAGCATTAAAATAAAACCTTTTTCAAAATGCTCCCCCTGAGGATGTGTTACCTGGAGTTGCTTAGTGTAGTAGAAGAGCAGTCTCCTTTAGTTCAAGGAGACACGATTTCCTCTCTTCTTTCTTTCTCCAAAATTTCTTGACCTCGGGCTTGGATTTTTCACCTGCATCCCTATTTTGCATCATTGCATGAACTTGAATATCTCTCTGGTGTGGTTGTCTCTTATGCATCCATGATGAATGATTATTTTCCTTTCTTCTATGAACCTGATTTATTTCTCGTCTGTGTTGTGTTCTTTGCATCTTATGAAATCTACTGTTTTGCCTTAGATTTGATACAGAAGCGCTTGGACAAAACCTTGCTATGTGCCCATGACCATTGCATTGAAAACATTGTACAAAGTGTTCACTCAGATATGCAGATGTATTTCGACCAACATAACTCTTTGATTTATTATTTAATCCACAATAAGTTGCCTTGTGACCATACTGGTTACATATGAAACAATAGCCATTAAAAGTGTTAGTATGAAAAAAGTGAGAGTGGTAGAACCTCTTTTGTTATGGCTGCTTTGCTGTAAATCTCCTTTGATATTTTCTTTCTTTTGAAGATACAGCTTTAACCTTTTCTTGCTGAGACCCTTCAACAATGAACTTCTTCTTCTCTATAGAATTGGAAGATACAGGTTGTTCAACTTCATATCCAAGACCATGCTTAACCGTGGAGCTTCTCTGATGACTTATAATTTTATCTAGCAATTCTGTGCTCTTCTCGAATTTAAGATTTGTATTGGCCTCTTCTAGTTGTTTCTTCAATGAAACAATCTCTTCTTGTTTGCGGCAAATAATCTCTTTCTCATTGATCTGCGACATGAGAGTTTCCTCAATCCTTTTAGACTCTTCTACTTGCAACTTTAGATTACTAACTACTTTGTTAGAATCCTCTTCATGTTTGTTACACACATTGACTTTATCATTCAATTGTGACTTCAAGTCTTCTTCTATTTTCTTGGCCTGTTGGAATTGTAAGAACATATTTTCAATCTCATCCCCATATTCTTCCAATTTCTTGGACAGTCTTTTGTTCTTTTTCTTTTCTATACTCAACTCTTCAAGAGCAGAGATCAACTCACCTTCCCAGTCTACTTCAACATTGAGGTTTTTATTATCTGCTTCAGTGTTCACCCCTTCTCGCCTTTCTCGGTTCAATTTCCTCTACCATAGAAACTAAAACTCGGTCGAGATGTCCTTTTGAAGGAGGTTCTATTCTTCTTTCTTGGAGCTGTAATTTGATCTTCATTCCAATTTGCTTCGCATTCATTTCTTCTTTATTACATTCCTCGTTCGATTCTATTTCTTCTTCATCTTCACTGCTACTAAACCCATAAAACTGATGTTCATTATGCCGAAGTTGATCAAAACATTCTGAACCTTGAGAACCTGCATTATGACCGAGTTGACTCTTGGCCTTTTCTCCATTGTTTGATTCATCTCTTGAATCTACAGCAATAATGAATTTATATTTATTTTCTTTTATGACCCTGTGTGATCTTGATGCAGGAGCATCCGACGATAGCAGATCAATCTTGCATCCTCGAAATTTTTTTAAGTTTTCTAAGCACTTTGTATTTTGATTTATTTCTTTCCTTTCGCAAGGCAGAAAAGCAAGTGGGAGGTTCAACTTTTGAAAAGCAAGTTGTTGGGAGGGGAGTCATGAAATCGTGACTCCTAAGGCAGCGGCCAGAAGAAGGCGGGTTTCGTCGTGATATCGCGACGTCGCGATATCGCGACTTGTGAAGTTAAGACGGTGGCAAGGGCATGTTGTGTCGCGATATTGCAACGTCACGATATCGCGATGTCGTGATATCACGACGTTATTTTGTAGACGACGGCAAGGGCGGGTTATGTCGCGATATCGCGACGTCACAATATCGTGATGATATTCAAAGCCAAGAGCAAGGTGATAGTTGGGTCGCGATATCGCGACCTATCGCGATATCGTGACATATCGCGACCTGTCGCGATATCGCGACATATCGCGATATCACGACATGTCACGATATCGTGGCTGGGTAAAGACAAGGCCAAAGGAGAACCAGCGGGCGGTCGAGAAAGGCCAATTTTGGCATGTGGACTGCCACGTGTATCGTGACAGTTGTGAAGGGCACGTGTACCAAATATTTTGTGACAAGGAGAAGGCATGGACATGTTTACATGCAGTCGGTTACGTGTATGAAATCAAAGATGAAGGACACGTATTTCAGATTAGAGAGGACGGTCGCGTGTATTCAACGGGGAATAACCATCGCATTGAAATATTCTGACAAGGCGTCAGTTGCAGGCCTGGGACAGTATGGGTGAAACTGCGGTTGTAGGTCGGGGGAGACCATGAATGCTAGTGTCATGGTAGATCGGGCGGATTGCCATTTAAGACTGAATTTTCAAAAAACCTAGGGAGGGGGAAAATTCGAATTGAATTTTTTTTAGGCCGGGCATTAATTGCCTAGAGGACCGGGACCTCGTTAAAAAGAGGAAATTTTGTAATAGTCAGGATGGTGGACCAGAGAAAGGGGGAGAAGAAGCACAGTTAGAGAGACCGGAGCCGATCTCGGTCGTTGTAAAGCCTGCGGGTTGTTCCATTTAGATGCATGTAAATATTTTTCTATAGATTTTAATGAGAAATCAGAATTCGACAAGGTGTTGATTTTTTTTGGTCCCCGCAAGTGGTATCAGAGCGGGAGCTCCTGAGCATGTGACATATCACCGGGGAGAGGCAGTTACACCAGGATCTATGGAAGGATTTGAATCTAAAAATAAAAAATAATAATAATAATAATAATAATTCCTCTACAAAGAAACCGTGGCGGAGTAGGAAATGTGGTGCTGGCCAAAGACTTTCGAGCCTTGTAGAGACAAGTTCAATCCCTACAAGCAGAGTTACGTAGAAGGCACAAGCCCAGAAGGGATGAGGAAAGTGAAGACGAAGTTGAAGAAGAAGACCAATCTGAGGAAGAAGAAGAGGCTGTGGATCCTGCACAAGCCAGGTTGTACAAGGCCATCTATCAGATTGGAAAGCAACCTAAAATGGAGGTTTCTACATACTCGGGAAACCTAAATCCAGAAGAGGTGATTGACTGGATAAATGATTTAGAAGAGTATTTCGAATATGAGGAGGTTTAAGACCCTAACCGGGTCAGATTTGCTAAGACCAAGTTAAAGGGTCATGCCAGCATTTGGTGGAGGGGAATACAGTTGGAGAGGAACAGAAGAGGGAAGGAGAGAATAATAAGATGGGATAGAATGGTGGAGAAGTTGAAAAGATAGTTCAACCCGACGATTACGAGTTGGATCTGCTAAGAAAAATGCGAGTTTGAGACAGACAAACAAAACTGTCCAAGAGTACACCGAGGAGTTTTACAAGATTTCTATTAGAACTGGGCATTTAGAGGCAAACAAAGAAAAGGTAGCTCATTATATTAATGGGTTGAGACCCAGTGTTCAGGAAGAGCTAAGCTTAGTGCGGGTGAGCACAATTGAATATGCTTACCAGTTTGCTCTGAAGGTTGAAGAAAAACTAAATAGAAGGTTTGAAGGCAAGCAAAGAGTA
The DNA here is from genome assembly GCA_028583015.1 of Wollemia nobilis. Classification (NCBI taxonomy): domain Eukaryota; kingdom Viridiplantae; phylum Streptophyta; class Pinopsida; order Araucariales; family Araucariaceae; genus Wollemia; species Wollemia nobilis. Next base: position 13,692,178 of record JAQPPZ010002930.1, read on the forward strand.
AAAGGACCTGGAGGAAATACTGGTGGAAAGAAAGAGGAAGGAAAGGAATAAAAGAAAGAAGAGGTGAGCAGCAACCGAGGTCAGAAAGAAGAAGATGAAGAACCCAAACCGCAAGTTTAGAACAATGGTTACCCAATAGGAAGAGGTAGATTTGGATGCCGATATGGAAGGGGAGTGTTCCGAGGAACATGTTTCCACTGTGGAGAAGAGGGGCATCAGGCATATGAGTGTCCCCAGCACCCTGAGAGAGTGAACAAGAAACAAGTGGGTCCTACCAGAGCTGTTGTGGCAGTTGAAGATGCTGACTCAGAACATTCTAAAGAAGCTAAAAAGGGAGAAGCAATCATTGTGAGGAGGACCATGTTGATTGAGAAAGACAAGTCAGAGTAGAGGAGAAGCCTGTTCCGCACACAGTGCAAAAGTGCAAGCAAGGTCTGTAATGTTATTATAGACAATGAGAGTACAGATAACTTAGCTTTTGAGGAGATGGTTACTAAGTTGCAGCTAGAGAGAATGAGGCACCCGCATCCATACCGGATTGCATGGTTGTGGAAGGACCACAGAGCATGGGTCCATGAACAGTGTCTAGTCACATTCCATATTGGGAGATACCAGGATGAAGTCCTGTGTGATGTTTTCCCCATGGATGCTTGCCATTTGCTATTAGGAAGGCCATGGTAGTTTGATCGGAGTGCAGTGCATGATGGTCGTGCAAATATGTACTCCTTGAAGAAGTATGGAGTGCGGCACAAGTTGAAGCCATTACAGATAGTGGATGAGAAGGTGTGCAGTAATGCCAAAATTTGTCTGGTAGAAGGCAGGAAATTTTTTTGCTAGGAAACAGGATTTGAGCAGGTTGATGAGTGTTTGGAGCTGCTACAAAGGACACAGATCGAACAACACAGAAGTGAAGGTCACTTCTCCTTTTACCTCGGGTGTCTGATGCAGGAGCATCCGACGACAGCAGATCAATCTTGCATCCTCAGAAATTTTCTAAGTTTTCTAAGCACTTTGTATTTTGATTTATTTCTTTCCTTTCACAATGCAGAAAAGAAAGTGGGAGGTTCAAGTTTTGAAAAGCAAGTTGTTCGGAGGGGAGTCATGAAATCGCGACATGTCACAAAATCATGACTCCTAAGGCAGCGGCCAGAAGAAGGCGGGTTTCGTCGCGATATCGCGACGTCGCGATATCGCGACGTCGCGATATCACGACTTGTGAAGTTAAGACGATGGCAAGGGCGTGTTGTGTTGCGATATCATGACATCACGATATCACGACATTGTTTTGCAGACGACAACAAGGGCGGGTTGTGTCATGATATCGCGACGTCACGATATCGCCACGTCATGATATCGCGATGATATTCAAAGCCGGGAGCAAGGCGACAGTAAAGACAAGGCCAAAGGAGAACCAGCGGGCGATCAGGCAAGGCCAATTTTGCCATGTGGACTGCCACATGTATCGTGACAGTTGTGAAGGGCACGTGTACCAAATATTTTGGGACAAGGAGAAGGCATGGACAAGTTTACACGCGGTTAGTTACGTGTATGAAATCAAAGATGGACACGTATTTCAGATTAGAGAGGATGACCACGTGTATTCAACGGGGAATAACCATCACATTGAAATATTCTGACAAGGCGTCAGTTGCAGGCCTGGGACAGTATGGGTGAAATGGCGGTTGCAGGTCGAGGGAGACCATGAATGCTAGTGTCATGGTAGATCGGGCGGATTGCCATTTAAGATTGAATTTTCAAAAAACCCAGGGAGGGGGAAAATTTGAATTGAATTTTTTTTAGGCCAGGCATTAATTGCCTAAAGGACCGGGACCTCGTTAAAAAGGGGAAATTTTGTAATAGTCAGGATGGTGGACCAGAGAAATGGGGAGAAGAAGCACAGTTAGAGAGACCGGAGCCGAGCTCGGTCGTTGTAAAGCCTACGGGCTACTACTGTAACTTGCGGTTTGGGTTCTTCATCTTCTTCTTTCTGACATCGACTGCTACTAACCTCTTCTTTCTTTTCTTCCTTTCCTTCCTCTTTCTTTCCACCAGTCTTTCCTCCAGGTCCTTTTACTATTTGCTTGCTTTCAAACCTTCTGTTCAGTTTTTCTTCAACCTTCAGAGCAAACTGGTAAGCATCTTCAATGGTGCTCACCCGCACTAAGCTTAGCTCTTCCTGAACACTGGGTCTCAAACCATTAATATAACGGGCTACCTTTTCTTTGTTTGCCTCTAAATGCCCAGTTCTAATAGAAATCTTGTAAAACTCCTCGGTGTACTCTTGGATAGTTTTGTTTTTTTGTCTTAAACTCTGCATTTTTCTTAGCAGATCCAACTCGTAATCTGTCAAGATGAACTATCTTTTTAGCTTCTCCACCATTCTATCCCATCTTGTTATTCTCTCCTTCCCTCTTCTGTTCCTCTCCAACTGTATTCCCCTCCACCAAATGCTGGCATGACCCTTTAACTTGGTCTTAGAAAATCTGACCCAGTTAGGGTCTTCAACCTCCTCATATTCGAAATACTCTTCTAAATCATTTATCCAGTCAATCACCTCTTCTAGATTTAGGTTTCCCGAGTATGTAGAAACATACATTTTAGGTTGCTTTCCAATCTGAGAGATGGCCTTGTACAACCTGGCTTATGCAGGATCCATAGCCTCTTCTTCTTCCTCAGACTGGTCTTCTTCTTCAACTTCGTCTTCACTTTCCTTATCCCTTCTGGGCTTGTGCCTTCTATGTAACTCTGCTTGCAGGACTTGAACTTGTCTCTACAAGGCTCGAAAGTCTTCGGCCGGCACCACATTTCCTACTCCACCATGATTTCTTCATGGAGGCATTATTATTATTATTATTATTTTTATTTATTTTCAGATTCAAATCCTTCCATAGATCCTAGTGTAACTGCCTCTCCCCGACGATCTGTCACACGCTCAGGAGCTCCCGCTCTGATACCACTTGCGGGGAGTAGAAAAAATCAACACCTTGTCGAATTTTGATTTCTCATTAAAATCTACAGAAAAATATTTACATGCATCTAAATGGAATAGCCCGTAGGCTTTACAATGACCGAGCTCGGCTCCGGTCTCTCTAACTGTGCTTCTTCTCCCCCTTTCTCTGGTCCACCATTCTGACTATTACAAAATTTCCCCTTTTTAACGAGGTCCCGATCCTCTAGGCAATTAATGCCCGGCCTAAAAAAATTTCAATTCGAATTTTCCCCCTCCTTGGGTTTTTCGAAAATTTAGTCTTAAATGGCAATCCGCCCGATCTACCATGACACTAGCATTCATGGTCTCCCTCGACCTGCAACCGTCGTTTCACCCATACTGTCCCAGGCCTACAACTGATGCCTTGTCAGAATATTTCAATGCGATGGTTATTCCCCGTTGAATACACGTGACCGTCCTCTCTAATCTAAAATACGTGTCCTTCATCTTTGATTTCATACATGTAACCGACCGTGTGTAAACCTGTCCATGCCTTCTCCTTATCACAAAATATTTGGTACACGTGCCCTTCACAACTGTCATGATACACGTGGAAGTCCATGTGCCAAAATTGGCCTTGCCCGGCCGCCCACTGGTTCTCCTTTGGCCTTGTCTTTACCCAGCCACGATATCGCGACATGTCGTGATATCGTGACCCAACTATCGCCTTGCTACTGGATTTGAATATCATCGTGATATCGCGACGTCGCAATATCGCGACACAATCCACCCTTGTCGTCGTCTGCAAAACAACGCCGTGATATCGCGATGTTGTGATATCGTGACACAACATGCCCTTGCCACCGTCTTAACTTCACAAATCGCGATATCGCCCGCTGCCTTAGGAGTCACGATTTCACGATATGTCACGAAATCGTGACATGTCACGATTTCGCGACTCTCCTCCCAACAACTTGCTTTTCAAACTTGAACCTCCCACTTGCTTTTCTACCTTGCGAAAGGAAAGAAATAAATCAAAATACAAAGTGCTTAGAAAACTTAGAAAATTTTTGAGGATGCAAGATTGATCTGCTGCCGTCGGATGCTCCTGCATCAGATATTTTCTTCTTGTGTCTCATGGTTCCATTCTTGCCTTTCTTTGCCATTAGAGTATTAATCCAAGATCAACCCTAGATGATTTAGCCTTTAAAGGGAACTTGGCTCTGATACTAATTTTTGAACTTAGTATGGCACTGAGAAGGGGGGTGAATCAGTGTGGCATTCCAAAACATGAATTAACAGTTCTAAAAACCACAACAATTAAAACTTATAAACAAATATAATAAGTACAACAAGAGAACATCACACAACATAGATTTTTAACGAGGTTCACCAAAATGGCTACTCCTCAAAAAGAACGACTACTTGGACTACCATCCAAATCCAGACTCTTGCAAAGCACCAAATTTACAATTTGTTTACCAGCACCAACTAGAAGGAGCACCAACCCCTTATTTATCTGCACCAACAAAAAGGAGCACCAACCCCTAATTTGCCAGCACCAACTAGACTTCAATTTTGAATGAAAATGTTTGACAAATACCTTTGTTATTGCAAGACTCTAACTGATCTACTTCACCTTTGCAATCTCTGCACACTCTGCTCTTTCTTGCACAATCTCTTCACACAATCTATTGCACTGCTATAGCCAAATTTTGTAATCAACTTTGCCCTTCGTGCTCTTTGCACATTCTGCTTTCTCTGCTCACATGCTTCACACACTTTGTGTAGTTCCACACTCTGATCTCTGTGCGCATTCAAAATCGTACTTCGAACAGCTCGACACAACTAGCTCACATTATGCACTTCGCTATCATCTTGCCGATTCTATGCTATCTGCGCTTTTACGATCGCATCTCGCACTTCAACATTCACTCGATGGATACCTAAATATCCAAATAGCCCCACTTATATACTTGAGATTTTGAGATGAAAACCCTAATAGTAGTCGGCTAATTATGCAAATGCAAACCCTAATCTTGGTCGGCTGTAAACCCTAAACATGGTCGGCTACAAACCCTAAATGTGGTCAATTGCAAACCCTAAAATCTGTCAGCTTGCATTGAATGACTTCTGAACTGCCTGTCCACTGCATTATTAGATCTAACTGCCTGAGTTTACAACAATGACAAAACTCTTGCAACACCTTGCTCAATAGGACAAAGCTTTTTTAAGAGGGATGGCTTGTTAGGATCCTAACCTAACCTAGACTATTAGTAATATCATTTATTTAATCAATGGACCATCACATCCTTTCACCATCATGAATATTAGATAGGTTTATATATGCATTAGTGAAATGTGTCTTTGGGGGAATCAAACAACATATTTTAATATAACTCCTTGTGAGCATTTGGTAGGGAGACCTCCAAACTAAAATAGCAATCCATAAAAAATGATTGATATTTTATTTACTTACATTGTTTTCCATCATCCACCATTATATTTTAGTTGATATTGCATTACTTTCCATCATCTGCCATTAGATTCCAATTGATAGTAACTTGGTTCCTACCATATTGCTTCAAAGGGGCATTCAAACCCCTTATATTCCAAGATATTATTTTCATTTATGAGACTTAGTGGGGTGTTTATTTTCCCCTCCATATAAATTGTTATCTGGGTTCCATTAGTTACATATTTTAGGGTCTCCCTTAGTCTTGAGTCCTGGTTTAAAGGTCATCCCTTCTTAGAGTTAACTCCCACATCCACTGTCCCTTTTTTGCTACTCCTTGTGATGCGATTGGGGCTAGATTTTGAAACTTTTCCATTAGGTGGTGATTTATTAACACTTGCCTATTTTATTGATATTCTTAGGATGGAATAAATTATAGAAGCTAATGTTGGGATGGGTTTTAAACCTTTCCCATTAAAAGGTAAATTTGAAGCACTATCTTGTTTTGGTGACGATATTTGAATGGAATAAATAACAAAATCTGAGGTTGGGAGGGAAATCCTCAAAAATTCAAGTAAGGTTACCTCCAAATAAACTTACATGACAAGAGAACATATTTTCCATGAGAATTTCATTCATCATAGAGGAAATAAGTTTATGAGGAAAGCTTACCTCATATTTTCCTATAAGTATCTCCCCATATTTAATAGGTGAGGGATCTTGGACCTCTTGCTTCTTCATTAGTGTATGATTTTTTGCTAGAGAAGTCTGATGGGGAATCTCATCCATTTGATTCTCACATATTCCATTACCTTATCTAGAGCTCTCTCCTTCAAACTATTTTTTTTCTATATTTTATGTTTTTAGGAGGAGTTTTTATGCTTAGGGCATACATTAGATCAATGCCCTATTTTTTTGCATGCTGCATATATGACCATAGCATTCTCACACTCAATATTTTAGTTCCAAACCCATAACTTCAAGACTAAACTAACTGAAGGTAGGAAAATCCATCTCAAGATCTACATTGACATAGATTATTTGCATAAATTAGTCAAGAATGGGATTTAGTGGTTGGGTCAATAGCCACCAGGGCCCCTATTTCTCTTGCTAAACCTACCAATACATCCTCATTCTAGAATGATAGGGTAAACTTGATAGCCTAACCCAAACTGGGGCTTCAAAAAAACTCTAAGAATCTATGTTGAATTTCAAGCTCCATCTTCACAATATGAGACTCCTATGTCCAAAAAACCATGGTCCCCCTCCATAATTATTTTTTGAGTCCTCTTTGGACAAAAACTTGACTATGATTTTTTTTTATCAAAGCAACTATTTTTGTGTGGTCATTGGACCTTCATTTTTATGCAACCCATTTCCTAAGCATATCTAGATCTAGATGAGCACCCATGAAATGCCCTACCAAATTTGTAGACCCTTGTTCAATATCCATATCTACAAGCTCATATGGGATAATAATTTTGCTTGGGTAAAAAATGTTTCATGGGTTTTATTTTTACCACTAACTACAAATGACCATGAAGGACCCCCACAAAAGGAATGTAGGTCCCTTCCAACAAACCCCAAACAAAGGATCACATTATTAGTACCAAAAACAAAATCTAGGCCCATACCATTATTCACCTCTATCAAAGGAATACCATTTTGAGAAAAAATATTCTTACTATCTCCCTTTCCCTCATCCTCATTCCCACCATCGCCACTCCCACCATCATCACTCTTCACCTCTTCCTCCATCATTCCTTTCCTGATATAAAATATGGGCTTTGATCCTATTATCAAGATCATATCCATTACACCCCTACCACAAGAACCCTACCATAGTAAAATACCATTGAGATCGCAATCATTGCACCCCTACCATAGTAGCCATCAATATTGTAGTCACTATATTCCCTACCACAGGAACCCTACCACCATAAAATACCACTAATATTGTAGCCATTGCACCCCTACCACAATAACCCTATGATAGTAAAGTACCACTAAGATGATAGCCATTACACCCCTACCACAAGAACCCTACCATAGTAAAGTGCCACTGAGATGATAGTCGTTGCACCTTTATCACAAAAAACCTACCACCGTAAACTCTCATCGATATCACAATCACTATAGCCCTACCAAAATAATCCTACCACCATAAACTACCATCGATATCACAACTGTTGTACCCCTACCATAGTTGAGGCTTTAAAATTTATACTAGTAACTTGTCAACAATAAATTTGACCATTCCTAATGCATGTTAGAGCACCATGCTTTTCCTATTATATAACCTAATAAAATTACAAAAAATGGATACATCAAGATTTTGATATAAATTATACCAATATGGATATAAGGACATAAATACTAACCAATTAAATTGAAATGAATAAACATAAATTTAATATCACCTAAAAAATATAAATAATATTTGCCAAAAGTTGTAAAAAATGGATAACATAAAAAGAAATATCCATAAATAATAGATATCTTCTAATGAAACTTGAAGTCCCTTAAAAATTTATTTCAATTTAATAGAGGAGAATCGGGTTGGAAGAAAGAGAAGACTTCACTTAAAGTTCTAACTTTATGTTTGTTGTCCTCCCTGATTATCGTGGTCACCAAATATAGGAATTAGATGATAAAACTATTGTATCTTGCATGGAGCAATACAACAGGGCTGTTCTAAGAGCATGAGAATTGACTCAATTAAATTACCTTTAGGGTTTTTTTACAAGGTCATATCCTTTTAATATGTGATCTTCAATACTCTTCCTACTCTATCCTAATCTAACCAGCTTCAGGGGGGGAGGAAAAGGGAAACCATATAAAAAAAATATAGTAGAAAGAAAAAATATTCTAAGCTAATAGGGGATTATGAGCTAAGATTAGAATAAGATCCCTCTGTATAATAGTAAGACACAAATGCATGAGTGTAATGTGTTGACAATTCAAAGGTGAACACTTCCTCCTATCAACATGTTAAGATCATATCTCATATAAAGAAAATAAGATAGAAATCATATAGTCACAACCTTCAATACACACACATAAACATACATACAAGAAACAAGATAAAATGAACCAAATAGTCACAACCTTAAGCATATATATATGAAAATATAGACTATGCTAGAAGTGGGGGCTTGAAAGCATTTTACAATATCGCTTAGGGTTTAGGTATTGCTTTACAGAAGAAAATGAAGGGAAAGTTACATATGAAGCTTAAGGCTTGAATAAGCAACTCGTCAATCCTTTACAATGCCAAAACAACTACTATATAGATAGAATTGAGAGTATTTTTCATTTAAAACTTGTGTAGGAATGTTAGACCATACCTCTCTACTATTTGATTGATGTTATCTAAATTATGTCATTATAGACCTTCAAGGTCTCTAGATCTGGAATCCTTAATTTTGAGTTGTTGGATGCTCAACTACCATTGAAACTTCTCAACTACCATCCTTAGGATCTGGGAATATGAATATAAAATACTTTATGCAATTAATACTATCAAACTTTGGGTGTTGGTATTGTGACCGATCTACTGTTACTTTTAATTGACCACCCAATATTCTTTGATTATTGAGCCCAATAGATGTTAATGGATTATTTTCAATAATGTCTTATCAGTTTAGCTTAGCTAAATTTTTGGTAAGCTTATGCATTGGTAGTGAAGAACACAAGCTTATACTGAGAGGGGGGGTGAACAGTATAAGACCACTTTTTACTTTTCTTTCCCAAACAATATTATGCAATATATCAATGGCAATATCAATAGCAGTAATCAAAGCAATGCATAAATCACCACACACAATAGAGACACCAATTTAACGTGGTTCACCCAATGTGGGCTACTCCATGGAGAAAATATTTCACTAAAATTTTCTCAACAAATATCTTGGGAATCCTTCCCTATTACAATGTTTATGGACCTCTGTCCAAAGGAGACACCAATCCCCTAATCTAGTTTGTGGGCACCAACCCACAGGAGACACCAATCTCCTTTGCTAGTTCATGGATCTCTATCCATAGGAGAACTCCTTCTCCTCTACTCTGACTGGTGATCCTCTAGAAGACTACTACCTCCACTACACTAGCTTGTGGATCTCTCTCCACTAAAGACTCCTATCCTCACTCAGAAGACCTCTATCCTCACTACCCTAGCTAATGGATCTCTATCCACTAGAGACTACTATCCTCTACTCTATCACCTCCAAAGCTTGATCTCAAATATGCACTAAACATAGTCCTTCAATCTAGCACAAATATACTCAATATCTATCTCAAATATACACTAAACATAGTCCTTCGATCTAGCACAAATCTGCTCAATATCTATCTCAAATATACACTAAACATAGTCCTTCGGTCTAGCACAAATCTGCTCAATATCTATCTCAAATATGCACTAAACATAGTCCTTTGATCTAGCACAAATCTTCTCAATATCTATCTCTAGTCTAGCACAAACCTATCCTTAAATATACACCAAAATCTATCCTCAAATCTATCCTCAAATCTATCCTCAAGCCTTAACACAAAGCTTGATCTAATCACAAATCAACTCTCTAGATCTGTCCCAAACCTTAACTCAAGGTTTGAACAAATCAATCAATCAACTCTGCTCACAAGTCTTCTTAAAGACTTACCTCAAATCTATCCACAAGTCCTCTCTAGAACTTGCTCAAACTACTCTCAAGTCTTCACCAAGACTTACCTCAAATCTGCATTGTAAGCTTCCACAAAATCTCACACTAATCTATCCACAAGTCTTCACCAAGACTTACCTCAAATCTGCTCAACAAGTTCTCACTAGAACTTGCTCAATCTGCTCAATAAGTCTTCACCAAGACTTACCTCAAATCTGCATTGTAAGCTTCCACAAAAGCTTACTCAACTCAATACTTAAGTCCACTCTAGGACTTACTTCAAATCTACTCACAAGATTTCACAAAACTTCTTAACTTAAGTCCACTCTAGGACTTATTCAAATCTATCCACTAGCTTTCACAAAAGCTTATTCAACTCAACTCAATCTATCATAGAAAACCTCTTCAATCACACAAACAAGTTTCACACATAATCTTGTTTAATCTCACAAAAACATATAGAGAATGGTTAGAGACTCAATATGTTTCACACTCACAACAATACTTAATCACTTTCAAACTCTCTATTAATAATATGGAATGTTAGAACTTATGTTTCACACTCACACAACACTCAATCACTCTCAAACTCTCCTTCAAATCAATTTAGAATAAAGAACAATTTATTTCATAGAACTTGAACTATCACTCCAACACTCTCAATCAATAATGCTCATCCAATTCCACTCAACCATTCACTCAATGAAACACAACTTGCTTACAAACCCTAACCAAGTGTTTCACAATACTTCCAACAACTCTCACTATGGAACTCAACCTTGACTCAAGATGATTCCAAATTCACATAACAATGATACTCATGATCTTTCACAAACCCTAGTCAAGCACATGAAAGCTTACTCAAATATTTCCAACAATGCTTATCAAACAATCTCACATAACAATGATACTCATGATCTTGCACAAACCCTAGTTCAAGATAGTTCTCAATTTCACACTCAATTATCCTCACAAACATTCACCAATCATGCATGTGAAAACTCACTCAATCATTTCCAACAATGCTTATCAAACAAAACCTTTTCACTCCAACTTGCACTTCACAACATTCAACAATATTTCACTCACAAGGATGATATGCCCATACCTTTTGTTTTGAAGAAGTTTTGACCTCAAGACCTGTCTCAATCACAATCAACCTCTTTGACAATCTCAATGGTTAGATATCAAAAATCTATCCTCAATAATTTCCTTCAAAAATATTTCACCATGCCAAAGTATTAAATCTCAACTATACCTTATTTCTCCTTTCAAAACAATTTTCACAATATGACTTTATTTCAACATATAACATATAACATATAACATTCTTTGCATACCTTATTACTCCTTTTATAAACTTTAACCACCAAAAATTAAAACAAAATATTTCAACTTTATTTTCCCTTTTATCTCCCTCAAAAGCTCATAAACCCTTTTTAATTTTTCCCACTATGCAATTTCCAACTTAATAAAACTTTGGGAAAATTAAAAAATAATTTATTAATTTCCACACCACGTGATTTTTGGATTCACCACAACCTTAGCAAAAATGTGAGTGCATACCTTTATTAATCACACCAAAAGAGCCTTGGCGGGTTTTGAACACCCGATCCCTTCTCTCCAAGCACCTCCGCACAACGTGCACCCACCAACTGGGCTATGTGCCCTCACATAAAAGGAAAGGTGCATGCCTCCCTTTTATTCCTTGATCGATGGCAAATCAAATGAGCTTCTACCTTGCAAAACAATGATCGCGTGGATCGAACCCGTGACCTGTCACCTACGAGCGACTTAGCGCAGCCCCTGGCTACCAACTATGCTACCCAATGCTTAGCACAAACGTTGGTGCTCCCACTTGCTTTTATTTCTTTGTCTACCCTCTTAAGTCTTAAACACATGCGAACCTTTCCTTTACAAACACACAACACATGATTTACTTGGGCAATTAATCATTCACATGGATAATGTTTAAATTAAAACTTACCTCCTTTTATATGTAATGTGCCATATATCCAAAACGTCGGCGATCCTTGAAATTCAAATTTAATTCGAATTTAAATTTGACTTTGGCGCCTTAATTAATTTAAATTTAAATTTTAACCTTAGGGTTAAAATATTTAAATTTAAATAATTTAAACCTTAGACTTTAAAATCTGTCACATGGGTCTTTTGGAGGAATTAGAATTTTATAACTCCTTGGCCTTCATTTTTCTTCAAACCAACCTATAACCTAAAATATTATAATATTAGATATTATAATATTATTAATTCCATTGAACCTGCTTCTTTGCCTTGTTGGAAAAACCATTGGAGGACATTAATAACACCAAAACTTGGACATCAACCTTTTGACATAAATGCATGGATGACAATGAAACTTGGTCATGATCTTCTTGACATCAATGACAACAAACCTTGCTCATATTTCCAACAATCTCCCCCTTTGTCATTGATGGCAACCCATTTTCCTTTTACCATTTCCTTTACCTTTTTCTGTTCTGCTCCCCTTGAGAAACTGCTCCCCTGACTGAATGCTCTCCCCCTAACTCAAATATCTCCCCCTTTGACATCAATGGCAAAGGGTCACCTTTGGGGCTTGGGGCTAAGAATGAGACTCTTAGTTTAGCCCCTCCCCCACCTCCTCTTTTGAGGTGGTTAATTTTGGGGTGGGAGTATTTCTACTCCCAACATACACTGATATTTACCTTTGTCCACCTTCTTCCTCAACTGATCCTTCTGATTCCTCTGACTATTCATGTTCCTGCTTGTCTCTAGAATTTTTGCTCTACACCACTTGGCTATATGCCCAACATTATTGCACTTATAACACTTAATGTTGTTATTCCTTAAAGGTGCAAATATCTTGAAGTTTCTCCTGGTGAAGCCATATCCATTCCTATCATGAACCCTGCAATTAACTACCTTGTGACCAAACTGATTACAAGAGTAGCAATACCCTTGAAAGAGATGCCTATTTCTAAAATTTCCATATTCTTGTCTTTCATGTGTCCTGCACTGTGTAGTCTTGTGTCCAAACCTGTGACATGAGAAGCATCATCCATTGAAACTACCTTGCCTTGACCCCATTGGTCTCTTAGTCTCTTTTACCCTTTGTTGCTTCCTGTTCCATCTGTTCCTCATTTGTGCATTGTTCCTTCTCTTATTGAACTTTCTATTGTCCAAATCATCCTCAAAAGTCTCACTTTCTCTTACACTCTCCTCTTCTGAAGCTTCTTCTTCTTGGAGCTTGAGATTGACTCCTCTCCTTGTTCTTTTTGTACCTGTTCAAAACCAAGACCTATCTTGTTTGATGAAGATTTTTGTACCTTGATAATCTTATCCAAGTTCTTTGAGCTTCTCCCAAACCTGTGTAGCTTGTCTTTAGACTCTTTTACTTCCTTCCTTAATGAAGCTACTTCATGCTCTAACCTTTCACATTCTAAAACCTTAGCTTCTAACTTCTCTTTAAATCTCCTTGTCTTAGCTATTGAGTTGGTTAGATCCTCTATAAGCTTTCCTTTCTCTTCATCACATTCTTGAAATTGAAGCTTGAGTTTTGAGTTCTGCTTTCTTACCTTCCTTAATGCATCAAGGGCAGAAATAAGCTCACCCTCAAGATCAACTTCTCCTTCCTCTTATTTTTTTGATTCTTCCTCTATTCTTTTGTTTTCAAAATCATCTTTATTCTTTTCTAATTTATTTCCACTAGAAGCACTTCCTTCTTCTTCTATTGCCATAAGAAGACTTTCTTCTTCTGGACCTTCACTAGCATCTTCATATTCATCTTCACTGAAACTGAATCCATTCCTTGTACAACTATCTTCAAGATGACCAAAGTTACCACATCTAAAACACTTGAGAATTATTGGTGACCTTTTTCTAACCACTTCTTTTTCTTCTGCCAGAAATAGAATTTCATCTTCATCATTACTTGAGGAACTTCCATCACTATCACTTGAACTCTTACCTACCTTATCTGCATAAAAACTCTTCTTATGCCTTTGGAAAAACTTCTTTCCTTGCTTGCCTTGTCCATCCCTGCTTTTCTTTTGGTACCTGTGTTTTCCTGTTTCCCTGTTCTTATGATCCTATTTTTCTTCATCATTGCTATTTCCAGCCTCTGGACAATCAGATGCATAGTGACCATATTTTCCATAATTGAAACATCTAACTGATTTTGTACCTTTATACTTTCTTGAGTCCTTGTTCCTTCTGCCATAATTTGCTTCTTCATCACTAGATGACTCATTGCTTGAATCTAACTTCTTACCCTTTGTCTTCTTTATAACTTTGAAGGTTGCTTCTTTCTAGGGAATAGGTTCCTCTTTTATTCTCATCTCAAAAGCTGTGAGAATTCCATGTAATTCATCCCTTGTCAAAAGTTCAATATCTTTTGACTCTTCTATAGCTGAAATATTTTCACTATACCTTTTTGGGAGTGACCTTAAAATCTTATCACAAACATCTATTTCTTCAACTTTAAGCCCAAGTCCTTGCATGGAGTTAACAACCTCATCCACACGAAGTAGGTATGCAACAATGTTTTCCTCATCCTTCATATTTAGGTCTTCAAATGTTCTCTTGTAATTTTACAACTTTACCCTTTTGACCTTTTTGTCTCCCTCATATATACCTTTCAACTTATCCCAAATTTCCTTTGCTGATTTGCAATGCATAACCTTTATAAAACTCTATTTCATGCAAACCCTTTAAAATTCCATTCATTGCCTTTGAATTATTTAGATGTAGGAGCTTACCATATTTATCTATAGGTGGAGTAGCTGGCGGTATGTATCCATTCTCAAATGCTTCCCATATTTCATTTCCAAGTGCCATTAGGTGAATCTTCATTCTCATACTCCAAAGTACATAATTTTTCCCATCGAACAATGGTGCCAAATTCCCTGAAGATCCATTCTGAGAATCCATCTATGTTCTTGTGAGCTTTTCCTTCAAGCTGTTAAACTCTTTCGAAGGAACCCGCTTTGATACCAATTGAAGAACACAAGCTTATACTGAGAGGAGGGTGAACAGTATAAGACCACTTTTTACTTTTATTTTCCCAAACAATATTATCCAATATATCAATGGTAATATCAACAACAGTAATCAAAGCAATGCACAAATCACCACACACAATAGAGACACCAATTTAACGTGGTTCACCCAATGTGGGCTACTCCACGGAGAAAATATTTCACTAAAATTTTCTCAACAAATATCTTGGGAATCCTTCCCTATTACAATGTTTATGGACCTCTATCCAAAGGAGACACCAATCCCCTAATCTAGTTTATGGGCACCAACCCACAGGAGACACCAATCTCCTTAGTTGGTTCATGGATCTCTATCCACAGGAGAACTCCTTCTCCTCTGCTCTGGATGGTGATCCTCTAGAAGACTACTACCTCCACTACACTAGCTTGTGGATCTCTCTCCACTAAAGACTCATGTCCTCACTCAGAAGACCTCTATCCTCACTACCCTAGCTAATGGATCTCTATCCACTAGAGACTACTATCCTCTACTCTATCACCTCCAAATCTTGATCTCAAATCTACACTAAACATATTCCTTCAATCTAGCACAAATCTACTCAATATCTATCTCAAATCTACACTAAACATAGTCCTTCGATCTAGCACAAATCTGCTCAATCTCTATCTCAAATATACACTAAACATAGTCCTTTGATCTAGCACAAATCTGCTCAATATCTATCTCAAATCTACACTAAACACAATCCTTCGATCTAGCACAAATCTCCAAACAACCTGTCTACACAAACCTACCAAATCTATCCCAAACTCAAATATTCCTCAAGCCTTAACACAAATCTTGATCTAATCACAAATCAACTCTGCTAGATCTGCCCCAAACCTTAACTCAAGGTTTGAACAAATCAATCAATCAACTCTGCTCACAAGTCTTCTTAAAGACTTACCTCAAATCTATCCACAAGTCCTCTCTAGAACTTGCTCAAACTACTCTCAAGTCTTCACCAAGACTTACCTCAAATATGCATTGTAAGCTTCCACAAAAGCTCACACTAATCTATCCACAAGTCTTCACCAAGACTTACCTCAAATCTGCTCAACAAGTTCTCACTAGAACTTGCTCAATCTTCTCAATAAGTCTTCACCAAGACTTACCTCAAATCTGCATTGTAAGCTTCCACAAAAGCTTACTCAACTCAGTCCTTAAGTCCACTCTAGGACTTACTTCAAATATGCTCACAAGATTTCACAAAAGCTACCAAGAAGAAAAACTACTAGATTTCACAAAAGCTTATTCAACTCAACTCAATCTATCACAGAAAACCTCTTCAATCACACAAACAAGTTTCACACAAAATATTGTTTAATCTCATAGAAACATATAGAGAATGGTTAGAGACTCAATATGTTTCACACTCACAACAATACTTAATCACTTTCAAACTCTCTAGTTTAACCATAGAAACATATGGAGAATGGTTAGAGACTCAGTATGTTTCACACTCACACAACACTCAATCACTCTCAAACTCTCCTTCAAATCAATTTAGAATAAAGAACAATTTGTTTCATAGAACTTGAACTATCACTCCAACACTCTCAATCAATAATGCTCATCCAATTCCACTCAACCATTCACTCAATGAAACACAACTTGCTTACAAACCCTAACCAAGTGTTTCACAATACTTCCAACAACTCTCACTATGGAACTCAACCTTGACTCAAGATGATTCCAAATTCACATAACAATGATACTCATGATCTTTCACAAACCCTAGTCAAGCACATGAAAGCTTACTCAAATATTTCCAACAATGCTTATCAAACAATCTCACATAACAATGATACTCATGATCTTGCACAAACCCTAGTTCAAGATAGTTCTCAATTTCACACTCAATTGTCCTCACAAACATTCACCAATCATGCATGTGAAAACTCACTCAATCATTTCCAACAATGCTTATCAAACAAAACCTTTTCACTCCAACTTGCACTTCACAACATTCAACAATATTTCACTCACAAGGATGATATGCCCATACCTTTTATTTTGAAGAAGTTTTGACCTCAAGACCTGTCTCAATCACAATCAACCTCTTTGACAATCTCAATGGTTAGATATCAAAAATCTATCCTCAATAATTTCCTTCAAAAATATTTCACCATGCCAAAGTATTAAATCTCAACTATACCTTATTTCTCCTTTCAAAACAATTTTCACAATATGACTTTATTTCAACATATAACATATAACATTCTTTGCATACCTTATTACTCCTTTTATAAACTTTAACCACCAAAAATTAAAACAAAATATTTCAACTTTATTTTCCCTTTTATCTCCCTCAAAAGCTCATAAACCCTTTTTAATTTTTCCCACTATGCAATTTCCAACTTAATAAAACTTTGGAAAAATTAAAAATAATTTATTAATTTCCACACCATGTGTTGAGCAAAGTGCAACAAACAGTATTGTCATTGTTGTCAACACAGTCAGACAGATTTATTGATGCAATGGACAAGAGTTTATTGAACAACAAGGTGCAGCCCAAGTACAATGGATAGGAGTTCAGTGTAGAGCAAGGTGTTGCAGGAGGATTGTCATTGTTGTCAATACAATCGGTTAGATCTAATGATGCAATGGACAGGTAGTTCAGAAGTCACTCAGATGCAGAGGATAAAGTTTAAAATTTAGTCAGATCATGAGTCCTTAAATGATAGATGCATAGAAACAGAAAACATAATTCAGAATGAGAAGAAGTCTTCAGATCCTGAGATGTCAAGAAGCGGAAAGGTTTTTTGTGAAAACCAAGGCTATTAGAATAAAAAGTTTTATTTAAAACCATGGATAATAGATTTGAAATGGGTTTTTCTTAAAACCCAAGTTGGCTCTTCGTTTCGTTGAAAAAGATGCCCCGATGATAAAGATATTTAATTTTAAATATTTAGTTTAAATTTTAAAGGTTTTTTGTGAAAACCAAGGCAGTCAAAATAAAAAGTTTTATTTAAAACCATGGATAACAGATTTGAAATGGGTTTTTCTTAAAACCCAAGTTGGCTCTTCGTTTCGTTGAAAAAGATGCCCCGGTGATGAAGATATTTAATTTTAAATATTTAGTTTAAATTTTATTTTATTTAAAATTTAAATTAAAATATTAAATTAAATTAAAAGGGCCGACATGTTACTATTTCGCGGCAATAAGCTACAGGAAAGTGACGAAGGTGGAAGAAGTGTTTGAGACCGACAAAGTTAAATCTGGGCCGACGAATTTTAGGGTTTGGCAGCTGACAAATTCTAGGGTTTCTCAACCGACGTTCTTTTAGGGTTTGTTCCTAAAACTTCTATAAAAGCAAGGGTACTTCGAGTTTGAAAAGTGGGGTGTAAAGATAAAGTGCGAATGCGAGCATAGTGTTTGTGAAAGTGAAGTTCGTGTTGAGTAGAGAGCAGAATGTGAAACGACACAGAGTGTGCGAAGCGTGTGCGCAGAGAAAGCAAGTGTGCAGAGAAGCACGAAGGGCAAAGTTGATTGCAAAGTCTGGTTGTAGCAGTGCGACAAACTGTGTGAAGTGATTGTGCAAGAGAGAGCAGAGTGCACAGAGATTGCAAAGGTGATGTAGACCAGTTAGAGTCTTGCAATAACAAAGGTATATGTCAAACATTTTTTTTATTCAATATTGAAGTCTAGTTGGTGTTGGCAAATTAAGGGGTTGGTGCCTCTTTCCAGGTTGGTCTCTGGTAAACAATTTGTCCAGTTGGTGCTGGCAAATTAAGGGGTTGGTGCCTCTTTCCAGTAGGTGCTGGTAAAATAGGAGTTGGTGCTCCATTCTATTGAAGTAGATAAAGTTAAGGGGTTGGTGCTCCTTCCAGTTGGTGCTGGTAAAGGATTATGTAAAGTTGTAGCTTTGCATTGACTGTATTTGGATGGTAGTCCAAGCAGTCTTTTGAGGAGTAGCCACATTGGTGAACCTCGTTAAAATGTTGTGTTATGTGTGATGCTTTCTTGATGCATTTAGTATCTCTTTTATCTGCTTTAAACTACTGCTGGTTTTATAATCTAATTGTTTTAGAAGTTTTTAAAGAACACACTGATTCACCCCCCCTCTCAGTGTCATTGTGATTACAACACCATGTGATTTTTGGATTCACCACAATATTAGAAAAAATGCGAGCACATACCTTTATTAATCACACCAAAAGAGTCTTGGCAGATTTTGAACACTTGATCCCTTCTCTCCAAGCACCTCTACACAACACGCACCCACCAACTAGGCTACGTGCCCTCACTTAAAAGGAAAGGCACACACCTCCCTTTTATTCCTTGAATGACAACACAAATCAAACGAGATTTTACCTTGTAAAACAATGATGAAGTAGATCGAACCTGTGACCTATCACCTACAAGTGACTTAGTGCAGCCCCTGGCTGCAAACTACGCTACCCAGTGCTTAGCACAAACGTTGGTGCTCCCACTTGCTTTTATTTCTTTGTTTGCCCTCTTAAGTCTTAAACACATGCAAAAATTTCCTTTATAAACATGATATGCACAATTTACTTGGGTAATTAATCATTCGCTTGGATGGTGTTTAAATTAAAACTTGCACCATTTTATATGTAATGTGCCATATATCCAAAACGTTGACGATCCTTGAAATTCAAATTTAATTCAAATTTAAATCTGACTTTGGCACCTTAATTAATTTAAGGTTAAATTTTAACCTTAGGGTTAAAATATTTAAATTTAAATAATTTAAGCCTTAGAATTTAAAATATGTCACATGGGTGTTTTGGAGGAATTAGAATTTTATAATTCCTTGGCCTTCGTTTTTCTTCAAACCAACCTGTAACCCAAAATATTATAATATTAGATATTATAATATTATTAATTTCATTGAATCTGCTTCTTTGCCTTGTTGGAAAAACCACTGGAGGATATTAATAACACCAAAACTTGGGCATCACCATTTTGACATAAATGCATTGATGAAAATAAAACTTGGTCATGATCTTCTTGACATCAATGACAACAAATATTGCTCATATTTCCAACAATATCTCCCTTTGTCATTGATGGCAATCCATTTTATTTTTACCATTTTCTTTACCTTTTTTAGTTTTGCTCCCCCTGAGAAACTACTCCCCCTAACTGAATACTCTCCTCCTAACTCAAATCTCTCCCTCTTTGACATCAATGGCAAAGGGTCAAATTTGGGGCTTGGGGCTAAGAATGAGACTCTTAGTTTAGCCCCTCCTCCACCTCCTCTTTTGAGGTGGTTAATTTTGGGGTGGGATTATTTCTACAACCAGCATGCATTGATATTTACCTTTTTCCACCTTCTTCCTCAATTGATCCTTCTGATTCCTCTTCCTATTTCTATTCTTGCTTGTCTCTGGAATTATTGCTCTACACCACTTGGCTATATGCCTAACATTATTGAACTTATAACCCTTAATGTTGTTTTTTCCTTAAAGGTGCAAATATCTTGAAGTTTTTCATGGTGAAGCCATATCCATTCCTATCATGAACCCTGTAATTAACTGCCTTGTGACCAAAATGATTACAAAAGTAGCAATACCCTTGAAAGTGATGCCTATTTCTAAAAATTCCATATTTTTATCTTTCATGTAACCTTCATTATGTAGTCTTGTGTCCAAACCTATGACATGAGAAACATCGTCCATTGAAACTGCCTTTCCTTAACCCCATTGATCTCTTAGTCTCTTTTACCCTTTGCTACTTCCTTTCCATCGTTCCTCATTTGTGCATTGTTCCTTCTCTTATTCAAATTTCTATTATCCAACTCATCCTCAAAAGTCTCACTTTCTCTTACACTCTCCTCTTCAGAAGCTTCTTCTTATTTGGAGTTTGATATTGACTCTTCTTTTTGTACCTGTTCAAAACCAAGACCTGTATTATTTGATGAATATTTTTGTACCTTGATAATATTATCCAAGGTCTTTGAGATTCTCCCAAACCTGTGTAGCTTGTATTTAGACTCTTTTACTTCCTTCCTTAATTAAGCTACTTCATGCTCTAACCTTTCACATTATAAAACCTTAGTTTCTAACTTCTCTATAAATCTCCTTATCTTAGCTATTAAGTTGGTTAGATCCTCTATAAGATTTCCTTTATCTTGATCACATTCTTAAAATTGAAGCTTGAGTTTTGAGTTATGCTTTCTTACCTTCCTTAATGCATCAAGGATAGAAATAAGATCACCTTCAAGATCAACTTCTCCTTTCTTCGATTCTTCCTCTATTTGTTTGCCTTTGGGATCATCTTCATTCCTTTCAGATTTGTCTTTTATAGGATAACCTCCTTCTTCTTCTATTTCTAAAAGTAGACTTTCTTCTGGTAATTCAAGTGTATCTTCATATTCATCGTCACTAAAAATAAATCCATTCCTCGTACAACTATATTCAAGATGACCAAAGTTACCACATCTAAAACACTTGAGGATTATTGGTGATCTATTTCTAACCACTTATTTTTATTCTGCCAAAAATAGAATTTTATCTTCATCATTATTTGAGGATATTCCATCACTATCACTTGAAATATTACCTATATTATCGACATAAAAATTTTCTTATGCCTTTGGAAAAACTTATTTCCTTGCTTGCTTTGTCCATCCCTATGTTTCTTTTGGTACCTATGTTTTTCTGTTTCCTTGTTCTCATCTTCACTACTATTTTTAGCTTATGGAAAATCAGTTGCATAATGACCATATTTACCACAATTAAAACACCTCACTAATTTCATACCTTTATACTTTATTGAGTCCTTGTTCCTTCTACCATAATTTTCTTCTTCATCATTAGATGACTCATTGCTTAAATCTAAATTCTTACCCTTTATCTTATTTATAACTTTGAAGGTTGCTTCTTTCTGGGAAATAGGTTCCTCTTTTATTCTCATCTCAAAAGCTGTGAGAATTCCATGTAATTCATACCTTGTCAAAAGTTTAATATATTTTGACTCTTCTATAGCTGAAATCGTTTTACTATACCTTTTTGGGAGTGACCTTAAAATCTTATCACAAACATCTGTTTCTTCAAATTTAAGCCCAATTATTTGCATGGAGTTAACAAATTCATCCACATGAAGTAGGTATGCAACAATTTTTTCTTCATCCTTCATATTTAGGTCTTCAAATATTCTCTTGAAATTTTGCAACTTTACCCTTTTTAAATTTTTGTCTCCCTCATATATACCTTTCAACCTATCCCAGATTTCCTTTGCTGATTTGTAGTGCATAACCTTTATTGTTTCACATAAATCCTTTAAAATTATATTCATTGCCTTTGAATAATTCACATGTAGGAGCTTACCATATTTATATGTACATGGAGTAGCTAGCGGTATGTATCCATTCTCAACTACTTCCCATATTTCATTTCCATGTGTCATTAGGTGAATCTTCATTCTCATACTCCAAAGTGCTTAATTGTTTCCATCAAACAATGGTGCCAAATTTCTTGAAGATCCATTATGAGAATCCATCTGTGTTCTTGTGAGCTTTTCCTTCAAGCTGTTAAACTATTTTGAAAGAACTTGCTCTGATACCAATTGAAGAACACAAGCTTATACTAAGAGGGGAGGTGAATAGTATAAGATAACTTTTTACTTTTCTTTCCCAAACAATATTATACAATATATCAATGGTAATATCAACAAAAATAATCAAAGCAATGCATAAATCACCACAGATAATAGAGACACAAATTTAACATGGTTCACCTAATGTGGTATACTCCACGGAGAAAATATTTTACTAAAATTTTCTCAATTAATATCTTGGGAATCCTTCCCTATTATAATGTTTATGGACCTCTGTCCAAAGGAGACACCAATCCCCTAATTTGGTTTGTGGGCACCAACTCACATGAGACACCAATATCCTTTACTGGTTCATGGATATTTATCCATAGTAGAACTCCTCTTCTGCTCTGGCTGGTGATCCTTTATAAGACTACTGCCTCCACTGCATTGGTTTGCAGATATCTCTTCATTGATGACTCTTGTCCTCACTCAGAAGACCTCTATCCTCACTACATTGGCTAATGGATCTCTATCCACTGGATACTACTATCCTCTGCTCTGTCACCTCTAAATATTTATCTCAAATATACATTAAACACAGTCCTTCTATCTAGCACAAATCTACTCAATATCTATCTCAAATATGTACTAAACACAATCCTTCAATCTAGCACAAATATGCTCAATATCTATCTCAAATTTACACTAAACATAGTCCTTTAGTCTAGCACAAATCTACTTAATATTTGTCTCAAATATGCACTAAAAACAATCCTTTGGTCTAGCACAAATATGGTCAATATTTATCTTTGGTCTGGCACAAACCTATCCTCAAATTTGCACCAAACTCTATCCTCAAATCTATCCTCAAGACTTAAAAAAAAGCTTGATCTAATCATAAATAAAATCTGCTAGATCTATCCCAAACCTTAACTTAAGGTTTGAAAAAATCAATCAATCAACTCTACTCACAAGTCTTCTTAAAGACTTACCTCAAATCTATCCACAAGTCCTCTCTAGAACTTGCTCAAACTGCTCTCAAGTCTTCATCAAGATTTACCTCAAATCTGCATTGTAAGCTTCCATAAAAATTCACACTAATATGTCCAGAAGTCTTCACCAAGACTTACCTCAAATCTACTCAACAAGCTCTCACTAGAACTTGCTCAATATGCTCAATAAGTCTTCACCAAGACTTACCTTAAATATGCATTGTAAGCTTCCACAAAATCTTACTCAACTCAGTCCTTAAGTCCACTTTGTTAGACATTTTGAGGAGTATTTGTTGTCATTGATTTCAAAAGCATTGTTGTGCTATGTTCGTCATCTTTGATGACATTAAGTATTTCTTCCAAAAGCAAGAAGGCCTTGAAAATTAATAGATTATAATATTTATTTTTAAATATTATATACCCAGGAGGGCTCAAAGGATAAAGATCCAAGAAATGAGAAGCAAAGTTCAAATTAAATAATAATATTTTATTATTATTATTTTGGATAAAAAATCAAGTTTAAGAAGATCAAGGATCAAGTTGGAAAAAACTCATAAGAAGATATAATTTAAATTAAAATATTCTAATATTTGATTAAAATTTTAATTTAAATAATGATGGGTGCTAAGGTTAATTTAAATATTTATTTAATATTTAAAATTAAATTTAATATTCGAATTAAAATTAAATTCGAATAATCACCGATGTTGGAACAAGCTATAGTTTACATATAAATAATGCCAAAGTTTGGCATTCGAAAGTTTATCCATGTGATTTTATTTTGGCTTGTGCAAAAGAAAAACGTGTATTTTTGCATGTGTATTTGAGCAAAGGAAAGAACAAAGTGTGGTAGCCTCTGAAAACTACTCGAAGCTCCTCGTAGCTGAGTTGGCAGCCAAGGGCTGCATAAGATGTGTTCGAGACACCTGGTGTGGGTTTGAATCTCGTTTGAGTGTTTGTAAGTGTGAAACATATTGAGTCTCTAACAATTATCTATATGTTTCTATGGTAAAAAGGGAGATTGAAAGTATTTGAGCAATGTTGTGAATAGGAAGCATATTGAGTTTCTAATAATTCTCTATATTTTTCCATGAGATTGAACAAGTTCTAGTGAGGAATTGTTGAGAAAATTTGAGGTAAGTCTTAGAGAAGACTTGTGGATAGTTTAGTGTGAGCTTATGTGGGATCTTACAACACAGATTTGAGGACAGAGTTTGTTGAGCATATTGGACAAGTTATAGAGAGGACTTGTGGATAGATTAGTGTGAGCTTTTGTGGAAGCTTACAAGGCAAATTTGAGACAAGTCTTTGAGAAGACTTGAGAGAAGAGTTGATTGATTGATTTGTTCAAACCTTGAGTTAAGGTTTGGGGAATATCTAGCAGAGTTGATTTATGATTAAGTCAAGCTTTGTGTTAAGGCTTGAGGATAGAGATTCATAATATTTGTGCTATACCGAAGGACTGTGTTTAGTGTAGATTTAAAGATAGAATTTGGTGCAGATTTGAGGATAGATTTATGCCAAATCAGAGATAGAGATTGAGAATATTTGTGCTAAACTGAAGGATTATGTTTAGTGAAGATTTGAGACAGATCCGAGAGTAATATTTGGATGTGATAGAGTATAGAGGATGATAGTCTCCAATGGATAGATATCCATTAGCCAGGGTAGTGAGGATAGGTCTTCTACAAGGACAAGAGTCTTTAGTGGATAGATATCCATTAGCTAGGGTAGTGAGGATAGGTCTTCTAAGTGAGTATAGGAGTCTTCAATGGATAGAGATATATTATCCAGTGTAGTGGAGGTAGCAGTTCTTCTAGAAGATCACCATCTAGAGCAGAGGAGAAAGGAGTTCTCCTATGGATAGAGATCCAAAAAATTGATTAGGGGATTGGTGTATCCTTTGGACAAAGATCCATAAAAATTGTAATAGGGAAAGGATTCCCTAAATATTTATTGAGAAAATATTAGTAAAATATTTTCTCTATGGAGTAGCCCACATTGGGTGAACCACATTAAATGGGTGTCTCTATTGTGTGTGATGATTTATTCATTTCTTTGGTTACTGCTATTGATAATGCCATTGATTATATTTGATAATACTATTTAGAAAAGAAAATTAAAAAGTGATCTTATATTATGCACCCCCCAGTTTAAGCCTGTGTTCTTCAATTGGTATCAGAGTTGGTTCCTTCGAAAAAGGTTTAACAGCTTGCAAGAAGATCTTACAAGAACACAAATGGTAAATAAAGACAAAAGTAAAACCATGGGATACAAGAAGAAAAGAACACACATGGTCATGAAAGAAAAGGAATATGAATTTGATGTTGTCATTTTAAGAGGATAAATAGAAATAGATTCAAGATATGAATCAAGCAGTGGAGAAAAGGTCAGATTGATAAAGTTTTGTACCATATGTAGGAATACAGGTCACCATGTAGCTTATTATCCACAAGAAGGTGAAGAATGTTTTATTTGTGGTCAAGGATGTCATGATGCAAGTTATTGCAATGGGTTTAGTAGTGGCAAAGATGAAGATGATATTTTCAAAACTGAATTCCTAGAGGATGGTTTATAAAAAGATAACAGGGACAGTCAAAACAGGTATGAAGAAGAAACTCTACTTTAAGCAATAGAAGAAAATGCTCTTATTGAAGACCAAATAAAAGAGAGAAATTTAGAAAAGAAAAGGAGGAAGATACTGTTAAGGAACTTGTTGAGATGAAAATGGAGAACTTAGAATTAAAGGCTCAAATACAAGAGGATGATAAATATAAGACAAAGCTTCTACAAGATCTCTCTGACTTGAAAGTTAAGGTTGAAAAGGCAAGGTGAGCTAAAAAAGGAATGGTTGAATAGTCCAAGGTAAAAGAGCTAGATTATGAAAGACTTATTATTGATCTAGAAGAATTAAAAATGGAGAACTCAAGATTAAGTGTTTAAGATCAAGAAGATGAGAAAGAAAAAATAAAGTTTCTACAAGAGCTCACTAACTTCAAAAATTAAGGTTGAATAAGCAAGGAAAATGAAAGAAGGTATGGCTGAAAAATTAAAGACAAAATATCTAGAGTGTGAAAGATTAGAACATGATATAGTTTCACTAAGGATGGAAGTGAAATAATCTAAGGAAAAGATACACAAGTTTGAGAAAAATTCAAAGACCTTGGATAGGATTATCAATGCACAAAGATCATCAATCACCAAAACAGGACCTAGTTTTGAAGAAGAACAAGAGAAATAGGAAGCAAAAAAAGGAGAGTCAATCTCAAGCACCAAAGAAGAAGAATCTTAAGAAGAAGAGAGTGTAAGATAAAGTAAGACTTATAAGGATAAGTTAGACAATAGAAAGTTCAACAAGGAAAGAAACAATGCACAAATAAGGAACACATGGAACAAGAAATAGGATAGGGTAGAAGATATTGAGAGACCAATGGGGTCAAGGCAAGGTTTCTTCAACATATATTACTTTTTATGTCATAGGTTTGGGCACAAGGCTTCATAGTGTAGGACACATGAAATATAGGAATATGGAAATTTCAGACACAAGCATCATTTTCAAGGGTATTGCTACTCTTGTAATCAGTTTGGTCACAAAGCAGTAAATTACAGGGGTCATGATAGGAATGGATATGGATTCACTAGGAGAAAATCAAAGACATTTGCACCTCCAAGAAATCACAACATTAAGTGTTATAAGTGCAATAATTATGTATATACAACAAAGTGGTGTAGAGAAGAAATTCCAAAGACATGCAGGAACAAGAATAGTTAGAGGAATCAGAAGGATCAGATGAGGAGGAAAGTAGACAAAAGGAAAAGAGCAGTGCTTGATAGGAGTAGAATACTCCCACCCTAGAATTAACCACCTCAAGAGGAGGTGGGGGAGGGGCTAAGCTAAGAGTTTCATTCTTTTCCCTAAGCCCCAAAGGTGACCCTTAGCCAATGATGTCAAAGGGGGAGAGATTTGAGTAAGGAGAAGAGATTTGAGTTAGGAGGAAAGCATTCAATCATGGGGGGTAGTTTCCCAATGGGAGTAGAAAATAAAAAGGTTAAGGAAATGGTAAAATGGAATTGGGTTACAATCAATGAAAAAGTGGGAGATCATTGGACATTTTGAGAAGTGTTTGTTTTCATTGATGTCAAAAGCATTGTTGTGCTATGTTTGTCATCTTTGAGGGCATTAAGTGTTTCTTCCAAAAGCAAGAAGGTATTGAAAAGCAATAGGTTATAATATTTATTTTTAAATATTATATACCTAGAAGGGCTCAAAGGATAAAGATCCAAGAAAGGAGAATCAAAGTTCAAATTAAATATTAATATTTTATTATTATTATTTCGGATAAAAAATTGAGTTTAAGAAGATCAAGGATCAAGTTGGAAAAGACCCACAAGAAGATTTAATTTAAATTAAAATATTTTAATATTTGATTAAAATTTTAATTTAAATAATTATGGGTGCTAAGGTTAATTTAAATATTTATTTAATATTTAAAATTAAATTTAATATTCTAATTCAAATTAAATTCGAATAATTGCCAACGTTGGAACAAGCTATAGTTTGCATATAAATAATGCCAAAGTTTGGCATTTGGAAGATTATCCATGCGATTGTATTTTGGGTTGTGCAAAAGAAAAATGTGTATTTTCACGTGTATTTGAGAAGAGGAAAGGACAAAGTGTGCTAGCCTACGAAAACTACTTGAAGCCCCTTGTAGTTGATTTGGTAGCCAAGGGCTACATAATATGTGTTTGAGACACTTGGTATGGGTTCAAATATTGGGCACACCATTTTGTTGAAGGGAGGTTCATTTTTGAGTTTACACCATTGGAGGGAGAAGGAAGTCAAAGGCATGTTCGTGCCTTTTGGCTCTTGTGGAGCCATGCAGCCCAATTGGTGGGTGCGAGCGTTGCATAAGTGCTTAGGGGAGAACCATCAGTGGTTCAAATACTTCCAAGGCCTTTTGGTAGCATAATAGAGGTATGTGCACTATTTGGGTTGTCTTAGCTTGAGAAAAATAAAAATGGAAAAATAATTTTTGTTTTCAAAGGTTTATGTTTTTGCATAATTAATTTGGATTATATTTTTTTTAGGGGAGTTAAAAGGGGAATGAAAAAATTTGATTTTTGAATTGAATTTTTAAGTGTTTAAGGTAGTAAGGGAGTTTATTTTTGATATTGAAGGTTGTTGAATATTATTTTAAAGTTGGATATTATAAGGTATATTTGAGTATTATTTTTGTATTGAAGAAATATTTTGAAGAAGTGTTAGAGTGATAATTCTTGTCATCTAACCCTTGTCCTTGGCAAGGAAAGTGGTTATAATTGAGACAAGTTTTCAAGTCTATCATTGTTATATAAAGTGGTTAACTATCTTGAACTAGGGTTTGCAAGATCATGAGTATCGTTGTTATGTAAGGATTTTTTGATAAACATCGTTGTTGAAGTGATTGGTTGAGTGAATAACTTGAACTAGGGTTTGCAAAGATCATGAGTATCATTGTTATGTGAGGATTACTTGATAAGCATTATTTTTAAAGTGATTGGTTGAGTGGAAGTGATTGAGCTTAGTTGAGTGGATGTGTTGAAGTGATAGTTCAAGTTCTATGAAATAATTTGTTCCATATTATAAATTAATTTGAGAAAGAGGTTGAGTGTTTGTAAGTGTGAAACATATTGAGTCTCTAACAATTTTCTATATGTTTCTATGGTAAAAAGAGATATTGAAAGTATTTGAACATTGTTGTGAATGTGAAGCATATTGAGTCTCTAAAAATTCTCTATATGTTTCTATGAGATTGAACAAGTTCTAGTGAGGACTTGTTGAGAAGATTTGAGGTAAGTCTTAGAGAAGACTTGTGGATAGTTTGGTGTGAGATTTTGTGGAATCTTACAATACAGATTTGAGGATAGATATTATTGAGTAGATTGGACAAGTTCTAGAGAGGACTTGTGGACAGATTAGTGTGAGCTTTTGTGGAATATTACAAGGCATATTTGAGATAAGTATTTGATAAGAATTGAGAGCAGAGTTGATTTATTTATTTGTTCAAACCTTGAGTTAAGGTTTGGGGCATATCTAGCATAGTTTGTGACTGAGTCAAGCTTTGTGTTAAGGCTTAAGGACAGATATTGATCTGATTTGTGCTAGATTGAAGGACTATACTTAGTGCAGATTTGAGGATAAATTTTGGTGTAAATTTAAGGACAAATTTGTGCCAGATCAGAGATAAATATTGACCAAATTTATGCTAAATCGAAGGACTATTTTTAGTGCAGATTTGAGATAGAGCTGAGAGTAATATTTAGGGGTGATAGAGTAGAGAGGATGATGGTCTCCATTGGATAGATATCCATTAGCTAAGGTAGTGAGGATAGGAGTCTTCAGTGGATAAAGATCCATTAGCCAGGGTAGTGAGGATAGGTCTTATGAGTGAGAATAGGAGTCTTTAGTGGATAGAGATCCATTAGCTAGTGTAGTGGAGGTAGGAATTCTTCTAGAAGATCACTAGCCAGAGAAAAGAAAAAAGGGGTTCTCCCATGGATAGATATCCATGAAATTGATGAGGGGATTGGTGTCTCCTTTGGATAGAGGTCCATAAACATTGTAATAGAGAAAGGATTCCCAAAATATTTATTGAGAAAATATTAGTGAAATATTTTCTCCATGGAGTAGACCACATTGGGTGAACCACATTAAATTGGTGTCTCTATTGTGTGTGATGATTTATGCATTGCTTTAGTTAATGCTATTGATATTTCCATTGATTATATTAGATAATACTATTTGGGAAAGAAAAGTAAAAAGTGATCTTATATTGTTCACCCCCCTATTAGTATAAGGTTGCGTTCTTCACACTCTAGGACTTACTTCAAATCTACTCATAAGATTTCACAAAAGCTTGTTTAACTCTGTCCTGAAGTCCACTCTAGGACTTATTCAAATCTGTCCACTAGATTTCATAAAATATTACTCAACTCAAATCAATCTATCACATAAAACCTCTTCAATCACACAAACAAGTTTCACACATAACCTTGTTTAATCTCATAAAAACATATAGAGAATGGTTCGAGACTCAATATGTTTCACACACACAACAATACTTAATCACTTTCAAACTCTCTAGTTTAACCATCGAAACATATGGAGAATTGTTAGAGACTTAGTATGTTTCACACTCACACAACATTCAATCACTCTCAAACTCTCCAAATCAATTTATACTAAAGAAAAATTTGTTTCACAAAACTTTAACTATCACTCCAACACTCTCAATCAATAATTCTCATCCAATTCCACTCAACCATTTACTCAATGAAACACAAATTGCTTATAAATCATAACCAAGTGTTTCACAATACTTTCAAAAACTCTCACTATGGAACTCAACCTTGACTCAAGATGATTCCAAAATCACATAACAATGATACTCATGATATTTCACAAACCCTAATCAAGCACATGAAAGATTACTTAAATATTTCCAACAATGCTTATAAAATAATCTCACATAACAATGATACTCATGATCTTTCACAAACCCTAGTCAAGCACATGAAAGCTTACTCAAATATTTCCAACAATGCTTATAAAATAATCTCACATAACAATGATACTCATGATCTTGCACAAACCCTAGTTCAAGATAGTTCTCAATTTTACACTCAATTTTTCTCACAAACATTCACCAATCATGCATGTGAAAACTCACTCAATCATTTCCAAAAATGCTTATAAAAAAAAAACTTTTCAATCCAAATTGCACTTCACAACATTCAAAAATATTTCACTCACAATAATGATATGCCTATACCTTTTGTTTTGAAGAAGTATTGTCCTCAAGACCTTTCTCAATCACAATAAACCTCTTTGACAATATCAATGGTTAGATGTCAAAAATCTATCCTCAATAATTTCCTTCAAAAATATTTCACCATGCCAAAGTATTAAATCTCAACTATACCTTATTTCTCCTTTCAAAACAAATTTCACAATATGACTTTATTTCAACATATAACATATAACATTATTTGCATACCTTATTACCCCTTTTATAAACTTTAACCACAAAAAATTAAAAGAAAATATTTCAATTTTATTTTCCCTTTTATCTCCCTCAAAAGCTCATAAAACCTTTTTAATTTTTCCCACTATGCAATTTCCAACTTAATAAAACTTTGGAAAAATTAAAAAATAATTTATTAATATCCACACCACACGATTTTTGAATTCACCACAACCTTAGCAAAAATGTGAGCACATACCTTTATTAATTATACCAAAAGAGCCTTGGCAAGTTTCAAACACCCGATCCCTTCTCTCTAATAACCTCTTCACAACGTGCACCCACCAACTAGGCTACGTGTCCTCACATAAAAAGAAAGGCGCATGCCTCCCTTTTATTCCTTGATCGACAACGCAAATCAAATGAGATTATGCCTTGCAAAATAGTGATAGTGTGGATTGAACCCAAGGTTATGCATAGTGGTGAAAATTCACAAATTGGGTGAATATTAATATTTCTAATATTAAAAATTGGCAAATATGAGGACCCTCGACGTCAGCCCATTCGCCTAAAATTTTCAGGATTAATTTTTTCGTAGGATCTATTCGCCACAATATATATCCAAACATAGGCATATTAGTACTCATTGGAAAGATCTTTTCAAGCCTGATATAATGGTGGTGTTTTGAAAAAGTTATAAGATTATTTAATAGGTCAAA
This sequence comes from Wollemia nobilis, assembly GCA_028583015.1. Lineage (NCBI taxonomy): Eukaryota > Viridiplantae > Streptophyta > Pinopsida > Araucariales > Araucariaceae > Wollemia > Wollemia nobilis. The sequence goes on from JAQPPZ010002930.1 coordinate 13,724,487, forward strand.
AGTGGCCCCAAATATGACCTTATATTTTAGGGCTTCAAATGCCCCAAATTTTGGTGTGAAGATGCTCGATTTGATTTTCTTAGGATTCTCCATGATTCACCTTGATTTTTATTAGGATTCTCCATTTTTTTACAAGTATATTTTGAGTCAAACCCCTTATGCATAACCCTAATTGAACCCGTGACCTATCTTCTGTGAGTGACTTAGCACAACCCCTGGCTTCCAACTACACTACCCAGTACTTAGCACAAACATTGGAACTCCCACTTGCTTTTATTTCTTCGTATGCTCTCTTAAGTCTTAAACACATGCAAACATTTCCTTTACAAACATGCAATGCACGATTTACTTGGGCAATTAATCATTCACATGGATGGTGTTTAAATTAAAACTTGACCCATTTTATATGTAATGTGCCATATATCCAAAACATTAGCGATCCTTGAAATTCAAATTTAATTTGAATTTAAATCTGAATTTGATGCCTTAATTAATTAAAATTAAAATTTTAACCTTAGGGTTTAAATAATTTAAACCTTAGACTTTAAAATCTGTCACATGGGTCTTTTGGAGGAATTAGAATTTTATAATTCCTTGGCCTTCATTTTTCTTCAAACCAACTTGTAACCTGAAATATTATAATATTAGATATTACAGTATTATTAATTTCATTGAACATGCTTCTTTGCCTTTTTGGAAAAACCACTGGAGGACATTAATAACACCGAAACATGGACATCACCCTTTTGACATAAATGCTTGGATGATAATTAAACTTGGTCATTATCTTCTTGAAATCAATGACAACAAATATTTTCTCATATTTGTAACATGTAGTGATATCTTGTAATTAGATCCTTCATCTCCTTACTACTCGATCCTTAGATTTTCTATAGTTTTCCATAGTGATGTCCACCATTGATCTTGGTCTCAAAAATTTTCAACTCATTCTACTATGTTAGAATTTATAAAGTTTTGAGGCGTAGCTAAACCTTTCACTATAATTCTTGTAGAACCCCTTTTTCTTTCTCCTCATTAGACCATTGTATGACCTATTTTTTTGACACTTTATGTTATCTACCTTTAGATGTTTCTTGCAACTTGCATTTCAATTCTCAAAACTTTTCTTCTCTTATTTTCTTTAGAAATTTCAAAAATTTTAATCCTTGGACATCATAATTTTTTGTGCTCTTTTAAAGAAACTAGAGCTTTTTCACATGTAGGTGTAAAGCTCTGAAAACCACACCTCTAAAGCTATTGCAACAAGATAAGGAATTGAAAGCATATAATCTATGTAATAATTTGAAAAACATAAATAACAAGAAGGAATGCTTTCTTTTATTGATCAAATGAATATTTGATTACAAATTCATCCCCCTTAGGGATACCAAATCTTGATACAATGTTACAAATGAAAACAATCCCAAAATGGGGGAAGATGTGCTTCACAAGGTCTTCATGACTCCACAACTTTGTTTATATGAGGGATTACTTAGTCACATTCATTTCTTTAGATTAAGAAACCAGATCTTGATGATCCTTTTCTCTATGATGCCCTTAGATCTACACATAAAGAACTTGAAGAAATATTAGAAGTATATGAGGCCTCTTGAAATGAGGCTTGTGTCCTTGTTAATACAAATTGTAAATCCAAGCATAAATGTGTGTAAATATGCATAAAGATGCCTAAAATATTGATAAGAAAACATGAAATAATAATTGAAAGATACAAATGAGCCTAAATATGCATGCAAACTTGCAAATGAAGCATAAAGAACCTAATGTATGAAAATATCTAAAGGAAAGCAAAGATGCCTATGAAACTGATAATGAACCATGAAAATGTAGTAAAAACAACTAATATATGCTAGATAAAGCTAAATACATGCTAAAAATGGGAAATATATGGCTAAATCAAGGAAAATAACATGTGAAACCTTGGATGCTATCGCTCATGGCAGTTGGCTCTACTAGCTGTTGTCGGCATCTACAGTTAAGCCTACGAGCCACTATTGAAAATAGCGATCATGAGGAAGGTGTTATGACTTTTGAATATGGATTGATGATGGTCAATTTCCTTGAAAAATTGATGATCAAGGGTTGCCTATGTCTCAAACATGGATTTGGTGGTGTATTGTTGTAAAACTCGTGATGAATTGGTGAGAGAACTCAGATTTGTTCTTCAAGATTGTGGAAGCTCCATGAAAGTATGCACAGTGGTCATTCTCCAATTGGACGTCATTTCACTACTCCTTAAGGGTTGCAAAATGGCTCTCCAATATGGAAAGGCTTCATTGTAGTCAATTCATGATTCAATCAAATATTCTCTTCAATTTTGGGAGGCATCTTATAGACTTTCCAAATCCTAATCTTGGCTTCTCAAGGAAGCCAAGATCAAGAATCGATCAGTCTGAGTAGTTGAAAGGAATCCTCCAGAAGCTTCATAACTCAAAAAACTCAAGAACCATTAAAAATTTATCTATTGCAACTAATTTTGCTCATCTCAGGGAGCCTGAGTTGGTTATAGGACTAGCCACTCTCGCTCAATGTGGCTAGGGATATGGCTACCATTAATCGCTATTGATATCCATGGATAGCGCTTAGCCACTCTAATCATCAGCGACTAGGATCTTAGCTACTATTAACATGAATGGCTAAGGTTGCATAGGCCTAGGATGCCTTAAATAAGTGATTAGAATTACTACTAAGTCTTAGAAATTTCCAAGATCATTCATATGGTTTGCAAAGGTGTCCATATGAGTAGTCTCCTAAACATGATATGTTTTAGGTGTCTATAGATGCTCCTTTTGGGATGCATTATGTGGAAAACATGATGCTGAGCAAAAATAGACCACCTAAAGCCATATTATAGGTTAATTTATGCTCATTGATCTAGTCAATGTTAGATGGCCAAATCATACAAAGGGCGTGCATCTCAAATTATTGCTTCCAACAGAATGGAAGACTTAGCTTGAGTAAAGCTTTGGAATTGATCTGCATGAAATTGGTATGGATTATTTGAATGGCAATGATCAAAAAATAGATTACCAAATATTTAGTTCATTATGTATGATTTTTTCCCAATAGAAGGGTAAGCTTGTGATAGTTATTAGCAATGATTCATAAGACAAATGTAATTTACATGATCAAGTATTCAATTATTGATTTTGATTATGAATTTGTAACTATGACTACCCCCTCAAGCGATGAGTCGATGAGGAAAGGAAAAGTGATGAAAGTGACGAGTCATTTGACCAAGATGATTGATTTGGATAGTTTAATATGATTGCATTTATTATTAGGCAGGTCCTATTTACAACTATGATTTCAAAAATTAATAGTAATTGTACATCTCTATCCCATGGAGCAATTCAGCCATAATGGCCTTCTTAGGGAATCAAGATGATAACAATTCCATTTAAGCTTATGCTGAATCACTATGTTCGATGATCTGATGAAACTTCATGGTAGAATTAAAATGGACACCTCATTCTCAAGGAGAAATCCAACCACAATGGGTTTATTAGGGATTGAAGTGAAAATATTTCAATTCAATGATGAATAATTTGGTTCAAATAGCCTTATGGTGATTTAATCATCTTGCTTAATTGCATGGAGTGCAAGTCACTACAATTGCCAAGTGTGTAGAATAAATAACTAGGTATGAGGCATATTTGAAATTTGATTTATTTGTTATTTTGATGATTTTTGAAGATTAATTTCCATTTTGAGGCTACTCATGGTGGGAAATTTGGAGCATTTATTGTTGGTTCTTAGTCGATGTTAAAATCCACTACTGGTTTTTCCAATTTCCTTAGCCACTGTCAATGTCAGTGATCAGTGTTGCCCTAATTTGTGCCCACAATTGATGTTAGTGGTTGGGGAAACATGGAAAATATAAAAGAAAAATTAGGGTTTTTATCCTTCATTATTTCCAACTGGTTTGAGTGAACAGTGAGGTCTAAGGTAGAGAAAGAGAAACCTGATACGAAACACTTGCAAACTTACCCTTGACTACTATGGTGGATCAGCCTGAGGCCTCTACTAGTGGCAGAGCTAGAGCTCCTAAGGTAGACTCTCCATCTCTCTTTAGTGAATTTATGCATTAATAAAATGAACCTCACTAAGTAATGAGTTTAAATTAACCTCACTAAACTGTAGGTAATGAACCTCACCTTAGTTATATTTAGCATTAGGTTAGCTTAGTGGATGGGTTTTTAATTTTGGGTTAATTTTGGGGCATGAAGTGACCTTGTATGGGGTCTTTCCCGTAGTCACTATCAACGATGGCAGATCTTAATCTACTAATTACGAGTTTTTTTCACTATGGATGGCTAGGTTCAAACCCTAATGGTCAGAAAATTGACTGTTAGTGCTAGCCGTTATGGCATCAGTGGTGGATGTTGTCAACACAAGTGACTACGGAACCTTAGCAAAATTTTTATTTTTTTGATTTTTTGCTACTTTTTTTAAAAAATTCTTGTTCTTTGGTTTGACTTGCACATTTAGACCTTGACAACATGGGCATGGGATCCTGATTTACTACTTGAGCTACTGCCCTAGATGGATCAGGAAGACTGGGATTATTTTGGGGTAATTGGCCTCAATTATGTCATCTGATTGCCAATTATTATGTTAGATCAAGGCTTCCTAACAACTCTAGTCCATTTATGGGATTCAAGGACTAACACTTTCCATCTCATGACTAGCTAGATTATGGTGACACCAAAGGACATCTATCACATTTTTAGGATCCTAATTGATGGTTGGGCTATCACCTCTTCAATGAATACAAATAGGGTATTAGTCTTTCAAAGGGTTTTTAGACATAAAAACATTGAGGCCCTAGGAGACATCAATCATGGTGGGGTACCGGTTACCTATTGGTTTAAGGAGGATGTCTTCTCATGGTGCCAAGTTGTACTTATGCACATTATCTATAATGTTCTCTTACCAGACACTTTGAGTGTGAGGTTCCCTTGTAACCTCTTGGAAATGGTTTAGGACCTATTGGATAGCACTATTCCACTTATTATGGCATGGGGGAATGCACTACTAGCCTAGCTCTATGATGAGCTATACAATATTACTAGGCACAAGTGAGTTGGAGTTGGGTGTAGCCTACTACTTTAGGTTTGGGGATGGCATCACATCCAGATAGAGAGGCCTGGTGGATTACCTATTGAGATTACAATAGTAGCGGTGGCAACACAGTGCTATGGTACTTGATTGCCACGGGATTCATAGACACATTAGATTAGATATCATACTAAGTATCTTGATAATTATACGAGATCATGAAGAACACAAGCTTATACTGAGAGGGGGGTTAATAGTATAAGACCAATTTTTAGTTTTATTTACTCAAGCTATATAATCCAATATATCAATGCAATTTCAACAATAGTAATCAAATCAATGCATAAATCACCACACACAATAGAGATGTCAATTTTTCATGATTCACCCAATGTGGGCTACTCCACGGAGAAAATATTTCACTAATATTTTATCAATAAATATCTTGGGAATCCTTTACCTATTATAATGTTTATGTACCTCTATCCAAAGGATACACCAATCCCCTAATAAAGTTTGTGGATCTTTATTCATAGGAGACACCAATATTCTCTACTAGTTTGTGGATCTCTATCCACAAGATAACTCCTCCTATCCTCTGCTTTGGCTGGTGATCCTTTAGAAGACTACTACCTCCACTACTTTGGGTTTTTGATCTCTCTCCACTTAAGACCTATGTCCTCTCTACCCTAGCTAATGGATCTCTATCCATTGGAGACTATTGTCCTCTGCTCTATCACCTCCAAAGATTGCTCTCAACTCTATCTCAAATCTTCACTAAACATAATCCTTCAGTCTAGCACAAATCTAATCAATCTCTATCTCAAATATACACTAAAAACTATCCTTTGGTCTAGCACAAATATACTCAATATTTGTCTCAAATATATACTAAATACAATCCTTAGGTCTAGCACAAATATACTCAGTCTCTATCTCAAATATGCACTAAACATAGTCCTTCAATCTAGCACAAATTTGCGCAATCTCTATCTTTGGTCTAGCATAAAATTATCCTCAAAAATACACCAAACTCTATCCTCAAATCTATACTCAAGCCTTAACACAAAGCTTGAATCAATCACAAAAAAAATCTGCTAGATCTGCCCCAAAACTTAACTCAAGGTTTGAATAAATAAATCAATCAACTCTACTCACAAATCTTCTCAAAGAATTACCCCAAATTTGCTCTACAAGTCCTCACTAGAACTTTTCCAATCTTCTCAAAAAGTCTTCATCAAGACTTATCTTAAATATGCTCAACAAGTCCTCACTAGAACTTGTCTAATCTGCTCAACAAGTCTTCACCAACACTTGTCAACAAGTCCTCATTAGAACTTGTCCAATTTGCTCAACAAGTCTTAACCAAGACTTGTATCAAATCTTCTCAAAAAGTCCTCACTATAACTTGTCCAATATGATTGTAAGCTTCCAAAAAAACTCACACAAATATTTCCTTCAGTCCAATCTAGGACTTATTCAAATTAGCTCATAAGATTTCACAAAAGCTTATTTAATCTATCACTAAAAACTTCTTCAATTGCACAAATAAGATTCAATTAGATTCTTTTTTAATATCATAAAAATATATAGATAATGGTTAGAGACTCAATATGCTTCACACTCACAACAATTCTCAATCACTTTCAATATCTCTCTTGTTTTTACCATAGAAACATATAGAGAATTGTTAGAGACTCAATATATTTCACTCACAATAATGCTTAATCACTTTCAATATTTCCTTCAACTCAATTCAGAAATAAAGAACAATTTATTTCACATAACTTGAACTATCACTCAACACTTCCAATCAACTAAGCCCAATCAAATCCACTCAACCAATAACTTAATGAAAGTTTAGTCAATAATGCTTATCATTCAAACCTCACATAACAATGATACTCATGATATTTCACAAACCCTAGTTCAAGATAGTTCTTCAACTTCACATAACAATGATACTCATGATCTTTCACAAATCCTAGTTCAAGATAGTTCTCAAATTCACATAACAATGATACTATTCTTTCTTTTTTTACTTTGATCTTTCACAAAACCTAGTTCAATATAGTTCTCAACTTTGCATAATAATTATACTCATGATCTTTCACAAATCCTAGTTAGAGATAGTTCTCAACTTCACATAATAATGATACTCAATATTTCCAACAATGCTTATCAAACAAGGTTTCTAGTATCAAATTTCTTTCCAAAAAATCCACATCAATCAACATTGGATTTCTCAAAACCAAACTCAACAAAGCTTATCAAACAATCCTTTTCACTCCAACTTAGCATTCACAACATCCAACAATATTTCACTCAAAAGGAAGATATGCCCATCCTTTTGTTTTGAAGAACATTTGATTCTCAAAACCTATCTCAATCACACTCACTCTTTACCAATTACAAAGGTTAGGTAGCAATATCTTCTCAATCATTCACTCAATTTGATCCCTTAAAATATTTCACCATACATAGCAATAAATCTCTTTTACACCTTATAAACTCCACACTTCAAAATGCAAACCAACAATTTGTGTAAAGAAAATAATCACAATAATTTTTCTTTATAAACCCTTATCTCTTTAACACATCATAGCATATCCCAATTAAAATATAATTCCATTTTTCAACCATATAACTCCTATTTCAATTCACTTTATCAAAAATAACAATAAAACAATTAACCTTTAAAAACCTTATAAATCCCCCTTAATGAAAATTAATCATGCCACCTTTTAAACCTTAGATGCAATTAATATTAAAAAATGTAAGTACCTTTGTCCTCAAAAAGATTCGAACTCCCACTTGTGCCTTCCACAGTGCCCTAGCCATGGCCCACATGCCACATGATCTAGGCACTCACCTTAGAACCAAAAAGCACCTCGTGCGCTTTGAAGCTTTACCTTGGTACCAAAAACTAAACTCGTGCACCTCGATAAAAACATTGCTGCTAGGGTTCGATCACGAGACCTCTCTCTAGTTAGTGCCCTAAGCCATATCTACCTAGCATTGGCCCAACCACCACGGTTGGCTATGAGGTTTCAAGCCTTATCATTTTTATTCACTAGTTGACAACCATGTAAGCAAAAGACCTGCCCTCTTATTCCATGTCATTCATAATTTTTGCATGCACTTCGATTAATTCATTCGAAGGATAATATTTTTTTCCAAGGTATATGGTATATATATATTAAATTTTCTCTTCCTTTTAACATGTCGGTGGGTGGAAAGGATAGTCGACGTCGGTGACCTAAATTTCATTGCTTGTTCTTTGTAACCCTAACCTTAGGGTTATTGAATTTAAATTAATTTATAACAAAGTTATTATAATTAATTTAATTATTTAATTCTATACTTTAGACCTTTAATATTATAATATAAAATTATAATATTATTTTCTTGGGCCTTCCAATTGCTCTTTTAGACCTTATTTGACCACCTTAAACATTATAATAAGCATATTATAATATTATTTTCCCTTAGGACTAGAAGCAATATTTTTCTTGCACTGCTCATGAAAATTGATGCTTGACCTCATTCTGCTCACTAAAACTGAATCTTAACATCAATGAAAACAAAACTTGCTCATATTTCTAGTAGATCACTGACAAGGCTACATGCTAGCCAGATTATATGGAGGCCCTACTTGGATTGCCTAGATTGGGAGGAGGTATACATGTACTTGATACAAATGAGGCATGATAGATGGGTCATTGGATGTAAGGATGAGGGGAGGGAGCTATTTCATTTCTCCCAGGTTATTAGGTAGTTATGCATTAGGTAGGATGCGCTAGAGGATCTTGTCATATACCACCACTTGAAGGTAGAGACATTGTTTTCATGGCCTTAGGTTACAACTCTAACCGAGGAGGATGATGATTCTAGAGTAGATACAGGAGCAATGGATACAAATACTACAAAGTCCTATGATACTTGGTGGGTCTCTAGACTATGGTAGGGTGGTAGTGCTCTAGGTCTATCTAGGGATGGGGATGCTATTGATGTTGAATTTTATGATCCACATGGGCAATGAGTGCATAATACAATAGAGGGCAAGTGGGACTAGGCTATAGCACAAGAGGATGATCTACAAAATGAGGAGGAGGAGGATGTCCTAGATGATGAGGTATCCTAGCTATGAGCACAAGTACACAACTTGCAATCCCAACTTCAGATAGCCTAGAGGTAGATCTTAGAATGAGATTCATCTCTTGCTACTATATAGACTCATCTTAGTGTAGGGTAGAGGTAGTGGTGTGGATACATAGAGGAAAGGACCACGTTGTAGATGTAGGTGGATTCAACATAGACTAAGATAGATTAGGTCACTACATAAAGGGATACATTGTAGGCACAACTAGATGCTAGGAATACTAAGAGAGATGCTCTTAGAGTACAACTAGGGACTATGACTACTTCTCAGGACACACCCTCCACTCCAACCACTCGAGGATTGATAGGTTTGGATGCAAATACAAATATTAGGTGACTACAGGGTCTTCTAGAGTAGAACACATCTCAGATGGTAGTGAACACTGCATATATGGTCTCTGTAGAGGATTATATTAAGATACTGGGTGGTATGCTTCTAGAGCAATCTACAACAAGGGGATCCCAATGGATCAGGTGAAGTGAGTCTAGGTAGTCCTCAATACAACCTAGTCATAGGTTAGGGGCCCAATCAAAGAGATCAGTGGGTACTAGCTCTGGGAAGCCTTGTAGAGAGGGAGCTGAGGGTGGAGGCAACTTCGAGGGTGTAGGCCCTATTTTATATGCCTTGATGACTATATCATTTTTGAGTGTGAGGTATGAGGACCTACACTATTGTAGTCTAAAAGCATTTTTGTATACCTCATGTACTTATGACATTGACACATATATATGATATCATGTTATTTCTCATTATTTGTATTATGTTGTTGCTTTATGTTCATGTGATGCAAATGTGAGTGCAATGCTTTAGATGATGTTTTCATTAAGCTATATGAATGTAATGTATTGATGACATGCACTAGCTAGATGATAGATGTATGAGTAAATATTGTGATCTAGATATATAGATACACTATTATGTATGCATATATGGATGCAATGATGTATATTAAATGCATGTTTAATTTGTTTCAATTGTTTATGCATCTAATCTATGCAATATGATATGATATATGATGTGTAATGTAAAGCATTAATTAGAAGAGAATGATCTAATGCAAATGAATTTTTATACTTTAATCAATTAAAATATAAGGAATGGATCTAATATATGTTATAAACTAATGGACGATACCATTGAATGTATAAAAATCATGAATAAAAATGGTAATTCTTATCATAAGAATTAATAATTTAGCATCCATATGTGAGATGAGATGATGTGAGATGTATGGTTTTCCCTTATAAGCTTCTGTAAATTAAAATATATGCATAGAATAGTCAGTGTCTATCTAAATATCATTGTTGATATCCATCCAATATCTATCATAATTCATGAACGTCCTTTAGTAAACATAACCTCATAAGGACAAATTGTGATTGATTGATGAGATGAGTTGTTGCTATAAGGGATTTTTGAGGTTTTCCATGAGACTCAAACACCCTAGTTGATTAATCAAAAGTTGTATAGTGGCTACACAAGACTCTTGAAAGATAAAAGCTTCTGTTGTGAAGACCAAGATATTCATTATTGTGAGACAAGCAAAGTCTCCCCAAGATCGAAGAATGTAAAAGTTGTATGTTTTTATATTTTTGGAATATGTAATGCAACATCGTGTAAATTATTCTTAGACTAAAATATAAAGTCTAAAGAATAATATTTAGAAAATAATTATATGTAAAAATATTCCCACCCAATTAATAAATAAAATAAGGGTGCTAGAAATATTTAATTTATGAAAAAAAGTTATTCCCCCTTTTGTAGAAAATATTAGAAAGTAAATAATAACTTTCTAATATTTGATAGATGCCACTTATCACATATCTCAAAGATTAAATTGTGATAAAATTAGAAAGTGCTTTAGTTACTTTCTAATTTTATCACAATATAATCTTTGAGATATGTGATAAGTGGCATCTATCAAATATTAGAAAGTTATTAGTTACTTTCTAATATTTTCTAGAAAAGGGGGAATAAATTTTTCCCATAAATTAAATATTCCTAGCACCCTTATTTTATTTATTAATTGGGTGGAAATATTTTTACATAGAATTATTTTCTAAATATTATTCTTTAGACTTTATATTTTAGTCTACGAATAATTTACACAATGTTGCATTACATATTTCAACACTCCCCCTTAATGCAATATTGGGGAAAAAAATTATGAGACAAAAACATTCTCCCCCTAAAGATACAAATGGTGATGAGAATCAAATGAGGAATATAGTTACAATGAGCTTCTATGACCAAGAATGGTCTATAATAAGGCACCAATACAAAATGGGCCAAAATGAGACTGCAAGCCCCCAATGGAGTAGCTTCAGATACAAGCAGCTTATAAATCCATCCATCAACCATAAGTGGTTGCAAATGACAAGAAGAAAATATCACAAGGGTGTCTTCAGTAAGCCTACAAAATCCCAAATGCAAGTACCTATAAGCTACAAGCAACTCAACATAAGATTAATTAGATACATCATCATAAATATATTCATCACAACATATATGAATATCCAAAGATGATAACAAAACTGATCTAACAAATAGTGAACTATAAGTCATCACAAAAATATGCCAAGCCATATTTATAGTCACGTGCTATATAGTTGATAAAAAAATATCATGTACAAAGTTGCATAAAGCAAACAAGGAGTACCATGATAATGCGAACTCTAAAGTACCATGTACAAAAGTAGCACAAGGCTAATAAAAAGTACTATGTACAAGAGTTGCATAAGGTATATGAAAATAATAAAGTGTGCACACCGATTGCATAAAGCCAACCATAAAATATCATGTAAAAAAGTAGCATAAATGCTAACAAGAAAGTACCATGATAAACCAATTGCATAATGCCAACTACATAAAAACATGTACAAAGTTGCACAAGACAACAAGAAAGTACCATGTAAAAGAGTCACATAAAGCAATTGCATCATATACCATAATTGCACAATGCCATCTACAAAGTAACATGTACAAAAGTTGCACAAGACAAACAAGAAAGTACCATGTTCAAAAGAGATGCAAAAAGCAATTATACCACCAAATATCAACTCATATATAGCATAAAACACCTCATAAGGATGAAGTTGTCATCACACAAGTGTAACTACACTTCATTCCCCCTTGAGGACAACTTCACCAAACCAAGTGAGTCCCTCAGCTTACAAAACTACTCCTTGGGAAGAGGTTTGGTGAACAAATCAGCAAAATTAGAAGATGATGGGCAATACTCCAACTAAATAGTCCCATCCAATACCTTCTCTTTGATAAAATGGGCTTGGATTTCAACATGCTTTGTCCTTTGATGCATTATAGGATTTTTAGCCAAGGCAATAGCTGATTGATCATCATGAAATATAATCATGAACTACTATAACCATATTGCAATAAAAAACTATAACCATATTGCAATTGAATAAACCAAGATCAACTTGCAATAGATTAACTTGCAATAAGAAGGTAACTAACCATAACAATAATCTTGCAACAAAATAAACTAACTTGAATTGAACCATAAAAAATTTGTTAAATGTTAGATAGTCAATAAGTTAGTAAGTTAGTGTTCATTTTAGGTTTTTATATAGCCTAATGAATTGCCAATTCATCTCACCCAAGGTCAACCAAGCTACCCAAAAGGGTACGGGTACGAGGACCCGAAAAGGACTTGCTACCGATAGAGCAAATTCTTTTGGATTCAATAGGTGTTTAGCAAATATAAACTATGTTGCAAGATTAAGTAAATTTTAATCAAATACTAAAGTTGTGGTTAGGAAGTTGAGTCATTTTTAACCTTCTTGATTATTATGAAAATTAGTAAATTGTAAGTTAGTTGGTTAGTAGATTGTTTAGTAGCAAGTTAGTAGTTAGATTAGTTGAGATGCAAAATGTAAGAAATATGAACAAGAGATAGTGGAGACACAAATACACACACACACTCTCTCTCTCTCTCTCTCTCTCACTCTCACTTTCATTCTCTTTTACTTTCATAATGAGAGATACAAGTTACATTAATTTACAGTATTCTTCAAGCAAATACTGGAGAGATATTAGAAGAAATTAATAAAAATAGGGGAAGAGAGTGAAAAAGTTGATAAAAAATTGTCTTGTATACTCCAAAACATACTTGGATAACCTTGCAAAACAAGAAAACTCACAAACAACCATTGTTAATGTGAGAAAAAAATATTGCATTTAAAGGAGAATAATAATAATTTTTAATACAAAAAATTGCTTAAAATAATGCAATTAAATTAATAAAATTTATTTTATTAATGAAAAATGGTATGAAAAAGTTTGAATATTTTTATAAAGAAAAACTTTTTCAAAAAAGCAAAACTTTTTTTTTTTTTTTTAAAGCAAAAATGTTTTTAAAAAAAAAAAAAAAAAACAAAAAAGCAAAACTTTTATATATATATATAGCCGATTGTTTTTTTTTAAATAAATAAAAAAAAATGACTATATATGGAAATAGGGGTTTTTGGGTCTTTCGGACGCAACCATGGGGTCCGTTTGGCTCCAAAAACCTTTTCAGCAAAAGCTTAATGTCAATTTTTTTTTATAGATTTAAAATGAAAATACTATTTGCAAAAGATCTAACTAGATCTAAAAACATAATAAATCTATAAACCCTAATGGCAGATTTGCAAAATAAGTTTACATAAAATACCCAAATATCAAATGTATGTAAAAAAAAATATACCTTAATGGGTTTTTCACCTCAAAGGATTGAAGACACTTGATGGAGATCCCAACCGCTCTGATACCAAATGTGAGACAAGCAAAGTCTCCCCAAGATCGAAGAATGCTCCACAAGATCAATCACACACAAAAAAGGAAAAAACCACAACACCAATATTAAGTGGTAAAACCCTACTTCAAATGAAGAAGGAAAACATCCACTATGAAGCTCACTATATTACTCATTTGATTCAACAATACAAGAATGCTTCAATGTTATACAACAATATGCATCAACATGATATTACAACACAAGTCAATATGACAAGATATGATAAGATTTGATAATATGTAGTAGAGAACACCCCTATTTAAAGAAAAGATTTTCTACTACAACCCTAAATCTTATCACAATCTATCAAATATTAGGGAACAAGTGGATCTATAGAATCAAGTACAATTCTAATGGAGAGATAGACAAGTATAAGGCTATATTGGTTGCTAAGGGTTATGCTCAAAAACATGGCATTGACTATGATGAAACCTTTGCACCAGTTGCCAAAATGACCACCATTCGGTTTCTCATTGCTATTGCTACTGCTCAAGGTTGGCGATTTTTAGCTTGATGTGAAAAGTGCCTTTCTAAATGGTGATTTGGATGTGGATATCTACATGAGTCAACCATAAGGATTTTTTGTACAAGGTAAGGAAACACTTGTGTGTAAACTAAAGAAAACATTGTACGGTCTGAAGAAAACACCTAGAGCATGGTACATGAAGATTTTAGGTTACTTCTTGTCTCTTGGATTTGATAAATGCTATTCAGATATAGATCTCTATGTGCTTAGGAAGGATAACTTGGTCATTTTAATTGCTCTATTTGTTGATGAACTTGTTGTGAACGGAAATGAGAATGAGGCCATTTTTTATTTCATCTCCAAATTAAAGTCAGAGTATGAAATGACTGACCTTGGTCTTCTACACTACTATCTTGGCATGCAAGTTTATCAGCATGAGGATTGTAATTTTTTGAGTCAATCCAAGTATATTGGAGATCTTCTTAAAAGGTTTGATTTGGAGGATGGCAATCCTACTTCCATTCCTATTTCTATAGGGGTTAAGTTGGAAGTAAGTACACAATCTCAGTTAGCTGATGCTACATTGTATAGGCAGCTCATTAGTAGTCTTCTTTATGTTACCATCACAAGGCAAGATATTGCTTTTGTAGTTGGTATGATGGCTAGGTTCATGCAGAAACCTTATATTGAGCACTTACAAGCTACCAAGAAGAATCTGAAGTATCTTGTAGGTACTAGAGATTTGGCACTCAAGTATTCTAGGCTTCCTTCCTTTGCTCTTTTTGGCTATGCTGATTCTAATTTTGGAGGGGATAGAATAGACATAAAGTCTACCACAACATATGTTTTTAGTATTGGGTCTGCAACTATCTCTTGGTCTTCCAAGAAGAAAGATACAATTGCTCTTTCTACAACGAAAGCAGAGTATAAGGCTATGACAACAACTACATAGGAAGTTATTTGGCTTTGTATCCTCATGAAGGAAATTGACTTTGAGAAATTTGGTCCTTCACATTTGCTCTCCGATAATCAATCAGATATTGCCTTGGCTAAAAATCTTGTAATGCATCAAAGGACAAAGCATGTTGAAATCCAAGCCCATTTTATTAGAGAGAAGGTAATGGATGGGACTATTTAGTTGGAGTATTTCCCATTATCTTCTAATTCTACTAATTTGTTCACCAAACCTCTTCCCAAGGAGCAGTTTTGTAAGTTGAGGGACTCACTTGGTTTGGTGAAGTTGTCCTAAAGGGGGAATGAAGTGTAGTTACACTTGTGTGATGACAACTTCATCCTTATGAGGTGTTTTGTGTTATATATATGAGTTGATATTTGGTGGTATAATTGCTTTTTGCATCTCTTTTGAACATGGTACTTTCTTGTTTGCCTTGTGCAACATTTGTACATGTTACTTTGTAGATGGCATTGTGCAATTATGGTATATGATGCAATTGATTTATGTGACTATTTTACATGGTACTTTCTTGTTGCCTTGTGCAACTTTGTACATGTTTTTATGTAGTTGGCATTATGCAATTGGTTTATCATGGTACTTTATTGTTAGCATTTATGCTACTTTTGTACATGATATTTTATGGTTGGATTTATGCAACCGGTGTGCACACTTTATTATTTTCATATACCTTATGCAACTCTTGTACATGGTACTTTTTTGTTAGCCTTGTGCTACTTTTGTACATGGTACTTTAGAGTTTGCATTATCATGGTACTCCTTGTTTACTTTATGTAACTTTGTACATGATATTTTTTGATCAACTATATAGCACGTGACTATAAGTATGGCTTGGCATCTTTTTGTGATGACTTATAGTTCACTATTTGTTAGATCAATTTTGTTATCATCTTTGGATATTCATATATGTTGTGGTGAATATATTTATGATGATGTATCTAACTGATCTTATGTTGAGCTGCTTGTAGCTTGCAGGTACTTTCGTTTGGGGTTTTGTAGGCTTATTGAAGACACCCTTGTGATGTTTTCTTCTTGTCATTTGCAACCACTTGTGGTTGATGGATGGATTTGTAAGATGCTTGTATCTGAAGCTACTCCGTTGGGGGCTTGCAGTCTCATTTTGGCCCATTTTGTATTGGTGCCTTATTATAGACCATTCTTGGTCATAGAAGCTCATTGTAACTATATTACTCATTTGATTCTCATCCCCGTTTGTATCTTTAGGAGGAGAATGTTTCTTTGTCTCATAATTCCTTTCCCCAATATTGCATTAAGGGGGAGTGTTGGAATATGTAATGCAACATTGTGTAAATTATTCTTAGACTAAAATATAAAGTCTAAAGAATAATATTTAGAAAATAATTCTATGTAAAAATATTTCCACCCAATTAATAAATAAAATAAGGGTGCTAGGAATATTTAATTTATGGAAAAAAGTTATTCCTCCTTTTCTAGAAAATATTAGAAAGTAACTAATCACTTTCTAATATTTGATAGATGCCACTTATCACATATCTCAAATATTAGATTGTGATAAAATTAGAAAGTAACTAAAGCACTTTCTAATATTTGATAGATTGTGATAAGATTTAGGGTTGTAGTAGAAAATATTCTCTTTAAATAGGGGTTTTTTCTACTACATATTATCAGATATTATCGTATCTTGTCATATTGACTTGTGTTGTAGGTTATGTTGATGCATATTGTTGCATAACATTGAAGTATTATTGTACTATTTGAATCATTGAGTAATATAGTGAGCTTCATAATGAATGTTTGCTTGTCTAACATTTGAAGTATAAGTTTATAATTGTTTAGAAAGTGCTTTAGTTACTTTCTAATTTTATCACAATCTAATCTTTGAGATATGTGATAAGTGGCATCTATCAAATATTAGAAAGTTATTAGTTACTTTCTAATATTTTCTAGAAAAGGGGAATAACTTTTTTCCAAGAAATTAAATATTCCTAGCACCCTTAATTTATTTATTAATTGGGTGGGAATATTTTACATAAGATAGAATTATATTCTAATTCAAATATTATTCTTTAGACTTTATATTTTAGTCTAAGAATAATTTACACAATGTTGCATTACATATTCCAACACTCCCCCTTAATGCAATATTGGGGAAAGGAATTATGAGACAAAGAAACATTCTCCCCCTAAAGATACAAACGGGGATGAGAATCAAATGAGTAATATAGTTACAATGAGCTTCTATGACCAAGAATGGTCTACAATAAGGCACCAATACAAAATGGGCCAAAATGAGACTGCAAGCCCCCAACGGAGTAGCTTCAGATACAAGCAACTTACAAAGCCATCCATCAACCACAAGTGGTTGCAAATGACAAGAAGAAAACATCACAAGGGTGTCTTCAGTAAGCCTACAAAACCCCAAATGAAAGTACCTACAAGCTACAAGCAGATCAACATAAGATCAGTTAGATACATCATCATAAATATATTCACCACAACATATATGAATATCCAAAGATGATAACAAAACTGATCTAACAAATAGTGAACTATAAGTCATCACAAAAATATGCCAAGCCATACTTATAGTCACGTGCTATATAGTTGATCAAAAAATATCATGTACAAAGTTGCATAAAGCAAACAAGGAGTACCATGATAATGCAAACTCTAAAGTACCATGTACAAAAGTAGCACAAGGCTAACAAAAAAGTACCATGTACAAGAGTTGCATAAGGTATATGAAAATAATAAAGTGTGCACACCGGTTGCATAAAGCCAACCATAAAATATCATGTACAAAAGTAGCATAAATGCTAACAAGAAAGTACCATGATAAACCAATTGCATAATGCCAACTACATAAAAAAACATGTACAAAGTTGCACAAGGCAACAAGAAAGTACCATGTAAAAGAGTCGCATAAAGCAATTGCATCATATACCATAATTGCACAATGCCATCTACAAAGTAACATGTACAAAAGTTGCACAAGGCAAACAAGAAAGTACCATGTTCAAAAGAGATGCAAAAAGCAATTATACCACCAAAGATCAACTCATATATATAGCACAAAACACCTCATAAGGATGAAGTTGTCATCACACAAGTGTAACTACACTTCATTCCCCCTTGAGGACAACTTCACCAAACCAAGTGAGTCCCTCAACTTACAAAACTGCTCCTTGGGAAGAGGTTTGGTGAACAAATCAACAGAATTAGAAGATGATGGGCAATACTCCAACTGAATAGTCCCATCCAATACCTTCTCTCTAATAAAATGGGCTTGGATTTCAACATGCTTTGTCCTTTGATGCATTACAAGATTTTTAGCCAAGGCAATAGCTGATTGATCATCATGAAAGATAATCATGAACTACTATAACCATCTTGCAATAAACAACTATAACCATATTGCAATTGAATAAACCAAGATCAACTTGCAATAGATTAACTTGCAATAAGAAGGTAACTAACCATAACAATCATCTTGCAACAAAATAAACTAACTTGAATTGAACCATAAAATATTTGTTAAATGTTAGATAGTCAATAAGTTAGTAAGTTAGTGTTCATTTTAGGTTTTGCTATAGCCTAATGAATTGCCAATTCATCTCACCCAAGGTCAACCAAGCTACCCAAAAGGGTATGGGTACGAGGACCCGAAAAGGACTTGCTACCGATAGAGCGGATTCTTTTGGATTCAATAGGTGTTTAGCAAATATAAACTATGTTGCAAGATTAAGTAAATTTTAATCAAATACTAAAGTTGTGGTTAGGAAGTTGATTCATTTTTAACCTTCTTGATTAATATGAAAATTAGTAAATTGCAAGTTAGTTGGTTAGTAGATTGTTTAGTAGCAAGTTAGTAGTTAGATTAGTTGAGATGCAAAATGTAAGAAATATGAACAAGAGATAGTGGAGACACAAAGCAAAACACAAATACACACACTCTCTCTCTCTCTCTCTCTCTCTCTCTCTCTCACTCTCACTTTCATTCTCTTTTACTTTCATAATGAGAGATACAAGTTACATTAATTTACAGTATGCTTCAAGCAAATACTGGAGAGAGATTAGAAGAAATTAATAAAAATAGGGGAAGAGAGTGAAAAAGTTGATCCAAAATTGCCTTGTATACTCCAAAACATACTTGGATAACCTTGCAAAACAAGCAAACTCACAAACAACCATTGTTAATGTGAGAAAAAAATATTGCATTTTAAGGAGAATAATAATAATTTTTAATACAAAAAATTGCTTAAAAAATGCAATTAAATTAATAAAATTTATTTTATTAATAAAAAAAATGGTATGAAAAAGTTTAAAGATTTTTATAAAGCAAAACTTTTTCAAAAAGCAAAACTGTTTTTTTTTAAAACAAAACAGTTTTATAAAGCAAAACTATTTTTTTATATATATATATATATATATATATATATATATATATATATAGCCGACTATTTTTTTTAAATAAAAAAAAATGACTATATATGGAAATAAGGGTTTTTGGGTCTTTCGGATGCAACCATGGGGTCCGTTTAGCTCCAAAACCCTTCCAAAAAAAGCTTAATGCCAAAAAAAATTTATAGATTTAAAATGAAAATACTATTTGCAAAAGATCTAACAACTAGATCTAAAAACATAATAAATCTATAAACCCTAATGGCAGATTTGCAAAATAAGTTTACATAAAATACCCAAATATCAAATGCATGCAAAAAATAAAAATATACCTTAATGGGTTTTTCACCTCAAAGGATTGAAGACACTTGATGGAGATCCCAACCGCTTTGATACCAAATGTGAGACAAGCAAAGTCTCCCCAAGATCGAAGAATGCTCCACAAGATCAATCACACATAAAAGAGGTAAACCCACAACACAAATATTGAGTGGTAAAACCCTACTTCAAATGAAGAAGGGAAACATCCACTATGAAGCTCACTATATTACTCAATGATTCAATAGTACAAGAATGCTTCAATGTTATGCAACAATATGCATCAACATAAACTACAACACAAGTCAATATGACAAGATACGATAAGATATGATAATATGTAGTAGAAAACACCCCTATTTAAAGAGAAGCTTTTCTACTACAACCCTAAATCTTATCACAATCTATCAAATATTAGAAAGTGCTTTAGTTACTTTCTAATTTTATCACAATCTAATCTTTGAGATATGTGATAAGTGGCATCTATCAAATATTAGAAAGTTATTAGTTACTTTCTAATATTTTCTAGAAAAGGGGGAATAACTTTTTTTCAAGAAATTAAATATTCCTAGCACCCTTAATTTATTTATTAATTGGGTGGGAATATTTTACATAAGATAGAATTATATTCTAATTCAAATATTATTCTTTAGACTTTATATTTTAGTCTAAGAATAATTTACACAATGTTGCATTACATATTCCAACACTCCCCCTTAATGCAATATTGGGGAAAGGAATTATGAGACAAAGAAACATTCTCCCCCTAAAGATACAAACGGGGATGAGAATCAAATGAGTAATATAGTTACAATGAGCTTCTATGACCAAGAATGGTCTACAATAAGGCACCAATACAAAATGGGCCAAAATGAGACTGCAAGCCCCCAACGGAGTAGCTTCAGATACAAGCAGCTTACAAAGCCATCCATCAACCACAAGTGGTTGCAAATGACAAGAAGAAAACATCACAAGGGTGTCTTCAATAAGCCTGCAAAATCCCAAATGGAAGTACCTACAAGCTACAAGCAGCTCAACATAAGATCAGTTAGATACATCATCATAAATATATTCACCACAACATATATGAATATCCAAAGATGATAACAAAACTGATCTAACAAATAGTGAACTATAAGTCATCACAAAAATATGCCAAGCCATACTTATAGTCACGTGCTATATAGTTGATCAAAAAATATCATGTACAAAGTTGCATAAAGCAAACAAGGAGTACCATGATAATGCAAACTCTAAAGTACCATGTACAAAAGTAGCACAAGGCTAACAAAAAAGTACCATGTACAAGAGTTGCATAAGGTATATGAAAATAATAAAGTGTGCACACCGGTTGCATAAAGCCAACCATAAAATATCATGTACAAAAGTAGCATAAATGCTAACAAGAAAGTACCATGATAAACCAATTGCATAATGCCAACTACATAAAAAAACATGTACAAAGTTGCACAAGGCAACAAGAAAGTACCATGTAAAAGAGTCGCATAAAGCAATTGCATCATATACCATAATTGCACAATGCCATCTACAAAGTAACATGTACAAAAGTTGCACAAGGCAAACAAGAAAGTACCATGTTCAAAAGAGATGCAAAAAGCAATTATACCACCAAAGATCAACTCATATATATAGCACAAAACACCTCATAAGGATGAAGTTGTCATCACACAAGTGTAACTACACTTCATTCCCCCTTGAGGACAACTTCACCAAACCAAGTGAGTCCCTCAACTTACAAAACTGCTCCTTGGGAAGAGGTTTGGTGAACAAATCAGTAGAATTAGAAGATGATGGGCAATACTCCAACTGAATAGTCCCATCCAATACCTTCTCTCTGATAAAATGGGCTTGGATTTCAACATGCTTTGTCCTTTGATGCATTACAAGATTTTTAGCCAAGGCAATAGCTGATTGATCATCATGAAAGATAATCATGAACTACTATAACCATCTTGCAATAAACAACTATAACCATATTGCAATTGAATAAACCAAGATCAACTTGCAATAGATTAACTTGCAATAAGAAGGTAACTAACCATAACAATCATCTTGCAACAAAATAAACTAACTTGAATTGAACCATAAAACATTTGTTAAATGTTAGATAGTCAATAAGTTAGTAAGTTAGTGTTCATTTTAGGTTTTGCTATAGCCTAATGAATTGCCAATTCATCTCACCCAAGGTCAACCAAGCTACCCAAAAATGCTCCATGAAGTTGCATGGAACTCAATAGTGTGACCACTTCTAGCAACTTGCAAAACAAAAATTAAATTTCTCCTAAGGTTAGGCACATATAGGACATTATCAAGTAATTTCCCTTAAATTACAACATTGCCAACACCTTCTACTTGAAGTCTAGTACTATCACCAATGACAACTGAATTTGAAGAGTGCTTATGAAAGTCCACAAACTTATCCTTTTCAAAACACATATGGTTTGTGTGAAACATGCATCTTAGGCAAGATGAGCAAACAAAAGTTTGCAAAGGACAAGTCAACAAGGGCCACACAAATTCTTCAAATCATTCATACAGATATTATGGGTCCATTACATGTTAGATCACTTGGTGGTGCATCTATATTCTCACATTTATAGGTGATTATTTAAGAATGATCTTTGGGTATCTACTTAAGCATAAATCAGACTGTTTTGAGACATTCAAGGAGTTCAAAGCTTTGGTAGAAAATAAAAAGGGAGCAAAGATAAAAATGATTAGAAGTGACAATGGAGGGGAGTACAATAACAATGATTTCAATGAGTTTTGTTCTTCTCATGGGATCAAAAGGCAGTTTACTTGTCCATACACTCAACAAAATGGTGTTGCAGAGAGGAAAAATAGGACAATAATGGAGATGGTAAGATGTATGCTTGGTGACCACTTACCTCAATTTATTTGGGGTGATGCAGCCAGTACTACAATCTACATTCTTAATAGGTGTCCTTCAAAATTAGTTGAGGGGAAGACTCTTTATGAGGTTTGGAATGGTAAGAAGAAAAAATTGTCACACTTAAGAGTGTTTGGATGCGATGCATTTTCATATATTCCTTCAGAAAAGAGGAAGAAATTGGATAAAAAGTCTCAAAAATGCATCTTTGTTGGCTATGATGCAGAACATAGGGGCTACAGGTTATACTCACCTTCTTCACACATTGTATTTATTTCAAGAGATGTCAAATTCAATGAAGACCTTATTGAGTTAGAAAAGGGTGGGCCTTGTGTCAAAAGGACCAAGTGGTTGGATCATTCTAGGGGTCCTAAAGAGTAAAATTTAGTTAGCCAAAGGATAACTAGAAGTATGACCCTTAACATGTCTCTTCTAGCTATGATAGAGAATGATCATGAGCCTACTTCTTACCAAGAAGCTTCACAACACTCTTGTTGGGTTGATTCCATGAAGGTTGAGATGGATTCTCTTCTAAAGAATAAAACTTGGGATCTAGTGCCTTATCCTAATAAGAGAACTATTATTGGGAACAAGTGGATCTATAGAATCAAGTACAATTCTAATGGAGAGATAGACAAGTATAAGGCTAGATTGGTTGCTAAGGGTTATGCTCAAAAACATGGCATTGAATATGATGAAACCTTTGCACCAATTTCCAAAATGCCCACCATTCGGCTTCTCATTGCTATTGCTGCTGCTCAAGGTTGGCAGATTTTTCAGCTTGATGTGAAAAGTGCCTTTCTAAATGGTGATTTGGATGTGGATATCTACATGAGTCAACCATAAGGATTTGTTGTACAAGGTAAGGAAACACTTGTGTGTAAACTAAAGAAAACCTTGTACGGTCTAAAGCAAGCACCTAGAGCATGGTACATGAAGATTTCAGGTTACTTCTTATCTCTTGGATATAAATGCTATTCAGATACAGATCTCTATGTGCTTAGGAAGGATAACTTGGTCATTTTAATTACTCTATTTGTTGATGACCTTGTTGTGACTGGAAATGAGAATGAGGTCATTTTTGATTTCATATCCAAATTAAAGTCAGAGTATGAAATGACTGACCTTGGTCTTCTACACTACTATCTTGGCATGCAAGTTTATCAACATGAGGATTGTACTTTTTTGAGTCAATCCAAGTATATTGGAGATATTCTTAAAAGGTTTGATTTGGAGGATGGAAATCCTACTTCCATTCCTATTTCTATAGGGGTTAAGTTGGAAGTAAGTATAGAATCTTAGTTGGTTGATGCTACATTGTATAGGCAGCTCATTGGTAGTCTTCTTTATGTTACCATCATAAGGCCAGATATTGCTTTTGCAGTTGGTATGATGGCTAGGTTCATGCAGAAACCTTATATTGAGCACTTACAATCTACCAAGAATATTCTAAAGTACCTTGCAAGTACTAGATATTTGGCACTCAAGTATTCTAGGCTTCCTTCTTTTGCTCTTTTTGGCTATGTTGTTTTTGACTTTGGAGGGGATAGAATAGACAAAAAGTCTACCACAACATATGTTTTTAGTATTGGTTCTGCAACTATCTCTTGGTATTCCAAGAAGCAAGATACAATTTATCTTTCTACAATGAAAGCAGAGTATAAGGCTACGACAACAGCTACACAGGAAGCTGTTTGGCTTAGTACCCTCATGAAGGAAATTAGATTTGAGCAATTTGGTCCTTCATGTTTTCTCTCCGATAATCAATCAGCTATTGCCTTGGCTAAAAATCTTGTAATGCATCAAAGGACAAAGCATGTTGAAATCCAAGCCCATTTTATTAGAGAGAAGGTATTGGATGGGACTATTCAATTAGAGTATTGCCCATCATCTTCTAATTCTGTTGATTTGTTCACCAAACCTCTTCCCAAGGAGCAGTTTTGTAAGTTGAGGGACTCACTTGGTTTGGTGAAGTTGTCCTCAAGGGGGAATGAAGTGTAGTTACACTTGTGTGATGACAACTTCATCCTTATGAGGTGTTTTGTGCTATATATGAGTTGATATTTGGTGGTATAATTGCTTTTTGCATCTCTTTTGAACATGGTACTTTCTTGTTTGCCTTGTGCAACTTTTGTACATGTTACTTTGTAGATGGCATTGTGCAATTATGGTATATGATGCAATTGCTTTATGCGACTCTTTTACATGGTACTTTCTTGTTGCCTTGTGCAACTTTGTACATGTTTTTTATGTAGTTGGAATTATGCAATTGGTTTATCATGGTACTTTCTTGTTAGCATTTATGCTACTTTTGTACATGATATTTTATGGTTGGCTTTATGCAATCGGTGTGCACACTTTATTATTTTCATATACCTTATGCAACTCTTGTACATGGTACTTTTTTGTTAGCCTTGTGCTACTTTTGTACATGGTACTTTAGAGTTTGCATTATCATGGTACTCCTTGTTTGCTTTATGCAACTTTGTACATGATATTTTTTGATCAACTATATAGCACGTGACTATAAGTATGGCTTGGCATATTTTTGTGATGACTTATAGTTCACTATTTGTTAGATCAGTTTTGTTATCATATTTGGATATTCATATATGTTGTGGTGAATATATTTATGATGATGTATCTAATTGATCTTATGTTGAGCTGCTTGTAGCTTGTAGGTACTTCCATTTGGGATTTTGTAGGCTTACTGAAGACACCCTTGTGATGTTTTCTTCTTGTCATTTGCAACCACTTGTGGTTGATGGATGGCTTTGTAAGATGCTTGTATCTGAAGCTACTCCGTTGGGGGCTTGCGGTCTCATTTTGGCCCATTTTGTATTGGTGCCTTATTGTAGACCATTCTTGGTCATAGAAGCTCATTGTAACTATATTACTCATTTGATTCTCATCCCCGTTTGTATCTTTAGGGGGAGAATGTTTCTTTGTCTCATAATTCCTTTCCCCAATATTGCATTAAGGGGGAGTGTTGGAATATGTAATGCAACATTGTGTAAATTATTCTTAGACTAAAATATAAAGTCTAAAGAATAATATTTGAATTAGAAAATAATTCTATTTTATGTAAAAATATTCTCACCCAATTAATAAATAAAATAAGGGTGCTAGGAATATTTAATTTATGGGAAAAAGTTATTCTCTCTTTTCTAGAAAATATTAGAAAGTAACTAATCACTTTCTAATATTTGATAGATGTCACTTATCACATATCTCAAAGATTAGATTGTGATAAAATTAGAAAGTAACTAAAGCACTTTCTAATATTTGATAGATTGTGATAAGATTAGATTGTGATAAGATTTAGGGTTGTAGTAGAAAATCTTCTCTTTAAATAGGGGTGTTTTCTACTACATATTATCATATCTTATCGTATCTTGTCATATTGACTTGTGTTGTAGGTTATGTTGATGCATATTGTTGCATAACATTGAAGCATTCTTGTATTGTTGAATCAAATGAGTAATATAGTGAGCTTCATAGTGGATGTTTCCCTTCTTCATTTGAAGTAGGGTTTTACCACTTAATATTGGTGTTGTGGGTTTTCCTCTTTTATGTGTGATTGATCTTGTGGAGCATTCTTCGATCTTGGGGAGACTTTGCTTGTCTCACATTTGGTATCAGAGCGGTTGGGATCTATTTCTTCAATCTTAAAAAAATTTTTTTGCATGCATTTGATATTTGGGTATTTTATGTAAACTTATTTTGCAAATCTGCCATTAGGGTTTATAGATTTATTATGTTTTTAGATCTAGTTGTTAGATCTTTTGCAAACAATATTTTCATTTTAAATCTATAAAAAAAAATGGCATTAAGCTTTTGCTAGAAAGATTTTTGGAGCCAAACGGACCCCATGGTTGCGTCCGAAAGACCCAAAAACCCCTATTTCCATATATATATATCATTTTTTATTTATTAAAAAAAAACTATTAAAAAAAAACAGTCGACTATATATATAAAATTTAAAAAAAAAAAAAAGTTTTGCTTTATAAAAAAAAAAAATAGTTTTGTTTAAAAAAAAAAATAGTTTTGCTTTATAAAAAAAATAGTTTTGCTTTAAAAAAAAAAAAATAGTTTTGCTTTATAAAAAAAAAAAAAGTTTTGTTTTTTTTGAAAAAGTTTTGCTTTATAAAAATCTTTAAACTTTTTCATGCCATTTTTTTTATTAATAAAATAAATTTTATTAATTTAATTGCATTTTTTAAGCAATTTTTTGTATTAAAAATTATTATTATTCTCCTTAAAATGCAATATTTTTTTGTCTCACATTAACAATGGTTGTTTGTGAGTTTGCTTGTTTTGCAAGGTTATCCAAGTATGTTTTGGAGTATACAAGGCAATTTCGGATCAATTTTTTCACTCTCTTCCCCTATTTTTATTAATTTCTTCTAATCTCTCTCCAGTATTTGCTTGAAGCATATTGTAAATTAATGTAACTTGTATCTCTCATTATGAAAGTAAAAGAGAATGAAAAGAGAGAGAAGTGAGAGAGAGAGAGAGAGAGAGAGAGAGAGAGAGTGTGTGTATTTGTGTTTTGTTTTGTGTCTCCACTATCTCTTGTTCATATTTCTTACATTTTTCATCTCAACTAATCCTAACTACTAACTTGCTACTAAACAATCTACTAACCAACTAACTTGCAATTTACTAATTTTCATATTAATCAAGAAGGTTAAAAATGAATCAACTTACTAACCACAACTTTAGTATTTGATTAAAATTTACTTAATCTTGCAACATAGTTTATATTTGCTAAACACCTATTGAATCCAAAAGAATTCGCTCTATCGGTAGCAAGTCCTTTTCGGGTCCTCGTACCCGTACCATTTTGGGTAGCTTGGTTGACCTTGGGTGAGATGAATTGGCAATTCATTAGGCTATAGCAAAACCTAAAATGAACACTAAATTACTAACTTATTGACTATCTAACATTTAACAAATGTTTTATGGTTCAATTCAAGTTAGTTTATTTTGTTGCAAGATGATTGTTATGGTTAGTTACCTTCTTATTGCAAGTTGATCTATTGCAAGTTGATCTTTGTTTATTCAATTGCAATATGGTTATAGTTGTTTATTGCAAGATGGTTATAGTAGTTCATGATTATCTTTCATGTGATGATCAATCACTATTGCCTTGGCTAAAAATATTGTAATGCATCAAAGGACAAAGCATGTTGAAATCCAAGCCCATTTTATTAGAGAGAAGGTATTGGATGGGACTATTCAGTTGGAGTATTGCCCATCATCTTCTAATTCTGTTGATTTGTTCACCAAACCTCTTCCCAAGGAGCAATTTTGTAAGCTGAGGGACTCACTTGGTTTGGTGAAGTTGTCCTCAAGGGGGAATGAAGTGTAGTTACACTTGTGTGATGACAACTTCATCCTTATGAGGTGTTTTGTGCTATATATATGAGTTGATATTTGGTGGTATAATTGCTTTTTGCATCTCTTTTGAACATGGTACTTTCTTGTTTGCCTTGTGCAACTTTTGTACATGTTACTTTGTAGATGGCATTGTGCAATTATGGTATATGATGCAATTGCTTTATGCGACTCTTTTACATGGTACTTTCTTATTGCCTTGTGCAACTTTGTACATGTTTTTTTATGTAGTTGGAATTATGCAATTGGTTTATCATGGTACTTTCTTGTTAGCATTTATGCTACTTTTGTACATGATATTTTATGGTTGGCTTTATGCAACCGGTGTGCACACTTTATTATTTTCATATACCTTATGCAACTCTTGTACATGGTACTTTTTTGTTAGCCTTGTGCTACTTTTGTACATGGTACTTTAGAGTTTGCATTATCATGGTACTCCTTGTTTGCTTTATGCAACTTTGTACATGATATTTTTTGATCAACTATATAGCATGTGACTATAAGTATGGCTTGGCATATTTTTGTGATGACTTATAGTTCACTATTTGTTAGATCAATTTTGTTATCATCTTTGGATATTCATATATGTTGTGGTGAATATATTTATGATGATGTATCTAACTGATCTTATGTTGAGTTGCTTGTAGCTTGTAGGTACTTCCATTTGGGGTTTTGCAGGCTTATTGAAGACACCCTTGTGATGTTTTCTTCTTGTCATTTGCAACCACTTGTGGTTGATGGATGGCTTTGTAAGTTGCTTGTATCTGAAGCTACTCCGTTGGGGGCTTGTAGTCTCATTTTGGCCCATTTTGTATTGGTGCCTTATTATAGACCATTCTTGGTCATAGAAGCTCATTGTAACTATATTACTCATTTTATTCTCATCCCCATTTGTATCTTTAGGGGGAGAATGTTTCTTTGTCTCATAATTCCTTTCCCCAATATTGCATTAAGGGGGAGTGTTGGAATATGTAATGCAACATTGTGTAAATTATTCTTAGACTAAAATATAAAGTCTAAAGAATAATATTTGAATTAGAATATAATTCTATCTTATGTAAAATATTCCCACCCAATTAATAAATAAATTAAGGGTGCTAGGAATATTTAATTTCTTGGGAAAAAATTATTTCTCTTTTCTAGCAAATATTAGAAAGTAACTAATAACTTTCTAATATTTGATAGATGCCACTTATCACATATCTCAAAGATTAGATTGTGATAAAATTAGAAAGTAACTAAAGCACTTTCTAATATTTGATAAGATTGGATTGTGATAAGATTTAGGGTTGTAGTAGAAAAGCTTCTCTTTAAATAGGGGTGTTTTCTACTACATATTATCATATCTTATCGTATCTTGTCATATTGACTTGTGTTGTAGGTTATGTTGATGCATATTGTTGCATAACATTGAAGCATTCTTGTACTGTTGAATCATTGAGTAATATAGTGAGCTTCATAGTGGATGTTTCCCTTATTCATTTGAAGTAGGGTTTTACCACTTAATATTGGTGTTGTGGTTTTTTCTTTTTTTGTGTGTGATTGATCTTGTGGAGCATTCTTCTATCTTAGGGAGACTTTGCTTGTCTCACAATTATCTGTGTGTGTGCAAATGAATATATTAGATGAGACATGAGACTACCTCATTTATAGGTGGTATTAATTCAACCCATTATTGTAATTAGGATCACCATAAGCTCACCATGGTCCTGATTTTGGATGCAGTTGGACTAGACTACTAGGTAATACAGGCCACCTAAAGTTAGCTCATTTATAAATTGCTAAGAACTACCCCATTTCTAGGTAGGATTTGTTCAACCTATTATTGTAATAGGGATCACTCAATGGCTTCAAAGTATTTACCATTCTAGGGATTCAAGATCTTCACCCCCTTATTTTATTTTCATTTATTGGGATACTTGCTCATTCTTAGTGATGACAATCACTGTTTATTTTACATTTTGTTTTTTTTGCATTTTTTTTTTGAGCAAGGGGTTTTCTTTGATTTTGGAAATTTGCTTATTTTGTATGAAATCAAAGGATTTATTTGGGTAGGGGGGAGCTTGTCCTTTTTCCAATGATCAACATCCTAGACCATGTGCATCACAATATGAGCAAGTAAAAACCTTTCACTTAAGGTGACTAGGACCACTTTGTAGTGTTCATATTTCCTTGTTCAAACTAGGATTGTTAATGTTTAAAATTGTGATGGGATTTTGAAATATGCAAGGTACTATCAAAAATAGACCTCATATACAAAAAGCAAATATAGCTTTCTATAAAATTTGAGAAGATCACTAGGTAGGGCTGAATGACCAAAAAACCCTAGTATATACCTCATATCAATGAGAATGGTTGTGTTGAAAAACATAATTACTCACAGGGGTGATGGATAATGATGTTGTAAATATGCATGATTAGCATACAAACATGGTTTTGTTTTCATATTGTAAACACAACCTATCCTAATGCAAGTTCTATGGATGAAAATACCTAATGCAATGCAATTAAATAAATATATATGTAAAATGAGAATGCAATACCAAATGTAAATGTTTTTGTATTTTTTATGTATTTTATGTTTTTAAATTTATTGCTTTTTGATTTATTTGAATTTTTGATGTTTTAAATTGTTTTTATTATTTTGAGTGCTTTTCAAATGTTTTTGAATTTTTTAATTTATGCATGAATCATCTTTAGGTGAAGGATGTTGAGAGGTTCAGGCTCTTCAACACCTTCTAGTGATGTTAGGCAATAGGTACCAGGTCCAATATTTTATGAAATAATGAATGGACCTAACTAGGTGGAATTTATTATTATAAGATTGATTTAGTCAATCTTGGTAAACTCAGAGATGCTCAAGATCATTCACTCGACATTCATCAAGAAGCATCAATTGATCTAGGTGAGCTTGCCATGTAGTGTCGTCATTGATGAACTCTTTCAATGAGACATGCAGTATTGGAATTTATAATTACAAGGGCATGATGGCCTTAGTGCCATACTAGTGAGAATGGTGTTGCCCCAATGGGCATTAGTATACTAGTCCTATAAGCCCATAATGCAAGAGGTAGCTGAATGTGCCAATATTTATGATTTTATTGAACAATATTCTATAATATGGCTACCACTATTTTAATCGATGCCTCTACTTGTTCATTTTATTTTGGATAATATGGAGTTGAAAAACTATGTTGGATATTATATTTGGATGTTAAAGCCTTTATAGTTTTATTTTTAAATAAATTTCCATTATACGATATTATTTTGGATGGTATTGAAGAACATGTGCTTATACTGAGAGTGGGGGTGAATAGTATAAGATAATTTTTTTTGCTTTTCAATCCAAATTATAAAATCAGAAATATTAAAGTAGTAAACATCACACAAAGCATCACACACATGAGAGACATGATTTAACGTGGTTCACCCAATGTGGGATACTCCACGGAGAAAATATTCCTTATAATTTTTTCTCAAATAAATTCTCTTTGGAATCCTTTACCTATTACAATGTTTATGGACCTCTATCAAAATGAGACACCAATACCTTGATCAAGTTCATGGATCTCTATCCATAGGAGAACTTATTTCCCCTCTCCTCTAGCTGGTGATATTATAGAACTACTATCTCCACTGCACTAGCTGATGGATCTCTATCTACTAAAGACTCCTATCCCCACTCAAAAGACCTATCCTCACTACCTTGGCTAATGGATATCTATCCACTGGATACTGTCATCCTCTATACTCTATCACCTCCAAAGCTTGCTCTTAGTTCTATCTCAAATCTACACTAAACACAATCCTTCGGTCTAGCACAAATCTACTCAATCTCTATCTCTAGTCTGGCACAAACCTATCCTCAAATCTGCACCAAAATTTGTCCTCAATCTCTATCCTCAAATCTGTATTTTAAGCTTCCACAAAAGCTCACACCAATCTGTCCACAAGTCTTCTCAAAGACTTACCTCAAATCTTCTCAACAAGTCCTCACTAGAACTTGTTCAATCTCATAGAAACACATAGAGAATTGTTAGAGACTCAATATGTTTCACATTCACCACAATGCTCAATTACTTTCAATTTATCTTTTTACCATAGAAAAATATAGAGAATTATTAGAGACTCAATATGCTTCACATTTATCAACACTCAACCTCTTTCTCAAATCAATTCAGAATATAGAACAATTTGTTTCACAGAACTTGAACTATCACATCAACACATCCACTTGAATAGGCTCAACCAACTCTACTCAACCAATCACTCAATGAAATAATCCTTGCTCACAAACCCTAGTCCATACTTATGAACATTCACTAAAATGTCTCCAAAAATGCTTATCAACCAATCTCACATAACAATGATACTCATGATCTTTGCAAACCCTAGTTCAAGTTATTCACTCAATCAATTACTTCAAAAATAATGTTTATCAAACAATCATTTTCACTCCAACTTAGCATTCACAACATTCAACAATCATTCACTAGGAATATGTGCCCATACCTTTTATTTGATGTAGAAGTGCCCTTAAAAACCTATCTCAATCACAATTTTCTTCTTTGCCAATTTTAATGGTTAGATGACAAAATATCACACTAACACTCTCTCATAATACTCCTTAATTACAAAAATAATCAAACTCAAATACACCTTATTACTCCTTGAAATTAGAAATCATCAAATCACACATAAAAAATAATTATTTAGATACACCTTATAATATCCAACTTAAAATAATATCCAACACCACAAAAATTCAAATACTTTTCTAAAACTTTAGCTTTAACACCAAAGCAAAATATCACCAAAAATAATATTTGCATAAACCTTATAACTCCCCTTAAAACCTTATAAACTAAATAAATTATAAAAAAATTAAAATTTTATGGCTCAAATTAATTCCTCCAAAAATTCTGGTGCCAACAACAAATTGCATACCTTGTCTTTTACCCCAAAAGGATTTCGACGAGTTTTGAACCACCGTCTTCCCAAGCGCTAAGTGCTTTGGCACTTTGTGCCCACCATGTGAGCTATAGGTATCCATGAGAAGGAAGGGAAGCCTCCTTCCTTTTAAACCTTCATATATCATCAAATCCAAAAAAAAACACACTACCACAAATTTGAACCTCCGCCACTCACTGCCCTAGCACTTTGCTTTTGCTGCATGTGCCAGTTGTGCTACTTGCACTCGGTGACCAAGGTACCTTCCTTGGTGAATGAAAAACCTCTTCCTCATATTAACACTTTAAAAAATGAAATCCTCTTGATCTCATAGAACTATTTGCACGTTTTCGCATAACTTGGAGATTAATTATCGAAGGCATATATTTTTGGCTAAGGTGGAGGAGTCCGCATTTTATACACACTTGATTATTTTACTCCCACATCGATGCTCGATGGTCGAAATGAAAATTTGAATTTTGACTTAATAACCCACCTTAGGGTTATTTAAAATAACCTAAATTAACATATAATTAATATTAAAATTAATTAATAATTAATTTAAATAACTTATAAGTTAAGTAAATTAATTAATAAATTAATTTATAATAAAATTATAGTAATTAATTTATAATTAATTTAAAACTCCCTATATAATATTATAAAGGAATATTATAATATTATTCACTTGGGCTTCTTCTTTGCACTTTGGACCTCATCTGACTACCTCAAACCGGGTTTTGACCAACTGGAAGCTGACTCTCCTTTCTACACTGATTGCGAAATTGCTTCTCCTTGCACTTCTCATTGAAACTGACTATTGAAATTAATGACCATTCAATCTTGACATCAATGACAACTCATTTACTCAAAATGTCCAAAAATCTCCCCCTTTGTCATTGATGGCAACCCAATTATCTTTTCAAATTTTCTTAACCTATTTTTGTCCTACTCCCCTGGGAAATTTCTCCCTTTGACTCAATGCTTTTTTTTCTTAAATAAAATATTTCCCCCTTACTTACATATCTCTGCATTTGACATCAATGGAAAAGGGTCACCTTTGGGGCTATTGGATAAGAATGAGTCTCTTAGCTTAGCCCCTCCCCCACCTCCTCTTGAGGTGGTTAATTCTGGGGTGGGAGTATTACTCCCAATTTTTCTTGAATATACTCAAAGGTTTCCTTCAAAAGTGGCTTAGTGAAAATGTCTACTATCTGCTCCTTTGTAGTAACATATTCCAACTTGAATTGTTTATCTGTCACCTATTCTCTCAAAAAATGATACTTGATCAAAATGTGCTTTTTCCTAGAGTGCATCACTGGATTCTTTGAGATACTTATAGCACTTGTATTATCACATAATATGGGAATAGGATGATCATATTTTATCTTGAAGTCTTCTAGAGTTCACTTCATCCATAATACCTATGTACAATTGGATACTACCACAATATATTTTTCTTATGCTATAGATAAAGATACTAACACCTACTTCTTACTTAGCCAAGAGACTAAACAGTCTCCAAGAAAGAATGCTCCCCCACTTATGCTTTTTCTGTCATCAATGCTGCCAGCCCAATTTGCATCTGTATATTTTGTGAGTGTGAAACCATCACTTTTGGGATACTAGAGCCCAAAATCCATAGTCCCTTTTAGATACTTTAGAATTATCTTTATTGCTGCCACATGTGTTTCCTTAGGTGCTACCTAAAACCTTGCCACTAATCCCACTTACTGCATTATGTCTGGTCTTGTAGCTGTAACATACAACAATATGCCAACCATAGATATGTATAGTCTCTGATCTACCTCTAGGGATTCATCATCCTTACTTAACTTGCATCCTATAACCATGGGGGTACTTACTGGTTTGCAATATTCTAACCTAAATTTCTTTAGCATCTCTTTTATATACTTGGTTTGTGAAAGAAATACTCCTTTCTTTGATTGTGAAATCTGAAGTCCAAGAAATAAGGACAACTCACCAAGCATAGACATCTCAAATTCATTATGCATGTTATTTGCAAATTCTTTACACATATTATCATTGTTTCCCCCAAAAATGATGTCATCAACATAAACAACCACAATTAGTAGATTATTCCCTTTATTTTTGATGTATAAGTTGCTATTCGCTATTCCTTTTCTGAATCCCTGTTCCTGAAGATACTTATCCAATATTGAGTACCATGCTCTAGGATATTGCTTTATACCATACAATACCTTTTTAAATCTGCATATGTGATCTGGTTTATCCGTTAATATGAATCCCTATGGTTGTTCAATATAGACTTCTTCTTCTAGAACACCATTTAGAAATGTTGACTTAACATCCATATGATATACCTTGAAGTTTTTAAAACTTGAGAAGGCTAAAAATATTCTTATGGCTTCAAGTCATGCAACTAGAGAAAATGTCTCATCAAAGTCAATTCCCTCTACCTATGCATAACCTTTGCACACTAACCTTTCTTTATTCCTTACTACCTATCCATATTCATTTATCTTATTTCTGAATACCCATTTTGTGTTGATCACATTCTTGTCCTTTGGTCATGGAACAAGTTCCCAAGTCTTTCTTTTCTCTATATGATCTAATTCCTCATCCATTTCCTTAATCTAGAACTCATCTCCACTTGTATTATTGAAGTACTTTGGCTCAATCTTAGATAGAAAAGAAAAAATTACTTGTTGAGATGGTGTTATTATCCTTATCCTTGTCTGCCTTTCATCTGGATTCCCAATGATTAGATCTTTTAGATGATGCTTTTGTACATATCTGGATGGAGTTTTAGGAAGAAGTATTTGTGTTTCTTCTTCTTCATCATTTGATTCCTCATGAAACTCTTCTTGACAACTTCCATCTTCTTGATACACAATTTGCTAAATTGGTTCTCTTGAATCTATCTTCTCATAAATTGTTACATTTATACTTTATATAATAGTGTGTGTTCTCTTATTGAAGCATCTATAGGATTTACTCTTAGTGGAATAACCAAGAAAAATTCCTTCATCATATCTTGGATCAAACTTGCCTAAGTTTTGATCTTCTCGTATTATGTAGCACTTGCTTCCAAAAACCGTGAAGTGTTTTACAGTGGCTGGTCTTCCTTTCCAAAGATCATATGGATTCTTGTGATTGTTTACCCTCATTTGAGCCCTAGTTATTATATATACTACTGTGTTGACTTCTTCCCTAAAAAATCCATCTAGAATTTTGGGCTCATTTAACATAGCTCTAGCCATATTCTCAATAGTCCTATTTTTCCTTTCAACTACTCCATTTTGTTGAGGAGTTCTTGTTGCTAAGTATCTTCTCTTGATCCCATGTTGTTCACAAAAATCTACAAATTCATTTGAGGTAAATTCTCCTCCTCTTTCAGATCTCAAACACTTAATCCTCTTGTCGGTTTCATTTTCAACTAGTTCCTTAAATGCTTTGAATTTTTCAAATGCATCTGACTTCTCTTTTAGGAAAGCTACCCAAACCATTATGGAGTAATCATCTATAAACAATATAAAGTAAATCTCACCCTGAATGATTTGTGTTCTGGTAGGACCACATAGATCAGTATGTATTAGACTTAATGGCTCAGATGACATATATCCCTTTGACTTAAATATTGTTCTAGTTTGCTTTCCATGTTGACAAGGTGCACATATTGTGTTTTGTGGCCTTTTTAGCTTGGGTAAATCTCTGATAGCCTGCTTATTGCTTATGTTGACTATGTTGTCAAAATTTAAGTGACCCAATATTCTATGCCACAACAAACTCTCATATTCTTGTGATAGAAAGCACTTCTCCCCTTTGATCTCACTAAGCATGTAGAGATTGTTTGGAGTTCTTGCATTTGCAATGACTTTTCCAAATTTTGATTTTCTTATTTCACACACATCTGGGTGAAATATAACCATATGACCATGATCACAAAGTTGACTTACACTTAATATATAATTTTTTAACCCTTTAACATACAACACATTTTCTATTCTTGTTTTCCCATTATCTAAACTCAGAGTTCCTCTTCCACCAATATTTGTTGATCCATTATCACCAAAACTTACTGATCCTCTATTGGTTTCTTTTAGTACAATGAATTTATATTTATCTCCTGTCATGTGTCTAGAGCAACCACTATCAAGATACCATTGTTCTTATTTATCCTGAGCATGAAGGGATATTTGAACTAACATTGATCTAGCCTTTACATTTTCCCTTTCATCTTTCCTAGTTGTTGAAATTGTTTTTCTTTTACTAGACTCAGGAAGTATCATTTTACACCATCTAGCCTTGTGCTCAAAATTATTAAATTTTGTAACATATAATATCATTATCCATAAGAGGTGCAAAAAAATTGAAAATTCTATTGATATTGTTTCTTGCATAACCAATATAGTGTACAACTCTATGACCATATTTGTTACAAGAAAAACAATGACCATGGAAGAAATTATGTAACCTGTTTGGATGCCTTTGAGATTATGGTTGAGTGCTTCTCCTTTTGTGATTAACTCTCATCCAAGTTTCTTCTTTGCTTTCTTCCTTTCTGATATCTTTTTCTTTTGAAGTATCCTTTGCTTTCCTATCTTTGTTTGAAGTTTCTACTTCTTGAAGACTTGAATCCTCTTTCTGTTTCTCATACTCTATATCTTGTAGTACCTTGGTACTTTCAACTTCATTCCTTAGATAAAAAAAATTTTGCTTCCAATATTTCACATTCTATTTCTCTTGTTCTTAATAGATCTGTCATATCTTGCTCAATTTTCTTTCCCTCTTCTACCTTTATCTTGAGTTCTGTGAGACTTTGTAGAAGTTCCATCCTTGCTTCTTCATCCTCTTGAATTTGTTCCTTAAATCTTGAGTTCTTCTCTCTAATTCTTTCCAACTTTCTGAGAGCAGTAAATAATTCCTATTTTATATCAAACATGGTCTCTTCTTCATTTTTTGAATTCATGTGTGTTGTTGATGGATCCTCCTCCAAGATGTTAGTATTTTCACGGAGAGAATCGCTCTGATACAAATTGAAGAACATGTTCTTATACTGAGAGGGGGGGTGAAAAGTATAAGATAATTTGTTTTTATTTTCAATAGAAATGATAACATCAGCAATATTAAAGTAGTAAACATCACACAAAGCATAATACACATGAGAGACATGATTTAACGTGGTTCACCCAATGTGGGCTACTCCACGGAGAAAATATTCCTTATAAAATTTTCTCAAATAAATTCTCTTGGGAATCCTTTCCCTATTACAATGTTTATGGACCTATATCCAAAGGAGACACCAATTCCCTGATCAAGTTCATGGATCTCTATCCATAGGAGAACTCCTTTCCCATCTACTCTAGCTAGTGATCTTCTAGAAGAACTGCTACCTCCACTACACTGGATGATGGATCTCTATCCACTAAAGACTCCTATTCCCACTCAGAAGACATGTCCTCACTACCTTGTCTAATGGATCTCTATCCATTGGAGACTATTGCACCTATACTCTATCACATCCAAAGCTTACTCTTAGTTCTATCTCAAATCTCCACTTATCACAATCCTTCGATCTAGCACAAATCTTCTCAATCTCTGTCTCTAGTCTGGCATAAACCTATCCTAAAATATGAACCAAAATCTATCCTCAATCTCTATCCTCAAAATTTCCCTCAATATCTATCCTCAAATATGTATTTTAAGCTTCCACAAAAGCTCACACCAATCTATCCACAAGTCTTCTCAAAGACTTACCTAAAATATGCTCAATAAGTCCTCACTAGAACTTGTTCAATCTCATAGAAACACATAGAGAATTTTTAGAGACTCAATATGTTTCACATTCACCATAATGCTCAATTAATTTCAATTTCTCTTTTTACCACAGAAACATATAGAGAATTGTTAGAGACTCAATATTCTTCACATTCATCAACACTCAACCTCTTTCTCAAATCAATTAAGAATATAGAACAATTTGTTTCACAGAATTTGAACTATCACATCAACACATCCACTTGACTAGGCTCAACAAAATCTACTTAATAAATCACTCAATGAAATAATCCTTGCTCACAAATCCTAGTCCATACTTATGAACATTCACTCAAATATTTCCAACAATGCTTATCAACCAATCTCACATAACAATGATACTCATGATCTTTGCAAACCCTAGTTCAAGTTCTTCACTCAATCAATTACTTCAACAAAAATGCTTATCAAACAATCCTTTTCACTCCAACTTAGCATTCACAACATTCAACAATAATTCACTAGGAAGATGTGCCCATACCTTTTGTTTGATGTAGAAGTGCCCTTAAAAACCTGTCTCAATCACAATTTTCTTCTTTGCCAATTTCAATGGTTAGATGACAAAATATCACACTAACACTCTCTCACAATATTCCTTAATTAAAAAAATAATCAAACTCAAATACACCTTATTACTCCTTGAAATTAGCAATCATCAAATCATACATGAAAAATA
Organism: Wollemia nobilis; assembly: GCA_028583015.1. Classification (NCBI taxonomy): domain Eukaryota; kingdom Viridiplantae; phylum Streptophyta; class Pinopsida; order Araucariales; family Araucariaceae; genus Wollemia; species Wollemia nobilis. The sequence goes on from JAQPPZ010002930.1 coordinate 13,764,408, forward strand.
ATTATTTAGATACACCTTATAATCTCCAACTTAAAATAATATCCAACACCACAAAAACTCAAACAACTTTTCTTAAAACTTTATTGCCCATTTTTAACACCAAAGAAAATATCACCAAAAAGTAATTTGCATAAACCTTATAAATCCCCTTAAAACCTTATAAACTAAATGAATTATGCAAAAATTAAACTTTTATGGCTCAAATTAATTCCTCTGAAAAATCCATTGCCAACAACAAATTGCATACCTTGTATTTTACCCCAAAAGGGTTTTGGCTAGTTTTGAACCACCGTATCCCCAAGTGCCAAGCACTTTGGTGCTTTGTGCCCACCACGTGGGCTATAGGCACCCACAAGAAGGAAGGGAAGCCTCCTTCCTTTTAAACCTTCATTCACCATCAACTCCAAAAACACAAACTACCGTGGATTCGAACCTCCGCAACTTGCTACCCTAGCGGTTTGCTTTCACTACGGGTGCCAACTATGCTACCTATGCTTGGTGACCAAGGCACCTTCCTTGGTGAATGAAAAACCTTTGCCTCCTCTTCACACTTAAAAAAAATGAAATCCTCTTGATCACATAGAACAATTCACACATTTTCGCATAGCATGGAGATTAATTATCGAAGGCATATATTTTTGGCTAAGGTGGATGAGTCCCCCTTTTATACACACTTGATTATTTTACTCCCACATCGGCGCTCAATGGTAAAATTAGAAATTTGAATTTTGAATTAATAACCCACCTTAGGTTTATTTAAAATTAACATAAATTAACATATAATTAATATTAAAATTAATTAATAATTAATTTAAAATAAAAATTATATTAATTAATTTATAATTAATTTTAAATTTACCTATTTAATATTATTAAAAAATATTATAAGATTATTCACTTGGGCTTCTTCTTTGCACTTTGGATCTCATATGACTACCTGGAACTAGGTTTTGACCAACTGGAAGCAAACTCTCCTTTTTGCACTGATTTCAGAACTAATTCTCCTTGCACTGCTCACTAAAATTGACTATCGACATTAATGACCATCCACTCTTGAAATCAATGACAACTCATATACTCAAAATATGCAACAGGCATCCCAAAATAACATATTATATTGTGGAGTATGAACTCTGCAATACGTGCTCCTATAATTGTAGTTAAAGGGATAGCCTCCACCCACTTGGTAAAATACTTAGTGGCCATTATGATAAATATGTGTCAGTCCAAATATGGGGGAGAGATCTTACCAATTAGATCCAAACCCCATTGAGAAAATGGCCAAGATGCTTGTATGGGTTGTAAGGCCTATGATGGTAGGTGCTTAAGATTAGCATGATGATGGCATTTAACGTATTTCTTGACATACACTATGCAATCATTCTCTATGGTGGGCCAATAATAACCCATTCAAAGGATGCACTTGATGATGGCCATGCCACTAAAATGGCCATCGCATGTACTATCATGATCTTGTGAAATCACCCAAGATGATTCTTGTGACTCAAGGCAATGAAGGATAATTCCATCATAGCTACGATGATATATGATATCTCCTAACAAGACATATCTAGTCACTTCTTGTATGAATGCTCTTTTTACGACATGCAACAATCCCTAAGAGATTACTTCAAGCTTAAGGAAATCATGTAATTGTGATAACCAATATTGATAAGTAATGACTTTGAATGATGGGACAACATGTTCCTACTGTAATTCAACTTGTACAAATACATATAGGAAAACAACCCTATGGAGAATAGTGGTATCATTCTCTGTAGGACCCTACAAGATCAAAGATACCTAAGGAGTCTTCCTCAGAAAGTCTCTAGCTCTATAGAACCACTCATGGTTTGGTTCTATATGAATCATGTGGACTAATTCATGTTTTTCTTGAGCCTCATATTGTATTAGGAATTATGATAGAATTTTTACCTGGATGGTAGTGAATTTATAAAACGAATTCTAAGGGATTAAGGATCCCAAAGATGCCATAGTGTTTGTAAATTTATTGGATGTTCGAGGGATTGCATCCATGTCATACCATTCCAATTGGGCTAAGTAATTATCCACAATTCCTTTGTATGTTTTCAAGATGGGACACCTGCACTGATAAATTCTCTTAACTTGATTAACTATGAGAAGAGAGTCACCAAAGATATTCAACTTTCTGATCTTCATGGTGAGCATTGTTTGGAGCCCCAAGATTAGGGTCTCATATTAAACATTGTTATTGGTGCAAGGAAATTTGATTTTAAATGACAAGGGCATTGGAGAACCTTGTTGAAGAACACAAGCTTATACTAAGAGGGGGGTGAATAATATAAGATAAAAATTTTATTTTTATTTCCAAAGCAATATCATCCAATGTTATACATTGCAATAATGAAAAAATGCATAAATCACCACACACATAAGTGACACAAATTTAATGTGGTTCACCCAATGTGGGATACATCCATAGAGAAATATTTCTTATAAATTTATTCAACAAATTTTGTGGGAACCAAATCCCTATTACAATGTTTGTGGATCCCAATCCACATGAGACACCAATACCCTCTACTCTGGTTCATGGAACTCTATTTATAGGAAACACCAATCCCCTATGCACTAGTTCATGGACATCTATCCATAGGAGACACCAATCCCCTTTGCTCTAGTTCATGCTCCAAAGACTTCTCACAACTCTACTCAAATTTGCTCTACAATCTGTTCACAAATTTGATCAAATGTTCTCCAAACCTGCTCACAAATATGCATAAATCTACTCACAAAAATTGCTCAAATCTTCTCACAATACCTGCTCAATACTACACACATAACCTACTCAATATTGCTCATATAACCTACTCAATATTGCTCATATAACCTTCTCAATCTTGCTCAAATCTGCTCACTAACACTGCTCAATATTGCTCATATATGCTCACAATCCTACACAAACATTGCTCAATATTACTGACAAACCTACTCAAATCAGCTCACATAACCTGCTCAAATCTTATCACACAACTTACTCATAACTTGATCAATATTTCTCACAAAGTCTGCTTAAATCTGCTCACAAAACCTGCTCAAATATACTCACACAACCTGCTCATAACCTACTAAATCTTACTCACAAATTCTGCTCAAATCTGCTCATAAATCTTATATACAAACAATGCTCATATCTTTCCAAATATCACATACAAACAATGCTCATATCTTTCCCAAATATCGCATACAAACAATTCTCCTATCTTTCCCAAATATCACATACAAACTGTTAGGATCCCACATCCTAACATTATTTATTATTATTTATTACTTTAATTATATATTTCATTATTATTGAAAAGTCACGGTTGAAAAGTCATGATTGAAAGGTCATGATTGAAAACTTCTATATATGATATGAGAGGAATCCATATAAAATCATCAATGAAGAAGAATATATAATTGTTAATTGAATGCATTGGAAGGACCTTCCTACTAGTGAAACAATGATTCTTTATAAAAGTGATTCTTTTAATTTAGATGCTATTTTAATTATTTCTTTATTAAAATTGTGCTAGAACCTTCAGGGTTCTACCATTTGGTATCAAAGCCATGTTGGACCCAGCCATGTTTGACCCAGTCAAGTTGGGTGCACTGATCAAAATCAAGGAAATTAAAAGTGACATCGCAAACTTTAGAAGATGGAATGAACAATATCACAATAAAAAAATGGAACTTCTTGACAGTATTTTGAGTGATATCAAGTATCTAATAAATACCAAAGTGGAATCTAAGGAATATGAGAAATATGAGGAAGATGTAGAAAACAAGGACAATGAGCAAGAAATACCTGATCCCACCAATGTCAGCAATGGGGTTGATATGTCAGAAGTGATTGATGCACTGAGCAAGGATGAGGTAGACATACCCAAAGTGATCAATGCCAGCTAGAAATGCACTCTACCAGACCTACACACACCTTCATCACAAATAGTGAGTTCTCACCATATGACCAAACCTATTCGAAACCAATGCAGAGTGACTACACACTCCTTCATTGGCTCTACCAAGGAACCACAAAAGGATATGAAAGTGTTACCATCACTTTTGATGCATCATTCTAAAGTATTTGAGGAAACCTAATGGTTTCCCTCCAATCATCATCATGATTTTCCTAAGGAATATTCTACTATTTTTCTTGGCAACCCATCACTAACACTTCGACCTTCAAGATATCCCTGCCTTCAAAAAAGTGACATTAAGATAGTACAAGAACTTGTGCAAATTCAAATTGAAAAACAAGCAACAAAGCTCCTTACTTTGATCTTTGAGGATAATGCTCTTTTTAAGGAGGGTGGAATGTTAGGATCCCATATCCTAACTGAAGTAGGGAAAAATGGTGCACCTAATTATGAATAACAATATATGTACCTATCTCCTATGTCTGATGAGCATCAAATCGGAAGCATGCAAGTAAGATGGAAAAGATAAGAGAATAACAAGAAATGAAGCAAAGTAAATCAATTTCTTATTAATTAAGTGAACTAAATATAGGTTACAATGCCCCTTAAGGGCTCAAATGATTGATACAACTGTTACAAATTTTGGGTGCCCAAGGATCAAATCCTTCAAGAGAATTGGGTGCACATCCAATGTCTTTCCTCATACCCACAATCGAGGTGGGCAGGCCAAGGCTGCAACCACTTGTGTCTTTGATATAGTATGTCCTATGATCCTTCCCAATGTATTGTATAACCTTCACCTACACACAAGGAAAGCAGAAATTTCAAGTAGCAAGTGTGTATGATGGAAAACATGCAATCCCCACAGGCACCAAAAATCTAGTAATGAGAATATGCATCAAATCAACTCCAAATGACTTGAAATTGTAGAGGGATGTAAAATAGAAGGTTTTGGATAGATCTCACCAAAAATATAGTAGAAATTATGTCCGATGGCATGCCGTAATTGCAATGACCGTCCTCCACCTGTAAAACCCAAAGCAAACAATTCTTGAACCAAAATACCTCCAAATCGAATGAAACTTGGTTAGAATACATAAAGGGATATTATAAGACAACCCATATGGTTATATTTGCAATATAAACAACAGTTGTAGGTATTTCACCAAATGACCATCGTAGGCCTGCATGAGACCCTAAAAAACACTAAAAATGCGATATCTCCTTCAATATAGATCCAAATTGCATGAAATTTTGATAGAAGAATAATATGACAATCTAGAATCTAAAAAAAATAACAGAAGAAAAAACATGCATAGATTTGCCATCATCCTAGGGTGGGACATCTAGGACTATCACATGTTGGGGGTCATCCTAGGGTGGGATGACCACCAGTTCTGCACTTATTTTACCCCCAATTCCTCCAAGAATTGGTTAAGAACCTCCTAGGAAGTGTTGTCATCAAATTTGGTGTGAAAAATCACTCAGATGATTCAATTTTGGGATCAGAATGTGCCTCCTAGTTCACTCACAAACCTCCTTCGCTAGGTAGATATTCTGAGGGAAAAGAAAGCACAAAAGGTTGGAAAGAAATCTTAGCAGCACTTCGTTGCTTTGTCCTAAAACTCCTATCTATATTTTGTGTGGAAAATAAATCCACTTTATAGCCAAAGGAGGCCTTTGGGAAAATAGGCATGCAAGGGCATGCAGGGCACCAGGTGCCACTTGGCCACCGGGGTGGCATGCATTGGAGGGGGAAGAGGATCTCCCAATTTGGCCTCCTTTATGAGGCATGTCATAGAATTATGTGCCCTTAACCTTGCATGGTTGAACAAGTAGGGAAAATGGCATTTTTTGGGTGCCATTTATCTACAATTTGACTTTTTGGGGGTCAAAGCTCATGGCCATCCCACCTAGGGATGGCCACACATGGTCATCCTTGGGTGGGACGACCATGAATTGTGGTCGTCCCAAGGTGGGATGGCCATGCCTATAGGCCCCAAAACTTCCCAAAAGTGGGGGAAAATCTCCAAAAAGTGGTTAGGACCACTATAAAACCTCTGAGGCTTACCCAAGGGGGCCATAAGGTGTCAATTGGACCTTGTCTTGGTTGCTTAATCGGATTGACCAGATTTTAGTGTCTACAGATGCCCCTTTTTGAGATGCATTGTGTGCAACACAGTGCTGAGAAAAAATAGATGACCAAAGCATTGAATTATTAAGGTTATTTGCTCACCTAACCAACTTTAGATGCCCCAATCATGGAAAGAGCATGTGTTCTTGAATCCTTGCTTTTGACGAGCTAAGGAACTTGCTTGAGCTTGGACATTGTTCAGTCATGAAGAGGTGAGGCCTATGAATCCTTCATGCTTCTAGAATGCCAAGAAATTTAATTTGATATTTTGTGCTTATTTGTTGGCCCAAGCAAGGGCATGGTTATATTTGTCAATGATTCTCTGAACGAAAGCAATTTGGATGATTGGGTGTGTGATTGTTGATTTTAAACTAAGTATGACTACCCCCTCAAGTGACGAGTCTATAAGGGAATGACTAGTGAGAAAAGTGATGAGTCACTTGACCCAGATGACTTTGTTGGGGTTCCTTCTTGATCCTGAGTGAGTTCCATCATATTTGACTTGTTTTTGGTGGGTTTTGGACCCTTTTCTTTGGTTTTTGTGGTTGTTTTTGAATTTTGATTGTTGAATTATTTTTTATTTTTTTATTATTGAGGAGATTTCGTAGAAGAATACCTCATCAACGTTAGATGCCCCAATCATGAAAAGGGTATGCATCTCAGAATCATTGCCTTTGACAAGTTAAGGAACTTGATTTTGGTAATATTTGAGGTATTAGCAACCAAGCTTAAGTCTAATCCTAGCCTTGATGGCGATTAGGAGATAAGATTAAATCAAATCCTAGCCTTGATGGTGATAGGAGATAAGCTTAAATCAAATCCTAGCCTTGATGGTGATAGGAGATAAGCTTACTAGTTTGCTTGAATTTGCTTTTGACCTTTTGCTTATTTGCCCCAAGCAAGGAGGGTGGATGATTGTCTTTGGCACTGATTCGTAAGATGAACATGATTAACTTGATTAAGTTATCAATTGTTGATTTGGATTATATATGTTGTTATTATGACCAATGGGCTTAGGGGATGCCATTGGGGTATTTGGGGTGACCAAAGGGTTTATGGATACCTTTGGGGATTTTTGGGTTGACCAAAGGGTTTATAGATACCTTTGGGGATTTTTGGGTGACCAAAGGGTTTATGGATACCTTTGGGGCTTTTGGGTGACCAAAGGGTTTATGGATACCTTTGGGGCTTTTGCGTGACCAAAGGATTTATGGGTACATTTGGGGATTTTTGGGTGACCAAAGGGTTTATGGGTACCTTTGGGGTTTTTGGGTGACAAAAGGGTTTATGTATACCTTTGGGGATTTTGGGTGACCAAAGGGTTTATGGATACCTTTGGGGATTTTGGGTGACCAAAGGGGTTATGGGTACCTTTGGGGCTTTTTGAGGTTGATTGCTTAACTTTTTGATTGCTGATTAGGGGAATCAAGATACCAATAATGCCTCAGTTGATATTACAATAATATTCACTTGATTTGTAATTATTATATTTGGAACTATGTGTTATGATTTATGGATGCATTAATGGATGCATGTGTTGTGGATGCATATTTTTGTTTTTGTAATATGATGTGATTTTAATGGATGTTTATCATGTATGCATATGTTGTAATATGATTTGATCTGATGTGGTGTATATGCATGGATGCATAATGAGATGGATGAATTGAGTGCTTTGATATGATGACCTGTGACTAATGATTTGACACACGATGTTAGCACCATAGACTGTATAAAATGCATTAATCCTTTTTGTATTGTTTTTGTGTAATTGATATATGGAAATGTACTATTGCAATGTGATAAAATGGAATGAATGAAATGAAATGTTATAGAATGTTGATGAGGTTTTCATGAGACTCAAACACTCTAGCTAACTTGATCAAAGGTTGTATACTGACTATGCAAGACTTTTTGACAAGGTATGAATCTACTAGGATGACCAAGATACTTCATATCCCTGTGTGTGCAAGTGAGTTCATTCCTGTGAGATGCATAAAGATACCACCATTTCTAGATAGGCTATCCACCAAACCTAGAATGAGGATCACCCTATGAATGTCATGATCCTAGGTTTGTACTTGGTAGGATTAGACCACTAGGTAGTATAGGCTACCAAAAGCTAGCTCATCCACATGCAAACATTGGTCTGTACACATGCAAAAGCTAATGTGACGGATATATCATCATGCGGGAGGCTACCGCCATTGAAATATAGGCTATCCACCAAACCTGTAATGAGGATCACCTTATGGTTTTCCAAATGCTGAGAATTCCAGGGATTCAAGCTCAAGCTCCCTTCTTTTATTCAATTTTATTGGGATACTTGCTCATGTGTAGTGATTATAATCACTGTTTATTTTGTATTTTGTTTTCTTTGAGCAAGGGATTTGGGAAGTGGTGATGACCACTATTTATTTTGACTTTTGCATTTTTTGCTTTTTGAGGATTTTGATTTTGAATTTGGGGAATTTTATTTTTTTTAACTTTTGGTATTTTTGGAATTGGGATGTTGGGAATTGGGATTTTGGAAATTGGGATTTTTGGTAGTGGTGAAAACCACTATTTATTTTGGGGGAATTGGGTAGGGAAGAGCTTGTCCTTTTGCCAATTCTCAGCATTCTTGAACCATGCACATAGGGGTATGAGCAGGATGACCTTTTTGCTTAAAGCAACCTAGACCACTTCATGGGTTTCATATTTCCTTACGCAAAACTTGGATTTATTAATGTGTAAATGTGTTGGGATTTGTTGTATACAAGGTATAATCTAAGCAAGACTCTACCTCCTAAAAATCATGATAGCTTTCTACAAAATCTGAAAATAAAACTAGAGATGGCTGAGTGACTAAAAATCGTAAAGACATTCTAGAAAAAATGACTAGGTGACGGGAGACAGACACTGTTATGACCAATGTAAAATGTAGGTAAACATGATAAGTGGAAAACTGAAATGATGTGGATAATGATTTTGACATAATTGTTTTCTTTTGGACTGATGCAAGATGTATAGTCTTAGTGCTAGACACGTATGAGCAACTCTATAGTGCAAAGTGCAATAATGAGTATGCCTAATGCAAGCGATAATGAAATGTAATGGTATGCAACTTGATGAAATGTAATATTTTTGTATTTTTGATGTTTTTGAAATTTTGTTGTTTTGATGATGTTTTTGATTTTTTTTTATTGATATATATGTATGTACATGTGACCAACGGGCTTATTGGGGGCCATTGGGGAATTTGGGGTGACCAAAGGGCTTATGGATGCCTTTGGGGCTTTTGAGGGTGACCTAGATGATTATAGACCACCTAGGAGCATTTTAGGTTGACCAAGCGGGTTATAGGCACCCTTGGAGCATTTTGGGGTGACCTAGATGGTTATAGACTACCTAGGAGCATTTTAGGTTGACCAAGCAGGTTAAAGGCACCCTTGGAGCATTTTGGGGTGACCTAGATGGTCATAGATTGACTAGGAGTATTTTAGGTTGAGAAAGCGGGTTGTAGACATACTTGGAGTATTTTGGGGGACCTAGATGGTCGTAGACCGCCTAGGAGCATTTTAGGTTGACCAAGTGGGTTGTAGACACCATTGGAGCATTTTGGGGTGACCTAGACGGTCATAGACCACCTAGGAGCATTTTAGGTTGACCAAGTAGGTTGTAGACACCCTTGGAGCATTTTGGGGTGACCTAGACGGTCATAGACCACTAAGAGAATTTTAGGTTGACCAAGCGGGTTGTTGACATCCTTAGATCATTTTGGGATGACCTCGATGGTCATAGACTACTTAGGAGCATTTTAGGTTGACCAAGCAGGTTAAGGGCACCCTTGGATAATTTTGGTGACCAGAGATAAAACTAGGAGATTAGGTTGACAAGAGGAGAACCGAGATTCGAGGGACCTAGATGGTCATAGACCGCCTAGGAGTATTTTAGGTTGACCAAGCAAGTTGTAGACACCCTTGGAGCATTTTGGGGTGACCTAGATGATCATAGACCACCTAGGAGAATTTTAGGTTGACCAAGTGGGTTGTAGACACCCTTGGAGCATTTTGGGGTGACCTAGATGGTCATAGACCACATAGGAGTTTAGGTGACAAAGGAGAACCGGACATTTTGGGGTGACTAGATGATCATAGACCACTAAGAAATAGGTACAAGGGGTAAACACCCTTGGAGCATTTTGGGGTGACCTAGATGGTCATAGACCGCCTAGGAGTGTTTTAGGTTGACCAAGCGGGTTATAGACACCCTTGGAGCATTTTGGGGTGACCTAGATGGTTATAGACCACCTAGGAGCATTTTAGGTTGACCAAGCAGGTTATAGACACCCTTGGAGCATTTTGGGGTGACCTAGATGGTCATAGACCACCTAGGAGCATTTTAGGTTGACCAAGTAGGTTGTAGAAACCCTTGGAGCATTTTGGGGTGACCTAGAGATCATAGACCGCCTAGGAGCATTTTAGGTTGACCAAGCGGGTTGTAGGCACCCTTGGAGCATTTTGTAACTTTTCTTACTTTGTGCTTTTAGGAGGAAGGTGCAATACCTTATGTACCCCTAGTATGCACTGTGATTGATGTGATGTTAAACATGACTTATCCTAATGTAAGTGCAATGGCTGAAAAATACCTTATGCACTACAATTAAATGTATGCAAGGGTAAATGCAAAATGTTTTTGTGTTTTAATTTTTTTCAATATTTTGAAATTTTGATTATTTTGAATATTTTTGGATTTTGATATTTTATGATTTGTTTGGATTTTTGATGTTTTAAATTGTTTTTGAATTTTGAGTGTCTTGTGAGGGGGAAGGCACGATACCTTAGGCACCCCTAATGTGTGTGCTACTCAATGAAAGTGAGAAAGGTGTGATACCTTTAGATTTCTCACTATGATTCATTGGTTGTGATGTGGATGGTGGGGAAGGTATGCTACCTTTGGGTTGCTCAAAGTGGTTGGGAGACGTTGTGTTTGCTTTGTGTATGGGCCATAGGTCTTGGAAGTCTCCTATTGGTTGGTTTTTAGGAGCAAGAGGATTGCCCATCAGAAGCTCTTACCTCTCGATCATATCCTGAACTAAATATCTAAAGGGATAACATGTCTGGATGTCATGACCTCTTTGTCGATGGTAAACACAGTATAGATATTTTTTTGTGCATATTTGATCTACGCTTATTAGGTTTCAATGGATGGATCTCAGGAAGCATGATTTCTTGTGCCTCATACAATCGATTGAAGATCGAAGCTAAGGGCTCTAACAAATGAGTATATTGTCTTTGCTTTTGTTGCATGTGATTTTTGGCCAATGGAGGTTGAGCTTGGTAATTAGGTTGCACTGATAATTACGGTGGTGGAGCTCGGTTTGAGGGTTCAGGGGTACTCAAAACCACTTGATTGATTGGGGCCACATTTTGCTATGTGTCACCACCTTTAATATTCTTGTTTGGTTGTTCCTCTTTGTGGAGTTGAACATCACCCTCCTGGACCTTGATGTCCTCAATGATTTGGGCTTGTGCTAAGGCCTCCTCGAATGTTTGATACCATTGTAATTGTAAGAGAAGTGAAATCTACTTCGAACAACTTCTAGTAAACATTCGGATAAGTTCCATTGTGGGTAGGGTGAAAGGTAGTTTTAACATCACCTTTCTCCATCTATTACCATACTCCATGACTGGCTCATCATCAAGTTGATGAAGGCTAGACAAGTCAGTCAAGTTTATCATTTTCTTAGTGCTCAAGGCAAAACGTCCCAAAAACACATCGGCCAATTGCTCAAAGGTGTTTATGCTATGACGTGGTAGATGATTATACCATTCTAAAGCATCCCCAGATAATGTTGTAATGAATATTCTCAACATCAAAGGGTCATAGTCTTGAAGATGAGAGCACTTAAGGATGAAGCTTGTCACGTGCTCTTCTGCATCTTCATCATATTTGAAATCTTCAAGTTTGGGCATCTGGAAATTTGATGGGTATGTCAATGATGACACTGATGGATGCAAAGGCTGATTACTAAGCTACTTCAGTGTGGGTTTTTGATAACCCAAAATTTGATCTGGATTTTCTAATGCCTTTAACCGATCAACTAGCACTTTGTATGGCCCTAACGACATGATATGATCATCCTGTTGTCACCCTTGATTAGCTGAAGGAGGTTGCTTCTGATGTTGAGGTGGATGATAAGTATGATCATTAGGTACCTCATCATAACTGGGTTTAGGGTAGGCATCTATTTGATCTTGATGTTCCCATTGGGACTCTTCATATGATTCTTCATTGTATTGATCTTGGTATTGTTGAGGAGTATGAAGCTTACGAGGATACCCAGACAATGGCCTTTGATGTTGAATGCAATTTTGGCATGGATGAGGGGGAATATTTTGAGACTGTATTGGGTGCCTTGCCCATTGTTGCATAGGTGATAACAAAACTTTATGTAATGCATTATGTAATTGCTCTTGTTGTATCTTTTGTTGTTCTTGTATCTTTTGTTGATACAACCTTTGAAGGTGTGCTCATTGTGAGTCCACCCATTGTTGATGTAATCATTGTTGAGCCAACTAGAGTTGATCTGTATGTTGTTGCTTGTTAAGATTTGGCCTAATTTCCTGATGAGTATGATCTCATTGCTTAGTTGTATGGGGTTTGTGTGCCCTTGTACTTGAAATACAGATGGGTTTATCATGTCTTTCACCCCCAGTAGGATCTATTGCTTGTTTTCCATGCTCCCTAAGGGTCACATTACCTTGAGACTCTGATTTATGAATTGGCTCTGTATAGTCCGATGATGTAGAGCCATCATATGGTTGCACCAAGTACTCTTCACGAGGAGTAGGAGGATGACTTGGGTCTTCTCCCTCATCTATGAGGAAAGACTCATATTTAGTTTTATATGTAAGCTCTATATATTTAGGTTGCACAGAAGCACGACATGTGGATGTTGAGTGCTCTCTGTGAGGAGTATGGAGGTGACTTACTCGATCAGACGGGGTGGTTTGCTCATCCAGGCTAGGCCATGGTGTGCTCTCATGTTCATATTCTAATCGATGTATAGAGAAAAATGGGTCGTGGACCCATGATATTGATGCATTAGACCCCTCAGTGGGTAAATTATTTTCCATATAGAATTCTATCAAGGTATCCAAATCAGGAAGTTTTCCTGGAGGACCTATGGGTGCTTCCCTAGTAGGGGTATCTCGAAGGTTTGCCCCCTAGGGATGATATTGTTGTTATGATAGGACCTAGGATGCCATTCAGATATGGGCCTATCCTCTAGAATTATTTGAATATATTCACTAGCTATGGAGCTTGAATCTCTCTCAAAATTGGAGGTCTTGTTTTTAACCACATTTGGACCAAACCCATAAAAGGGGGGTCCATCGGCCATTTTTAGAAAAAATTGACTTTTCAAAAAAAGGTTATAAGTGTTATATACCAAAATGATCAGTGTGACAAGCTGATCACAATGGGCTATGACTCTGAAAAGTGACCTCCAGTTCAAAAATTTGTATTTTTGGAATATTTGGCCAACCGGGGCCCGTGGGGAAATGCCCACTTTTAGGAATTTTTGGGAAATTTTGAACTATGAAGAGTTAGGACTCAAAATTTCTATGAGAGGTGCAGAAGGAGCTAACTAAGACAAAAAAACAAATTTGGCAATTTTTGGAGTTGTCTAGACCATTTTATGATTGTTTTAGTGCAGTTTTTCCCTATTTTCGGCTTCGAAAATAGAGTAATCATAAAACCAAAATAACTTTTTCGTTATAGCTCCGATTTGCATGATTCTCGAACCATTGGATGCAGAATAAAAAAGTAGATTTTTTTTTTTTTAAATTATTTTTTGAAAAATTAGGGTTTGGTCCCAGATCTAGGATCTTATGTTGACTACCCAAACAATAAGGAAACACCCAAAGTAGACAATATGATTATCTCTTTTAAGGATTGGATGTATATGATTATCTCTTTTAAATATTAGGAACACACAATCAAATGATCAAATAAGCACACAAGAAAACAATGTGATTATCTCCTTTAAATTTTAGATGTGAATCCCTAAGCTATTTGGTGTGTTTCAGATGTGTTGTTTTGCTCTTGCTTTCTTGTTCTTGTTTTGGAATTAGAATGAGGGAACTCAACCAAAGTGGTGACTAGGAACACTAGTGCCAAACATGATTTCTCAAAAGAGTCTAGGGTACATCGCTTAAAACCTAGTGGGGGGTTCGCCTAGCTCTTCCACTCTGAAACAGTGTTTCCAACAGTAGGACATAGTTTGAACATTAGTGACCTATTCCATCTTGAGAGAGTGCCCTATTCTATCTAAGGCATCTAGAGGGCAAGATGGTGGAAGGAGGTGAAATCCAACATCACCAGTCTGAATTGGAGGTTGGTGATGAAATCCAACCTTACCAATGTTATTGTGATACGTGCAAGTGTGTGTGGTTCTTTTTAACTTAAAAGAAAGCAAACAAGGAAGCACTCGATGATCCTTCACTAAATGCAAGAAAATGACATTTTACTTTCAAAAAATCTAAGTAAAAGGAAACCTACAAATGTAACTTATAGATGCAAACCCTAAATGCTAACCTACCCATTGGGTAGGCTACAAGCAATCAAACCATAGAGATGCATCGCTACTTTGATTTTATTTGATTTTTCTCCTTTTTATTTTTGTTATTTTGTGTTATGAGAAAAGTAAATCTAACTTCTAACCTTTCTAGGCACACAAATGATGCAAGAAAAACCAAAATTTAGCAGATGTTTGTGTAAACAGAAAACCAGAGTTTCAGGAACTTACCTTACCACTTATGAAACCCATTGTTTTTGGATTCTGAGCAGAAAATGCTCTATTTTGTGGTCTTCCTTGGGTGGGATGGCTACAATATTTGTGGCCATCCTAGGGTGGGATGGCTATGTGGCCATCCCTGGGTGAGCCAAGGAGCAGTTCAGGGGTCATCCCAGGGCGAGCCGAGGAGCAGCTGCAATAGAAAACAAGCAAAAAAATGAGGTTAAACCTTCAAATTAGCAATAGGAATAGGGTCCCACCATGATCACCATTGAAGTAGGGAAAAATGGTGCACCTAATGATGAATAAAAATATATGTACCTATCTCCTATGTCTGATGAGCATCAAATTGGAAGCATGCAAGTAAGATGGAAAAGATAAGCGAATAACAAGAAATGAAGCAAAGTAAATTAATTTCTTATTAATTAAGCGGATCAAATCCAAGTTACAATGTGTCCCCTTGAGGGCTCAAATTATTTATACAACTGTTACAAATTTTGGGTGCCCAAGGATCAAATCCTTCAAGAGAATTGGGTGCACATCCAATGTCTTTCCTCGTACCCACAATCGAGGTGGGCGGGCCAAGGCTTCCACCACTTGTGTCTTTGATCTATGATGTCCTATGATCCTTCCCAATGTGCTGTATAGCCTACACCTACACACAAGGAAAGCAAAAATATCAAGTAGCAAGTGTGTATGATGGAAAACATGCAATCCCCATAGGCACCAAAAAGCTAGTAATGAGAATATGCATCAAATCAACTCCAAATGACTTGAAATTGCATAGGGATATAAAATAGAAGTTTTTGGATAGATATCACCATAAATATAGCATAAATTGTGTCCGATGGCATGCCGTAATTGCAATGACCGTCCTCCACCTACAAAACCCAAAGCAAACAATTCCTGAACCAAAACACCTCCAAATAGAATGAAACTTGGTCAAAATACATAAAGGGACATTATAAGACAACCCATATGGTTATATTTTCAATATAAATAACATTTGTAGGTATTTCACCAAATGACCACCGTAGGCCTGCGTGAGACCCTAAAAAACACTAAAAATGTGATATATCCTTCAATATAGATCCAAATTGCATGAAATTTTGACAAAATAATCATATGACAATATAGAATATAAAAAAAATAATAGAAGAAAAAACATGCACATATTTTCCACCATCCTAGGGTGGGACGACCAGGACTGTCACAGGCTGGGGACCCTCCTAGGGTGGGATGTCCACCAGTTTTGCACTTATTTTACTCCCAATTCCTCCAATAATTGGTTAAGAACCTCCTAGGAAGTGTTTTCATCAAATTTGGTGTGAAAAATCACTCAGATGATTCAGTTTTGGGATCATAATGCGCCTCCTAGTTCACTCACAAACCTCCTTCGCTAGGTAGAGATTCCGAGGGAAAAGAAAGCACAAAAGGTTGGAAAGAAATCTTAGCAGCACTCCATTGCTTTGTCCTAAAACTCCTCTCTATATTTTGTGTGGAAAATGAATCCACTTTATAGCCAAAGGAGGCCTTTGGGCAAATAGGCATGCAAGGGCATGCAGGGCACCAGGTGCCACTTGGCCACCGGGGTGGCATGCATTGGAGGGGGAAGAGGATCTCCCAATTTGACCTCCTTTATGAGGCATGTCATATAATTCTATGCCCTTAACCTTGCATGGTCGAAAAAGTAGGGAAAATGGTATTTTTTGGGTGCCATTTATCCGTAGTTTGACTTTTTGGGGGTCAAAGTTCATGGCCATCCCACCCAGGGATGACCACACACAACCATCCCTGGGTGGGATGGCCATGAATTATGGTCATCCCAAGGTGGTACGACCATGCCTATAGGCCCAAAAACTTCCCATAAGTGGGGGAAAATATCTAAAAAGTGGTTAGGACCACTATAAAACCTCCGAGGCTTGCCCAAGGGGGCCATAAGGTGTCAATTGGACCTTGTCTTGGTCGCTTAATCATATTGACCAGATTTTGGTGTCTATACTAACATTACTTATTAATTATTATTTATTACTTTAATTATATATTTCATTATTATTGAAAAGTCATGGTTGAAAATTCATGATTGAAAAGTCAAGATTGAAAGGTTATGATTGAAAAATTCTATATATATGATATGAGAGGAATCCATATCAAATCATCCATGAAGAAGAATATATAATTGTTTATTGAATGAATTGGAGGGACCTTCCTACCAGTGAAATGGTAATTCTTTATAAAAGTGATTATTTTAATTTAGATTCTATTTTAATAATTCCTATATTAAAATTATGCTAGAACCTTCAGGGTTCTACCACAAACAATGTTCATATCTTTCCCAAATATCGCATACAAACAATGCTCATATCTTTCCCAAATATTGCATACAAAAAATGCTCATATATTTCCTAAATCTTGCATAATGATGTCATCAAGTTCTTTACTTATTATTCAATGTGCTTTCCTCAACTAAAGTAATTTAGACATATTTTACTTAGAATTATATTATTTTCATGAACATATAAAGTATAATATGCAATAACAAATTCCCAATATGTTCTTCACATTCATTAAATTTATTGCTTCCATGTCTCACATTTATTACATCAAAAGGTAGATTTAGTTTAGCATTAGATAAATGACCTGGTAATTGCTGATTTCCACCTTTACTTCAATAACCAATCACAATGCACAAGTTTGTCCATCTCATATACTCCCAAAATCAATTATGAATAATACACAAACTTGCTTACAAATTTTATCTATAACTCTTACACATTAACTCTCTTCTTTAAATCAAAACTAGTGCATAAATTTGCTCTCAAAACAGATCTATAACTCTTATCAATTATTCCCAATTTCAAGAAAAACCAATGCATATCTTTATTCTTAAAACTGATCTATAACTCTTATCAATTATTCCCAATTTTAGGCAAAAATAGTGCACATCCAATAATTCCTTATATCAACAACCTTATGACAAAAAAAATATTTTCTTCAAATAAAACCACCTTGAGAAAATAATTAAATCACCATACCTCTAAATCTACCACAATGATGATAATCTTCTTTTGCATATGTTTTCCAAACCTGTCTTGACGAAAAAATATTTCCTTTCTTATACCACTTCAAAACTGGTTAGAAAATCTCTTTTTCAAATCATCAATATTAAAAACCCTTCTCAAAAATATGTGCACATTAAGGCTTGAAAATAATACTTTATAACTCCTTTTCAGTCTCACAAAATAAATATTTTAATAATGACTAAACCCTCAAATTTCCCTCTTTTATCATACAAATATACAATTAAAAAAAAACCATAATACACCTTATAACTCCCCCACACAATATACAAAAGAAAATTTTCAATATTTCCCAATACACCTTATAACTCCAACTTACACAATATGCAAAAGATAATTTTCAATTTATCCTGATATACCTTATAAAACCCTCACACAATATGCAAAAGATAATTTTCAATTTATTCCCATACACCTTGTAACTCCTACTTACACAATGCAGAATATAAAATCAAATATTATTGTTGCACCTTATGAATCCCACTCTTATAAAAATAAAACATTTTTCCTTACCTTAACAACCAAAATTATCTAATTATCATGGAGGATAATCATTGTCCACACCTTTCCAAATGCAACGCTCTCCTAAGGGACCTCCAACCAGCTAAGATAGCCCAGTGGGTGAAACCAAAGGGCTTGGCATCAATATTTGTGACCTTCGTAGCTTTATCCTCTCAAATAAATAATGCAAAAAAAAGAACCTCACAATGGGATTCAAACCTCTATATCTCTACATAGTAGTGCCCTATCACAAACCAACCATTTGGGACACCCCGACGTATGGAAACAAAGATGTTTTAAAAAGTATGTATTCTACTTCAAATTTTTCCAATCATTGAACGTTCTCATTGCACTCCCTACCCTCCTTGTTCGCTGAATTCTATGCACTAGAATGATATTTAATTGCACTCATTCCATTTAGCAATATTATTTGATTTTTTCTCCTTATTTATACATGCATTTTTGTTTTCACCATGGACATCGGTGCTATATTTTGCTTATATATTTTTGATTTTATGCTTACCTTTTATGACATTGGCACCTTTTAAACTTAAACTCATTTGTATTATAATATTTAAATATTGGGATTTAAATATTATAATATTTTACTTTTTAAACCTTTGTCCAAAGCCTTTTATGATTTAAAACTTTTGTCCCAAGATTTTAAACTTTTGTCTTTATTTTAAACCTTTTGTCCCAAGAACTTTTACATATTTGTCCATCTCTTTTATAATATTTAAATTTGATATTTAAATATTATAATCCTTAAAAATAATTTCCTTTCTTTGCAATAATATTCTCTTGTAAAATATATTTTCCCTGGATGAACAAGCCCATCTTTGACCTCAATGATATATTGTCCATCCTTATAAACTTTTCACTCTTGAAGAATATTTCTGCCTTGAATACCATGCTCCTTTGACATCAATGAAAACTCAATATTTCTAATAATATTTTCCTTTGTTATTGATGGCAACCCTACTAAACATTTTCTTTGACTGCAATTGGATTCCCAATCTGCTCCCCCTGACAAGCTACTCCCCCTCACTAAATTCTCCCCCTTTGACATCAATGGCAAAGGGCTCCTTGGGGTTAAAAATAAGACACTTAGCACAACCCCCTCACCACCTCCTTTTCTTGAGGTGATCAATTTTTATATGGGAGTGAAACTCCAAAATTACTATGATCCTCTTCTTGTTTCATTTTTTTTCTCCAAACTTCTGAAGTCATACCTCTTCAACCTTTTTGACTTTCCTTCTTGCTTGTCATCGAAAATTTAGGAAACACTGTTCTACACCATTTTTCTTTATAACCAAAATTATTGCAATTGAAACACATGATATTGTAGTCCTTGGAAAGTGTAAATGACTTGAAATTTCTCTTAGTGAAGCCATAATCATTCTTATCATGAACCCTGCAATGTACAAATTTATGACCAAAATTGTTACAATTGTAACAAATGATGTTGTAGTTCTTGAAAGGTGCAAATGAATTGAAGTTATTCGTGGTGGATCCATAATCATTATTATCATGAATCTTGTAATGTATAGCTTTATGACAAAAATTATTACATGAGAAACAATATCATTGGAAGAAATATTCATCTTACCTTGATCTCATGGTTATTTCTTTGATTTTCTTGTGATGGTCTCTATTCCTTGATGATTCTTTGTTTCCTTCATCTTTGATACTATCACCTCTCAACACATCAACATAGGTCTTAGGATCTTCTTCAATTCCTTTATTCCTTTTGAGCTTGACTCCTCTTTTTGTTTCTCTTGACCTTATTCAAAACCAAGTCCTATTTTTATAAATGGAGATCTCTATGCTTTGATAATATCATTTAGGATTTTTGTGCTTTTCTCAAACCTGATATTTTGTTGTAGCTTTTCAACTTCCTTCTTTAGAAAAACAACCTCATGTTCTAGTCTTTCACATTCCAACTCTTTTGCCTTTAACTAATCAACCGTACCTTCTTCAATTTTTCTTACCTCTTCAACTTCAACTTTTAAGTCAATGAGATCTTGTAGAAGCTTTGCCTTTGTTTTCTCATCCTCTTGTACTTGAGCCTTTAATTTTAAGTTCTCTCTCTTTCAACTCATCAAGTTCCTTTTCCATATAATTTGTGGCTTCCTCTTCCGTTTCTAATTTTTTCTCTTTTTCTTGGTCTTCAACTATAGGATCATCTTCTTTATCTTCTTCTTGGTCTTTGACAACATGAGCATCTTCATTCTCTTCTATGGCAAAAATTAGGATTTCTTCTTTTTCACTATCTGAGAGGCTTTCATCACTACTACTGGAAGCACTGCTTGCTTCTTCAACATAAAATATCTTCTTGTGTATTTGAAATATCTTCTTCTCATGATTGCCTTGACCATGCCTATTTTTCTTTCCATGATAGATTTTCATTTCCTTATTTTTCTTGTATTCCTTTTCTTCTTCACTACTAATACTTCCATCTTGTGGACAATTAGCTGCATAGTGACTGTAGGTCTAAAATTCACTCACTCATTTCCTCTAGGCTAATGGATATGTGCCTTGAAGGGAATATGGGAATGATAGGTCTACACCTCAGAAGAGAGGTACTTGATCGTACCTTCTTATGGTGATTTTTTGATGAATTGGTTTAGGGTTCACCAGGAAATATTTTATGGAAATTTCCATGCCTAGGTTTTGGAGTTTGTTTTGATGTGTTCCTTTTATCAAATCTCAGAATCACCTAGTTTTTGGCCAATATGCAACTACGCTAATCTATATGTAATTTTTATTTATATGTAGACAAAAAATAGTAGAAAATAGAGTCTAAATGGATAATGCAGTGCTTAAAAAGCAATTTAGAACTCCTACCTGTATCTAAAATTTTGATAGAGATTCTGATTTTTGATTGTAGTACAGATTGTATACAATAGGGAAAAATCATACGAATAGAGCAATATCGTATGAATACGATTCAAAATCATACCATCCGATCAGAGATCGAACAATATGATCTTGACAAAAACTTGTAATTTCATGGATAGAGTGCAAAAAATAGAAAACAAACAATTCTAATGTTTCTTTTAAGCAAAATGAGACTTAATGTCAGCTATTTGAATGTTGTAATTGAAATAAAATAATAGATAAGTGCTTTAAACTACATGCAATATGCGATTATATGCAAATTTGTGAACTCCAAGAATGCAAATGATTGAATTCTATATTCTATATGATGTAAATGATAAGTGAAATGATAGATCTAAAAAGAAGCCTCTAAAACATGTAAACCAACACTTGAAGTTACTCCCAAGTAATATCAGAGCAATATCATACAGTCTGAGCAAGATCGTACAGTCTAATAAAGATCGTACACCTTCGATGCAAGATCGTATCGATCCGATATCGACTGTATCCTCCAATCCTGCAAGCAACAACAAAATATCCAGAGCTAAAATGTAAAATTCTATCAATGCGTTAGGAGTGCCAAGAGGAATTCGAGGGGAAGGATGTCTGATTAAATAGGATAATCAAACTGATGAAATTGGGCTAGAAAACAAAATGGGTTGCAACCTCCTCCAAGCTGGGCTGATCAGCGGATCTGATCCTATAACTGTCGCACGGTTGCACAGGTAAGGACAAAAGACATTGTAACTGGGTTTGTCATTTTGCTGGATTAAGTTTTTTTTTTATTTTGAGCAAGATCATACGTATACGATCAAGAATCATATCATACAATCAAATATCATATCGTACTATTGGTGATCATATCAGTACAATAAGAGATCATATCATATGATCAATGATCGTATTGTATGATTAGATATCATATCGATACAATCAGAGATTGTATAACTCTGATCTCACCAAGAGGTTAGACATGTACTTAGTTTTTTGGCAGTTTGAGGGGTCAAACGGTGTCAAAATTGGACATATAATATACCATTGGAAAGATCTTTTCGAGCCCTATCCAATGGTATAGGATTTGGGAAATTTTGAGGGGATTTGTTTAGGTAAAATTAAGTTCAAATATGACCTTATTTTTCTAGGAGGAAAACTAAGGAAAATGGGTCAATTTTTCATGTCTACATTTTGCCCCCTCTTTGGCATATTTATGAACAATAAATGCATCAAAGAAAAGTGTAGACACTTGAGTAGAAATTATTATGATTGACATGGGAAAAAAGGAGTAGATGGTTTAGAATGAATAGTTCATGGGAAATTGATGTTTTAGAAAAATAATTACTAATTTATTGACTAGGATGCCCCCTCGAGTTTTTACACCAAATTTTGTATTTGGTGGAAAACTCAAAATTTATGATATATATATTGATCTTCTTTGTTTTATGTGACTTTGTGTGATTTGTTGGGTATTTATTACATTTGCTTATGATGGTTGTGTTACATAATTTCTTGTAATCATGCTTTGATTTTTGAACATTTTGATCATGCTTAACATAAAAGGAAAATGATTTTGTAAAGTGTGTTTTGAAAAATATGTTTTTGTGTGATGATAGATTTGATGGATTAGCAATGAACCTCAAAGGATGTTGTGTTGTTATATGACCATTGGTGGAGATCGATGCTCGCTGGGTCATGAAGCGGATCCTGTTGTGAGGAAGTTTTGTATTGCTAATACCAAAAATATTGTGGGCTCAAGAGTAACCTTGAGGCTTATGATGATGAAAGAAGATATTGATTTGTTGAGAGAGATTGATTTTGAGAAAATAAGTTGAGAACGATTGTATTTGTGAGGGATATAAAGTGATTTAAGCATGAAAATTTGGGAAGGATGACTTGCGCTAGGCATAGAATCCCTAGTGTGAAATTTGAGAAAAATAATTACTAGGAATTATACCATCATCGTGAAGTCAAAATGCAATGCATGATTATATATGATTTTGAAAATGCAAGTTGTATTTTGAAAATAAATCATTGTGTCACATGTTGAAATTTTTTTAAGACAATATATATATTGTATGTAATTGCAAAAAATGAAGTGATATGGATTAATGTGAATAGTTATAAACTAATATTTTCTAACAAATTTCAAAGAAATATTTTAAATTATTTCCAAGACAAAGTCAAATTTATCAAGAACCAGTGTGTGATGTGTGAGTTCATTATCCATCTTGATTTGTCATAATGATACAAAATATCTCAAGGATCAAATGTGTGTGCTTGTGAAATTGATTTACCGATTTTGAGTGAGGTAATGATACAAGTAAACTTTTATGAACCAATGTGTGTGCAAGTGAAATGTTCATTAACCATGATTTTGTGCATGCAATTGTACCGAACTACTATGTAAGTCAAGTTACCAAAAGCTAGCTAATCCACAAGCAGACATTGGTCTATACAAAAGAAGGTCGCTAATGTGACAGACATGTCGCCACACGAAAGGGATTACCCAAGGTCAAGCGGGTTGGGCACAAACCACCTATTATGGGACTTACCTCATGGTTTTCGAATAACTGAGGAATTCTAGGGATTCAAGCTCACTACCCCCTTATTTTCTTCTAATTTTTGGAATAGGGATTCTTGTCCATTTTTGAACAAGGGGATTTTATTGTTTTTTCTTTTCTTTGCTTTTTCTTTTTCTTTTTTCTTTCTTTTTTTTTTTTTTTTGGGATACTTGCCCAGATTAGACGTAGAGCAAGGGATTTTATTCGGGTAGGGGGAAAGCTTGTCCTTTTTCCAATTCTTAGTATTCTAGACCATGCGCATAATAGGATAGCAAGGGAAAATTTTCACTTAAGGAACTAAGACTACTATGTAGTATCCTTTTCAAATTTGCAACAAATCATATTTAAGATGTGAGAATGTGTTCTTGGTTCAAGAAGTAGCAAGATCATTTCCCAAAACTCAAAATTTTATTTAGTGAAGTAATAGTGCTTTTCAATACAAGAGAGATTTATAATCAAAGTGACAAAATAAAAATCATTAAAGATGTAAATTAAGTGCATGGTTCAAGATAAATTTTGAATTTATCTAAAATAAAATAAAATATAACTTGAATTTTGGAAAACAACACATACTGATGCAAAAAATGAGAGTTTAACAATTTGAAATATTTTTGGAAATTTTCATGATATTTTGATTTTTTTTTGTGATTTTGATGATATATACAAAAATGTTGTATATACACTATACAAGGTGATTTATGCATAACATGTCTAAGGTGGATTCAAAATCAAAGGAGGTTTTGAAGAATAACTTGGTTGTGGTGTAGGTGATTGAAGTTGATTGGTTGATAGTTGAGATTGTTGTGATGAAGAATGATAAGTAGATGTAGATGAAGAAAAGTGATGGACAAAAGACATTGATGATAATAAAGAGGAAAAAAATAGAGAACTTGATGTGATAATAATAATGAAAGAGAGAATGAAGGATAAAAGGTGACAAACAAAAAGTGGCAATGGTGATAAAGAGGAAGAGAATAGAGAACTTGTTGTAGTGATGATAAAGAAAGAGAGAATAGAGAATACAAATTCCCTATGAATAGGAGAGGTTTGCAAAAGTTTCAAAAGGGATATCTTATGTAGATGATTGTCCCATTGTTGTTGAATGTTGAGGGAGACTTTAGGTTGAGACTTCAACACTAAAGATGGGTTTTCTATGCTTGTATCCTCTTTCTGATTATTCTTCAAAACTAAGAGAGGTCTTGAAGGTTGGTTGGATGAAGAATTTATTTCTTGTTTATCAAATTGAGTTGATTGAGCTTGAGGTTGCTCACTTGTAGTTTTTATCACATTATTAGTGATATCATTGTGATGGGACACATTAGGATGTAATATTTGATTGGTTTCCTATTGTTGATGCTTGATTAGTTCTCTTATGAGTTTATCAATAACTGGTTCATTACCTCTTTCTTCTTGATTGTGAGTAGAATGATGATGAGTAAATTGTGAAGTATGATGTGATTGCATGGTAGGATTAGAAGAAGAAGTATTTCCTGGTTGAGATGAATGTGTTGTGTTGAAAGAAGAAGGTTGAAATGGTTGTGATTGCAATGATGATAAAGAAGAATTACATATGGATTGAATAGTTTGACATGAATTTTTAATGGGAATAATACCACTATTATGAAGAGGTTGAGGTGAATAAGTGTTTTGTAGAGAAGAATATGGTGGTGATTTTTTATTCATTATTTGAGTTTGTGATTGAGATTTTTGGTTTTGGATTTGTTGTCTAGTGATGGCTCCAATAGTACCCACAATATTATTGTTTTGTAAGTGACCAAAGTGGGGTCTAGCATTTACTGTTTGTTCAATTGAAAGTGTTTGTTGAGATGAGGGTCGAGTGGTCATTCTTCTAGGGAATGGTTCTTCTGGAACTAATAAATCTATGATGGGAATAATTTGATCTGATTCATATTCAAAACTATTTGAATTGTTTGAGGTAATGTCTATTTCACTTTCTGTTTCACTTTCTGTGTCACTTTTTGTATCACTTTCGATGTGACTTATTGAATATATTGTATTGGTCTAGTTGTGACTGTGGATAAAGTAGGTACATAGGAGGTTTGTAAATCTTGTTATGGCTTGAAGCTACTAATGGTTCCCACATATCGAGTTGGATGAGGAACATTGTGATGATCTACTTGATTTACTGCTTCTTTACCATGCTTGGGTAAGGGATGTTGAAAAATATCTAAGTTTTGATTAGCATTTTGGGTTGGTTTTTTTTGGGTATTATTTTGGGTATTATTATTTGAAGGAAATTGTTGAACTTCCATTTTACCTTTGTCAATACAAGTCTTGTATCATATGCTTTAAACTTTTACAAGAATTTGTAGAATGTCCATCTACTTGGTGAAAATTACAATGTAAATCAGCCCTATATCCAGCTGCAGTGGTATCTGGTTGTCTTACCTCAGGTAACCGTATCAAGCCTTGTTCCAATAATTGAGGTAAAATCATAGTTAAGGGTTGATTTAATCTTGTAAATTCTCTTGGTGGCTTATCAGGGATTTTCAATACAAAATTCTTTACAACTTTAGCAAGGTTAACATTTGAGTTGTTTTTGCTATCAATAACTCCATCACCCACTACTTGCTTATTCTTATATTTGTTCTTAGGAGTTTTATCCTCATATTTCTTCTTAAATTGTCCTCTTCTAATGAGGGCATCTTATACCCTCCTAGCTAGATCAATGGCTTGATCAAAGGAGGTTACTATAGTAGTAGAAAGTTCATAAGATAGCTATTCTTGCAAATTACCAATAAATATATCCAACATTTCACGATGAGGTAATGAAAAATGTAGTTTGCCTAAGAGTTGTCTCCACTTAGTCAAGAATTCGGCAAAACTCTCATATTTACCTTGTTTCAAATTGTATAAATCCTTAATGGTTACATGTCTCTCTATATAAGCACTAAATTGGTGGACAAACATCTTTGTTGTCTCTTCAAAGTTCCTTAAAGAATTTGTAGGTAGTTGATAATACCATTCTAGAGCCATGCCTCCAAGAATTTTAGGGAATATTTTTAGCAACAACAAGTCATCATGAGAAATATCATGACATGCTATCCTAAACATGTGAATATGCTCAATAGGATCTTCGGTTCCTTTATATATTGGGAGGACAGGCATAGGGAAATGTTTTGGGTATGGTTGAGCAACCACAATAGGATCCAAGGGTTGGCTACACATATCTCTATAATTATATGAGGGATGGTAGGGATCTATTTGATCTAGATGTGAAGCTAATTGTTTAACCATGGCTTCAAGTCCTTGTGGTTGTCCACCAAATTGATTTTGTTGCATCATGTTGTTGTATCTTTGATGATAAGTTGGTGTTGTTGTGTAAGGATTTCCAATTGAAACACTATTATGTAAAGTATATGTAGGAACAATATTATGGAGATTATATGGGATTGTGTTTTGTTGAACTTTTTGTTGATGATGATTGGTATTTTGCATTTTCTTAGCCTTTTGTGATTTGGCTATTTGTTTAATAGGAGCTTGATAAGTAGGAGAATTTTTATTTTTTTTGACCTTTGGATTTGTTGCTGGTGGTGGTTTTGCTATGTTTTGATTTAGATTTTGATTCAGGTACATTTTGATTAGATGGTCCTGCTTGATCATTATCTTGGTCTTTTGAGTTCATATATGTTAATAGATTTTTATTTAATTGGAGAGCAGCTTCTATAGAATCCTCTGTTGAATAATCTCCCATAGGGACTTGACCTTCTATTTGTATGACATGATTAATGACATCTATATTGTTTTTTATAAATTGGTGAAATTTGCTAAGAGACTCAAATTTAACATTTCCTTTTTCATCCATATGAGGCATAGTATAGCCTACTTCTTTTTTATTGTTATTTTCTTCACCTTGTTCTAAAATTCTATCATCTTCTATTTGAACTCTATCATCAAAGTTTTCTTGATCTTGTTCTTCCATGTAATCATATTCTAATTGCTTACCACTTCTTAAAATTCTAGGCATTTTGTTTTAACATCTATGCTTATAGCTCTTCCTATGTTGAAATTTAACATCTATGGAATGAAAATGTGCAAATTTAAATTAATGATATTTTTGGTTTTTGTTTTGTTTTATATTTTTATGTATTTTATGTTTTTATGAATTAGGAAAGATGTCTATTTTTTTTCACGTTGGGTTCACCAAAGAATGTAGGTCTAAAATTCATACACTCCTTTCCTTCAGGCTAATGGATCCGTGCCTTGAAGGGGAATGTGGGAATGATAGGTCTACACCTCGAAAGAGAGGTACTTGATTGTACCTTCTTATGGTGATTTTTTGATGAATTGGTTTAGGGTTCACTAGGAAATATTTTATGGTAGTTTCCACGCCTAGGTTTTGGAGTTTGTTTTGATGTGTTCCTTTTATCAAATCTCACATATACCTAGTTTTTGGCCAATATGCAACTATGCTAATCTATATGCAATTTTTATTTATATGTAGACAACAAACAATAGAAAATAGAATCTAAATGGACAATGTAGTGCTTAAAAAGTAATTTAAAACTCTTACCTGTATCTAGAAGTTCGATGGAGATTATAAATTTTTATTGCAATCTAGATCGTATACAGTAGGGAAAAATCATACGAATAGATCAAGATCGTACGAATACGATTCAAAATCGTACCGTCCGATTAGAGATCGAAAAATATGATTTTGATAGAAACTTGTAAATTTATGGATAGAGTGCAAAAAATAGAAAACAGATAATTCTAATATTTCTTTTAAGAAAAATGAGACTTAATGTCGGCTATTTGAATGTTGTAATTGAAATCAAACAATAGATAAGTTCTTTAAACTACATGTAATATGCGATTATATGCAAATTGGTGAACTCCAAGAATGAAAATGATTGAATTTTATATTCTATATGATGTAAATGATAAGTAAAATGATAGATCCAAAAAGAAGTAGGGCTAAAACATGCAAACCAGCACTCAGAGTTACCCCCAAGTAATCTCAGAGCAAGATCATACAATTTGAGCAAGATCATACAGTTTGAGCAAGATTGTATGCCTCCAATGCAAGATTGTATCAATTTGATATCAACTGTATCCTTCGATCCTGCAAGCAATAGAAAAATATCCAAAGCTAAATTACAAAATTCTATTGATACATTAGGAGTTCCAGGAGGAATTTGAGGGGAAGGGTGTCTAATTAAATAGGATATGCAAGCTGATGAAATTGGGCTAGAAAACAAAATAGGTTGCAACCTCCTCCAAGCTGGGCTGATCGGTGGATATGATCTTGTAACTACCATATGGTTGCGCAAGTAAGGACAAAATATGTTGTAACTAGGTTTATCATTTTTCTAGATTAAGTTTTTCTATTTTGAGCAAGATCATACAAATACGATCAGGGATCATATCGTACGATCAAAGATCATATCGTACGATCAAAGATCATATCGTATGATCAATGATCATATCAATATGATCAGAGATCATATCGTACGATCATTGATCGTATCGTACCATTAGAGATCATATGGGTATGATAAGAGATAGTATAAATCTGATCTCACCAAGAGGTTAGACATGTACTTAGTTGTTGATAGTTTTAGGGGTCAAATAGTGTTAAAATTGGATATATCATATACCGTTGGAAAGCAATTTTTGAGCCCTATACAATGGTGTAGGTTTTGGAAAATTATGAGCAGATTTTTTTAGGTAAAATTAAGTTCAAAGATGATCTTAATTTTCTAGGAGGAAAACTAAGGAAAAAGGGTCAATTTTTCATGTCTACAGTGACCAAGGTTACCACAGTTAAAATATTTATGTTTTTTTAGATCCTTCTTATTTATTCTCACAAAGTCAGCTTCTTCTTCATTGCTACTACTTTCATATTGCGGAAAATTAGTTACATAGTGACAAAGGTTACAACAACTAAAAAAATTATTTTTTCTTGGATCCTTCTTATTTCTTCTTTGAAAGTTAGTCTCTTCTCCACTACTTGATTCTTTAATTTTTTGCCTCCTTTGAAGCTTTGAAATCTGCATCTCTTTTTGATGTTTGAGTTTTTTATGTCCTCATATTATAGGTTGTGAGCATTCCATGTAGCTCATCCATGCTAAAAAAAACATAGTTAGTCCCATCAAACAATGAAGCCTTATTTTATGAAAATCCTTCCTTATGAGCCATGTGTGTGTTGGAATTTTGAGTATATTATTGTCATTGATTTCAAATGATTGATGTCATAAGTTTATGACATTGGTTTTCATTTATATCAAGGAAAATAAATATTTAATGGTTTTACCATTGTGGTACTTGAAAAAGAAAAATGAAGATGTTTTATGGTGGCAAAGACTTTATCCAAAGAAAAGGACAAAAGAAGAATAAAAAATTACCATATTTAAATCCAAGAAGATTTAAAATATGGTTTTCATTTTTTGAAAAGTTCATGCACTTTGAGAATTTTTCGAGGTAGAGGAGAAGGAGAAGACAAATGTCAAATTTAGATTTTGAGGTAGAACACTTGGATAAAGGGGCAATTGACTTTAATTCCATCTGGGTAGCCAACCCAAATGATAGATCCCTCGATGCTAAGATTTGGTAGTAGGGAAGTATCGAGTTTGAGACACAACAGAGGTAAGGAGTTAAAGTTTTTCTTGAAATTTTTTTTGCACCTAAATTAGGAATAAAGAAGAGCATGCGCAAGTTAGGTTTCATGTGGGTAGCTAGCCCATGTGGTGGTATAGTCAAAGCTAGGGTGCGGGCCAACAAGCTGTGCAGATTTGAATCATGGTGGCGATAACAAGGCAAAAATAGTTTTGGTGAAATTAATATTTGCTAAGGCTAAGGTATGAACTTACTTAGGGAGTCATAAGGTGATTATTTTATTTTTGATATTTGGATTACAATGTGGAGTTATTATTTTTGTTTAAATTAAAAAGGAATATTGTGCAGTTTTTCTAAGTGCTGTGTGTGGTGCATAAAATAAATAATTCTATGGTCATGTTGAATATTTGAGGTGTATTGAAATATTTTATATCAAGTAGGAGGTATAAGGCGTATAAGAAAATTCATGTGTGTAATTTATGGTTTTTTTGTGTTGAATATTATTTTGCAAGATTAGGAGTAATAAGGTGTGATAAGTTGCTTGACATTTTATTATAACTCTTGCATGGTGAAAGGAAGTTATGAAATGTTTTGTTGAGTATTAATGATTTAGTTTTTAGAAAAAAAGAATAATTATTCAACATCAATTTTAAATTCCATTGAGCATATATTTTGAGAAAAAAGTTCATGTAGATGTTTTGAGAAAGTATTTTGCAATCTAAACCTTAAAGTGGCACTAGAAAAATTAGTTGTTTGTGAGATAAATTTTTGAAGACATATCTCCATAAGAGAAAATTAAGAGGTATGGGCACATCATTCCTTGTTTAAGGTGTTTTGTTGAGTAAGTATTTTTGGAATAAAAAGTGGAGATAAAAGGATTTTTTGGTATGCATTATTGGAAATATTTGAGTTAGGGTTTGAGACCTACATGTGCATCAAGTATTGAGAGAAAGTTGAAATAATTGCATTAGAGTTTGATATCTTCTTGTACTTCATTATTGAATGGTTTTGGAAACATTTGGGATAGAGTTTGAGAACAATTTGTGCTTCTATTGTTGAAAGAGATTGAGACATTTGTGCTAGATATTGTGAACTACTTGTGCTAGGTTTGAAGATAAGTTTTTGCATCTTTGTGAAACATTTTTTTGAGCATGTGTTATGAGCATGTATTAGAGTAGAATTAAGGAAAGATAGAAAGCATGTTTAAGATAGTTTTGTGAGAATATTATATCAAACTTGTGAGTAGGTTAGAGGTAGATGTATGAGCAAGTTTGAGGTAGACTTGTGAGTAGGTTTGAGGTAAATTTGTGAGAAGGTTTAAGACAATGTTGTGAGAAAATTTGATTAGTTTTGTGAGCAGATTGGATCATATTTATGAGCAAATTTGATCAGAGTTGAGCAGAGCAGAGGGGATAGAGTTCTCCTATGGAGAGAGATCCACAAACTAAAGTAGAGAGGATAGAGTTCTCCTATGAAAAGATATCTATAAACTAGAGTAGTGGGGATAGAGGTCTCCTGTGGATAGAGATCACCAAACCTGAGCATAGGGGATTAGTGTATCCTTTGGACAGAGGTCCAAAAATATTGTATAGGGATTTGATTCACAAAATATTCATTGAGAAAAAATTATAAGAAATATTATCTCCGTGGACGTAACCCACATTGGGTGAACCACGTTAAATCATGTCTCTCATGTGTGTGATAATGTGTGTATTTTTTATTGCTTTGATATTATTACTATTATCATTTGGATTGAAAAGTAAATTGTTTTATATTATACTATTCACCTCCCTCTCAATATAAGCGTATGTTCTTAAATTGGTATCAGAGTGGGTTCCTTCATGAAAAGCCTAACAACTTGAAGGAAGATCCCACTTCAACATACATGAACTCAAAAAATGGAGAAGAAGCCATGATCGACATAAAAGAGGAATTTATTGTTGCTCTTAGAAACTTGGAAAAATTTAGAAGGAAGAATTCAAGTTTGAAGGATCAAATCCAAGAGGATGA